>CM065436.1:38052500-39410000 GCA_033030585.1 Hippophae rhamnoides
ATACTCATTATAAAACATAGATTCAAGTTCTACATAGTGACAATGGAGGAGAATATAAAAGTTCTGAGCTTCAAGAATATCTTAAATCAGAAGGGATTAGTCATCAAACTACTTGTGTTGATACATCTCAACAAAATAGAGTTGTAGAAAGAAAAAATTGACACTTGTTGGAAGTTGTCTGTGCCTTATTGATTGAAGCTCATATGCCATTATCTTATTGGGGAGAAGCACTTACTTCTGCTGCATATTTGATCAATCGGGTACCTTCTAGTTCCATTCAATTCCAAACACCACTACAAACCATCACTGAAGCAATTGTTGCACCAAATGTACCCAACTTACCTCCTCATGTCTTTGGGTGTGTGGCATTTGTACACCTACATAAACAACAACGTAGCAAGTTAGATCCACGAGCAATACCTTCTGTTTTTATGGGATATGCCATACAACAAAAAGGGTATCGTTGTTATCATCCTCCTACAAAACAAATGATTACCACCATGGATGTTATTTTTCATGAAGATACAATGTATTTCTCTTCTACACCTGAATTTCAAGGGGAGTACAACTATGCTGAAATTCAAACCCTTACCTATAAATTGTTTCCTTATGAAGAAAGACAAATTATATGTGAGGAAAATAAAAATAACTTGAATTCAAATGGTAATAATTCCCAATATAGAGAAGACTCAAGGGAAATGGAATTAAGTCCTCATCAACTTCAAGATCATCAAGCAAGTTCATTACTACCACTAAGTGAGTACGAGTTTCCTTCTCCACAAGTTGCTGATATACCTAACCAATCGTTTGTAGAGGATGCTCCAACTATTGAACCAACCAGAAAAATACTTCCACCACGTCCTAACCAGAAAAATACTTCTCCACAAGCCATGTATGAACCTGCGATTTCTAGTAAAGTCAAATATCCCATGAGTAACTATATGTCTAAACATCGTTTGTCAAAATCAAACGTGTCATTTGTGAATCAATTATCTGCTGTATCTATTCCTAACAGTGTGCAGGAAGCTTTAGCTGACCAAAAATGGAAAGATGTTATGAATGAAGAACTAAGATCCTTAGAAATAAATAGAACTTGGGAACTTGTCGATCATCCACCAACAAAGAAAATTGTTGGATGTCGATGGATTTTTTCAGTAAAGTATCAAGAAGATGGTATGATTGAACGCTATAAAACAAGATTGGTGGCAAAAGGATACACTCAGATATATGGGATCGACTATACAGGAAAATTTGCGCATGTAGCCAAAATTAACATTGTTCGAGTCTTGGTATCTCTAGCTGCAAATTTAGAGTGGCCATTATATCTGTTTGATGTAAAAAATGCCTTTCTATATGGAGATTTAATTGAAGAAGTCTACACAAATTTACCACCATGAATCAAGAAATCCAAAATCCATGATGAAAAGGTGTGTAAATTAAAAAAAATCACTATATGGATTGAAACAATCCCCAAGAGCATGGTTTGGCAGGTTCACAAAGTCAATAAAGGCATTTGGCTACAAGAAAAGCAATTCAGACCATACTTTATTTCTGAAAAAAGGGTATGGTAAGATCACTGCACTTATTGTATATGTTGATGATATGATAGTAACAGGAAATGATCTTGAAGAAAGGAAAGCTCTACAAAGATATTTGTCCAAGGAATTTGAAATGAAAGACCTTGGTTCCTTAAAATATTTTCTTGGGATTGAGGTTTCTTGATCAAAAGAAAGAATCTTCTTATCTCAAAGAAAGTATGCCTTAGATTTATTAAAATAAGCTGGTATGTCGGCATGTCAACCAGCTAATACACCAGTAGAGGAAGGATTAAAGTTATATATCAAGGTTGATCAAGTTCTAACAAATAAAGAAAGATACCAAAGGCTTGTTGGAAGGTTGATGTATTTGGCACACATAAGACCAGATCTTGTCTATGCTTTAAGTATTGTTAGCCAATTTATGCATAATCCTGGAGAACAACATATGAATGCAGTTATTCGTATTTTGAGGTATTTAAAGTTTGCTCTTGAAAAAGGAGTATTGTTCACTAAAAACTCAGAGTTTCAAAGAATAGAAGTATATACTGATGTTGATTGGGCTGGATCAATAAATGATAGACGATCTACATCAGGCTACTTCACTTTTGTAGGGGGAAACCTTGTAACATGGAGAAGTAAAAAACAACATGTTATTTCCCGTTCAAGCGCAGAAGCTGAATACAGAGGCATGGCACTTGGGCTTTGTGAGGCCTTGTGGTTACAATCTCTCTTGAAAGATTTGGGATATCCTACTAAAGAATCAATTAAGTTATTTTGTGACAATAAAGCAGCATGTGATATTGCTCATAATCCAATTCAACACAATCGTACAAAACATGTTGAAGTTGACAGATTCTTTATTAAGGAAAAGTTAGAAGAAAATTCATTAGAATTATCAAAAATTAAATCAGAAGATCAATTGGCTAACATCCTCACTAAAGCAGTCTCATATCGAGTATTCACAGAAGTTTCAGTCAAGTTGGGCATGAAAGACATCTATGCACCAACTTGAGGGGGAGTGTTGAATTCAACAAATACTGCACCGATGCCAAACACCTCTCAATATACACAGCGCCTACCAAGTAGCTGTAAACCATATAATTCAATCATGGTGGTTGTTGAAATAGTAATTAATATTTGTCTATATAAACAATGTACATGATCGATACAAATTAAGAAAAAATATATTGAAGAAAACGTTGATTTCTTCTCCTGATTGTTTCTTCGAATATTGATTTCTTCGATAAGCTATGCACAATTTTCTACTGAGGTTTTATTTATATATAAAGCATCACAATTTTCTAATTATTTAGCATGACTGGATGATTCATTGTTTAATGCTTCAACTATTTAATTAAATATTGAATATTATTAGAGTATTAAAGAGGGGATTGATGATTTATCTATGAATTAATAATACGAGAACATTATCAAATACATGGCTATTAATTATTGCATGCATACTTAATATGTTTTGTTTATAATTTCATTACATAATTTTATAGGTGCTTGAAAGAGACACCTGGATAGGACAATAGGATAATATTAGTAATTAATTTATTAAAGGGTAAGTTATATTATTATTTATAATTTAATTTAAATTAATTTTATTTTATAATAAATTTTAATAAATATTTATTTTTTTAAAATTTCAATCTTCCAATTTACTCATGTGTATAGAATTTTTACATAAATTTGTGTAAAACTTACACATATACATGTAAATTCTACAAACTCACGAAAATGTTTTTATTTTTAACTTTTAACAAGTTATGAGACCTACATCTTACAAATGAAATCATGTTACAAAATACTCTTATCTTAATCATGTTTACTATATTAGTTAATTTTGAAGCCTATTTAGTATAATTTATTTAAATTATATATTTGTTTAGTTTTACTTTGTCTATTTATCATTTAATTTTTATTGTTCAAACATAAACCAATATTTGTAATAAGTTATGCAATTTAAATTGAAAAATCAGTCTGATTTGGTCTGTATTAAATAAAATCAATTTTAAAACGATCTTGTTAAGTTATAAAAATTATAAACCGATCGGACCGAATTGATTTTATTAAATAATTAATTTTTTTATATAAACCGGTCGCGTAACTCTGTATATATATATATAAAATTTATCTTCGCATTAAGGCGTTAACCCTAACTCTACTAGTATTCCCCATTTCCTCTGCCGCTCTACGTCTGGGCTTTGGGTTTGGCCATCTGCGTCTCTGTGAGAAATTGTCGCCTCCAGCAGCACCCAACCACTCAGCTATCCTTGTGTCGTCTCCACCACCAGCCAGCCAACCACCTCTCCTCGCGTCGCCTCGCGTCGCGTCATGTCATAACATCTATGGATGAAAATCACGAAATAGGTATGTGTTCTACTAGTAAGAGTTTTTTTTCCTCAATTAGGATCCAATGCCTGAACAGCTTTTGTGAGAGGATCAGAGGACTATAAGTACAGAATCTACAGATTATCTTACAAGAAATCATGTCTTTCATTCATGAGTTAAACATGTTGAAATGGATTTCTTTTTTACATGGGAAAAGGTCTTACCAGGAGAGGTGATGGTGGATTATACACCCAATTAAGAATAGGTAGTAGATATAATAACTAAGCCCTTACCATTGTCATGTTTCCAAAAGATAAAAATTAAGTTTAGTGTTCTGCCAAGAACATAAGCTCAAGAAAGGATGTTAAGCAATAAATAAAGGGTATAGTAGTATATTATTATGGATTAGGCAATATTTATGTTTGTTGCAGATTCTCTTTTCAAGCATTACACATGTGCTTCGTTACTCAAGCTTTCATGCTTTCCATGTTCTTGTTACTCAGTTAGTTACTTGTATCAGCCCTCTCTTTTGTTATGGGCAGAACGCATATTTTCTTTAACTTGCTTCATTATGCTTCCCTTCTAAATAATCTTATGTATTTATGTATTTAACAATAATATATATCTATATATGATGATGAATGAGCATCACATTTGATTATCTCTTATTAGATTATATCATATTAAACTGAATCATATTTATATATTATTAATTGTTCAAAACTGTTAACCACGCCGAACCAAACAGTTTGGTTATAACATTTTGGATAGCCAAATGGTCCAATTCGATCCGGTTTTAACTATATGAACAGTCCGATTTGGTTAAAAAAATTATTCAAAACTAGATCAGACTGGACCATGGACACCCCTAGTAAGCATTATAATATTCTAGTTTGGAGTAACATTAATGGATCCTTAGTAGGAATTGTAAACAACATGGTTCTTGATGCAATAGTTTTGAATAATTACTTTTATTTAATTATAATTTCACAATGTTAAATTAAATATGACTAGGCACCAAAATCAATTTGACAAATTATCATTTTGCCTTTAGTACATTTTTAATCTAAAAATGTGACATTCTACGTACAAAAACTCCGAGTTTGAACAAGGGAATTCACAAAGCTCCTAAATAAACACAAGTACATTAATTCAAAATCTATAACCATCTCCCATGAACTATTTAGTGATCTTGTAACTACAATTTATTCTATTAAGAAATTAGTCGATAATTTTACCATTATATGTACATGAATCAATTATTAGGATGATAAATCATTATTATCTTGACCTAGAATTCAATTGATTACTATGTGCATTTTAGAACTATACAAGGTAAATTTTGGTGGAATCTAGCCACATCAAATTCGATTGGCTTACTTTGTATGACATTGAGGATCATGAGGCAAAGTTAATTGGGAGCTTCTTAAAGCTCCTTAACATTGATGTAATCATAGCTTCTAGGGGATCTAAAAGAACATGAATAATAACTAACACATCTTGGAAAATTGATTAAGACCATAAAAGATCCATGAATTCATCCTCAAGAGGAGTTCCTTAGTTTCGTAAGCTGAGTAGAGCTTCATCGAACCTCCACAAGCCTTTACGAAGCTCAAAAGACCTTAAAGGAGTTATTCAATGAAAAAAAATCAACTCACTAAGGTGACATTTGGTTCACAGAATGAGAATGAAATTTAATAAAAAGGAAACAATATTACTATTACATTATCTAGTTTAACACCTGGAATCAAAGAAAAAATCAGTATTATAGTATTTGGCTTACAATTAGAATGGAATGAAAAACACTGTATATGACCTTAATACCCTTATATTCAGTAAAGTTTAAATAATGTTATTTTTTTGTTAGACAAAATACATTATTAAAATCATTATTTTCTAAATAATTATTACTTAAAAATAAAATATATTATCAAAATCACTATTTTCTAAATAATAATTACTTGAAAATATTATTTAATTTTATAAAAAGATTAAAAACAATAATTTTTTTTTGATAATTTTTATGGTTCCATATTATTTATAAAATAATATATAATTATTAATTATTTTGCTCCATATAGCTTATATTTATTTTAACTCTACGTAACATAAAACTAGAATATATCTTTTTTTCATTTCAACTATGTTCGTAAAGATGCCCCTTTGTACAAAATACTAAATTTTTCTATGAAAAATCCATTCAACAATCAATCAAGTTCATATACTTTTTACTGATAGCATAACTAAATTGATTTAGTCACTAAACATAATATCTACTAAAAAAATAAAAAATAAAAAGAGATTACCTCTACATACGCATCCCAAACAGGTGCCTCAGCAGCTACAACTTTATTCACAGGATCTCACCCAAATCCATTACTATTATAACCATTAGCATGTCATGTATATTAAATTGAGTCTTTAATGTTTTCAATCAAGACTCAATATGGTTTAGCCTTCATCGTATATTCTAATAGTTTTTAAAATAGCAATTTCTTAATAACATTTAAATAACCAGGTTTGAAACCACCATCAGCTCTATATGTACCTTCATTGTGCAATTCTAAATGACACTCAATTAAGTTTTCATCTAATGTTGTTGTCCAAAATTTTTTACTCTGGCCGGGGCCTCGATTTCTTGAGGTTTCACTTTGTGAAGATGACATCCTAAAATTAAAAGGTGAGAGCAAAAAATACACCAATTTTTAAAAAAATAGGAATAAAAAATACCGATATGAAAAACTTTAAAAATAAGACCAGTAGCTATTAGTTTTACAATATTACACATAATTTCAATCAAATAATCTCTTTATTACAATCACACAAAAAAACATGACTTCCATTAACCTAAACAATCACTTCCATCTACCACACAACTAAATATTATTTGTTATTATCCCCATCTCCTTGTCCTTCATTCATTGTACATGTTATTTGATGTCGTATTGTCTCTAAACAAACTCCATTCATGTGTGGAGTCTATAATTCTTATTGTATCTTCATAATCCTCTTTCTCTTCATCTTCAAGATTTTCACTTTTTTTTCTCAAATAGATCATGTGACATCTCCCTTCTTATATACTTACGTAGCAAGAAACAAGCAATAATTATTTGGTTTTGAGTCTTAATGGGATAAAATGTTGAACTTCTAAGAATTACTCATCGATTATTTAGCATACCAAAACATCTCTCAATCACATTCTTATCGTGTGAGTGTTTCATGTTAAAAATTTCACGTGGGTTGCAAGGTTGTGAACCATCTCTTCATTCACTCAAATGATAACTTTGACCATGATATGGAGCAAAAAATCCATTGGAATTTGCATATCCAATATCCATAAGATAATAATGCCTTATATATTAAAGATATTTTACACTTAATTTCATATTCCAAGACTTTAAAAAAATTGATCAATTCACATATTACTTACCAAGTTGGACTTTAAATCCATTCTTTTACATATAGCTTCATGTAAGACTCTACTATCAGTTGTTAAACCCTCCTAACCATGTATAACATAAATAAATTGTATATTTGGAGAGAAAACTCCCAAAACATTTGTGGTAACCTCATCCTTTCATTTTCGATACCTAGGCTTATCAACTACATGAACTCTTACCCTAATATGAGTACCATCAAGTACTCCTAAGAAATCCTTGTACCAATAAGTAAAGTAAAATATGAAGTTATTAAAAATATTACATGATAATAAGAAAAAAATCTCAATAAAAAAATAAATTAAAAAATATATCTACCTTAAAACATTTCCACCTATCATTGTCACAATTGTCAAGAATAGGCTTAGGTTTTTTTCAATAACTCTTTTTATGCAAGACATTGTTGAAATACTTACTAACTGTTTCTCCAAATCTTCTAAATCGATCATTTATAACTCTATCTTTCAAATGGTGTGCAATTACATGAAGAAACATGGCTACTTGCTCATCTACTAACAAATGCTTTGATTGTTTTAACCCCCTCTAGTTTCAAGCATTGCACACAAATTGGTAAAAGCACTCTTACTCATCCTAAGTTGATTAATACTAATAATGTCACTCTCATAGCACAATCTATGCACAATTTTCCTATTTGAAAAAAATCAAGCTCATACAATTGTCTCCTTAAATATATTGTCATATTTTTATCCACTATCATTTCAAAAAAGAATTTTATAATAGACATTATATGCATTAGGTATACAAAAATAGCATCCAGCTATTCAACATTCAAGCTAAGTTCATCCATTTTACCTTAAATTGCAAACAAAAACAATATATAATAAATAGATAACTTCAATAAAAACAATACATAAGAAAGACTCGTATGTAATCCATGAGAAAACATAAACAATTAGTTTTATTAGGCATGTTTTGAAATTTTTGTATCAGTTTGGTTATGAAGAAAATTTTATATCCAACATCCATAAATTTTATATTAGTTTTGTCTCGTAACCCTTATATTTTTCTCTGATATTGTTCAATAAAATTTCATACCCTGCATCCACAAATTACCAACTGTGAAGGAGATAGGTAGTGAATAGATTCAAAACAAAGAACATATTTAGACGTGAGAACCATGAACTAACTTTAAATTTTATATTTTTAAAATATTTTGCTCATTTTATGCTATTCTCATTACCTGTTTTTAATCACATAATAACAAAAAAACAAAATATGTTTAAAAGAGTTTTTAAATACTACAAATAATTGAAAAAATAAATATTAATTAACTACTTGAGAATTACATTTATTACAAAAACAATAATTTATATACAATACATACATACATACATACATACATACATACATACATACATACATACATATATATATAACTTAAATAACAAATAAAGTGATGATGCCTCTTTTGTCATAAATTTTGTGATATTCTCATTTTATTTCAAGGAGAGTAAGCTTAGTTTGTTACTTAGAATCACTAGCAATGTTCCATTCATAATGACTAGGGAACTCTCCAATGAGATGAGATGGAATTTGGGTAGAAAAATAGGTCCATACAAAAATTCATTCTCCTAAATATCCATCAAACATCCATCAAACAAGCCCAAACTTCAAAGACACGGGAATAGAGAAATTAAAACATTCAAAAAATTACCATAGTGTTGTCCTATTCTATTCAATATCATCAAATTTTTCTCTTGATTCTTCTTGTGATGTTATAATTGGAAGCATGAATTTTGCCCATTCTTCTCGTAAATCATCAAAAATTTGCATATCATAATCAGATTTGTTCCAACCAAAAAACTACATGTATTTAAATTCAAAATAAGAATGTAATATAATGATTTCACAAAACATAACTTATATGTTAAAAAAGTATATTAGTAAAAGAGATTATCACATCTTTAATTGCAATGTTGATATTTGAGCTAATTTCGCTCATAAATTTCATGACAAAGTAACCACACATGATTCCATAATTTTGTTGTGGAACCTACAAAAAATAAGTGAACATGATTTTTCATATTCGAACATCTTTATTATTCAATAGTAAAATTTATTAAGTTATTAATGTTTGCTTGTACATATCATAACTTTGTCCCATATAAGCTTATGTGATTTTTTAAGGGAAATGCCTCTACTTTTGTTCCATTGTTTCCATGCTTTATAAAAGTTTAATTATTACAAAGAACAAAATAATAAAAATAGCTAGCTATAACTCTTACATTTCAACAACTGTTTTTTGTCTTTACTCAATACTATGGAAGTTGAGTCACAATACCAAACATAATTGCCATATAGATCAAGGATTATGAACATCCAATGATCTTGACCTTGTTCAAACTTTAATGGTCAAGGGGTTATTAGCTTCTGATTTCTATGAAGTATTATGCCTTATCACATAATTGTTTAGCTCTAATGCTAAAATCATGCTCTTGATATTGATTGACAAATGATAAATCATAGAACATTGTTAAATGTGATAGGTGATAAGCTTGAAGTCGATAATAACATACTCCATATAAAAGAAATATATATAAATAATTAGATAATATAAATAATAATCATATGTTCTATATAAATGAAAGTTATTTATTAATTGAGGACTCAACTTGTCCATACTTGAATTATACTTAAATCAATAATTTGAAATTCAAATAGTTGCTAAATGTTCTTGATTGATATATATGTTTTCCAAATGTCTATGCCAGAAATTTCTCTAGGAAGTGGCACCGTCCATCCATCATTTATGCTAGTCTTGCTTGCAACAATAGTCATCAAAGAGCCAAGATTTTGAGTGAAGTTTAAATCATATTAATAACTATACTTTTTCCATAACTTCTTCTTGAATGACTTATTGCGCGATGATTGTCCAATAGACATAGATTTGACACGAGATACTTGTTTTATATCTCTTAAATGTGTCACACTTACTAATATGGTATAATAGATTAAAGAATAGGTATTATATATGTTAGTAACAATAAAAGAATCATAATATAATAGAAGTACTAAAAAATTTTTATCTTAAGTAACAAAAATAATACCATATCAAAATTGATCACAACTTGATACAATGCCCAAGCCACATATTGTCCAACAACTTCCTAGACTGTGGTAGCATCAAAAGACACATGTAGTGAACAATGATGGAGCAATGATTGATCAATTACTATTCACCAATAATTTGGCAAATATTGATTATGAATCATTCGATCATCGATCAATTGTTGTACCGTTCCAATAGCAACATAGTCCATAGATGATGGATGTTTCAACAAACATTTCATATTCTATAAAACATTTAAGAATTATATATAATAAATAAAATATATAATAAAAAATAAAAATAATAGACTATCTACACGAGCTTTATCTTACTACAAATGATTCATTAAATGGAGGAGGACTCCCGTGTGGGGTAGTTATTGGAAGGACATTCTCATCAAAACATTCTCATCAAAACATTCATCATGTAATGGATGGTAAGAATTCATATATTACATTGGAGATATTGAACCACTAACTAATTGAATTTGTATTCTTGGCATAAATGGAGGACCAATAGGATGACTATATCCCATAGAGGATATAGGTTGGGCGCCATGAGATTGCATGGGTGGCATGACTGGCATGGATGGTGCCATTCTTGACATGTGTTGTGATTGATATTGGTTTAAAGTGACAATCTTACTTAACACTAAGGCCTTAAAGGAGTTCATTTTTTCTTCAATTTTACAGCACTTTTCCTTACTGATCATTTGAGGCCTTTGTTTTGGAATATTAAAAAACTCCATTAAACCATATAATTGGCTTCCTCTCCTAACACGACTCGGATTATATCATCTACATGCATGATATATAGTCTCTTTCCCTGATTGTTCGATTATTTCACTCCTGGCTATTTGTTCTTGATTAGCTCTATACAAATAATAAAGTAAAAAAAATAGTGTACATTATTATATCAATATGCAAAAATCATAAAGACTTTGTATCGAGTTAAATTACTAACCAACTTATTGAGTTGTTCTTCTCCTCGTTTAGTCATTGGCCTTGACTTTCTTTATTTATGGGGTCTTTGTTTCCATATAATATTTAGACCAAGTAATCAGTCTACCCAATTCAGCTTCCTACATAAATTAAATAAATTTATTAACCATGACATCAACTTAAATTTTAGGAAAGTAAATATACAAATAATAATAAATTAACAATTTAATAATACCATCTTTTGTCTAACTTCGGGATTTGATGACCTCTCAATACAGTTTGTAAGAATATTTTACATTTGTATATTATGATGTTCTTCTCTAATGATTTGAAATTCATCTATACGTCTATAATCCATGAAGTCTTTCTATACTTGGAGTTCAATCCAGCGATTTTCTTTAGGGATTTTGTATAGTTCTTATTCATTAAGTGGTTTCAAGTATGAAAACACATAATTTCTGGCCAATTTGGAAGTTTTGTATTCTTTTCATGCCTTATTTGCAATCTTGTAACAATTTTTCATCCAATTATCAGGGACTTTAAAATAGTTTTTAAAAAAAACACATTTTAGATAAGATATAATACAAAAAAGATATAATATACATAATTACTTATAAAACAAAAGAGACTTACATAAATGGTTTTCCATATCTAATAATTTTTAGCATCTTCAACCTTAGTCCAATCATTTATATTGATTGGTACACTTGACTTCACAAGTCTATCAATAGAAGATTTCAATTGTTGGCCATTTTCTCCTAATGAGTTACTAGTTGCATCGAATTGAACGGGTACTCTATCATCTGAATTAAGTAGAGCATCAAGTATATTAGCCCAACTTCTTCTTTTCAAATGCCCCAATGGATCATTTGGATCTATAATCTCTAATACCCTAGGATATATGAAATATCTACAAACAATGATGAAATAGAAATTAATTGATAATTTTAAGTCCAAACATATAAACAAGAGTTATTAGAATAATATAGAACATACATTATGTTTAATTAGGTTGTTGATCACACACACACATACACACATATATATTCCTTCCTAATCACTTCGAGTCTATGATGAAGAATCATCGTCATCAACTAAATCATCACATATATTAGGCAATTTGTTTGAGAAATGACTAATGTTGGATAATGTATCAAGCATGTTATCATCTTCTAAAGCATCACAATGGTAGAACTCTTTTGCGGAGGCGTTAACACAACATACCATCTTGTGTCAATTTGATTGCTCACGTAAAATACTTGTTTTGTATGAAGTACTAACATGAAAGAATCATCTGTGTGACTTATCTTGCATATGTTTACAAGGGTAAATCTAAAATCATCTATTTTATATCCAACATTGATAACATATTTGACCCAATCACATAAGAATATTGTTTCATGGAAGACCTTATAATTGAGTTCCCAAATCTCTTGAATTATACCATAATATGTTCTATCAGAAAATACAGGATTACCATCTTTTGAACTGGAAAATTGCCTAGTTTATGCAACCATCTTCACACCACTATTTTGATTTACTCGGACTTTGTCCCTTGCTTGAGTCGTAAACGTTTAACCAATAATTGTGACACTAGAATATGATTTGACATCAAATTTTGGACCATATGGAAGCCATTCTAAAGTTCCTATTATTTTATGATTGGGTTTGTTGAATTCAACTCGAATCTATGCATATAAAAACATGAAATATGTTTAAAACAAAGTTTTAAAACATTATATAGAAGTACTGATAAATTCTTGTATGTGACACTTACATGGTTACGAAACCAATTAATATTTTTAAGCTCTTACTTATGTTCATCATACAACCATTTTTCTCCTCCTTTTTTTATAACGAGGATCGATCTTCAGTAAGTTTAAATGCATTATGTAATGTTATTCAAGATATATCAATTAGGTATCACTAATATTTAAATAAATAATAATTTTATTTTAAATGAAAAGGTTGAATTTGTTATCACTTACTCTATGTACAGTTATGCCTCATTATTATTTACCAAAATGATTTGGTGTGCTTTTTCCTATCGAGTGCGATCAATAAACAATTTCTTACTTTCACCAAGCATATGGTTACCTACTTAGATCATGTGACATTCTAAGAACAACTTATGCGTAGGATTCCCAATTTCAATGTAACCACTAAAGTATGCAGAACATAATTCAATAGCATCTTCAACAATGTAAAGTTCTAGCATGCATCCTTTAGGACGATTTATATTATTTACATATCCTTTAAGGACTTGTATGTATCTCTCAAAAGCATACATCCACCTTAAGTAAGTAGGACCACACAATTGAACCTCTCAAACTAAATGAACACACAAGTGAATCATTATATCCAAAAAAATAATAAGGAAAATATTTTTCAAGTAGACACAAATTCTCCACAACATCTTTCTAAAAAGAGTTTAACTTGCCAATTGATATAGATTTCTTGTATATTGTATTGAAGAATGAACAAAGACAAATTATTGATAATCAAACATGTTTTGGAAGAATTAACCTAATAGCAATTGGTAATAACTATTGTATTAAGATATGACGATCATGTGATTTCAATCTATAAAGTTTCTTATTGGTGATAGACACAAAATTACTTAACTTGGATGAGTAACCATCAGGAACTTTCACACCCATTAAACATTTTCAAAACACATCCTTCTCTTTTTTTGACATTGTGTATGATTCTAGTGGCAAGTATGTTCAATTCTTATCATTTTACACCCTTGGTACCAATTCAGGTCATATGCCTAGTTTCTTTAAATCTATTCTTGCTTTAATTTCATCCTTCATTTTTTAAGTATATTAAGTAATGTACCAATCGAGCTCTCACATACATTTTTCTCAATGTGCATGACATCTAAGACGTGACAAATGTATAGGTCTTTCCAATAAGGCAATTCCCAAAACATTTATTTTTTATTCCAACAAGCATGATCTACTAATTCAGTAACATTTTCCTTTTCACCCATTTTATTAGTTGACCTATTTTGTTTCCCTCCATCAGTGAGTATTCTTTTTTCATCTTTCCATATCGTAAATGTCATAGCATTCAATTGCCTTAATATCTCAACACCACGCAAAGGTCTTGGTGTAGGATCATGATCTTCTTCACCATCAAAAGATTTCTTTTGATATCTAAACTTGTTTTCGGATGACAAAAATATTTTTTCTTTTATAAGACACCTTTTGTCTATGAACAAGATAAGTTACAGAAGTGCCATCATTACAAATAAGGCATCCCATATAACCTTTTGTTGCATGTCCTGATAAGTTCCCTTAGGTAGGAAAATCATCAATTGTCCATAAAAAGACTCTTCTCAAGTTAAAGTATTTTTCTTTATGTGTATCGTAAAAATTTACACCGTCATTCCACAACATCTTTAAATCATCTATCATAGGTTTCAAATATACATCAATATCAACTCTGGGTTATTTTAGTCCTGAGATCAATAATGTTAACATCATGAATTTTCTTTTCATACACACCTAGGGAGAAAGGTTATATGTTACCATAATTAATGACCAACAACAATATCTACTACTAAGGGAACTGTGTGGATTAATTCCATTAGTAGTAATGACAAGACAAAGATTGCACAGATTAGATGCAAATTAATGGGATAAGTTATCTATTACTTTCTAATTTGGAGAATCACAAGGATGGCGTAGCATCCCATCATCTGATTGATTATCTAAATTCCAAGTCAATATCTTTGATGTCTCTTTACTTTTGCACAACCTTTGAAAGTAAGGAATTGAAGGAAAGTAGCAAAGAACCTTTACGGGCGTGCCTTTCTTAGGTGTTGTCTCATTTGTAGCATGCTTTCATCTCAATTCTTTACACACAAGACAATCATCTAATGTCTTATATTCTTTTCTATAAATAATGCAATCATTTGGACAAGCATGAAACTTATGATATTCCATGTCAAATTGACTAAGAGATTTCTTCACTTCATACATTGAAGATGACAATTCATTACCCTCAAGAAACATATCTATTAGTACATTTAGTAATTCTGCGAATCCCTTGTCAGAAAAACCATTTTTTTACCTTCACATTGTACAATGAACCAATCCCGACATTTTAGTATATTTCTTGCACTCTTGATACAACGGTTTTTCGGCATCTTCTAGAAGTTTTTTAAAGGTTTCAGGATCATCCTCATGTAGTTCATCTTCAATAGTATAAAACATATTCTCGGTCTGTACATTCTGATAAGATGTATATAATTCATTCACATCTTTATTTATTTCTTCCCCATGAGTATTATTAATATTATATCTATGATAATACCAACATTTATAACTCAAGAGAATACCACTACGAATAAGGTGATACTTAACCTCATTAACATTATGAAATTTCTCATTTTTACATTTAACACATAGGTATCGAATTATACTAATTTTATTATTACTATTTCTACGATCAAATTCCAAGAAACTTTCAACTCGAGAAATAGAATTTTGCTCAATTCTACACTTTGATATCCAAGATTTGTCCATTTTTTATTAATAATATCATTAAACATATTAAATATGTATCCAACCAATATATTTAAGATATTATTATACATAAAATCATAAATTATTAAAATATTTATCAAAATATTATATAAAAATAAATACATAAAATCCAAATAATTAATAAACTCATTATAACATTAACAATATATAATATATAATATATAATAATTTATATATATATATATATATAAATGCATGTAATAATAATAAATATTTTATACATATATATAATAATAAATATTAATAAACTCATTAGTATAAATATATTTTATATTATATATATATATATATTTCATGTATGTATATATAAATTATTTTAAAAATTTTAATTTTAAAATAAATTAATATATATATTAAAAACATAGATACATAAAATTATTAAAATAAATAAATGAATAAAATAACTTCTTAAATACACAACTTACATAACACAAAATATATATATAAATAATCAATAACACATAATATACATTAAAAAAAACATGATTAATAAGTGTAAAATAATTCATAGAAATGCTTACAAGAATAAATGAAGTGACAAAATGAAAAAAATGAAGAAAAAATGATGTTTGGTAAGTGAGAAAGTGAAGGAAAATGGGTACGGAAAATTTGAATATTATGCTAAAAAAATAGTGGATCTAGAAGAAAACCAACTAAATGATGCCGAAAATGGTGGTCGAAGGTGGCGATAAAATGAGAAAGAGTAAATGAAGACGATCAGGTTTTTCAACTGTTGGGAATAGGGAAACAAATGAGCATACTATCGGTATAATGGGGAGTAAAGAAGAAAAAAGAAAAAATAACATAGCATCGGTTGACACGTAGGACTGACGTTACACATAGGATGTAGTGTCAGTTCTACGTGTCAACCGACACTAAACTTGGTTAGTGTCGGTTGACACGTAGAACCGACACTAAATCCTATGTGTAGGGTCGGTTGACACTTAGGACCGACACTAATTTTTATAATATTTTAAGTCGGTCTATCAATAGAACAACTTAAAATTCATTATAAGTCAATTTTGGGCAAAAATCAACTTTAAATGCCAACTTAATTTCCCTTTGTTGTAGTAGTGACCTTGCAACTCAACTATGTGGTTACGAGACAAAGGAAAGAGAAGACATGGGCTAAGGATGATAACTCACCTCGAAGATTATAGAAACCACCACCTATGGAGGATCAGATGATGGTTAAGAATAGAGCTAGTTGTGAGAGCTAGAGTAGATGGGTGAGACTCACGAATGGGGCTAGAGGACCAAGCGACATGTTGTTCTAGAGTTGATTGAGAGAGGTGGAGCAATTGGATGAGATGGATAGCAAATGGGGAAGGGGAGATAGGTTGTGAGATAAGCTGGTTAAGAGAGGAGATGGGTTGTGAGAGATTGGTTGAGAGAGTATGGACGAGATGGGTTGTGAGAGGCTGGTTGAGAGTGTGTGGAGGAGATGTGGAGAGAGTGTTATCAATCATGGTTATATTTGGGGTTGGGTTAAAATTAAAATTAAAATTTAACATTGGAATGGAATCATGATTCCTTCTCTTTTAGAAATTAATTTCATTCCATTCCCAATTTATAGCACAATCAAACATATAATTGTAAAGAATTAATTCCATTCCTATCACTATTTCTTCCGACCAAACATGATATAAGTGTTAAATGTTATAAGAAAGTCTACCACTATTAGGACTCCTTGGATAGATTTCTCAATTATAATGAAATCCTACCCATATTAAAATTTCATCGGATCAAGCCTATAATAATCTTACATGGATCTTTAAATAAGTATTTACTTATATATACACATCTCATACACAATTAAACATGCATTATTTTTACTATATTATTTTGCATATTCTAAGTTCCTTACATGGCCTCCCTTTTTAGGGATTTTATGGCTATTTGATAGTATTTTCATATTTGTAGTTTTCTAAAACTGTCAGGATAAAATCAGCATCATTAGTTAATTTGCCACCATTTATGAGAATATTCTTCTTAATTGATGCTTTGATTCAAAAAAGACCTAAAAAATAATTGGAAACTGATGGAAAATTATTTAAAATGTATATAGAGAACTTATGCCATGAACGTGAATAATGGCTCTAACCAAGAATTTCCTATTCGATTCCAAAGACTTATTTGAATCACCAAATCAAGAAGAATAATCTAAATCTATTTTATGGAACTAATTCCAGCAAAATCTTATCAGAATCTGAAGAAAAAAGATCAAAATTGCAACTTTGGATCAAAAAATGATAAGACTGATTTTATGTTGTAAAATAGTGCTTGTTTTGTTGACACCTTTAATGAGTGTAGCCTCAACAACCAACGACCAATGAAAACCATCATCATTTCTAGTGTTCAATGTGCTCCATGGGCCATTACAACTTTACCAACTCGCCTCCATGCATTTTCTCATGGTTCACACATCAAAACAGAAAACTGGGAGCACCCATCAAAGGACAAAGCTCCTGTTAGAATTTTGTGATCATAGAACACACCAACAAGCCTACCGTACGTACTCACGTAACACTATTGCGTCTATCTATTATCTGTAATACACCTCTACAAGAAAGAAAAAAATGATTGGTTTAAAGAACCACCTCAGATTTATTAAAGCTAGACTTTTAACAAAGTTAAATGGGTTCTGTTAATGTATATTTGTTAATAGATATACATGTTATAGGCTTTAGACACATCTAGTTTACTTGTACCTCCAATATAAAGACATCGTGTATATTCCTTAAGATACAGAATACAATATAATCATTAAGTATTTCTAATATGATATCAGAGCCACTGCTTTGATCTTTCTTTTAACAGTCTTGTCTCCTTTGGTGTTACTCCACTCTTATTGCTTTCATCGTCACAACAGCTACTGCAGCCACTCACCGTTAAACCTCTAACGTCTCTCAACCATTGTCCTTGCGTTCTGGGCCTACTGCTGCCATCGTTGAGGAGTCCCGCACCATACAAACCGCTACAATCACCGTCTCCTCCATACATCTTGTTTTGATAACATTTTTGCAGGTACCACTGTGATTGGCTTGCCCATATCTATACAATCATGGAAGTATCGAAAACATCAAAGCCTACACGCGCTGCTAATAGAAGTCGTACCTTCAATAGAAGCCGTCCCACCAACAGAAGCCATGCCTCAGATTCAAGCGCCTCACATGCTACACTCAGGTCCTATGATGTCATACTACCACGTCACCTAGGGCTGACATCAACATCCCCTTCTACTGATATCACCCACCACGTGTAGTTAACATCATCATTGACAAGAGTTAACCGACATTGGCCATGACCAGAGTTGACTTGGCCACCGTTGACCGCCACTAGGGGTTGATTTTGACTTTTTGATAGAGTTGACTTTTCTAGAACAAGTTCTCCTTACCCATTTTTTCGCGTATACTTTATTTTTGTAGTATCTTTTCGCATATTGTGTTTCTAAATGGATAAAAAGGATGTTTTTCTTCCTCACCCCATCAATGCTATATTGGAAGGGATAAATAATTATTTATCTTGGTCTTAAGCTATGAGTAGTTTTCTTAAGGGTCTTATGCTCTGGCATTACTATACTAGTACAATTACCATTCATATCAAAAGAGCAAGTGAAGAAGATGCTACCTTCCTTGGTCGCATGATTGAATGGGATAGTCACAACCACATGATCTTCACATGGATTCGGAATACTTCTATTCCCTCTATCTCTAATCTATTGGGTAGCTTTGATTATGCAAAATCAGCATGAGATATGTTGGCCAAAAGGTACTCCACTACTCACAGACCCATGAAATATCAGTTAGTAGTTGAATTGCATCAACTTCGACAAGAACCAATGCAATCCATCAGTGACTACTATGATCAGCTTCGCTTTCTTTGGGACCAAATTGACCTTTGTGATCCAATTTGGGCATGCTTAAAAGATGCTCAACAATATGCTATAGTTAGAGATGAATTTTGTTTCTATGAGTTCCCGATGTCACTACACAAGGACTTTAAGCCCATTTGACGTCAGCTTCTAAATCGCAGTCTTACTCCCTCTTTTGATACTGCTGTAAATGAGTTAGTTACAGAAGAAGCTCAAGTTGCAACCCTTCAAGCCCAAAATAAGTTCAATGTTTTGGCTATTACACCTTCTACTCCTGCCATTGAGCAACCTCAGTAGTCAAGTGATTCCTTTGGCTCTAGCAATTGTCGCAAGTAGACCAATAAGAAGTTCTGCAATTATTGCAAGCATATTGGCCACACCATTGAGACTTGTTACCGTCGCAACAAGTCTATTGGTGTTGCTGCTAATACTGAGCCTACTCTACTGATGCCTTCCATTTTAGTAGAGTCACAGTCTTCTAGATCCACTGTCAACCTCTCCCCTACTGAACTACAAAAGATCCTAACTTAGGCTGCTCGTATGGTTGGTAATGCATCTCTTTCGACTACTCTCTTAGTTCTTCATGGTAAGTCTCAAACTTGGCTTTTTGATTCTACCTATTGTAATCACATAACACCTCACTCATATTTATTCTCTAAACTTGACCCTGCACCACATCCTCTTAATATTCATATAGCTGATGGTTCCACCATGCATGTGAATAGTCTAGGTTTTGTTTTGACCTCTAACCTCTCTATTCTTAGGGTCTTCCATGTACCTGACCTATCCTATAATTTGTGCTCTGTGGGACAATTAGTTGAACTAGGATATCACCTTATTTTTTACTATTATGTGTGTATTGTGTAGGATCCAAGGATGGGGTAGGAGCTAGGGATTGGTCCTAGGGTTGGGCATATATTTCACGTGGATAATCTTCATCTTCCACCTGTTACTCATGTCTCTATTACTACTGTAGTTTTTTCCTTACCTTCTCTCACATTATGGTATTCTCATCTTGGTCATGCCTCATCCACTCGGGTACATTAGTTAGCTTCTAAAGGTCTGTTGGGTTTTGTGTCCAAAGACAATTTTGATTGTACTTCATGCCAGTTAGGAAAATAGCTAGCTTTACCTTTCAATAATAGTGAATCTATCTCTAATAGTATTTTTGGATTAACTCATTTTTATGTTTAGGGACCTTCTCCTGTTACTAGTATTGGTGGATCTCATTATTTTGTTGTTTTTATTAATGATTATTCTCATTATAGTTGGATATTTCCTATGAAATCTCAACAAGAACCAGGGAAATCCATCAATGACTACTATGATCAGCTTCGCTTCTTTAGATCTACATGTTTCGTTCTTCTTCAGCCTCATGAGTACAACAAACTTGGGCCTCGATCTAGACTTTTTTGTTTTCTTGGTTATGGTGAAACTCAAAAAGGGTATCGATGCTATGATTCTGTCTCTCATCGTCTTTGTGTTTCTCTTAATATTTCTTTTGGGAACACTGCTTATTTGTTAACCTCTCTCTCTTTCGTTCTTCCCTAACTAACTCTTCTATTTTAGAAATCTTTCCATATGAGTCTCTTGTTCCTTCTACATATACTTTTGATCCTTCTTGGACTTCTCTATTCAATCTTCAGATATTTTTTATGATTCTCCTAAACAGGTTGTAGATGAACATGTTGATGATGAGGTACCCCACTTTGAGCCTAGGTCCCTTGCTCCTACTCTGCCTGAAGATCCTTCACAAGACATTCCACCTAGCCACTCAACTCGGGTAAGATCCATTCCTACACATTTACTTGAATATCATTGTTACACTACCTTTACTATACTCCATGAACCTCACACCTATTGTAAGGTATCTACTGACCATTTATGGTAGATTGGAATGAAAGAGGAAATTGATGCATTAACTAAAAAACATACTTGGGATCTGGTTACTCTCCCTCCTAGTCAGTCTGTGGTTGGTTATAAGTGGATCTATAAGATCAAGACTCGTTCTGATGGGTCCATCGAGCGCTACAAGGCTCGTCTTGTTGCAAAAGGTTTTACACAAGAGTATGGGATTGATTATGAAGAAACTTTTGCTCCAGTTGCCCATATCTTCTCTATTCATGCCCTCTTAGTTGTTGCAGCTGCTAGTAAATAAGACATTTTTCAGATGAATCTTAAAAATGCCTTCCTTAATGGGGATCTATATGAAGAACTCTATGTTCAACCTCCTCCTGGTCTTTCTGTTAAAACAAATAAGGTTTGTCACCTTAACGTGCACTTTATGGCCTTAAACAAGCTTCACGATCGTGGTTTACCAAGTTTAGTTCCACCATCTTTCGCTTGGTTTACACTGCCAGTCCTTATGATTCTATCTTATTTATTCATTGCAATGATAAAGGCACCATTTTGCTTCTCCTATATATGGATGATATGATCATAACTAGTGATGACCTTAGTGGCATTCAAGAACTCAAGGATTTTCTTAGTCAGTAGTTTGAGATGAAAGACCTTGGACATCTCAGCTATTTCTTGGGTCTTGAGATCACTCGTTCCACAGATGGTCTTTATATTACTCAAGCCAAGTATGCATCTGACCTTTTATCTCGAGCTAGACTCATTGACAACAAGATTATCGACACTCTAGTTGAACTTAATGCGTATTTGACACCCTCAGGGGGGAAACCATTGTCTAATCTCTCTCTTTACAAACGATTGGTTGGCAGCCTGGTTTATCTCACAATTACTCGTCCAGACATTTCTTATGTTGTTCATCAGGTGAGCCAGTATCTGTGTGCTCTATGATCGACTCACTATGCTACTGCTCTACACATTCTACGATACTTGAAGAGCACTCTCTTTCATGGCCTTTTCTACTCAACTCAGTCTCCTCTTGTACTTCGTGCATTTTCTGATACTAATTGGACAGGAGATCCCATTGATCGCAGGTCCACTACATGTTATTGCTTTCTCCTTGGTTCTTCTTTGATTTCTTTGCAAAGTAAGAAACAAACTTTCGTGGCCAGCTCGAGTACTGAAATAGAATATCATGCTCTTGTTGATACCACATCTGAGCTCCTTTGGATCCGATGGCTTCTTAAGGATTTGGGTGTGTCCACATCTTTTGCTACTCCCATTTATTATGACAATCAGAGTGCCATTCATATTCTCACAATGATGTCTTCCATGAACGAACTAAACACATCAAGATTGATTATCACTTTATTTGTTCTAATATTGTCCATGGTGCTCTTAAGCTTTTCCTTATCTCTTGTAGATATCTTCACCAAGGCACTTCCTAAGGGACACACTCGTATTTTGGTTGACAACCTCAAGCTAGTCTTACATCCACCTTGAGTTTGAGGGGGGCTTTTAATGTATATATGTTAATGTAATGTATGCATGTTATAGGCATTAGACACATCTAGTTTACTTGTGCCTCCTATATAAAGGCATGTATATTCCTTAAGATACAGAATAGAATAGAATACAATCATTAAGTATTTCTAATAGGTTCATCAATCCTCGATCCTCGCTCTAAGTAGAATCTGATGATATTATTTCCAATCATATTTGACAATTTTATAATACAATAATTGCACGATATACTCAATTGTGCATGAAAGGAAGCTCAAGAAGCTCCTATATGCTTCTATCAAAGCTCCAATTGTACCAAGATAGAGGAGCCGACAAAGCTTCTTAGTGTATTCTTTCAAAGCTTCAATGGGACAAGAATAATGAAGCTCATGAAGCTTTTCAATTAATCAAACAAAGCCTTCTAAATGCACCAAAATAAGCTTATCCCACGCAAAGTAAGAAGATTTGAAGCCAACTAGAGCATCCATAGTACTATAATTACACCAAGATTGATGTTTACGAAGCCCTTAGTGGTTGCATTAGAGCTCAAATTTCTCAAAGACAGAAGCTCATGCAACTTTTTAGGGCCCGTCAAATCTTAAATCACAAATGAAGAAGCTCATCAACACATTCTTTGAAGCTCTAATTGCACAAAGATGATGGCCACACAATAAACTTGAAAGTCTCCATCAACCCTCAAGTTGAAGCAAAGTAAAATTCAAGAACTCTTCTACAGTTCCACGAAGCTAATGGAAGCTATCTATATCCTCAAAAAGCTATTAGACAATTCCAAGTATATGATGGAATTAAGCTCCATATATCCTCAAAGATAGATCTCTAATAACTCAATTTAAATCAAGAAAGAATCACTGTCACCTTTGACCTTGATAAAAGCTGAGAGGAAGCTCCTATAGCTATCTAAGACCTCATCCTTATCAAGAACAACTTCAACATACCACAAGTACCTACAAAGTGTAGGTCCTGCATATGTAAGAAAAAAGAAATAAAAATGTTAGGTCCAATCACATTTAACAAAATAAAAATATTAGGTGCAATCACATTTGACAAATGCATCAAATATTTTTGTAGCTAAAATTTGGCTAGCTATGTGACCAATTTTTAGCCACATAAGGGTAGGCAATTTTGCCTATAATATAGGAAATGTTTTTTCCTTAGAAAGACACACCAACACACCAAAATAAAAGAAGCAAAGCAAAGCCAAAGGAACAATTTCCTTTGAAGAAAAATAGTGTTGTGTGTGTAAGAAAGTGTGAGAGAATATTTTAGAAAAATATTGGGATATTTTTCTAAAAGAAAAGTGAAAAAATAGTGAGTTTGTGAAACATTTGTGTGATACTATTTTTAGATTTATCTCAATTTGTTGTATTGTTTCTCACTTTGTACCCATTAATTTTATTAGTGGAAGAAATATTTTTCGGAGTTTGTTCCATAGACTTTTCCCAAATTAAAAGGTGAACCACATTAAATTACTGGTGTCATTATTTTATTCTATTGAATTTATTTTATTTGTATCTGTTATGCCCAACAACTGGTATCAAAGCTAGTCTAGTAAAATTCTTAATATGCTTTATGGTTGCAGCATAAAATGATCTGTCACATCAGAAAAGATATTTTTAGGTCCATAGAATATTTATTTATAGAAAAAGAAACACAGCAAGAAAAAAATGTCAAGCCAGAAGGTAGATATTGAGAAATTTAATGGCAATAATAATTTATCTTTATCATATAGGAGGATGAAGGATATTATCATTCAGTAGAAGATCCATAAGGCGTTGCTAGGGAAAGAAAAGAACACAACAACCACCATCGAGGAACAGTGGGAGGAGAGAGATGAGATTGCAGCCAATACAATCCGTCTAAATCTCTCAGACAGTGTCTTGCAAAATATTGAATCAAAAAATTTCAAGATTGCAAAAAAACATGGGAGATTCTAGAAAATATATACATGCCAAAGAACCTTGCCAATAAATTTTATTTGTGGAAAGAGCTATATCAGATGAGGAGGGAAGATAATGTGAGCATGATGCAACACATTAGTGATTTCAACAACAAGCTTTCTCACTTAGCAAGATTCAATGTGAGTTTCGACGATAAAGATAAAGTTGTGATGTTGTTGGCATCACTACCCTCATCATATAATAATCTCACAACAACTCTAACTTATGCAAAGGACAAGATGGAGTTTGAAGTTGTTGTAAAAGCCCTGTTATCATATGAGAAATAAAACGGGGAGAGATTCAAAAGCACAAGCCCTTGTCACAGAGTCTAGAGGAAGGATACAATACAAAGAACAAAAAATTAGAGGCAAATAAAAAAATTGCCAATATTGAATGCCATGACTGTAAGAGGAAGGGTCACAAAGGCAAAGTAGTGAAGAAAGACGACATTAGTGATGATGAGCAAACAAATACCATAGATGAGTTCAATATCATTTATGATAAATATTTTGTCAATCTTGCATCACACGAGACTAGTTAGGTGATTGATAGTGGTGTAATAATTCACGCTACATTACGTAGAGAATTTTTCTCATCATACACACCTGGAAATTTGGTGTTGTTAGAATGGGAAATGAAGGCCTATCAAAGGTTATTGGTATATGAGATATTTGCTTGGAAACATAGAATAGAACTAGACTATTTTTAAAGGATGTCAAACATATTGCAGATATGTGCCTAAATTTGATCTCTATATACAAACTTTTAAATGAAGGATATTGCAGCTCCTTCATTTATGACAAATGGAAACTTACAAAAGGCTCTTTAGTAGTGTCTAGAGATGAGAAGCATACAAATTTGTATATAACGTAAGCAAATATCTATATCGACATAGTAAATGCCATGGAGAAAGACAGTGTAGTTGAATTATGGCATAGGAGACTCAGCCACATGGATGAAAAAGGTATGGCAAATCTAGCCAAGAAGAAGATACTACTTGGAGTGGATGAAGTACATTTGGAAAAATGTGGTAATTCTCTAGTAGGAAAGCTAAATAGAGTTTCTTTCAAGTGTTCCCTTCCTTCCAGAATGAATAATATTTTAGATTTGATTCATTCAGATTTGTGTGGACCAATGCCAAAGTCACTTGGTAGTGCTCAATACTTTGTTACTTTCATTGATGATCATCCAAGGAGACATGTGTTTATCTTTTGAAGACAAAGGATCATGTGCTAGATGTCTTCAAAGAATTGCATGCCTCAGTTGAGAGATAGACTAGGAAGAAACTGAAGTGCATCCAGACAGACAATGGTGGAGAATACACATGACTTTTTCATGTTTACTACAAAAAGCATGGTATTCAACATCAGATGAGACCTCCAAAGACACTACAGTTGAATTGCTTAGCTGAGAGGATGAACATAACTTTACTGGAGAGAGTTATATGTCTACTATCATATGCAAAGTTTCCTAAAATATTTTGGGGGTGAATCCATACTCATAATTGCACATGTGTTGAATCTTTCACCCTATACTTCTCTCAAGATGGATATTTTAGATAAAGTGTGGTCAAGAAAGGATGTTTTTTATGATCATTTGCTGGTGTTTGGCTGCAAATCATTTATTCATATCCCCAAGGATGAGAGATCCAAAGTTGATGCCAAAACAAGACAGTTATTTTTATTGGCTATGGTCAAGATCAATTTGGCTAATATTTTATAATCTAGTTGCAAAGAAACTTGTCAAGAGTCGTGATGCTATATTTGTTGAAGATGAGACCATTGAATATACCATCAAAATGAAAAGGATGTTCCTAATTCCAATGGCGATTCATCATATTTGGAATTAATTCCTCCAACATCAATACCAAGAAAAGTTGGAGATGGAGACCAGGTTTATCCACCTGATGAAGATGATGCTTCTAAAAATGAGGGAAATGATGATGTTCATTATCCAGCACCAACACTTTTGATTTCTCTTATTCTATTGAGAAGAAGTTATAGACCGAGACGACCCTCTACCATATATCTTCTAGATGAGTATGTAACTTTTACTGATGTGGAGAACCTGAGAATTATGAAGAAGCCATGGATGACGAATAAAAAAATGGATTAAAGCCATGCAAATTGAGATGAAACCCTTGCATGAGAACAAAATATTTGAGCTGATGAAGCTGCTTAAAGGGAAGAAGGATTTGAAAAATAAATGGGTATTCAGGGTGAAGCATGAAAGACATAGTTCTAGTCCATGATACAAAACCAGACTGGTTGTTAAAGGATTCAGCCTAAGAAAAGGAGTTAACTTTGACAAGATTTTCTCACTAGTTATGAAAATGACATCCATCCATACTGTGCTGGGGTTAGCAACAAGTCTTAACCTGAAGGTTGAGAAAATGGATGTTAAAACTACCTTCCTACATGGTGACTTGGAATAAGAGATATACATGGAGCAACCAGAGAGTTTCAAGCAAAAGGGAAAATATGATTATGTTTGCAAATTGAAGAAAAGCCTCTACGTCTTAAAATAGGAACCAAGACAATGGTACAAGAAGTTTGAGTTTGTTATGTAGGAGCAAGGCTACAAAAAGACTACTTCAAACTATTGTGTTTTTGTGTAGAAATTCTCTGATGATGATTTTATTATTCTTTTGCTCTCTGTGGATGACATTTTGATTATTGGTCGGAATATTTCTAGAATCAACAACTTGAAAAACTAGTTGAGTAAGTCTTTTTCCATGAAAGCTTGGTGCAAGCAAAACAAATTCTTAACATAAGTATTATTAGAGACAGAGACACTAAGAAATTATGGTTGTCACAGGAGAAATATATTAAGAAAGTACTTTAGAGATTTCATATGGACAAGGCTAAAGCGATTAGTTGTCCTCTTGCTAATTACTTTAAGCTAAGTTTTAAGTAGAGCCCTTCTATAGACAAATAGAAGGAAGAGATAGAAAAGGTTCCATATGCTTTAGTAGTTGGAAGTCTGATGTATGTCATGGTTTGTACACTGCCAGATATGGCTCATGTAGTTGAAATTGTGAGTAGATTCCTTTCAAATCCTGGAAAGGAACATTGGGTTGTAGTGAAATGGATTTTCAAGTATCTTCGAGGTTCTTGTTGTTGTGTTTTTGCAACACACAGAAATCGTGCAAGTATACACGGTCACAAGTAATAATATGATAAGTAAAATATCGTTCCCATAGAGATTTGTTACTAGTATTCGTTAATTATTAAAATTATTTCAACCTAATTTTATCCAAATAGTCGATAATTTGATGCAGTTTGACTAACTAACTTTTATAACAGATTGCAGAAAATTTTAGGATTGCGATTTCACCAAATTAATCACTTGAATCATTATCTTTTATCTTGATTTATGTTATCGTATTTTAACTTTTTAACCAAGAACTCCTAATTTGACCATATATCTCTTCCAAGCTCCATACGTAGACACATCTAGTTAAAATGATTCATTTATATTCCTATGCAAATTAAATTCAACTGTATTTATTAAGTTACGAGTTCTCTAATGATTACACATACAATAAAAGTATATTTCTATCTCTTATGTATATACGTTATTTCATCACGGCAAAGACACAAAAATGCCTTTTCAAGTTTATTTAAGTGTCACATATCGTTAATTAATCTTAGATAATTAAAAGCATTAAATACGAGATAAAATAAACAACTTAAAAGCAGTTCCATAAATCATTTAAAAATACTTAATTCAAATTTCATGATTTACGCTACACTTCAATCTAGAACAAATGTATAAGTTCATGGCAGAATTTAAAATTACAACATAACAAAAGTAAAACATCGCAGAGAAAAAAAAATTAAAAGAAAATAGATAAGAAAAACAACTCTTTCACGATTCCTCAATGAAAAATAAATTTCATCCCTTTTCTTCTTCTTTTGTTGTCTTTCTCTCGTAATTTCCCTAAGAAAATACAACATAAAATGTTAAATCAATACTCTACGTGTTTTGTGTAACACGAATAAGAAAAGAAAAATTAAAATGTTACAAGGAAGAAAAACTTGCAAGAATCGCTAGTTTTCTCCCAAAACTTAGAGAGAAAAAAGAAGAAGAAAGAAAAATGCTCGAACTAAAATGAAGCCCGGAAAAAAAAAAAAATTCCTTCTACCACGCGTACCCCTTGACATATATCCCCTTTCCATTCTTTTTATTTTATTTTTATTTTTTATATATTATTTTTTTTATCATCGATTGGGGAACAAAATTGTATGGAAGACGGCGCGTGAACACTGCTCTGCATATTTTTGAATTTTTTTCTTTTTTCCGCATGCCACGATGTCACCGTGTGATTAAGCTAAGAGAAATATAGTGACACGTGGCAGCTTTTCATTGGGTGGTAAGCGGACACATGAAGAACGCGTCGCACGGGATTTCTTCGGATTGGAAGTGGTTAACATTTGGAAGTGGGCTTACGCGTTTTTATTTCACCAATACATGCCACGTGTCGTCATTTTATTCGTGGAATATTTATGAGACACGTGGCTGGTCATTTTCCGTTTGAAACGTGAGGGTGCACGCAGCTTGGATGGGCCAGCGTCACGTGGATTTGTACACGACGAGCTCGGTGCGCGGCAGTTCAACGCTGCCAACTGACCGTTCAACTCGTCCCATGACGGCGATCGATCGCGCTCGAGAATCTACATGGCAAACGACATATGGGTCCCCATTCACGCACGCCAGATGCGACTGGCTGTGTGGGCCCCAGTCGGCACGCCACTTGCGCGGAGACGAAGAACTTCC
The DNA here is from genome assembly GCA_033030585.1 of Hippophae rhamnoides. Taxonomy (NCBI): domain Eukaryota; kingdom Viridiplantae; phylum Streptophyta; class Magnoliopsida; order Rosales; family Elaeagnaceae; genus Hippophae; species Hippophae rhamnoides. The sequence continues at coordinate 38,082,348 of CM065436.1, forward strand.
GTGCCCATTTCTCCTTGGTGGGTTTTGATCTACACGCGCCGAATCTCGGCCGTGTCTTATCGATCGAACGGTCCGATTATCAAGGCGTTTGGAATAAAGCGCGTGGCACTCGTCTCACCCTCAACGTAGAAAATTAAACTTTTATTAATTATATTTTCACCTGAGAATTTAATTCAAATTACATTTTAAACTTTCTTAAATTACAGGTTAAGCACGTATAATTTTAAATTAAATTTTTAAACTTTTAATAATTATACTTAAGCCCAAATTTAATTTAAATTATATTTTCGATTTTTATAAATTGTAATTAAGAAACCATATTATCTGAAATTATATTTGTGGACAGAAATATGAAATTAAGTACATTTTCGATACAGATTATTTAATTTTATTAAAAATGTATTTTTAGCATATAAAAAGAAAATATTAATTTATTTAACAAAAAATACACTAAATATTTAAAGAACATAGCAATTATCATTACTAAAATTGATGAAAATAACTATATAAAATACAGTTATCATTCTTCCACAATATGCTTATGTTTTGGAAATGAAAAACTTGTGTTAGTTGGATACACAGATGTAAATGTAGCTGGAAATGTGGATTCTAGAAAATCCACTTCAGGTTACCTAATTACATTTGTAGGGAGAGCTATGTCATGACAATCAAAGTTATAAAAATGTCGTCCTCTATAGAAGTAGAGTTTATAGTAGCAACGAAATCATGTAAAGAGTTTCTATGGATGGAAAACTTCTTGAAAGAACTTGGTTTACAACAAGACAATTACCAATTATTTTGTGATAGTAAGAGTGCTATCCACCTTGAAAATAATACCTCTTTTCATTCGAGATCAAAACATATTGATGTGAAACATCAATGGATTAGGAATGCAATGGAGAAGAAGCTATTATAGCTTGAGAAGATCCATACAGAGGCAAATGGATCAGACATGTTGATACAAATTCTTCCAAGACAGAATTTTGAATATTGTCATTTAGCTACTGGATTGGTAGAGCCCTCCATGTAGTTAAGAGGGAGAGATTTGTAGGTCTCATCCATATAAATGAGGGAGAAAATAAAAATATTAGGTGCAATCACATTTGATAAAATAAAAATATTACGTGTAACTACATTTGGCAAATGCATCAAACATTTTTTTGAATAAAATTTGGCTAGCTACGTGGCCAGTTTCTAGCCACATAAGGGTAGGTAATGTTTTTTTCCTTAGAGAGACATGCCAACACACCAAAAGAAGAGAAGCAAAGCAAATCAAAAGGAGCAATTTCTTTTGAAGAAAAATAGTGTTATGTGTGTAAGAGAATATTTTGGAAAAATATTGGGATATTTTTCTAAAAGGAGTGACAAAATATTGGGATATTTTCTAAAAGGAGAGTGACAAAATATTGAGTTTGTAAAACACTTGTGTGACACTATTTTTGGGTTATCTTAATTTTTTGTATTGCCTCTCACTTTTCTACCCATTAATTTTATTAGTGGAAGAAATTTTTTTCAGAGTTTGTTCCGTGGACTTAGCTCAAATTAAAGGGTGAACCACGTTGAATTACCAATGTTATTATTTTTCTCTGTTAAATTTATTTTATTTGTACTCGTTGTGCCTAACACAAAGACCTATAAGGGCTTAAAAGGATAGATAACTCACATATGCTCAAGGATAGAGCCCAGTATATCCAAAACCCAAAACATCCTCCATCATATTGTTTATCTCAATATAAGAGCTCATACAACTCTTTAGTACTACCTCTGAGTTTATGCAACTTTTGGAAGTTAGGTGTTCAATTGTCAACCTATGCTTTTGACTCTCACTTGATAGCTTTGAAATTGTATAATCCTCTCATTAACGATAATGCATGGAGTCTATTTTGTTGTTATGCTTCTGCATGTGATCAAATTAAAGATGAGTTTTGGTATTATCTAGTTCCTCTTATAAATGAATCTAATGGTAATTAGATTTACATGGGTGATCTTAATAAAGTATTGCACCAATATAAGAAAATAGATGATAACCTTATTGTTCAATTGCTGAATAGACTTAAGAAGTTCATGGATATTGAATGCTATTTTCTACTTCTTATTTTATAATCATAAAAACCAAAATGAGATTTTTTCCACTCTTTAATGGCATAGGTAATTGTTAGAGAATTATCATGGAATTATGAGTGATGAATGTCTATTGTTGTCAAATTTTAGAATTGTTGAATAACCTTTTTACGTTCAATATCTTTGTACCAAGTTGATATGAATCTAAAAGACCTATAGAGCTTTGCATTTTGAACATTAAAGTCCAATAAAATAGGGGCATGATATGAAAACATGAAAATGTAACCAGATGTTTATTTACATGAATCAACACAGCCAGTGAATCCCACATCAAAGTATCCAATCACCTTTAGATCGTCGGTTTATCTATACATGAGCATGTAATTCTTTTTCCCTTGAAGGTACCTCATCACCTTCTTTGCAGCTCTCTAGTGGTCAACACCTAGGTTATCTAATATCTCCCTAGAATCCCAACAACAAATGCAATGTTAGGTATGGTGCAGACCTAAGCATAGATCAAGCTTCTAACGACTAAAGCATATGGAATAGTTTTCATATGTTCCCGCTCGAACTCATTTTTAGGGCATTGGTTTAAGTTGAATTTGTCACCCTTCACAATGGGTACCATACTCGGTAAACAATCCTTCATCTGAAATCTCTCTAAAACTTTATTGATATAGGTCTCTTGAGACAAACCCAAAATTCCTTAAGATCTATTCCTATGGATCTTAAAACCAATGACATAAAATTCTCCACCCATATTCTTCATATCAAAGTTCTTCGAGAGGAATTGTTTCACCTCATATAGAAAACCCTTATCATTGGTTGTAAGCAAAATATCATCCATATATAGTACCCAAAAAAAATCTTGTTCCTATTGACCTTCTAGTATATACATTGATCCATGACATTCTCTCCAAAACAAAAATGAAGTGATGACGTCAAATAATTTCAAATACCATTAACGGAAAGCTTGTTTTAATTCATATATTGATTTATTAAGCTTACAAACTAAGTACTCATCATCACTAGAGGAGAATCCTTCTTGTTGTTTCATATAAACCTCTTCCCCTAGGTCACCATTAAGGAAATCCATTGTCACATCCATTTGACGAAAATCCAAATCAAAATGGGCAACCAATTCCATGATCACATGAAGTGAATCTTTCTTAGATACAAAAGAGAATGTCTTTGAGTAGTCAATTCCCTCCCTTTGAGTGAATCAATTGGCAACGAGTCTTGCTTTATGTCTCTCAATGTTGCCTTGTGAATATTTCTTTGTCTTGAAGACCCATTTACATCCAATGGCTTTTACACCATTAGAAAAATGATGAGCTCATAGACTCGGTTAGATGCCATAGAATCCATCTCTTCTTTCATGGAATTGTACCACATTCTGGCCAAATTCTCGATTAGTTACCAAGATTTCAAGAGAGGAAAACCAACATGAAAAACATAAAATTCTAGTAAGGAGAATTCTTACAAAATCCTTACCTACGAGGAGTCATGTTCCTTTGAGAATGCCAATACATACTATTCTATTCTATGTCCTCTTTGTGCTACTTTCCCAAAAACTATAGATCACTTATTCATTTCTTGTAGATTCATTCAACAAACTTAATTTAGAAATACACATCACAACCTATCATATTCTCCTTACCAATGTAAAGATATAATCTTTAAAGGGCTCATCAACTACCAACTCTCTTCCATTCTTGGAATTAACCAAATGGAAGTTCTAATACTAATCACACTTGCTTTTGATCAGGTTTGGAGGGCAAGAAATGATTTAATTTTCAATGATAAAATCTTACCCAACTTTGAGCTTCGTTGCTCAAAATTCAAAACTATCTTCTCTCCCCATTTGGACAATCAAAACTTTAATTCTTTTGAAGATATTTCAAAGATGAATATTCCCTCAACTTGGCAATGTCCTTAGGTGGGTTCCTTGGAGATCAACTTTTGACGTAACAATAAAAGAAGATACCAATTTGACTACTTTGTTAGTTTGAAATCACTTGAAATAGGTTGTCTATGCTCAATTTTTTTATTTATTAAGTAACTCCACTGAGGTGGGAGAAACAAGAGCTCTCATACTTTCCATGCAAACTATTTTAGAACTCAAAACCAGATCATTATATTTGGAAGGTGACAGCTTAAATGTGTTCAGAGCCCTTTTCAAAGATAATTTCCTTATTTCCTAAGAAGCACAACAGTTTATAGATTTAATTAGCTATTTGTTTAATATATTTTATGCTAAATGGGTTCCAAAAAATATTAATATATTAAATGTGCACTGTATAATTTATTTCAATAATTTACTTTCATAATTAATAGAATGTTATTTGATCGTGTTGAAGGTACAATTCATTTCAATGATTTATCTCAATAAGTAACTTCAACTTTATGTAATTTTATTTCATAATCAATGGAATGTTATTTGATAAAAAAAATTGATGTAGAGTGTTTTGATAAAAAAGAAAAGAAAAGATAGAGTATTATTAATATATTTATAATTGAAATTTAAATAAAATAATTATGAGTTGTATTGGTTAAGTTATAAATTTGTTTAAATTATAAAAGATATTATTTAATCTCTTATATTTTATAAATAATGATAAATTTTATTATTTATTAAATATTTTAATAATTTTTATTATAAAATACATATAAAAAAGTCATATTTATTCTTTTATTATTTATCAATAAAATAAAATATTGAGAAAATAATATTATTCTATTAAAAATATTAATAAAATTTAATTTTTATCGTTCTTTCATATTTTTTATATAAATAAATGACCAAATAACATTTTATTAAATGACCTATTTGATTTAATGTAACGAACATGTGTCATATAAAGTAAAATAAAGTAATAAAAAATAAAATATCAAAATAATAACATTATTTTATTAAAAATATTAATAAAAAATAATTTTTTTTATAAAAATAAATAATTAAAGTACATATTTTTAAGAGATTAAATGATAAATTTGGCTTAATATAAGTAACATCATAGATATTTTTTATATATATAAATATAACATGAGTGATTATAATATTTTACGCACTTTATTATCCTTAACTTATGAGATTTAAAAATTAATTTTATGCTTTCATCTTTTATAAATTTTGACTGTTAACGTAAAAAAAATGATATATATTTTTAAAATAGCTATATTATATATATATATTAAATAAATTAATGTGCCGAGTTTGGTCGGCAAAATATATTTTTTCTTAAAATTTGGTGCTTCATTCGTATACCAAACCGGAAAGAGGAGTGCATGGCGCAGTCACCTAACTCTCTCGGTCTCTCTTTACTCCGATCTAATAACGTCCCCAACTCCCAACAACCCTCAAAAGCCAGATATATTTGGAAAAAAACAATCAAACAAATTTTTATTCTTTTGAAATAATCAAACAATTTAAGAAAAAAGCAAAAAAAAAAAAAAAAAAACTACACTGCTTTCATCGCCATCGAGCGGACATTTCAACGCTTTTCCATTTTACTTCTTCTATAAATCTCTCTCTCATAACCAAACTTGCTCTCTGTCTCTCTCCTAACACGCTCCCTCTTTTTTCCTTTTCATAGAAAATGGCTTTAGCTTCTCAACCACCCTCTAATATCTTTCTTCAAAAGTCCCTTATTTCCTCAAAACCCCAACGCTCCTTCTTCATCACTCCTCCAAAACCTTCCTCTTCCGATCGCTGCTTTTCAGTTCAATGTTCCTCCGGCGCCGTTGCTCCCTCACCACCATTCACGAAAGTTGCAAAAGAGTACAAGCTAAAGTCGGTTAAGGCCAGGCAGATCATTGACAGTAGGGGTAATCCGACTGTTGAAGTCGATCTTTTTACTGATCATCTTTACCGATCCGCTGTTCCCAGTGGGGCTTCTACGGGGATTTATGAAGCGTTGGAGCTTAGAGATGGGGATAAGAGCGTCTATGGAGGTAAAGGTGTCCTCAATGCTGTCAAGAACATTAATCAAGTTTTAGGTCCTAAGGTCATTGGCATCGATGTCAGGTTGGTTGGTTGGTTTTTCAATTACATTACTTGATCATAAATATAATAAGTTGTTCTTTTCTTTATGCTCTTGTTTTATTAATTTCCTATCAATAGCCAGTACTTATTATAGTAGAGAATAAATTTGTAATAGTTGAACTTGGAATGAGACTCTGAGGTTGGTGGGTCTGATTTTTTTTTTTTTTAAATCTCTCTGTCTGCTTTACAAGAAATCAAGCTGATGTTGATGCTATTATGCTCGAAATTGATGGAACTCCAAACAAGTCAAACCTTGGGGCTAATGCTATGTTGGGAGTGTCACTGAGCATTTGCAGAGCAGGTGCTGGAGCAAAGGGAGTACCCTTATACAAGCACATACAGGAACTATCAGGAACAAAGGAGCTTGTTATGCCAGTTCCAGCTTTTAATGTGATTAATGGGGGTAGCCATGCTGGTAATAATCTAGCAATGCAAGAATTTATGATATTACCGGTAGGTGCAACTTCATTTGCTGATGCACTTCGTATGGGTAGTGAAGGTGAGCAAACTGACTCTTTGGTGACTACAGTATTTTCTTGTAGTTGCTATATTTATCTAAATTTAAGGTTTTTCTATTTTCTGGTTTATATTGCATCTAGTTTGCTTGATGTTGTTACTAGTTTAATATTTATACTTTCATAGATGGTGTTGGGTCATATTTGTCTTGTAAACACTGTATGCTGCTATGTTACTTGGACTCTTCATTTTTCGTGAAATACTTGTGACAAAGTGACATAATATGGACACGAGTGGTGGGTACTCGGACACTCCAATTTAGTATAAATTTATAAAAAATTTAGAAAAATGAACGTGTTCAACTCTGGGTTATGTATCTAAAAGTTGCAATTTTCGGTGGGTTAAAAGAGTCCTTGAAACATACTGTAGTTGTTTGGCATGGTGCTTATCTTGCTTTGTTCATTTAAGCTGATCTCTCTACTTTGATGAAACAGTTTATCATATACTGAAGGGAATTATTAAACAAAAATATGGACAAGATGCTTGTAATGTTGGAGATGAAGGGGGTTTTGCACCTAATGTTCAGGATAACAGAGAGGGACTAGTCTTACTCATGGATGCGATTGAAAAGGCTGGTTACACAGGCAAGGTGGCATTTATTTGGTCTCTTACTTTATCTACATCCCTAGATTATTTAATTTTATTATTTCCTGTTGCATTTAATCTACTTTTGATGATACATGAGGCTCATAACAATGATGCAGATCAAAATAGGAATGGATGTTGCAGCTTCAGAGTTTCTCACTAAGGATGGGAAATATGATCTTAACTTCAAGAAACAACCAAATGATGGGGCTCATGTGCACTCAGCTCAAAGCCTTGCTGAACTTTATAGGGAATTCATTAAAGATTTCCCTATTGTTTCTATTGAAGATCCTTTCGACCAAGATGATTGGAGCTCGTGGGCTTCATTACAGTCTTCAGTTGATATTCAGATTGTTGGAGATGACTTGTTGGTCACTAATCCAAAAAGAATTGCAGACGCCATTCGGAAGAAGGCATGCAATGCTTTACTTTTAAAGGTAAACATCCGTAGCTGAAATGTGTTTTTGACCCCTTCTTCTTGATATATTTTCTTTCTCGTACAAAGCACAAGATGCAATTTTTGGCTCCCAACTTCCTATTCTTTTTACTTAATTACTGGTTTTATTTAGAGTTACAATGCATTATTCTTTTAACTGAGAAACTATGGAAGCCAAATTCATTAGTTTGCAATGTTATTAATGGAAAATTCAGATGTTACGTTATCATATTTCTAGAGTTCCTCTGTCCCCATTGATGCAACAACATATTAGTCACGATGCAAATTTTTCATTCAGTGCATGGCAATTAAACATGTATTCGAAGTGTATAGTGTATTATTTACAAATGACCATGCAATATTGCCATATACCTGTACTAATTCTTTTAAAAACAGCATTGCTCATCAGTTGTGTCCTCATACTTGCAATTGATTATTTTGGTACTCTGATCTTTAATGACTTACTCTTTCATTTGATATGTTGAAGAAATCTATTGCTGCCAGAAGTTTCATGGTTCTCTATCTACTATCGGTAAAGATGCCTATTTTAAGAAACATGTAAAACTTGGACTAGTTAAAATACAATATTCTTTCAAATGCCTAGTAGCGTCCAAGTTTGTTTATACCCAACTTACAATTAATTTTTACATGGTAAAGTTGACTTCCAAGCTTGTGTGACGAAGATTCTACCTATTGGTTTCCAGTTTTTAAGGTTATATTGGTGGAATATAATATCAACCTCAGAGAAGGCTGGATTCTTCCTACTGACTTTAAATACTCGATCCATTAAATTGCAGGTTAATCAGATTGGTACAGTAACTGAATCTATTCAAGCAGCGCTTGATTCAAAAGCTGCAGGTTGGGGTGTGATGGTCAGCCATCGCAGTGGAGAAACTGAGGATAACTTTATTGCTGATCTTTCAGTTGGCTTGGCTAGCGGACAGGTTTGGCGGAACTCTTCATTATATTCAATCTTTAATGATTTACTATCAGTGGTAGTTATCTCATTATTGCTTATTGTGTTGTACAGATCAAAACAGGAGCTCCCTGCCGGAGCGAGCGTTTGGCCAAGTACAATCAGGTATGATGAGATTTCTTCACCTGTCCCCTATTCATCATCAGTTAGCATCACTACTTTATATGCACAAATGCTTCTTGAACAAACCACTTTGCTTGTACATGGTCAGAGGTTGAAAATGTTGGGAATCTATGCCTATTGAGAATATTACAGATTCTCTGTCAGGATATCCTATTGCAAAAAATATCAAAGTGTACCACTTGTACTTATCCAATCTACCGCACCAATGCTCCAGTGGACCACAAAAGTACCCACACTCTAACACCACTTATTAGGAATTTAGACCTTTTAATTAGTAACAGAATATTGTAAACTCATCGCCAGGATCTCTTAGTGCATACAATATCAAAGTGTAATATAAAAATATAATAGAGAACAATAACAATACGCACAACACACGATTATACATGGAAACTCCACCACCGGAGAAAAATAACAATAACGGGCTCCAAAGACAGTCAAATCTAGTAGGTAAGAAATTGATACAATCACATAGTACAACTCAAATTGATCCCAAATACACACAAGCCGTACTCACTATGCTAGTCTTCTATAACGAAGAAGCAAAAAGGAAACAAGAACTTGAATATGATTTTGTTCTCTATTACCCCGAAGAAGAACTATGTTGGGATAATTTGCATTGCTCAACTAAATCTCTATTTATAAGACATAAGAGCAAGCCTTAGATAACCACTTGATTCAAGTAGTTGATCTAGTCATTTGCCTCTAGCTCACTTTTACGATAACCATACATGCATCTTGGCAACATGATAAATCAACTTGGACAAGTTGATTCTTCAGTTCAAGAACTTGGGGCTGTATGGTAAAGTTCATTGATGTATCAACGGAAAGAACTAAACCTCCGAACATCTCAAAATAATTATTAAAGCAGCTATCCTAATATCTGCATCAACTTACAGAAACTGCTGTTTATAATCTTAAAGTTTCTTATAAGCCTCTGGATCTTTGGTTTAAATGCTACAAGTCTTTATCTACATATTCTTGTTAATCGTGGCATACACGAATAACATTGCAGTGTCTACTGTTTGCTACTGCATTTTTGTAATGATTGGTATCTTTTTCTGTTTCAATTTGGTTACAGCTTCTGCGAATTGAAGAGGAACTTGGGAATGTACGTTATGCTGGTAAAGCTTTCAGATCACCCTAAATCGAAGAAACGGACAAAAAATATTTGTGCCTAAAACTCAAATGGCAGTAGTCATTTAACAACTTACAGCTGCAGTTAGTCTCACTGGATTTTGATGACGTGCTTGAGGAAATTTCAACAATATCCAGCTGCAGTTAGAGGCAATGTGATTTTTATTCCAATTTCTGGTTTGATGGAACTCGTTATATATATATTTAATCTAAGACGTGATCGTTATACTTCAGAAGAGTTTTTTTTTTTTTTTGAAATTTAATAAGGATTCCTTGCTTTCAACTTTGAAGCATGTTTTATGATGCAGAGAGAAGTAGTAATTAAATGTGGTTGTCATTCTTTTCCAGTTCCAATGAAGTGACTTGGGCGGCTGCTTTATAAACTTGTTTATGCATTTTGATAATGAAGGGGTATAATTTAAATACTGTTGTCAATTTGCCACCTAAGAGGGGGAATCAGTGGAGAAAATTCGATTTAAGCACTAATGGGAAATGATCCCGTGGGGGTGGGGAGCGGGATGGAGATGAGGATTACCCTCCCTGCCTTGTTCATTTTCCAATCTCAGTTTTCTTATATTATTTAAAAAAATATTATGTATTTGTACAAAATTATAGTTAAATTTAATGAGTTTTGTAGAAAAATATTATTTCTATTACTAAATTAGGACTTTAATTATAAAAATACAATATAATAGAGTATAAAATAATGATTATTTTAATTATTGCTACATAAACATAATAATATAATGAATTTGAGTATGACTATTATTTGTATTCAGAATTTTAAGTTTATTATTTAATTGCATAATAAACATACAACTAAAATTTGATGTTAATTTGAGCTATTTAATATACAATTGATATTAAGTTTTTTTGTTAGTAGAAAATCGATTCCTGTAAAAATTGATATTAAGTTGGGAATAGTCTCCTTTCACTACACGCCGTCTTGTTGACATCGTCCTTGTATATATATACGGTCTATTGCATGCATCCATGAGAGTTAGAGATTATCATTCAGTATGTGAAGCCCCATGTGATGGTATCGTCACAACAAGAAGAAAGAAGTTTGGGGGGGGGGGGGGGAGTTTAGGACATTTGGGTAACTTCTTTGCGCAAATGCTAAGTGCTAACCTAGCTCTACCTTCAAGACCTTTGAATTTCAATAATTTTCTTTTATATTTTGTTGAAAATTTTCAATTCAACGGACCAATAGGTATGCCAGTTTAGGTAAGTGGTGACATAATGAAAGAAACTTAAAGTTTTATAAATTTTTGATTGATATATTTAAATGATATGATAGATTTGATATTACATTTTTGGCTTGAATCATAACGAATGAGAATGGTGAAGGTAGTTTTTGAAGTCACTACTATGAGGGGCAAAGATACAAAATTTGTTTCATATGAGTCTCGAACTACAAACTCTGTGGAGCACTCTCATTACCAACTTAACTGAGTAATGTACGTAAATTTCTTCAATTAGAAGTGCATATTAAATGCCAGACTATCACAAACTTACCCTCTTTGGAAATTTTGTCTGGCACACCAAACATAGGCTTACTTCTCAAACCACAACAGAACAATTTTCGTGGTTAAATAAATAGTTTTAGGGACGCAACCTCTCCAAATTCGTTTGTTTATATTTTTCTTTCTTTCTCTCTCTTATGAGTATCTATATTTCTTTAATTAGTGTCTTATAGGTGAAATTTGATTAGAGTCTTTATTGCAGAGCTGAACAAATATCAAACATGATCACATATGTTTTTATTGTTTTACACCAAACAGTGGATAAGAAAAGTAAAATTCCAAGCTCAGTTCTTAGCAACTTGATGAATGCATCAACAAACAGAATGATCATATTACCTAAGTTTGAATTGAAAAATTACTTTATTGGTTCATATTTCATATTGGAAAGTGGGATGGCCCCAAAATTAGAAAAAAGTAGTTTACTTTGATGGAAACAGGTAAAACAATAAAACTCCTGACAAGTAAATTTCCAGGTAGCTCTGGTCCATGAGTATAAAAACCACACAACCCTGTCTTTTACAAAACAGATACTACACACCAAAATGAAAAAAAAATATACTAGAGGTACGGTAATTCCTTCCAAATGAACACATTAATCCCAAATGGGTTAAGCACCAAAGATAACATAATTTTTCAAAAATGAAAATTTTAATCCCATAAAATCAGGCACTAAATGTCCCATAATTTTTCAAAAATGAGTATTTTAATCTCGTAATTTATGAGTTAACTAGTTCTGGTACATGAAAACTAAGTACTTTTAATTTTATAATTTATTAAAATAAACAATTCTAATCTATCAAAAATATAAAAAATATAAATACCTATAATACCTAACTTTCGTAAATAAAAAAAGTTTTACATAATACCTTAACTTTTTCCGAGAGGATAGATAAGTACCAAAACTATACATACATCATTAGTACTTTATTTTAACGAGGAACCAATAGTTTATTTTAAACAAATTAATATTTAAAAAATATGAAATGAAATATATGTGAAAATTGACAATGATAAATTAGTAATTTTACCATGAATTAATACTATTTTATATTAAACAAACTTAGTCAAATTTGTCATTTTATGACCATTTTGAACTAAATCATACCATTTTTATAAGAAAAGGACTTCTAGTACATACCTTGAAAAATATAGTACTTTTGCGTAATTCTTCTAAAGGCAAGGTACCAATTAGTACATTATTTCCTTTTAATAATAACGGTACTATAAGTGTCCAACTCAAAAATTATAAGATTTATAATACCTACCCCAATAATGAAGGACTAGATTGCTTAAATTAAATAATTAGAGAACTTTTGATGCCTAACACTCTTTTTGAAAATACGGCATAATTTTTGAAAGCTTGACAAAAATGGCAACTTTTTTAACAAAAAAGCCAAAATCTTCAACAACGAAAAAATTGTAAGATATGGATGAAAAAAAATAATATTTTGAGTGAAAATAAACAATCTATGTCCACAACCCATTCAAGAACCCTGAAATGATTGCCCTAGTCAAAGAATTGTCAATAGGTCCAATTTCAAAGGAAATATTAGTGAGAATCTAATGCGCGGGTTCGTCCAAGTGGTATCTTATCTATATTCACTCCTAAGTTGTAGCTATTATATGATATAATAGTCCCAGAATATTAAGAGCACACAATGACACAAAACTGTATTACCAGAACAACTTGGTTTTTGAACCTTGTTATCTGTGAAAAATATAACCTGAATTCCATGAACTTGATTACTAACAAGTGTAGATTTCAACTGGATTACAAAGGAGGACAAAATATTGGAACTTTACTTGAGAAAAGTGCAAGCAAGAAATAAAAAGAAATATACTACCAGTGATGTTAGAAGTTCCAGAGTCCAAGTGGGATTTAACAGAATTGAAGGAATGGTTGGAACCAACACAGACCCAAATACCCACCCACCTACTAGGCCTCCAAATCTGCAAAGGTGCGTGTAAATAGGTTCAATAAAGATCAAAATTGCAAGTAAAAGATGAACAAACATAACATTTAAAAAATAAAATGCAACTTGTGTCACCATGCTCATTGTTCATTCATGCGATTAGGCGATTACTTACCCAATAACGAAAGCTCTTGCTAGGCTCTTTGTCTTATCGTTGAGAAAATAGATGCATGCAGCCAGGGAGACTGCCACCTGAATAGAGAATTATATTGTTTTAAATAAATAACTAAAAGAATATCTGCTGAAATTTGACAGAGAAGCTTATTAGCATCCATACAAGGAGAATCAGCCACATTTTTCAGGAATGTGCGGAAAAGACTTTGTAATATACATCATTAAATCTTTGTTGTTGAATAGGAAAAATGCACAGGAAAAGTATGTCATAGTATAATTAGCAATTTTGTTACAGCATACAATAAAAAACTAGACACATTTGCAGTTCAATATAGGTCATGTGGTATCGGGTATGTCTCCTAATATGCCTAAACTCACGGACCTTATGCAATAGAACAAGACAGTAACTGCTGCTTACAGCTTCAACTATGATGGTTATCATTAAAAGATGGACCTATGTCGGAAAGATAAGAAACATATGGAACAGGCTTTTCCCACTACATGTTTAATGTACACACTGGAAACGTAGAACCCCACACTTAACTGAATGTTATTTATATTTGCACAACTTAATTAAAAGAAAACGAATAGGATGCGACGCACTAAAAGTTCCATTCTTTTTTAAAATGAGCACTATAGTCCAATTAATTTTGGGCCAAGCTCTTCTAGTCCCATTATTATGAAAAATAATAAGTGAAAAATTGTTTTCTTGTTATGAGATTAGAAGTGCTAATTTTTTTAATAGTTGAGGGACTATAAGTGCTCATTTTTCATTATAACAGGACTAAAAGTGTCCAATCCCAAAATAACATGACTTGCTCATTTTCACACAATAATAGAACTACTAGGACTTTTGGGAAAATGAATCTATATCTAAACTATATTCATAATTTCATATTTCATTAATTTTATTTTCAAGCCATTTTAATAGCTTTAACAAGCACAATTATCAAAGAATTCTTTCAATACACTGCATCTTGTGAAGCCATACAGGTTAGTTGTCCACAATGGGTTAAGCAACTAAACTTCCAGGAGTTGTCAACTCCCTTACACAAGATTATAAATATGTTGACACGATAAGAAAAGGATATCAGTTAGAGACTCCTTCAAATCCATCACCCACATGTATACAATGTCTATAGCATCTAGCAAGCCATAAGGTAAAAACAAACCTGAAAGGCAGGTCCACCTTCAGCTGAATTCATAATACTCCAGGCCGCCATGAATGAAAAGAGGAACAATCTTCTTAAAATCACTTCTACTGGAGGAAGTTCAACAAAATTTAGCAAGTTCTTAATCCAGGGAGGAGACTCTTCTACTTTCTTCTTCAACCTGGTCTTCAAATTAATCTTTGTTTTCTTTCTATTCTGAAAGCTAGAACTCAATATTTTCTCAAAGGCACCTTCTATTGATTCAACACTACTTTCATGTCCAGCATACTGTTGCAAGAGAAAATTGCGTGACCCCCAAATCTCTTCCTCAGAAGCATCATGGCTAACACCAAGTCGCTTATAAGGATCCCAAACTTTCATCCGGGGGAATTTTGGGACATTACCTATTTAGATACATGTTTTCTTATATCACAATTGGGAAACATATGTACGCTATAATAGCTTTATTAAAATACTCAACAGCTAGGAATATATACAGATAAAATGACTAGAGATTTTAAACAGCCCCCTGTACTATAATACAAATCCAACGATTATCGATGAGCTGTAATGAGGTTGACGGGATAGAGTTTACTATGAGTCAGATTTTGAATTTTTAAGCTGAGAAAAGAATCTCAAAGGTACACTAATAGAACAGATTGCTGTTAACAGAACTGTGATTAAACTATATATCAGCTGATCAACAGATTTGTGTCAGAGTTTCAACTTTGGAGCTTGATGCAAAAAGTATAAAACAATAAAGAACGATTCATTACATAAACAATCCTTATACATCTTAGCAACCTATCCAAACACTACGACAACAAAGCAGTTTAACAACATTTGAAATCTTGATTAAAAGAATGCAGGAAGATCATTGAATAACTACACTAAACCCCTAGTAATGAAATAATGCAAAAAAAAAATCTTTTGGGCAAAGAGTAAACAGTGTACAATCCAAAAATAAGAAATAAATGAAAAGGCAAACACAAATGGTCGAATGGCCAGACTTGGCAATTCATTTTTAATATTAATGGTCATGGTATACAGAGATTAGAGCATTCCCTACGATAAGGCTATACATGAAACCCTGGGCCTGCCTATTATGGTAGACTCCACCCTCTTCTCATTCTACCTGCATTTTAGCTTTTTATATATATCTCTACGAGGGTAGGTACTCCAAAAGTACCAAAAAATAAAAAATTCTGTTCAGTAAAAATGTTTTAAAGCACCACTATATTTATCACAAATGTATAAAAAATAAAATTTATCATTTTTATGAACTTCTGGATGTTTGAGTATTTTTACTAGAGAGATAATCATACAGCCGTGAGCCCAGTTTGAATTTGGTAGGCTACACCATCTTCTCACTGCATTTTAAGATTTCCACCTCTATATAAAGAGTGGCAATCTGACTCGTCATTTTTTGTGAAGTATCCATGTCCAAGAGTCATGGACATCGGCATCGGCGTGAGTACATGAACACTTTAATTTGGTGTTCATTTACAAAAAATTTAGAAAAATGGGTGGTCCAACACCAAGATATATATCCAAATTTTTTTTACTCTCATCCTAAAATAGACCATTTAAGTAACATACGCTATCTGTACTCTAGCTTTGTATCCATCTTTCAGAAGTACCGACTTTTTTCTTTTATCTTGGTACATCTCTCTCAAAAGGTACCGAAATTTTTTCCTCTTAAACAAGATTTTCACTTGGGTTCCTTAAGAAACAAATGAAAGGCATAAATTATTGTCCTTAAAGAGTTATTAACTTCATGTACACATGCCAATTACCTACATAGATACGTATAAGTAGTTAAAACTCAAAAGACAGATTAGTGTACACACCTCCATATGGCGTATCAACAGCACATCGAAAGCTTCGCAAGGTAATGGAGTGTAACGATACACCCTTTGCATTTCCATTAAAAGAGCTGCAAAAAAAAAAAGTAAAGTAAAATCAAATGTTAAATTAAGAACTCTGAAGCCCATCAAACTGTTGCAACAGTTTACAATTCTCATAAACCGGAGTATTGGAATGTGTGTATGTGTGCGTGATAAGAGGGGATAGAGAGAGAGAAAGAGACGGAGATAGTACAGTTTACGGCCGAGGATAGGGGTTGTGGTATTCGGAGTTGTGGATAGGGCAAAGAAAGCCATCTTTTTTCTAGAGGAAAGTTCCTTGCTACAATGGAAAGCCCTAATTTGAGTAGCTATAGAACGCCATAGAAGAAGAGAGAGGTTGCTCGGCTGATAGTCGGAGAATCTTATCAGATGGTCAAAGTAGAAAGGGCCATTTATCTGAGGGGCTTGCCGATGCGTTTTCAGATTAATTTAAACATTATTTTAAATTATTTTAGACGTGGTTATTTAAAATATAACAATTAAGGGTTTTTTATACAAGATTTTTGAAATTAATTTTTATTTATTAAAAATGAGGTTTTATTTTAAAAAATGAAAATTAAATCTAAAAACTAAATATTAATAAATATAAAAATAAAAATAAAAATTACAATAAAAATTCAAATAAAATAACGATTTTATGATCATTCTATACCATTAACATATATTATAAATTAACAAAAGTATATTGTATTTTTATATTCTTTGATTATATCAACTTAAAGAAATTTATTAAAGTAAATTTTTTACTACTATTTATGGATTTATTAAATTAAAGAAGTTCTTAATCTAACTATTTCTAATAGACAACAAAGAGTAAACTCTCTAAATTTAATTTATCAAAAACATTAATTTTTAAATAAATAAATTGGATCAATGTTAAACACACAAGTTGAGTTTAATTATATTGAATATTGATTTTTGATGCATATTTTCGCAAGTGTATGAATCGTTCAAGTAATAAAGTGTACAAAAATATGGATATCGAACCCACAAGGAATGGCGTTATTAAGTATCGAAATTGACTAATCCTAATTTTATTTGAAAACCAAATTTTTTAAATTGTTTTAAAAGCAAATTAACATAAAACTAAACGCAAATAACAAAATTTAATATTGTTCACAAATTATTAAAAATGCTAAGGTATTTGATTTCATTAAATCAATTCAATCCGATTTCAAGTCATGTTATATGAAAATCAAAGTTAGAAGTGATGGTTGAAAAACCCAAACTTATCTAATACTCTCTCTCGAGTTATATTAGAATTACTTATCTATGAAAACCAACTATATTTCTATGAAGATTTAATCACAAATAAGCACATTACGATTTATGAAATTTCTAGAATAACCACATACATCATGCATTAGGTGTCAAACTCGCATTCAACATACGGTATTTATCACAAGAAGCATTCATTACACACCTCCTCTCGGTCTCAATATAATGCAACAAATCATCTAAATCTTGATCAGAAATTTAAAAGCATTAAGCATGGAAATAAATATTCAACTTGAAAACAACGAATTCATATAACGATAACACAAGAATTCCGATTTTCTTGATTCAATTACATCATAGCCTTAGCAAAAAATGAATTAGTTCATAACGAAAATAAAAACAAACATATTCTCAATTGAATCCATGAACAAACAATCTGAATAAAATGCAAAAAATAGAAGCTAAGGAGAAGAGAGGAAAAACTCTTGAAGATGAAGACTTGGTAGCAACAATGGTGATGATCCTTCGAGCTTCTCCAACCTTTCTCTCCAAAATTGCCTTTTCTCCTCAAAAAATAACTCAATTCTGCTCTCTCTACCGTCCCCCTCTTTTTCCATCATAATGTATATATAGATCTAGGGTTTGGGGGGCAATTTTGGAACAAAACAACATAAAAATGTGTTTTCGGACGAAACTCGCCGGTGGCGACATTATTCTCGCCGCGACGAGATTTCTGGAAAATTAAATTTTGGTTTCTCTGATTTTGGCCGGCGGCGAGATGCTTTGGTCGGCGGCGAGATGCTTTGGCCGACGGCGAGAATACTTTGGCCGGCGGCGAGATTCACTTGGCCAAAATCCGTGCTCCCTACATGATTTTCAACATTTTCTCCGTAAGGTTTTCGCCGGCGGCGAAATTCCAAATTTTGAAATTTTGTTCTCTTTTTTATTTTCATTCAATCCCGATCATTGTACTTTGTCCCTAACTTCTCCAAAATCATGATTTTACCTGAAATTGCACTTTAAACACGAAATACCCGTGAAATGACATTTGTGGATTAAATAATCAAATAAACACAATTTTCACACAAATATCAACATTTAAATCATAACAAAAATGCAATAATTTAGCTCTTATCAATTTTCATTGTAAGCAATTTATCGCTAATTATCTAAATTGATTAATCGATTACGTACTCAATCAATTAAATTTATTAACGATGAGTAAATTTAAATATTGAATTGTACACTTAAATAATCAAATAGATTATACGACCATTAAAACATAAAATTAATACAAAACAAAAAGAATAATTGAATATAATATTACAGATCTTATTAAATATTGCAATCTATATATAAAATTTTGAAATCACTCACAATCAATTATAAAATTAACTATTCATAGCAAACAATAAATTAAGAAATTTTTTCATGAAAACTGAAAGAAAGAGAAAAAAATCTTAGAATTTTTATTTTTGAATATGATATTTAACTACTTTAACTGTTCTTGAATCATCTTCTTCTTAATTATTGCTTTCAACTTAATTCTATAATTTTTATATTTTTTTGAAATTTTCTCTTAATTTTTGTGTAATTTTGATACTTCTTTATTTTATGGAGTGTTATTTTATATTTATATAAAAAAATTAAACTATTTTTGAATAGTATTAGGATCGATAATATGCAAATTATACCCGAAATAGATATGCAACCGCGTGACAATCGTTGATGAATATAAAAGGAGATGCCACGTATTAAGAATGTACTTTTCATGGAATGTGTTTGGTTTTCTTCTTCTAAGTGTTTTGACATATATATCTAAATATGTCAAATAAAAATATAAAGCATCTCAAAAAATCTAGAAAATTAATATTTTCTCACTAAATATAAAATAAATATTTTTGGTTCATTAAAATAATATATATATATATATATATATATATCTAAAAATGTGTATAAAATATCACTTATTAAACTCTCAAATGCCTACTTTTTACTAGTCCACGAGTAAAGTCAATACCTAAAATTAAGGGAATATATTTTCTGATATTTTATCTAAGGAGCTTAACAATATTATGACTTCAAATTCTAATAAATGTTAGATATTATCTCTAGCCATCCTTTGTTATAACTATTATATAATAATCATGCTCAAATTGTGTGTATGATGTACTATCAATTAACAACAATCAAATCATTTAGCATGAATAAGTTAAAACATTGTTCTTTCCTATAAAATATCACTATTCTTTTTAGAATTTAATTGGATACTGTAAGTTTTTTCTTAAAATTGTATCTCCACTAACCAAAAATATTCTTTAAAATCAAAATATCATTCATTTGATTATAATATCACTACTACAAAAATGGGCTTTAAAGTCGGTTAAAAATCGACTTTAAATTGAGTGACTTAAAATGTAAAGTCGGTTGACCGGGTGAACCGACTTTACATTTTATGATTTTCTTTATTCTCATTTTTCACTCCACCCTGTATTCAATATTCAATATATATAGCATAAAAAAACCAAAACCAAAACCAAAATATAAATAATAATACAAATAATTAAAAATTTAAATAGAATTAATTATTTGATAATTAAATTTATTATAAAAACAAATAATGTATATACAATACATATAGTTAACTTAAATTACAAATAAAATAATGTCGCCAAAGTGTAATTGGATTGTGCGAAGAAGCTTGCTTGGCTTAGAATCACTGGCATTGTGACAAGGAAACTGGACAAAAAATAGCTGATTCATATAACAATTCACTCCCCTACATACATGAACACGTAAACATCCATCAAACAAGCAATCTAAACTTCAGATACATACGAATGGAGAAATTAAATTATTATAAATATTACCATCAAAAAGAGATTATCACAATGACATGTGAGTGATATAACCCTTTGAACTCATATTAGCACTTTATTAATCATTTATCTATAAATATGAAGTTATCTCAAATCTCTACTAGTATTTTTAATGCTATAATGAGCTCTAAATATGAAATCAAGTGTAACTCCGATTTGTTACTTGACTTGTATGAGTTTTGGTGCCCTTAAATGTATGTAATAATTTTGTAATACGTTCATGGGCACCAAAACTCATACAAGCCAAGTAACAAAATATGAGTTATACCTCACTTCATATTAGAGCTCATTATAACATTAAAAATACCAACAGAGATTCTAGATAACTTCATATTTATAGACAAATGATTAATAAAGTGCTACCATGATGTTGTCATAAGGAAAGTAGGCAAGAGAGATGAGATGAAGTTTGGGCCAAAAATAGGTCCATAAAACAATACATTCCCCTAAATACATGAGCACATAACCATCCATCAAACAAGGGACTTCAGACACAAGAATAGAGAAATTAAATCATTAAAAAATTTAACTTTATGTTGTCATATGCTATTCAAGATCATCAGAATCTTTTCCTGATTCTTCTTGTAATGATATAATTTGAACCATGTGTTTTGCCCATTTCTCTCGTAAATCATCAAAAATTTGGGGGTGTGATAATTATATTTTATATAGTTATTTTCGTCTATTTTATTAATTATAATTGCTATATTCTTGATATTATTAGTTAATTTTGATGGAATAAATTAATATTTACTGTTAATTTCTTAAGGAATATATTTTTAAGAAAATTAAAGAATTTGAATCGAAAAAGCACTTAATTACAGATAATAAATGTCTAAAAATGTAATTTAAATGAAAAGAGTGTTTAATTGCAATTAACAAAAGTATAAAAGTTAATTTAAATTAGAAAAATTGCTTAATTGCAATTAACAAAAGTTTAAAAGTTTATTTGAATTAAATTGGAGGGCTAAAATGCAATTAAGAAAAGTTTATTTTTGTGCGGAGGAAAGAAGTCCACGCGCAGCTATTGTCTGCGCTCCACGTGCACCGTCAGATCAGACTATCAACGGTGATGATGAGCGCGTGTAATACAAACACAACAAAAAGCGATTGGACGCGAGTTTTCTGGTTGCATGTTGCTCGGTGCATTGAGTGGGGCCCATCTGTCGCGTAGGCCAGCGTGTAGGGTGGGACCCATGTGTTTACTGCGTAGGCATTATCCCCGTGCGACGCGGTCCATAGAAACTTTGTGCGCCCTAACCATCCAACGAATGATACAATGCCACATGTCTCAAATATTCCTACAGCTAATCCGAAGCGGACACGTGGCACGTATTGGTTAAAAAAAAAGCGCAGAACCAACGCACATGATTCTAACTATTTATGTGGGACCCATGTGTCTTGCGTGCCATGATCCTGTGCAGTGCAACCACGTGCAAGCTCTCCCTCCCACCAATTAAAGGCTGCCACATGTCCCACTATTTCTTTGAGCCAGTCAAAAGCTGACACGTGGCACACATTTTGAATTAAAAAGAATCCAAAAATGGTGCGATGTACACGGTTATTTATACGATGTTTCTTATTTTTTTTACACACGTCTGCTAAAGAATATTTCTTGCCCCCTACCCGGATTTATTTATTATATTCGATATACCGTTTTGTCTACCGCGTGTAGAAAATTATATTTTAAGATGTATTTTTTTAGAGATTTGATGTTATAAATAGGGGATTATTGTGATAAATTTGGAGGTTCATTCTGGGGTTCGGTTGGAGACTTGGATTGTGGAACACGCAGAAGCCATTTTTGGCTTCTGTTGTGTTCTACATGTGCCAAAAAATTTAAGAGCAGAAATGTTTTAATTTTCTTTGTGTTCTTAAGCGAATATTCCTCAAGTGTTGTAGTTTAATTTTTATTTATGAAGTAATTTAATTTTTATAGGGTTGCGTTTTATCTAAATTTATGAAGCTTGAATTTTATTATTTTTGAACAATTTATTAGACTTTTAATTTGTTTATTCTATTTGTGCTTAATGCTTTTGATTATTGGAAAATTTATCAATTGATTTATGGCACTTAAATAAACTTGGAAGAGTCATTTTTGAGTATATTACTCATGGATAGAAAAACATGTATATATGAAGGATAGGAATATACCTTTTATCGTATGTGTGACCATTTGAGAACTTAAAACGTAATGAATCTTGGTGAATTTAATTTTCATAGGAATATAGTGAATTAATTTAATGAGGTGTGTCTATACGGAGCTCGGAAGAGATGTATGGATAAAATTAGAAGTTCTTGGTTGACAAATTAAATTTACAAAAAATATAAATCAAGAGAAAATAATATGATTCGAGTGGATTAATTTGGTGAAAACTGCAATCCTAGAATTTTCTTTTATTTGTTGTTTACAAAAATTAGTTAGTTAAATGTCTTCAAACTTTTGCTTATTTTGGATAAAATCATAGCGAAATAATTTTAATACTCAACAAACTATAGTAACAAATCTCCGTGAGAACAACAACTTACTTATCAAATTTATTACTTGTGATTGTGTATACTTGCACGTTTTTATGTTCTCGTAAAAGAGACAACACTGACCGTAGCCCGTCTTGTTCCAACCAAAGAACTACATGTATTTAAAATCAAAATAAGAATGTAATTTCATATATTTACAAAAAATAAATCAAATATGTTAAAAACTTTTCTGTATATTGGTAAAAGATATTACCACATCATGAATTGGAATTTTGATATTTGTGATGATTTCGCTCATAAACTTCATGACATAATAACTACACATGGCTCCATTATTTTGTTATGAAACCTACAAAAAATAAGTGTACATGATTTTCCATATTCGAACATCTTTATTATTCAATTATAAAATTAATGCTTGTACATACCATAACTTTTGTCCATATAAGCTTATGAGATTTTTTAAGGACAATGCCCTTAAACTTGTTCCACACCTTACATGCCCTATCAAGGTTTAAAACAGTTAGTTTTTATTAAATATTACAAAAAATAATAGAAGAAACTAATATCTAGCTATAACTCTTACATTTCAACAAATGCTTTTGTATCTTTACTCAGTTCTATGGAAGTTGAGTCATAGTACCAAGCATGATTATTGAATAGATCAATGATTTCCAACATCCAATGATCTTGGCCTTGTTCAAACCTTAATGGCCAAGGGATTATCAACTTTTGATTTCTGTTAAGCGTTAATACCCTATCACATAATTGTTTAGCTCTGATGCTAACATTCTTCTCTTGATATTGATTAACATATGAAGAATCATAGAACATTGCTAAATGTGATGAGTGATTATGTTGAAGTCGATAATAGTATAAAAGATATATATATATATATATATATATATATATATATATATATATATGTATAAATAATTAGATAATATAAATATAATTATATATGTTCTACATAAATGAAAGAAAAATAAATAGATTGAGGACTCACCTTGTCCACACTTGAATTATACTTAAATCGATCATTTAATATTCAAATAGTTGCAATATGCACTCGATTGATATATAAGTTTGGCCGAGGTCTACACCAGAAATTTCTATAGGATGTGGCACAGTTCATCCATCATTTATGCTAGATGCCCTCCTAACAATAGTAATCAAAGTGCCAAGATTTCTGCTGAAGTTTAAAGCATAATTATAAACTATACTTTTTCCAAGGCTTCTTCTTGAATGACTTCGTGCGCGATGACTGGCCACTAGACATAGATTTAGCACGAGATACGTGCTTTGTATCTCTTAAATGTGATGCATTTAAGAGTTCTGGTATAATAGACTAAAAAAACACATTATGTATGCTAGTAACAATAAAAGATATATTAAAATAATAGTAGTAAACAAGTGTTATCTTTTATGTTAAAAAATAGTACCATGTCAAAATTTAGAATAACTTGAATCGACGGCCAAGCCACATATTGTCCAACAGCCTCTTGGATTGTGGTAGCATTAGAAGACATATGTAGTGGACAATCATGAAGCAATGATTGATCCATTACTATTTTCCAATGATTAGGCAAATATTGATTATGAATCATCTGATTATCGCTCAATTACTGTATCGTTCCAATAGCAACAAAGTCCGTTGACGAATGATGTTTCAACAAACATTTCATATTCTGTAGAAAAATTTAAGTGTTATATATAAAAAATAATAGATTATATACACCAGAAATTAAAATATTACCACATATGATTCATCAAATAGAGGAGGAATCCCATGTGGGGTAGCTATTGGATGTACATTCTCACCAAAACGTTCATCGTGGTTTGATTGATGGTAAGAATGCGTAGATTGCATTGGATAAAATGAACCACTACTTGATTGAATATGCATTCTCTGGCATATAGAGAGGACTAATAGGATGACTATATCCCATACTGGATGTAGTTTGAGCGCAATGAGATTGCATGGGTGGCATGGATGGTTGCCTTCCTGTCATGGATGGTGGCATGCCTAGCATGGATGGTGGCATGCCTGGCATGGATGGTTGCATGCTTGGCATGGATGGTTGCATGTTTGACCAATATGGCATGCCCTAGTTGTAGAATGATATCATGCCTGACATGTGTTATGATTGATATTATTTTAGAGTGGCAATCTCACTTAACACTGAGACCTTAAAGGAGTTGAGTTCTTCTTCAATTTTAGTGTACTTCTCCTTACTGACCGTCTGAGGCTTTTGTTTTGGAATGTTAAAATACTCCATATAACCATCATATTTGCTACCTCCCCTAATATGATCAGGATGGTCGCGTTCGAATGCATGATATAGACCATCTTTCCCAGGCTCTTGGATTATTTCACCCCTGGATATTTTTTCTTGAATAGCTCTCTACAAATAATAAAGCACACAACACATATCATTCATTATTACATTAATTATTAAAAATCATTAAGACTTTTTATCAACTAAAATTACTAACCAACTTATTTAGTTGTTCTTCTCCTCGCTTAGTTATCGGTCTTGAATTCTTCATTTTGGGAGTCTTTGTTTCTATGTACAATTCATTTCGGGTAATAGGTCTACCCAATTCAGCTTCCTACATAAATTATGAAAAATTTATTAACAATGACATGAAATTAAATCGAGGAAAATAAATATAAAAATATTTATAAATTAACACAAATTAATAATACCATTCTATATCTAACTTCAAGATTTGAAGACCTCCCAGAACGGTTAGGAAGAATGTTATGCATTTGTATATTCCTATGTTCTTCCCTAATAATTTGAAATTCATTTGAATGTCTATAATCCATAAAGTCTTTCCAAACTTGAGGTGTAATCCAGGGGTGTCCTTCAGGGATTTTGCAGAGCTCTACATCATCAAGTGGTTCCAAATATGGAAACACATAATTTCTTGCCAATCTGGAAGTCTTGTATTCCTTCC
The DNA here is from genome assembly GCA_033030585.1 of Hippophae rhamnoides. Classification (NCBI taxonomy): domain Eukaryota; kingdom Viridiplantae; phylum Streptophyta; class Magnoliopsida; order Rosales; family Elaeagnaceae; genus Hippophae; species Hippophae rhamnoides. The sequence goes on from CM065436.1 coordinate 38,108,437, forward strand.
ACGCCTTATTTTTAATCTTATAACACTTAAGTTTCCAACTGTCATCGACTTTGTAACGATTCTGTAAAAACACAGTACAAAAGATTAGATATAATACAGAAAGGATATAATATATGTAATTGATTATAAAATATAAGGGACTTACACAAATGGTTATCCATAATTTGAACTTTTCTGCATCGTCAATTGGATTACCAGTAGCATCAAATAGAACATGTATTCTATCATCTAGGTTAAGTGGAGCATCAGGTACATTCATCCAACCCCTTCTTTTCAAATACCCCAATGGATCATTTGGATCTATAAGCTTTGTTACCCGAGGATCCATGAAATATCTACAAACAATGAAGAAATATAAATTAATTGACAATTTTAGGAACATATATATATAAGAGTTATTACAACAATATAGAACATACGTTATGTTTAATTATTGTTGATCGTATACATATATTCCTTCACAATCACTTCGAGCCCATGACGAAGAATCATCATCATCAACTAGATCATCACATACATTAGGAAATTTATTTGAGAAATTACTAATATTGGTTAATGTATCAAGCATATGGTCGTCATCTTCTAAAGCATCATAATGGTAAAACTATTTTTGTGGAGGCATTAACACAACAGACCATCTTGTGTCAATTTGATCGCTCACGTAAAATACTTGTTTTGTATGAAGTGCTAATGTGAAAGGATCATCAATGTGACTTATCTTGGATAAATTTACAAGGGTAAATCCAAAATCATCTATTTTATAACCAACATTGATAACATATTTGACCCAATCCCACAAGAAAATTGTTTCATGGAAGACCTCATAATCCAATTCCCAAATCTCTTGAATTATACCATAATATGATCTATCAGAAAGTACAGGATTACCATATTTTGAACTGGAAAATTGCATGGTTTGTGCAACCATCTTCACACCACTATTCTAATTTACTCGGTATTTTCCCTAACTTGAGTCGTAAACCTCGATCCATTTATTGTGAAACTAGAAAATGATTTGACATCGAATTTTGGACCATGTGTAAGCCATTCTAAACTTTCTATTATTTTGTGATTGGGTTTCTTGAGTTCATCTCGAATCTATGTATACAAAAACATGAAATGTATTTAGAGAAAAGTTTTAAAACATTGAATAGATCTAGGAACATACATGCATGAATTTTTGTTTGTGATACTTACATGGTTGCGAAACCAATTAATAAGCTCTCGCTTATGTTCATCATACAACCATTTTTCTCCTCTCTTTTTTTATAACGAGGATCGATCTTCAATAAGTTTAAATGCATCCTGTAATGTTATTAAATATATATGAAGTATATATCATCATTAATAGTTAAATAAAAAATGATTTTTGCATAAATGGAAAGGTTGAACATCACTTACTCTATGTACGGTTGTGCCTCATTATTATTTACCAAAATGATTCGGTGTGCTTTTTCCCATCGAGTGTGATCAATAAACAATTTCTTACTTCCACCAAGCATAGGGTTACCTACTTGGATCATGTGACATTCTAAGAACAACTTATGTGTAGGATTCCCAATTTCAGTGCAACCACTAAAGTATTCAGAACAAAACTCAATGGCCTCTTCAGTAATGTAGCGTTCCACTATGCATCCTTCAGATCGATTTCTATTATTTACATATCCTTTAAGGACTTGCATATATCTCTCAAAATGATACATCCACCTTAAGTAAGTAGGACCACACAATTGAACCTCTCGAACTAAATGAACACATAAGTGAATCATTATATCGAATAAAGAAGGAGGAAAATATTTTTCAATTAGACACAAAGTCTTTACAACATCTTTCTGTAAAGAATTTAACTCGTCAATTGTTATAGATTTCTTACATATTGTATTGAAGAATGAACAAAGCTAAATTATTGATAATCGAATATGTTTTGGAAGAATTGATCTAATAGCAACTAGTAATAACTGTTGCATTAAGATATGACAGTCATGTGATTTCAATCCATAAAGTTTCTTATCGGTGATAGACACAAAATTTCTTAAGTTAGATGAGTAACCATCAGGAACTTTCACACCCTCCAAACATTTACAAAACACATCCTTCTCTTTTGTTGACATTGTACATGATGCTGGTGGTAAGTATGTTCGATTCTTATAATTTTCTACCCTTGGTTCCAATTCAGGTCGTATGCCTAGTTTCTCTAAATCTAGTCTTGCTTTAATTCCATCCTTTGTTTTTCCAAGTATATTAAGTAAAGTACCAATCAAGCTCTCACATACATTTTTCTCAATGTGCATGGCATCTAAGATGTGACGAATGTGTAGGTCTTTCCAATAAGGTAATTCCCAAAATATTGATTTTTTATTCCAACAACCATGGTAAGTCAATTCAAACTCTTTTTCATTTTCACCCATTTCATTACTTGACCTCTTTCGTTTCCCTACCTTAGTGAGTTTTTTTTCATCTTTCCATATCGTTTGAATGTGATACCATTAAATTGCCTTAATATCTCAACACCTCACAAAGGTCGGGTTGCATGATCCCGATCTTCTTCACCATCGAACAGTTTCTTTTGGTATCTAAACTTTTGTCCATATGGCAAAAATCTTCTATGTCTTCTATAAGACATCTTTCGTCCATGAACAAGATAAGTTGTAGAAGTTCCATCACTACATATAGGGCATCCCTTGTAACCCTTTGTTGCATATCCTGATAAGCTTCCATAGGTAGGAAAATCATTAATTTTCCATAAAAGAACCCCCTTCAAGTTAAAGTTTTCTTCTTTATGTGCATCGTAAAAATTTACACCATCATTCCGCAACGTCTTTAAATCATCTATCAGAGGCTACAAATATACATCAATATCAACACTAGGTTGTTTCGGTCCTAAGATCAATAATGTTAACATTATGAATTTTCTTTTCATACACAATCAGGGAGGAAGGTTGTATGTTACCATAATTATTGGTTAACAACTATATCTACTACTAAGAGAACTATATGGATTAATTCCACTAGAAGTAGTGGCAAGACGAAGATTGCATGGATCGGATGAAAATTGAGGTGATACATTATCTACTACTTTCCAATTTGGAGAATCATAAGGATGATGTAGCACCCCATCATCAGATCGATTATCTGAATGCCAAGTCAACATCTTTGATGTATCTTTACTATTGAACAATCTTTGAAAGCAAGGAATTGGAGGAAAGTACCAAAGAACCTTTTCAGGCACGCCTTTCTTATGTGTTGTCTCATTTGTACCATGCTTCCATCTTGATTCTTTACACATCAGACAATCATCTAATGTCTCATATTCTTTTCTATAAAGAATACAATCATTTAGACAAGCGTGAATCTTATGATATTCCATGCCAAATCGACTAAGATATTTCTTCACTTCATACATTGAAGATGGTAATTCAATACCCTCAGGAAACATATCGACTAGTAGATTTAGTAATTCTGCGAATCCTTTGTCAGAAAAAACTATGTTTTTCCTTCACATTGTACAAATGAACCAATCCCGACATTTTTGTGTATTTTTTGCATTTTGGATACAACGATTTTTCGGCATCTTCTAGAAGTTTTTTAAAGATTTCGGGATCATCCTCGTGTATTTCATCTTCAACACCATGAAACATATTTTCTGTCTGTACATTATGATAAGATGTATGTAATCCCACTCACATTCTTATTTATCTCTTCCCCATGAGTATTATCATTATTTTCTCCATGATAATACCAACATTTATAGCTCAAAAGAATATAATTACAGATAAGGTGATACTTAACCTCATCAAATTCATGAAATCGTTCATTTTTACATTCAATACATGGGCATCGAATCATACTAGTTTCAGTATTATTATTTCTACATGCAAACTCCATGAAATTTTCAATTCCAGAAATATAGTCCTGCTCAATTCTACATTTTGACATCCAAGATTTGTCCATTTTCTATTAATGATATTAATTAAGCATATTAATTAATTATGTATCCAATGAATATATTTCAAGTATTATTATATATAAATTCCCTAATTATTAGAATATATATCAAAACATATATAATACAAAACAATTATCATTTTAATCATTTTACAAATGTATTACTTTTACTTAATAAAATATAATTATTTATATATAAATAAATTTATAGCATATTAATTAATTATGTATTCAATAAATATATTTCGAGTATTATTATATATAAATTCCCTAATTATTAAAATATATATCAAAACATACATAATAAAAAATAGTTATCATTTTACAAATGTATTACTTTTACTTAATAAAATATAATTATTTATATATCAATAAATTTATCAACGGTAAATATTATAGTCCCTCAAATCCACAACATTCAGATATTATTTCCACAGAAAACAAGCCAAACATAAATAACAAGCATAATAAAAAACATACATAAATAAAAAAAATATACAAAAAATAAAAACAAAACTGAATAATAAGCTACAAAATTAATAGAAATACTTAGAAGAATGTTATGAAGTGACTAAATGAAGGAAATGAAGAAGAAAATGGTGTTTTATAAGTGAAAATAAGTGAAAAAAATGGGTATAAAATTTTTTGAGTATTTGTCTAAAAAAAATAGTAGATCTGAAAGATAATGAGAAGAAGAATATAACCCACAAAACGACGTTGCAAATGGTGGTCAGAGGTGGCCAGAAATTGAGAAATAGGGTGAGTGAGCTCGATTTTGGGAGAAGTGGAGAAGATAAATGATTTTTTTTGGGTTTCTATAGTGAAGAAGAGAGCTGAATGGTAATATTACGTGGATAGCATTGGCTGATGCGGTGAACCGATGCTAGCCACGTGGGTAGCATCGGTTTGCCCCGTCAATTGATGCTACATCCACGTGGATAGTGTTGGTTGATGTGGCGTACCGACGCTAGCCATGTGGGTAGCGTTGGTTCGCTGAGTCAACCGACGCTATCCACGTGGATGTAACGTTGGTTGATAGGGCAAACTGACGCTACACATGTGGCTAGTGTCGGTTCGCCATGTCAACCGACGATATCCACGCAATTTAAAATTGATTTTTTTTCAATTATTATTTTATTTAAACTCTTATATATATATGTATTATAGAAAAAGAAAAAAAATAATTTTACAATAATATTTAAAAAAAATATACAAAATTAAATAAAGATATATTGTACATACGTATATAAATTTAAATATCCAACAAATAAACAAAATTATATAATTTTAAAAACTAATTGTCTAAAAAAAAAGAAAAAAATATACTATATATATATATATATATATATATATATATCAAAATTAAATTTTAAAGAGTCAAATAAAATAATAATTGACCTAAAAAAATTTCAATTGTAAACTGCATGCATTTTTTAATTTAAAAAATACACATAAGACGTAGCGTCGGTTGACGTGGCGAACTGACGCTATCCACATGTGTAGCGTCGGTTCTCCTCGTAAACCGATGCTATCCACGTAGGACATTGATGAGTGCTCAAAAAGCACTAAAATTACCATGATTTTATGCTCATTAATTGATTAAAAATATATATATTTATATGTTTTATCATATATTTATATAAATTTGTCTTTTTCGAAATCACGGGTATTTTTATTATTTTTCAGGTATTTTCACTTAAAAACGTAACTTAAAGACTCAAAGAGGAATACTGGAAGCAATACATCACAATTATATTACTAAATAAATGGGGCAAGGTCAACAAATATGGAAAAATTGGACAAAATGGGTCGAAAAGCTCAAAAATGTCAAAAAGGAGAAAATCGCGCCGGGCGACCCGTCCATCCGCGCCGCTCAGCCGCGCCCATTGCGCGTCTTGTACTGTTCATCCGTGCAAACTGCGGCAGTACTTGTTCATCCGTGCAGAGCTGCGCGTGCGGGTATTGTTCATCCGCTGGCTAATGCGCTCGGTACCTCCGCGCGCCGACGCCATTTCGCCCCATTTTTCACGTGCAGCCGCCCCCATGACGTCATGCTGACGTCATTAATGACCTCAACATTTCCATTACGCGTTTTTACATTTTTTAACATTTTTTTTAACATTTTTTTTAACATTGTTTTACTCATTTTTTCTCTCCATCCTCACCTATAAATACCTCCCTTCCCTTCACTTCAAAACACACCTCAAAACACACTTCTCTCTTCTTTCTTTCTCTCCATTTCTTAGTTTTTAGTTTTTTTTTAGTTTTTCTTATGTTTTAGTTAGTTTTGCTTAGTTTTAGAGTTCTTCCCTCTTTTGGAAGAACTAGTTATGTTTTTGTAATTTATTAGCTTTTTGATTCAATAAATGGGAGTGCAAATTCCGCTTGGAGGTTTTCTAGCAACGGGAATGGCATTGAAGTACTGTAAGGATTTTGATTTCTTTACAGTTATTTTTTATGCTTTATTGTTACATGTTATATTTAATTTGTCTGTGATTAAATTTAAGCGTGCTATTTGTTTGTAAAAATGATATAATAATAACGTTGTTATGCTTGCGAAATATTAAATAGGTAAAAATCTCTAAAATGAATTGATTTTATTTTTATTCAAGATTTTATATTAAGAATGTTAGAGAGAAATATATTATTTTTCATTACAAACTTAAATCTGAAAATCACATTTTTAGGTTTACTTATCCTATTCGATTTAGAGTAGTGCTCTTTTATTTGTTGGTACAATCTCCCGGTAGTTAGAGTGAAGCTCTATTTCAAAAGTTTTTATAAGAATTATTATCTGAAAATGTATTGACAACATGTTTTCAGTAGTGGTTTTAAAACTTGAAAGTTAGTACTCGGATAACTAAATTCTTAGGTTTAATTTGGACACCTTGAATAAAGTTTAAACTGTCTAACCCCACCAAAGGTGGCATTTAAATGGTTCATTTTCAATCTCTTAGAAAAAGGAATTAATTTAATTAACCAAATTAGTTATCAACCCCACCCATAGGTGTTAATTGATTTATTTAGTTAATAAAGAATATCTAATCCGACCAAATATGACTAAGAGGAAGTGCATTGCATGCATCTTTAGCAGTCTCACAATTGGAGATGTGATGGAACTCATCCATCAACACTACAACAAATATTGAGTTTATACCTTTTTGGTTTATTATACTAAAAGTGCATTTTATCATTGGTTTAGTCTCTTATTGACTTTATGATTGTTACACCATCTTTCGTTACCAAAGGTGGTTTCCAACAATCAAGAATACCATCTCAGAATTTTTCATTTTATTTCAGAAAGGCTTGCATGTGAGCCTTGTAGTAAGGGTAATTATACTTATTAAAGAGTGGGGGTCTAACAAATAACCACCTTCTTTCATTTGGTCCATAAGTAGAAGTGTGTATCCCTAAGGATCAAACTCACTAAGTGTGTATAGTGTTGGCTCTAATAGCAATTAAAAGTTTATAAAATATGGATCTAATTAACCTAGAGGGGGGAGGAATAGGTTATTTTCAATTTTTATCAATTTATAATTTAATATCCTAAACAAACAAGTCAGTCATGCTTTTGCGTGTAAGAATAAAGTATGGAAATAAAAGAATGACACATAATATTTTTAGGTGGAAACAACTTAAGCCATAACCATGACCTAAGAGGAAAACCACCAGTCACCTAAATCACCTAACTTTTTACTATAAAAACCAAATGTTTAAGTACAAACTCGGTCTTATGCCACCCTTCCTAGGATACTGCCCCAATGTACTTTACTTACGAGCCCTTGCTCTATTTTTACAGTTTCTAATATTAGCGTGAGCAGTATTTAGACTAACGTTTCAATAAACTTCTCGTCAATTAGATTGTTCACAAATCAACTAAAAAAAAATTAGCAAAAAACCATAAGTGCTCGTTTGTGTTTTAGAATGGATTTAATAATGAATAACCTTAACTAGATGATTCAAAATATATATTACTTAAATCAAATCAATTAGAAAATTCTAGAGTAAAAAGATTAAGCCCAAATTTACTAAAAATATATTCTTTAAAATTTAATAATTAAATCAAATAATGATTATTGTTTATATAACTATAAAATTTAAATATCCAAGATACTTATCACAAAATAAGCTATATGAATATGAAATTTTTTAAATAAATAAATTAATAAATATAAAATTTTAATTGATAAAATATTTTAAAAAAATAATTATTGATTATATTAATTAATATTTCCTCCTATAGATTACTGTATAAATATATATTACCTTTATGATTCCTGATTCTTGAATCTGCGTTAATATATATCAACTATAATACCTTTCCATGAATTGTCACCATTCTAATGGTTTTTTTTTTCCTTTTGTTTTGGTAGATCGTTGAGGCAGATTGCAGTAGTTCAACGTTATTGTTTACCAATTTCAGTAATATTTTTTGGACAGCTTTGTTTCTGTATTCACCTCTAATCCTAATGTTGGTATTGTTCGAAAAAGTGATTTTTTTTATAAAAACAAGTGATGCTAATTTTTTGCCTTGTCCCATATTGTTATTTTACATCATTTAGGAGATGTATAAATAGAAAAAGATTGGTTATTAGTTTTGTGTCCCAAGAGGCATCCATTTTTGTGGAAGGGGAGAGGATTTAAGCAAATGTAATATCATACAAGCGCACGCCGCCGCCGCTGCCACTGGCTATGCCGAGCCGAGTCCGAGTGTATGAGGTGACATTTTATTATTTTTTGAAATTTTTTTTATTTATTAAAATACTTTTCCACATAGAAAATAGTCGTTACATTTTTACTCAGAAAAATAACCGTTAATTTCTTTACTCAGAAAATTGCTGTTATTTTTCTTTATTCAAAATATGACCATTATTTTTTCTTTACTGAGAAATATCTGTTAAATGGCCGTTACTCTTCTTTATTCAGAAAAATGGTCATTACGCTCTCCATCCAGACATGACCGTTATTATCATAATGGTCGCACATTTTTTGAAACCTATAAATAGAGGGCCTCAGCTCTCAGTTTCGACACAACAATTTATAAACATATCTCACTAAGAAAAAAAACTCTCAGAAAGAAAAAGAAGAAGATCCTAAATTATTTTTTGAGTTTTTCGAGCAACAAAATTTTACAAGTGTAACATTTCGGTCTTCATTAGTGCAGTGAAGTTTAGAGACATAAAACAAAGATGCTGGGTTGTTTTATGCTGGGGACAACGAGATTGTGTTTGCTTGCACAAGTTTGGGTTGAGCCATGAGATGTCTTAAAGACAACGACCTAGTCCACGACTCAACCCAAGCAGTTCATTTCAGGTTTTTGGTAATATTGTTCCTACACTGTTTTCACGTACTTGTTTCAACATGTATATATATAGATAATAATAATAAATTGATACTATTAAGACTAAATATTTTTTGGGCTTAATTTTTCAAATCCCATTAAAAACTTAATATTATAAAAAGTCATTTTTAAGACACAACCTAAATTAAACATATTTATTTAAGAAATAACTAATTGATAATTTCATAAATTGATTCGAGTTTAAATAATTATTTTAGCACAAAATATAATTTTAAATTTATGAACATGTGCTATTAAATGCATGAGTGCAATCTTATGTGTCGTAGTTATAAAAGATACACTTGAAGTACGACTATCTAAAACTCGAGCATTTGTTTGACTTTTCTTGATGAACTTGATAGTAGGCCTAATATTTTGTCCACGAAAATAACCAATACTTATAATTCATACAAGTTCAAATGGAAAGAAGTTGTACAAATAATTGGCTCAAATTGGTTCTCTAAAAGGGTTGTTCTTGAAAGAGCAATAATATTAAGAGTAGAACAATTTAGCTAAAGTAGTTAATTCTATTGCCTTAATCATTTTTCAAGAAATACATTTAGCATTCACCTTGATAAATTTAAAGAAAAGTTATAGCATCCTATATTTGTTCATTAAAAGTATAACAAAGTTTCAAGGGATTCACAACATTTTTCACAAGTTCATGCATATAAATTATTTTATCACCAATTTAACTATTGTGCATGTAAGTTTTAAGAAAAATTATCATAAAGTTACCTTCACTTAGGAACAAGGTCAAGACTCTATCAACCTTCATTTTTTTCATGACATTGTTTAGCTAATTTCAACACATATGTCAAAAACAAATACATAACACATGATTGATTCTATGCACTTATATTAATCATAGTTGTCCTAAGAATGCAATAAATAAATTCTAAAAACAAAATAATTATGATACCTAGAGCATACTAATCCTAAAATAAACATCCAAAATCATGCTAAACTAATAAAGCATAAAAATAAAGATAGTGATGTGTTAAGAATCCTCCACACCTAATTCTTACATTGTTCTCAATATAAGCACATGTATATATATAATGTAAAATTAAGTAAAAATGGAGTATAAAACAAATCCAGTGGGTTGTCTTCCACAAAATTATTAGTTTAACGTCGCTAGCCTAACATTGCCTCATGTGTTTCTTTAACCATCCAAATCTATTGGTTCATGTAGAGTCACCTTCTCTATATTGATTGGTGCAAAAGATTCGTAGTATGGCTTCAATCTATGTTTATTAACTTTGAATTCTTTGCCAGTACTTGGACTTCGTATTTCAACTACACCATGAGAGAAAACATTAGTAACAATAAATGGACTGACCCAATAAGAATATAACTTACCTGGAAATAGTTTAAGGCAGGAATGGAATAAGTGGACTTTATCTCCAATAGTAAATTCTTTCCTTGATATCATACTGTTATGAAATGTCTTTGTTTTATCTTCGTAAACTTTTGAGCTTTTATAGGCATCATTTCTAATTTCCCCTAGCTCATTCATTTGTAATTTTTGGTGTCTTCCAGCTTTGTCTAAGTCCATGTTACATTGTTTCACTATCCAAAATGCTTGGTGCTCCAACTCAATTGGTAGATGACAAGGTTTACCATACACCAAATGGAATGGCAATATCCCAACTAGAGTTTTATATGTAGTTCTATATGCCCATAATGCATCATCTAGTTTCAAGCTCCAATCCTTTCTATTGGGTTTGATTGTCTCTTCAAGGGTGGACTTGATCTCTCCGTTGGGCACTTCAACTTGTCCATTTGTCTGTGGGTGATAAGAGGTAGTGACTTTGTGGTTAACATTGCACTTTTAAAGTAAGGCCCAAAAAATCTTATAGCAAAAATGTAGTCTATCATCACTGATGATAACTCTAGGTGTTCCAAACCTAGCAAGATGTTAGACTTCACAAAATCCATAATAACTTTAGAATCGTTAGTTTTGGTGGCTTTAGCTTCCACCCATTTAGATACGTAATCCATAGCAAATAAAATATTCATATAACCATAAGAAGATGGAAAAGGTCCCATAAAATCAATACCCTTAATGTCAAAGATATCAATAATAAGAATTGAAGTTTGTGGCATTTGAATCATAGAGCCCAAGTTACTTATTCGTTAACAATGGTCACATATTTTGCAGAAGGTGAAGGCATTCTTGAATAATGTTGGACAATAGAATCCACTCTCTAAGATTTTATGAGTAGTCCATTTTGCTCCAAAATTTCCTCTATATGCGTAAGAATGACCAAAAGTTAGAATAGATGTACACTCAGTTTTAGGTACATGCCTTCTTATCAATTGGTCTTGGCAATGTTTAGAATGATAGGGGTCATCCCACACATATTGTTTAACAACCTTTTTGAGTTTGAATTTACTAACTTGTGATAGGTCTTTTCAAAAATATTTGGTAACCAAGTAGTTCACTATATATACATACCAAGGAGTAAACAAGATGGTCTTAAGTAGTTGCTCATCTGGAAAGTCCTCTCTTATTGGAAGCGATTCCTCTTCTTGAATTAATCTACTTAGGTGATTTGCTACTATATTTTCACTTCCTTTTTTGTCTTTGATTTCAAGGTCAAATTCTTGTAGAAGAAGAATCCACCGTATTAGCCTTGGCTTAGCATATTTTTCTTGAGTCAGTACCTAAGAGCTTCATGATTAGAGAAAACAATTATTTTAGCTCTAATTATATATGATCAAAATTTTTATAAAGCAAAATCACTGCTAAAATTTCTTTCCATGTTGTAGAGAAATTGAGTTAGGCATCATTTAAAGTCTGTAATGCATAATATATGGCATTTGGTAGCTTGCCAATCCTTTGTCCCAAAATAACTCCAACTGCATAGTCATTTGCATCAAACATAAGCTCAAATGGTAGACTTCAGTCAGGTGGATTAATAATAGGTGCTATAAAGGCTTTTCTATTTTTGAGAAATCCTGTATAAATCTTTGATAGAATCCTATATGATCAAGAAAAGAACGAAATTCCCTCATATAGGTGGAAGGTGGTAAGGAACAAATAAGATTTATCAACCTTTATTCCTTTATATGATATCACATGTTCTAGAACTATACCTTGATCTATCATAAAATGACATTTTTCCTAATTAAATACAAGGTTAGTTTCTATGCATCTCTCTAGAATTAATGTAAGGTTATTGAGGCAATTATCAAATAAGTTTCCTTATACAATAAAATCATCAATAAACACTTTTGTAATGATCTCTATATAATTGGAAAGTATACTTATCATACACCTATGGAAGGAGCAATACGAAGGCCAAATGGAATGCATCTATAAGCAAAGGTTCTAAAAGGGCAAGTAAACGTTGTCTTCTCTTGGTCTTTTGGTGCAATGATAATCTAATTATAACCTGAAAAACCATTAAGAAAATAATAGTGAGTATGGCCTGCTAAACGCTAAGTATTTGATCAATAAAAAGAAAAAAAAAGTGATCTTTGCGAGTCATAGAGTTGAGCTTTCAAAAATCAATGCAAATTTGCCACCCAATTTGGAGTCGAGTAGGAATCAAATTATTATTCTTATTCTTCAACTCCTGACTTCTTTGGAACAACTTGGATAGGGCTAACCCTACTTCCTATCTCATATTGAAAAAATTACACCAACTTCAAATAGTTTGATAACTTCTTTCTTAACCACTTCTATCATTGGTGGATTCAATTTCCTTTTGTGGTTTGCTTGTTGCTTTGGCGTCGTCTTCAAGTAATGTTTGGTGCATGCATGTAGAAGTGCTAATTACCTTAATGTCAAAAATTGTCCACCCAATCGTTGATTTGTATCAGACTATTTAAGCTCTCCTCTTGAATAGCTGAAATCTTAGATAATATAATCAAAAAAATTTGTCTCCATCTCATAAGTATACATATTTGAGATGTTTTGGGTGAGGTTTGAACTCCAAGGTGAGTGCTTGCACAATGGAGGGTAAAAATTTCTCATTAGACATAGGAAGAGAAATATAGGAAAGATTATACCTTAGGTTTATCTCTGGAGACTAGTTAAGAGAGGTGACAATCTCCTTTAATTCCTCTACTTTGTCAATATCCCCTTCTCCATCACTTAAATTTTTTGGTTTTCATACCACGTCTTATGGAAATCTCCAATATTTCTATACTTTCGACATCAATCATTTGTTGCATTAAAGAGTTAAGTATATCAACAAAAAAAAACAAGAATTATAATCACTAGGGTACCTCATTGCTTCAAATATATTGAAGTGAATAACCTCTTTGCCAAACTTTATAGCTAGTGTTCCAAAGTGCACATCTATCTTTGTTTGAGTGGTTCTCATGAATGGTCTACCCAAAAGCAAGGGTGTAGATTTAATAGTGGAGTCATTTCTTATACGAAGCACATATAAATCAACCATAAAGATAAAATTATTTAACCTACATTAAAACATCTTCCAAAACTACCTTTAGATAAGCATTAGATCGATCAGTAAGATAACTATGCCAGTTTCTTTAAGGGGGCTAACATTTAACATAACATAAATTGAGTAAGGCATAACATTAATTGAAACTCCTACATCTAACATAGCCTTTTCAAATTTAGTGTTACCTATAATGTATGGTATAGTGAAACTACTAGAATCTTTACATTTTTGTGAAGTTTCCTTTGTAAGACTTCCGACACATTCTCTCCCATGTTCACCACTTCATTTCCCTTAAGCTTCCTTCTTTAGGTGCATAATTCCTTTAGAAATTTTTCATAGCATGGTACTTGCTTGATGGCATCCAATTGTGGAATGTAAACCTAAATTCTTTGAAAAGTTTTCAATACTTCTTTCTCATTTACCTCCTTCTTGGATTTTGCAAACTTGCTAGAAAAAGGAATAGGGGGTTCATAAGTATAAATTGGAACTTAGGTGATTTTCTTGCTCCTTTGTTATTGGTTTTCTTGTTTTCCACTTTTTCATAATTGCTTATTTCTTTTTGAATTATCTCATCCATAGTCTCATTTTCTTTAGTTTGTTCCTCGTGAGCTTCTTTAAGATGTTTACTATTTCTTAATGATATAGCATTGGCATTTTTGTGTTGCTTCTTTGTTATCAGTTTTCTTGTTTTTTACTTTATCAGAATTACTTGTTTCTTGTTGAATTTTCTCATCTTTAGTCTCATTTTCTTTGGCTTGTTCCTCGTGAGCTTATTCAAGATGTTTACCGTTTCTCAATGATACAACATTGGCATTTTTTTTAGGATGCCCATTGGTTGAAAGGGAAGTTTACCAGATCCTTATGCTTCTAGTTTACCAAGAGTTGTATCTAATTGATTGAATCCATTTTCAAGGTTCTTGATTGTAAATTTTGTGTCTTCCTAAAACATGAGTGATTCTTGTTGGAACTTCATAGTATCTTTTAGAATTTAGAAATGTTGGATACAATCATATTTACTAAATCCTTTAAAGATTTACCTTGTCATGGAGGAGGATTTTATGGTCTTACTTGATAAGGTTATTGGCCTCTTGGAAAAGGAAAACCTGGTGGATTGCCAAGGGTAGCTGTTTGATTGCCTCCATAATAGCCAAAGTAAGTCTTTTAAATATTTGTTTGGATCCTCACCACCTAGACCTTGAAAAGTAGGCAAGAGATGAATCATGATAGATTTCAATTCAAGAGCATCGTCATTATCATTGTATTGAATACATAATTATTGTTAATCTAAAACCAATGCTGCCATCTACTTAAGAATTTGATTGGGATTATTCACAATCATTTCTACGTGGTGCTTGACATGGAGGAAGATAGAGAGGTACCGTTGATATTGGGGAGATCGTTCCTTGCAACTGGAAGAACATTGATTGATGTTCAGCAAGGAAAGCTCATTCTACGGGTGCAAGATGAACAAGTGACTTTTGATGTTTTTGAAGCAATGAAATTTCCAAGTGAGGTACATTCTTGTTTTCAAATTAACACTCTTGACAAGTTAATCTCGGAAACTTTTGAGGAGAGAACTCCATTGCTACCACTAGAAGCTTGCCTTGTGAAATCTGCAACAAATGAGATGGATGAAATAAGGAATGATGCTTATGAGAATGACCGAATATACAAGGACAAGATGAAGGTTTGGCATGATAAGCACATTTTGAGGCAAAACTTTGAGGTGGGACAGAAAGTGCTGCTTTATAAATCCCGTCTCAAACTTTTTCCAAGAAAACTAAAATCTCGTTGGTCAGGACCTTTTCTAGTAACCAAGATGTTTCCTTATGGAACAATTGAGATCAGTCATGAAACAAAGGGAACTTTCAAGGTAAATGGACAACAGTTGAGGCCATATTTTGACGGAGAATTCAACAAGCAGAAAGATAACATAAAAGTCTAGCTAATGACTATAACTTAAAGCGCTTAATGGGAGGCAACCCATCAGATTTGTTTTCTTTTCTTTTATCTCATTTTATTTTAGAAATTTTAAATTCTGCACTTCATTTTATGATAATTTTATTTTTAATTAAATTTGCTTATTTTATTTGTCTTGCAGGTAAGAAAAAAAAAGCCATATACAGTTTTTCTTTCTTACATTGAGGACAATGTAAGGTTTTGGTTAAGGGTGCGGTAAACGGTAAATCTTTTCTTCCCTTCATTTTTATTAGTTTTGTTTTTGTGTTTATTTGTGTTTAATTTTGATTTTCCATTTATTTTTCTACATTTTGATTTAATTTCTTTTATTTTTATTTTTTATTTTATTTTACTTATTTTAATTTGCACGTTGATGATAATAATGTGATTGTGATAACAAGTAGCTTTTAGAAGACATTAAATTTTGCTTCGGTTTAAAGATAATTTCAAATGTTGATTTTACCTAGTTGGCGACTCTTTTGGTATGTGGTATGATTTGGTTGATTAGTCTAAATGCTTAGAGAAGTCTTATGTGCGAATTTTTCATGGACATTTTTGTGATCTCAACAAACTCTAGAACTCATTTGAAAACCTCTTGAGACGAAATAATTTGGAATTACACTGTTTAGGATAGGATATAGGCTATTTTTGGATCGATTGTGCCATTTTAAGCCTACCTTGTTATCTTTATATCACTAGTTACCTCATTGAGCCGATTTAAATATATTGTTAGCCTTATTTTTCTTTCTTTTTGCCTTATATAACCTACCTTTTATTTAGCCAATATATATATATATATATATAATTCCTACCTTATTTGTTAAGAGCACTTAATTTTGAACACAAACTTTTCAAGAGAAATTGGAGTAAGGATGGAATAAAAAAGAAAAAAAAGACATCTTCCACATATATTGGAAGAAATTGGTTGGGGGTTATGTTAAAAAAACGAAGAAAAGAAAAGAAAAAAAAGAAAAGAAAAGAAAAAGAAAAGAAAAGAAAAAGAGAAAAAGGGCCTTCACACTCTAGTAAATAAAAGAGTGTTAGTAATGGATGTACTGAGGTGAAAGATCGAGGAAGAATTTTGTTTATCTTTGGAAAAATGGGTTATGATCGGAAGAAACAATTTGGGTTAAATGGTGTTACTCTTTTACTTAATTGGTTGTGTTTAATCTAATATGTGCTATTATTTGTATTTTGACACTTCCCGTTCTTTCTTAACCAAATACCTAAGACTAACATTACAAGCCTAATAAAGTCCTATTGATCCAAAGTGGTGTATTTTTCTTCATTAGTGGAGAGAATTTTGAAGAGTGAGCCTATGGAGTTTGAGATTTCACCTTTTTGTTTGTGGATGTTCTGCATAATATTATCTGGGCATTATGGCTATTGGTTTGTGGTTTGATGGATGTTTAAGAGTCAATAATAAAAGTGAAATTGGCATTTGAGATTTCTTAAAACTTAGGTGACATATAATTATTCTATATGTTGGGTGTTATTTACAATTTTTGAGACATTTGTGCAAATTATTTTTTATGTTATGTTATTGTTTTAAGTTAGGATAGTTATAGGTAAGATGTTTGTGGGTGTCATCACTAGAAGCCCTCACGAGACTACAACTCATCCTACTAGGGCCGCCTAGGGGTTTAAAGGCTTATTGCATACGCTTAATGTAATTTTGTAAATAGAATAAATTTCCTTTGAAGTTTCTCTTAATGTCTCCTTTGAATTTATTAAATAGATCGCTTTTCTTGCTAGAGACTAGCAAGAAGCTGGTTGGGGGTTGTTGATAAGAGCTAAATTATTGCATTGTTGTTATGATTTAAATGATGATATTTGTGTGAAAATTGTGTTTATTTGATTATTTAATCCACAAATGTCATTTCATGGGTATTTCGTGTTTAAAGTGCAATTTCAGGTAAAATCATGATTTCAGAGAAGTTAGGGACAAAGTACAATGATCGGGATTGAATCAAAGAAAAAGAAAACAAAATTTCAAAATTTGGAATTTCGCTGCCGGCGAGAATATTCTCGCCGCCGGCGAAAACCTTACGGAGAAAATGTTGAAAATCTTCCCGAGAGCACGGATTTTGGCAAAGCAATCTTGCCGCCGGCCAAAGAAATCTCGCCGCCAGCCAAGTACATCTCGCCGCCGACCAAATACATCTCACCGCCGGCCAAGTTCATCTCGTCGCCGGC
Source organism: Hippophae rhamnoides (assembly GCA_033030585.1). Classification (NCBI taxonomy): domain Eukaryota; kingdom Viridiplantae; phylum Streptophyta; class Magnoliopsida; order Rosales; family Elaeagnaceae; genus Hippophae; species Hippophae rhamnoides. Next base: position 38,126,299 of record CM065436.1, read on the forward strand.
CACAATAATCCCGCCACCGGCGCCATTTAGCGGAACCGAAATCGTAAGTTTTCCAGAAATCTCGCCGCGGCGAGAATAACTTCGCCGCCGACGAGTTTCATTCGAAAACATTTTTTTATACTGTTTTGTTCCAAAATTGCCCTCCAAAACCCTAGACCTATATATACATTATGATGGAGAAGGAGGCCACGGCAGAAAGGAGAGTTCAAAGGCATTTTTGGAGAAGAGAAGGAAATTTTGGAGAGACTTGAAGGATCTTCACCATTGTTGCTACCAAGCCTTCATCTTCTAGAGTTTTTCATCTCTTCTCCTTAGTTTTTATATTCTGCAGTTTATTGATATTTGTTATTCATGGATTCAATTGAAATAATGTTTGTTCTTATTTTCGTTATGAACTAATTCGTTTTTGCTAAGGCTATGATGTAGTTGAATCATGAAAATCTGATTTCTTTTGTTATGGTTATATGAATTCATTGTTTTCAAGTCGAGTATTTATTTCCATGCTTAATGCTTTTAAATTTATGATCAAGATTTAGATGATTTGTTGCATTATATTGAGACCGAGAGGAGATGTGTAATGAATGCTTCTTGTGATAAATACCGTATGTTGAATGCGAGTTTGACACCTAATGCATGATGTATGTGGTTATTCCAGAAATTCCATAAATCGTAATGTGCTTATTTGTGATTAAATATTCATAGAAATATAGTCGGTTTTCATAGATAAGTAATTCTAATATAACTCGAGAAAGAGTATTAGATAAGTTTGGGTTTTTCAACCATCACTTTTAACTTTGATTCTCATATATGATTTAGCGAAATCAAATGCCTTAGCGTTTTTAATCATTTGTGAACAACATTAAATTTTGTTATTTGCGTTTAGTTTTAAGTTAATTTACTTTTTAAACAAATTCAAAAATTCGGTTTTCAAATAAAATTAGGGTTAGTCAATTTCGGTACTTAGTAACGTCATTCCTTGTGGGTTCGATATCCGTACTTTTGTACACTTTATTACTTGAACGATTCGTACACTTGCGAAAATACGCATCATATATAAAGTAAATAAGAGTTAATTTAACAAAAAATTACGATGATAGAATGTCAAAAATTGATGCACCTTTAGATGAATAGTCAATTTAGATCTTACTTTAAATTGTTTAAGATGACGTTATTTAGTGTATACCAAGTAAAATCTTTTCTCGCAACGGATTTTGGAAGCTAACTCCTATTTTAAAAAATGGGGTTTTGTTTTGTAAACTAAAAATTAATTCTAACTAAGGATTAATAAAGATAAAAAAATACAAAAATTATGATAAATATTCAAATAAAAGAACGATATATGGCATGATAATTCTCCACCACTAACATGTATTGTAAATAAAAAAACATATCATATTATTCTATTATTTGATTATAACAACTCAAAGAAATTTACAAAAACAAAAATCTTCATCTCTTATTACAAATTTGTTGAATTAAACAAGCTATTAGTTTAATTCTTTTTAATAAACAACCTAAATAAACTTTCTAAATTTAATCTATCAAAAACATTAATTTTTAAATAGTCAAATTAAATCAAGGTTAAACATACAATCTCAATTTAATTATCTTGAGTATTAATACTCATTGTAAGTAATTTATCATTAATTGTTCTAATTGATTAAGTAATTACGTATCCAGTTAACTAAATTCATACAATAATTAAAATACAGAATTAATACATAATAAAAAAATAATTGAATAGAATACTATAAATCATATTAAATATTACCATCTATATCTAGAGTTTTAAAATTACCCACAATCAATTATACAATTAGATATTTATTGTAAACAATAAATTAAGAAAATTATTCATGAAAATAATAAAAAAAGAGAAGAAATCTTAGATTTTTATTTTTGAATATGATCTTTAAGTCTTTTAATTGCTTCTTGAATAATTTTTTATTCAATTGTTACTTCTAGTTTAATTCTACAATTTCCATATTTTTTATTTTTTCTCTAAATTTTTGTATAATTCTTGTAATCTTTTATTTTATGGAATGTTATTTTATATTTATATTGACAAAATTGATATATTTTTGTGTAATATTATGATTAATAATACACTAATTGTATGCAAAATTGGATACGTGGACGCCTGAAAATCGCTCATGGATATAAAGAAGATGATATGTGTTGCCATAAGAATTAAGAATGTACGAAGAAGGTTGGGAATGTGTTTGGGTTTTATTTTTCTAATCACATCCACATATATTTCTAAATACACTTACGTATCAAATAAATATCATGAATTTTTATTCCTTGAAAATAATTCAAGCTTTATATATATATATAATATCATAATTATTAATGTATAAGTTAGATATTTTAAAACTTTTAATGTATATATGAACATATATTAATTTAAATACTTTTATCTACAATAGACACACAAATATAACTATAAGATTATATGTTAAGGTTTTGAATTTTTAAATTAAAAAAAAGATGAATAATAAATTAAATAAAATAAAATTAATATTAATTTTATTCTAATTAATTTATTTTTCAAAATTTAAAATCAAACCAACTCAAAAATATTTTAAAATTGAAAAAATTAGTTTTGCTTAGTTCTAATTAATTGGGTTGATTTAGGTTAATGAGTTCTTTAATTTTTTTCTTTCTTTTCTTTTTCATTTTTCTTTTATTAAATGAAGTATTTTTTTACCTACACCTTTGTATTTTTATTAAATGAACTTTTTGACATAACTAGAGATATTAGGCAATATAATACATTTTTTTAGACAAATATGTTTTGGTTTCTTTATTTACGTAAATTAAATCAGTTTAATTTTTTTTTTGTTTTTATCGTAATTTAGTCATTTTGTTATAAAAAAGTGACAATATAAAAATAAATTATCAAAATTTTATTTTTTATAAATTTTTAATTATTATTATTTATTAATAAATATAATCCATGAAATTGATATCTTTAAAAATATATAAAAAAAATTATTATTTTAATGTCATTTTTTAAAAAATAAAATGATTAAATTATTATAAAAATAATAAACTAATTAAACTGAACAATTTCTCACCAGACTGACATGGAGCTTGAACAACTATGCGCACAATTTTTTTTTCTCTTTTTTATAATAATTGCACATGCAAATTTTTTTTTTTATAATAATTGCCATGCAGTTCTGATAGATGGTAAGTCCAAAAAGGTAAGTGATAGATGTGTTATTGTATTGAGAGTTGTAATTACATGGTGCTTGATATAGGGTTCAAGTATATGCTTGATATTGGGTATTTTCTGGTTAGCAATTTACTGAAATATATTGATAACCCAATCATATTTGAAGTGGCTCATCACGGTTAGAAATAGTGCATTGGACGATGGATTAACCCAAACACTTATGTGAAACTATATTTTAAGTGTGCTAGAAAAAGGTCAAATGATAGTATTATACTCAGGTAAGCTAAAATATGTAATAAAGAAATATTTAATTATTCTCTATTTGTTTCTAAAGAAAATATATATATATATATATATATATCTTATTTAAAGGTTCTACATTAATTATATTATAAATGTAAACTATTTTTGTCTTTTCATGATTTTGAAGACTATTTTTTCCTGAAGATATTAAATTACATTATGGCAATCTCTCTCCACTGTAATACTTTCAAGACCAATATTTCTTGCCAAGCCAATAGCTAAAGTAGCAGCTCTGACTTCCATTATCTCTGCATTACAAGCATTAAGCAATTTCGTCCATACTCCTACATTCTCAATGTATTGCCAAAGCTATCTCTAGCTATAAGTGTAATAGCTCATTTTTCATTAGTAAATGCCCCCATCAAAATTCATCTTAATTACATGAAAGGAAGGTTTACTTCATCTTTTTTGGGTAACTAATTCAGAGAAATCTGTCTCACTATCTTCATTCTTTAGTAATATTCTTTTCAAAATTTTGAAAATTTCTTGAGAGATATTGTCAGGAGGTCGTTCTAAAACTACTCCAATAACATGGGATGCATTTTGAGACCGTATTTCCTTATCTTGTTTTGGGTTATGTTAAAACCATAACTATGTAAAATTCTAGAAATACTTTTGGCAGAGTTTCTTTTTAAATTGAAACTAAATATTTTGTAGTAAAATAATAATTCTCATATAATTTTTTCATAGATTAACAAATATCAAATTTTTTTACATAATCATAAAATAACTTATGTCAATCAACATAGCTATAAACCATGATATACATGATATACATCAAATCATAAAGCTTTTTACATAATATACATCAAGTCATAAGATTTTTTAGTCTTGATTATGAGTCTATTTACATACTAACCAATAAAGAGATTAAATCATCTAAATTGTATAACAAAATATTGATCATATGCTCCTAAACTTGTTATCATGTTATATTTTCCCAAAGTTGCTACCTAGGGAAGGAAAATATAAAATGTGAGCTTGAAAGCTTAATGAGTGGATAAGTTTCATAAATATCTATAACTACAAGTTCGAAAACTGTGAATGAAATACTTATGACTTATCATGAGATAAAATACTTATGAAAATGATTTATTTCTAAACTTCAAAATATAATAACATACTATCTATAAGTTATCACAAAATAGCACTATGTAAAAATGATTTCTATCTAATCTTTAAAATATAATAACATGCAATCTATGAGTTATCATGAAATAACATTATGTTTAAAGATGATTTGTATCAGATCCTTAAATATAATAACATATTATCTTATGAGTTACCATGAAATAAAATTCTGTTGGAAAATGATTAATGTCTGATCTTTAAAATATAATAACATACTATCTTATGAGTTTCTATGAAATAATATGCTATTATAAGTATGCAAATAAAAAGTATAACCATGAGATATATATTTTGAATTTGTTATGTCAAGAGCATTTGAGGATATAGTCGCACACGGAGGAGATATTTAGCACTAGTGCTAGCTCTCAACTATACGTATGGATGATCAATATACAAATAGAAAGTATAAGCATAAGAAATGTACTTTGAATTTGCTATGCCAAAAGTACTTGTGGATTTGGTCACACATGGAGGAGATATTTAGCACTAGAGCTAGCTCTCAACTACGTGTGGAGAACTTACTTGATATAACCATTAAAATGGCTCAGTTGGCTCTGCTTATACATATGTCCTATACACACTTACTTTACTGAACTGATCTATTAACATTATACTAAACTGATATGATATCATAATCAACTACACTAATATATATCATACTGATATGGTAATATCATACTAAACTTATATGATATAATACTAAACTAAACTGATATATATATTTCATACTGATATGATAACAACATACTGAGCTAAACTAGACCAAATCTATTAGTTATGATTTCTTACTGAGTAAAGTTGAATATTTTAAATACTGAGTATAGCCAACTATCACTATATATTGAAAGAAGAGTACTCTAGTAATTCTAAAATATTTATTGAACTAACAAGCTTGTATAAAGTTGATTTATTATTAAGTCGAAGTTACTTGAAAATTATCTTGCTTTTATTTTATTGGTAAGGATAATAAAATATATTCCCATGGTACTTTCATATTGGAAGTGCATTGAAGCTAATATATAATATATTCTTCAATTTTTTGTTAAATTAAGTGAATGTATTTTGAACTTTAATACTTAAAAACATACTAATAAAACCAAATAAATTTACTTAAATATGAATGGTGTTATTAAGGATGCTATGAAATCTTTAGAAAAGAAAACTCAATATCACTTTACAAACTTCTATTTAAAATCAGTTTAATTTATAAAACATAATTCTCTTGTTATGATAACGCTGACAATGAACTAATTGGCTCAAGTGCCAAGAGACAAATATGTTTTCATAACATGGCTTGATGATAGGCATATAAAATGCATTGACATGAAACATGCTCAAACTATTAGAACAAACTAATATGTGTTTATGAAAATGTCAATGTATTTTTAAACTGAATATGATTAACTTTGGTAGTAAAGTTTTGGCATAAAAGCCGCACTATTAGAACTAATTAATATGTGTTTTTGAAAATCCATTTTTACAGCATATGAAGTATCATATCCATATGTGTGAACTTTACTAAATATTTGAATGAATTGATTGATGAAACTAAATAGTCAATTAAGAATGTAAACTCATGAACCTAGTTTTAAAAATATTGAAAATTCACTCATAATACTATATCACCACTATTTTTCTACTTATATTGAAATGTATTATCGATCAATCCATCCTTTATGATCATACTTGTGTCAAAAACAAAAATAACATCATATCTAGCTTGGCTAATCTAAAATTGAATGATACTTTACAAATATTAAAACATTGTCTGTAAACATATAACTCAATACTCTCTTTAATACCTAGGTATAAATCAAATTGTTACTTATAGTTTCAATATTTTTATACTTCTAGTTCAAAATCAAAAAGGCATACTCTGAAGTCCATTAAACTTACAAGTAGAATAGGTTCAAAACTATTTAAAAACATTATTGAAATATAAAGATCAAACTCACCTCTTTAGCCATGAACATGGGTGAAATATCTTTTGAAATGGCTAAAAATAGTTTTATCATTCAAAAACACATAATTTAAGTGAAAATTTTCAAATTAAAATCATAGTTTGTGTCATCTCAATAAAAATAGTTTTAAAACAATTATGACCTATCATCACATAAATATGTATAACTTTTCATAGGAAAGATAAAACTTAATTATGTAAAAAGATAACAAAACTAGACATTTTAATATTTAAAATAAGATATTACTCACTCAATTATCATATGTAAAACCTTTCCAAAAACATAGAATACCGTTCAATTTTAGAACATGATTTTCAGCATAACTTTCATAGAACATACACTGAATTAAATTGCTATAAATGTATCTAGAAAATCCAAAATAATAAACCATAAAATATTTATAAAACTAGACATATCAAGATTTAAAATAAGGTATAATTCACTCAATTTCAATTTGTAAAACCATTTTAAATATCAAAAATATAGATTGATTCCAAATAGGGTTTCTAGCATGATTTTCGTATAGCCACCTTCAGTTAAAAATTTATAATTTTGAGTAGAAAAAATTATAGAATTTACCATAAATAGACCTTTATACCTTTCTAAATAGATAGAAACCAAATTCAAAATATTTCTGAAGTTATCCCAACCTTTATTTTAATTTGCTGCAAAAATAGTTACCTAGCTGTTCTTTAACATATAATTTATTTCTTCTTCACTTCTTCTTTCTTTCCTTTTCCCCTCATCTTTCTCTTTTTTCTTCTTTACTTTCAGCCAATTTCTTACAAAGCTTCTTAGAAAAGCTTGCACTAATAAGGTATGCATGAGAATATGAGTAAGACATATTGGCATCTTACTCACCTCTTAGAAACACCAAATATATTTTTTATTAGCCACAAGGACATATGTCTTCTTAAGAGTAAGGGCGTGATATCTCATGCTTAAAAAAATAATTAAGTAAAAGATTGAAATATCCTTGTTTTGTGACTTGAAAATTTTGAAGAGTCTAAACATTTTGGTAATATTAAGGGTAAAATCATAATTACACAACTCTTAATAATAATTTGAACTCTATGTTAAGGGATGCAGTGTTACAAATATATAGTGCAATTTTTAAAATCAAGTCCTTCTTTGTTGAATAGTTTGCAATTCCTCATTCTCCCAATGTATTGGAAGGTCGTAACTATAATCTCCTAAATTCAAGTTTTGAAATGTAATTAGTCTCCATGATATAGATAAGTTTTTATTAGTTTATGAAGAGCACAATACCACCATCAAAACAATTTTGGTTCAATAATACCAAAAATTTAATTGGGCATGGTTCTTTGTCAACTGTTCTCCTAGATAATTAATTGCAAATGATGCTAACCTACATATGCTCCAAAGCTCACTATTTAGGTACTAGGTTGATAAATTATGGAATTCTAAGTGCAATGATATGGGTTCATCCTTAAATGCATGATTTATGATATATTTTTCTTATGATTATAGAGCATTATACTTATTTTTGGTTCACCTAGGATTCTAGTAATATGATTCACTTTTTTTTTCATTTTAAGTTACATATTTGAACACACCAAGTCCAAGTATCGCTTCATTTATTTTAAAAAGAAAAGAGTAGTATATGCTTAAGCCTTGACCATTCTCTGTATCACAATCGCTATGTGATGAGCAAAATTGACATCGTTGATCTTGTAAATACTTTGGTTTTATATTTGTAAAACTCTCACAAGTGCACGAATCATTTCATAGGAAATGATAAGTATACTCCCAAGGTCGATCTAAGGAAGAAATATATGTGGTTTTTAATTTATTATTCAAACATTTAAAAACAAAATTAAATCCTAAACATTCTGTCACGATATTTTGTGGTTTTGTATTTTTTCTAATCTAAAAACATAAAAATAAACATAGATATGGATTCAATAAACATTTATGCAAAATTTTGTCATTTATAATAGTGGAGTATTTATGGATATAATAACTAATTTAATTATGATTGTTCATATTATTTCGGTTATTAAAGATATAAATTGATATTTATTAATTCTTTCTTTTTTATATGAATACTACTTTTGGTGGGGTTAGATATTCTTTGTTAATTTGAACAAATCAATTAACACCTATGGTTGAGGTCGATAATTAATTCAATTAATTAAATTAATTTCTTTTTTCTAAGAGATTAAAAATGAATCATTTAAATGACACCTTTGGTGGGATTAGATAGTTTAAACTTTATTCAAGGTGTCCAAATTAAACCTAAAAATCTAATTATCTGAGCACTAACTTTCAAGTTTTAAAACCATTACTGAAAATATGTTGTCAATACATTTTTAAATAATAATTCTTATAAAAACTTTTGAAATAGATCTTCACTCGAACTATCGAACGATTGTACCAATAAATAAAAGAGCACTACTCTAAATAAGACCGGATAACCAAACCTTAAAATCTAATTTTTAGATTTAAGTTTGTAATGAAAAATAATATATTTCTCTCTAATATCCTTAATATAAAATCTTGAATAAAAACAAAATCAATTCATTTTATAGAGATTTTTACCTATTTAATATTTTATAAGCATAACAACATTATTATTATATCATTTTTACAAACAGCCAGTCATGTTAAATTTAATCACAGATAAATTAAATATAACATATAAGAATAAAATATAAAAATAATTGTAAAAAATAAGAATCCTTAAAGAATCTTGATGCTAATTCTATTTCTGGAAAACCTCCAAACAGATTTGTATTTCTGTTTATTGAATAAAAAAAATAGAAATTTACAAAAAAACATAGCTAGTTCTAATAAAAGAACATTAAAACTAAAAACTAACAAAACTAAGAAATAGAGAGAAAAAAAGAGATAAGAAGATGTTATGTAATAGAGGAGATGAGGGTATTAATAGGTGAGGAGTTCAGCGTTGTTTGGTTGGTGTACGTAGATGGGCATAGATGTGCAGGAAGATGCTCGACGTTGTGTGGCATGCTGCACGTGCGATTTTAGCCTTTTTGACCTTTTTGTCCAATTTTTCCATTTTTTGACTTTTTCTCATTTATTTTCTCAATATATTTGTGATGTATTATCTCCATTTTTTTCGAGTCTTTAAGTTATTTTTTGAAGTAAAAATAATTTAAAACAATAAAAATACCCATGATTCCGAAAAGACAAATTTATATAAAAATATGATAAAATCATATAAATATAAATCTTTTTAATCAATTAAAGTACATAAAATCATGGTAATTTTAGTGCTTTTTAAGCACTTATCACTATGTCAATATCTCTATGGTACAATCTTAAGGTTGAATCAATCATCCTAGTTGGGAAAATTTCATACAATACCCCTAAGTTTTATTGTATCTTCACAAATACTCAACATTTAAATAATATCAATGATACCGTGATAATTTCGCAGAGTTAAGAAAATATTAAGTATAAGGGTAAAAATGGTAATTTTTAATAGGATTAATTAATGCTTCTTTCCCTAAACAAAGAACACTCTCTCATGAAACCCCTAAACTTCCATTTCTCTCTCAGATGAAAACCTACCCTCAAACGAAAACCCACCCTCAAACACACTCAAAACCTAGCGAAAACCAACAAGAAGATACTCTAGCATCTAATATCTTCAACCAATTCCTAGTTCGTATCCCTCTTCCTTACCCTCTAGATCAAGGTATTAATGGGCTGAGACTACAATGGAGAAAAAATGGGTTGAAATAACAACAATAATAGGTGTTTGAACATCTAGACCGGCCTGGTGCCCGATCCATTCAAACCGCTCAAGCAAAGTCATCAACCCGAGATGGAAGGTGAGGCACCCTAGGTGAAGCACTCTATATATCCTACTTATAGACCAGCCCAAGCTTGGTAATAAGCTCAAGCTTGATAATAAGCTCGAGCTCAGTAATCAACCCGAGCTTATAAGCATATCGAGCCATAAGATGGAATAACTCAGAATGCATCAACAAGTAGGAGGTCAGTTTTAAGGAATTGAATCCCATATATGATTTACCACTAGATCGAGCTAGAATTGACCTTGATCCATGATATGCTATACTTTATATCAATTATACCCCTATACATGTAAATATGTGTACACATTATGTAACTGATACCTGTATATATAATGTTCTATAAATAGATGGACCTTTTATAGGATTTACACATTTAGCCAATTATCTTAACTTCTCTCTAAGTTCTCTCTCTAGAAACAAGTTGAATCCTAACATTTTGGCACCCACTATGGGGCTCATATTCTAAGGTCGAGCATAATTTTATGACCCCATATCCTTTGGGATTCACCCTGTTCCTTGAGATAAACCTGGAAAATTGATTGGGTTCCACTCATAAACTACAAATACCATGGTAGGAACTCTCACTAGAAGATGATCGAGATTGGCTGACTATGAAGCAATGGCAACTCAAATAAATACCTCATTAGCCCTTAATGAAACTAGAGTAGAAGATAATGCCCACTACTAAGAGTTGGCCCACCAACTCCTCGAGATGAGAAAAGAGCTCGAGGAGACCATAAGAGAAAACATGTCACTACGCTCCCAAATAGAGGGAAGGACCTCGGATGACCAAAAGAATGATCCAACCAATGAAAATATAGCTGGGTGTAATCAGCCCAAGCCCCAACAAGCTTGACACAAAGATGAAGGGAATCCCCTCTCTAGCTTAGAGAGGCCTAATGATGAAAAATAGATTCAAGAAATAAAAGGCTAGGAGCCATGATTCCAAGTGCTAGAGTAGACCAATAAGAGGCAAGATTGGACCTTGAAGGTAGCAAATGAGAAACATAAGAAGGGAAAAATCCCTTATGATATGGACAGAGATTGCAAGCAACTATACGTCTCTCCCTTTTCTGATGTAATAGAGAATGATGAACCACAAGCTAAGTTCAAGGCCCTAAATGCCCTAATTATTTTGGGAAAAAAGACCTTGCTACACATGTTCTACACTTTAAAATATCCATGGCTCCCATAAGTCTCTCCCAGGGAAAGAGATGCTATGATGTGCAAGTTGTTCACTACCACCCTCTGTGAAGGCATGTAGAAATGGTTTAATAATCTGGCCTCCAGATCCATAACCTCCTTCCCACAAGTTACTACTTTATTCATCACAAACTACGCCTGCAAAAAACCTTTGACAAAGGAGTCTAACCACCTTTTCTCAATTATTTAGGGGAAAGGAGAATCCATTAAGGAATACATGAAATAGTTCAGAGAAGAGAAATTGAAGATTTCTGACTGCTCTAATTCTATTACTATAGAGGCCTTTAGGCAAGGCCTACTGAAGAACTCTGGCCTATTTGTTGAGCTAACTAAGACAGTGCCACACACCTTAGAAAAAGCTTATGGGGAGGTGAGAAAGTTTGTCAACCTCGAGAGGGAACTAGGTATGGCCAAAAGTCATCAAACTATGGTAAAAGTGGTGCCAAATAAAAGAGGAGGATGAGCCTAGATAGGGCATATCAAAATAAAAAAAAACAAATTTTTTGTACCAAGTGATAGGCTATTTGGACAATGGTCAAGAAACAGGGACCTTAGGGGAGGTCACTCTCCTATTTTAAGAGGCCTCCCTTGAGGGTTGAGCTAGCTCAAGCTGTTAGGAGAATGGAGGATGAGCCCAATGTAAAATGGCCACCAAAGATGAAATCTCCCTTTAGAGACATGTCCAAATGCTTTGCCTTTCATAAGGTTGTGGGCCATGAAACAAAAGACTACAGACACTTAAATAAGGAGATAGAAGAGTTGATGACTAGGGGATATCTAAAGAACCTCATCATAGAAGATGGGGATAGAAGAAACCACCAAGGCGGATGAGGGGTGCCAAAACCAATGAACCTGTCAAGTAGTAGTAGTTAGCCACATAATGAGCCCAACATCAGGACTATACATACCATTCATAGAGGACTTGGGGTTAATGGGATCTCTAATAACTCACACAAAATATTTGCAAGGGAGTTGCACAATGTTCCCCATGTATATGCCTTGTATATGGTGAGACCTCTTGTAAAAATCATTTTTAGTGAAAAGGATGAGACCTTGTCTCATCATGCGGACCCTTTGTTGATAACTCTAAGGATCAAATCTTATAATGCCTATCAAATAATGATCGATATGGGGAGTTTAGTAGATCTCCTTTTTTATGAACACTGACAAGGCCCTAGGAGTAAAGGATTTTGACATTGTTAATATATAGCTCCCTCTTGTAGGATTCATTAGTAACACCACCTATGCAAAAGGAACAATGGTTTTGCCTGTCATGAAAAAAAGGGTAATAATAATGACCAACTTTGTGATTATTGATGTTCCTGTACATTACAATTCCATTCTGGGAAGTCCATAGATACATAAAATGAGGGCAGTTCCATCTATTTTTTACCTGGTGATCCAATTCCCCACTGTCAAGGGTCCCGAAGAGGTAAGGGGAGATTAGGAGAAGGCTAGAAGTTGCTATAATGCCACTATGAAAAAGGAATGCCTCGAAATAGAAATCATCAAGGAGTCTCCCTCAAAAGAGACCAAGGAACAAAGACATGGTGAGGTCAGTCTACCTAAGTAAAGGAACTCCCAATGGATGTTGAGGGCAAGAACCACCCCTTGAAAATAGGTGAGGATTTTACGGCAAAACTTGAAGAGCAAGTCTCATAGTTCCTTAGAGTTAATGCAAATATCTTCACATGGTCCCCAATAAATATATTAAGAATTGATCCAAAAGTCATAACCCACCAACTAAACGTCAATCCAAAATCTAGACCTATTCCGTAATGAAAAATAAAATTCCATAGAGAGAAGAAAGAGGAGATCAAACACCATGTGGCTACCCTTAAAGTGGTTAGGGTCATCAAAGAGGTCAATCATCCTTCATGGCTCTTAAATGTGGTAATAGTAAAGAAAGCATATGTGTAATCCTTATATGGTCATCCTGTATGTGTGTGGCCTTCACATATCTAAACAAAACACGTCCTAAGGATTTCTTCCCCTTTCCAAGCATTGATCAGCTAGTAGACGCCTCTTCAAGTTGATGAGTTTTTTGGATGCATACTTTAGATACCACCAAATCAAAATGCACCTTGAGGATGAAGAGAAAACTTCTTTCATCATATAGGAAGGAACATTTTTCTATACAAGAATTCCATTTAGATTAAAAAATGTAGGCGCTACATATCAATGTCTCGTTAATAAGATGTTTGAAAAATAGCTAGGGAAGAATCTGGAAGCATATATAGATGACATGGTGGTGAAATCAGCTTAACCCCTAAATCATATTAAGGATCTACAAGAGATATTCTTTATCTATATTTGGTTATGACACCCAAACATTCAAATTCGTGCTATTAGATGAAAAAGATAGATTTCTACACCTTATCTACTACGTCAACCAAATTCTAACGGAGACCCAAAGTAGATATTCTTCCATTGAAAAATTGGCCATTTATCTCAAGATTAGTGAGCAAAATGTCACGACCTTAATTTCTCAAGTAGCGATCGTGCGGCACTTAGCTCGGTCCGTCGCACTAAGCCTGCCTTTCAATCCGAAATGTAACTCCAAAGAGAATAGAAAGAGAGTTTGCAAAGAATGCTTTGTATTGCTCTAGAGAGAGTTTATGTTACAAATGCTAAGAATTCCCAAGGATGAATACAAATGAAGACCAAGTGGTCTATTTATAGTGTGGCAACAAGCCTAGGAGTATGCCACATTTCTCTAGATCCTTCTAGCTCTAGAATATACAAGAGAGTTCTATGTACAATCTGCCACAAGGTTCTAGGACCTTCTAGTCTTCTAGGTTTGTCTAGCTCCTTCATGCACCTTCTGGGATGTTCCGTAAGCTTCCAGCAGCTTCTACAACCTTCCCGAACCATCCAGCGCGTTCTAGAATATTCCAGCCCATTCTAGCACCCTCCAGTGTGCTCTAGAACATTCTAGGGTCTTCAAGCTTGAGTTGAGTCCATCCAACTCCAGCCCTTTCTAGACTTCTCTAGGCAACTCTAGAACTTTCCATGTGTCTAGATCCTTTAGGCAGCCATAATTTGGATTTTTAGGGGCAGTTTGGTCGGGACGTGACACCCTCCCCCACTCAAGTTCGCGACGTCCTCGTCGCGCCTTCAAGTTGAAACCTCTCTATAGCATTTTTGAATTGCCACAAGGAATCCTCAGGTTCCCAACTTGTCTCTTCTTCTGGGGTGTTTTTCCATTTGACCAAGTATTCCTTATAACTTGGTACGCCCCTTCGTCGGATCAAGCGGTCCGCCAAAATTGAGTCCACTTCCCTATCAAAGGAGGTTACCACTACGGTAGGCGCCCTCTTGGATTCTCCCCGACTCATGTCTTCCTTGTCTCCATGAAAGGATTTCAGCATACTTACATGAAAGACCGGATAGATTTTAAGCTTTGGAGGGAGTTGCAGTTTGTATGACACCTTCCCGACTTTCTTGAGAACAAGAAATGGTCCCTCATATTTCCGCACCAACCCCTTATGAACCTTCCGCAAGGACTTGAATTGTTGGGGCAATAGTTTCACCAGGACCAAATCACCTTCCTGAAACTCTACCATCCTCCTCTTCTTGTCAGCCCATTTCTTCATCTTCTTAGATGCCTTATGCAAATAGGCTCGGGCCAACTCCGCTTGTTCATGCCAGGCCTTGGCAAACTTGAAAGCAGCTGGGCTCTTTCCTTCATAACTCGTGGCCAAGGCATGAGGGGTCATGGGCTGCTGCCCCATGACAATTTCGAAGGGACTCTTAGCGGTGGACTCGCTTCTTTGCAGATTATACGAAAATTGGGCTACATCCAACAGCTTTGCCCAATCCCGTTGATTGGCACTCACAAAGTGCCTGAGATACAACTCCAGCAATGCATTGGCATGCTCCGTCTGTCCATCACTTTGAGGATGAAAGCTTGTAGAGAAGTTCAAGTCTGATCCCAACAGCTTGAACAATTCCGTCCAAAATTTCCCTATGAATCGTGGGTCTCGATCACTTACTATATTGGATGGAATCCCCCAATGCTTCACAACGTGTTTAAGGAACAAACGTGCCATCTCATCTGCCGTGCAGTCCGTTGAGGCAGGTATGAATGTTGCATATTTGCTGAAGCGGTCGATAACGACAATTATGCTGCCAAAGCCCTCTGATTCTGGGAGACAAGTAATGAAGTCCGTAGAGACACTCTCCCATGGTCTCTCTGGAATAGGCAACGGTTCTAGCAATCCTCCGGGTGCATGCTGCTCTATCTTGTCTTGTTGGCATACAAGGCAAGTCTTCACATAAGCTTCGACATCGTCCCGAAGTTGAGGCCAATAGTAGATGGATTTGATCAAAGCAAGGGTGCGCCTCATTCCTGGGTGTCCAGCCCATAAGGAGTCATGGCATTCCTTGATAATCTCCTTCCTTAAGCTCCCCCATTTTGGCACGAAGATACGACTCTGCTTGGCATAGAGTAGTCCGTCACTCAGCCAAAATCGTCTCGTCTTCCCTTCCTTGATGAGGGCAAGGAGGTTTTGAGCAAGGGCATCATGCTCTAACCCTTCTTTGATCCTTTCTAACAAAGGACTACTTGGCCTGCTTAAAACTACTAGTTCCGTCTTCCGGCTCAATGCATCAGCCACCACATTAGCTTTGCCAGGCTTGTACTCCAAGCTGTAGTCAAACTCTACCAAGAAATCCTGCCATCGAGCTTGCTTAGGACTCAACTTCTTTTGAGTCTGGAAGTAGCTTGTTGCAACATTGTCCGTCATGATAACAAAATGAGAGCCCAATAAGTAGTGTCGCCACACCCTTAGACAATGAATGACAGCGGTCATTTCCTTCTCTTGTACGGTGTAGCGGCGTTCGGTGTCGTTAAGCTTGCGGCTCTCATAGGCTATCGGACGTCCTTCCTGCATCAATACTCCACCAATGGCAAAATCCGATGCATCCGTATGCAGCTCGTACCTCTTGGAAGGGTCTGGTAGGCAAAGCACCGGTTCTTCACTAACGGCCTTCTTCAAGTCTTCAAACGAGGCTTGGCATTCACTTGTCCATTCCCAAGCCTTGTTCTTTTTGAGTAAGTTAGTGAGTGAGGCTGCTCTCGCTGAGTAGGACTTGATGAACCTTCTATAGTAGTTCACAAGTCCGAGAAAAGATCTTAACTCGGGAACTTTGGTAAGAGGTTCCCATTCTTGGATGGCTTTCACCTTAGCTCCATCCATCATCAATTTCCCATCCTTTATCCTATGCCCTAGGAACATCACCTCATCTTGGGCAAAAGAACATTTCTCCTTCTTGACGTATAGATCATTTTCCCTTAGGACCTCGAACACCTTCTTCAAATGCTCTAGATGCTCTTCCATAGTCCGGCTATAGATCACAATGTCGTCAAGATATACTACCACGAACCGGTCGAGGTAGGGATGGAAAATCTTGTTCATCAACGTGCAGAAGGTGGCTGGTGCATTTGTGAGACCGAACGGCATAACAAGAAACTCATAGGCACCATACCTGGTTACACAAGTAGTCTTGGGCTCATCTCCCTTGGCTATGCGTACCTGGTAGTATCCCGATCGTAGGTCCAATTTTGTGAAGTATCTTGCACTCCCCAATTGATCAAACAAATCAGCAATAAGAGGGATAGGATACTTGTTCTTGACCGTGATCTTATTTAGAGCTCTATAGTCGATGCACATTCGCAGCGAGCCATCCTTCTTCTTTTGAAATAGCACCGGGGCACCAAATGGGGCTTTGGAGGGCCTTATGAAGCCAGCATCCAGCAATTCGTCGAGTTGCTTCCGTAATTCTGCCAACTCTGAGTTTGCCATCCGATATGGGCTCATTGCTGGTGGCCTGGTGCCGGGTTCCAGCTCTATTTCATGGTCTACCTCCCTCCTTGGAGGTAAACGTTTGGGTAATGCTTCCGGCATTACATCTTGGAACTTATCTAAGACAACTTGCACTTCCGTTGGCAAGCTTGGCTTTGATGACGTCTCCTCATCGTCGTATTCTTTTAGAATGGCCAAGTAACTCTCTTCGTCCCTCTTCAATCCCTTCTTGAATTGAAGTGCTGAGAGAGCTTGGATAGTAGGTTTGCTGGTCCTTTCCGTCGGCACCACACACGCCTTCGTACCATCCATGATACACATAGAGTTTGAGCATGGCACCAAGAAAGCTCTTACCTGGTCCAAGAACTCCATGCCGAATACAACTGTGAAGTCATCCATAGGCGCCACTGATAAGTCCACTTGGCCAGTCCATGCACCAAGACTGACCTTAACTCCGCGAGCGACTCCATGTAATGGTAGTGCTGCTGAGTTAACTGCCTTCAGAGAACCCCCTCCATTGACAACCGTCAGGCCGAGTCTCTTTGCTTCTTCCACCGAAACAAAGTTGTGAGATGCTCCTGTGTCGACCAATGCTTTGGCGACCTTCCCATTGATGGTGGCATCCACGTACATTAAGCCTTTAGGGGTCTTTGGGGCACTCTGCATTGCACCAAGTAGGCGCAAAGAACCCATCTTCGCACCTTCGTCCGATTCACCTCCATCTTGACCATGTGTGGAGGCAACTAAGGCACTCAAGGCCTTCCTCTTCGGACATTCACGTGCCCAATGCGGTCCGTCGCAAATGAAGCACGTTACACGGGGCTTTGAGGCATTCCGATCCTCCTTCTCCTTCCCCTTATCCCGTGGCTTGAATGAGGAGCTGCCTTTATGACTTTTGGAACCCTGACTTTTGGCATGGCCTCCATTACTCTTCTCTCCACCAAACTTTTTATCTGAGGCCTTTGGACTCTCCTTGTTTGTGGAGTAGTCAATAAAGCTTTCCGCAGTTGCGATGGCCGAAGACAAGTCTTGGACACCACGTCGCTTAAGCTCCAAATTAGCCCACGATTGGAGACCGTCCATGAACAAGAATAGGGCATCCTTGTCGGTTGTGTCGGGGACTTCTAGCAACAAGGTTGTGAACTCCTTCACATAGTCCCTTATGCTACCCGTCTGCTTTAATCGTCGCAACCGGCCCCTTGCCTCCTCCTCAGCATTTACGGGGAAGAACTGCATCTTGAACTCCCTTTTGAAGTCTTCAAAGGTGTCAATTGTGCAAACCCCTCGTTGCACATCTCCATGCCTCCTTCTCCACCATAACATGGCAGTGTCGGTCAAGTACATGGCAGCAGTTCGGATCTTGCTGGCATGGTCCGTTATGCCAGTAGCCTCGTAGTATTGTTCTAGCCCCCATAGGAAGTTCTCCACTTCCCTAGCGTTCCTAACGCCATTGAAGGTCTTGGGCTTGGGAACATCCACCCTCTTAGCCTCAATTACAGTGGTTGTGCTAGTTCCCGCGGCCATAGCCCGCTTACAAAGAGCTAGATCACCACCCATATCCTCAACTCTAAGCAAGACATTTGCGAGTTCTCTTTGGACGAGATCTCTTACCTTGACAAGTTCGGCTTTCAACCCATCAATCTCTTGCCTTAGCCCACCATCTAGCTCGTTGAGTGACATCTTTACCGCTGCATGGATCTCCACATCCTCGGCCTCCAAGCCATTGCAACGCTCCTCTAAGTTGTCTACTCGGTCAAACAGCTCCCCTAAGCTGTCCTGCGCACTCCCAACACGTGCTTCCAAGCTAGAAAGTATGTCTTTCGACTTGGCTCGGGCTTCTTTTGATGGTTTCCGGGTTTCCTCACGTCCACGTTCCATAGGTGGAACATCAACGCTTGGAGTAGATGGACCAACGTTCTTCATTATGCCAAGAGTAAGATTGCTTCAACCTAATGCTCTGATACCAACTGTCACGACCTTAATTTCTCAAGTAGCGATCGTGCGGCACTTAGCTCGGTCCGTCGCACTAAGCCTGCCTTTCAATCCGAAAATGGAACTCCAAAGAGAATAGAAAGAGAGTTTGCAAAGAATGCTTTGTATTGCTCTAGAGAGAGTTTATGTTACAAATGCTAAGAATTCCCAAGGATGAATACAAATGAAGACCAAGTGGTCTATTTATAGTGTGGCAACAAGCCTAGGAGTATGCCACATTTCTCTAGATCCTTCTAGCTCTAGAATATACAAGAGAGTTTTATGTACAATCTGCCACAAGGTTCTAGGACCTTCTAGTCTTCTAGGTTTGTCTAGCTCCTTCATGCACCTTCCGGGATGTTCCGTAAGCTTCCAACAGCTTCTACAACCTTCTCGAACTATCCGGCGCGTTCTAGAATATTTCAGCCCATTCTAGCACCCTCCAGTGTGCTCTAGAACATTCTAGGGTCTTCAAGCTTGAGTTGAGTCCATCCAACTCCAGCCCTTTCTAGACTTCTCTAGGCAACTCTAGAACTTTCCATATGTTTAGATCCTTTAGGCAGCCATAATTTGGATTTTTAGGGGCAGTTTGGGCGGGACGTGACAAAAAGCTCAAGCAATACTTCAGCTTACACACAGTCTTGGTACTCACCTCACACCCTTTTAAAAGTATCCTGACGAGACCAAATGTTGTAGGGAGACTAGCCTAGAAAGCCATAGAATTGGGAAAGTATGATATTAAATACATGGCTATAACAACCATTAAAGGGCAGGCTATGGTCGAGTTTGTGGTTGAATTTAGTGATAGGCCCAAAGTCATCACCAAGATAGAGCAAGTGGTGGTGTATGGGATAGACCAAAGGGAAGCCCTAACATGGTAGGTATTTGTGGATAGAGCGCATAACTTCAACTGTGTAGGATTAAAGGTGGTCATTGTTAATCACGATAATAACTACTTTGAGTATGCAATGAAACTTGATTTCTAAGCAACTAATAATGCCATAGAACATGAGGTAGCTATATTTGGTGCCATAATTGCAAAAAAGCTATGGGTATATGGGATCACCTTACATAGTGATTCTAGGCTAGTGTTCAACCAGTTTTTAGGGACATTTAAAGCGAGGAATGAAAAAATGAAGGGGTTCTTGGAGAGATTAAAACAATAATACTCAAAATTCTCTATGTTCGAGATCAATAAAATAGCTCAAAATGAGAATGGTCATCGACACCCTGGAAACTTTGGCATCGATAAGGGAGACCATGCACAACAGACTAGTATCAGAAACGATTCTAGTAGAAGCATCTTTGGAGAAGGCCAAAAGAAAGGTTAGGTATATGAATGCTCCCTCTATCACTTGGTTCACCCTAATCTATAATTTCTTGGAAAAGAGGGACCCCTACCAAAAGATCATAAGGCCACGAAAGAAATCAAGGCCAAGATAGGTTGGGACATAATTAAAGTAGGGAAACCATACTAAAAAACCCCACTTGGTCTTGGCCTCTTGTATATAGCCAATGAGGGATCTAAAAGGTTGATGTTTGAAACACATAAAAGAGACTATAGTTCATATTATGGAGGTAGGAGATTATCAGAAAGGATTATGAGACATGGTTATTATTGGCCTACCATGATGGAAGACTACACCAAATACATTAAAAAATTTGATAAATGCCAAAGTTTTCCCCATTGTCACACACGCCTCTGAATACCATGGTAGAGGTGGTGATTCGTTGGCTCTTTTACAAATGAGGGCTTGACTTTGTAGGACCCCTACCCTTAGGTATGGGCCAAAAGAAGTTTCTTCTTGTGTCCATTGATTATTTTTCAAAATGTATTGAAGTAGAACCCTTGGGAAGAATACAAAAGGAAGAAGTGATTCAATTCATATGGAAGTCCATAATTTGTTTTTTTAGCCTTCCCAAGGAGCTCGTCATAGATAATGGGAGACAATTCACTAGCTGCAACATCAAAGCATTCACCATAAAATACAATATTAAAATATGCCATTCAATGCCATACTATTGAAGGATGTGTGTTTTAAAAGTTATTCTTTTTTATAAAGATTTATGTATTGTTCATGATTTTGAATATTATGTATTCTTGTTCCTTGAGATTAACATGTTACATTTTGGAAGTATTCAAGAAGATGCACTTGGTCTTGAATCATAGAACTCTTAAAATGAGAAACATGTAATCCTAAATATATTCACAATTGTGGTAATTAATGAGGAACATTAATTACCGTGAACGATTATCATGTCGATTAAAAGTACATTGTATTTCTATAAATGACATGGGTGTGAGTTAAGAGCTTTATCTTTGAGTGTTTGTATTTCTCTTCAATTTGTGAGTTGCCTTTGAAAGGTGTTATAGTGAGTATAATATAAGTAGTTTGTTTACTTATTTGGATATAATATTAGTAAATTTAGAGTTGTTTATTCTAAATTTTACTCAACAATTGGTATCAGAGTGGGACGGTCAGGGATCGTTCTTAGTGGAGCTATCTTGAGTCGTGAGGAGTTTGGTACTCTACAACTTTATTAGTCAAGCTTGTTCGGTATAGTCAAAGTCTTGCCGACACGATGGGTGATCTTCAAGTAGTTGGAGGAATCAAGAAGCTCAACAACAAAAACTATAACACATGGGAAACATGTATGGAGTCTTACCTACAAGGTCAAGACTTGTGGGAGGTTGTTGGTAATGATGAATTTACATAACCAATAGTGGAAGATGCAAACGGCATCTTACGGAAGTGGAAAATTAAAGTAGGTTAAGCGATGTTTGCTTTGAAGACAACTGTTGAAGAAGAAATGTTGGAGCACATTCGGGATGCAAAAACACCAAAGGAAGCATGGGACACTCTTGTTACACTCTTTTCATAGAAGAATGATACAAGATTGAAACTTCTGGAGAATGAGTTTCTATCGATGGCGCAATATGACATGACGATTTCCCAATACTTTCACAAGGTAAAGTCGTTATGTCGTGAAATTTCAAAGTTAGATCCGAAAACTCCTATTGGGGAAACAAGGATAAAGAGAATAATTATTCATGGTTTGAGACCTAAATATCAAGGGTTTGTTACCGCTATACAAGGATGGCTGACATAACCATCTCTTGTTGAGTTTGAGAATTTGCTGGCCGGTCAAGAAGCTATGGCTAAGAAAATGGGAGGAGTCTCGCTGAAGGGTGAAGAAGAAGCGCTCTACACCAACAAAAGTAGAGGCACTTTCAAGGAGTATAATGGAAATAGATATAAAAATGATGACAACAAAGGAAAAATTCCTCAAGGAAAGGGAGGCTTTCATCCAAGGGGAGCTTGGAAGAACCGCAACAATAATAGAAAATTTGATTGTGAATGTTACAACTATGGGAAGATGGGTCACATGGCAAAAGATTGTTGGAGTAAGAAAAAGCCTGTTGAAAGCAATATAGCTACTTCTAGTTCTAAGGAGCATAGCGAAGATGGTTGGGATGCCGAAGCATTATTCGCTATGGAGGAAGAAGAATTAACTCTTACGGTGACAACATCAAAATAGATTGACTATAAGAATGACTGGATCATAGATTCGGGTTGCTCAAATCATATGATAGGTGATAAACAGAAGTTGGAAAGCATGTCTAAGTACAAGGGAGGTCGTGTAGTGGTGACAGTTGACAACTCAAGGTTACCGATAGCCCACATTGACAAGATGATAGTTATGCCTCGATATAGTACCAACCAAGTACCATTTCAAGATGTTTTCATGTCCTAGGAATAAAGAGAAATTTGCTATCTGTGGCTCAATTAGCATCATCAGACCACTATGTCTTGTTCGATCCCCAAGACGTGAAGGTGTATCGTGATCTCAAAATCTAAGAAACACCGACAATGGAGGGGTAACGATTGGAATCAGTCTACGTGATGTTAGCAGAATCTGCATATGTAGAAAAGACAAGATGAAATGAGACAACAGATCTATGGCATATGCGGTTAGGTCACATTAGCTATTCCAAGCTAAGTGTGATGGTGAAGAAGTCGATGCTTAAAGGGCTTCCTCAACTAGACGTGCGAACAGACATAATCTGTGTGATAAGAGCTAAATTATTGCATTTTTGTTATGATTTAAATGTTGATATTTGTGTGAAAATTGTGTTTATTTGATTATTTAATCCACAAATGTCATTTCACGGGTATTTCGTGTTTAAAGTGCAATTTCAGGTAAAATCATGATTTTGGAGAAGTTAGGGACAAAGTACAATGATCGGGATTGACTCAAAGAAAAAGAAAACAAAATTTCAAAATTTGGAATTTCGCCGCCGGCGAAAACCTTACGCAGAAAATGTTGAAAATCTTCCCGAGAGCACGGATTTTGGCAAATCAATCTCACCGCCAGCCAAATAAATCTCGCCGCCGGCCAAGTAGATCTCTCTGCCGGCCAAGTGCATCTCGCCGCCGGCCACAATAATCCCGCCGCCGGCGAGATTTAGCGGAACCGAAATCGTAAGTTTTCCAGAAATCTCACAAGAATAACTTTCGCCGGCGAGTTTTGTTCGAAAACATTTTTTTATGCTGTTTTGTTCCAAAATTGCCCTCCATAACCCTAGACCTATATATACATTATGATGGAAAAAGAGGGGGATGGCAGAGAGAGCAAAATTGAGTTATTTTTGGAGGAGAAAAGGAAATTTTGGAGAGAAAGGTTGGAGAAGCTTGAAGGATCATCACCATTGTTGCTACCAAGTCTTCATCTTCAAGAGTTTTTCATCTCTTCTCCTTAGCTTTTATTTTCTGCATTTTATTCAGATTGTTTGTTCATGGATTCATTTGAGAATATGCTTGTTCTTATTTTCGTTATGAACTAATTCGTTTTTGCTAAGGCTATGATGTAGTTGAATCAAGAAAATCTGATTTCTTGTGTTATCGTTATATGAATTCATTGTTTTCAAGTTGAGTATTTATTTCCATGCTTAATGTTTTTAAATTTCTGATCAAGATTTAAATGATTTGTTGCATTATATTGAGACCGAGAGGAGATGTGTAATGAACGCTTCTTGTGATAAATATCGTATGTTGAATGCGAGTTTGACACCTAATGCATGATGTATGTGGTTATTCCAGAAATTCCATAAATCGTAATGTGCTTATTTGTGATTAAATCTTCATAGAAATATAGTCGGTTTTCATAGATAAGTAATTCTAATATAACTTGAGAAAGAGTATTAGATAAGTTTGGGTTTTTCAACCATCACTTTTAACTTTGATTCTCATATAACATAATTTGAAATTGGATTGAATTGATTTAGCGAAATCAAATGCCTTAGCATTTTTAATCATTTGTGAACAATATTAAATTTTGTTATTTGCGTTTAGTTTTAAGTTAATTTGCTTTTAAAACAATTTCAACAATTCGGTTTTCAAATAAAATTAGGGTATTCAATTTCGGTACTTAGTAACGCCATTCCTTGTGGGTTCGATATCCGTACTTTTGTACACTTTATTACTTGAACTATTCGTACACTTGCGAAAATATGCATCACTGTGCATGATGCCAATATGGTAAAGCTCACCAATTGCCATATGAGGAATCAAAGTTTAAAGCAAAAGAACCATTGGAGTTAGTTCACTATGATGTATTCGGTCCTGTTAAGCAACCATCAATTGGCGGTATGCGATACATGGTGACATTCATTAACGACTTCTCAAGGTATGTGTGGATTTTCTTTATGAAAGAAAAATATGACGTATTCTCAAAGTTTAAAGAGTTTAGAGAGTCAACTGAAGGAGAAGTTGGAAAGAAGATCCATTGTTTGCACACAAACAACGGCAGATAATATAGCTTAAGTGAGTTCTCTCAATACCTAAAGGAATGTCGAATACATCATCAGTACAATTGTGCCAACATGCCATAACAAAATGGTGTAGCAAAGAGAAAGAATCGACATCTTGCTGAAATTTGTCAAAGTATGCTACTGATAACTGTATTTTATATAGTTATTTTCATCTATTTTATTAATTATAATTGCTATGTTCTTTACATTTTTGGTTAATTTTAGTTAAATAAATTAATATTCACCTTTTCTATGTTAAGAAATACATTTTTAAGAAAATTAAATAATTTGTATCGAAAATGTACTTAATTGCAAATTTTTGTCCAAAAATCTAATTTCAAATAAATGAGTGCTTAATTGCAATTTATAAAAGTCAAAAATATAATTTAAATTAAAATTGGGCTTGATTGCAATTAAAGAAAGATTAAAATGTAATTTGAATTAAATTTGTGGGTCAAAATGCAATTAAGGAAATTGAATTTTCTGCGCAGGAGAAGAATGCCACTCGCACCACTCCCGACGCCCATCATCCACCGTTCGATCATTCAATCAATGGTCCAGATTTGGCAAGTGTATTTCAAATGAGACAAAAGGGTGTACCCGTATATCTGTTGCACGCAGCTCGGCAACCAGTGGAGCCCACCTGCCGCACAGGCCGGCGTGCAGAGTGGAACCCATATGTTGACTGCGCAGAATTTCCCCCGAGGCACATCGCTCACCGTTGGATTGGTTGAACGTTCAGATTGAAGCACATGGAACCAAGCTGTTGCGCACCGAATCCCTTGTTTAAAAATCTTGTGCGATGCGGTTCATCCAAGCGGCGTGCGCCCTCAAGTTTTACAGAATAAGAAGAAGCCACGTGTCAACTTTATCTATAAGCCAATAATATTCTGACACGTGGCATATTACAATGAGCGTGAACATGCAGGATCACGCCCTCGTTAGAGCCGTTGTCTCCCGTGCGACAATCCATCGTGCGCCCGTTTCCCGCAGGAAATGATATGCTGCCATGTGTCCATAGTAAACCTTGCAGCAAATCAGATGCTGACACGTGGCATGCAGATTGAATTTAAAAATATCAGAAACGACGCCCTCTGTTTCATCTTCCACGCATGTATTAAAATAACAAATTCGATTTTCGCGTGGATGCGGATTTTAGGAAAAATGTCGAGTTTTTGTTTTCGAGATAAATTTTTTACGCGTGTAAAAAAGTGTATTATTTTAGATGTATTTTTTAGCTATAAATAGGAGATATTATGATAGAGTTAAAATTTTTTTTTTGGAGAGTTTAGTTTTGGATTTTCTGTAATGTTTGGGGCTGGACGGTGGAACACGCAGAAGCCATTTTTGGCTTCTGTTGTGTTCTACATGTGCCAAATATTTACGATTCGAAATGGTTTAATTTTCTTTTGTTCTTCATGTCATTTTCCTGAAATGTTGTAATTTTAATTTTAATTAATGAAGTAATTTAATTTTTCTAGGGTTGCATTTGATCTAAATTTATGAAACTTTGATTTTAATTATTTTTGATAGATTTATAAGACGTTCGATTTGTTCATTCTATTTTGTGCTTAATGCTTTTTTATTATTTATGAATTTTATCAAAACGATCTGTGGCACATAAATAAACTTGGAAGAGGCATTTGTGTGTATATTGCTCGTAGATAGAATGACATGTATGATAAAGGATACAAATATACCCTAGTTGTATGTGTGGCCATTTGAAAACTTAGAACGTAATGAATATTGGTGAATTTAATTCTCATAGAGATATAGTGAATTAATTTAACGAGGTGTGTTTATACGGAGCTCGGAAGAGATGTATGAATAAAATTAGAAGTTTTCGGTTGACAAATTAAATGTACTAAAAAATATAAATCAAGATAAAATAATATGATTTGAGTGGATTAATTTGGTGAAAAATTGCAATCCTAGATTTTCTTTTATTTTTGTTATTAAACTCTTTTCTGTAACTTGTTCCAAATCAACGAATGTTTTGGATAAAATCAGAGGGAAACAATTTTAGTACTCAACAAACTATAGTAACAAATCTCCATGGGAATGATACTTTACTTACAAATCTTATTACTTGTGACCGTGTATACTTGCATGATTTCATGTTCTCCAAAAGAGACAACACTACATGAAAAGAATGTACCTAGGAGGTTTTGGGCTGAAGCGATAAGGACTGTAGCCTTTGTGATCAACAGACTTCCTCAACCAAGGTTATAATTTGTTTCACCCTTTGAAAAACTATGGAACATGAAACCTATAGTTAGCTACTTTCGAGTATTTGGTTGTGTATGTTATGTATTTGTTCCTGATCATTTATGGAGCAAATTTGACAAGAAAGTTATTAGATGTATCTTTGTGGGATACGATAGCCAAAGAAAAGGGTGGAAATGTTGTGATCCAACGAGTGGAAGATGCTACACTTCACGAGATGTGGTGTTCGATGAAGCATCTTCTTGGTGGTCCTCAGAGAAGGAATCATTTCCAGACTCAAGAGAATTTAGAGATAAGCTGCAACAAAAGATGGGAGAACATACTATTCAATTCCAACCAAGTTTAGATGAATCCAGAGATCCAAACGATGATGGTGCCAAACAAAGAGTAACTCAAATCCTTGGAAAACTGGCATATATCAACAACTAAATGAAGAAGGTCGGCCTAGTGAAATGGAAGAATCAACTCCACAATCTCAACTCCGTAAGTCAACAAGAACATGAAGGCCAAATCCTAAATACGAAAATGCAGCCATAATTGAATAAGCAATAGAGCCTGAAACGTTCAAAGAAGCATCGCAGAGTTCTCAGTGGATGACAGCTATGAAAGAAGAGTTCGATGCACTTAAGCAAAATCAGACTTGGGATCTCGTGCCAAAGTAGAGAGATGTTAAACCCATATCCTGTAAGTGGGTTTACAAGATAAAACACCATCGAGATGGGTCAATTGAGAGGCACAAGACACGATTGGTAGCTCGTGGTTTCTCTCAATAGTATAGACTAAACTACAATGAAACGTTTAGTTTAGTGGAATAAATTACAACTGTTCGAGTCCTACTTGCACTTGCAACTAACAAAGATGGGATGTTGTGGCAGATGGATGTGAAGAATACTTTTCTTCATGGAGAGCTGGATTGGGAGATCTACATGATCCAACCAATGGGTTTTTAGAGCCAAGATCATCCTGAATATGTGTGTAAGCTACGAAAAGCACACTACGGATTGAAACAAGCACCCAGGGCGTGGTATGGTAAGATTGCTAAATTTATAACACAAAGTGGTCATTCAGTAACACCTGCAGATTCTAGCTTGTTTTTCAAAGCCAATGAAGGAAAGCTATCTATTGTGCTAGTATATGTGGATGACTTAATCATAACCAGTGATGATGAGGTAGAAATTCTTTGGATGAAAGAGAAATTTTCAGTCCATTTCTAGATGAAGGAACTTGGCTAACTTAAGTACTTCCTTGGTTTAGAGGTTGATCGCACACAAGAAGGAATATTTATTTGTCAACAAAAATATTCCAAAGATTTATTGAAGAGGTTTAGAATGCTTGAATGCAAACCAATTTTGACACCGATGGAACCAAATTCCAAATTGTGTTCATATGAAGGAAAATATTTGGAAGATGTAACTATGTATCGACAATTGATAGGTAGTATGATCTACTTAACCTTGACTCGACCTGACATTTCTTATGCAGTTAGTGTGATGAGTCGGTACATGCAAAATCCAAAGAAGCCTTATTTGGATGCAGTTCGACGAATACTGAGATATGTTAAGAGTACAATTGACTATGGTCCTTTGTACAAGAAATGTGGAGACTGCAAGTTAGTTGGTTACTGGGATGCAGACTATGCAGGAGATCATGACACGAGGAGATCAACAACTGGTTATCTGTTTAAGATGGGTTCCGGAAAAATTTCTTGGTGTAGCAAGAGACAACCAATGGTATCATTATCAACCACTGAAGTTGAGTATCGAGCTACGGAAATGACAGCTCAAGAGTGTACATGGTTGATACAACTAATGAATAATCTACATCAACCAGTAGATTATGCAATACCGTTGTACTGTGACAATCAATCGACAATTCGTTTGGTAGAGAATCTGGTCTTTCATGCAAGAACTAAGCATATTGAAGTACATTGTCACTTTATCAGAGAAAAGGTTCTGCAAGAAGAAATTGAAATGAGGCAAATCAAGACAGATGATCAAGTTACGGACTTGTTCACAAAATCTTAAGCGTTGGTAAGTTCGAAATGTTTCGCCGTCAGCTTGACACAGTAAAAATAGTGAGAGTTGGTGTTGAGGGGGAGTGTTGAAAATTAAAACCAACATTATAATTAAAGATGTAGAGAAATAAATGAGGTGGTTGAAGGAAGTAGAGAAATAAATGAAGTGGTTGAAGATTGTAGAAAAGAGAAGTGTGTAGATAATATTTGTATGGCTAGGATTATTTCTTAGTTTTATATTTGTGTGGTGTAGATTTCATGGTGAGGACTATAAATAGCCTACCTTGCATTTGGTTTAATTATTCCATCTAAAACAAATAAGTCTTTGTATTCTTAGTTTGAGTGTGAGTTAAGAGCTTTCTCTTTGAGCGTTTGTATTTCTCTTCAATTTGTGAGTTACCTTTGAAAAGTGTTATAATAAGTATAATATAAGTAGTTTGTTTACATGTTTGGATCTAATATTAGTAAATTTGGAGTTGTTTATTCTTAATTTTACTCAACAGAACATGACCTAACTAGATAGAACATTATATGGATTGTGTTTTGTGTCATTAATGTTTCCATTGTGTCTTTAGAATCTTAGATATGAGATGGGTAGGTTTTTCACATGATAAGTATATAATGTGATTGCTATTTAAATACTATCTTATGATATGAATGAAATAGTAGTTTGTTATGTACAAGCTGTGCGGGAGAAATCTATATGTTAATATTATCATTGTCCCTCAATTTTGAGTTATGATATTAGTGGGCCCCTTGGTAAAGTGGATCTATATCGCATGCAATATAATTGATGTAGTTATAATTATAATTCACTTAAGAGACCAAGAAAATGAATATAATGCAAAATTAGTGGATCGAGTAAATAATTACTATGTCATTTGGAAAACTCTAATATAATTATAGAACCTCTTATAGTCAATAATATAAAGTTTTATATTATTTCAAAGATGATATAGATCCTCTATACGGTCACACCAACTAATAAGAACTAAATTATTGCATTTTTGTTATGATTTAAATGTTGATATTTGTGTGAAAATTGTGTTTATTTGATTATTTAATCCACAAATGTCATTTCATGGGTATTTCGTGTTTAAAGTGAAATTTCAGGTAAAATCATGATTTTGGAGAAGTTAGGGACAAAGTACAATGATCGGGATTGAATGAAATTAAAAAGAAAACAAAGTTTCAAAATTTAGAAATCCTGTCACCGGTGATAATATTCTCGCCGCCGGTGAAAATCCTACAAAAAGCACGGCGAGAATCTTCCAGAGAGCACAAATTTTGGTAAACTCATCTCGCTGCCGGCCAAAGAATCTCGCCGCCGGCCAAAATCAGAAAATCAAAAAAAAATTATTTTCCAGAAATCTCGCCGCGGGGAGAATAATGTAGCCGCCGATGAGTTTCGTCCAAAAACACATTGTTTTTTGTTGTTTTGTTCCAAAATTGCCCCCAAACCCTAGATCTATATATACATTATTATGGAAAAGAGGGGGATGGTAGAGAGAGCAGATCTAAGTTATTTTTGGAGGAGAAAAGGAAATTTTGGAGAGAAAGGTTGGAGAAGCTTGAAGGATCATCACCATTGTTGCAATTGAATGAAATGGATGAAATGAGGAATGATGCTTATGAGAATGCCCAAATATACAAGGACAAGATGAAGGTTTGGCATGATAAGCACATTTTGAGGTGAAACTTTGAGGTGGGACAGAAAGTGCTGCTTTATAATTCCCGTCTCAGACTTTTTCCGGGAAAGCTTAAATCTCGTTGGTCAGGACCTTTTCTAGTAACCAAGGTGTTTCCTTATGGAGCAGTTGAGATCAGTCATGAAACAAAGGGAACTTTCAAGGTGAATGGACAATGGTTGAAGCCATATTTTGACGGAGAATTCAACAAGTAGAAAGATTCTCTAGAGTTACAACAACCGCAGTAAAGAATGACAGAAAGTCTAGCTAATGACTATAACTTAAAGCGCTTAATGGGAGGCAACCCATCAGATTTGTTTTCTCATCTTTTATCTCATTTTATTTTTAAAAACAATTTTAAATTCTGCACGTCATTTTATGATAATTTTATTTTTAATTAAATTTACTTATTTTATTTGTCTTGCAGCCAAAAAAAAAATTCACCGCTGGCCAACATTAATCTCGCTGCCGGCGAGAATCGATTTAAATAGTTTTTTTGCCACGGCCAGGTTTGTTTTCACACAAATTGTTTTTCCTTTTCTCTCTAGTCTCTCCATTTCCTCTCATCCCAACTCCAAATCTTCATCACCATTCATCATTAAAACACAAATCCATCACCATAAACTTGTTTCCATCGAGATTTGCTGCAAGATTCATCCATTTTAGGAGTGATTTTGGAGCTATTTTTGGGCAGATTTTGGATGTTGTTTTTGAAGCAGATTTTCTGCGTTTTGGAGCAATTTTCTGGGCATTTGTAGCTTGATTTTTCCTCTAAAAAGTGAGTAATTTTGGTACAAAGTTTTGTTTATTTGCATTTCTCTTAGATTGCAAAGGATTGTTGAAAAAAAATTGGATTATTCTAAGGAATTGCAAGCTAGGGTTTTGAATTTGAATTTGATTTGGCAATTTGGGGCTTTTTGAATTTGAGGATATTTTGATTAAATTGCTGCATTTCTTGCTTTGATTTCTGATATATTGAGGCATTGTAATATTGAGAATTGTCTGGATTGTCTGGATTGAAATATATTGTGAAAATGCCTAAGAAAACCAAAGCTCAGAAGGCTCGTTCTTCTTCATTTAACAAAAGTTTGTTTATATT
The DNA here is from genome assembly GCA_033030585.1 of Hippophae rhamnoides. NCBI lineage: Eukaryota > Viridiplantae > Streptophyta > Magnoliopsida > Rosales > Elaeagnaceae > Hippophae > Hippophae rhamnoides. The sequence goes on from CM065436.1 coordinate 38,158,501, forward strand.
TGAGGATGCTGCGAAGCATTTTGAGGAAAAATTTGTTAAGAGGGCAATCATACCTCAGAGGTGGTTTTTGATCGATAAGACTCCTTGTTGGAGTAATTATGTCCCACATCTTCAGGCTAGGAAGTGGGAGATTTTATGTCACCCTATTGAGGGGGGCTGCCTCTCTTTGGTAAGGAAATTCTATGCTAATGCTCAAGAGAGGATGGATTATAAGGTTTTTGTGCGTGGACAGTTGGTACTTTTTACCAAAGAAGTAATTAATAGTTATTATGGTTTGCCGAAAATAGGGGATGATGAGGATTTTCTCAGATTACTTTCAGATATTGACATGGTGACAGTTAGTGCTTCGATATGCAAGCCAGGCACCTTATGGAAGATGTCAGGGGATGTGTATAAAAATTTCCCCCGAAGTACTTTATTGGATATGATGCCGCCCTAGTATGCCTTCATTTGTGCTAATTTATTGCCTATTGCACACCTTAGTGATGTCACTAGAGAGCGGGCAATCTTACTTTATGCCATTGTGTCTAGAGCCTCTATTGATGTTGGTAGGGTTATCTTTGATTATATCATGCATAGTGCAAGGGATGCATCTAGAGGCATTAGGTTCCCATCTTTAATTTCTGCTATCTGTGCAAGACAAGGAGTAACTTGGGACAAAAATGAGGAAATCGGTGGTGTGATGAAGCCTATTGATGGGCCAAAGCTTGCTGAGTTTTTGGGCATAGCATTGCCTCCCAAGAAACGCCCTCGTTCTACTATTGGGGCTAGTACGAGTTCCTCCCAGCCTAGGGTTGAGACTGTTGATCACCGTTTGGGCAGGATTGAGCATATGTTGGATTACCAGGGTAAATATCTTGCTTATCAGAGTCAGTTACTCATACAGCAACAAAATTTCCAAACCGAGAGTACACAGTTCCTTCATGACTACCTTCAGAGAATGTCTATACAGTCTGGGCATGATATGAGTGGTTATCCTGCAATGCCGATTTTCCCCCCTATGCCCAATGCACCTGCTTACATTGGGACTGATGATGATGATGATGATGAGGAGGAGTGATGTTTTATTTTGCTTTCAGTTGTTTTCAGTACTTCGTGTTATTTATTTTCGTATTTTCTGTTCAGTACTTCGTTTTATTTATTTATTTTATTTTTATGATTGATTTTCTGTGTTAACCCTATGATTTAACAAATTACTGTGACTGTGATGGTGCACCTAGCTCCCTTTCTATTTGTGATGTCGATGGCCATTTGCAGTTTTTCTTTCTTACATTGAGGACAATGTAAGGTTTTGGTTGGGGGTGCGGTAAATGGTAAATCTTTTCTTCCCTTCATTTTTTTAGTAGTTTTGTTTGTGTGTTTATTTGTATTTAATTTTGATTTTCCATTTATTTTTCTGCATCTTGGTTTAATTTCTTGTATTTGTTTATTATCTTATTTTTATTTATTTATGTTTATGTTTATGTTTATTTTATTTTTCTCTCAATTGCAATTTTACTTGTTTTAATTTGCACGTTGATGATAATAATGTGATTGTGATAACAAGTAGCTTTTAGAAGACATTAAATTTTGCTTCGGTTTAAAGATAAATTCAAATGTTGATTTTACCAAGTTGGCGACTCTTTTGGTATGTGGTATGATTTGGTTGATTAGTCTAAATTCTTAGAGAAGTCTTATGTGTGAATTTTTCATGGACATTTTTGTGATCTCAACAAACTCTAGAACTCATTTGAAAACCTCTTGAGGCAAAATAATTTGGAATTGCACTGTTTAGGATATGATGTAGGCCATTTTTGGATCGATTGTGCCATTTTAAGCCTACCTTGTTATCTTTATATCACTAGTTACCTCCTTGAGCCTATTTAAATATATTGTTAGCCTTATTTTTATTTCTTTTTGCCTTCTATAACCTACCTTTTATTTAGCCAATATATATATATATATATATATATATATATATATATATATATATATATATATATAATTCCTACCTTATTTGTTAAGAGCACTTAATTTTGAACACAAACTTTTCAAGAGCAATTGGAGTAAGGATGGAATAATAAAATAAAAGGAAAAAAGGGCCTTCACACTCTAGTAAATAAAAGAGTGTTAGTGATGGATGTACTAAGGTGAAAGATTGAGGAAGAATTTTGTTTATCTTTGGAAAAATGGGTTATGATCGGAAGAAACAATTTGGGTTAAATGGTGTTACTCTTTTACTTAATTGGTTGTGTTTAATCTAATAAGTGCTATTATTTGTATTTTGACACTTCCCGTTCTTTCTTAACCAAATACCTAAGACTAACATTACAAGCCTCATAAAGTCCTATTGATCCGAAGTGTGTATTTTTCTTCATTAGTGGAGAGCGTTTTGAAAAGTGAGCCTATGGAGTTTGAGATTTCACCTTTTTTGTGGATGTTATGCATAATATTATCAAGGCATTATGGAAATTGGTTTGTGGTTTGATGGATGTTTAAGAGTCAATAACAAAAGTGAAATTTGCATTTGAGATTTCTTAAAGCTTAGGTGACATTTAATTATTCTATGTGTTGTGTGTTATTTACAATTTTTGAGACATTTGTGCAAATTAATTTTTGTGTGATTTTATTGATTTGAGTTAGAATAGTTATAGGTAAGATGTTTGTGGGTATCATCATTGGAATCCCTCACGAGACTACAACTCGTCCTACTAGGGCCACCTAGGGGTTTAAAGGCTTATTGCATACGCTTAATGTAATTTTGTAAATAGAATAAAATTTTCTTTGAAGCTTCTCTTAATGTCTCCTTTGAATTTATTAAATAGATCGCTTTTCTTGCTAGAGACTAGCAAGAAGCTGGTTGGGGGTTATTGATAAGAGCTAAATTATTGCATTTTTGTTATGATTTAAATGTTGATAATTGTGTGAAAATTATGTTTATTTGATTATTTAATCCACAAATGTCATTTCACGGGTATTTCGTGTTTAAAGTGCAATTTCAGGTAAAATCATGATTTTGGAGAAGTTAGGGACAAAGTACAATGATCGGGATTGAATGAAATTAAAAAGAAAACAAAGTTTCAAAATTTAGAAATCCCGCTGTCGGTGATAATATTCTCGCCGCTGGCGAAAAATCTTATTCAGAGCACGAAAAAATTCTTCCCGAGAGCACGGATTTTGGCCAAGTGAATCTCACTGCCGGCCAAAGTATCTCGCCGCCGACCATATCCATCTCGTCGTCGGCGAAAATCTTCCCGAGAGCACAAATTTTGGTAAACTCATCTCGCCGCCTGCCCAAGAATCTCACCGTCGGCCAAAATCAAAAAACAAAAAAAAAATTATTTTCTAGAAATCTCGCCGCGGCGAGAATAATGTAGCCCCTGGCGAGTTTCGTCCAAAAACACATTTTTTTGTTGTTTTGTTCCAAAATTGCCCTCCATAACCCTAGACCTATATATACATTATGATGGAAAAAGAGGGGGATGGCAGAGAGAGCAGAATTGAGTTATTTTTGGAGGAGAAAAGGAAATTTTGGAGAGAAAGGTTGGAGAAGCTTGAAGGATCATCACCATTGTTGCTACCAAGTCTTCATCTTCAAGAGTTTTTCATCTCTTCTCCTTAGCTTTTATTTTCTGCATTTTATTCAGATTGTTTGTTCATGGATTCAATTGAGAATATGTTTGTTCTTATTTTCGTTATGAACTAATTCGTTTTTGCTAAGGCTATGATGTAGTTGAATCAAGAAAATATGATTTCTTGTGTTATCGTTATATGAATTCATTGTTTTCAAGTTGAGTATTTATTTCCATGCTTAATGCTTTTAAATTTCTAATCAAGATTTAAATGATTTGTTGCATTATATTGAGACCGAGAGGAGATGTGTAATGAACGCTTCTTGTGATAAATACCATATGTTGAATGCGAGTGTGAGAACTAATGCATGATGTATGTGGTTATTCTAGAAATTCCATAAATCGTAATGTGCTTGTTTGTGATTAAATCTTCATAGAAATATAGTCGATTTTCATAGATAAGTAATTCTAATATAACTCAAGAGAGAGTATTAGGTAAATTTGGGTTTTTCAACCATCACTTTTAACTTTGATTCTCATATAACATGACTTGAAATCGGATTGAATTGATTTAGCGAAATCAAATGCCTTAGCGTTTTTAATCATTTGTGAAAAACATTAAATTTTGTTATTTGGGTTTAGTTTTAAGTTAATTTACTTTTTAAACAAATTCAACAATTCGGTTTTCAAATAAAATTAGGATTAGTCAATTTTGGTACTTAATAACGCCATTTCTTGTGGGTTCGATATCCGTACTTTTGTACACTTTATAACTTGAACGATTTGTACACTTGCAAAAATACGCATCACCAACTGAAGAGACAAAACAAGTATTTTACATTTCCTAATGGTGTATGATACATGAGATGAAATGATAAAATAAAATGTCATAATATTGACATGCTTAGATCATAAATAAATTTGTGAAGTTATGCAAATATTATTTGGTATAATGTTTGAATGCATTATAAGAATAATAGAGACATTATATAATAGAATAATATGAATAATATTATTTGTTCATAAATTAATTTATTAAACCAATCACAAGTTTAGATTAAAGAGAGCCTGAGATGGCTAAACAAGGCTAGTGGTGTTTGTGTAATTGATTCAAACCTTACATAAAGAGTTGCCCCAACCCTAGCCTATTTAAGGAGGCATAATTGAGGAAAATATTATCAAAATGTGTTGCCTCTAACCCTAGCCAAAATCCTCCATTTTCAGCAGCCACATTTTTCCTTCTCCTAGGCCAAAACTTGGAAAGGCTTGCTTAAGGCCAAAACCTAGGTGGTTCAACCCTAGGTCTAAAGTCTTTTCTCTCATCTCTTCTTGCTAGGTGGTTGGATCTAAGCCTTGAACTCTACATCCATCTATCTAAGAGGTGTGGTAGTTTGTTGTTTAGGTTCAAGGTGAACCAAGAGGTGCTCCTGAAAGAAAGGTGGTTTCCAAGAAATCTAGAAGGGAAATCAACTTCCCTCTACTCAAGAGATTTGACAATCTCTTTAGGTAAATGTAATCTTCTTCATCTCTAGAAATAAGGTAGATGAGATTTGTTTATTTTATTTAGTGCACATTAGGTGTTTTTTGAAATTCTTAAGCAAAAATATTTCTTGCAATTGTCATACAAATAAGGTCCTTTGTGTATTGAGACAAGTAGTGATAGGAAAATTTTAAATTCTCACCATATAGGCAGACACATAAAATCCTAACAACTATCCCCAAGCTAATGGTTAAACAAAGTCTTCCAATAAGATAATTATCAACCTATTTAAGAAGAGATTAGAAAGCACAAAGGGAAGATAGGTGGAGGAGCTTCCAGGTACGTTATGGGATGTCGGGACAAACCCTTGAGAGAGCACTAATGAGACCCTCTTTTCTCTGGTCTACATAGCCAAAGCGGTTATACCAATCGAGGTCACAATTACTACTACTAGATCAGTTCTAATAGAGGAACAAAATGAGGTGAGAAGAGCAACTGAATTGAACCTATTAGAGGAGAAAAAGGATGAAGCTTTAAGAAGGATGGATGAGCAAAAAAGAAAAGTATTAGATTACTACAACAAAATTGTGCGCTTCAAGACATTTTCCATAGATGATTGAGTTCTCATAAGGGTCTTCTCCAACAAAAAGGAATGGATGACCGGTAAAATGGGTGCCAATTGGGAGGAACTTATATATTGAAAAACATCGAAGGCATTGAGGAGGGTGCAAGTTGGAATGCTAGACACTTGAAGAGATACCACTTTTAAATATGCACTAATTAACCATTTTTTGTAACATCATCACATATCTATCTATGAAATAAACCCCCTCAATATATGATCCCTTCCTAAAGTTCTCCCACAATTTTATGCCGTGGGATGATGACCTCAGTTAAGAACCAAGTAGAGTGTCCTAGCACTTGAAAGAGGTCATAAATTATTCACCTCGGTCAGGAATCAGGTCAATGCTCTGACATTGAAGGGGGAGATGAGTAACTTGGTCAAAAACCAAGTAAGGATTTCTCTTCTATTGATTTGAGCCACAAGTTAATCACCTCGATTAAGAACCAGGTAGAGTGCATTGGAACTTGTAAAAGGTCATGAGATTTCCACCTTGATTAGGAACTAGGTCAAAACTCTAACATTGAAATGGAGATGAGCACCTTAGTCAAGAACCAGGTAAGACTTTCTCTCTCACCAATTTGAGCCACAAGCTAATCACCTCGGTTAAGAATCAAGTAGAACACCCTGACACTTACAAAAGGTCACGAGTTGTCCACCTCGGTTAGGAACTAGGTCAGTGCTCTAACATTAAAGAGGGAGATGAACACCTCAATCAAGAGCCAGGTAAGGCTCTCTATACCTTCGATTTGAGCCATATGCAAACCACCTTAGTTAAGAACCAGATAGAGTGCCATGGCACTTGCAAAAGGTCATGAGTTGTCCACCTCGATTAGGAACCAGGTCAGTGCTCTGACATTAAAGAAGGATGTATGTCTCGATCATGAACTAGGTAAGACTCTCTCCCTAACCAATTTATGCTATGAGACTGATCACTTAAATTAAGAACCAGGTACAACACCCTAACAAGAGCAAGGTTGAGTTATCCACCTCGATCAACAACTAGGTTATAAAAAGAACAAAGTTATTAATACTTGCGCTATGTTCTAGCACTACAAATACTTTCCATAAAGAAAAAACTTTGATTATTTGGTATTACAAACTTTTTCAAAAGGTTATTAATAAAAAGTTATCCCCATTGAGGATTAATAACTCTTTAAATACTTAGACATGCGTTTAGTTTCTGGATGATCAATCTCTTCCACTATGGGCAAAAGCTTGACTCGAATGTGATTTTTTTTTTTGCATAGGTCACCTCTCCATGATGAGAAAACCTCATTGTGAGCACTACTCGCTCCAAATCCTCAGTGACCTCTATCACCTTAAGGAACACTTTCTCAACTTGCTTCATATAGAAGCTTGCCCAATATGACTCCCTACCTACAAGGGCGATCATTTTAGCAAAGGCCTTCCTTTTTTGAGATTGAGTTTGCATCAACTACTCTTTACAAGAAGCGAGCTCACACTTACTCTCCTAAAAAATACCCATCTTGCCCTCGAGTTTTAGCACCTCATCTTTTTGTGCTATAACCTCGCTTTTAAGCTTGTTATTGTTATCCCTTAAAGCTCGGGTTGTACATCTTTGGGATCGATCAGAATCCAAAAAGATCATCCAAAAGGAGGAAAAAATTAGCAAAAATCTTTATTTCATTGATGATGTTTAAAAAATTATAGAGGATAATGTTGAAAAAAATGATAAATAAAAATAATAATAAATGAATGTTCCGAAAAATCAAATAGGTATGTCAACGTTATAAATACACAACAATTTAGACAAATTAACTTTTTCATTAATAAAATTGATTTCTCATACAAACAAAATCCCAAGTCTAAGCTCGCTACCACACAATCGTAAGTGGTATCGAGCTCAAAATAAAATAAGAGTAAAACCTAGAATACACATTCCACGTGAAAGGAAGAGTGTGTGTATCGAGGAGTGACCGAGATGCTCAGAATACAATAATAATAGTCTTTAGGTCCTTCTTCTTAGCCTTTATCTTAAAATATTCCATGGAAAGCTCATACGCCTTCTTTACGCTCAACTTGAGCATGGATATGGAGTCAAGCTTTGCCTTTGCCTTTAGGGCTCCCTCAATCATAGCCTCCATGCCTCCTCAGTCTCTAACTTGGCCTACTTTTTGACCTCTTTCAGCTCGGTAAGACAATTAGGATACTCATTTAGCTCTAAGGTGGCCCTTTTCAACTTTTTCTTTTTATCAATGGCTTCACCTTCGTATTTATGAAACCTCGCTAGAAGTGCAGTGTACTTAGACTGAGAAGATGCATGACTTTTCCTTTCTTATTCCAGCTCATCCTTTAATCGTCCCATGCTTCGAGCCCTTTCAAAATCATAAAGCAGCCGCAATTGAAACAAGAAAATGGGGCAAGGTTAATAATTAATCAACAAATCATGAAGTCAAACTTGAAAAAAAAACAAATGTCATTTGTCATCATAAAGCAAGGTCACAAACCTGTATAGGTGATTGATTGTTGTGTGTTTTGCAACACACAAAAATCGTGCAAGTATACACGGTCACAAGTAATAAAGATTTGTAAGTAGAGTATCGTTCCCACGAGGATTTGTTACTATAGTTTGTTGAGTACTAAAATTGTATCTATCTGATTTTATCCAAAACAATCGTTAATTAAGAAAAGGTTTAAAAATAAAATAAGAGAACTCTAGGATTGCAGTTTTTCACCAAATTATTCCACTCAAATCATGTTATTTTCTTTTGATTTATATTTTTTAGTACATTTAATTTGTCAACCGAAAACTTCTTTTTTATTCATACATCTCTTCCGAATTCCGTATAAACACACCTCATTAAATTAATTCACTATATCTCTATGAGAATTAAATTTAATAAGATTCATTAAGTTCTAAGTTCTCAAATGGCCACACATACAATTAGGGTATATTCCTATCCTTCATCATACATGTCATTCTATTTACGAGCAATATACACAAAAATGCCTTTCTCAAGTTTATTTTTATGCCACAAATCGTTTTGATAAAATTCATAAATAATCAAAAAGCATTAAGCACAAAATAGAACGAACAAATCGAACGTCTTATAAATCTATCAAAAATAATTAAAATCAAAGCTTCATATATTTGAATCAAATGCAACCCTAGAAAAATTAAATTACTTCATAAATTTAAAATAAAAATTACAGCAAATGCAGAAAAATTAGAACAACAAGAAGGAAAATTAAAACATCACATAGAACAAATATTTGGTACACGCAGAACACAACAAAAGCCAAAAAATGGCTTCTGCGTGTTCTACCGTCCAAAACCGAGCAACATAGAAATTGTACAACAAAAAAAACTTTTCCACTCTATCATAATATCACCTATTTATAGCTAAAAAAATACATCATAAATATTAAAATATCATACACGCGTAACAATTTGTATCGAAAATAAAACCCCGACATTCCTCTTAAAATCCGCGGTCACGCGAAAATCAAAAACTTATTTTAATTCACGCGAGACAAGGAGTCGTTTCTGCATTTTTTTTATTCATTGTGCGTGCCACGTGTCAGCGTCTGATTCGCTGAAACAAATAGTGGGACACGTGGTCGCATCTCATTCGTTGAAAGGAACAGGCGCAAGCAGAAACTGAAGCACGGGATTGGGGCGCCGAGAAAGTGAGGCAACGGTTGGAACGAGGGCGAGATTCTACGCTTTTGCGTTCACCGATATGTGCCACGCGTCCTCTTATGATTCGTTCAAGGGAAATTGGGACACGTGGAAGACTTTAATTCGCTGGAAGAACGATTACACGTGGTTCAGCCGCACAGAACAACACCCTTTGGCAGACGTGCGTCAAACACGTGGGTCCCACCCTGCACGCCGGCCTGCCCGGCAGGTGGGCCCCACTCGGGCACCGAGCCGCGTCAAAACACAGAGTTCTAAGCCACTCGCTTTGGTCGGGTGTGATTCACACGCGCGAATCTGAGTCGTTGCATCTTTGATCGGACAGTCCATGTTGGGCGAGTGTGATCTTGCGCATGGACTTCATCTCTCCTGCGCGAAAATTAAACTTCCATTAATTGTATTTTGACCCACAAATTTAATCCAAATTACATTTTGAACTTTCTTAAATTACAGTTAAGCCCTTTGCTAATTTTAAATTAAATTTTAAAACTTTAAATTATTATAATTAAGCCCAAATTTAATTTAAATTATATTTTCGATTTTTATAAATTTTAATTAAGAAACTATATTTTCTGAAATAAAATTTGTGGACAGAAATATGAAATTAAGTACATTTTCGATACAAATTATTTAATTTTATTAAAAATTTATTTTTAGCACATAAAAGGAAAATATTAATTTTTTTAACAAAAATTAACTAAATATTAAAAGAACATAGCAATTATCATTACTAAAATTGATGAAAATAACTATAGAAAATACAGTTATCAGTGATGACAAATGACATCGTCAGAGTCTGTACCTTTACATATAACCTCAAGATGCTTCTTATGCGCTATAGTAGGAAGCTGGCTCATGTACTGATCGAGCTACTTGAGCTCCAAACCCCGATACAAACCGATCCCATCCACATCGGTGGTAAGATCATTAACAACACCCTTCCCATTCCTTGAATCTCGTATGGGATGGGCAGGCACTTTGGGAACTGAGCATAGAGATGAAGATGGAACACATTCTTATGACATGGGTAGAAGGGCAAAAACATTTATGGGCTTAAGGCTAAGCTCGACCTCATCAATGACTTCATTTTTCTTCTTTTTCTTTTGTAAAGACACGAGGTGACTTTCATAACTAGAAGACGTGCCTATCTTATTGCCCTTAGAAGAGCCCTGCTTAGGAACAGAGGGTGTACCCTTCTTACTCTAAAGGCAAGACATCAATTGGGCGGCCGTAAACTCTATAGAATCTACAAAACAAAAGCAGGGCGAGGTTATTTTCATCACATCACACTATAAAAATAAAACAAATAGGGTGGGTGGAGTCTTAGAACTAGTTCACCATCATCGGCCAACACCTCAAATCGTCCCCCAAATTCTGAGGGAAAGGTTTGGCACCTTAGAGAAGCCTAGGGCTTACGAATAATCCTAAGAGGAGGCTCTATTTCACCGTGCCTTATCATCTCACAAGCAACAAAGTGATAGGTGTTAATTAAGCTCCTCCAAGGGGTCTTCTAAGGAAGATAATTCTAGATATTAGCCAACTACTTCTTTGTGTCTAGAATCAAGGTCGTGAATATGGAAGCCATTTTTCTTAGCACAACCTTAGTGTCATTACAAACTCTTTTTATCAGCCTAATGTCATTGGTTGAATACTCCCACCGTCTTGAGACATAGAAAAAGTACTCCTTCCAATTTCTCTCATTCTCAGGAAAAGATGCGTTAATATGCATGTCCTACTTCATGAACATATATACCCTTCTTGGATCTATATGGTTCTACTTCAAGACATATGCCTCATTAATCTTGGGCATCTCTAAATCCACTCTGAGTTCCTGGCATATAATAGTCAAGCAAAGAAGATACCTCAACCCATTAAGCATCAATTGTCTTGGCACGAGCTGAGTCCTAACTAAAAATATTCTAATGAAGGGATACAAGAGGAACCTTAACCCCAACCACATTACCTTCTCATGAAATTTTTTCCACCCGAAAGAGGTTGGTCACTATCATAGGCTCCCTCTGGTGGAATCATTATATGAATGGATGAGGGGATATTGTAGGTCTTCCTCAACCGCTCTTTATCTTGGGGTATTAAGCCACTAGTCTTAGTTTGGGCCAACCAACCTTTGGTACGAACTATAGGTTTTCCATACCTAACATTCCTAGTTTTTTTCCTCCAAGTCCTGGCCACTAAGAGTTGAGTATAAGGCACACTCAGTCTAATGGGTGGAGTGACCTATGGATGAGGGGTGGAGGTAGATGACTGAGGTAGAGATTGACTCATCCCACTGGAAGAGCTAGACTCGGACGACCTCGTGTCATCACTAGCACTTTGATATTGGGGGCTTTCCCAATAGCCCAAGCCTAAAGTCTATTCTTGACACTATCTATAAAAACCACAAAACACAAAAAGAAGGAAGAACGGGTAAGGTACAAGAAAAGGGTTACCTAGAATAGAGTTGGAAAAATAAAATGAAGTGATTCTTAAAAAACCAACCTGAAAAGAAATTTGAAAAGCATTAAACTCGAGGCTTGCGCTTTAAAAACTCGACCAAACAAAACTATAGTCTGAGTTGAAACCTTACCACCAAAATAAAATACCTCTGATAGCTCGATCTAATACACAGAGCATTTTTTCTTACTTTTTGTCTGATGTGTAGGAAACTATGATGAGTCTCGATCCAAGCACCTCTTTAAATAGAGGCACCAAATTTCTCTCTCCAATCATTTGACATGCATTTATTAGGAGAGCTAAACAATTCATATCCATTGCCCAAGAATTACTCTTCCACCTCAACTCAAAGCTCGAGCTGAAAGAGTAAGGGGACTAGATGTTTGGACATTTGGACCGACCTGGTGCTCGACCCATTCAAACCGTTCAAGCAAAGTCACCAACCTAAGATGGAAGGCGAAACGCCCCAAATTTCCTACCCGTAGAACAGTCTGAGCTCGATAATAAGCTCCAGCTCAATAATTAGCTTGAGCTTGGTAATAAGCCCAAGCTTAGTAATCAGCCCGAGCCTATAAGAAGATTGAGCCATAAGAAGGAATAACTCAAAATGCATCAATAAATGGGAGGTCGATTTTAAGGAAGTGAATCCCATATATGGTTGACCACCAGACCGAGCTAGGATCAACCTCGACCCATGATATAATGTACTTTATACCAATTATATCTCTTTGACATGTAAATATGTGTATGATGAGCAGAATCGGGATTGTCAAAAACTTGATGAACGAAAACCGACATCGCCGATCCTGCCAATACTTTGGTTTTATATTTATAAAACTCTCGCAAGTGCACGAATCATTTCATAGAAAATGATAAGTATACTCCCAAGGTCGATCTAAGGAAGGAATGTATGTGGTTTTTAATTTATTATTCAAACTTTTAAAAACGAAATTAAATCCTAAACATCCTGTCACGATATTTTGGGGTTTTTGTGTTTTTAATCTAATTACAGAAAATTAAACATAGATTCAATAAACATTTATGCAAATTTTATCTTTTATAAATAGTGGAGTATTTATGGATATAATAACTAAGTTAATTATGCTTGCTCGTATTATTTAGGTTATTAAAGATATGAATTGATATTTATTGATTCTCCCTTTTTTGTATGAATACCACCTTTGGTGGGGTTAGATATTCTTTGTTAACTAAACAAATTAATTAACACCTATGGGTGGGGTTGATAACTAATTTGGTTAATTAAATTAATTCCTTTTTCTAAGAGATTGAAAATGAACCATTTAAATGCCATCTTTGGTGGTGTTAGACAGTTTAAACTTTATTCAAGGTGTCCAAATTAAACCTAAGAATTTAGTTATCCGAGTACTAACTTTCAAGTTTTAAAACTACTACTGAAAACATGTTGTCAATACATTTTCAGATAATAATTCTTATAAAAACTTTTGAAATAGAGCTTCACTCTAACTACCTGGCGATTGTACCAACAAATAAAATAGCACTACTCTAAATCAGACCGGATAACTAAACCTCAAAATCTAATTTTCAGATTTAAGTTTGTAATGAAAAATAATATATTTCTCTCTAACATTCTTAATATAAAATCTTGAATAAAAATAAAATCAATTCATTTTAGAGATTTTTACCTATTTAATATTTCGCAAGCATAACAACGTTATTATTATATCATTTTTACAAGCATTATAGCAGCTTAAATTTAATCACAGACAAATTAAATATAACATGTAAGAATAAAGCATAAAAAATAACTCAAAGAAAATAAAATCCTTACAAGATTGATGCCATTCCCGTTGCTAGAAAACCTCCAAACAGAATTTGCACTCCCATTTATTGAATCAAAAAGCTAATAAATTACAAAAAAACATAACTAGTTCTTCCCAAAAAGGGAAGAACTCTAAAACTAAGAGAAACTAGCTAAAACATAAGAAAAACTAAAAACTAAGAAATGGAGAGAAAGAAAGAAGAGAGAAGTGTGTTTTGAGGTGTGGTATGAAGTGAAGAGAAGGGGGTATTTATAGGTGAGGATGGAGAGAAAAAATGGGTGAAAAAATGTTAAAAAATGGTGAAAACGCGTAGTGCAAATGGTGAGGTCATGGATCATGTCAGCATGACGTCATGGGGGCGGATGCACGTGAAAAATGGGGCGAAATGGCATTGTCGCGCGCGGAGGGCAGCGCAAGGTGCGCACGGAAGAAGCACAGCAGCCAGCGTGAACAAGTGATAGCGCGTGAAACGATGTGATGTCGTGGCGCGCGGAAGGAAGGCGCGCATCTAGCGCGGCGTGGGCCATCTTTGGGAGAGCGGCGCGCTGGTCAAGCCGGGCGCGATTTTCTCCTTTTTGACATTTTTGACCTTTTCGACCCATTTTGTCCAATTTTTCCATATTTGTTGACCTTTCCCCATTTATTTATTAATATATTTGTGATGTATTGCTTCCAGTATTCCTTTTTGTGTCTTTAAGTGACGTTTTTAAGCGAAAATACCTGAAAAATAATAAAAATACCCGTGATTCCGAAAAAGACAAATTTATATAAATATATGATAAAACATATAAATATATATATTTTTAATCAATTAATGTGCATAAAATAATGGTAATTTTAGTGCTTTTTGAGCACTCATCAGTGTACACATTATGTAACTAACACTTGTATCTTTAATGTTTTATAAATAGATTGATCTCTTTTGGAATTTTTTGGGATTTTGTGAAATTTTTATGAATTTTTAATGCATGACCAATTAGGATGTACCACGTGGTATGCCAAGCAAGCAGAGGAGTTGATTGGGTAAGCCACACATATGCCACATAAGTAATTAGAGTGAATCACGTTACACCATGTGTGAGGGGAAGAAATGTGTGCCATGTGTCAACACTGCATTCAATCCTAGTTTAGATATTGGTCAACACGCCATGCCACGTATCGCTACACTATTGCTCCATGTGTTCCACCCATGTGCCATACCATCCATTTCTGCGAATCACATCACACTGCGTATCGCTGACTTAACAAGCATTGACTATGACCGGTCTCCCCTACCATGTGTCACTCCCTGATTTTCCCAATGAATTTTCCCTGCCACGTGTGGCGCTATGATCGGATGAAATTGTCGATTTTGCTTGTTTTGATCGTAGCCCTTGATTTGGAGCTAAAAAGAGAGAAAAATATAAAAAAAATTAATAGACGACACAATTTTGGTGGAGATTCAAGAGGAGATTATTATTACAATTCGAGAGATTGATGGTATTTCTTTTTCTACTATTTTCTTTATCAATTTTATATCTTTCTTTATGAAAAATATGAGCTTTATGAACACAATTATGTGTAGTTAATTTATTAATATTGGGATCTTATGAACCCAATTTTCCCCATGTTATGATCTAATATTTTACCCCAATGATAATTTTAATTTGATTATATTATTTAATCTGAATTTTATAAAATTAATTATTTGGCCAACAATTTATCTATAGAGACAATTAAATAGATTTAAGAGAATTATTTAATTGTTTGTCTTGATTAAATAACATGCATAGTTTCTAGGCATAGATGAACGATTCTTATGTATGTGATCTATAATTGATGAACTTAATGAGTAATGTGTAATTTAATTGGCATGAGAGTGTGATTAAATTAATTACTATATGATGTGTAGTTTACTTGAGAGAGGAATACATGCTAGGTTATATTTAATTAATCATGTAATTAATTGATAATTATATTGGGGGGATTTTAGCTATTCACTTGTTTAAAAAATTGAGGGATTAAGTATTCCTAGATATTTTCTCATATATCTTTTTTAGTTACCAAATCTGATTTAATTAATTATTACTATTTACTTTTAGTTATTTTAATTTTGCTTTCTTAAAATATAAAAATATAAAAAAAACTTGATTTTTATTTTTGAAGTTTTAAAAATTAGTTTCTAATAAAATAATCTTTGTGGGAACAATATTTTCTTATCATTATATTACTTGTTGCGATACGTATACTCATTGCATACATTTCGTGTGTAGTGATCAAATGTTTGGCGTCGTTGCCTGAGATTATAAATATTAGAAATTAATAATTTATTTATTATCATTTTGTTTTAATTATTTATTTAATTTAATTTTAATTTTAATTCACTTATTTTCTTTCCATAACTTATTTATTTATTTATTTTAGTTAATTTATTTTATTTATTTTCTTTACTTATTTATTTACTTTAATTTATATATTTAGTTGTTTATTATTATTATTTATTTTTAATTTAGACACATCATTTAATACTATTAGAAGCATATAGTAGGAAATAGCTAGCAATAATTATCAATGGTTAATGGACGAAATGGTAGTTACAAGAAGAGTTGGTGGAATGCATGAAGTAAATGATATCAGAACACTTGCAACTCAAGTGCCATCTTTGGTAAATCTTTTAATGGTTCAAAACTCACCATCGAGTATAAACTAGGTCCAAGATTCAATGGATGGAGCCCATTTGTTTGATAATTGTTCAAATAATCCTAAATCGGTCTTCTATATGGGTAATGTTTACCAAAACAATGATCCATACTCAAACACATACAACCCATGATGGAAACAACATCCAAATTTCTCTTAGAGTAACAACAATCAAGGTGGTAATCAATTCAATCGTCAATCATTTCAACCACCTAGTTTTCAACAACCACATCAATCACAAGCCCAAGAGAAGAAGCCACCTACTAAGGACAATACAAATGCCTTAATAGGGATGATGAAAGACTTCATCTAATCAGTAAATATAAAAGTATCCACTAAAGAGGCTTTGATTCAAAATTTGGAGAACCAAATAGGGAAACTTGCCCAGGCCATAAGCCAAAGGCCTCAAGGTAACCTGATAAGAGCTAAATTATTGCATTTTTGTTATGATTTAAATGTTGATATTTGTGTAAAAATTGTGTTTATTTGATTATTTAATCCACAAATGTCATTTCACGGGTATTTCGTGTTTAGAGTGCAATTTCAGGTAAAATCATAATTTTGGAGAAGTTTGGGACAAATTTCAATGAACGGGATTGATGCAAATAAAAAGAAAACAAAATTTCAAAATTTGGAATTTCGCCGCCGACGAAAACCTTGTGGAGAAAATGTTGAAAATCATGCAGGGAGCACGGATTTTGGAAAAGCAATCTCGTCGCCGGCCAAGTACATCTCGCCACCGGCCACAATAATCTCACCGCCGGCCAAGTGCATCTCACCGCCGGCGAGATTTAGTGGAACAAAAATCGTAAGTTTTCCAGAAATCTCGTCGCATCGAGAATAATGTCGCCGCCGGCGAGTTTCGTCTGAAAACACATTTTTTATGTTGTTTTGTTCCAAAATTGCCCCCCAAACCCTAGGTCTATATATACATTATGATGGAAAAAGAGGGGGATGGCAGAGAGAGCATAATTGAGTTATTTTTGGAGGTGAAAAGGAAATTTTGGAGAGAAAGGTTGGAGAAGCTTAAAGGATCATCACCATTGTTGCTACCAAGTCTTCATCTTCAAGAGTTTTTCCTCTCTTCTCCTTAGCTTTTATTTTCTACATTTGATTCAGATTGTTTGTTCATGGATTCATTTGAGAATATGCTTGTTCTTATTTTCGTTATGAACTAATTCGTTTTTGCTAAGGCTATGATGTAGTTGAATCAAGAAAATCTGATTTCTTGTGTTATCGTTATATGAATTCATTGTTTTCAAGTTGAGTATTTATTTCCATGCTTAATGCTTTTAAATTTCTAATCAAGATTTAAATGATTTGTTGCATTATATTGAGACCGAGAGGTGATGTGTAATGAACGCTTCTTGTGATAAATACCGTATGTTAAATGCGAGTGTGACAACTAATGCATGATGTATGTGGTTATTCTAGAAATTCCATAAATTGTAATGTGCTTGTTTGTGATTAAATCTTCATAGAAATATAGTCGTTTTTCATAGATAAGTAATTCTAATATAACTCGAGAGAGAGTATTAGGTAAATTTGGGTTTTTCAACCATCACTTTTAATCATTTGTGAACAACATTAAATTTTGTTATTTGCGTTTAGTTTTATGTTAATCTGCTTTTAAAACAATTTCAAAAATTCGGTTTTCAAATAAAATTAGGATTAATCAATTTCGGTACTTAGTAACGCCATTCTTTGTGGGTTCGATATCCATACTTTTGTACACTTTATTACTTGAACGATTCATACACTTGCGAAAATATGCATCAAGTGACACAATTATAAACCCAAGAAGAGAAAGGAAGGACCATTACAGTGCTATAGCCTTGAGGAGTGGTATAACTCTTAAGGGAGATGAGACTCAAAAGGACAAGGAGGAATATAAGACTAAAAAGAATAAGGAGGAACCGAAAACTAAAAAGGATGAAAAGGAAGTAATGGATAAAGAGAGTAATGGAAAGGAAATAATTCAGCCAAAAAAGAGCAACCTCTACAAACTCATTATTTCTTTTCCTCAAAGGCTACAAAAGAAAAATGCAGATACATAGTTTTCAAAAAATTTGGAAGTCTTCAAGAAGCTATACAGAAATATACCATTTGCAGAGGCACTTGAACAAATTCCATCTTATGCAAAATTCATAAAGGATATACTATCAAAGAAAAAGAGGCCTGGAGATCATGAGATAATAATCTTGACTAAAAGATCCAAGTAGTTTTGACATCCCTTTCACTATTGGGAACATTCATTTTGGCAAGGCACTATGTGATTTGGGTTCTAGCATTAACCTCATACCATTATTATTCTTCCAGAGATTAGGGGTTGGTAAAGCCAAACCCACTTCAGTAACATTGTAGATGGCAGGCATATCAATTAAAAAACCTCGGAGTGTGGTAGAAGATTTGCTAGTAAAAGTAGACATATTCATCTTACCAGAGGACTTCATTGTGCTAGACATGGAAGAGGACCATGAAATTCCTATCATACTCGATTGTCTATTATTAGCAACTGGAAAAACACTCATTGATGTGCAAAAAGGTGATCTTACAATAAGAGTGCAAGATGAATAGTAACATTTAATGTGCTCAAAGTAATTAAATTTTATGATCATGATAATGCTGGTGATTACTTTCGAATAAATAGTAATGATGAGCTAACCACTGATGTGCTTTACGACATATGCCTTATTGATGCTTCAGAGTCTATGCTAGACATGGAAGAAGACCATGACACTTATGTAGACGCATAAATTCATGTTGGTATCTTAACAAAACTTGTTCAATCACCCCCACTTACGACCTTGACACATGATGTTATGAACACAGACATTAAACTCAATATAAAATGGCTCAGCTTGTTCATTTTGACAGTATGGAATCAAAGGTTGATATTGTGAACTGTGTGAAATTTCCAGAGAACACTCATTTCATGTGTGTATCAAATACAATTGTGGAATGTCTTGAAATAAGCTCAAGATTGAAACCATCCATTGAGGAGCCACCAAAATTAGAGCTTAAACCTTTACCTGCTAATCTTTGTTATACATTTTTAGGTGATAACAAGATACTTCCAGTTATAATCTCAACTGATCTAAGTATGGAGTAAATGGAAGCATTACTAAAGGTGATAAGGAACTTCAAAAGAGTTATAGGTTGGTATATTGCCGACATCAAAGGCATAAGCCCATCTATATACAAGCAAAAAATCTTGCTAGAGGATAGGGCTAAACCCACTAGGGATGCACAATGTCACTTAAATCCCATTATGAAAAAAGTGGTGAAGAAGGAAATTGTGAAGTGGCTAGACATGGGCATTATTTACCCAATATCAGGTAGTGAATGGGTAAGCCTAGTCCAATGAGTATCGAATAAAAGAGGAATCACTGTGGTGAAAAATGAGTCTAATGAGTTAAAACCTACTAGGACTATCACGGGATGGAGAGTATGTATGGATTTTCATAAAATAAATAAAGCTATAAGGAAAGATCATTTTCCTCTCCCATTCATGGATCAAATGCTTGACCAATTAGTTGGGCATTCTTTCTTTTTCCTTCTAGATGGATACTCTATATATAACCAAATTTTTGTGGCACCTGAAGATCAAGAAAATACCATCTTCACATGTCCTTATGAAACTTTTTCTTTTAGGAGAATGCCCTTTGGATTATGTAACGCACCTGCTACATTTCAATGCTGCATGATGGCCATTTTCTCAAACATGGTGGAGAAGCATCTAGAAATCTTCATGGATGATTTTTTGGTCTTTGGAAACTCATTTGATGAATGTCTACACTATCTCTCCCTAGTGTTACAAAGATGTGAAGAAAAAAATTTGGTTTTAAACTAGGAGAAATGTCATTTCATGGTACATGAAGGTATAATCTTGGGCCATAAAATCTCAGTTA
This sequence comes from Hippophae rhamnoides, assembly GCA_033030585.1. Taxonomy (NCBI): domain Eukaryota; kingdom Viridiplantae; phylum Streptophyta; class Magnoliopsida; order Rosales; family Elaeagnaceae; genus Hippophae; species Hippophae rhamnoides. The sequence goes on from CM065436.1 coordinate 38,178,661, forward strand.
ATGGTATTGAGGTGGATAGAGCTAAGATAGAAGTGATTGAGAAACTACCACCACCTACCAATGTATGAGGAGTAAGGAGTTTTCTTGGGCATGCAGGTTTTTATCGTAGATTCATAAAATATTTTTCCCAAATCTCCAAACCCTTATGTAATCTTTTGGAAAAGGACATGCTTTTTAAGTTTGATGATAAATGTTTAACAACATTTCAAGTGCTTAAAGAGAGACTAGTGTTAGCTCCAATTATAGTCACACTGGATTGGAAGAAGTCCTTTGAGTTTATGTGTGATGCAAGTGATTTTCCTATTGGAGCTGTTCTTGGACAGCGAAGAGACAAAATGTTTTGTGCCATATACTATGCAAGCAAGACACTGAATGAGGTCCAAATGAATTATGCTACTACAGAGAAAAAGCTCATTGCCATTGTATATGCCTTTGAGAAATTTAGATCTTACTTGGTAGGTACCAAAGTGATTGTTTACACGGATCATTCTACAATAAAGTATCTCGTGACAAAGAAGGATGCCAAACCAAGATTGATAAGATAGGTGCTCCTTCTATAATAATTTGACTTGGAAATTTGTGATAAAAAATGAATAGAAAATCAAGTAGCAAACCATTTGTCTAGACTAGAGAGGGAAGCAAAAATGGATGATAATATGCTAATTGAGGAATCTTTTCTAAATGAGCAACTATTTTCTATAGCTCAAACAAAAGTTCCATGGTATGGAGACATTGCAATTTTTCTTGCCGCCAATGTTTTTCCACTGAACCTCACATGGCAACAAAAGAAGAAGTTTTTCTATGAAATTAAACAGTATTTTTGGGATGACCCTTACCTCTATAAATAATGTGGTGATGGTATTTTGAGAAGGTGTATCCCTAATGATGAAGTTGAAAGTATCCTTTACCGTTTCCATAACTCACACTACGGAGGTCAATTTGGGAGCTCAAAAATAGTAGCTAAAGTACTTCCATCTGGTTATTTTGGGCCTACACTATTTAAAGATGTTTACAGTTATATAAAGATATGTGATAGATTTCAAAGGATAGCTAATATTTCAAAAAGAGATGAGATGCCTTTGAACAATATACTTCAAGTGAAATTGTTTGATATGTAGGGCATCGACTTTATGGGACCATTTTCTCCATCATTTGGCAACCAATACATACTCGTAGGAATGGATTACGTGTCAAAGTGGGTTGAAGCCATGCTAGTAACAAATGTGATGCCAAAGTTGTCATGAAATTTTGAAGAAAAATATTTTCACTAGGTTTGGAACTCCTGGTATCATTATTAGTGATGGAGGAAGTCACTTTTGCAATAAGTGGGCAAGTAGAGGTGTCTAATAGAGAAGGGAAAAGAATTTTGGAGAAAACTGTGAACATCTCTAAGAAGGATTGGTTATCTAAGTTGGATGATGCTTTATGGGGGTACACAACTGCATTTAAAACACCAATTGGTACCACCCAGTATAAGCTAGTTTATGGAAAGGCTTGTCACTTACCATTAGAATTGGAGCACAAAATATATTGGGCATTGAAACAGTTGAATATGTATATAGATGTAGTTGGTGAGAAAAGAATGCTTCAAATAAATGAATTGGAAGAATTACGGTGGAATCCTTATGAAATGCCAAGCTTTACAAAGAAAATACAAAAAGATGGCATGACAAAAACCATTGTGCATCGTATCTTTGAACCAGGTTAGAAAGTGTTAATGTACAACTCAAGACTTAAATTGTTTCCGGGCAAATTAAAGAGTAAATGGTCAGGTCCATTCATCATCACTAAGGTAACTAACCATGGAGCCATTGAATTAGAAAACAAAGATAAAGAGCAATTTATGGTTAATAGGCATAAGGTACAACATTATTATGAAGATCAATTATCAAAGGAAACACTTGTGATAACCTTAGTGGATGCACCTTAGGACTTGATATGACCATCTAGTCAAGGACGTTAAACGTGATGTTGGTTGGGAGGCAACCCAACGTTATTTTACTTATATTTTCATTGTTTTTGTTTTATAGGTGAATAAATGTGGAGAGCAATGGCACAACAAGAATGAGGGTTTCAATAAAAGATGTGGTATGCCAAGACTATGTGTAATTTAAGTTTGGGGGAGGGAACTTCATTCTCTACATTAGTATTTAGTGTGCATTTTAAATTTTTAGGAATTTTTTTAGGATGTTTTTAATCATGATTTGGGTAGAAATTGATAAATATATAGAAACTAAATGCATACATACTTGATATGAAACATATGAACTCAATGATAAAAATTGGTTGTCATGACTAGGATAAGGAATGTAACATATTTGTTAAAATATTTACATTAATCATGTGATATTATTTCTAGTTTTGATTGGATTGATTTAAATTCTTATGCACATGTTCATGATTGATTTTGGTGTTCTTATTAAGAGAAAATTTGTAGTGAGTTATGTAAGTTGATGAGATCTACTAAGTTTTAGAATCTATTTGATCATCTCTTAAGGCAAAATCCTAAATACTATTTAGCAAGAGAAATGATTTAGGCCTTATTTGGATCGATTGAGCCTTTGAAGTTAACCATTATTAATATCTTTAGTCACCCATTTGAACCTAACAAAAAACCTTTCATATCTTTAAGCCACAATTATTTCCTAACTAATAAGTATTACCTTTACCCTTGCACCTTTAGCTTGTATGAAAAAAGAAGAAGATACAATCATGTGTTATGCTATAGAGTAAGGTGAAATGTAATGCACCTATAAAAAAAGAAGAAAATTTCACAACACAATTATCCCTCTAAAGAAAAATAAAATTGAATTAAAAATAAGTTTAGAGGTGTTGTAAAGTTACAAAAAAAGATGTGAAAATAAAAAAAATATGAAAAGAATGTCAAAAGAGGGTGCACTAAAATATCAAGTAAAAGCTCAATTATAGTTAAAAAGTGCATGATGAAAAAAGCTAAGGTTTGGAAAGACCCTAAAATGTCTTCATTTATCGACCCCCCCCCCCTAATCCTTACATTACAACCATGTAAAGTCCTTATTGATCTTGAGCTAAGTGTATATTTATATTAGTGGAGAAGGATGTGAAAAATAGACTTATGAGACTTGTTCTAAGATTGAATTGATTAGCATGCTCATATAAGTTGATTTCATGAGTGCATTGGATGATATCATGTGCAGCACACACACATGAATCAATTTGTCAAAAATCTTGCATATCCTTGTATTGATGGAATGTTGATTGATGAATATGTGAACCTCTTTATCACAGAATTGTACAAATTTTGATAGGGATAGTTTTTGTGAAATATGCATGTACTAATAGAAGTATATTTATGAATATACTACCCAAGTTATTTGATTTAGTTATACTTAACTTTACTTGAGGAAAAGCAAAGAATTAAGTTTGGGGGTGTGATGACTCTATGAAAATAGAGTCATTAGCGCACTTTTTTACTTAGTTTTTACTTGTTTTATTCAATAAATAATATTTTTGGGTCAAAAATATTAAAATATAATTTTTTTAATAAAAAGGGTGAAAATATAATTTTTGGAATTTTTTGAAATTTTTCTGGAATTTTTAACGTATGACCAATTAGGATCTACCACGTGGCATGCCACGTAGGCAGATGAGCTGACTGGCCAAGCCACGTATATGTCACGTAAGAATGGAGAGCGAATCACATTACGCCGCGTGTGATGGGACAAAACATGTACCATATGTCATCATGGTGTTCAATACGAGTTCAAAAATTGGTCAATGCACCATGCCATATGTCGTTACGCCATTGCTTTGCCCGTTCCACCCGTGCGCCACACCATCTGTTTTTGTGAATCACATCGCGCCGTGTGTCATTGACTCAACAAGCATTGACTCTGAATGGTCTCCCTTTCCACGCGTCATTCCCTGATTCTCCCAGGGAATTTCCCCTACCATGTGTTGCGCTATGATTGGCTAGAACTATCAGTTTTGCTTGTTTTGATTGTAGCCCTTGATCTAAAGCTGATCTGACAGTCTAGATCACACCTGAGCTTTATTTAAGCCCCTAATCATTCCATAAACCCTAATTGGCCTCTATTAGCATAATTTTGGTTAATTTTTGGAGCTAAAAAGAGAAAAAAATATAAAAACTTCAAGAGATGACACAATTTTAGTGGAGACTCAAGAGAAGATTAATACTACGATTCAAAAGATTGATTGTATTTTTTTTCTACTATTTTCTTTATCAATTTTATATCTTTCTTTATGAAAAATATGAGCTTTATGAACACAATTATGTGTAGTTAATTTATAAATCTAGGGATCTTATGAACTCAATTTTCACCATGTTATAATCTAATATTTTACCACAATTATAATTTTAATTTGATTATATTATTTAATCTGAATTTTATGCAATTAATTGTTTGGCCAACAATTTATCTATAGAGACAATTAAATAGATTTGAGAGAATTATTTAATTTTTTGTCTTGATTAAATAACATGCATAGTTTCTAGGCACATATGTACGATTCTTATGTATGTGATCCATAATTAATGAACTTAATGAGTAGTATATATGCAATTTAATTGGCATAAGAGTGTGATTAAATTAATTAGTATATGATGTGTAATTTACTTGAGAGAGGATTACGTGCTAGGTTATATTTAGTTGATCATGTAATTAATTGATAATTATATTGGGGGGATTTTAGAGATTCTCATGTTTAGAAAATTGGAAAATTAAGTATTCCTAGATATTTTCTCATATATCTTTTTAGTTACTAAATTTGATTTAATTAATTATTTCTCTTTACTTTTAGTTATTTTAATTTTGTTTTCTTAAAATATATATAAAAATACCAAAAAAATGATTTTTATTTTTTTAAGTTTTGAAAATTAGTTTCTAATAAAATAATCTCCGTGAAAACGATATTTTATTATCATTATATTACTTATTGTGATACGTATACTTGCATATTCATTTCACATACTTCGTGTGTACATATATGTTTTGGCTCATGATGGTTTGCATGTATGAGATATTATTTTATGTTTTGTGTTTCGGATAAAGCTTGGTGTATACACGAGAATATAAGAACTAAAATAAGAGCTAATTAAAAAGGATTCTAATATTGGAAGGGCAATTTGTTTTCTATCAAAATGACACCGCTAGGAATGCAGTGGTGTGATTTTGGGTCTATAAAGGGGAATTGCAAGCCCCATTAAACATCCTTGATTTTGGGTGATGGATAACTAGCATCCTATGACAACTTTTCTGTCAAAGTAAATTTCATTTGTTTTTGTTTTTCCAAGTATTCTCAATATTGTAGGATTTAGGAAATGATGCCCATAAAATAACTTTAAAATGCTGGACACATTGAGAAGAACTTCATAAGCATGTAATTTCTTATTTATTTAGTCATTAATGTCTGGAATTTACTGACTGTTAGAAATACAAAATGATTGTATTGTATTTCATATGTTTTAAGGAATATACATGGTACCTTTATATAAGAGTTACAAGTAAACTAGATATGCCTAAAGTAACTAGATATACATTAGTAGATATGATATACATTAACATATATACATTAATCTGTTACTAGATATACATTAACATTCCCCATCAAACTCAAGGTGGATGTGAAACCATCTTGAGGTTGTCAACCAAATTCTGAGTGCGTCCTTTAGGAAGTGCCTTAGTGAAGATATCTACAAGTTGATCATTGGAAGAGACGGGGAAAATCTTAAGAGCACCATAGACAAGATGAGAATGAATAAAGTGACAATCAATCTCGATGTGTTTAGTTAGTTCATGGAAGATATCATCGTGAGCAATATGAATGACACTCTAATTGTCACAATAAAGGGGAATAGTAGAGGATATGGACATACCCAAATCCTTACGAAGCCATCAAAGCCAAAGGAGCTCAGATGTGGTATCAGTAAAAGCACGATATTCTACTTCATTACTGGAGCGGGCCACGAAAGTTTGTTTCTTACTTCGCCAAGAAATCAAAGAAGAACCAAGGAGAAAGCAATAACCTATAGTGGACCTACAATCAATGGGATCTCTTGCCCAATCAGCATCAGAGAATGCACGAAGTACAAGAGGAGACTGAGTTAGTAGAAAAGGCCATGGAAGAGAGTGCCATTCAAGTATCATAGAATGCATAGAACAATAATTTATACATTCGATTCCTTTCATGAGATCAATGTTAAAATAACACTTTGAGCCTTTATTCTTTATACATATGCGAACATATTAGTTCATTTCTATACATCAACTCTTTCACATATAAAATAGTATGAGCTTTTGAACCCATAGGATTCAGTGTTTTGAGAGTATTGACTAGTGAGGAATAGAGTCGAAACAAATTCAGATTCTAGACACTGAAATTGGGTGAAATTAAATTGATACATTTTTTTATATGAAATATGAAAATGATTTTCGACTAATTATTATAATAAATCATGATTGTTTAAAGAGATTAAAATAACTTATGCTTGAGATTTTAATTATGATCTTAAAGGAGATTAAAAAGTATGAGACATTTTTGTGATATGTTGTTTTCTTTTATTCTTAAAAGTTAATTTTTGATTTTGTTGTAATTTTGGTTTTTGAGTTGATTATTTTTATTATTTCTTTTAATTTTTACATTTAGTTCAATGTTTGTGGGTATCATTACTGAAAACCCTCACGAGACTCAAACTCGTTCATTAGGGCAACCTAGGGGTTTAAAGGCTTGTTGCATAGGCTAAATGCAACCGTGTCAATCCAGAAGTGATTTAGGATAGTTTAATGTTTAGTTTTTATCGTTTCTCTTGCTAATGGACTAGCAAGAAGCTGGTTGGGGGTTGTGATGAGTGCTCAAAAAGTACTAAAATTACGATGATTATATGCACATTAATTGATTAAAAATATATATATATATTATCATATATTTATATATATTTTTCTTTTCGGAATCACGGGTATTTTTATTGTTTTTCAGGTATTTTCGCTTAAAAATGTAACTTTAAGACTCAAAGAGGAATACTGGAGGCAATACATCACAAATATATTCATAAAATAAATGAGAAAAAGTCAAAAAATATGAAAAAATTGGACAAAATGGGTCAAAAATGCCAAAAAGGGGGAAATTGTGCCGCCCAGCCGCACCGCCACCGCGTGCACCCTTGCTCCCATCTGCGCGCGCCTGTGCCCAGCCAACTGACATCTATGCATGTCTACTCCCAGCTTGTTCCCATCTGCGTGTGCCTACGCCCATCTACGCACGCCGCTGCCCATATGCCCGCACAGCCGCCCCACGTCAGCATGACGTCATCATTCACTACTCCGCGTTTCCACCATTTTTTATCATTTTTTTCACCCAATTTTTCTTCCCATCCTCACCTATAAATACCCCCATTCTCTTCATAAATAAACACACCTCAAAACACACTTCTCTTCTCTTTCTTTCTCTCATTTCTTAGTTTTTTAGTTTTTTTAGTTTTTCTTAGTTTTTCTTGTTTTTCTTAGTTTTTTTAGTTTTTCTTAGTTTTTCTAGTTTTTCTTAGTTTTAGAGTTCTTCTCTTTTTGAGAAGAACTAATTATGTTTTTGAAATTTATTTTCTTTTTTATTCAATAAATGGGAGAGCAAATTCCGTTTAAAGGTTTTCCGGCAACACGAATAGCATCAAAGTACTGTAAGGATTTTATTTTCTTTACAGTTATTTTTTATGCTTTATCCTTACATGTTATATTTAATTTTTCTGTGATTAAACTTAATTTTGTTGGCTGTTTGTAAACATGATATAATAATAACGTTGTTATGCTTGCGAAATATTAAATAGGTAAAAATCTCTAAAATGAATTGATTTTATTTTTATTCAAGATTTTATATTAAGAATGTTAGAGAGAAATATATTATTTTTCATTACAAACTTAAATCTAAAAATTAGATTTTAAGGTTTAGTTATCCAGTTTGATTTAGAGTAGTACTCTTTTATTTGTTGGTACAATCGCCCGGTAGTTAGAGTGAAGCTCTATTTCAAAAGTTTTTATAAAAATTATTATCTGAAAATGTGTTGACAACATGTTTTCAGTAGTGGTTTTAAAACTTGAAAGTTAGTACTCGGATAACTAAATTCTTAGGTTTAATTTGGACACCTTGAATAAAGTTTAAACTGTCTAACCTTACCAAAGGTGGCATTTAAATGGTTCATTTTCAATCTCTTAGAAAAAGAAATTAATTTAATTAATCAAATTAGTTATCAACCCCACCCATAGGTGTTAATTGATTTTTTTAGTTAACAAAGAATATCTAACCCCACCAAAGGTCGTATTCATACAAAAAAGGGAGAATTAATAAATATCAATTCATATCTTTAATAACCTAAATAATATGAGCAAGCATAATTACTTAGTTATTATATCCATAAATACTCCACTATTATAAATGATAAAATTTGCATCAATGTTTATTGAATCTATATCTATGCTTATTTTTATGTTCTTAGATTAAAAAACACAAAAACCCAAATATCGTGATAGGATGTTTAGGATTTAATTTCGTTTTTAAAATTTTGAATAATAAATTAAAAACGACATATATTCCTTCCTTAGATCAACCTTGGGAGTATACTTATCATTTTCTACGAAATGATTTGTGCACTTGCGAGAGTTTTATAAATATAAAACCAAAGTATTGGCAGGATCGGCGATACTTGTTTTGCTCATCAAATAGTATAAGAAATGTCTCGATGAGTAACTATAATATAAACCAAGCTACTAACCAATCATCTATAAAGAGAATGATTATAAAATGGTTCCCTCCCCCCCCGAGGGTGTCAGATGCACATTAAGTTCAACTGGAGTGTCAACAGTCTTGCTGTCAGTGAGTTTAGCTTGAGATAAAAGGTCAAATGCATACTTAACTTGACTAATATAAAGACGATCTATGGAACGACTGATCTCAATACCCAAGAAATAGCTTAGATGTCCGAGGTCTTTCATCTCAAACTCATGACCAAGAAAATCCTTGAGATCTTGAATGCCACTGAGGTCATCACCAGTTATTATCATATCATTGATGAGTGCTCAAAAAGCACTAAAATAACCATGATTTTATGCACATTAATTGATTAAAAATATATATATTTATATGTTTTATCATATATTTATATAAATTTGTCTTTTTCGGAATCACGGGTATTTTTATTGTTTTTCAGGTATTTTGGCTTAAAAACGCAATTTAAAGACTCAAAGAAGAATACTTGAAGAAATACATCACAAATATATTAATAAATAAGTGGGAAAAGGTCAACAAACATGAAAAAATTGGACAAAATGGGTCGAAAAGGTCAAAAATGTTAAACTTAATTTTGTTGGATGTTTGTAAACATGATATAATAATAACGTTGTTATGCTTGCGAAATATTAAATAGGTAAAAATCTCTAAAATGAATTGATTTTATTTTTATTCAAGATTTTATATTAAGAATGTTAGAGAGAAATATATTATTTTGCATTACAAACTTAAATCTGAAAATTAGATTTTAAGGTTTAGTTATCCGGTCTGATTTAGAGTAGTGCTCTTTTATTTGTTGGTACAATCGCCCAGTAGTTAGAGTGAAACTCTATTTCAAAAGTTTTTATAAGAATTATTATGTGAAAATGTATTGACAACATGTTTTCAATAGTGATTTTAAAACTTGAAAGTTAGTACTCGGATAACTAAACTCTTAGTTTTACTTTGGACACCTTGAATAAAGTTTAAATCGTTTCTAACCCACCAAAGGTGGCATTTAAATGGTTCATTTTCAATCTCTTAGAAAAAGGAATTAATTTAATTAATCAAATTAGTTATCAACCCCACCCATAGGTGTTAATTGATTTGTTTAGTTAACAAAGAATATCTAACCCCACCAAAGGTGGTATTCATACAAAAAAGATAGAATCAATAAAATATCAATTTATATCTTTAATAACCTAGATAATATGAGTAAGCATAATTAATTTAGTTATTATATCCATAAATACTCCACTAATATAAATGATAAAATTTGCATGAATATTTATTGAATCTGTATTTATATTTATTTTTAGATAAATATTTATTGAATTGGTATGTATGTTTATTTTAATTAATCTGTATATATGTTTATTTTATGTTATTAGATTAGGAACACAAAAACCAAACTATCGTGACAGGATGTTTAGGATTTAATTTCGTTTTTAAAAATTTGAATAATAAATTAAAAACCACATACATTCCTTCCTTAGATCGACCTTGGGAGTATACTTATCATTTTCTACGAAATGATTCGTGCACTTGCGAGAGTTTTACAAATATTAAAACCAAAGTATTTGCGAGAATCGGCGATACCGGTTTTCGCTCATCAATCATCCACATATAGGAGAAGAAAAATTGTGACTTTATCATTGTGACGAAGAAATAAGGAAGAATCATAAAGAATGGCAGTGTAACCTAATCGAAGGATGGTGGAGTTGAACTTGGCAAACCACACTCATGGAGCTTATTTAAGGCCATGAAGTGCACATCGAAGGCAACAAACCTTGTTTGTTTCAGCAGAAAGATCAGGAGGAGGTTACATATAAAATTCTTCATGTAGATCCCCATTAAGGAATGCATTTTTAACATCCATCTAAAAAAGGTCCCATTTACTAGCAGCGGCAACAGCTAAGAGGGTACGAATAGAGGAAATACAGGAAACTGGAGCAAAAGTCTCTTCATAATCAATCCTACACTCTTGTGTAAAACATTTTGCAACAAGATGAGCCTTTTAGAGCTCAATCGACCCATCAGAGTGAGTCTGGATCTTATAGATCCACTTACAACTAATCATAGACTGACTAGGAGGAAGAGTAACCAGATCCCAAGTATGGTTTTCAGTTAATGCATCAATTTCTTCTTTCATTGCAATCTACCATAAGGAGTTAGTAGATGCCTCACGATAGGTATGCGGCTCATTGAGTGTAGCAAGGGCAGTGTAACAATGATAGTCAATTAAATGTGTAGGAATGGATCTTACCCAGGTTAAGTGGTCAGGTGGAATGTCTTATGAAGGATCTTCAGGCGGAGTAGGAGTAGGGGACCTATGCTCAAGGTGGGGTAGCTCTTCATCATCCTGTCTAGGAGAATCATCAAAAATATCTAAAGCTTGAATAGAGAAGTCCAAAGAAGGATCAAAAGTATCTGTAGAAGGAATAGGAGACTCATCTTGAAAGATTTCTAAAATATTTGAGTTAGTTAGGGAAGAACCAAAGTGAGAGAGTTCAACAAATAAGCGGTGTTCCCAAAAGATAACATTATGTGAAACATAAAGACGATGCGAGATAGGATCATAATATCGATACCTTTTTTGAGTTTCACTATAACCAAGAAAACAACTAAGTCTAGATTGAGGCTTAAGTTTGTTATGTTCATGAGGCTGAAGAAGAACAAAATAAGCATATCTGAATGTGTGAAGGTAATGATAATAAGGGGATGACCCAAAAAGGAATTCATACGAAGTCTGATTATGAATGATAGTGCTTAGAATGCAATTAATGGTATGAATAGTATGAAGAGTGGCTTCACCCCAAAATGGGCCAGGAACTTTGGCAAAAAGAAGAAGAAGAGCACAAACAATGTCAAGAATATGATGAAGTTTTCTTTTGGCTCGACCATTTTGTTGAGAGGTGTCTAGACATGTTAGATGATGTATAATGCCATAGGAATGTAACAGAGCTTGAAAAAGAATTTTGAGCATATTCAAGAGCATAATTAGATCAAAAAGTTTTGATATGTTTGGAGAATTATGTTTCAACCATTTTTGCAAAGTTATTGTAAATTGGTAAGTTTTCAGAATGAGATTTCATAGGCAAGATCCAACTATAACGAGAATAATCATCAATAAAAACAACAAAATATCGAAATCCACCAAAACTAGTAACACGAGAAGGTCTCCAAACATCAAAATGAATTAACTAAAAAATACTATTAGAGATAGATTCACTATTAATGAAAGGTAAGGCTGGTTGTTTTCCTAACTAGCATGAAGTATAGTCAAAATTGTCTTTGGACACAGAATCCAATTGACCTTTAAAAGCTAACTGTTATACCCTAGAGGATGGGCCATGACCAAGACGAGAATGCCAAAGTGTGAGAGAAAGTAAGGAAGAAATTGCAGCAGTTGTAGCAGCAATAGAGATAGGAGCAACATGTGGAAGATAAAGATTATTTACTGGAAACATATGCCCGACCCTAGGACCGATCCCAAGCTCTTGCCCCATCCTCGGATCCTACACAATACACCCAGAATAGTAAAAAATAAGGCAATATCCTAGTTCATCTAATTGTCCCACATATCATAAATTATAGGATAAGTCAGGTACATGGAAGATCCCAGTAACAGAGAGGTTAGAGGTTGAAACATAACCTAGACTATTCCCATGCATGGTGGAACCATCAGCTATATGAATATTAAGAGGATGTGGTGTAGGGTCAAGTTTGGAGAATAAAGATGAGTAAGGTGTCATGTGATTACAACATATATAATCAAAACACCAAGTTTGAGACTTACTAAAAAGAACTAAGAAAGTAGTAGAAAAAGATGCATTGCCAGCCATTCGAATAGCCTGAGTTATGATCTTTTATAGTTCAGTGGGGAAAAGTTTAATAGTGGATCTAGAAGAATGGGACTCTACTGAACTGGAAGCCATCATCAGAGTAGGCTCGGTATTAGCAACATCAGCAGTAGATTTGTTACGATGGTAACATGTCTCAAAGGTGTGGCCATAACGCTTGCAATAATTGCATAAATTCTTGTTGCTTTTCCTGTGATGATTGTTAGAGCCAGATGAATCACTTGATGGTTGAGGTTGCTCAATGGTAGGAGCAGAATGAGTAATAGCCAAAACATTAAACTTATTCTGGGCTTAAAGGATTGCAAGCCAAGCTTCTTCTCTAACTAACTCGTTTACAACAGTATTAAGAGAGGAAGGAGGACTACGATTAAGAAGCTGACCTCAAATGGGCTCAAAGTCCTTGTGAAGTGACATCATGAACTCATAAAGACTAAATTTATCCCTAACTATAGCATATTGCTGAGCATTCATTGAGAATGCTCAATTTGGATCATAAAGGTTAATTCAGTCCCAAAGGAAGCGAAGCTGATCACAGTAGTCATTGATGGATTACCTTGGTTCTTATTGAATTTGATGCAATTCAACTAATAATTGATATTTCATGGATCCGTGAGTAGTGGAGTACCTTTTAGCCAACATATCCCATGCTAATTTAGCATCATAAAAGTTGCCCAAAGATTGGAGATGGAGGGAATGAAAGTATTCTAAATCCATGTGAAGATCATGTGGTTATGACTATCCCATTCAATCATGCGACCAAGGAAGGCAACATCTTCTTCACTTGCTCCTTTGATAGGAATGATAATTGCACCAGTATAGTAATGTCATAGCATGCGACCCTTAAGAAAACTATGCATAGCTTGAGACCAAGATAAGTAATTTTGGGTCCCCTCCAATACAATATTTATGGGGGCGAGGAAGAAAAACATCCTTTTTATCCATTTAGAAACACAATATACAAAAACAGACTACAAAAACAATGTCTGTGAAAAACTGAGTAGGGAGAACTTGATCTGCAAAATTCAACAATAAACTATGATGTTAGCTTCACGTGTGATGATGTCAGCCCTAGGTGATATGGTGATGAAATCATCCCTAGGTGGTAGTATGTCGAACTGATGATGTTAGCAAAACTTGAGGGTTGCATGTGAGACGCGTGAGGAAGAGGCGTGATTCCTGTGTGCGGCGCGTGAAGACGAGGATGGTTGTTGGAATTCCACGGTTGTGTAGATCGGGTGAGCCAATCACTATGGAACTCGTATAAATTTTATCGGAGCAAGATGCACGACGATGTGTGAGGAAGAGTTGTGTTTCCTATGTGCGGCGCTTGAGGGCACATTTTGACTCCGATGGTGGTGAGGCTTCCATAGTTGTGTAGATCAGGGTGGCTCGATCACTGTGGTACCTATAAAAAGGTTGTCGGAGTAAGATGCACTGCAAAGATGGTGATTGCAGTGGTTTGTGTGGTGCGAGACTCCTCAACAATGGCGACTATAGGCCCATAACCCAAGGACAACAGATGAAAGACGTCAAAGGTTCAACGGTGAGTGGGTGCAGCGGCTGTTTTGACAGCAGAAGCAATAAGGGTGGAGTAACACCAAAAGTGATAAGACTACTAAAAGAAAGGTTATAGTTGTTGCTCTGATACCATGTTAGAAATATTTAATGATTGTATTATATTTCATGTGTTTTAAGGAATATACATGGTGCCTTTATATAAAAGTTATAAGTAAACTAGATATGCCTAAAGTAACTAGATATACATTAGTAGATATACATTAATTTTTCATTAGATATACATTAACACTAACCAATACTGGTACTGTTGCTCTAGTCTTTTACTAGTACAATGCAATATTGCGAAGCTATTCACCTGTACAAACTTGTATGATATACAAACTTTTGTAGCTATTAATTGCAATGTTATAGCTTAGCTATCAACTATATGATTTTGTTAGATGCCACAGACTCAATAAGTTCTTTTTTCTTTTAATATTTTTAAATGTGATCTCTCGATTGACTATGGATCATATTCTTTTCTTTATATAAACTAAACATTTTGCTTTTGAATTTTTTTTCTTAAATGATTTTCAAAATGTGCCTTTAAGATGAATATCTTGTAAATTCATGTCAACATGGATATATGCTTCGTAAATTTTCATCTACCAACTTGATTTTACATTGGTATAGATAAATTTTTCATGTCAATCTTTCTAATTTTAATTTGTAATTCTTAATGTCTTGGTGCTTTAGTGACAAATTGGTCTGAATGCCCTTTCCATAGGATTTTCTTTCATTATATAGAAGAGATTTACATATTGATTGCCTGATTTCCAGCGCCTAAATGCTATATAAGGTAAGTATTTCCAACGTTATTTACAGCCTAATTATCTACTACATACCATCTAGACATATAGGAAAACATCCCTAAAATAGTACAAATCAAATCCCATAACATCCCCCCCCAATTGATGCTGGTAGATCAAGAAGCATCAATTTGTCAACTAAGAATTGATGCCAGTGCCGAGAAAGAGCTTTAGTGAAGATGTCTGCAGTTTGATGTTCGGTGGAAATGTGAGGAAGTGTAATCACATGTCTATCAAAGGATTCACGTATGGAATGACAGTCGAATTCGATATGTTTTGTACGCTCATGGAAGAAAGGATTAGCAGCAATCTAAATAGCACTGGTATTATCAGCATGAAGAGGAGTGGAATGAAGTTGAGGAAAACCAAGCTCCCCCAATAACCCACGAAGCCATGTGATCTCAGAGCAGGCAGAAGACATAGCACGATATTCAAACTCTGTGGAAGACTTGGAAACTCTGTCTTGCTTCTTAATCTTCCAAGAAATGAGTGCATTGCCTAAAAACATGCACCAACCAGTAACAGAGCGACAAGTATCTGCACATCCAGCCCAATCAGCGTCACTATACCCTACCAACTGTAAGGAAGATTCCTTAGGAAAGAACAACCCGTGTGAAGATGTGCCCTTCAGATATCGGATAATGCGGCGGACAACGGCAAGGTGAAGGTGTCGAGGGGCCTGCATAAATTGACTGACCTGCTGCACAGCAAAAGAAATGTCAGGATGAGTAATCATCAAGTAGTTCAAACTCCCAATGAGTTGTTGATACAAAGATGGATCTGATAGAAGCTCTCCTTCCTCCTGACGAAGCTTAAGATTTACCTCTAAGGGAGTAAGAATAGAATTACCCAATTGGAGACCAGCTAATGAAATTACTTCTTCTGTGTATTTGTGCTGATGTAACAATGTACCAGTCGGAGTAATCTGGACCTCAAGGCCAAGAAAGTACTGCAAGGGACCAAGATCTTTCATGTGAAAAGAGGCCTTGAGATGCTATTGTAATTGCTTAAGTAACTCAGTATCAGAGCCAGTAATCACAATATCGTCAACATATACTAGAAGCAATACAATTCCTATAGAAGTCTTGTGAAGAAACAGAGAGGAATCAAACTGACTCTGAGTAAGGTGAAAAGCAAGCAAAGTAGAACGAAATTTATCAAACCATGCATGCGGAGCTTGTTTTAAACCATACAAAGATCGGTGTAACCAAAAAACCTCTAAGGAAGGTGTAGTAAACATGCCAGGAGGTGGAGACATATAAATTTCTTCCTTCAAATCCCCATGTAGAAAAGCATTCTTCACGTCCATCTATCGGAGAGACCACCCCTGTGATGCAGCAAGTGCCAAGATAGTCCGTACAGTAGTCATTTTAGCAACAGGTGCATATGTCTCTTCATAATCAATACCATACTCCTGTCGGTTCCCAAGGGCCATGAGATGGGCCTTATATCAGTCCAGTGAGCCATCAGACCGAAACTTGACTAAGTATACCCATTTACAAGCAATAGGTTTGACACCAGAAGGACAAGTCACAAGATCCCAAGTGTGATTGTCTTGAAGAGCTTGGATTTCTTCTTGCATGGCCTGCTTCCAACATGCTTGGGTGGCTGCCTGAGTATAAGAGTGGGGAACAGAAACAATATCGAGAGTGGCAGTAAGCGAGGTATGAGAAAAACCATACCTATTTGGTGGATGTGTAACTCGGGTGGAGCGTCGAGGTATCAGAAGTGTAGAATCAGATGACGGATCAGTGTCTAGAAGAGGCGCCAAAGGAGGACGTCTATGGTATACCATACATGGTTTAAATCGCTCAATAAAAGAAGGCACATCATCAAAAGCGGGTAGAAGAGTAATAGGAGGATCAGAAAAAACCTGAGATTGAAAGAAATATTGATTTTCAAAGAAAATCACATTCCGGGAGATCCGAAATTTGTTTGCATGAGCATCATAACAAACAAATCCTTTCTGAGTAGGGCTATATCCTATAAAAGCACATGTGACAGACTGGGCAACAAGCTTGTAACAATCAATAGGTGGCAGATGAACAAAACAAACACACCCAAAAGTATGAAAGGATTGATACTCAGGAGATATGCCAAATAATTGAAGATAGGGAAAATCATAATTTAGAGTGGCAGTAGGCAAACGATTGATCAAATAAATAGCAGTAGATAAAGCTTCTATCCAGAACTTAGAAGGTACAGAAGAATCAATCAGCAAAGTACGAACAACATCTAAGAGATGAAGATTCTTACGCTCGGTGACTCCATTTTGTTGAGGGGTATAAGGATAAGAACATTGAGAAATGATCCCTTTCTGTTGAAGATAAGTCTGAAAGGAATGAGACATGTATTCCCCCTTGAGTCGGAGCGTAAGGTTTTGATACAAGTATTGAACTGTGTCTCGACAAACGCAACAAGTTTTTGAAAAATAGAGAACACGTCAGCTTTAGGACGGAGAAAATAGATCCAAGTAAATCGACTGTAATCATCGATAAACATCACAAAATAACGATATTTCCCATGAGAAAAAATAGGACTGACACCCCAAACATCAGTATGCATAATGTCAAAGCAAGTAGAAGCACGACTACCATGCACAAGAGAAGGTAATGTTTTACTTTTACTAAGACAACAAGTAGCACAATCAAAAGATACAGGAGAAGAAGAAAAAAATCTTTATTACCCAAAAAACCATGTTTCAAAAGATGAGTCAAGACAACAGAATTGGGATGACCCAATTTCTTATGCCATACTTCATTATTATTGGCAGTATCCTTACAAGCAAAAGAAATAACATTAGGAATAGAAAACTGTAAAGGAAATAGACGTCCCACTTTAGGCCCCTTCGCGATCACTGTCCCCGACACCTGATCCTACATAAGACAACCACCACGAGAGAAATGAACATCACAGTTATTATCTACCAATTGTCCAACATAAATCAAATTGGTAGATAATCTAGGAGAGACAAAAACATTTCGAAATGAAGAACCCAAAGCACCAACAACAGTAATAGGAAGTGTACTTCCATCAGTAATATGAATAGTTTGCGTGCCTCCATACTTACGAACACCATGGAGACCCGTCGTACTACCAGTCATATGATTAGAGGCACCGGAATCAACAATCCAAGAAGAAGTGGAGGTAGGAGCTGTACCTTGTAGGCCTAAAGCCGTAAAAGCAAACACAATCATCTATTGAACCATGGCAGGTGTGAGAATAGATGAATCAGAGCTTACAGTGGGAGGCGCCGAAGAAGACGATGACTGAGCAGTAGCTTGAAAATCTTGAGATTGGCGATTCTTAGGCCATACGCGACAATCTTTTATGAAATGACCCTCTTTCTTGCAATAGTTACAAACTTTATTCGGACAGTTGCGAGCAATGTGACCTATCTCCTTGCAATTGAAACACTGCAACTTGGTCCTCCCTTTTCCTTGTGTTGCATAAGCTACATTCACAGCCTCAGAAAAGACTTTCTCAGAAGTCATACCCATCTGAGTGGATAATCGTTATTCCTAACGCAATAAATCTCCTAAGCAGATATCCAAGGAAGGAACCAGATTACGGTTCAATAAACCAGCTTAAATAGATTCAAATTCAGGGCGAAGCTTCATCAAAAATTGATCGCATTGACTCTCAACATGAACCGCATGAAGAGCCGCGAGGGCCGCAGTGGGAACCTTAGCATGAACAATAGCAGAATACTTGCTCCAAATATTAATAAAACCAGAATAAAACTACTCAATAGTCAAATTTCCATGAGTGTAATTGCTAATTTCCAACTCCAATTGGAATTTCCGAGCACTGTGGTCTTGATGATAAATACGTTGCAGATAGGCCCACATAGCTTGAGTCGTAGTGAAACACCAAAGATTGGTGACAAGATGGGGCTCAATCGTTCCCAATAACCAAGAGATCACCTTAGCATCCTTAACCTCCAATTGGGCAAATTCCTTTTATTAGTGGGAACTCGAATAGAACTATCAATATGATTTGATAATTCTTTCCCTTTAAAGAACATTTTAAATTGAAATTCCCATGTTAAAAAATTATTTCCAATAAAACGAATAATATTATTTTCCGTAGACATGATGAAAGTTACGTAAAAAAAATCAGCCCAAGAAGTAAACAAATAACAACAATCACAATAAACACAATAAGAGGGCCCACGGGTACAAGTTAATTCAGCTCAATTAAAACAATAAGAGAATCGGCAAGGGTCCGAAATTGATACTTTCCCAGCACTCGGCAACAACAGAGTGCCGAGTTCACACGGAGAGAATGCCCAGATTGCTGATCACCTTGCAATCACCACAGAACCTCCCGTCTACCACAAAGAGAGCCGCCGTGCCCACGGCAACCCAGCCACCACAATGGAAGCCCCGAAAGAGAAGATCGAACACCACTCAAACACCATAGAAAACATCGAATGCAACCATAGAGAAGATCGACGACCATAGAGGAATCTGATGGACACCTTTCGACCTAGAATAGGACATCGACAGCCACAAAAAAAGAACCCACGAAATTGATGACCATAGAAAGTCTCGACACACCAAGAGCAAGAAAAAAAAATTTCTTCCTGTCACACGAGTGATTAAAACCACATAAATGAATAGCAGAGTAAGGGCTCTGATAACATGAAAAATTGGTCTGAATGCCCTTTCCATAGGATTTGCTTTCATTATATAGAAGAGATTTACATATTGATTTCCTGATTTCCAGCGCCTAAATGCTATACAATTAAGTATTTCCAACATTATTTACAGCCTAATTATCTGCTACATACCATCTAGACATATAGGAAAACATCCCTAAAATAGTACAAATCAAATCCCGTAACATTTAGTACCACTAGCTCAGGAAAATTTGCCATTAGACTTCATATTATTGCACATTCCATCTTTTCTAGTTTTAAGTGGACCAACTTTTGTGGTTTATGACTTACAATGATTATATGGTTATTCTCATCATAAGTTATTAAAAGCTGAAAAGAACATTAGAATGCAATTATAATCTGTTAGCATATATAGTAAGAAGGATAAGCACCTTTTTCTGTAACTTGGACGGATTGCATGTTGATAGGGAGATAGAAAAAAGCTGTGGAATGAGAATAAAAAATTAGGTATAGAAAATTTACATTAGGGATTAGAGAAAATTAATGTTCGTAATACTCAATAATGGTTTTATTTGTTGATGAATACAATGATTTGATTCGTATATAAAGTGTTAAAGAGACTAATTTGATTCTTATTTACTATATAAGTTGTTAAATAGTTAATATCTAAAGTGGAGAGTGAAGATTGTAGGAGTATATTGTAATTATACTCTTGATAATTCAAGTTTACTCTTTCCTATGAGTATTTAAATAAATAAATAGATACTAAAATGTTACTTAACATAATTCTAACTTTGTTTTCATTAAATTCAAATACTTTTTCAATCCATTTTTTAATACCCTTATATATATGTATTATTTTTATTGATTTGTATTGATAATATTTTTTATTATATATGAATGTGTATAGGATAGTTAATATGTCCCTGTGGATTGAAGTGTATGTCCATTTGTTTTGTTTTACAAAATGTGCTAGACATATACTAGCAAATGAGAATAGGTGTTTTCATGATACTAAGAGAGCTATAATGAATGAGGGATTAACGTTAAAGAGAGGACTTTAAAATAAAAGCTACGAAGCCTGGTATTTCTAAGTTAAATGTTTTAAAAAATGATATGGAATTGTTTGACTTAATGGTAGAATACAAGAATAAGAAGGTTGGTAGGTTGGAACTGTATGTTGAATTCAATCCTGTGGAATTTGATGAGCCTTTAAAAATATTAGATATCAATCCTTATGTCCCCAATGAACCAGAAAATGATACACAAGTTCAAACAGAAATTGGTCAACACTAACAAACAGACCCATTTCAACCACAACCTGAACTTGACATTGAAACTGAAGTTTAACCAAACCTAGTTTAAACACAACCTCAAGTATTTGAGCCATCAATTATAAGGATAGTCAATTATGTAGTCAAAGTCAATGTTTTCTTGAAAAAGATAATGAACCTTATTATCCATCCTTAAATGATGAAACTCTTAATTATGTTAGCCATAACCTTGGAGATGACCCTATTATTGATATCAATGAAGTCCTTATGGATCTATTTGTTAACCCTAGTTTTGACATACCAATATCCAAAGAATTTATCTCTTCTAGTATCCAACATGACCAATAGCCAAGAAAATGTGAAAGATTGAACAAATATAAAATTGGAAAATGGATGAAATATATGATGAATTCTATAATGGTGGTGAGGATTTTGAATAGAGTATTGATGACGAGGATCCTACATTGGAAGAACTTAATGAAACTGATATGGTTGTGGTTCATGGGATAGAAAAAGAAGATCATGAAATATATGAGAGTGAAGATACAATTAATGATGAGCCTCATATTAGGAATATCGATGATAAGGATAATGAAGGTAGATGTCGTAGAAAAGTGAGCAGATATTGTGAAATGATAGAGTTTAAGAGAAAGGCTAATAAAAGTATTGAATTTAGAGAAGGTGTTGCTTTCAAGAATGTGGATCATTTTAGAGAAATACTAAGGGAGTATATATTGCAAGTAAAATTTGAATGTAAAAGAATTAAAGTTGATTGGAAGAGGAAAATTGTGAATTACCTTGGAAATAATTATAATTAGAGGTTACATGCTTCTATATACTGATAAAACAAGTTTTATGGTCAAAATAATTGATGGGGAACACATTTATCAGAAGGTTAAGCAACAACTAAATGATAAAGCACCTTGGTTAGCATTTCAATTAATGGATTTGATTCATGCAAATCCTAAAATTCAAATCGGTATTTAGGAGGCGGAATGTAAGAGATGATGAGGTATTGTAGTGCTTGAATTGACCTTGTACAAAAAAGAAAAATAGCATCAAATAATAGGTTGTATGAAAATAGTGGTAGTTTTGTCAAAATTAGGAAATACTATCATATGGCTTTAAAAACTAATCTTGGAGCATTGGCTATTGTTTTTAGTCATATGCCATTACCAAATTCAGTCACATGCTTCAAGAGGTGTTTTAAAAGCTTCCCAACCCAAAAACAAGGAATTTTAACTGGATGTAGAGCATTCATTGGTATTGATGGTTGCTTTTTTAAAGAACCATAAAAAGGAATATTAATGGTTGTTGTTACTTTAGATGCAAATGGTGGAGTGTTTTTTATTTCACTTGTATGGGTAGAAGGTGAAAAAAATGAGACATGATTGTGGTTTATGGCTTTGTTAGATCAATACATCGGTGAAGAGGATGATAAGAGATCGTGTTTCATATTTAATAGGAAAAAAATGATTAATGGATGCAATGGAAAGGTTCTTTCCAATGCATATAAAAGGATTTGTTCAAGGCATATATATGCAAACTTCTAGGGTCAATTTCTTGATGTCAAACTGAGATAAGTATTTTGGGTAGCATCTAAAGCAACAAAGGTTAGTGAATTTAATTAGTTGATGAGAAAAATTAACCAAAAAGGTGAAAGGGTCTATAAGTATTTAAAAGGGATTGAACCTTTAATATGGTCAAGAAATGCATTTAATGATGATGTTAAAGTTGATCATATTACAAACAACATGATAGATAATTTTAATAGTTGGCTGAGTAGGGTGAGGTCTAAACCAATTATCGAACAATTTGAGGATGTAAGGAGGAAGATAATGAGAAGAATAGTTAGAAGAAAAGAAAAGGCTAAAAAGTGGGTAACTCCCTTTTAAACTAATATTATGAGATATTTGAGATGACAACAAGAACAAGGAATGGTGTTAAAGGTTATATATAGTGGAAAAGGTGAGTTTAAAGTGATTGATGGAAGTAATATGCTGGTAAATTTGAATAAATGGACATGCAATTTTTACAACCGGAAAGTAAGTGGATTGCCATGCAAACATGTTTTCGCTTGCATTCTAGATAGGAGATACAAGACTGAAGATTATATCCATCAAGAGTTTACAAAAGAATCATACATGAAGACATATAGTGGCATGATTCATCCAATACCTTCAGAGGAATCTTGGAATGCAAATGAAACCAATCAACATTTACTTCCTTCTATAAATTATAAGCCTAAAAGTGAAAAATCTTCAAATGAGAGAACAAGGGAGCCTATTGAACCAGCAAAATATATAAGGTAATAAGAATTAAAATGTAGCATTTACAAGCACCTTGGGCATAATTTAAGGTCATGCAAAGATAATCTAACAAACTATAACACGGTCATTGTTTCTATAGGGTTTAGGGTTTTGAGGTTTGGGTTTAGGATTTAGGAGTTTAGGATTTAGGGTTTAGGAGTTTAGGGTTAGTATTTAGGGTTTAGGGCATATGGTTTAGGATTTAGGGTTAAAGTTATTATTTTTCTAAATAGGGTTTAGGGTTTAGGATTTAGAGGTTTTAGTTTTGAGATTTAGGGTTTAGGGTATAGGGTGTAGTGTTTATGGTAATCTTAGTCCTTGTCAAGACATTTAATGCAGAGTAATCTTAGTCCTTGGATCTAGTTTGATCTAATGGATAGCATGGTGTATTTTTATTTGTGTTTTATAAAAGGGATATGGATACTTCCTAATATATATATATATGTGTGTGTGTGTGTGTGTGTGTGTGTGTGTGTGTGTTATATGATATTCACTTAGCACAAGTTCAGAGTGTATAAAGACCATTATTTAATTGGATTAACATTGATTGTTGAAAGACTTTTTCACTCATAGCTACAGTCCCATAAAAAGTTACATGATTAATTCAATGTTGTATGCAAATGTTTACCAATGTTAAGTCATATTAAAATATAGGCTACATGGAAAAGTATTGCACTTGAAATGTGCTTGTGGGATTGTCAATCTTTGTTTTGGTTACGTTTTATTTATAAGCTAACTATCTCATATCAATAGAAATTGTAAGTCTCATTGTACTTGTATCTGGTGTTGGCTTCTCATGTACAAAACACGGTATCTGTTATTTTACTTAGTGTTTTTATCTTCCTCTGTGTAAGGTTGGTTACTACAAATTAATAATTCACACACACACATAGATAGGTATACTTTATATGCAAGCACGTTTACACAAACTATGGGGTTGGATTTCATTGTGTGCATGCTAGGTAGAGTGTTAGTTTTTAACGAGAAAACCAATGTTTTTACATGTGATTTTTGGAGTGTTATGGATGCGGGTATTTATGGTTATTACTTGATGACTCTATGAAAGTAGAGTCATTAGTACACTTTTTTACTTAATATTTATTTGTTTTTTTTAATAAATAATATTTTAGGGGCTAAAAATATTAAAATATAAACTTTTTAGTGAAAAGGGGTGAAAATATAATTTTCAAAATATTTTGGAATTTTTATGAAATTTTTAACGCAAGGCCAATCAGGAGTTGTCACATGGCCTGTCACACAAGTAGAGGAGTTGACTGGGCAAACCACATAGAAGCCACGCAAGCAAGCATAGTGAATAATGTTACATCGCATGTGAGGAGGATGAACCATGCACCACGTGTCAGCACGACGTTCAATCCGAGTTCAAAGATTGGTCAACCTGTTCTACCACGTGTCGCCACCCAATTGCTTGATGTGTTCCAACATTGCTCCACGTCATCCATTTCACAAATCATGTTGCATTGTGTGGCATTAACTCAATGAGCATTGACTCTGCTCGGTTTCCCCAACCATACGTTGTGCTTTGATTCAGCCAATGAATTACTGATGCCATGTATCGCTCTGTGATTGGTTGACGCTATCAGTTTTGCTTGTTTTGATTTTAGTCCTTGATTTGAAGCTAATTTGACGGTCTAGATCACACCCGAGCTATATTTAAGCCCTTAATCACTTTATAAACCCTATCATTAGTATAATTTTGGTCAGTTTTTGAAGCTAAAAGAGAGAAAAATACAAAAAAATTCAAGAGGGGACACAATTTTAGTGGAGATTGAAGAGAAGATTAACACTACAATTCAAGAGATTGATTGTATTTCTTCTTCTACTCTTTTCTTTAGCAATTTTTATGTCTTCCTTTATGAAAAATATAAGCTTTATGAACACAATTATGTGTAGTTAATTTATTAATCTAGGGATATTATCAACCCAATTTTCACCATGTAATGATATAATATTTTTTCCCAATTATAGTTTTAATTTAATTATATTATTTAATCTGATTTTTATGCTATTAGTTGTTTGGCCAACAATTTATTTATAGAGGAAATTAAATATATTTGAGAGAATTATTTAATTATTTGTCTTAATTAAATAACATGCATAGTTTATAGGCAGAGATGTATGATTCTTATGTATGTTATTAATAATTGATGAACTTAATGAGTAGTATGCAATTTAATTAGCATGAGAGTGTGATTAAGTTAATTACCATATGATGTGTAGTTTACTTAAGAGAGGAATACATGCTAGGTTAGATTTAATTGATCATGTAATTAATTGATAATTATATTGGAAGATTTTAGCGATTTGTATGTTTAGAAATTTGGGGGATTAAGTATTTCTAGATATTTTCTCATATATCTTTTTAGTTACCAAATTTGATTTAATTAATTGTTGTTAGTTAGTTTTAGTTATTTTAATTTTGTTTCCTTAAAATATAAAAACACAAAAAAAATTTGATTTTTATTTTTTAGTTTTAAAAATTAGTTTCTAATAAAATAATCTTTGTGGGAACGATATTTTCTTATCATTATATTACTTGTTGCGATACATATACTTGCATATTCATTGCACACACTTCTCGTGTGGCGATCAGTACTCGATATTTTTGAAAAAGGAAAAATGTAATTTTTAGCACCTCGCTACTAAGCTCGCCACCAAGATCGCCATCACCCTCGCCACTACCCTTAGCGAGGTGTCTAGAAAGGTGGCTGGGGAGGTAGCAATTACAAGTGCTATAAATTCCCTCACTCATTTTTCTCTTCTTTACCCTTGTTTAAGAGTTGAATTTCTGCCAAAATACACACTGAGATTTTTATGTGATATCGAAATTATTTTGGAGGGCTTATATTTAAGATTGGGTCATTTTAGGAGTTTAGTAATTAAATCATAGGGTGTGTTTATACGTGGACTGTGTGTCCCTTGAGAGTGTGAATATTTACACTTCTAGTTACTTTATATATGGTTTCCAATCACATCACATTGGGTGGTGTTGGCTACGGAGGATAGCTAGGTTTGTATGTAGAACTAATTCATTGCAGAAGTAGCAAGTTAAGAGTAACGATAGGCAGTTTGAATAGAGGTCCTAGTTGAAAGAGGTAATTGGGGTTTTACTGTCTATCAATGTTGTAACCTATTTATTGTTTAGTGAATTATTTGCTATTGAGTGGTTGCCTCAAGCAACTCGAGAATGTTACTATATAGATATGGTCTTTATACGGGCTTACCTCGTTGCATCGCTTGTTATGCATAATCTGATGTTCTGTTAGTATAATCTGAGTTTAAGGTGTGTTACAACATACTAAAATCTTAAACTGTTGGAAAGCTTTTATATTCTTCCATGCTTTCTACTAAGTTTACATAATATCTATTGTTCAAAGCTTTCTACTTATATGTTATTATATTGTTTGTGCTTCGACTGAGTATATTGCTCTAGTGTTTGTTTGTTTTCCTTTTTGTATGAATTAGGGCTTAGTCTTAAAAGAGTATGCATATCCTTATCCTGGTAGTGTACTGGGTTGTGGAATTTTTCATTTGGTATCAGAGATGATGCACATTTCTTGACTTACCACTCTGGTGTTGATCTTGTTAACTCATGCCTTCACACACATACTTTCTCTTTGATGGAGTCAGGAGAATGAGGAAATGTAGGTAGACCTCCATTTTTTGATAGGCTAAACTATGCCTATTGAAAGTCTCAAATGAAAGCCTTCTTATGGTCCTAAGAGACAGTGTGTGGTTACTTGTTTAGAATGGCTAGACTTATCCCACTAAAACCCTATCTAATAATATTGGGATTCCAAAACTAATGATTGAATGGACTAAAGAAGAATCTAAAGACTTCGAATGGAACAGTGTAGACTTATATGCTATCGTCAGGGCTATGTCACTTGATGAATATAGGAAAATTCAGAGATGTTCATCATCAAAACAAGCTTGTGATATCCTTAAGACAACTTCTAAAGGGATGTCTACTCTTAAGAGATCCAAAATGCTAATAGAGACTTTGAATTGTGTGTTATGCAAGAAGATGAGACTTTTGAAAAATTTTATGCATGGTTTTTAACATTGTCAACTATTTTTACAACCTGGGTAGACCCATTAGCGGAAAAAAATAGATAGAGAAAATCATCAATGTACAAACTTGGTGAGCTCTCTATAAATGAGCTTGTTAGTTAATTGCAAGTCTTCCAACTGTATCACCTATTATTAAGGTACGAACAAACTGCTCCTAAGAAAGGTAAAAGCTTAGTTCTTAAAACTACCAAAGGAAATAACTTAAGCAAAGATGTTAGTGCCACGGTCTGTAGTAATAAGGATTCTGATCCTGATAGGGAGAAAATGGCCTTCCTTGCCTAGAGATTTTTCAGATTCTTTAGAAAGAAAAAGCTAGTAATTGGGATTATTGGAAGAGATACTTCAAGTTCCAAATCCTTAAAATCTATTAAAGTTTATAAAGACTTATAAAATGATTCTGAAAAGTTGAGCAAGGGATACTTGAATAAAATCATATGCTTCGACTATAGAAAGTCTAGTCATATTAATACAAGGTGCTTTCATAAACAAAAACGTACGAAAAAATATGTTATGAAAGCTAAAGTTATTGCTTCAGATAGTACCGGTAGTGATGATGAGGATGACACTAATTTTTTAGCCTTCTCACTTATTCTTACTTACAAAACACTTATTCCTTCTTCATTTCCTTCATTTAGTCACTTCATTTACTCTTGTAAGTATTTCTATTAATCCTACGCATTTATTATTCAAATTGCTTTATTTTTTGTATAAATTTTCGATTTATATATGTTTTGTATTATGCTTGTTACTATATGTTTGGCTGATTTTCTATGAAAATAATATCTGGATGTTGTGGGTTTGAGGGACTATAATATTTACTGTACGTTGATGAGTGCTCAAAAAGCACTAAAATTACCATGATTTTATGCTCATTAATTGATTAAAAATATATATATTTATATGTTTTATCATATATTTATATAAATTTGTCTTTTTTGGAATCACATGTATTTTTATTGTTTTTCAGGTATTTTGGCTTAAAAATGTAATTTAAAGACTCAAAGAGGAATACTTAAAGCAATACATCACAAATATATTAATAAATAAGTTGGAAAAGGTCAACAAACATGGAAAAATTGGACAAAATGGGTCGAAAAGTTCAAAAATGTCAAAAAGACGGAATTATGCGCTTCAGCCCACGCTACATACAAGGCTATGGCATCGTTTCACGCTGCCGAGCTGCGCAGCGATTAACCCCTCACAAGACACGCCAGAGTGCTCCAAGAAATTTCCGCGCTACCAACGCTTTTTCGCCCCATTTTTCACGTGGTACCGCTTACGATGTCATCAGCGACGTCATTAATGACCTCAGCATTTCCATTACGCGTTTTTACATTTTTTAACATTTTTTTACTCATTTTTTCTCTCCATCCTCACCTATAAATACCCCCCTTCCCTTCACTTCAAAACACACTTCTATCTTCTTTCTTTCTCTTCATTTCTTAGTTTTTAGTTTTTCTTATGTTTTAGTTAGTTTTGCTTAGTTTTAGAGTTCTTCCCTCTTTGGGAAGAACTAGTTATGTTTTTGTAATTTATTAGCTTTTTGATTCAATAAATGGGAGTGCAAATTCCGTTTGGAGGTTTTCTAGCAACGGGAATGGCATCAAGATCGTAAGGATTTTATTTTCTTTGCGCTATTTTTTATGCTTTATTCTTACATGTTATATTTAATTTGTCCGTGATTAAATTTAACTGCTAGCTATTTGTAAAAATGATATAATAATAACGTTGTTATGCTTGCTAAATATTAAATAGGTAAAAATCTCTAAAATGAATGGATTTTATTTTTATTCAAGATTTTATATTAAGAATGTTAGAGAGAAATATATTATTTTTCATTACAAACTTAAATCAAAATTAGATTTTAAGGTTTAGTTATCCTGCCGATTTAGAGTAGTGCTCTTTTATTTGTTGGTACAATCGCCTTAGTTAGAGTGAAGCTCTATTTCAAAAGTTTTTATAAGAATTATTATCTCAAAATGTATTGACAACATGTTTTCAGTGGTTTTAAAATTTGAAAGTTAGTACTTGATAACTAAATTCTTAGGTTTAATTTGGACACCTTGAATAAAGTTTAAATCGTTTAACCCCACCAAAGGTGGCATTTAAATGGTTCATTTTCAATCTCTTAGAAAAAGGAATTAATTTAATTAACCAAATTAGTTATCAACCCCACCCATAGGTGTTAATTGATTTGTTTAGTTAACAAAGAATATCTAACTCACCAAAGGTGGTATTCATACAAAAAATGGAGAATAATAAATATCAATTCATATCTTTAATAACCTAAATAATATGAGCAAGCATAATTAACTTAGTTATTATATCCATAAATACTCCACTATTTATAAAAGATAAAATTTGCATAAATGTTTATTGAATCTATGTTTATTTTTATGTAAGTAGATTAAAAACACAAAACCCAAAATATCGTGACAGGATGTTTAGGATTTAATTTCGTTTTTAAAAGTTTGAATAATAAATTAAAAACCACATACATTCCTTCCTTAGATCGACCTTGGGAGTATACTTATCATTTTCTATGAAATAATTCATGCACTTGCGAGAGTTTTATAAATATAAAACCAAAGTATTGGCAGGATCGGCGATGCTGGTTTTTGCTCATCAAAGTTTTTGACAATCCCGATTCTGCTCATCATACATGAATAAATTTATTTACATATAAATAATTATATTTTATTAAGTAAAAGTAATACAATTTTAAAATGATTAAAATGATAAATTTTTGTATTATGTATGTTTTGGTATATATTCTAATAATTAGGGAATTCATATATAATAATACTTGAAATATATTGATTGGATACATAATTAATATGCTTAATTATTGTCATTAATAGAAAATAGACAAATCTTAGATGTCAAAGTGTAGAATTGAGAAGGACTACATTTTTGGAGTTGAAAGTTTCATGGAATTTGCTTGTAAAAATAGTAATAATGAAATTAGTATGATTCGATACCCATGTATTAAATATAAAAATGAGCGATTTATGGATTTGATACTTTAATGATAATTTTATCATATTATGCATAAATAATTCAATTATTTAACACAATTTCACTTTTAATTTATTTAAAAAAATCATATGTTTATTTCGATACAACGATAAAAAATATATATTTATTTTTCTTAAAGGGTTAAAGATGAAATTTCATATATAAAAAGAATATGTCATGCAATTGAAGCTAATTTAATTAAATAAAAAAAATACATATTTAGACTTATATCATCAAACTAGTATATTAATAATCATGTCATTTAACAAAAGTTACATAAATGATTTAATTATGAAAAAATAAGTAATTTATAAAAATATTTATTATTTTATGTATTATTTTATCTTTTTTCATTTCAATTAGAAAACATAGCATACACATTAATAATTGCTATCAAACATTTATCATCATCTCATTCTTATCACGATATTGCTTTATTTTTTTATTAGCTAACTCATTTTCATTATCTACTATAGTATAATCTAAAAATTGTATTTTTTTCATTGAATTTATAATTAAACTACTAACAACTTATTTGTAATACGATATCTAATTATTACTACCACAAACTCATTTTCTTTTTATCTCATTTATCTATTTTGATCACTTTATATTTTATCAAACTTAATATAAAAGTAACTATGATAGAATAAAAGAAGATTAAAAAATAATAAAAATATCAAGAAGATTAGAGAGAATTAACTTGTGGTAGTTACGATCATGATATATATATATAATGTTTAATATTTAATTTCTTAACTTTAGTTTTGATATAAATTATATTTTTGAATTATTTTGTAATAAATAATAAAGGAGATATTGGTAGTAGAAATAATGGGATGATACTAAAAGTACGATAAAATTATAATTTTATAAATTATTTTTTTAAATAAATTATTATTATTATTATTTTTGTTTAATAGGTACTACAAATATACTAATTTATTTTATTCTAAATATATATTTGTGCTGTGGTCAGTAAAAATACCAATAAATTACCGTCCCAAATGGTATCAAAGAGGTAGGTAGGAATTAAAAAAACAAATATAAATTAGAAAAAATAAAATAAAAAACCTAAATCACTCTCGAACTCGTGCATCATAGGCATGGTTGAAGGAAATAAGGTCTACAAAACCTGACTTTAAGTATCCGATTTCAGTTGGTTTTTGTTTGTAATAACTAACAAGTATTTCATAAAGATCTATATGCATTCGTGAAAAAAGAGGGAGAAGGGAGAAGATGGGGTGTACATTTTCTGGGTTGAATGCTCTTTATGATGCTGTTAATGGTGGAGGGGATGTTTGGATCAATGAGAACCGATTCAAGATTGTGAGGCAGCTAGGTGAAGGTGGCTTCGCCTATGTCTACCTCGTCAAGGAGGTTGTTGCTGACACTACCTCTAGTGGTGGTCTAGCTAAGAAAATCAAGGACTCTTCTCATATCTCCGGTTCGATCTCTCTCTCTCCCCCCCTCTCGATCTTACTTTTCAATTGGGTTTTCGCGTTATCGATCTGGATTCTTCCTTTTGTTTCGGATCTTATCATCTATGATCTATGTGGCAAATATTTTAATTTTTCAACTGTGAAGTGATCCTGGTTTCAATTTTAATTACTTAATGTTTAATATTTTGTATGAATTTTAACTCAGTGCATTCTTTCAATGACACTATAGTTAGCGTGTATGTTCTCTATTTCAAAATCCGTCTTTTTATGCATCGGATCTTTCTAATTTATTAGATTTATTATTTACATGAATCGTCTTCACTATTGAACCTGATAGTTCCTTGGATCTAGTCTTTTTTTAAGCTCATAAACTTGAAAGAGTTTTAGGCGTGTTATCTTTTTCCCATTAGATTTGAGGTTTTTGATCTCAGTGATGTTATTTCGTATTTGTTTGTGATGTGCTTCCAATTCCAAAGTAACGATATCAATTTGTTTTGCACCATTGATAATGTAATTTCATTTGTTGGAATATGTAACAATTGCAAAATTAATTAGATTGTAATTCTTGCTTATTGGTAGATGATGGAACTTATGCCATGAAAAAGGTTCTCATTCAGAACAGTGAACAGTTGGAGCTTGTTAGAGAGGAAATCCGTGTTTCCTCACTATTCAGTCACCAAAATCTGCTACCGCTTCTGGATCACGCCATTATTTCTGTTAAGGTTAGCATTAGTATTTGTTCATTATTGTGATCTCATGATGTTTTCTTCTCGATGTGTTTGTATTGTCCAACTTCATTTTTTCGTGAGATTTTATGGCACAAATGTTTGTGGTTTATTTTCTCATTCAACTATAATATTTCTTCGAGGACTAACTTATGGAAATATTTCAAAGAAAAAATGCAGCTATTGTTATTTGGCATTAGAGTTCCTTGGTGATTTTGTCTTCTTGGAAATTTACTAGGCTCCTTTGAGTAATATCATTCAACCCTCCAGGGAAAAAAATTCGGCATATAGCTGAAATTTAACTTTGGAATTTTCAAAATTTTCTGGTTCATATATATGCACATTTGAAGTATGTTATATATTTGTTAATTTTATATATCAAAGTTGCACCTTGCAATTGAGTCTGGTGCTTATGCTAGATTGCAACTATTAATTTTGTATCCTTTTGAAATGCTCTCTTCTGCACTGATTTGATTATTAGAAATAGAAAAAGAGCTTTAAACTATTTGCCTATTTATGATGCTTTTGTACACTTTATTATATTTCTGTTACTTTAATGGTTGTGGCAGCCTACACAAGAAGGATCTTGGAAACATGAAGCATACTTGTTGTTTCCTGTTCACTTAGATGGAACACTACTGGATAATGCCAAAGTTATGCAGACTAAAAAGGAGTTCTTCTCTACAACAGATGTTCTCCATATATTTCGGCAGGTAATTATACTGATTTCTTAAGTGTAACTATCTTATATGATACTATTTATTCTATCAAAGGATAGGGGGATTCTTCCACAATAAAATTTCTCAAACAATAGTGATATGCTAATTATTTGGTCATTGGTTGTGTTTAGGGTGAATCCAATTAGAATATTACGTGAAAAAGATGTTTTGTCGATCCATAGAGGATAAAATTGCAAATCACTTTTAGAGAGATGATAGCTAGTTACCGGGAGTAGTAGTTAATATTTATTAGAAATCTGGTTCCTTTTTGCTTAATGAAGATATATTTTCTGAAGAGTAGAGCTTCAACTAATTTGAGAAGCTTATGCAAGTTTTATTGTTTGTTTTAACTTGTTTTGGGGCACATGCGTGCACTTTGGTATTTAGTTTCTACTAAATCAATCTTAACCCCCAAAAAAAAATCTTGTAAATCACTAAGATATGTTCAAAGAAAATTTTACTTTTAGGAATTTATTCTTTATTTATGATGAAAATCAACTTTAGAGAGATGCCAGTTTGTTAGTGGGAGTCATTAGTCAATATTTATTAATTTTCTGTTCTCTTTCTTCTTAAAGAAGATTTATTACGTGAAGAGTAGAGCTTAAACTAATTTCAGAAGCTTATGCAACTTTTCTTGTTTGTTTTAACTAGTTTTGGGACACATGCGTCACTTATTTGAGTATTTAGTTTCAAGTAAATCAGTAAAATTATATTATTAAAAAGTTAATTTTTAATTTTAGGTTTTTTTATGATGAAATATTTATGAGATTTTAGAAATATGAAAATTAAATTTCTATTAAAGTATCTAGAAGACTATTGATAAACATATGATAATTTGCCACATAGTAGCATTTGTTGCAATGATTTTAAGAAATAGTCTTTGAAGATGTGAAAGCTCTTTCCAAATGACCATTAGATGTATAAATTGAGATGAGAAATTAATAAAATTCATGATACAATCCATTAATTTTTAAAGTCCATCTCATCTTGTCTCACTTAGTT
Organism: Hippophae rhamnoides; assembly: GCA_033030585.1. Lineage (NCBI taxonomy): Eukaryota > Viridiplantae > Streptophyta > Magnoliopsida > Rosales > Elaeagnaceae > Hippophae > Hippophae rhamnoides. Next base: position 38,212,849 of record CM065436.1, read on the forward strand.
TTTAATGAGATGGGATGGTAATAAGACGTTACTAATTGAGATATCTCTTTTATCTTTATTAGACCTAAATAAGACAAGTAAAAATACAAATCAATATAAAATATAATACATGATTATTTATAATGTAAGTTTAATAAGAAAAATAATTCAATATATGTTTAAAATTAGGCCTATTAGGGCTACAATTTAAATGAGATGAAATAAGATGAGATGGTAATTAAATAAAATAGGATAATATTGTATCAAGAACCCATTAGACACAATAAATGAGACGTAAGATGAGATGAGACAATCAACTTTACATTTCTAATTACGATATAGAGTCATTCATTGAATATAAGGAAAGAAAACAAAAGACCAAATAAAGTGGAAGTACTTTGAATTTACTAATCTATACTCAAAAAAGTAATTTAGTATTCTAGATTTAAAACTAGCTCACCCATGGAAAATCACTACTCAATACTGTCACATGGTTCTATGGATTAAATCTATCTTGGTAAAATTAAAAATGTTAAAGCAAATAATAGCTAACATCAAGTTCTGGAATCAAATTTAGCCTTTAGCCCACACTGGATGTTAACTTAAGAACATCAATAGTAGTTGTAGCTATATAAGTCTAATGATTAGAGCTATCCTTTTCTTTTGAGTTTTGATATCTCCGCTCCAGTGGGTTGCATCCTCTAATATGTAAAAGAGAAACGAAGGCTCAAGTCAAAGTTATAATGCTGGTTCACAAAGGCAGTGTCAGATCTCAAAATTAAGTTGAGTGGGCACCATATAAGATCATAAGTAGACAGTTTTGAATAAATTTATAATTCAGGGGAGAAAAGAACTCCTATATGAATATATTCTTCCAAATTAATCTCACACGTAGGATCATAATATGTAACTTAAGTTCTTAGACCACTTTGGGGTCATATTCTCCTTCTCCACTTCAAGTCTCAATATAACCACACCAGTATTGTTTTATCTAAAAAAGAAATTTTCAATTTTTTTTGCTAAAACTAATTTCAAGTTTTCAACAACATTATGTTTGAAAAGAACTACTATTTGGAGACAAATACAATCCAATTGAAACTAGTTCAAATGTGCAAATATATATAGCACTGTGTAATAATATATTTTGTAGAGCTTAAGAAAAAATGAATAAACTCTCAAGAGCAAGGAAGAAGTGTTCAAAGAAGATACAAGCGTTAAAAGCTTGGGGAGAAAAGGAAATTGTAGTGGGAGACCATGTTCAAGTGTGTATGGTGGTTGTTAATTTAGGTGTAACAATAAGTATCCAATAAAAATTTAAACAATATCCTATAGTAAGTGTTGTTGTTTTCTGCTCTGCCTTTCTTGTGATCAAAGAAACCAAATGAACCTTGGACATCGGTGTGGTGCATGTCGAAGGCACTATGATACTCAAGTCAGAAAGAAATCTGAAGCAAGAAAGGAAGAGGCAAGTGATGTTGCTACCTGTGTTTTTGAGTTTATGTGAATGTGTATCTGTATGGTTGTTGAAACTGTATTTATAGGAGAGGAATGAGTGAAACCTGACACTTGTAAGACACTTCCATGTATATCCCAATTGTTATGGTAGAGATAATGTATTGATAATATAGCGTTCAAACTTGACCAACTGTCACGACCCTAGACTTCAATTAGCAATCGTTCGGCAATTAGCACGGTCTGTTGTACTAAGCCTGCTTTCCAACTTGAACAAAACACTCCAAAGAGACTAGAAAGAAACTTAGAGATTTAGAGGATTCAAGAGGAAAGTAAGAGAGTTTCTGAAGTATGCTTTGTATTGCTCTAGAGAAGTTATCTTACAACTTTCCAAGGATATCATAATCATCCTAGAAATAGGATATTAATTAAGGAATATTCCTTGGTGGAGTTATTTGGTCGAATCAGTCAACACTGCTGGTGCCCCTATAGGAAGCTGCCACTTGTACCAGAAGGAAATACACACAAACAACAAGTATATAAAAAAATAAATGAAAAATATAACAATATATCAAAGTTGGCAGATATGCAGTTACAACTTAAAGGGGTACAACTCAAAAGGCCTAAGAAATAAGAAGTTCAGGGGGCACAGTGATAATTTGTTGGATTGATAATTTGTTGGAATGATGGTGTACCCCTTGGAAACCACACACATCTGCACCTGCTCAGATGCTTTCATAGGATAAGCTGAAGTACCAATTTGGTCTTTAACCATTTTACGTCCAACTCAATACACACACAATCTGTGGATGTAAAGGTAATTATAATGCCAAACAAAATGTATGAAAAGTGGGCATTCATAGGTTATGTTATAATAGATTTACTTTATTTCTCTGTAGTTATGTTTTGACTGTATTGGTTTGATGACAAGTTGAAATAATGCCTAGCAATGAGATAGTTATCTCTCAATTTACAACTTGAGTATTTGTAATGCGCCTTTATTTGGTCCTCCAAACAGAATAATTTGCTATACAGAAAGAACTGTTAGTTCTACCATCTACGTCTTCTAAGTTCTACACATTTATCTTAAAAAATCATTTAACAGCTCTGTGCAGGACTTAAACATATGCACAGTTTTGATCCGCCATATGCACATAATGATGTTAAGCCTGGGAATATCCTTATAACTCATAGAAAGGGACTTGCACCCCTTGCTATTTTGATGGATTTTGGCAGTGCTCGCCCTGCAAGGAGACAAGTTCGCTCTCGTTCAGAGGCACTGCAACTTCAGGTGCCTATTTCTTTTCTCTCTACCAATATTTTTTTCGTTCATTATGTTTAGTTTCTATCATCATTTAACATTTCTAGGTTCATGTATAAGTCTAAATATTTTTTAGCATATAATTTAACAATGTGACGTTAAATCTTGCCTCCACAAAAAAGTTTTTAGCTTTTTTACAATAGTTAAATGGTGTTGTTTTTCGGTAGGAAGTTGGATGGTATTTTTGGATGCACGGGAACTTGAATATTGTTTATATTATAGTGTTTGCTTATCTTGAGAGGTATCAAAACAAAATTGTGCCCATAAATAAACCTCTCTATCGTAGTAATAATCAGACATGGTTATAGAATGGCTATTGAACATTGAATATTCTACCCTATTTATTCGTCTTTTGCCTTTAAACCTTAATTTCATTCTAATGTCTAGTCGTCTTCTCTTTTCCTTTTGTCACCATTTCATTGCTGATAGTTTTTGTTGCCTTTGTGAAGGAATGGGCATCTGAGCATTGTTCAGCACCATTCCGTGCTCCTGAATTATGGGATTGTCCAAGCGATGCAAACATTGATGAGAGAACTGATATTTGGTCACTGGGATGCACTTTGTATGCCATAATGTAAGTACTATTAGAGTTTTAGATTTTTCTTTTGATCACTTCTTTCTTGTGCATTCTTTCTTTAATGTTTACTTTCTGTAATTTGTATAATTGCTTAAGAAACCTAATCGACAACAGCAATAGAGTTAAAAATGCGTATATAATTAAGTAATTAGATAGAGCCGTATGTGTATGAATTCTGACTATGTACTTCCATAGAGGTTGATGAAAATTGAAACCTTTAGTCTTACATCTACATGATGTCCATTTTCACACGTGCTCTACATAATTGATCATGCTTGCTGAATGTATTTGGGGCAGCCGGACAATGTCACTATCATAAACACTTAAAAAGTGCGTTTTACATGGAGGATAACTATACAGTCTGCACTTGCTTTGTCAATTACGAGGTGTTGCCACTTGGTAAAAATTTTGTGTGATGTCAAGTCCCTTTTAACAGTTACTGTGAGGTTTGGCATTCACGTTGGGCAATAAGAAAGGGCAGCAAGTGTTTCATCTTTTCTATTTTACATTTTCTCGACTTATTACCTTATGCATATAGGTTTTAAGTTTTTAGCTCTAGTATAGAGCAACCAACGAGGTGTTGTGTATCCATACACTGCGAGTCTGTGTTACTTTTACGAATGGATAAACATCATGGTGTTCTTTTTGCTACCTATGTTACGTGGACTCTTCATTGAGTCCATTTTTTTATGAATTATCCATGTCTAGGAAACACAACATGGATATGGATTTGTATTCTTCACACACCAAATTGGTGAAAATACAAAAAAAAAAATGATAAAAATAACTGTCTAATATTCAGTTATGTATCCAAAATTTACTACACCTATTGATATAAAAGAGTCCCTGTAAATTAGTCTGCTTCTGATCCATCCTGTTATATATGAAGGAAAGAAATATCTTACTTGAGGAAAAAAAAATATAATGTTGCTTTGATATCTTCACCTCTCACTTACTTTATGGTTGTTATTTTCAGGTATGGAGTGTCTCCATTTGAGTATGCACTTGGGGAGTCTGGAGGAAGTCTACAATTGGCGATTGTCAATGCACAAGTAAAGTGGCCAGCTGGACTCAAGCCGTCATATCCAGAAGCTCTTCACCAGTTTGTAACATGGATGCTTCAGCCCCAGGCCACAGTTCGCCCCCGTATTGATGATATAATCATTCATGTTGACAAGTTGATCTCAAAGTTCTCATAATCATTCATGTTGACAAGTTGATCTCAAAGTTCTCATAATCATTCATGTTGACAAGTTGATCTCAAAGTTCTCTCATTGAGATAAGTATACAATGGAAATAGCTTCATAACGGTGTGTTATTGTCTGTTTCGTCGGTATCGTTACCTTCCAACCTCGGTAAACAATTACAAAGCTGCCCTTTTGCTCTCTTTGAAAGCCGAATAGGGCAACTGATGTAATATCAGTTCCTTTTCCAATGTTAGAATGTTTTTTAGTTATGGCTGTTGGCATTGGTTTAATACGTTGTTCTCTCCGCCATTATATATTATTCTTGTAATTTTGTAGAAGTGCCCGTATCTCTTGGCGTTTTATAGATTCATGGAACAGTAAAAACTCAATAAATTTGACTTCATGATATTGATCGTTTGGTATTATGGGTTATTGAATTTGAAAAGAAAATGTAACGAAATCAATTTATTTTCTTAAATTATATTGATTAATTTATTTTAAATTGATATATTTTAATCATTTTATTGTTGTAACATTTATGTATTTTAATAATAATTTTAATTACTTCATTTTTCACATTTTTTTAACTTTTTAAGATTATTTTTTTATATATATTTATTAGTTTTAATTCGATCTAATTTTAAGTTTTTTAGACAATAATATGATTTAAAAAAAATTAATAAGAAATGATTAGAATGTCGAGGTCACTAAAGTATATTACTTTTAAAGAAGGTGATTAATATGTTAAATTTTTTAGAATAAAATAATTAAAATATTATATTATCCCAATAAAGCCTTTAAAACAAAAATATGAAGATTGAATTTAAAGTTTCATTAATTATAAAAATGAATTATGTATTTTATATATTATTGTTGTATCAATAAGAAGGGATTCTGCTAATATTGTTGGATTGATACTTTACTAGTATTTATATTGTTATTTTGTTATATATTATTGTTTAATTTTTTAAGTGATAACTTAAAAGTACTTATAAATTTAAAAAAGGTGTAAATTTGATCAAAAATTATTTTTATGCAAAAGAACAATGAAGACACATTTTAGTTATTTTAGTTCGTTTATTTTTTTTTCTTTCCTTTTTTTCCTATTATTCTCTTTCTTTTCATTCTTTCTCACTCCTCTATTCATTATATATATATATATATATATATATATATATATATATATATATATATTTTATTTTTTCTTATTAAATTTTAAACTCTAAACTCTAAAATCTTAAATACTACCTATTAAATCAAACTCTAAACTCTAAAATCTTAAATACTACCTATTAAATCCTAAAGTATAAAACCTCTTCGTTTAAAAACTTAAAATTAAGTCATAAATAATAAATACTAAACCTATATTTTAAACTTAAAATATTAAAAATTGAATTCTAAACACAAATATATATAAAAAGGTTAAAAAAAAAAAGTAAACAAACTAATCATACTAAAGTATCCTTCAACTATTGTGCGCATATATATATATATATTACCAAATCAATATCTTTTGAATAATTTAGATGTTTTTAATATATCATTCCACAATTTGGACAAAAATAGATATCAAATAATTAATATGAGTGTTAATAAGATATCACTTCGTATTTTAATCCTATAAAAACCTAAATCAAATGGTAATTATTATTTTATGTATTTAGCATGTTATCGTTCGTCACCGTATACAAATGTACATTTATTTTTAATCGGTTTGTGACAACTTTTGTTTTAATTATTTATGAAAATTTACACTTCAATTCCCTATTTTGAAACAATTTCAATACATTTTGTAATTTTATGCAAATAAATATTTTTTAATGGGGTCTAAGCTGATTGGTGTTGGCTTTTGATGGTGTTTAGATCGATGGAATTTGGGTGTCAATGAAATCCTGTGGTGATAATTTTTAATTTTTTAATTTTTTATTTTAGTGAGAGTTTAGTGATGATATTTTTTTTTAATAATAATATATAATTATAAGATATTTAATATATAACGATGAGTTAAAATTTTTAATAATAAAAATAAATAAATCTAATATTATAGTATTATTTTTATGGTTATATTTCAAAAAAGAAGAAATTATTAATCAAAACATTAACATGGTAGCAAAGGACACACGGAGGAGGGCAGGCTATATTAATAAATATATCTTTAAATCATTAAGTTGTAAATATATTATTTAATTTTATTAAATAATAAAAATAATATTTTAATATAATTAATGGTATAAATATATTATATTTTTGGTGATTTATATTAATAATAAGAATTTTAATGATATATTTATCACAATAACATATATATATATATTATTAATTATAATTAAGTATTATTTTTACCATTTATAACCTTATAATTTTTACTATAATTTGTTTATATATTTATTAATTTATCTTATATTAAAAAAATTAAGTTAACTATGTTTTATAATCCTAATGTATAGAGTAAGTTATAATTATATCAATAACAATAAAAATATGTTAAATTAGTAACTGTTTTTTAATTTTTTAATATAATTGTATCAAGTGAATTCCAGATATAATTTCTTGAGAATAATATGGTAAAATATTAAATAAATTAATTATATTTTATATTCATTTTGTCTAGAGTGAATTGTAAAATTCTTAGTAATTGTAGTTACATTTATAAGAAAATAAACTTAAAATACACGTTATATAATTCTATTAATAAATTAAAAAAAAATTATTTATTAAATATATATTTATTTTTTATACCTAATTTTATGAATATAATTATAAATTTTAGATATTTTCATAACTCATAGTCATAAAACTTAGTTAAAAAAAGAAAAAAAGAAAATAGTGGTGCTATTGCTTTCTCTTTCCAGGGCGGAAACTTGGGCATTTTCAGTTGGAAGAGAGAGAGATAATAAAGATGTGATGTCTAAATAATTTGTGTATAGAAAAAATTAAAAAAATATTTATATAAAATAAAGTAAAATTTAGTTACCTCTGAAACTATTTAAGCTAAATTATTTTATGTGTTTTTTTTTTCTCTCCAATGATTTATGACTTTACTTGATGTTTTAAATGTTATCGAAACTTTGATGTTTATATTTTACAATTAATTCGTAGACTTCTATAACTTGTATATTTTATAATATATTGTTTTACTTTTAAAATATAAAGATAAATGATATACTATCAAATAAATTAATGAATCATAAAAATATCATTTAAATTTTTTAATTTTTAAAATAAATTTTCATAGGTTTTTTTTTTTACAAACTTTGAATTGATAAAAAAAATAAAATTGATTTTTTATAAAAAAATAATAATAATAATAATATTAAAAATTAGAATCATAAAAAATTTATTTCATATATCTTATATATTTTTATTATTAAAATAAATTTAATATATCGTTTCATTTTAAACGTATTATTGAAATATCATCTAATATATTGTAATTATATCTCATTTAATATTATTATAGTATTATTGTTATAAATTTTAAGATATTATTTTTTATAATTTTTTTAATTTTTTCATAAATTTTCGCATGGATTGAATAGTTTGTTCTTATATTCTCTCTAGTTTAGTTTAGTTTAGTTTAGTAGCTCTAGTAGATAGCCTGAGAATAACGACTCTTTGTGCTTCCTTGGCAATTAAAGCAGCTGCTTTGTTAATAATGACATATGCAGTGAGAAATTAAGACAATTGTATCTTCTTTTCTGAAACCCCCTATGACTATTGATGAACAACCAACAACATGTCCTTTGCTAATACATATATATATATATATATATATAAATTGATTTATTATTTTTATTATAATGGTACACTTATAATATTACTTTTTCTTTCAATTAATTTATTTAATAATTAAAAAAAATTAATTTTCTAGAGAAATATATTACCTTTTTCTTTAAGGATTAAAATAAACATTTATCTTATATATAAAATTAACTTATTAGGTTTGATATATTTATATAATTTTGATTTTACTTACTAATTTCATCATATAATATGATTTATAATATATTTGTGATAAATAAGTTTTTTATTTATTTTAGAGTTATAATTATTTTTATTATTATAATAATGATATAAAAGTATGTAATTTTTTATTTATATTGTTAACTGACGTTAATATTATTTTATTTATTATTATAATAATAAAAATTTAAATTATATATAATCACTCTTTTTATTTTATTGGGATATAAGAATTTATAGGAATTATAAAACTTAAGTCTCTAATGAATAAAGATATTTATAAATTTTATGTAATATTATTTTTAATTAATATTTTAAATTAAAGTTTATGTTATATATTTTTAGTATTTTTTATTTTACAAGCTTAATTCAATTTTTTTAGGGGAGTTTCAAATTTTTTTCGTCTCAATTGGTTAATATCATATAAAAATCTATAAAAATCAAAATATTTAATTCTCAAAAAAATAATCTAATAAGTAAAAAAAAAAAAAAGTAAACTCTTATAAATACAACATATAAGATTACTTTCAACGACGGATTTCACTCTCATTGATGGCTTCTAGCTGTCTTCTGATTAGTATGTCAGAGAATTAATTGTTGTTTAGATTTCCAGGTTATGTATTTATTATTGTATCTTAGCCATTAAAGGGGATTTTTAATATTAATATTACTTTTACTAATTTCTTCCTTCGGATTAATGAAGAAACATCGTACATAACATATAATCTCTTTTAGACAACAATAAATATTTCAATATTATTAACACACTTATTTTTCTAAATGTTATTTTAATTTAAAGAAATGATATTGTGTTTTTTATTATAATAAATATATATAAAAAATATTTATTTTATTTTTTATATTAATTATATTTTAATATTATTATTAATAAAATATTTTTATAATAATAATAATAATAATAATAATAATTTATATTATAATAATATCATATTTTTATTAATTTAAAATGTTTAGTGTTTATCAACTTATAACTCTATATACATATCTTAATTATCACTTGAAAACAAGAAAAATAAAGAGAAACTAACGTAATAATACACAAGTGAAAGTAATGAATATTTATGGTTTATTGACTTTGGAATATGAAATAATTTATATACTCTATTCAATAAAATTTAAGATTATTATATTTTTTTTAAATATATATATATATATATTATATAAAAAATACTCTAGAATTTTACTAAAATTGTATCACATTGCATTCTTATTAAAAATAAACTATATATTTCATTCCACATATTTTAATTGCATATACATATATAAATACTACTATTTTCCTTTCTGACCAGATAGATATAAAACACAGTCTCTCACTTCATCTATATAACTGTTGTAGGTAGGGTGAAAAGGGTTATAATAAAGTGAATATTAAAGATGGAAAATTTCAAAGGCAATGGAGGAGGAGAAGAAGAAGAATGCCAAAGTAGTGAATCTGGATGGACAATGTACATTGAGTCTCCAACATTATTATTAGATGATAAGAATGAAGATAATACTATTCTTACTCATGATTTATATGGAGAAGATGATGATTATGATAATATTCAAAATCACACTAATAATCATAATTACAATTATAACACTACTGAAGGTGATGATAGTGATGATTCAATGACTTCTGATGCTTCTTCTGGTAAATTAACTCATCAACAAAGACCAACTCATCATCATGACTCTGCTTTAGATCTCAAGAAAACAAACAATAAGGTTGATCATATGGAAACCAAACCTAATGATTCACTACTTCTGGGTGATACAAAGGTAATCAAAGATTTAAGGTTGTGAAAATTGAAGAAATTAGATATATAATCTTTCTTTCTTTCTTTCTTTCTTTAATCATCGATCAATGTTTTGTAGGATTTCAAAAATGGGCAATTTTTTTATTTCGCTAATATATAAACTTTTTAGTGCAGGGAAGTATCTACAATTTTCATGTTAAGTAGCTACAAATGTTACGTGAATATGTATCCATTCTTGTTTTTTTTTTGTTATGTTATTAGTAATATCACTTAAATTTCTACCCATATAAATGTTAATACTTAATATAATATAAAAATATGTATATAAATTTAATAGGCGAGGTTGATATTTTTAGATTATTTTTATCTGTATCAATATTGATATTTCTAAACTATATAATTTATTATTGAGATTATTATAAAAATTAATTAAAATAAATATAAATAATTTTAATAAAGATAATTCAAAGATATTAATTAATAAAAAAAATATCATGAGTTACTTTAAAATTACTTATTCACAAATGGGGATGTATTTTTATCATTTTTCTTGCCTTAAATCAGACAAGTTTTAGGAGGATGAAACTTTTGCATAATGATTTAAATAATAATTATTACATAAAAAAAATCAGTGAATTAGTTGTGTGGTTTTTTAATAAGTACAAATATGAGTGACCTATGTTTTGTATGATGTATTATGTGCGAGATCATCAAAATTTATTTATTCATATATAATACGATGTACACACGTCTTTTACATGTGACAAAGTAATAAAGGAGATTTTGGTGCTCACGGGCATTAGTAGGAAACCATGGTAGGTCGGTCGCTTAGGTCAAATTTTTGATATTAGACCTGTAATTGAATTAGGAGAAAACATGTGCTATTATTATTAATATAAATCAATGATATCGTGCTTATTTTTAATATTTTTTTATTTATTTACATAAAAATAAAATATCATACTAATTCACTAAAAACTACGTGTTCGTGCCTCCAGAAGGCTCTTTCTTGAGCTAGGGTTCGTAGCTGCTATACAAATATCGAGTCTACTTACTCTTTGTCCAAAGCATCGATGTGAAAGATTTGACTTTTAAGTCGGCAGTGAGAAAAAAAAAATACTGCTTCGATTATTCGCACTGTAAATTTTGTTTTTACTCTGATTAATTTTTAAAACGAATATAACTGGAGTATTAATCGAACATTAAACAAATAATACGGAATATAATTATGTAAAATTAATTGTATTTATTTATTTAATTTAAATTATATATTTATTTTAATTAATATTGATTTTTTCTCTCTCACCAAGTCTATATAGGTTTATTCGCTTCTTTGCTCTTATCTTCATTTTTACATTAGGTTGGGGCACATGACATATGCAATTATATTTTAATTTAAAATCAATTCTATTATATAATGTAGATATTATTTAACGTCCAAACTCATAATAAAATGAAAGGGTACCGGCTCTACAAGTCAGCAAATTTGTAATCCATCTCATACACTGCGATTGGCCATTATTCCATGCACCGGGTTCTTCCATGTCATTTTATAAAAAAAACAAAAACAAAAGTAGGGTTAATCCAACGGCTAATGATTTTTTTAAAACTTCCTTGATAAAAGACATTAGAGTAGAATGAAATTACAAAGTCATTCGAGTTAAACAAATTTCACAATATAGAATGTATACAAAGGTAAAGTAGGGTGTGTAGAATTTTTATATACCCCCCTATAGAAAAGGAACAAATAACATAAGTTACATGAGTGTAAAATTTTCACATAATAGTATGAAAATTCCACCCAGGCTTGTAATAGTCACAAGTGTGAAATTTCTAAATTGATATGTGCCAATTATGTAAAAGTGAAAATAAAAAAAATTGCACCAATTACTTAAATAATGAACGAATTTATTCTTTTTTTTTTGGTACTTCACAATGACACTTAAAATATCCAAGCAACTAACTCATTTCAATTTGATATTAAGATGATAATTTCAGAGGTTTCAATCATTATTACAAGCTATAAATACAATAAAAAGGGGCATGCAATGAAATTACCTTTTTTAGGGTAACTGTTGTATTATATCTTTGAACCGTGGTCCATTTGAACAAGTTGCGAGCGCAAAATCCTTCTCATCACCTTATTAGTAGCTGTCCTAGGAAGAGATGAGAGTTGCACAACCCGAGAAACCTGTTGAACCAAAAACAAAATCAATACGTGCATTCATGTTGCGGAGTAGTCTTAAGTCTGTTTTTGCTTCTGCAACCTTTTAAAAGCGCTTTTGATAATAAAAAAAGGCTTTAGGATCAAACATTGAAAAATTTATCAGAAGCGCTTTTAGAGCTAAGAAAGCACATTTCTATGAAATTGTTTGTCTGAAACTACTTTTAAAAAACACACGAGCACAGTGAATACCAGTACCTTGAACAAAGGATTTAGTTTCTTCTGCAACGCTAAATTGAAAGAAGTCTTCCATTTATTCAAATCTGCTGCAGCGTAATTTGAATTCGTGAATACAACCACGATGACCAGTTGCTCAGGACCGCCTGTTGGAGGTGGCAACCCAATAGCAGCTGTCTCAAGCACACTGTCATCAACTTCATTACAGATTCGTTCAATCTCAACAGAACTAACCTGCCAGACCAGAATTGAATGTATTAATCACTAATGATTAGGTAAACCTCTCAGTGCTCCTGAATAGAAATAGGGCTTAATTAATTATTCGGTACCACACTTTGAGCAATTTCAAACACTTTTAAAAAGTATGATTAATCCTCAAACTTCACGGGTCCTTAAATTTTTAAATCTTTATTATTTAGTTTCTAAACTTTTAAAAATTCACAAATATATCCTACATAAATATTATAAAACATATTTGTGATTCAAAATCTTAAAATCTGTGTAAAGTTTTAAAAGTTTGAGAATTAAATCATACGATGTAAAAGTTTATGGATCTTTGTGTGAAGAAGTTTTAATAGTTTGAAAAATAAATCATACGTTTTAAAAATTTATGTATCAATATATAAATCCTATCAAATTTTAAGATCAATAATATAATTTAGCCTAAAAATTTATGTATCAATATATAAATCCTATCAAATTTTAAGATCAATAATATAATTTAGCCTAAAAGTATTCTTCGTTCACGAGCAATTGACCTTATAAAACCTAACACATCAGCATAACATCAAGTGATTTACCAAACTAGTAAGGCATTTAGTATAGATTTTATCTTTTACCAAAATCACTCTCGAAAGAAGGGTTACTACAGTTATGGTAATCTTTTGCCTTATCGTGGTAAGCCATATCACGACATGGAAGCCAACGATAAGTCTTCTCACACTGAACTAATACATTCCCACACTAGGCTAATGTCTTACCACGAATTCCATTTTTTACTAAAATCGTTCTGAGATAAGTCTTACCTCCTAATGATTTTGGTAAAAAATGAAATATTACTCAAAATCAGGTACTTTTGGGCCACCAGGAGTTTCCTATTTGTCCCTCCAAGCAAACTGCAATGTCTTTAGGTGGGAGATCTAAGACCTATGTTTATGACTACCATAAAGAACAACACGCTGCAATAAACCAGGATAGCTAAAAGATAACCAATAAAAGTTACGAAACTGCATCTTCTGCCAGTTTCTCCTTTAAGAAGAGAAGACTAGGAGTTTTCACATCCTGTTAACCAATTTCCACTTTGCTAGTGGTATGATCCAGTTAGCCCCCAACAATTACATTTTGCAACCAAGAAGCCATCTTTCCTCTCTCATATTCTGTTCAAGCGAATTCACAAAATAGGGTTGAGTTATACTAATATTCACGATCGAGTTTGAGTTATACTAATATTCCCGATCTAATTTGAGTTAGTTTTATTTCATAATATATTTTAATCACTATTCATTTTACCATTCACTTTCTCAATTTTTACTTCCACACAAATGGCATATAACTTGGTAGAAATTACTCACACTTGTACGTGTTACCGGTTTGTAAAATTTTCACACGTGTATTTGGAAATTCTACCGACCCATTTAACTTCCCTTTTTCACAAGGGGGTTATACAAGAAAATTAGAAAAATTGGATAAAAGGGATAAGAAGAAAAAATTTCTATATTGCTTCCAATAAATTATTTCCTTAATATCGAGTCATAAATTAATTTGGTATTGAGTCATAAATCAATTTGGTCCAACATCTGCAAAAAAGTATATGCTAACAAGGTTGAGTTCGTGAAAGGTGGCAAGTATATCCTATCTCTTTGAATGTATTCTATATCAGTTGGCTAAGTCAGCTTGCGCCTCGTACTTTTTTATAGGAGACATCATTATGTATTAATAAATAAGCATAAAAGTACTAATAGTCAATCCACTTAAAAAGAGAACATCAAGATATATCAGAGACTAACAAAACTCTACTTCATACTGGATGCTTATGTTCAATATATAATATATATTATGTTTCTAAATGCTACATGCATACCTTGATGCCTCCAAGATTCATTGTATCGTCTGCACGACCGTGTGCACGATAGTAACCTCTTGAGGTAAGTTCGAACATATCGCCATGTCTCCTTAAAATCTGCAAATAATGAGAAGTTCAAGTGACAAAGACACCATAGTTCAATGAAGATGAGGTGGAAATATACCTTCCCATTCCAGGATGGCATTCCTTTAAAATAGACATCGTAGTGATTGGCATTCAACAAGGTAATGGAAGCTCCAAACATTAGGGGTCCAAGTGCTAATTCACCAATGCCCGGTTCGTTTTTAGGCTGTGATACAATATAAAAGCTTTAGTTTCACTAACCATACCCACAAGAAACTGAAAACATATAAGGAAAATTTTGACAGAATTTAGTAAAGAAATATTAGGCTCCATGCAAACAATGAAATAACAAGATTAGAAGAAATTTCAGGATAGCAGTGCAAGCATACTTTGAGAAAGCAAAAAAGTGATGCAATACTGAAGCATCACTATTTCATAATGGGATGATGTTCTCTTGATGTAGTAGCAAACATTTTTAAGGAAGTTTACAAAATAATTTAGATCAATTCAAATTTGCTTGTATTTTCATAAAATATACTTGCTCAAAAAAATGAGAGAAGTGGTTCATATGCAGCTGTAAAGTATACATAAATATTAAAATAGAAACTTGATGACTTTACGAAAGTAGAGTTATCAGTACAATTTTTTACTTAATATTTGTTCGTTTTATTAAATAAGTAGTATTTTTTGGATTAAAAATATTAAAATATAAACTTTTTAGTAAAAAATAATAAAGATATAATTTTTAAAATTTTTTGGAATTTTTTTGGATTTTTATGAGTTTTAAATGCAGGATCAATCAGAAGCCACCATGTGTCGATGACTCAGCTTCCGTTGACCGAAACTAGTCTCTCTTGCATGCGTCACTTCTTGATTCAGTGAATACCGTGTGCCACGTATTACGCTCCTAGTGACTGGCGCTGTAAATTTTCCTCTTTTTCATCTCAACCCTTGATCTGAAGATGATCTGACGATTTAGATTCCACTTGAGTTATATTTAACTCTCTAATCACCCCATAAATCCTAATGAGTCGTAATTAACATAATTTTTATCAATTTTTGGAGTCAATAAGAGAAATACACAAAAAATTCAAAGGAAGATAAAATTTTGGTAAAGATTCAAAAGGAGATTGGTATTACAATTCAAGAGATTAATTATATTTTTTCTTCTTCTCCTTTCTTTATCAATTTTTTTACGAAAAATATGAACTTTATGAAAAAAATTATATTTAATTAATTTATTAATCTAAAGGTCTTATGAACCCAATTTTCACCATATGATGATCTAATATTTTACCTCAATTATGATTTCAATTTAATTATATTATTTAATATGATTTTTATGCTATTAATTGTTTAGCCAACAATTGATCTATAGAGGTAATTAAATAGATTTGAGATAATTATTTAATTATTTGTCTTAATTAAATAACATGCATAATTTTTAGCAGAAATGTATGATTTTTATGTATGTGATCCATAATTGATGAACTTAATAAATAGTATGCAATTTAATTGACATAAAAGTGTGATTAAGTTAATTACTATATTATATATAATTTACTTTAGAGAGAAATATATGCTAAGTTAGATTCAATTGATCATGTAATTAATTGATGATTATATTGAAAAGATTTTAGTGATTCACATGTTTAGAAAATTGAGAAATTAAGTATTCTTATATATTTTTTCATATTTCTTAACTGTCAAATTTGATTTAATTAATTATTGTTATTTATTTTTAGTTATTTTAATTTTTAAAATATAAAAACAAAAAAAAAATTGATTTTTATTTTTTTGTTTTAAAAATTAGTTTCTAACAACATAGTCTCCGTAGTAACAATTTTTTCTTATCATTATATTACTTATTGCGTAAGGGTCTTATCACCCTAGTAGAAATATTTGTCTTGTAGACTATGGAAACACTATAAGCAATGATCTACTTTACATCTCCTAAGGGCTATAATTAGAGATCTCATTGTTTATGGTACATAAGTTCCTATGTTAATGGGAAATTTGCTACTTTGAGTGCGGTTTTTAACTAATGGTTTGCTCAATTGGAAAGATTATACGAAACCTAGTAAAAGAGAGATTTTTTTTATTTACAAATTACTTAATATTTAAAAGGCACTAAAGATTCTGCAGATTTTGGCCTCACAATTGTCAAAGGTGCTTTTTAGTTTTTCATTAAATGCATGAAAAAACCAGTGTGCTGCTAAAAACATTTTTGAGTAATGCATCTTAATTATGTAATCATCATGGTGAACCAAATTTAGGTTTTTAAGAGAAACTTAAAGCATTCTATAACCTTTTACAAAGGTATAATTGTAATTATGATCAGAAACTAAATTCATCTAAAACCCACATTTCTCTCAAATTTGACCAAACAATATATCTTTAGAAGTGCTTTCACCCATGAAAAAGCATATCGAAAACATGCTCTGGGGTGCGTTCCATGTGATCAAAGAACTCTAACAATTCAACAGTTCTAAACAGGCATGATTATTTCATAATTGCATAAGGATTCACAAAGTATGGCTCCTTATAATAAAAGTAGATGACAGATAACACGTATTTCATGGTGCTTTATGCCTGCTGAAGATGTAAAATGATATTAATGACCTGTTAATTTCGTTGATGGGTAAGGTAGCAAGGAACTTACTAAAGGACGATTATCACTGTCAAGAATAAACAAACTGCTACCCATAGCTGGTGTGCTAAAAGCAGCCAGTGATTGAGCTTGTAACAAAGACCCAGTAACAAATCCACCACCAATCTCTGTACCACCACAATATTCAATAACAGGCTTGTAGTAAGCTCTACCCATCAGCCACAGGTACTCATCTATATTAGATGCTTCACCAGTTGAGCTAAAGCAACTACAAGATACCGGAGAAATCACGAACTGTGATTGAAAAACTCAATGACATAAAACGAACTATCAGCTAGATAGAACCCATGCATCCAAATACTCAAATAAGGTAC
Source organism: Hippophae rhamnoides (assembly GCA_033030585.1). Taxonomy (NCBI): domain Eukaryota; kingdom Viridiplantae; phylum Streptophyta; class Magnoliopsida; order Rosales; family Elaeagnaceae; genus Hippophae; species Hippophae rhamnoides. The sequence continues at coordinate 38,230,623 of CM065436.1, forward strand.
TTCACACTAAAAATAAGGAGCATATACTAATGACACTTACCGGATAGCTGACCAGTCATAGCCAGCAACACAGTTTGTACTCTTCCATGTTCGGACAATGCTTGGGATTACACCAAGCATTGTTACTCTAGCATCCTAACAAATTGCTAAAGTTACTTGAGGAATGTTTTAAAAGAGAAAACACAAAATGCTTATATAAATGAACATGAATTGACATTGATAAGAATATTGATATTTAAATCATTGCTATTATTGCCACATTATATTCCAATTATTTGTTTAAAATTCTACTGCAATTTTCTGAAAATTCCATTTCTAAGTGTTTGCTTAATGGTAAATGAAAAGTAAAAGATGATTAATAAGAGTTAATTTTCTGAGATTTTATGGCATATTCCATAAAAATATGTAAGACTCGGTAAAGTATGATCCTTGGGTTGTCTTGAGTTAATGACCCACCCTTATATACATGTGACATGACCATAAGGAATAGCAAACACACAAGTTGTGTGAATAGTTTTTTTTTTGGCACAATGTAGGAATGCTCTCATTGAAAGTTTTTTAATGATAAATATGTAAAATGAAGTAGAAAAATTAGGTGATTTAAAAAAATAAAAAATGGAATAATTTTAATGCCTTTTTTTAAAAAAAATAAGAAGATTATGCATTAACGGATGGTTTTTTCCCCTATGAATGTAGTTATGGATAGTTATTGTGAAAAGGGGTGGTTTGCATATTAAAAAAGATGTAAAAGAAGATGAACACATGAGACATAGAAACAAAACTAAATAAACAATTAGAAGAATTTACACATAATTTAAATGATGTTTGTTATGTTTATGCATGTTGCTAGTCTAGACAGAAACCTATGAGATACACTGTTACTATTGTGTTTACCACAGTTTTTTTTCTCACTTCTATTTGTTTATGTTATGTGTTGAATTGAACATGTTTTATACTTTCATTTTGTTATTTGTTTAATTCACGTTTGTGTGACCTAAATGGCTAAATTGGTATAGAACTTACGAAAACATTCCATAGGATGATGTTTTCACCCCTCATTTAGGTTCCGATTACCTATCTGATTCAGAAAAACAATTGACTTTTGTGCAATTGTTATTGTTCCTACGTATAGAATTCTCAAAACCCATAAACAACTAAGCAAGCCATCCATAAGAGGATCGGTGACGGTTGCTAGCAGTGGAAAAGATTGAATGCGTCGTTGGTGCAGGGGTGAATAACGCTTTAATCTCTATACTCTAAAGTGAATTATATTACGTGGGGCCGATATTATTTTGGTACACATTGGAGGAAGGTTTAAGTTATGTCAAGGGTTTGTTACATGGCTAAAGCTAAAAACAAAGTTATGGATAATTTTTGGGTTCTTTGTTTTTTATTTGTGTGAATAAAAGTTTTTGAGTGTAATGGAGCTTTGGGTCTGAGTAATTTTCGTGTTCCTAATATTATTCTTGAAATACATGGCATATTGAGTATTGTTTCGAGACTCTTGTATCAAGAAGTCATATTAGTGAATTTATTTGGAACTTAAGGTGTGGATTAGGCTACCAATCCACATAAATTTTCTTGTGTTTTTGCTTTATTGTTGATTTTTTTCGCTTTCACATTCGCTTTTGTTGCATTTGGTTTTTTTTTTTTGTGCTTAACAAGTGGTATCAGAACTAATGTTTGGGAGATCTTGGTTTATGGAAGATATGACAACAAGAAAGTTAAAGACACAAAATGACAACACCAAAGGTATATGAGTGCAAAAATGGCTTCTTAAAGTGCACTTAAAGAAGCAATTGTATACCTTAAAAATAGATTAAAGTGGTGACCTTAAAAGTCATATAAATAAATTCAGATGATGTGCTCCTGAATTACTAAAGATTGATGTGAAGATACAAGAGTAACAGCAGGCAATGATATTGTGGTCTTCACTGCTTAAGAGAAAGACTATATTAACTGTGGATAAGGTGTTAACAATTATCTTGAAAACTATTAATAAGAAGCAATTGGCTAGTTCTTTAAGTTACGAAAATTCTCTTGCCAGATGGTGATTCATGAGCAAGCTCAAATAATGAAAAAAAAGAGAGATCCAAGTAGAGATAGAAATTGATTCAAGCCTTATCAAAGATGTGATATTGAGTATTTCTATTCTCACAAGAAATGACACATCAAAAAGTAACGCAAAGAAAGATTAAAGGTCATAAGAGACCTTAACGAGAAGAAACAACAAGGTGCTACATGGGCAATGGTAATTGAAACTTGTGATATCAAAAATGATACAATTTGTGTGACAAGTGATGATGGTTTTCGGATGATTGGATTTTGGATTCTGCTTTGCGCATTTCACATGTGTGCAAATAAAGAGTTGTTTAATAGGTACAAGCCTCATGATGCTAATGATACTACGATGACTACTGGTTCAAGAAGCAAGGTTTTGATATGGGTACTGTGAAAATGAAAATATTTGGTAGAGTTGTCCAGACATTAGGTGATGTGAGACATGTACCAAATTTAAAGAAGAATTTGGTTTCATTAAGTAGGTTGGATATATTGAGTTATAATTTTTATACAAGGAACGGGTTTATGGGGATTGGTAAAGGTTTCTTGGTTATTATGAAAGGAAAAAAGAGAGCTTGTACAAGTTGATAGGGGTTACTATGGAGGTGGAGTTGCAACCGTCTCTAAAGATAAAGTAAATGTTGGGTAAAAAATTGAACTTAAAATCTTGTAATAATGATGGTAATATGAAGCAAGAAAAATGTGCAAAGTTCAATGAAGATGTAACAGTTTTTGGGGGTAAAAATATAGTATTAAAGAGTTTCTCTCAAGGTAGAGTAAGTCCAAGTAAGATTGTCTTTGACTGAAGATAAAATGGTGGATGCAACTTACCCTTAAATGAGGTGCAATGAGGGACAACATGCGTGGACATGCCACAAAATGGTGCTTGTTGGTAGTTTTTGAGCTAAGGTTGAGATTGTTGGGATTGGTATTTCAAAAGCAATATTAAAAAGAAGGAAAAAAAGCGTTTTTGGAAGAGTTCATGTTGATTAATGATAACTTTTGATATCTTTTGAAGGAAGAAGAAAAAAAAGGTCATTGTAATGAGATGCTATGGCATATTAATTCCCATAGAAATATGTAAGAGTTGTTAAAGTGTGATCTTTCGGTTACCTAGAGTAATGACCATATATGTCACATTAGATACCATAAGGAGTAACAAACACAAGTTATGTGAAAGGTTTGTTGCATGGCTAAAACTAAAAACAAAGAATTGATTTTTAGGTTCTTTGTTTTTGAATTGTGTGAATGAGTTTTTAGGTGTAATGGGACTTTGAGTATGAATGTAGTTTGTGTTCTTAATATTATTCTTGAGATACAAAGTGTATTGAGTATTAATTAGAGATTCTTGTATCAAGAAGTGATGTTAGTGAATTTATTTGGGACTTTAGGTGTTAATTATACTAATTTTCTAATCCACATAAATTTTCTTGTGTTCTTGCTTTATTGTTGATTTTTTTCGCTTTCGTACATTTTTGTCGCATTTGATTGTTTTTTTTGCTTCTGTTGTGTCCAGCACTTTGAAGGATGACAAGACACCTAAAGAGCCCGTTATAAATTTTCATCATCAATTGTATATGAAGGATGTGTTTGTAATTCGAATCTTCGTGGGAAAAAGGTGGTAAGAATTACCTGAGGGGAAAAATAAGAGGAAAAGAATAGAATAATATAGTGTACTATTGATGAGTTGATTACCAAAGAAGACAAGTCTTTTAAAAAAATTATTTTTTAACTCTCTACCCGACATGTTTTCCTCACCATTGTTTCCCACACATATTTGAGTTCCAAACACAGCCAAATTGTACAGGTTCCAAGTTCCCATGTTATGAGTATAATGGGAAACATTGATAGTGAAAAGTGAACTGAATGAAAATTTGAGGAAGAGATTCATCGAGCAATTTCCAAATATTCTTACCATAAAACTCCTGACTACTAGGGTTGACTTTGAGGTTTTTTAGAATCAAGGGGAATAATTGAAAGAGGAATTGGAGGTATTCATTAAGTTTTATGAAAGGAGAGTGTTATATATATAGAAATACATGTTCCACTTCCATCTAATTGATTTCAAAAGTAAAATAAATTAAATATGATATTGGGTGGGGATTGTAGATTTTAGACCATTAGTTCGTTCTAAAATTTAGATAAGACGATAGCTAAAGTCGTGTAATTGGTACTTAAGAAAGTTCTAGATTCAATTTAATCCTCGAATTCTTAAAGTTTCCTGCACAAATCCCAAATAATTGGGTTGAAAATTAACCTCCTAATGGCTCTAATGAGTTCAGTTAACATCTTTGTGATACTCATAAGATAGTTATGCTCATATACCAGGAACAATAACGAACTTCATGAAATAAAAGAAGAGGGACTGAAACTCGGTAGAAATATTAATCTTTTACCTGTATAAATTTTGCAAAGCCAGAACCAAGTGGAGATCCATCGTACAATGCAATGGAAGCCCCATTCAACAATGAAGCATATACAAGCCAAGGACCCATCATCCACCCAAGATTAGTGGGCCAAGCAACAATATCACCTTTTTGAATGTCCATGTGGCACCATGCGTCTGCGGCAGCTTTGAAAGGAGTGGCCTGAGTCCACGGAATAGCCTTTGGTTCCCCTATACAACAGACTAGGTTAGTTAAACCTGTAACTTGACATCATATATAATTTTTAGCATTTTGGAAGATAGTATGTAAACTAATTGAATGAAATCTCTTGGCCAAATGCTGCCTAGATAATGAGATATCCTTTTAACTCTGGATACATTTCTTACAAGCGACCTAGTCAAGACATAAAATAGTACAATTATTCTTCATTATTCCTACTTTTGGAATAAGATAAATGGAAGTACAATATTAAAGAGCTATTTAAATTGCACTTCCCTAATTAAATTTGTTTGAAAAACATATAACTAAAAGAAGTATATATACTGAGATAATAAGCTTTTAATTGAATAATGTGCCAGCAGCTTCTCGGTCAGAACATATAAAATTCCTTTTTGCACGTATATATTATAATTTATCAGAATGCTTTTCTTTTCATAAGTGAGAATTTTATAATATAACAATATACAGGGTCTGCCTTCCCTTCTTCTCGCATTAGGGTTGAAGAATGTACCAATTTTTGACAAATTCAGATAAAAAATTCTCATTTTGGATTATAATCTTCCCTTAATCATCATCAATCTTGCACTCTCACTAAGTTTAGAGTCTTTTTTCATCATTTCCTGCCTCCAACATCACCCAATTGAAAACAACCTATTGATATCATTTTCTAGATAGCATACTCATCAGGCTGATTAGAACTACTACCCTTTCGTTTCCTCAAAAATTTGTGCAATTAACAAAGCAATTTATCTCTCTCATTATTGCTTTCGTGCATGATTTTATTCCGAAATCAAAATCAGCTTCATTTATTACCCTATTGAGCAACCAATACCTTATCTTTTGCAAGCATCTTTACTAGCTTTCAGCTCAGTTTTCTAGCCATTTCCATAAAATCACGATTTCCAGATATCTTACCAACAGAAGATGAAGAGTCTAATGAATTTGCAGGTAACCCCTTGAAGTTCTCAAGACCAATAGGGATTTGAAGTTTCACTCTGTGAGTATAAACAACAGATATGAGAGGCACTGTTCCGTTGACTTTTATCATCCAAAAACCACTTGCAAAAAACTCATCAATTTCTCTATTCCCAAGCAAACCTTCCTCTCTCTAATTGCTACTAAAGCCCAATTTATCTCTGACAAAGTGATAAGAGACTTAGTAGAACAAAATAACTCACTTGCACTTTGCTTGAAATAGAACTCAAAAAGGACCCTGCTGAAGCTCTTCTAGCTTCTTCCATCATGCTCATTGGTAAAGTTCTAACAAGTAAAATTGTTAAAAAGCATCAAGTAGTTATGTCTATACACAAAGCCTAGGAGAACCAAAGGGATTTATTGTGGTAACTAAAGATTATAGAAACAATGTTTTCTTCTTCACCATTTCATTTGCAGAAGAGCTCAATTTGGGATAAGTGTATCTGGCAAGTAAATGGTTCACTTATAGTGTTGAGAGAATGGGATAACAATTTAACAATACAAGAGCTTGAATTCAACTTTTCCACTTTGTGGGTTCAAGCCCACGGCCTGCATTTCGCTAGTATTGGAGCTCCTAGTGCTGAAAAATTCACAAACCTCATAGGCAATCTCATTCAAGTAGACAACAATGTAGAAGAACAACTAGTTAACAAGAACTCTTTGTGTTTTAGAGTGGATTTAAATGTGCATGAACCTCTTTATCTGTGTGTAAAAATCCTACAAACAATCAACCCAATGGCTCCATATGAGTAGAATTTAAATATGAAAGGCTTCCAGAATTTTGCTTCAATTGTGGTATTCTTGATCACTTTACAAAGGACTACAATGCGTCATCAAGTTAATGAATCAAACTTGGTTTCTATCTATGGAGAATGGCTTCATGCCAATTATGAAGTTCAATCGCCCATGTCTTTTTTTCTGGAACATGGATGGCCCGAACAACATTTTTGGAGTGTCAATCAAATGCACTTCATTCACTAATCCTAATCAAGAAGGCCTTTCTTGAGCAAGATTAGGTTATGGTGTTCCTACACATTAGGTGACTCTTAATAACATCTCTGATATGAGAGATTACTCCTTCTCTAAATCCATTAATATGCGAGATAAATTCTCTGATAAAGCCAATAGAATCCATGCTGAAGTCTAGGAAATTCTATGAATGTTTCAAATATTGGATTTGAAAAATTTTAATACGTTCTTCCACAATTGGTACTTTAAAGGCAGCGATATTACAATGGACATGAATAGGAGGTTTTGTAGGAAATCAACCTAGGAGTATGGTCAGTTTCCTGATATCCAGGGTGAAACCAACCCCTAATTTTAAGATAGCAGTTTCCTGTATTTCAGGATGGAACCAACCCCCGTTTTTAGGATATTAGTTTCCTGATTTTCAGGATGATTTACAGCTGTATACTAATAACTTCCAGCAGTATATTAGGCATAAAAATGTATATATAAAGGGATCAAATATTAAGAAAAAAAGATAAGAAGTAATTGTTCTGTAAAATAAGAACAGCGTCATGGTATCAGAGCCTTAGGCCTATAAACCGTCGCCTTCTTAGCCTCTTTGTTCAACTAGTTCTGTAAGTTCACCTAGTATGATGTCGTATACTCAAGCAAGGAATGCACCTTTTCAGCTTCCAACTCAAGTTTCGCCTTTTGGGCATGAGAGCTATGAAAAAAGCCCGAAAGTTTAAATGTACTTAGTACACTGGAAGATGACATGGATGAAGAGGTTCAGAGACAAGTAACCGAATCAATTCCAATATGGGAAATTAGCAAATTTTGGGCTTGGATCCATTCTTGATCCCGCTCCTAAACATAATCCTTTTGGTGGTCTATTTACATTGCAGTGCAATTAATGTTCTACGCTTCTCCTTTTGACAAGATCTGGGCCTCGAGAGGCTATTTCGCCTCGCATCTTTTCGATTCAGATCTACCATCAACCGTGATAAACTCACCTCCAAATTCAAGTGCATTTTCCGGTAATCCTATCCCATTCACTAAGGAGCAGTTAGAACTTCTCCAACAACTTATACAAAAGGCAAATATCAACACCACATTGTAAGACGTGAATAACTCCACACATATTTCCGATCCAACAAAACATGCCTTTGAAAAATTTCTCCTCATCTTGGATAGTAGACTCAGTGCCTCCAATCACGGCATGACAGTGATCAATCACTTTTCACAACCTATTCACCTTGCTGGGGACTTCAAACAAGCGATGTGTGCCACCAATGGTACTCGCCTGCGAGGCTTAGTAACGAGGAGATTTGCCCACCAAACAACCTCATTCTCAAATCAGGTTATTCAGGCCTGGATTTTGTGCAATCTCATACAGCTTAGTAAATTAAATCATGACCTTTAACCCAAAACTAAATTCTTGGCTAAATCTTGTGTTTTTCAGACTTGAAAGCCTGGGAAAATGATTCAAGGCGGTCTTTGATTACGTGCCAGGCCTACATGTTCTCGATATCAACATTCCTTCAAACCATTCTGCGTCATCAATGTCAATCGAGTCATAATCTTAAGTTTCATAGTCATACTAATAAGGAAAGTGAAATCATGATGTGGCATTTTCGTCTAGGTCACCCAATTTTTCGTGATTTGAAACGTTTGTTTCCATCCTTATTCATCAATAAAAATCCCAATTTATTTCATTATGTGAAGTTTGTCGTTAGCAAAACATACTCGAAACACTTTTTCACCATGACGCCTGAACCAAGTCACCCTTTTCCTCATTCACGGTGACATTTGGGGACCGTGTCGTGTTCCCGATATTCGGGTGCTCGATGGTTCTTCTTGTTAGTTGATGATCATACTCGATTATGTTGGACATTTCTTATGAAAGACAAATCAAAACCCAAGCACATATTTCCACTTTTTCATGCATTCCAAACTCGGGTCAATACCAATATTCAAATCCTAAACCTGATAATGCTAGTGATTTCTTTAATTAGATCTTAGTGGATATCTCAAATCACATGGTATTGTCCAACAAAACTCACTACGTTGACACACCACAACAAAACGGTGTAGCCGAACGCAAAACCGTCATATACTTGAGGTTGCCCGAACTTTACTTTTTAAACCAATGTTCCTAAAAAATTTTGGGGTGAAGCCATTTTTCTTTATGACACACTTGATCAACCGAATGCCTTCTCGAGTTTCTCAACTTTCATTCACCTTTAGAAGTCTTGAGTCAATATTCTACTCACAACTTGTGTCACCAATTCCTTTCAAGGTTTGGTTGCCTTGTTTTGTCGTATTCATTCACGATATCGTGACAAACTTGATGTACCCGTGCCAATAAATGCATCTTTGTTGGTTACTCACCAATCAAAAAGGCTACAAATGTTTATCTCCCATCACTGTGTAAGTTTTACCATTCCACGGACGTTACTTTCTTGAAGAAACTCTATTCTATTCTAATTACGCAATTCAAGGGAGAATCACACTCAATGAATTGCGGGATCGTCATCACTCGTTGAACCGACTTATCATCTCATTTACCCTCCACAACCTTGTCCTCTTCCAACCTCGATACCCATTCCGCATTCTCCTTCAAAAACCAAACTCCGATCAATCTCCCTTTGTTTATCCTAGACATCTTCTCCTTCCTAATGATGCCATAAAAGTTTATGAAAGAAGAGAAATCCCGACTTGCTCACACGAAATCGCAAAGCCAAGAAACTCTCCCGAACCGGTAGACCGAAAGATTACAAGATGAAACAGAATCTAGTCCAAAACTTGGTTCTAACCCTGAGTTAGATCTTCCTATTGCACAAAGAAAAGGCGTTCGATCATGCACTCAACATCCTCTTCAAAGTTACATTTCTTACGCAAATTTGTTCCCAAAATTTCAGGCATTTGTGACATCCCTAGACAACATCAAGATTCCTAATTTTGTCAATGAAGCTCTAAAAGTTCCTGAATGTCACAAGGCAACCTTAGAAGAATGTAATGCACTTGAAAAGAATGGTACATGGATGTTAACAGAGCTACCACTTGGAAAGAAGACAATAGGCTGTAAATGGATATTCTCTGTAAAACGGAAGGCAGATGGAAATATCGATAGATATAAAGCTCGACTAATGGCTAAAGGGTTCACCCAATCATATGGAATTGATTATCAAGAGACTTTTGCTCCTGTAGCAAAACTTAACACGTCGTGTCTTGTTTGCCTATCGCAGCTTAACGAGGATTGGCCACTACTTCAACTCGATGTCGAACGCATTCTTAAATGGAGATTTGATCGAAGAAGTTTACATGGATGTGCCTCCCGGCTTTGAGACTAAAGATACACAAGGAAAGGTATGCAAGTTGAGAAAGGCACTATGGACTTAAACGATACCATGAAGCGTAGTTCGAAAAAATTCACCAAGGTCCTCAAACAGGATGGATACTTTCGGACACATGCACCACACTTTATTTGTCAAACACTTCGTAGATGGGAGAATCACAACTTTGATTGTATATGTTGATGATATAGTTCTTACAGGAAATCATGTAGGAGAAATAAAGAGACTTAAGATGCTATTATCCAAGGGAATTCGAGATTAAAGACTTGGGATATTTGAAATATTTCTTAGGGATGGAGGTGGCACGTAGTAGCACCAAAGGAATCTCGGCTTTCTCAACGCAAATATGTTCTAGATCTCTTGCCGTGAGATCGTGTAGGTGGGTGTAAACCTTTTGAAACACCGCCCATGGACCCTAACACCAAACTAATGCCTCTCGAGCCCGATGAATTGGCATGACGACAAGGGCAATATCAACGTTTGGTAGGTAAGTTAATTTACTGACTCATACACGTCCGCATATAAGTTTTTCGGTCGGTGTTGTTGTTAGCGCTTCTTGGCAACCCATCAATTGATCACTTGGAAACGATAAATCGTATTCTAAGATACTTGAAGAAGGATCCTGGAAAGCGGCTCGTCGTGGCAAGAAAACAATTAATAGGAGATTGAAAATTTATACTGACGCTTTGATTGGTAGATCTCCTAGTGACCTAAAATCCACATCCTGGATATTGCTCATTTATTTGGGGAAATTTGGTGACGGCGTAGCAAAAGCAGCGATGGTAAGCACGTAGTAGTCACGAGGCCGAAGTTAGTGCATTGGCTGGGCATCCAATGAAAGAATTTGGCTAAAGCAGCTATACTGAACTCAAGGTTGAACATTCGAGAATCTATTAGAATCACATGTGTGACAACAAGAACGTAATTACCATAAAATCCAGTCCACCATGATCGAACTAAACATGTGGAAATTGATAGGCACTTCATCGCGAGAAAATTGAAGGCGAGATGATCTCCCCTCAACTATGTTCCATCAAGACAACAAGTAGCAGATATCTTAACCAAAGCTTTGTTTCAACCTAATTTCACAGAGTTAAATGTAGCACTTGGTTTGGAAAACATATATTGCCTTTAGGCGAGAGTGTAGAAATCAACCTGGGAGTATGGTCGGGTTTCGATATCCGGTGAAACCAACCCCGATTTTAAGAGAAGCGATTTCGTATTTCGGTGGAACCAACCCCTGTTTTTAGGATATTAGTTTCCTGATTTTCAAGATGATTTACAGCTGTATACTAATAACTTCCAGCAGTATATTAGGCATAAAAATGTATATATAAAGGGATCTAATATTAAGAAATAAAGATAAGAAGTAATTTTTCTGTAAAATAAAAACAGCTTCAGGTTTAAAATGCTGCTGCAGGCTATTGGAATTGAAATACAATTTGACATGGAAAAGGACAATTTTCTTTTCGAGACTAGCACCATCTTTGCTATTGCTCGAGAGATTCACAATGTGTTTTTTTTGGATTCACATGATATCGGCATTTAAGTTTTACGAATAATTTTTCAAGTTCAAATGAATTTTCACCAAGTTAATTTACTAAACAGATCTTCTAAGCCTCGAAACCAAAATATACAAAACCTACCCGATGATTCTGGGTCTTTTACAGGTGCTCTTAAAGAGCCAAAGAAAAATGTTGGTTCAGTAGCCAAGTCTCGTTCTAATACTACAAAAAAGAAAGGTGATAATGCATTGGCTAAGAGGAAGGCTATCTTATATTTGTTGAGAGGGACTAAAAAAACAGTAGTAGAGAAGATAATGATAGATTATTAGTTTCTAATTCTGGCTCTTTAATTTGTTTGAATGATCAATATCAAGCGAATACAGAGGTTTCTACGGCTAGTGGGACACAACAAGAAGCTGCATTTTCTAGTAAAAATCCTATGGGTGGGGAGGCGATCCTCAACTTGCCCCCTAGGTGCCATGATTGTCCTAAGTTGGAATGGGAAAGGTCTAGCCAGACCTCATGCCAAGAAAGCACTGCACTACCTGATTAGAAGAAATAAACTAGATGTAGTCTGCTTAATGAAGACAAAAATCAGTGCAACTGCATCTCAATCTCTGCGACAATTTTTAGGTTTTAAAAATGTTTTATTTCTCCAATGATGGATAGACGTGGCAGGTTCTTTTTGTTTTTGAATAGTAATCTAGCTTTTAATTTTCTGCTTATTGGTACAAGCTATGTTGTTTGTGAAGTTGCTCACCCTATGATTTTAAATGAAAAAGTTATTTTGTGATGTGTATATTCCCCTTTACTATCATGACAAAACACAAACATGACACTTTCTCTTTAAATTTTGCATACAATTCATCGACCGTGGGTCTTGATTGGTGATTTTAATGACATAACATCACAAGAAGATAAGCAAGGTGGACTTCTTTTCTGTTGCAACTCTGAAAACAAGCTTCCTTCGTTTATGGCACAAATAAGAGCACTTGATTTAAGCAACATTGGAGCCAAGGAGACGAAACTAACAGAATTTACTTTTTATCGTAGGCTGACAAACACACAATGATTAATTTTGTTTTACAAACTATGCCCATTTATTCCATAAACACTTTTAAGTTACCAACTAGTTTTTACGACGCCGCAGATTCATTGATGAAAAATTCTGGTGGAAAGGTAATACAAATTCTCAACACTTTTTTACTCTTATAAATTGGGATTCTATCTACAAACCTAAAGTTGAGGAGGGTTTGGGATTTCGTAAAACTAAAAATTTCAACAAAGTTATGTTATCCAAAGCTGCTTGAGAGTTGGTAATTCAATCTAATAAATTATGAGTTAAAATCTTCAGTCAAAAATATTTAAGCATAATTCTTTCCTTGATGTCATCAAGAAGTCAAATGATTCAAAAATCTGGAAAGGTTTGTACTAGACATAAGATCTGATTCATAAAGGTAGTTGCTGGAAGACAGGTACAAAAAATGCTAATATTTGGCATGATCCTTGAATAACTGGTCTCCTATTATAAAAGCTTCCTCAAAGTTTGATTGAAAGAAGAATTTTAGACATCACCTTACAATATCTATATTTGATCTTTGCTTTTGGAATAATTATTGGTTTTGAGATTTTTCAAAACTAGTTTCACATTTTAGTGAAGACATTACATCTTACGTTATGAAACTTCAACCACCTAACCCCTCCACTACTAACCAAATTCATTGGTATAGTAAAGGAAAACAAAAATTCTTTGTCAAAGCTGCTTAGAAAGTTCTTATTCTAAATAAAGTCCAAAATACACATACTAGTTTTTAAAAGAAGATTAAGAAAGCTTCAATTCATGAAAGACATAAAATTCTACTTCAAAAAATTGCTAATAACTATTTAAGCACAAAAAATAAATTTAGTGTTTGCATGACTTTTGAAGATCTAAATTGACCTTTATGTGGAAAAGTAGTTGAAGATGTGGAAAATCTTTTCATAAGATGTGAACTACTCAGATCTTGGCGGTTTAGCTGCAAATGGAACATTTTCTAGAATTTCGTTGAGAAGTTAGATACTAAATCATACTTATCTTCAATTCTGAATCCCCCAACTAAATGACTAACTACAGAATAGATAAAGAAACATTTACCCTCACTGCAGTTATCATACTTGAACAGATATGGTGGTTATGGAATGAAGTAGTCCACAATAACAAGATTATTGATTACCAAAATCTAGTTAATAGAGTTTTTAAGAGAGTCAAGGAATTCTCTTACCTCCTTCGTGCCAAAAAAAAAAAGCAAAAGGAAACTATTTTGAATGAAGACTCTTATATCATTCCTAAGTCTTGGAAAACTTCACCCCATAATGCTATTTAAATAAACTTTGATGTTGCATGAATACAAGACAAAGCAAGTTTGGGATTCATGGTCGCAGATCATTATGGAAGAGTAATATACTCATGGTCGGATTTACTACTGCTCTATCTAGTAAAGAAGCAAAAGTTGTTGCTTACTACAGAGCACTTCAGCACGCATTAAACAGGAAAACCATAGTAATTTAGATTGAGGGAGATGCAAAAACAATCATTGATGCTTTCAATATAGAAAATTGGTCTTTAATTGATTCGAACTCTCAACATATCCTCTAAGAATCAATTAAGTTGCTTAGTAAGTTTTCCATGCTATCAGTGAGATGGATCCCTCGAGAATTCAACATGTAAGCTCACAACTTGATTAACTGGGCTAGACATACATGGTTGGTTGGTAACATTCCTATTCAATCTTTATCGGCCTTCATATCTAGCTCCACATTGAGGAAGAAACTATAATAGATTTTTCTAAGCTTTAATGTAGCAAAAAAAAACATTAGAATGCTTTTCGAGCAAAAATTCCAATGTTAAACTACCTGTGGTTCCAGAGGAGAAGAGTATGTTTGTATATGCTTCAATGTGTTGCTCTACAGCAGCAAATTCATTTTTTCTGCAGGCAGGATTCAAAAAAATTATATATAAATGAGAAAATAATTTACATTAGAGCTTTGATGATAAATAAATCTTTTAAAGGTAAACAAACTTTATTCAAGTAAACCTGAGATAATTACATAAATATGATTATTGTACTAAAATATTAACAAGAAGATGTCCACAAAAAAAGATTAAGGATGGACTAAGACCATATAGTCTTTGCCCGACTCTTTCACAAAGCAAAAATCTTGGTCTATGCCAAAACAAAATGGTAAGGATCTTATAGCCTGAAAATTAACCATACAGAATTAACAATACTCATTTTCACTCCCTCCAAGAAGAAGCAATAAAGATCTCTTTCTTTCCAATCTTACCAGAAATGATATACATGCAGTGCAATGGTACCTCCATTTATTCAATGAATGTTACAATTCTAAATTTCAAACGTTTCCTATAAATAACATCTTAACTATTTGGAAACAAACCAATTCAAGACTCCAATGCACTAAATCTATTTCTACCTACTAAAGACTATTTCAAGAATTGGAACTTCTACATGAAAGATATGCATGACAAGTTAAAATACCTGATGTCCTGAATATTAAGAATGCCTTCAATAACTGCTGGACAGAAACAACATAATTTGTTAAACTGCATTAAATGTGATAGGGTTTCCTTATTGTTTAGGAGTCTTATAAGAGCCTGAGTGTCTAAGTGTCTAAGTGTCTCGATATCTATGGGACTTACTCTCGTCATAATCAATAACAACATATTGGAATTCACCAACTTTCTTATTCTCCTTTTCACCAGCTTTGAATTATGAACAAGGTATTGGAGTACGTGCTTGTAGTACCAAAGCCGTCTTCTCCACTCTACCTTTTGTTTGCTTGTCCGTCAAAAATGATGAAGAAAAAAAGCATGGATCTTAAGTCCAGATCAAATTGGTTAAGACTGGTACAAATTTTGAAAAAGGTTATGAATTAATTATGCTGAATGAAAAGTTCTGGACAAATTGGTCAAATGTGAAAAGATTATGGATAATACTGGTCAAACTAAACCTAGTCCGTCAACTGTGAAGGAAAAATTTGCATTTTTACTTGTTTTTTTAATAGATAACAATAATATCTTTAATGAGGAGTGAAAATGCAAGTAATCCACTCAACCACACAAGGTTGACAGTTCCCCCCAACACAAGAATGAAGGACTCGAATAAAATAAAACATAAATTATCAAAGACTAGCATCAAAAATACTATTAATGGAAATCTAAAACAGATTTTGGAATCTTCAGATGAAGTTGCCCACAAAAAACTCAGAAACAGAACCTTCCTTGCAAAAGACAGCCACATTACTCTATATTTTCAAATATTCTGTCATTCAGCTCCTACGTCACAGCAGAGATACCCTTTGGAGGTACCCTTTGAATCCAAATACCCATATTTTCTGCCAGTTTAGTCCATAACCCACAAGCTAAAGTACAATGTAGAAACAAATGAACGACAAGAAGATACCATTTGATCAACTTATTATTGGTAGCTGAAACACTATAACACTGATGAACTACTGCATGTAGAGTAAGCAACTCTACTGATTATTTTTAATATGGCACTTCATATGTCTTTTACTATGTCCAGCTCGAAGAGTCAAGGAAAGCAAGAATAACCTGTTAAATATATTACTAGGAAACAAGTATAGGGATTTTTTTTTTAGTTGAGTTAGGAGTGAGTCTTATGAGTCCTAGACCAGTATTTATAAATATGTAAGTACTCTCTGTTTATAATCAATTAAGACCTAATGGAATTCTTCATTTTTCTTAATTGATTTTCACCTACTTCAATTTATCAACAATATCATAAGACAAAAAGTGCATGCTGTTTACTTGGAAAGGGTGGGGAGAATGAAGAAGCAACATAAAGTGTTATGTTTCAAGATATCCACACAGTGAAAAGGAAAATATAATATATATATATATATATACACACACACGCACACATCCATACACGCACACAACAAAAAGAGCATATAAGACATCATTACATACATTAATTAAGGTAAATGTTCTTCAGTCAGTATTATCAGAGCATACTTAAAATCCATGGCTCTTTCCAGAAAGTCATGCCAAGAAATGTCACCTTCACGCAACATGACGTTTACACTAGAGCCCTTTGAAGGGATGACAATCGCCATAGGAGATTGAGCTTCCACGACTCTACTGCAAGATGATCCATATATTTAGATAGAAATTGTCTTCAAAACAAATCCATTATGTCAATAAAGAAATGAAATTGACAATATGACTAAAGGATGATGAAAACTTAACCTATATAAAGGTATACTTTTTTCAGCACGAGCAATAAAATCCTGAACCCAAAAGTGCAGAAGATGATCAATAAGTAGAAAAATTTGATTCAATTTCATAGCAAAAAATATACTGATACCTTATTGAAGCAGCGAAATAACAACCCAAGATGATGCATGCATGGATTATGAAAACAAAATTACAAAAAAAATTTAAATAATTGAAGACTGTTTTTCATGCAATAAGATATCCAAAGGAGATAGTATAAAAATGTATATGAAAGTGATTGAATGTACTTTCATTTCCAAACAATAATCTTTATTTTTAATTGAATCCATTACATGACAACAATTATAGTTTGGTTCTTTTTTGAACCAATAGTATTGTTCACTATTCAACTTTTCTTCTTTAAAGACACCTTGAACCATATAAGAAAGGTTTTCTGTTTCTTAAATTTTCAACTCGCTTCAAAACTATGTATTGATTATTCAGGTATATCTAATACCTAAAAGACAATAATGACTTTGAAGCATTTTGGGCATCTTGGTCATTGACAATACACATTACTTTCTTCTACCTGTATAACTGAAAAGGAGCCTAAACTAAACGGTACAAAAGCATTTCATCCATTGTGGAAGATCCATATTAGGTTTCTAATATTCATGTTTGATCAAGATTGCATTAAAAACTGCCTCTGATAACTTCCCATTTTAAAGAAGAAACATCTTAAATAAAAATAAAAATAATAATAATAATAGCAAAAAAATGAGTGTCTTGTGATGGTATCTAAGGAATTGATGTAGGAAATCAACCTAGGAGTATGGTCAGTTTCCTGATATCCAGGGTGAAACCAACCCCTGATTTTAAGAGAGCAGTTTCCTGTATTTCAGGGTGGAACCAACCCCTATTTTTAAGATATTAGTTTCCTGATTATCAGGATGATTTACAGCTGTATACTAATAACTTCCAGCAGTATATTAGGCATAAAAATGTATATATAAAGGGATCTAATATTAAGAAATAAAGAGGAGAAGTAATTTTTCTGTAAAATAAAAACGACTGGTATCGAGCCTTAGGCTCGTAAGCTACTTTCTTAGCGTCTTGTTCAACTAGTTGTGTAAGTTCTCGTAGTATGATGTCAAATACGCAAGTAAGGAATGCACCTTTTCAGTTTCCAACTCAAGTTTCAGCTGTTGGGCATGAGAGTTATGAAAAAGCTGAAAGTTTAAATGTACTTAGTACACTTGAAGATGACATGGATGAGAGGTTCGAGAGACAAATGTGAGCTGAATTCAATATGGGAAATTGACGACTTTGGGCTTGGATCCATTCTTGATCACGTTCCTAAACATAATCCTTTTGGTGGTCTATTTAACGGTGCAACTATTAATGTTTACGCTTCTCCTTTTAACGGTACCGGTCCTCGAGGAGAGCTATTTCGGCCTGCATCTTTTCGGTTCCGGTCTCTCGACCATCGGTACAAACTCGGCCTTGAGATTCAAGTGCATTTTACGGTAATCCTATCCCATTCACTAAGGAATAGTTAGAACTTCTCCGACAACTTATACAAAAGAAAAATATCAACGCCCACGTTTAGTAGCGGCGGGAATAACTCCACACGTATTTCCGGATGGTCAACAAAGCGTCTTTGAAAAATTTCCACTCCTCGTCTTGGATAGTAGACTCGAGTGCCTCAATCACGTGACAAGTGATCAATCACTTTTCACAACCTATTCACGCACTGTGAGACTTGAGCACGGTGTGTGTCGCCAAAGCGATGGTACTCGCACCCATGATAGTCGAATAGGGACCATTTGCCTCTCGAACAACCTCGTTCTCAAATCTGTGTTATTTGTGCCTAGATTTTCTTTGCAATCTCATATCGGTTAGTAAATTAAATCATGACCTTAAGTGTGAAACTAAATTCTTGGCTAAATCTTGTGTTTTTCGGGACTTGAGCTCGGGGAAAATGATTGGCGGTCTTTGATTTACGTGCGAACTCTATGTTTTGATATCAACACTCCTGGCAATTACATTAGTCATCAATGTCAATTGAGTCATAATCTTAAGTCTCGTAGTCATACTAATAAGGAAAGTGAAATCATGATGTGGCATTTTCGTCTAGGTTATCCAAATTTTTTAGTATTTGAAAACGTTTGATTCCATCATATTCATCAATAAAAATCCCAATTTATTTCATTGTGAAGTTTGTCGGTTGGCAAAACATACTCGAAACACTTTTCTGCCTTAGCGCCTGGAAACCAAGTCACCACTTTTTCCCACATTCACGGTGACATTTGGGGACCGTATCGCGTTCGATGTCTTGGTGCTCGATGGTTCTTCTTGTTAGTTGATGATCATGCCGATTATGTTGGACATTTCTTATGAAAGACAAATGCGAAACCAAACACATATTTTCACTTTTTTCATGCCATGATCCAAACTCAATTCAATGCCAATATTCAAATCCTAAAAGCCCGATAATGCTAGGGATTTCTTTTAATTAGATCTTAGTGGATATCTCGAATCACGTGGTATTGTCCATAAGCTCTGCGTTGACACACGCGACAAAGCGGTGTGGTAGAAAGCGCTCGAAATCATTATCTTGAGGTTGCACGAACTTTACTTTTTCAAACCAATGTTCCTAAAAAATTTTGGGGTGAAGCCATTCTTCTTATGACACAACGATCAAGCGAATGCCTTCTCGAGTTCTCGACTTTCATTCACCTTTGCAAGTGCTTGAGTCAATATTCTACCTGCTCTGACTTGTGTCACCAATTCCTTTCAAGGTTTTTGTTACTTGTTTTGTCGTATTAAATTCACAATATCGTGGCAAACTTGATGCGTGATAAATGCATCTTTGTTGGTTATTCAACCAATCAAAAGGCTACAAATGTTTCTCTCACGTCACTTTCGTAAGTTTTACCATTCCATAGGCGTTACTTTCTTGAAGAAACTCCATTCTATTCTAATTACGCAATTCAAGGGAGAATCACACTAATGGTGCGAGGGTGGGATTGATAAATCAACTATCGTTGAGCCAATTTATCATTTCATTTACCTCCACTGACCTTGTCTCTTCCAACGATACCCGTTTCCGAGATTCTCCTTGAAAACCAAACTGCGATCAATGCTCCTTTGTTTATCCTAGACATCTTATCGCCCTAACGATGCCAAAAGTTTATGAAAGAAAGAGAAATCCCGACTTGCCCGCGAAATCGGCAAAGCCAAGAAACTTCTGCGAACGGTAAGATCTGAAGATTACAAGATGAAACGAGAATCTAGTCAAAACTTGGTTTCGACCCTGAGTTAGATCTTACATTACCTGCAAAGAAAAGGCGTTCGATCATTACCTTTCGACATCTCTTCAAAATTACATTTCTTACGCAAATTTGTCCCCAAAATTTCGGGCATTTGTGACATCCTGCAGACAACGTCAAGATTCCTAATTTTGTCAATGAAGCTCTAAAAGTTCTTTGAATGGCAAGGCAACCTTAGAAGAATATAATGCCTTTGAAAGAATAGTACATGGATGTTAACGAGCTACCACTTGGAAAGAAGACAATGGCGTAAATGGATATTCTACGTAAAACGAGAAAGCGGATGGAAATATCGATAGATATAAAGCTGACTAGTGGCTAAAGGGTTCACCCGATCATATGGAATTGATTATCGAGAGACTTTGCTCATGTAGCAAAACTTAACACGGTTCGTGTATAGTGTCTATCGCGAGTTAATGAGGATTGGCCATACTTCCTCAATGTCAAGAACGCATTCTTAAATGGAGATTTGATCGAAGAAGTTTACATGGATGTGCCTCACCGCTTTGAGGTAAAGATACACGAGGAAAGGTATGCAAGTTGAGAAAGGCAACATATGGACTTAAGCAGTCACACCTAGGCATGGTTCGAAAAATTCACCAAGGTCATCGAAACGGGATGGATACTCTGAGACACGTACGAGACCACGCTTTATTTGTCAAACACTTCGCGGATGGGAGAATCACAACTTTGATTGTATATGTTGATGATATAGTTCTTACGAGGAAATCATGTAGGAGAAATAAAGAGACTTAAGATGCTATTATCAAGGAATTCGAGATTAAAGACTTGGGATATGTGAAATATTTCTTAGGGATGGAGGTGGCACGTGAAATGCGAAAGGAATCTCGGATTTCTCATGCGCAAATATGTTACCGATCTCTTGCGTGAGGCGGCGTAGTGGGTGTAAACTGTTGAAACACCCATGGACCCTAACACGAAACTAATGCCTCGAGCCCGATGAATTGGCAAGCGAGGGGGCAATATCAAGCGTTTGGTAGGTAAGTTAATTTATTTGACCCATACACGTCCAGGATATAAGTTTTTCGATCGGTGTTGTTAGCCAATTTCTTGTGACCCGTCGATTAATCACTTGGAAGCGATGCATTCGATACAGATAGCGAAGAAGGATCCTGGAAAAGGGCTCGTGTTCGAAAACAATTAATAGGAGATTGGAAATTTATCTTACGATCTTTGATTGGGGCATGGATCTCCCCAGTGACCGAAAATCCACATGTCCGGATATTGCTCGTTTATTTGGGAAATTTGGTGACGTGGCGTAGCAACGGCGATGGTAGCACGTAGTAGTCTTGAGGTGAGTTCGTGCATTGGCTTTGGGCATCATGAAGGAATTTGGCTAAAATAGCTATTACGAACTGAGGTTGAACATTAGAATCTATTAGAATCGTGTGTGACAACCGATCGACAATTACGGTGCGAAAATCCAGGTCGCGTGATCGAACTAAACATGTGGAAATTGATAGACAACTTCATCGGTGAGAAAAATTGAAGGCAAGATGATCTCACTTACTATGTTCCATCGAAGCGACAAGTAGCGAGATATCTTAACGAAGCTTTGTTTTTAGACCTAATTTCACGAGTTAAATGTAGCACTTGGTTTGGAAAACATATATTCTTTTGGCTTGAGGAGGAGTGTAGGAAATCAACCTAGGAGTATGGTCGGTTTCTGATATCCAGGGGTGAAACCAACCACGATTTTTAAGAAGCGATTTCTGTATTTGAGGTGGAACCAACCCCTGTTTTTAGGATATTAGTTTTGATTTTCAAGATGATTCTGTTGTATACTAATAACTTCAGTGATATATTAGGCATAAAAATGTATATATAAAGGGATCTAATATTAAGAAATAAAGAGGAGAAGTAATTTTTCTGTAAAATAAAAACAGCTTCAATTGACATTGTAAACGATTTAGAAAATCCCAATATACAGATGAACCATGCATCTGAAATATCCTAACATGGAAATCCAAGCGGGGCAAAGCTGTTAAAAATCTTCCAAGAACCAAACAAGATTTAAAAAAGAAAAAGAAGAAGATGATAAATTGGAAAAGAAAGAAAGGAAGTTCACAAATGACTGGACAATCTTCTATTGTGACATAATGACATTATAATATTAAGATAAAGCAAGAGACCAAGTTAGAAAGGGTAACAACCTGGGTAAATATGGCTTTTGCATTTGATATTCTAAGCCTCGTTGATATTTCACGAGAAGCAAAACTATCTGCAATTGAGACCACTACAAAGCCAGCAAGAACAACAGATAGGTAGATTATAACAGACTTGACATTCATGGGCATATCAATGGCAACTGCAGATCCATTGTCAAGACCAAGTGCTTTCAGTGCAGATGCAACTGACCTACAAATTATATCACCATTAGAAAGATGGATTATTAATATCAATAGTCAATAACAAATATAGCAAGACATGTGATTCAATTTTTAGCTCTCATATCCATGAAAAGTTGCCCCAGAATAACTTGCAAAAATACAATTATTTAGTAATGATAGCCAATATATAAAATCATCAAAATCAGATCAGAAGACTTTCATACCAAATCTCCTCCCGCAACTCCACAAGTGTCATTTTGTTTAGAGGCTGATCATCTTTTCCTTCACAACGCCATATTAACACTGTATCCTCCAGGTTCCGCTTACTATTTAAGCTCAAGCAATTCTTTGCTGGGTTTATGAAAGCTCCGGGAAGCCACTGCCCACCTGGATATGAAAATTGTCCTTCTCCAGACATATAATCACTTAAAATACACTGAGGAGGTACAGAAAATGATACATCCATTTCATCAAATACTGTTTTCCAGTAGACCTAGTAAACAAAAGGCCCAAACCAGATATCTAGAATGAGCAAACTGACACTGAATTGATAATTTTAAAAGGAAAAGATAGTGGCAAACATGTAATAACATACAGTACTACCTCAGGCTTTAAAACAGAAAATTCCTGTAAATCGGAGAAGCTTGATATGGGATCCTTATATTCAGAACCCAAAAACTCCTTTCCCCGCCTCTCCAGTAGCTTGCCAACATTGGTTAACACTGCTGTTTCCCTAACCATACAGCAAATGATGTGATTTCCAAAATCCTACATTCATTATTCATGCATAACACAAAGAAGCTCTATATAAAATTTTAGGATTTCCAATATATTGGCTTCGATTCTTAAGTGATCCATCAATACAAATAAATTTCCCTCCACAAATATGTTTTTTCTTGATATAAAAGAATAAGTATACAAGTCCGTTCAGATGTATGAGCTGCTATAATACAAAAGTAGTACACTCATTTTCAACATTTGTGATTTCAAAATTTCGAAAGGACTCGTCTCCTTGAAAACAAACTCTGTTAAAATACTGCATAAGTATTGCCAAGTCAAAACTTTCTTCTATAACTCTTTCATTATTTCTAAGGTTACAGCCTTAAAATTTTGTACTACCAAAGCAAACGTATAAAACATATTCAAACGACCAAACACTATACTTTTTAATATATTGCGGGTTGGGGGATTTGAACAGAACTACCATAAAGAAACGTCTCAACAACTGTTCTAGAAGATGGCTAACAAGGAACAAAAACATTCCTTATTTGGGAAAATTCTTTCCCAAATCACCCACCATATTACCAACAAAAATTATGGATTATTTCCCCCCATATTGGAAGAAAGCTACATGTTCCTAGCAGACCCTGATTGCAAAAACGCTTAAGAATCTTAAAATGCTTAAGCTTGTGACGGTACCAAAAGACCAAGCTAAACAATAACGAATTGAGAGATGAGTTAAAATAAATTGAAGAGATAGAGGGGAGCATACGGGTCGGGTAACCAAGCAGGGGGGTCGGATCCAAAATTCTGATAGCAACCGTAGTACATCATCTGGTGGAAGGAAAAAGGTAAGTCGGGGGTAAGGACGTGCTTGGAGATATGGTGCCACGTGTCAGGAGTGGCATTTCCGTAACATCGGAGAATATCAGTGAGTCTTTCATGGATTCTCTTACTGAGCTCTGCTGATATCCCCAGAGCTTCAATGTCTGAGAAGGTAATACTGTCCAGACTCTTGTAAGCCATAGCTCGCTCGCTCACTCGCTCACTCAATCTTCCCCTGAGAGTGCCTGTCTGAGACTTCCGATTAGAGTTATCTATCTAATCTTAACAGATAAATTGCGGTGGAGGCATTATAAAATGGGTTAGTTGCCTAAAAACGTCAAACTAGAATGATGGGGCGGCACGAGGACGGTTACTATCTCACGCATCTATTTTCGGAGAATTTATTTTTTTAAAGTTTATATGCATGGGAAAATTCCTTATTAATAGCAAAATATGTGATTACATGAAATTATAAAAAAATTAATCTATTTATTATAATTTATAATAATTTAATTATTTTATTAAAAAAAATTACAAATAATTAAATTTTAAAAATTTTATTTTATATTATTTTTTATTAATTGTGTAATAATTATTATTTATTATTAAAATTAATATATAAAAATAATATATCAATAATACTTAAGAAAATAAAAAATAAAATAATTGTGTTATCAATTTTTTAAAATAAAATTACTAAAATATCGTAAAAAATAATAAAAGAACTAAATTATTCATCTTGATATAACTAAAAAATGTGCGTGTTATTTGCCTTTAATAAAAAAAATTTATTTTTGAGTGAGTAATTATTAATGATAGAGAGAATATAAATTAGTTTAATTATACAACATAATCTCTTTTATAAATATAATTTTATTTTTAATCACATTTTACGTGATCATTATGCCAAAATTTAGTATTAAAGTTGGTTATTAATTAATTTTAAATTAAAAGATTTAAAATTTAAAATCGATTTATTGGTACACATGTTATTTTTCATATAATGTAAATAAATATTTTTTGCATGTTTAAAAATACAATGCATATTTTTTTAATAACATAAAGTTAAAAATAAAATTACATGAGTAATTAGATCATATAAAAATTGAATGGATAATTATTTAAAAATTGAAGTGACAAGAGTATTTAAGAGAATATTTAAATTTTATAAATAATTATAATTTAAAATATTAATGCCAATAAATTTTTATCTCTGATGTCTATAGTATAAAAAAATATAAATGAACTAGAAATTATTCTTTACTTTTAGAAAAAAAAATAATGTAATATTTAATATCAATGAAATGTAAAACTAATGAAACTATTT
Organism: Hippophae rhamnoides; assembly: GCA_033030585.1. NCBI lineage: Eukaryota > Viridiplantae > Streptophyta > Magnoliopsida > Rosales > Elaeagnaceae > Hippophae > Hippophae rhamnoides. Next base: position 38,255,865 of record CM065436.1, read on the forward strand.
AAAAAAATTAAAAGTAATTTATATTTAATAAAAGATAATTAATAATATAATTGATAAAAATATATTTTTAAAATAACCAATAATATCTCTTAACGTAACAGCTTTTTATTAAAACATGATGTTAAGCTGCTTTAACTAGGCCATGTAATATTGGAAGTATTGGATATTTGTGTAAGAGAATAAGTTATTAAATAGAACGTGTTGTATATATTTTTAAGAGATTTGGGTTTTAAATATGGTAATCTAAGTAGCATAATTATTTAAAAATAATAATATTAATATTTTTTTACATTTAATAATTTCTTTTTTAAATATATAAAAAGAGAAATAATTATAGAACTCATTTCACTGTTTACCAATATTACCGTTGTACGTAAGAATCTTATAACAAAGGTAGTATAGTTTAGTTAGAATTTGATTTTTGCATAGATTGTTAACTCAATTACATATGGCTGTATGCAAATTAAAATATCAAAAGGTAACCTATGAAGATTGTTAGATGACATTATACTAACATTTATTAATTTAAATTATTTTACTTATATTTTATTACTATTTTTCTTATAATTACGTTGTAAAACTGAAATAACACATTTTGCTTAACAAGTTAAACAAAAATAATTAAGCAAAGAGGCTGATAGATTGTGTTGGGGTATGATATACTTACGATGTATGTAATACGAGATACATCTTATGGAGAACATAGCACGAGTTACATCACGTGGAGTATGTTACAAGAGATACATCACTTAGAGTAAATTGAAAAGGTTGAATTGCTAGGTAGTACAACTTCGGGGTACATATAGTGACCAAAAGTGATCTCATCCTAGCATAAGTGGGTTTGTTTGTGTTAGTTAAAGTCAAAGATCGTTGATTCATAAAGATGTCGACACTTGAAGGATATGTTGTCTATATATATGTACCTTTGTGTCCCATTAAAGGGATCGGTAACCTCTCTAAAACCTTTTAGCACTTAGTTATTCTCCAAATAATTGGCGCCTATCATTGGTCTTAATTTTTTTTAGTTCATAGCAAGAATTTAAGGCTTTGCATCTATAAAATCAAGAGAATCACCCCATGTCATAATGAAATCTACTTTAATCAATATAACTAGTCACCGAACCATTTTCGAATCACATAAAAGTAATCCATAAAACCATCATGTGCCAAATATCTCTAAGTGTGATCCCAATGAGCATTTACCCCATCATTCAACTCACTTCACACATCGTCTTGGATTAGAGTATGACCCTGCCCAATCATATGAACAATTGTACAGTGACCCTGAAATTACAAGAACAGTACCTCATGACTTAAAGATGGAAAAACTTCAATAACAAATTGTAGAATTACAACAAGCTTTTTTCAAGTTGCAAAATGATAATAAGGAATTGTGCACACTTTTACTACAAGAAAGTTATTTTGAAAAATCTAAAAGTTTTTTTCGAACTACAACAGATACACTAGCTCCTCCAACCAAGTCATCACGCCTTGAAAGGACTTAACAACCCCCTTCTTATGAACTAAGAAAGTATCATCATCATGAACCCAGATCCACACATAGATAGCCAATACCTAGAAATCCATCACAATACCTCTTTATGAACCCTGCTACACCAATGAAACCACCCATTATTGCCAACATGAGTTACCCAACCAAGACACTTGTGAACTTGTCAAAACTCAATCATATCGTTTCAATAAAGAGTGGGATGAAAAGTTAAGAAAAAATGGAGAAAGAAAAAATGAAAGGAAAAAAAGGACACTCGACTCAAAAAATAAAGTAAGGGACACCCTTAACATGAGTTACCCTCAAAATGACATTGAAGCCATGTGTGACTAGCGTCACCTTTCTCAGATAACATACAATTAATGGTTCCACCATCGAAGTTCTCCACTCCAAAATGTCCACCATATAAGGGATTGAAAGATCTCATAACTCATGTTATACACTTTAAAATGGCCATGGCTCGTGTGTGTGTGTTCTTGAAGAGAAAAAGGATGCCATTTTTGTAAGATTTTTGCTTCTACTTTTTAAGATACAACACAAAAATGGTTCATAGAACTTCCTCCTAGAAGAATCGATAACTTTAAGTTTAAAGTGGAAAAATGGAAATCTTACAATGTCTTAACTCTATAGCTATCGAAGCCTTCAAGAAGGGGATCAAGAGAAATACAGGTTTATTTGTAGAACTAACCAAGACTAACCCACATTCACTTAACGTGGTCTATGGGGAAGCCTATAAGTTTGTCAATGTAGAGATGGAATTGAAGCTTTCAAAAACCTTAGTGTCAAGACCATTTGACAAACTCATCACTAGCAACAACGATAGCAGAGAAAGACGTCCTAACTCCTCTCATTTCAAGCCAAAAATAACGCCTAGGGTGAGACTAGGGACTAGGTAAAAGGCATTATCTTCTTTTTGTGGACCAAATTTATAAGTGTCACTAGTCAAAGCAGTGCAATGAATGGAGGGATTGAACAAGTCAAATGGTCGTAACCCATGAAAACTCCTTGGAGAAACCCTAACAGATATTGTGTTTTCCAAAAGGATATAGGATGCTGGACCAAAGATTGTAGATACCTCAAGTGGAAGATAGAAAACTTTTATCTGACATGCACTTATGAGATCTAGTGGAAGGAAATAGAGATCTAAGATAAGAGCATAAGAAGTTTATCCTCATAGAGAGATGGTACCTCATAATCCAACTCGAGGGGAAAACCATAGGCTGGGCCAACCACCTTAAGGTGACGTTTGGGTGATTCATACTATTCATGGTGGCCTAACCATGTCGGGATCTTCCCATAATTCTAGGAAAAAGGTATGCTAGAGAAGCAAGAAATACCTATTAACCTATTTATACATTGAGACATGAAGGACCATTCTTTCCTATAACTTTTGAAGGAAGTGAAACTTTACCACCTTATGATGATGCTTTAGTGATCATAGTAAAAATTGAACATTATGAGGTGTATAGAGTGTTGGTGGACAATGGGAGTTCCTTAGATTTGCTATATTTGTCGATGCTTCTTAATATAGGGATAGACACCAAGGAAATAACATAACAACAAATTCCATGGCTAGGTTTTAATGGCATCATTATCATGTCAGTAAGTATGATACAACTCTCTATCTATATGGATGGAGCTCTTATACTTACAAATTTTGTTGTTTTGAACACCACAACCTCTTATAATGCAATATTGAGAAGACCATGGATACATAAAATGAAAGCAGACCTTTCAACCTATCACCAACTAGTCAATATCCAATGGTAGATGGGACAAAATAAATTAAGGATAATCAAGGAATGGAAAGGAAAGGCTATAATTCCACCATAAAGAATGCAAAACCTTCTTCCAGCTCCAAATAATAGCCAAAGGGTGGAAAATTTAGGAAACCTACCGATACACACTACTTACATGGAAGGATACTGATGGTGGCTTCTGAAGACTATGAGGCTATCTTTGTCAGCATATTAGAGAAAAAATGTAAAGATCAGTTCTAAACTTCCCACGAATATACAAGAGTTAATGATTGATTTTTGAAGAATAATGTGGACCTTTTCGTATGGAAGTTGAAAGATACGCCTCATATAAATCTTAATATAATCTATTAATCATGATATAATCTCATATGAACTAAACATGGATCATTCAAAAAATAGATTCAATAGTGAAAGCAAAGGTCCACAAGGGAAAATAGTGCCTTAACTAAAACAAAGTTAAATCTCTCAAGAAAGTGGGGTGGGTCCTAGAAGTGGACTACTCCACATGGCTCTCAAATGACGTATTGGCTAATAAAGAAAGGGGTGAACATCACATGTGTGTCGATTTCACTGATGTTAACATCGCAACTGCAAAAAAAATGTTTTCCTCTTCCAAGCATTGATTAGTTAGTAGATGCCCCTACGGGATTCAAAGTGATAGGTTTTATGGATGCATACTCAGGTATCACCAAATTCAAATGCATCGAACGGATGAGGAAAAGACAACATTCATCACAGAGGAAAGGGCTTATTGTTATACAAGAATGCCCTTTGGATTGAAGAAAGCGATGGTGACTTACCAAAGGCTCGTAAATAGAATGATCGAGGACCAAATTGGGAGAAATGTGGAGGTATATGCAGATGATATTATGGTTAAGACCAAAAACACTAAGGATCACATCTCTGATCTTGAAAAAGTCTTATCAATCATATGACACTATGAAATGCATCTTAACCCAAAAAGTGCATCTTTGAGATAACATCAGGAAAATTCTTAAGGTATATCTAGTATCTTCCAGATGAGTTTAGGCAAATCCTAATAAGATCATAGCCATCATTAATATGAAATTTCCAAAGTGCATTAAAGAGGTACAATAATTGAATGGGCACATAGTTGCCTCAAGTTGTTTTTATTTCCAAGTGCACAAAAAAGTGTCTCCTCTTTTTTCAATTGTTGAAGAAAAAAAAAGATATATATAGAGTGAAGAATGCAAGATTTCTTTCCAATCCATTAAAGAATACTTAGGTAAAACACCATTGCTAAAGATGGGCATAATGTTATACTTGTACTTGACATTTACTAAAAAAACTACTAGCACTATTCTTATAGTGGATAGCAAGAGAAGATAGAAACTGATATATTATATGAGTTACTCTTTAACCAAGAGCAACAAAGATACCCATCCATCGATCAAGTGGAATTCACTGTAAGGATGACCTCCAAGAAACTGAGACATTGTTTTAGCACCCACAAGATAATAGTCTTGACTTCTCATCCTCTTTAAAACATTTTAGGCAAGCTGAACCAATCAGGTCATCTTTCCCAAATAACCATTGAGTTAAGCCAATTTGAGATACAATACAAACCATAATTGGCCATGAAAGGACAAGATCTAGATGAGTTTGTGGCATAGTGGATAGAAGAGGAACCTACCAATGCACTAGATGAAACACCCATGGAAGTAGTGTCAATAAAAGTACCTCTTTCAAACTTGTGAACAATATATGTTTATGGGGCTTGTAACTTGAAATGATCAGGAATGGGGCTTTTATTGGGCTCAATATTTTCACCTTGTTGGCCATCTCCCCAACCACCTTGCCAATTATGGTGGAGAGGATGGTAGCGAGCTTGGTGGTGAGCTAGTTGGTGAGGTGCTAGAAAGTCACATTTTTGTTTTTAAAAATTATCAAATAGACTCTATAAATACCTACATTTGGAATGAACCCAACACAAGAAACAACATGAGCTCACTCGTAAGCTCGCTTGTCGAAAACCAACACTCTCAACCTAGAATGCACACTATAAAAACAAATATATGGTGTGTGCAAACATGCTCACATATAAAGTATACCTAATTATGTGCATGTGTGAATTATTGATACATAATAACCAACCTTACACAAAGGAAAATAAAAACTTTAAGTAAAATAATAGACATTGTGTTTTTCGCATGGGAAGCCAATACACAGACATGAAAACAATGAGACTTATATTCTATCCCTTTGGTTTTTCCTATCAAAACATTACACAACTAGATACATAAACTTATCAAGTATGAGAAGATCATGAAGATTTCCTAATGTTGTTTGTTTCCATGAACAACCTAACAACACGCACCAAACCAAAAAGGCACACATACTCCAAGTGCATCCATCTTGAGTGCTCCATCTTGTTAATCAACTCATCCAATCTCTCACTCTAAAACATGAGCATTTTAGCACAACAACATCACTGTGAGCTAGAAACACAAAGACTTCACTCTACACTTGTAACTTGCATGCACAAAACAAACACATATCCCATCAACGAATCATGCAAAAATAATGTGTAGTCAAACCACATACTATCGTGTATACCTCTATACAAGTACACTCCGATAAGCACAAACACAATAAAAAAAATGCACAACTCCCTCTATCTTTATGTAACACTCCCCTCAAATGCATGTAAGTCAGACAATATTTATAGTGCAATCCTACACTCAACTCATGCAATACACAATATGGAAACAAAACATATAGTTATGCACAAAAACTTCTCCCTCTTTTTGACATAGAAAGACAAGGGAACACCTCTATATTAGGAAGAGAAGGCATACAAATATGCTATAATCCTAGCACTAAGGCAATGCAACATGTAAGATTAAAGAAATGATAATAAGAAGTACCTCATGCTTCAAGAGAAAAGGACACTAGTAGGATAGGAGCATACAACTTGCAAAAAATTAAATGTGCGAGCAAGAAAACATATGTCATGCATTCCAATAATAGTTACTATGCAAGGAACGACATGCGAGAAACATGCAATAAGAAAGTAGAAAAAACAAGAGATTACAAACAATGTATGTAACATGTCATACTAACAGTCTTATTTATGCATGATTCATCTAAAATGATGACAAAGAGAAGAAAGCATCATATGAATAAGATAGAAAAACAAAAACTCATAAAATAGGACAAATAGCAAGAAGTAAAATAAACATATCTCTTCCCTTGACAACAAACATAAGACACATTATTCTCCCTCTAAAAATATACATGCGATGTAATAAACATGTTATACATTCTACTCGCAAACACCCCCAATAATAAAGCATCTATACACAGTAGACAACAAGAAACATAGAAACAGGGAAGCAAATAAAGCATGTTCAGCAAATCAGAGGGTTTGTAAAGAATAAACAGTACATTGAACATAAATATCCACATGTCAATCAATCTATGATGCATTCATGTAAGGGTATAACTAATTTTTTGATGACATGTACTATGTGTGATATGCAAAATTTGTTTACTCTGATATGCTTATGAGAACAAAGCAAATCGAACTTTAGACTCAAGTTAAACCAAGCTTCATATGTCCATAATTACTCTATCTCTCTACTAATGTAAGTGCCAACCTATAAAAAATTAATAGCTTTTTAAAGTTTGCAATGATCGGTTGAGGTAAGGGTAGGGAAGAGAAGGCATTTAGGCTCAAGCACATCTTTGTAGAAGTAATCAACAAACAATCATGTCTATGATCGATATATCCTCAAACATGAGTTATTTTCTCTTTATTTCCCAAACTTCAACGCATTCTTAACAATCTTACCATCTTTTTGTTTCTATTTTCAAATCTTTCCCCCTTTTTTTGTTTTGAACATAAACAAACATCAATACTTCTTCTTCTTCTTTTAATAAATCCAACAATCTATTTTTAACCATTTTCCTTTTTTTATTCCCTTTTTCTTTATATAGAAACCAAGAGGGTAACAATGACAACCTCTATAAATACAAGCTCAAACAAACAGTGGAAAAGGTAAGTGGGAACAATTTTTTGGGCTAGGCAAGTATTTGAGAGCAAAGAAAAGAAAGGATACCAAAATCGTTCAAAGAGAGGAGACTAAGGATATGAGAACAAAGGAGGCATGAAAAGATCAAATAATTAAAACATGGCCTAAATCCTCTTTCTATCCAAACATCATCTAGGATTTTGCCTTTAGAGACACTAATAGTGGATTCTAGAGCTTGTTAGAGATATATAGATCATTAAAACTGGAGATTCACACAATCTTCTCAAAATAACCATACAAATTCACAAAGATATAGCATATGTAAGAGAAAGATGTATTTATGATAAAACAAACAAAAAAAATTTAGACATATATGCTCTCAAGGTATACACATGTTAAAACATCTACACTTCAATTTAGGTTAAATACATGCGAAACATATAACAACATGATCCCTCTAAAATTAATTTTACATGAAATAGGATAGAAAAGAGAAGGCTTGTCAATCTCAAGAAATGCAAAAATGTAAACTAATAAGAGCGAAGACAAGGAAGGTCTTAACACAAAATAGTGCCCAAGAAGGGGGAGAAAAGTGCCTCAAAAGAGACAAATAACAGAACTTGCATCATTGCTAATCAAAAGAAAGAAAGGAGCTGACTAACTAGTGAACAATACAAGTAACATCCCTAAGAGAAGGAAGAAGTGTGAGATTCTACTAAACTACATAACAAGCTAGAAAGGCACGAGTTCCAATATATAAATAGATACATGCTTAGATAGAAACAACAACACAAAGAACATAAGTGTCACCAGGCGCACTAGATATACATGTAATTACAAGTATGTCCAAAGTCCTAAAGGTAGGTATAAAATCTAAATGACATACAAATGCACATGATAAGTAAGAGTAAGTACAAAATAATGAAACATTCTTGAATACATTCTTGTAAAATCATTATAGTTAACTTTAAGGAAAGAAACTACAACACAAAATAAGGATAAGAAAGTAAAAGAGGGACCAAAGCTAACAAAGGACAGACAAAGAATCAACACACAACATGCTAGGTGTAGGAACAAAGAACCTAGTAAAACAAATGAGATACATACTATATGACATGGCATATGCATGATAAGAAAATAAAAAGTATGATCCTAATACTTTGACTTTATGAAGAACATATGATGTGACATGTATACCAAAATCCATAAAGGAAGAGGCAGGCAGTATGCAAGGAAAATGCACATAAGGGATATTTTGAAGCCACTAGCATGTGAGAAAATTAGTAGAGGATCAGTTAGACAGGTAAAATAAAAAAATACGATAATTAATATAATTGCATTCCAAGGAAACAATATCAGAGAGTCAAGAAGAAGAGTCAAAGTGACAAACATAAACAAAATGACATAAAAACACATACAAAATGATGACAAACAAAGTGAAAAAGGAAATAAATGACTTAACCCTAACAGATCACCCTAAAATAGTGATCAAATAGTATTCCTCTATTTAAAGAATTTATGAGGGGAAACTATGCTAGGAGATAGCATATAACTCATGTGAGCATGAAGTGTAAATGGAACTCATGATCTATTTAGTTTTTAGAAAATTCAGTTGAGTCATCCATATAAACTGGGCAAGGTAGACTTCTTGAGGAAGATTTATTTCTTTCTACTTTGTGCCTCGGATGCATAATATAACCTACAAAAACATGCTCATATGAGCCACAGTATCCATATCCTGTCGAAGGAGATGTGAGAGAGCAAGGTGGAGAACACCAAGATGTACTCACATAACTAGGACACTACCTAGCAACAAGTACAGAAAATGGAGTTAGGAAAAAGGGCTCTTAACTCCAAGGAGTAGTACACGATGGAGAAGAAGAGGGCATTCATATTGACTTTTACATAAGGATAAGAAGTCAGTTTCTTACAGTGTGGTTTCAAATGCCCAAGCTCACCATAGTAGTGACAAGTGAGAATGATAATAGGTACAACAACAAACCACTACTGAAGAGATGAGAAGTGCTAGCTTTAGGTGAAAGGTTCATCTTGTTGAGGGAATCTAGTAGAGACTATGTAACAATTTTACCTCTTAGGGCGGTAGTGGTAGACTTTAACTTTGGTTCCTAATTGGAAGCTTTGACAAAGTTAATAGAACCACTTGTAGAAGTTGAAATCCTCTCATTGTACCCAATTTCATGCTTGTCCCCAAAGTCATTCTATTAATGGAATATGGCGATGGTGGAGTATGCCAGATCTTTCTCTTGCATGCTAAGCTTTTCTTTCAGAACCGCAACCAAGTCTTCATTTTTTTCAGAAGAAGGATTAAAGACAAGAGGTCGAATTATCAAGAATCTTGACTCTCTTATGTAATTACTTAATCTTAGCATTCTTTTCTATAAAAGAGTGAGTCAAATGATCCTTTGAGCCATCAAGAACAATTATCTAGCTTTTTAATTGTTCAATTTCGTTCTTAAATCAAGAAAAGGCACAAGACTAACGAAAGATTGAATAGCTTTATCACAAGTAGGAACCATTAAATATTCTTTAAGCTTTTCAACTTCCTCATGATTTGCATTAAATTTTCTAGCAAATCATCATACCTGTTTTGAATTACCTTACACTTGCTTGTGAGATCATGTTTTTATTCATCAACAATGGACTTCTTTTCCTCTAGATTTTTCTTCAATATGTTGATCTCCCATTCTTTCTCCTCAAGGTTCTCCATAGCCTTTCTTTTATCCTTTTTAGATTAAATATGCTGCAAAAGTAAAGTATTATAAGAATCGAGCAATTTATCTTTTTCATCTTCGAATTTATCATCTTCAGTAATCTTTTCTTGAATATATAAGGTAATAGTAGGAGGATCAATGACACTACTAGAGGCAACGAAGGCCATAAAGTTAGTATCATCTTCATCTTCACTATAGGTAATGTCTAAAACAGTGACCTCAGCTTTCATTGCACATTTGTTTGTGCATTTTAGTTTTTGAAAGCATTGAGTAGCAATGTGTCCTTACTTTCCATATTTAAAACACCTTATTTTATTCAAGTGACCTTTATTTGGTTTCTCATAACCATTTTCTAAGTCTTCATCATCTTTAGCAGATCCTAAGCTTTTGGAACTGGAATTATCTCTTTCAGTAGTCTAAAAAGAAGGCTAATTCTTTTGAATAACTAGGTAAAATCTTTGAGCAAGGAATGTCATTTCCTCCTTATCGGGGAAAAAATCATCATTATCACAACCTATGATACACACATCTATGATTGGTTCACTTTCTTTAGTAGTCTTAAAACTTATTAATAGTAAGCTCACCTAGCTTGTACATGGATTCAAGCATAGTAACTTTGGTGTGAAACCGATAGGGTAGACTAGCAATTATTTTCTTAATATTCTTTTCCTTGCTAATAGGTTTACCCAAGTTGTAGGAACAATTGACAATGTTTGAAAAGCATGCATAGAATTTGTCAAAGTTTTCATCCTTTTTCATGATACAAAGTTCAAAATCTCTATTCAACATTAACATTCTAGATCTTTTTACTGTTGAAGTACCTTCATAAGTTGTTTTTAGAATATCTCAAACCTATTTAAAAGATGTACAAATATAAAGCCTTCTTTATTCATCAGGTGGTATAGCTTTGATGATATCATATAACCCTTTATTATTCCATTCAAATTCCTTGGATTTATCCTTGGTCCATTGAATCATAGGGTTTGGGATAATAGTATTGTCAGGTAGGGTTTTGGTAGAGTAGCTCCATCCATTTCCATCAAGGAACCGTACTCACTCCTTAGGACCAAAAAAGGCCCTCATTTGAGATTTTCAATAAGCATAGTTAAGCCAATTCAAAAGTTGAGGTCTATCTATATTACCTCCTTTTCTTGACTTCATCAGAGAGAAAATGTGTGTGAAATAACGAGTTAACAAGATTGATACCAGAGTGATTAAGCCAAAAAGTGGTGCACATATTCTTATACCAATTGAAGGAGTCCATCACCCAGTATAGGACCAAGGTAAGGAGATAAAAAAACCTAAAGGACTCATCCCTAACTTGCAAGGAGCAGAACAATAAGACATATAAAATTCACACAACACAAGCACAAATTGTACAATATCATAAGTAGAAAAATTTAATAATAGATATTATATGTCACATAGAAAGCAGGTAAATAAAAAATTCTTTCTAATCAAAGTTTAAGCTAATAGTATATTGAAACATGTACACCATAAACTTGGGTTGTACTAACATAAACTGAAATCATGCATAACACTTAACATAATGAGGTAAACCCATATAGAGACCATATCTATATGGTAACATCCTCAACTTCCTTAAGAAAACCATTTAGTAGAAAATAATTCACTAAATAGTAATGATCACTATTACCTCTATCAATCAGGACCTTCATCTAAATAGCCTATTACTGCTCTTCACTTACTACTTTCATAAGTATTTCGTTCTATACTCAAACTTAGCTGTCATTTATAGCCAACACTGCCCAATTTGATATGATTGGAAAGCAATGATTAGTAACATAAATGTATCAACTCACAATCTCATGGGGCACACAATCTACTACTAATATCAAATCGTCTATGGGAGATATACAGGAAAATCACATACTCACATTGATTACGATTTGATTACTACACTCATAAAAATGACCCATTCTCAAATATACACTATGAAAAATAATTTTGTGATCAAATATAAATCTTGGTGTGTATTTTGGCAGAATTTTCACTCTTAAACAAGGGGTAAAGAAGAGATAAATGAGTGGGGTATTTATAGAGCAAGGTGTGGTAAGGATGGTAGTGAGTATAGTAGTGAACTAGTTGATGAGGTGCTAAAAATTCACATTTTTTTCATTTCCAAAAATTTCCAAGTAGACTCTATAAATACCCACACTTAAAGTGAACCCAACATAATAGACAACATTGGCTCACTCGCAAGCTCACTCATCGAAAACCAACGATCTCAACCTAGCATGCACACTGTGAAAACCAACTCTATGATATGTGTAAACATGCTCACATACAAATTGTACCTAACTATATGTGTGTGTGAATTACTGATATGTAGTAATCAACTTTATTCAAAGGAAGATAAAAGCACAAAGTAAAATAACTGACACTGTTTTTTGTATACGAGAAACCAACACATAGACACGAGAACAATAGAACTTACAAGTGATTAAAAGCACTAAATATAACATGATTTTATACACTTTAGATGTTAAAATAAATTTGTATTTTCATAATTTTATCAATATTTTAGAAAATCTATCTTTTCTGAATCACGAGTATGCTTTGTTATTTTTCAAGTATCTATAGGTTCAAATTGATTCAACTGATAAAGATTTTCCTTGAAGAACTCCATTACAACCATGAATCATAAAAGGATAATATATGGAAGCCTTACATATGTTTCAACCCAAATATAAGGGGTATAAAACAAGAGGGCTTCTAGAAGTGCATAAACACGATGGTGACAACGATCTTTTATGTGTGCCACGACATAGGACTTGTGAATCAAGATTCAAATTCATTACAAACTATCTCATGCCATAGTGCAAAATAAATGCATGTCATAGTGCCCGATCATACGATCCACATTTTTCTCTTTTTTCAGCATTTTTTAACTCTATCTAAACATCTAAACCTCATTGTAATCATCATCCCAGTAACTCTTAGCTCTCTCTTTCACTTAATTTTTTTATTTTCTAAGTTTTAAATTTCTTCTCTTAGTTTGAGAGTTGAACAAGTTTAATTTATGTAATAGTAGTTCTTTCAATTTAATAAATAATATTGACAAATCTGTTTGGAGGTTTTTCAGATACATAAACAATATTCAAATTTTGTACTTGGAAGAATATGCTTGAGGTATAATTTAATTGTATTCTTCTATTTTTTAGATTAATTCTATGTGTTGTTTTGAATATTATGTTTAATTTATTGATCATTTATTAAATTAAGCATTTTTGATTGAAAATACTATGAGATATTAGTAATGTTGTTATGCTCGTATAATATTAACATATGTAAAATACTTTTAGAAAATAAATTGATCTTTATTTCATCATTCAAGAATTCTACAAAGTTTGTTACATAAAAATATAATGACAACATATTTGTTTATAGTAAACTTAAAATATGAAATTTTGGTTTAGGAGTTGATTATCCAGACATAATCTAGAGTAATACTCTTAGATGTTAAATGTAATTATCTAAATAGTATGATGTCCTATTTCAAATTTTTTTATAAGAATTACTATTCAAAATATATTGACGATATATTTTGTAGTAGTTTTAAAATCTGAAAGTTAGTTCTAAGATACATCAATCTTATTAATCCAACTTTATGACACATTGAATAAGAGTCTAAATTATTTGACTCCACGTAAAGGAGTAATTATATTATTTACTATTTCCTTATAAATAAATCATAATTTAATAATTAATCAATTGGTAGACCCTATCCAAGGATATTGATTGGTTTTTTATTATCAAAGAATTTGGGTCTAAGGACATTTTCTTACGAAAAATGAAAATCAATAATATCATTAATAACTTAATTAATATTAAGAAAACATGATAAACTAACTAATTTATCACATAATTTCTCCATTGAATGATTAATATTATTTGCTTGAAGTTTATTGAATCTGTCTTTTATTTAATATCATTAGTTTAGATATTTCAAAATTCAAACTTTGTGACAAAATATTTAGGTTTAATTTTTGTTTTAAGGATTTTTTGAATTATTTAAAAACTACGTAGTTTCTCTTTAGATCAACCTTGAAAGTATATTTATCATTTCTTACGAAGTGATTCATGTACTTGCAAGCTATTTTATAAATACAAAACTCGAGCATCAAGTTTTTGGCTCAAGAGAGGAATAACGTTTCTTTTATTTATTTATTAATTCTTTTCTTTTATTATTTTACTTTTATTTTATTTATTTTAATTATTTTATGTTTAATATTTTTGTGTACTAAGTTATTTTTAGTATAATTTATTTTCTTTTACTAACTTGTGGTTAGTGTTTATTTTTATTTATACTTCTCATAATACTTATATATTAGTGCTAAGTGATATGCTATCTTAATTTTTGTTTTATATTATTAATCTACAAAAGGTAATAGATTTTTGAGAAATGAACTCTTACTTTTTATTAATATCTACAGGTTCAAACAATTTTTAAAAGAACAACCCCAAGTGCAAATAGATATAGGTGATGCTGAGTACAAACAAAAAATGATAAAGGAGTACGCATTACCAATCATTGACAATACTAGCTCTTGCATACAATTGGGAGAGGCTACAAGGAATTATAAATTGAAAATAAACATTAGATAATGCTACTATGTAAACAAATTCCATTGTAAAGACATGATGAAGATTAGCTTAAGATGAGATGTTTTCCTTACATACTTAAGATTAGAGCTAAGTCTTAGTTTATGAATCTACAACCGGGTTCCTTAACTATATGGGAGGTAGTCTATAACAAATTTTTAGGTAGCTACTATTCCCATCAAAAGAATGTTGAGTTGAGAGTAAAAATAGAAACTTTCTTCCAAATGGATGGAGAGCCCTTTTGTGAAGCTTGGGAAAGATTCAAACTCTTCTTAATCTAATGCCCACACTGTAGCTTTCCACTATAGGTACATAACCAATTATTTTATAATGGATTGAGACAATAGTGTGAGTACACTGTTAGAGTAGTGCTATTTTATTTGTTGGTACAATCGTCAAGTAGTTAGAGTGAAACTCTATTTCAAAAGCTTTTATAAGAACTATTATTCGAAAAAGTATTGATAACATATTTTCAGTCATGGTTTTAAAAATGAAAGTTAGTACTCGGATAATTAAATTCTTAGATTTAATTTAGACACCATGAATAAAGTTTAAAATGTCTAACCCCACCAAAGGTGGCATTTAAACGGTTCATTTTCAATCTCTTAGAAAAAAAGAATTAATTTAATTAACCAAATTAGTTATCGATCCCACTTATAGGTGTTAATTGATTTGTTTAATTAACAAAGAATATCTAACCCCACCAAAGGTGGTATTCATATAAATAGAGAGAATCAATAAATATCAATTTATATATTTAATAATATAAATAATATGAGTACGCATAAAGTACTTAATTACTATATCGTTAAATATTTCACTGTTATGAATGATAAAATTTTCTTTAGTTTTTATTGAATCTCTATCTATGTTTATTTTTTTATATTATTAGATTAAAAAACAAAACCAAAATATCGTGATAGAATTTTTAAGATTTAATTTCATTTTTAGGATTTTGAATAATAAATTAAAAACCACATATATTCCTTCATTTTTAGGATTTTGAATAATAATAATTTTTTATAAAATTATTTGTACACTTATGAGAGTTTTAAAAATATAAAACTAAAGTATCCACAAGATCGGCATTGTCGATCTTGTGCTCATCAACTTTTTGGTGCCGTTATTGGGGATTTGATGTTGTGTCTTATCAAGTTTTTGATGCCGTTGCGAGGGACTTGATGTTGTGCCCATCAAGTTTTTGGCATCGTTGTTGGGGAAAAAACAACGTTTCTAAATTATTTATCAAAATTTTGAAAACTTTTTGTGCTGTAAATAATTGTGATTTTCTTTATTTATTTTGAGTTAAAAAAATTTCAAATTTCAAATAAAAAAAATAAAAAAGTTGTTATTGTTCTTAAACATACCAAAATTTTAAAATTTAAATTTAAGATTGAAGATTTAAAATTAAAAAAATGTTACTCTTCGTGAATAGTAAAACAAAAATAATTTCAAATTTAAAAAAATTAAAAATTAAAAAAATATTTAAATAATGAGCTGTAAAAAATAAATCAATAATAAAACTAATTAGCTTATATTTTCACTTAACTTAATTTATTAACTTATTTAACTTAGATTTTTTAATCAATCTAATTTATTAACTTAATTAACTTAGTTTTTCACCTACCTTAATTTATTAACTTAGATTTTAACTTATCTTAATTTTGAACTTAATTAACTTAGATTTTAACTTAATTTATTCGCTTAACTAACATAGATTTTAATAGCATGAAAATTAAAGATCTAATGGAGTTATGTTTAGGAGACTAGTTCTTAGACTTTGTGCCACTAGTCTTTCTTGAGAATATTGTTGTGTCTAGGATGATGGTTTTTAAGGTGGCCTTGTCTCACCATTTTTTCCTGAAAGTGTTTTTGGTTAATATTGATTATGTTATTTAACTTAGAGATTATAATAAAATGAAATAATAAAAATATAAAAAAATAAAGAATTGTTGAAACTATCTTTAAAATTTCAAAGTTTTAAATCACAATTTGTGATAGAAGGAGATAGTTGTTTTCTTAGATCTAGGAACAAATGTGTTTTGATGCCTTGGTTATTTGACTTGCACCTAGAAGTGGTTTATCTAAAACCATAATCATGTTCTTAATTTTAAGTAAATAAAATTTTGAAAATCTATAAGGCAAGACTAAAAAGGTATAGGTAGACAACTTTGTTCTTCTTGTAAGCTTGATTGACTCAATGATGTAGGGACATTGAGTTTACTTAAAATAAAATCTCTCAAGTTACGTCGTGCTAAGATGTTAAACTAAGCGTTGGATGTGAGACAACCTATCATTTTAGGTAATTTTCTTTTATTTATTTTGTTTATTTTAGTTTAATTTCATGTGAATAATTTTAGAATTGTTAAAACTAAAAATATTTGTTAAGGTATTAGAAGTTCACAACGACCTACCTGTGTGAACATTAATGATAAATATGATGGATGCACTTACGTTTCTCCATCATTACTTGCACATTCTAAAAAAATAGGTAAATTTTCTTCTCTTTTCTCTTCATCTTTAATTTACAATTATTATATTAAGGACAATGTAAGTTCTAGGTTGTGGGTGGTGAAAAGTTACCATGCTTAATTTCAAAAAAATTAACAATTTTAAAATTTTTATGTTCACATTTTCATTTTTATTGTGTTTGATTTTATTTTCTTTGTGTGATTTAGTAAATTTTAGAATTTTAGGATTATTTTTAAAAATATTCTCACAAAAATTTATCATTTCTTTAAATCAAATTTAAATAAATAGTTAAGTGTTTTGCACTGTTAGATTAATTTTTGAAAACATATTATGGAGTATATGGTATTTTGTTAGTTTTTGTCATGACTGGTATTTCTTGATAAGATGTAAAAATTATATTAAATCCAAAATCAGTGTTTAGGAATCAAATAGTAGTAATTACCCTTATGAGATATAATTTAAGCCCATTATCCTTTATTCTGAGTGATAAATATTATTTTTCCTACTCTAAACATTGTTTTTTCAACATTATTAGATGATCTCTATAGTATTTAGCATTGAATTACTAGATTTTTATATCTTAATGAAGTGCTATATATTTATTTTTCATTTTGCTTAGATTAAATGATTTAAGTATAAATTAATAGCATATGCCTTTCTTCATTCATGCATGATTTCTATTTAAAAATAGATATATCTAGGGTTACCTATATAAATACAAACAAAAAAGCCAAATATTAACTACACATCTTACCATATAAAAATGTACAATTTATATATGGGTCCACTCTCTAAAAAAATGGATTCTCTTATAAAAAAAGATAACATAAGAGAAAGAAGAGAGAAAAATGAATAGTATAATCCATAAACTATGACAAAAAAAAGTCTAAACAGTTGTGAGAAATGGTTTAATGCAAAATAAAATATAGGAAGTAATTCACTAAGAAGTCATTGCATTTTCCTACATTTTCTAAAAGGCATATTACTTGGTATTTTTATTTGATGAATTTGATTAATATATGAAAGTAATGTATAATATTTTATAAATCCTTACATTTGATTCCTTTCATGAGATCGACGTTAAAATAACACTTTGCACTTTTCTTCTTTATACATAAGCGAACATATTAGTTTATTTCTATACATCAACTCTTTTGCATATAAAGTAGTATGAGTGTTTGAACTCATAGGATTCAATGTTTTTGAGAGTATTGACTTGTGAGGAATTAAGTCAAAGTGAATTCTGATTCATAACACAAAGTTTGGGAGAAATTAAATTGATACATTTTTGATATGAAATATGAAAAAGATTTTCAACTAATTATTATAATAAATCATGAATATTTAGGAAGTTGAAAAAATCTATGCTTAAGATTTTAATTATGAAATTGCAAAGAGATTATAAACATGATATATTTTTGTATTTCATTTCTTTATTTTAAATTTTAGTTAGCTTCTTATTTTATTTGTTTTATTTTGTTTTCATTTTTTTAATGTTTGTGGGAATCATTATTGAAAACACTCACAAGACTTAAACATTGAATAAAATTTAAAATGTCTAACGCTACCAAAGATGGCATTTAAATGATTTCATTTTCAATTTCTTAAAAAAATGAATTAATTTAATTAACCGAATTAGTTATCGACCCCACTCATAGGTGTTAATTGATTTGTTTAATTAACAAAAAATATCTAACTCCACCAAATGTGGTATTCATATAAAAAAGGGAGAATCAATAAATATCAATTTATATCTTTAATAACCTAAATAATATGAGTAAACATAATTAACTTAATTATTATATCCTTAAATACTCCATTGTTATGAATGATAAAATTTGATTTATTGTTTATTGAATCTATATCTATGTTTATTTTTTTATGTTATTAGATTAGAAACAAAATTAAAATATCGTAACAGAATGTTTAGCATTTAATTTTGTTTTTAGGATTTTGAATAATAAATTAAAAATCACATATATTCCTTCTTTAGATCGACCTTGGGAGTATACTTATCATTTTCTACAATATGATTCGTACACTTGCGAGAGTTTTAAAAATATAAAACCAAAGTATCCTCAAGATCGGCATTGTCGGTATTGTGCCTATCAAGTTTTCTATAATATGATGTTGTGTCTCATCAACAAATTGCAGAATTAATTAAGCAAGTGTAACTCCTTGCTACCCATCAAATGTCAAATAAAGAGATATGTGGAGTTTGTGGTACTGTTAGGTATAATGCTATTGATTGTTCAATTGAAGGCGATTCTAGTGTAGATACCTTGGAGAAAGTTAATTTTATGCAAAGGTATCATTCCAACATTTTCAATCACCCTAACCTTACATGGAAACCAAACAATTACTCAACATATGCCCAAAATAACACAAAGGCCATATTTTAAAAATAATTTGAATGCCTTTGATCAAATAAGTAGAGACAACCAAATGATGAATAATCAAAGGTTGAATTTTGTAAAGGCATCGATAAAAAAGATTGAAATCAAAGTTGGGTAGCTAGCAAAGAATATGCAAAAGCAAAAAAACAAAGCTACATAGTCAAGTAGAACAAGCAAAGGATATCACACTCCTTTGAAGTGGTAAGGTACTAAATAAAATATTAATTAAGATTTCTAATGATTTACTATCTAGTACAGGTAATAAAGAAAGTGAAATTATAGTCTCCTAAAGTGGATAGACAAGTGCCAATAATGATAAACCTTATGAGAAAAGAATTGGGAAGTCAACTAACATTCCGAAAATTCAAAAGAAATCAAAACCATACCAGTAACCAAAACCATTTCCACACCAAATGAAAGAAACAAAATAAGAAAGGAAAGAGAATCTTCATTAGGTAGCTCATAAAATGAAGGAAGCATGGAAAAATGAATGTTTTTCAAGTCATAATTCTGAGCAATCTCACCGAGATGGATAAAGGCAATTTTTGTGCCTATTACTAGCCATGCAAACTCCTTCGTGGTGATTTCCCTAACATGTGGGGTTTCTCCCATTTCTATTGGTTCCGGTAGAGGATTAAGGCTTGGTTTTGTGTTTGGCTCAAAAATAGGCTGATGGTTAGAATTCAACCTTGTGGACAATTTTTTAAATTAATGAATATTATTTATGTATGGTGTAAGAGGGTTTCCTAAGGAAAGAATGTTGAGACAAAACCTCTTTAAAAATCATCCTCCTAAACAAAGCAACGTTCCCGGGAAAGACTAGTGGCACAAAAGCTTCCAAGAACTAGTCTTGTAGACATAACTCCCTTAGATATTTACTTTTTATGTTATTACATAGTTATTTTTTAGAAAATAAAATAATTAAATAAATTGAAGTTTAAATTTCTTTTAACTAAAATCAAAAATTAAATTTTTTTTAACACAAAATAAATAAGAAAAATCACAATTATTTACAACATAAATTGTTTTCAAAATTTTGATAAATAATTTAAATATTCTATTCCAGTCCTTAGTAATGACGTCAAAAACTTGATGAAACAACATCGGTATCGGGTTAGCAATACCGATCTTGTGGATACTTTGGTTTTATATTTGTAAAACTTTCGCAAGTGCACGAATCATTTTATAGAAAATAATAAGTATACTCTCAAGGTCGATCTAAGGAATGAATATATGTGATTTTTAATTTATTATTCAAACTTTTAAAAATGAAATTAAATCACAAACATCCTGTTACAATATTTTGCTTTTTGTTTCCTAATTTAATGACATAAAAAAACATAAAAAATGATTTTGCAAGTATAACAACATTATTATTATATCATATTTACAAACAATCAGTCATGTTAAATTCAATTACAGAAAAAATTAAACATAACATATAAGAATAAAATATAAAAAAACTATAAAGAATTCATTTTAAAATTATACCTCAAAAGAATCCTTATGGAACTTTGATGCTAATTCTGTTGTTTGAAAACCTCCAAACGGATTTACATTTCAGTTTATTGAATCAAAAACTATAAATCTATAAAAGCATAACTAGTTCTTCTCAAAAAGAGAAGAACTTTAAAACTTCAAAAAACTAAAAACTAGGGAGAGAGAGAAGATATTTTGAGAGATGATTTTTACAATGGGAGAAAGAGTCCTTTTATAGATGAGAAAAAGGCCAAAAAATGTGAGAAAATATTTCAAAAATTGATTTTGGATGCATTTGGATAAGCTAGTACTCGTGTGGGGGGGAATATTTGTGACAGATGGGCATTGGTGTACGCAGATGCGTGTTGGTCAAGCGTAAGTATGTCCATGGGACTCAGCAAAGGCATGCGCTCACGTGCGAGGGAATCGACACAGACTTATTCTGGCTGTGCGCGGGAGTGTGCTAGCTGTACGTGGGCGTGAGCTGGGCATGCACACGCACAAGACTCGGCGTGAATGGGCGCAAGATAGGCATGATGCGCGCGTGACTTTGCACTTTTGTCCATTTTTCCATTTGTTTTGACTTTTCCTCATTTCTTTCTCAACATATTTGTGATGTATTATCTCCATTATTTTTCTTCAAGTTTTTAAATTATTTTTTGAACGAAAATCCCTGAAAAATAATAAAAATACCCGTGATTCAAAAAAAGACAAATCTATTTAAAAATTTGATAAAATCATACAAATATAAATATATTTAATAAATTAAAGTTCTATAAATCATGATACTTTTAGTGCTTTTTAAGCACTCATCCGTTGATAAGGCAAAAACTGAGTTGATTGCAAAACCACTATACATCTGTTAAGAGGATTAGAAGCTTCTTAGGATATGCAAGTTTCTATATGCGATTTATTAGAGACTTTTCTAAAATAAGACTTCCATTATGTCATTTACTATCAAATGATGTCTATTTTGATTTTAATGAAAACTTCCTTGTTGCTTTTAATACTTTAAAGGATTAATTAACATCCACCTTATTATTTAGCGCCTAATTGGTCTCTCCCATTTGAAATTATGTGTAATGCTTATGATTATACATTAGGAATAGTTTTGGGACAAATAGTTGATAAGCATTTGCATGTCATATATTATACTAGCAAAACACTCATTAATGCCTAAATTATTTATTCCTTAAATGGGAGTCTCAATTATTTGACTCCGTCTAAAGCAGTAATTAGATGGTTTGTTATTTTCTTATAAATAAATCATAATTTAATAATTAATCAATTAGTAGGCCTGCCTAAAGAGATTAATTGGTTTCTTATTAATAAAGAATTTGGCCCATCCTAATTACACTTTCTTACAAAAAGGAAAAATCATTAATATCAATTTATATCATTAATAACCTAATTAATATTGAGAAAATATGATTAATTAAATAATCTATCACATAAATTCCCCATTGACTAATTAATGTTATTAGCATGAGGTTTATTGAATCTATTTTTTATTTTATGTCATTAGTTTAGATATTTCAAAACCCAAACTTTGTGACATAATGTTTAGGTTTAATTTTTATTTTTAAGAATTTGTTAAATTATTTAAAAACCATATAATTCTTCCTTAGACCGACTTTGAATACTTATAATTTTATACAAAGTGATTCGTGCACTTGCGAATTATTTTATATATAAAAAACTCAAGCACCAATCGCCCATCCTAAGAAAAGATCATAAGTTCACAAACACGAACCTCCCATTTGAGATAAACAAGATAAGTGAAGAATTTCATTTCCAACTTGTCTATGTCTCCAATCTCACGAATAAAATAACATGATAATCCCCAAGTACGAAGTAAGAAGGCCAAATAGTCCCACCTACTTGGGATGCGGGTATAAGAAGCATATTGCCCATCCTAAGAAAGAATCGTGAGTCCACAAACGTGAACCCCCCCTTTGGGATAAACAAGACAAGTTGAGAATTTTATTTTGGACTTGTCTCTGTCTCTTATCTCGTAAATAAAATAAGGCGATAACCTCTAAGTATGAAGTGAAGAGACCCTTACTTGGGATGTGGGTATAAAAGGTGTATTGCCCATCTTAAGAAAGGATTTTGATTTCTCAAATGTGAACCTTGATGAGACAAAACTAGCATCAGATTAGGAATACCAATTTTGCATATAATTAGTTTTATATTTGTAAAACTCTTACAAGTACACGAATCATTTTATAGAAAATGACAACTATACTCCCAAGGTCGATCTAAGAACGGAATATATATGGTTTTTAATTTATTATTCAATCTTTTAAAAAAAATTAAATCCTAAACATCTTGTTACGAGATTTTGATTTTTTTGTGTTTCCTAATAAAAAATAAACATAAATATGGATTCAATAAATAGTTATGAAAATTTGATCATTTATAAGAGTAGTGTATATATAAATATAATAATTAAGTTAATTATACTTGCTCATATTATTTAGTTTATTAAAGATATAAATTGATATTTATTGATTCTATCTTTTTTATATAAATCTCACTTTTGATGCACTTAGATATTCTTTGTTAATTAAACAAACTAATTAATACCCATGAGTGAGATCTATAATTAATTTAGTGAATTAAATTAATTCATTTTTTCTAATGGATTGAAAATGAGCCATTTAAATTCCACATTTGATGAGGTTAGATATTTTAAACTTTATTCAAGGAGTCCAAATTAAACCTAAGAATTAAATTATCTAAGTACTAATGTGTGATTGTACCAATAAATAAAAGAGCACTACTCTAAATCAGACCGGATAATTAAACCTTAAAATCTAATTTTTAGATTTAAGTTTGTAATGAAAAATAATATATTTTTCTCTAACATCCTTAATATAAAATCTTGAATAAAAACAAAATCAATTTATTTTATTGAAATATTTTACCTATTTAATATTTCGCAAGCATAACAGCATTATTTTTATATCATATTTACAAATAGCCAGTCATGTTAAATTTAATCATAAAAAAATTAAACATAACATATAAGAATAAAACAAAAAAATAATCGTAAAAAAATCATTTTAAAATTATACCTCAAAAGAATCCTTATATAACTTGGATGCTAATTTTGTTGCTTGAAAACCTCCAAACGGATTTGTATTTCCGTTTATTGAATCAAAAACTAGAAATCTACAAAAACATAACTAGTTCTTCTAAAAAAGAGAAGAACTTTAAAACAAAAAAAAACAAAAAAATATAGAAAGATTTCTAGAGAGAGAAAAGAGATGATAAATTGGGTAATTGGAGATTGGGATAGAAGGTCCTTTTATAAGTGAGGAAAAATCTAAACAAGTGAAAAAATATTTCAAAAATTGGTTTTAGACGCATTTGGACAGGCTAGCACGCGTGTAGGGAAAGATTTGTAGCGGGATGGCCGCTAGCGCTTGCAGGCACACGTGGGACTCAGCGTAACATGGACGTGGGGCGCACATGCGTATGCTGGCTACACGTGAGCATGAGCGAGCATTTGTTGGCTATGCATGGCCATCCATTTTTTCATTTTTTTTACTTTTTCTCAACATATTTGTGATATATTATCTTTAGTAAAAATATCCTTGATTCTGAAATGACAAATTTATATAAAAATATGATAAAATCGTACAAATATAAATCTATTTAATCAATTAAAATATATTAAATTATGATAATTTTTATGCTTTTTAAGAACTCATCAAACCTCCACTTTAAGATGAAAAAACGTGTGAAAACATAAATAAAATGAAACAGATTGAAGATAATGATGAGGAAACAATTTTTTTGATTAAAAGAAGTCTATTACAAATACATCTCATATCTTTCAACATTACCCAAGGACCTTTGTTCTTCAAAAAAAAACTTTTCTTCCAATGATCAACCTCTTGACGTAGGGTACGACGTTCCTCTATATCTTCACTAGTCTTACTCTTTAAAGCAATACTTCATGGCATAATTCATCCCTTTTAGTTGTTAAATTTTTATTCTCTCAAAGGATTATTTCTCGTCGATCAGAAATGAGACAAACTTCATTGTGTAAACCTTCGAGTTCACATGATGCCTAGGTATAGATGGTATATTTTGGTTCCAAATCTTTCTCAACATGACAACCCACTTCAAATAGTTGTCAAGAAGATCACTCGAAGTCCTACACTATCGATATCAACTAAAAGAAAATATGGTATTAAAAAAAAGAATTAAAGTAGGTGAATAATACTTATATGAAGCAAGTATCGTTCAACTATGTGACAAAGTGAGCCTTTCTTTATCACTCAAGAAATAGTTAAAAAATCTTTAAGAGTTCTAAAAGGATGATACAGGTCATCTTAAGAACTTTTGTTACCAAATATACCTTTTTTAAACAATAAGGGAAGGTTTTTATTAGAATAAACCATGCAGGGCACGTCATCAGTATCATTACCTAACTTAGTAACATGAATTTTGGAGCAACGATGTTTAGAGCCCCTTGGTGGCTTGACATAAGAAGGAATGACACAAGAAGGACTCTCGCAAGGTAACCTTATTGCTTTGGGTTGCATTGAATCGTTAGGGGGACATAACCCTGTACCTTTGGCTTCAATCCTTTTAGCCATGAGATGCTCAATGGATACCCTTATAACATAGTTATTATTTATACCAATCAATAATAGGCTAATCATCATAGGAATAACATCCTCCTCGGGTACCCTAGAGTCAATTGAGAGTGTAATACATGGATAAATAATTTGAGAATTGGAATCACCTTGTTCAAGGAGACATTCATGATAATCCACCATACGTAAGGTGTTCACAATACAGGTCGATACGGAGTCATCCAGATTGACTGTGGAAAACTCCATGACAAGTAAATGAACCACATGGGCTAGAAAGCTTTTAAATTGGCCTAAAAAACAGAAAGGTTGGACTAAAATTCTCTCAAATAACTATCCATAAAAAATGCAAATTGAACAAAATGATGCAAGTATTTTTATTTATACTTGAATCACCCACAATATTAATTACAAAGTTTCAAAAATTAAAGATATGTGGTGATTCCAAAAAAGTTGTTGAAATTAAAAGTCCTAAATATATTTGGGTTACATCCAAAAGAGCTACAAAAGAAACTAAAATACAAGAACATAAAACTTCATTTTTTTTATCTTAAGGGTCTAAAGACACCATCTCTTTGCTTAGGGTGCCCTCATTTCCATAAGATGCAAGAGCATATGAAACATTGTCAACTGACTTGGCTTGGGAGTTTTGAAGACCTCGGGCATAACTGAGAAGGGTGGTTAAGGGATTACTTTAACTCATAAGTTGGTCATGGCCCAAGTAATCCCTTTACAATATCCCCTAACACAATCTTCTTTGAGGTGCTTCATGAAGTTTGAAAGTGAAGTCACCTTTTTCCTTCAAGGACTCAGCTAGCTCCTCGACCTTCTTAGCTTATTCATTTGACTCTTGTGCTAGTTTATCTCATTCCAAGGCATAAAAAGAGGCTTCCTTCAACTTTAGGGTATGATCTAATAGGTCATTCCCCATGTCCAAGATTTTGTTCCCTTACACTCGAGGATGTTTCTCACACTCCTCGAGTGCCTTGTTTTTCTCTTCCAAGGCCTCTTGCAATTTGGCAACTTGGATCTTGGATTCACGAGCCCATGCATAATAAGCCTTGTTTGCAATTTCACCTTCCATCATCAATGCAATGACCTATAAAAAGCAAGATTATAAAAAATAACATATAACATGAGCAATATTCATGAGGAGCATTAAGAATGTACCTCAAGAATACAGGTTACAACCATCTTCCTCATTCCCGAAATGT
Source organism: Hippophae rhamnoides (assembly GCA_033030585.1). NCBI lineage: Eukaryota > Viridiplantae > Streptophyta > Magnoliopsida > Rosales > Elaeagnaceae > Hippophae > Hippophae rhamnoides. Next base: position 38,282,659 of record CM065436.1, read on the forward strand.
TCATTTTTCCAAAAATACCTTACTCAAATAGAGTCACCGAGGTAGTTTCCACACAAGCATCCTTCAAGTGCACATCACTTGTACGATGTGTGTTAGTGTCTAACACATGAATTTTGAGAAGTAGGTCCTAGTGGAGATTGGAGTTTCCTTTTCTTCTTCGAGGAAGATTCATCCCATGGGTTAGAAGAAGTAGTAGCATCCTCAGTACAAGGTCCTGAAGGCTCACTTATTACAAATTGAGAAAGCACTTTCACCTTGCTAGACATATCGCTTAGGTGTTAAAAGAGATTTTGAAGGCACCAACACGTCCACACCCAAGTTAGCCACCAGATGGTGCACATCAAAAATAGAAAAATCTATCTCTACAAAAATTAAAGTAAAAAGTTATTCAAAACCAAAGTAAAACAAAAGTACCTTGTATTTTATTCCACCACAACCCAGTGCTCCTACGGGGTACTTTCTCCAAACTCTAGATGCCAAGAAATGGGTGTTGTGATGATCTTTTTGTAAGATTGGTGAAAAGTATTTTGTAGTTCCAAACAACATACTTTTTCCTTCCCACTTAGCCCCAAACGTAGTAACATTTCTTGACCTTGTGGCATAGTGGTTGCAAAATTATGATTCCATATTGAACACACATTATGCACTGAGCTCTCTCCCAAAATATCACCATATATAAAAATATTTATTTTTCCATCTGTTTTAACTATCAGACAGTTTGAGAATGAGACCTCGGGTAAGTATAGCTGATATATATACACGGATCATATCCTGTTGGGAAATTACGCAAATTCTCGATAAGCCAGATTTATGAGAAAGCAAAATAGACAAAATAACACACAAATTTGATAACAGAGTTAAGCCAATCTTGCTTACATCTCCAGACCTACTGTAGATCTTTTTACTGAAAGGGAAGAAATTACACAAGGTGTTTACAACACTCACAACTCACAACCCACAACCCAATTACACCCAAGAAAATTACTCTCAATTTTCTCTCACAAAGGCTTTTCTCTCCAAGCTTTTCTCTCAATTGGAATGAACACTTGTTTGATTAATTCATTATAATTACACATCTATTTATAGGAATATTCACTCCTTGAATTACTCCTTAAATTTATGGTTCCTTGAATTGCTCTATGGTTTACTCCTTAAATTAAGAAGCTTTATAGAAATCTCCAACAATCTCCCACTTGAAGATTGATTTCAATCTGTCTTCACACCTCAATCAATGCAGCAATTTTTCTAGTCTTGTTACTCTAGCAGACCAACTGAAGTTGAGCACAACTTCAATTTCATGGCAAGCTCCCACTTGTTGGCATCTCGAGTCTGACAAACTTCATCATAGCATTCAAGCTCTCCTTTATCAGTCAGCAACATATAGTTCATGTATTTCCTATTAGGCACATGAGGTCAAGAAGACCTTCTCAATACAGGAGCTGTAGTAGGAGGTTGTGATGTGTCAGACTATTGCGCACTGCTTTGTCCAACGAGTTCCTCTGGCTGAGGACTTGCTACAATTGGTTCATTCAGGGAACTACCTGGGACATCATCTGCATCTACAAATACTGACTCATTCTGCTTTGAGTCATTGGTGTTTGTTTTATGCGTATCCTTATACATCAATATTTCATTAAAAATCACATATCTACTATGGATCACTTTCTTGTTTTCATCATCCTAAATGCGGTAGCCAAACTCATCCTCACCATAGCCGATAAAGGTGTATTTCTTAGATTTGGGATCAAGCTTATTCCTGCCTTGATCACTAATATGCACAAATGCTACACAACTAAAAACTTTTAGATGTGATAGTTTTACCTCTTTTCTGCTCCATACCTCCTCTGATATTCTGTGCTTCAATGGAACAGATGGACCTCGATTGATCAAATAAGCTGCCGTATTGACTACTTCTGCCCAGAACTACTTAGGTAGACCTGATTGTATACGAATGCTTCTGGCTCTTTCTGTCAATGTTTGGTTCATACGCTCAACTACACCATTGTGTTGAGGCGTGCCTGGCATAGTTCTTTCCATTTTGATCTCGTGCTCATGGCAAAATTTTTTGAATATGGTGTCTTCATATTCACTACCATTATTGGTTCTGAGCTTTTTGATCTTCAAACCTGGCTCATTTTCCACCATAGCTTTCCATCTTTTGAAAACCTCAAATACTTTAGACTTATGCTTTAGAAAGTAAACCTATACATTACGAGAGTGATCATCGATGAAAGTCACAAAGTAATGTTTTCCACCAATGGATGAGACAGTTGTTAGTCCCCAAACATCAGAGTGGATAAGCTCTAACCTTTCCTTCTTTGGGGTTTTGACACTTGTCTGAAAGCTAACTCTCTTTTGCTTTCCAAGTATGCAATCTTTGCATATGTCTATCTTTGTAGACTATAGGCCTGGAAGTTTTCCCTTTGAGTGCATAATCTTCATCCCCTTCGAGTGCATAATCTTCATCCCCTTCTCACTCATGTGGCATATTTTTTGGTGTCATAGATTTAGTGTTTCATTTCCTTATGCAACTGCGATTGAACAATGTGTCCCTGTTGTCATGTAAAGAGTGTCACTCTTCTTGTCTCGAGCAACCATCATTGCACCCTTTGAAATCTTCCAATCATCACCATGGAAGATCATAGTGTAGCCTTCACTAGCCAATTGCCCTACTGAGATTAAGTTTCTTCTTAGGTCGGGAATATGCCTGACATCTTTCAGCTCCCAAATAGACCCATTCAACTTAATCTTCACTACACCTTTGCAAATAATAGCACATGGTTTGTCATCACCAAGATATACCTTTCCAAGGTTTCTGGGGACATATTTCTCGAAGAATTCTTTCTATGAAGTAACATGGAACGATTCTCCAGAGTCTAACACCCAAGATTCTTCATTGCTCTCTAAAGAGCATATCAATGCATCACACCTCCATATCCTCCTGAGGTGGAAGTAACATTTTCCTTTTCCTTCACTTGTTTGTCCTTTGGTGCACTTTTACACTGATTTTTGTAGTGTCTGGTTCTCCCACAATTCCAACACTCGATAGTCTTCGAGCTATGGGAATTATTAGGATTCCTAGATTTGGACCTCCTATCCTTTGATCTACCTTAGTAGTCTGTTCAGCCATGTCCATTCCCTCTGGTTGAATCTCTTCCTCTTGACTCTGTATGTAAAACTGAAGAGGTTGACGATTCACCTGACTCTCTATGTCAGATCTCTTCACTGAGAACCAGATCACGAACATCGTCAAATTTGAACTTATTGCTTCCTAACGAGCTACTCACAACCGTGACAGTAGCATTCAAGCATTCTGGTAGAGAAGATAAAAGTATCAATGCTCTTACTTCTTCATTGAATTCAATTTCAACTGAACTCAACTGGGTTATGACTATGTTGAGTTCATTGAGATGTTGAGCTACCGATGCGCCTTCTGTCATCCACAAGTTGAACAAACGCCTCATTAAATGCACTTTGTTTGAGGCCGATGGCTTCTCATACATATTGGAGAGAGCTGCCATAAGACCCACTGTGGTCTTTTCCTTTGCTATGTTGAAAGCAACATTGTGGGATAACATCAATCGAATAACTCCGAGGACTTGCCTGTCTAGAAGATTTCAATCTTCTTCCTTCATAGCCTCTGGCTTCTTCCCTAAGAGAGGTTTATATAGATTTCTTTGATATAGATAATCCTCTATCTGCATTTTCCAAAACCCGAAATCTATGCCATTGAATTTCTCGAGTTTCAATCTTCCTTCATCTTCGGCCATTGCTCCCACTCAAATCTGACTTCCTTCGGATCGTTTCTGACTATTTCTACAAACCACCATGTATTAGAACACTTCTGTCAATGAACAAATATCGTCGACAAAATTTCACTATTCACGTGAATAGAAACATTGTAGGAAATTGACAGAAATTGACAGAAATCACCACCAAAAGCTCTGATACCAATTGTTGAGAAATTACATAAATTTCCGATAAGCCAGATTTATGAGAAAGCAAAATAGACAAAATAACACATAAATTTGATAATGGAGTTCGGACAATCTTGCTTACGTCCCCGGACCTACTGCAGATCTTTTTACTGAAATAGAATAAATTACACAAGGTGTTTACAATACTCACAACTCACAACCCACAACCCAATTATACCCAAGATATTACTCTCAATTTTCTCTCACAAAAGTTTTCTCTCAATTGGAATGAACAATTGATTAATTAATTTATTATAATTACACATCTATTTATAGGAAAATTCACTTCTTAAATTAATGGTTCTTTGAATTGCTCATTGAATTGAGCTACATGTTTTGCTCTATGTTTTGCTCCTTAAATTAATGAGGTTTATAACAATCTCCAACATATCCATCCTGATACAACAGCCAAGCTAAGGAGAGTCCTTCACCCAGTTGGATTAATTTGTGCCAAGTTAATATTGTACGTGGATAGGAAATGAGCTTACCTTACGTATAGGAAACCTTAGACCAATGTGAAGAGCTGCATCGTGCAAAATGTACCAACCCTGAGGGGGTCATTGTTGTCTAAAAGATGTAAAGATATGGGCACCAAACCTACACAGGGAAGAATGGCGTAGGTTTCCCTGATCCTATACATGTCGTTAATGCCCAAATTACTTGGCATGATCTAGTGTTTGTATTTGGTTCTGTCCGTAGGTTCCTCGGTACCCTCATGACGTACTTTCTTTTTTCTCTGAACTTTAGCAGGTACTGTGATGTGAATGGTTGGAATAGGACTTAGTGAACTAGTGAACTTCCCTGAGGTCCCTGTTTACTGGAACACTACCATCTTGAGTGTGCAAACTCAAGGTTCTTGTTTTTCCTCAGATCCACGATTATAAGTAGAAGCAAGGAGTGCTAAAACTTGACCTCAAGTTGGAGAGTCATATCTAGCTCGAATCTCCTTGCCTCGACTGTCATAGTGCCTAATGATTGGAGGAATAACGAAGTCGATGTTTGGGGTGTTACTGATATGATCTTTAGGTCATGAAGAAGAATCTAATCTCCCATTACGACTTCCAGGTCAAGAAGAGGATCCCTTTTCAACCAGTGAATAAAATTAAAGGAAAATTGAAAAAAGAAAACTAAATAAGTGGAGCGAACTTGAAATATAGACTGAGTGTCATGGAATTCCAAAACAGTGTCGCAAGCTGCTTTTCTTTTAAAACTGACTACTTTCTGGTGAATCATATTGGTTTTCTTGCTGCGTGGCCTGGATTGCTCTGAAAGGAGGAATAATAAATTTTTAAAAAAATGAGAAGTGAACTAGTAGGATGTGGTGGATTCCTTAATATACTAGGTGTGGGTATCTATAATCCTAGTAAGATCAAAATAAGTTGAAAGGTTTATAGGCAAAAGAGGTTTAAAGGTTTTGTATATAAGAAGTCGAAAAGTATTGGCATCTTAAAATTTGAAAGGTTTGTACCTCGGATATACACATCTTGTTTGAGAAGATTAGTTAGTTTGCTTAAATTTAAAAGAATATACGAATTAATGTTTGAATATGATGTAATTACGATGTACTTATTAAAAGGTACATTTTGTGGAGTAAGTAATACAAGGTAGGGGTGTCCATAAACCGGTCCGGATCTGACCAAATCGTAAAACCAGGCCAAATTGGACCGGATCGAATGATTTTAAAAAATCAAATGGTCCGGTCCGGTTTGTATTTATTAAAATCGTTTTTCAAACGATCCGGTCCAGTTTAAACCGGTCGAATCGGATCAGACCGGTTTAATAAATATATTAAAATTTTCACATTATTTTTCATTAAAGATGTCCAAAAAATTGAACCAAACCAGAAACCAAATCGAACCGGATTGAACCGAACGATTTTATAAATCAAACAGTCCGATCCGGTTTATAATAATTAAAATCGTTTCAAACAGTCCGATCCAGTCTAATCCGAGTAATATAAACGGTCTGATTCGGTTAAATATTTTTTCCCAAAACCGGACCGAACTGGACCATTGGACACCCCTAATACAAGGTACATCTTGTCGATTATGTTGCATGAGGTACATTATGTGGAGTACGTTGAACGTGTTTAATTGCCAGGTAGTATAGGTATAAGGTGCATATAGTGATAAAAAATGATCTCATCCTAGTACAAATAGGCATGTTTGTGTCGGTCAAAGTTTGAGATGGTTGATCTATAGAGATGTTAACACCTCAAGAATATATTTTATATATATATGAATTTATGTATCTATATGTAACCTCTTATTAAATCTCTCTATAATCTTAAAGCATTTAGTTATTTTTCAAAAAGATTGTCTTATTGTTTCATGTTTGATTCATTTAATGAAATAGTTATGAGAAATTGTCAAATATTTTATGTTCTTTATCATATAATAAATTATCACTTGTTATCTTGATATTATGATTAATATTAGAAATTGTATGCAGTAAATTAAAGCATTGGGTTGTTATATTTTTGAATCAAAACGTAAAACAAAGAACATTCTTGCTAATATAGGCTTTTTTGTTTTGGGTATTTTGTGTGCGAGAGAGATTTTAGACTTAGAGTTTATTTTGGATTCTTAGTATTGATCTTGAACTATACGATGTATTAAGTATTGGACTAAAACACTTGTATTTATAAGTAATTATTAGTAAATTTTTGGACTTTGGGTATGGACAGTCAATTTTGAACTATTTTAATTATTTTGTGTCATGTTTGTTTGGTTTTATTTTTGCTTCCATTGTGACTCAATAAGTGATATTATAACTAATGGTTAGAAGGTCTTGACTTAACGAAGATATGTAATAAAAAATTCGGAGATTCAAAATAACAATATCAATAATACATAGGTAAATAGGACTTCTTAAGGTTCACTTGGATATGAAATAAGGTATTAATATTAAAAGTCATGTAAATAGGTTCAAACGATATATTCTGAATTTCTACGTGTTGATATGAAGATAAGAGGATAAAACTTTTGAAATGATATTGTTATTTTTCTTATTTGAGTTATATGGTTTATTAATGTCTTTACTACTTAAAAGAAAAACTACATTAATGTTGGATGAGTCGTTAATGTCTCTCTTGAAAACTTTTAAAGAGATACAAATGGCTAGTTCTGAACATGAAGATTATTTTCCTGCAAAGGATCATTCAAAAGCAAGCTCAAATACTAAAACAAAAGTGTATATCTAAGAGGATATATCGAAATAGATATAAAAGCCTCATCCAATATGTGATACTTAGTGTTTCTAATGTGAAAAGAAATGACACATTAAAAGGTATTCGAAAGAAATATTGAATGCCATAAGAGATTCGATGATTAAAAAAAAAGATGGTAAAGGGGTAAAGGTAACTAGGACTTGTGATACCCAAAATTATCTAATTTATGTGATAACTGGTGATGGCTCTTATGATGATTAGATTCTTAATTTTGTTTTCTTGTTACACATTTGTGAAAACAAGGAGTTGTTTGATAGGTGTAAAAGTGGTGTGATGTTGTGATGGCTAAAAGCTCAAGGAACAAGGTTATTGGTATAGATATCTAAATATTAAGATGTTTGATAGAGTTATTCGAGCATTATGATGATAGTATTGACACAAATCAAATGTTATTAACACGATTGCTTTTTATTGATAACAATCTTATCAACAATAGTGACACTATAATATAATCAATAGTAAAGATATAATAAATAAATCATACATTTTTGTTGTAATAATATTATTATCCTAATAAAACTTATGAATCATTCATTTTATCTTTATTATTAATGACATTTTATTGTCATTATTATTAAAATTATCATTAATAAATAATGATTGTTGCAATAAAGATCTAAATTATTACCATCTCTACCTATTCATTTTAAAAGTGTATGATAATATTTGTTTGAATTAAAAATATTTTAACTAAATTATTTATTAAAAATAATTGCAATATCTTATTCATTATCGTCTATTTTAAATTAATTAATTATACGTGTAACATTTTTTTATGTAAAATAAGATTTATAATTTTTCAGGAATTTAATTTCAAAACCAAGTTACTCAACAAACAGTAACTTAATTGTTTATATTTATCTGGGGCATGATTATTTGAAAACTTATTTTATAAGTAAATAATTGAATTACAATCTTTATTGGTAAAAATTAATTCCCATTATTGGCCCATCACACCAATAGTTCCGTGGTAAAAGTGGTGTCACATATATTCTTGAATGTTGTTTCGAATCGAATGTTCTTACCTGTAATTTAAAACAATTAACCAATAAGTGTGTTTTGTATCTAAAGTAGTTTGTATCGATTAATATTATTGTTGAATAAACAAGCTCTAAGTTAAGAAAATTATATTGGTATTATTTTAAAAAAATATGAGTGGAAATTTATAAAAATAAAAAAATAGGCTAATTTTTTTTAAAATAGAAGGAATAAAAACAAATATAACAAATAAAAATTAATTTGTGCCATTATTCGAATAAATAAAATTAAAATTAAATATTATTATAACATGTTAGTTCATGTTATCATATCGTGTTGTTTTTAATATATTTAAAAAATAATTGTGTTGTTTCTTATTATGTTAAAAAATTATATGTAATAGCTTATTTGTACCTATTTGGACATCTGGATTGGCCCGATGCTCGATCCTCACAAATCGTTTAAGTCAAGTCACCAGTCCGAGATGAAAGGTGAAGCACCCTAGATGTCCTACCCTTGGGACACCCCAAGCTCAATGACAGACTGAGTTCAATGACAGACCGAGCTTAATAACAACTCAAGTTCAATGAAATCTTAAGCTTACATGATAGCCTGAGCTTAGCTCGACCTCGACCCCTAAAATGTTGTACTTTAGGCCAATTATGCTCTTCTGATATGTAAATATGTATACACATTTGTAATTGACACCTGTATATATAATGTTCTATAAATAGATGGACTCCTCATGAAGATCCACATATTCAGCAAATTGTCTTGACTTCTCTCTAATCTTTCTCTAGAAACACATTGAATCTCAACATTTATGGCGCCCACCGTAGGGATCATATTCTGAGGTTAATCATAAGTTTCTGACCCCATATCCTTTGATATTCACCCCACTCCTAGAGAGAAATTAGAAAGATCAATTGTGTGGTACTCATGATATGCAAATATCATGCTTAGAACCCGAGCTGAAAGACGATCGAGGTTAGCCGATCATGAAACAATGGCTACTCAGAGAAATACCCCACCAGTCCCCAATGAGAATGGGACAGAAGATAACGCTTATTACCGAGAGTTGTCTCATCAATTGCTCAAACTAAGAAAAGATCTCGAAGAAACCAAATGAGAAAAAAGATCTCTATACTCCTAGTCAGGGGAAAGGACCTTAGAAAACCACATAGACCTCACTACTGAGACGACCTATGGAGAGGTAGCTGGGTACGACCAATATGAGCCCTAGCAAGCCAAACATTAAGTCGAGAGGAATCCCCTCTCTAGCTCGGCTTGGCCTGATGATGAATAATGAGTTCAAGAAATAAAAAAACTAGAAGACATGACTACAAGTGCTAGAGGAGAGAAATAAAAATCAAGATTAGGCCTTGAAGGTGGCAAGAGAGAAACACGAAAAGGGAGAAGCCTCTTATGATGTGGACAGAGATTGTGAGCAACTATACATCTCCCCCTTTTTCTGATATAATAAAAAATGATGAACCACCACCCAAGTTCAATGCTACTAAATACCCTCATTATTTTGGAACAAAATATCTAGTCACACATGTTCAAAACTTTAAAACAACCATGGCACCCATGAGTCTCAGCCAGCCAAAAAGGGACGTAATGATGTGTAAGTTATTCGCCGCCACTTTTTGCGAAGGTGTACAAAAATGGTTTAACAACCTGCCCCCTAGATCCATATCCTTATTCCCACAGTTCACTAGGCTATTCATTACAAACTACATTTGCAATAAACCCTTAAGGAAAGAATCTCACCACCTTTTCTCAATTATCCAAGGGAGAGGGGAATCCATTAAAGAATACATGAAATAGTTTAGAGAAGAGAAATTGGAAATCTCTGAATGCCTTAGCTCTATTTCTATAGAGGCCTTTAGGCGAGGCCTATAGGGAAGTAAGAAAGTTTATCAACCTAGAGAGGGAGCTCAGCCTAGTTAAAGGTCGTTGAACGAAGGTATATATAGTACCATATAAGGAAAAAAGGAGGATGAGTCCAGACAAAGCATATCAAATTAACAAAAATAAATATTTTTGATAGGTAACAAGCAGGTCAGACACTGGCAGGAAAATAATAGAATTTGGGGAAGGTCATTGTCTCCTTATAGGGGACCTTCTTTAAGGGTTGGTTTAACTCAAGTTGTAAACAAAATGGAGAGGGAACCCCAGGTTAGATGGCCTACAAAGATGCAAGCCCACCATAAAGACATGTTCAAATGGTGTTCCTTCAATAAGGATATGAGCCATGAACCAAAAGATTATAGAAACTTGAAGAAAGAGGTAGAATAGTTGGTAGTTAGGGGATTTCTTAAGGAAATTGTTGCAAAAAATGAGTACAGAAGAGGCCACGAAGGTGAACAAAGTATATTAAAACCAAAAAACCCGACAAGTAGTAATAAGAAGCCACGTGATGAATCCAACATTAAAACTATACATAGAGGACTAGGGGTCAGCGGGGTCTCCTATAACTCGTGCAAAATATTTGCAAGGGAGTTACATAATACCCCCCCATATATACACCTTGGATAAAGATAGACCTCTTACAGAAATCATTTTCACAAAAAGGGACGAGACCTCGTCCTACCACGAGGACCTTCTTGTGATAACTTTGAGGATCGGATCTTGTGATGTTTGTCGGATAATGATTGAAATTTAGAGTTCAGTAGATATTCTTTTTATGACCATTGCTAGGGCTCTAGAAGTAAAGGACCCTAACATTTTTAAAACAAAGCTTCCTCTCGTAAGATTCAACAGCAACACCACCTACACAAAAGGAATGATAATCCTACCTGTCATGACAAAAGGAATAATAATGATCAATTTTGTGATCATTGACGCCCCTACACATTATAATTCTATTCTAGGAAGGCTGTGGATACACAAGATAAAGGCAATCCCATCCACATTCCACCAGGTAATCAAATTCCCTACAAGAAAAGGTCCCGAAGAAGTAAAAGAAGATCAGGAGGAAGCCATAAGTTGTTATAATTCCACTATGAAAAGGACTGCCCCCAAATAGAAATCACCAAGGGGTCTCCCTCAAAAGAGACCAAGGAGTAAAGTTGTGATAAAGTCAGTCTATTTAAATAAAGTGAAGGACCTTCCAATTGGTGATGAGAAAAAGAACCATCCTTTGAAAATAAGTAAGGATTTTATGGCAAAGCTCGAGGGAGAACTCTCACAATTCCTCAGAGCTAACATAGAGATCTTTGCATGGACCCCAACAGACATGCTGGGAATTGATTCAAGTGTCATAACACATAAGCTAAACATTAACCTAGAAGGTAGACCCATCTAGCAACAGAAAAAGAAATTCTCCAGAGAGAAAAATGAGCCAATCAAACACCATGTAACTGCCTTAAAAAAGGCTAGGGTTATTAGAGAGGTCAATTATCCCTCATGGCTCTCAAATGTGGTACTGGTATAGAAGGCATGTGGATCATTTCGTATGTGTGTGGCCTTCACTAATCTAAATAGGGCATGTCCAAAGAACTATTTTCCTCTCCCAAGTATTGATCAACTAGTGGATGCCTCTTTTGGGTTTGGGTTGATGAGTTTTCTGAATGCACAATCCAGATACTACCAAATCAGAATGCACCTTGAGGATAAGGAGAAAACTTCTTTCATCATGGAGGAGGGAACCTTCTGCTACACAAGAATGCCATTTGGGTTAAAAAATGCAAGTGCAACATATCAATGTCTTGTCAATAAAATGTTTGAGAAACAGTTGGGGAAGAATCTGGAAGGATATGTAGATGACATGGTAGTAAAGTCAACTCAACCCTTGAACCACATCAAAGATCTACAGGAGATATTTGAAGTGATACAAAGGTATGACATGCAACTTAACCCCAAAAAATGCATCTTTGGTGTGGCTGTAGGAAAATTCTAGGATATCTCGTTTTTGGAAGAGGGTTTAAGGCCAATCCAGAAAAAATACAAGCATTGGTAAACATGAAACCACTCAGTAGTCTCAGAGGAATACAACAACTGAATGGAAGAATATGGGCGCTGAGTAGGTTCATTAGTAAGAGTACTGACAAGTGTATGCTCTTCTTTAAGATGCTAAGAAAGAACAAGACAGTCTTTTGGAACAAGGATTGCAATATAGCCTTTGAGGAAATTAAGAAGTACCTTAGCAATCGCCCCATCTTAGTCAGCTCACAACCAGGAGAGACTCTTTATCTATATTTGGCTATCACATCCTAAACGTGTAGCTCTGTGCTGTTAATTGAAAGGAACAAAATTTAGCACCCCATCTACTATGTCAGCCAAATTTTAACGGAGGCCTAAAGTAGATATCCCACCATAGATAAACTTGGTTTTGCTTTCAATATTATTGCATAGAAGCTCATGCATTACTTTGGCTCACACAAAGTTGTAGTACTCACCTCACACCCTTTTAAAAGTGTCATGACGAAACTAGATGTTACAGGGAGACTTGCCCAGATAACCATAGAGTTGGGAGAGTATGATATCAAATACATGGCTAGAATAACCATCAAAAGGAAGGCTATGGCCGAATTCACCAATATACCTAAGGTCTTTAACAAGACAAAGATAGTGGAAGTATTTGAGGTAGACAAAAAGGAGGCACCAACTTGGCTGGTATTTGTGGATAGAGCTCACAACTTTAAGGGTGTAGGACTAGAGGTGGTTATAGTTGATTAGGATGACAATTGCTTTAAATATGCAGTCAGACTTGATTTTCAAGTAACCAATAATTTCATAGAATATGAGGCTGCCATATTCGAGGTCATGATCGCAAAAAAGCTAGAGGTAGATAGATTCACCTTACATAGTGATTCTAGGCTAGTGGTTAATTAGTTTTTGGGAAAATTTGAAGCAAGAGATTGAAAAATGAAGAGGTACTTGGAGAGATTAAAACAAGAATGCTCAAAATTCTCTAGGTTCAAGATTGTGTAGATAGCGCGAGGTGAGAGCCATCACTTTGATGCCTTAGCAACCTTGGCATCAATAAGGGAGACCAATAACGATAGGGTGGTATCAATAATGGTGCTTTCTGAGGCATCTTTGGAAGAAGATGAAAAAATGATTGGATGCGTGTACGTTCCCTCTATCACATGGTTCACCCCAATCTATAATTTTTTGGAAAGAGGGGACCTATCATAGGATCGTAAAGTTGTGAAAGAAATCAAGGCCAAGGAAGGTTGGTACATGATTAAGGCAGTGAAACTATATCAAAAAACCCCACTCGGCCCTAGCCTCTTATGTATAGCTACAGTGGGAGCCAAAAGAATGATGTGTGAAACACACAAAGGAGATTACGGTTCACATTCTAGGGGTAGGAGATTATCGCAAAGAATTATGAGATAGGGTTATTTTTGGCCCACCATGCTGGACAACTACACCAAATATGCTTAGAGGTACAATAAATGATAAAGGTTTTCCCCACTGACTCACACACCTCCAAATACCATGGTAGGGGTAGTAAGTCCTTCGTCCTTCTACAAGTGGGGACTAGATATAGTAGGACCCCTGCCCATAGGCACATGCCAAAAGAATTTTATTCTTATGGCCACTAGTTATTTTTCAAAATGGATCAAAGTAGAACCCCTAGGAAGAATACGAGAAGAAGAAGTAATTCGATTTATATGGGAATCCATAATTTATCGTTTTAGCCTTCCTAGGGAACTCATTATAGATAACGGCCAAAAATTCAATGGCTGAAAAATCAAAGCATTCTCCCTCAAATACAACATTAGTATGGATGGAGGAGCTACCAAGCACATTATGGGCTGTCAGGAGAAGCTCCTACGAGAGCACTAACGAAACCTCTTTTCCCCTAATTTATGGAACCGAGGCAGTTATACAAATCGAGATCACAATTCCTACCCCCAGATTAGTTCTAAAAGAGGAAAAAAACTAGGCAAGAAGAGCAACTAAAATTACCCTAGTAAAGGAAAAAAAAGATGAAGCTTTGAGGAGGATAACCGAGCAAAAAAGAAAAATATCATAATACTACAACAAAATTGTGTGCTTCAAAACATTTTCCAAGGGTGATTGGGTTCTTAGAAGGGTCTTCCTCAACAAGAAGGAATGGATGGCTAGAAAAATAGGTGCCAATTGGGAAGGACCTTATCAAATAATTGAAATAAAACTAGGAGGGACCTATGTATTGAAAAACAACAAAGGTATTGAGGAAGGCATAAGATGGAATGCTAAACACTTGAAAAGATACCACTTCTAAAAAATGCACGTTAACCTACTTTTTTGTTGTTTTGTAACAGCGACACATATACATCTATGAAATAAAAAGCTTCAACAGATGATCCCTTAGTAAGGCTCTCTCCACTCAATTTGAGCCAAGAGCTGATCATCTCGGTTAAAAAACTAGGTAGAGCGCCCTGACACTTGAAGAGTTCGAGTTGTTCACCTCGGTCAGAAACCAAGTCGGCATTCTAACATTAAATAAAAATAAGCACATCGGTTAGGAACTAGGCAAAGGTCTCTCCCATCAATTGGAGCCAAGGTCCAATCACCTAGGTTAAAAAACCAGGTAAAGTGCCTTGGCACTAGAAGAGGTCGAGTTCTCCACCTCGATCAGGAACCAAGTCGGTGCTCTCACGTTAAAGAAAAATGAGCACCTTACACATGAAAAGGTTGAGTTTTCCACCTTGGTCAGGAACCAAGTTGGTGCTCTAACATTAAAGAGAGAGGAGCACCTTGGTCAAGAACCAAGTAAAGCTCTTTCCCATCAATTAGAGCCAAATGATGATCACCTCGGTTAAAAAACCAAGTAGAGTGCCCTGACACTTGAAGAGGTCAAGTTATCCACCTCGGTCAGGAACCAGTTTGGCATTCTGACGTTAAAAGAGATGAGCACCTCAATCGACAAACAAATCATGCCCTAAAAAAATCTTTATACAAAAATACGTGCCACTATGAATATGTTCATTATTTAAAAAATGATAACAAATCTTTTATAGTTATTAATACAAAGTTTGACCTACATAGAGATTTAAAAACTCCTTAAACTCTTGGACACGCGACTAGTGTTTGGATCATCAGTTTCATCAACCAAGGGCAATAGCTCGGCTTGAATCTTAACAACTTTTTACCGTTCATGGGTCACGGGCTTGGGGTATGCTATCATCATTGGGAGCAATCCTCGCTCCAATTCTTCATTAACCTCCATCACCTTAAGGAAGACTCTTTCAGATTGCTTCATATAGAAGCTTACCCAATATGATTCCCTATTATGAGATTAGCCATACTAGCCAAGGTCCTTTTTTATCGAGATTGAGTTTGGATTAACTACTCCTTACAAGCAACGAACTCACACTTTGCCTCTTTGGCATTACACTCAACTTTAACCACATTGGATTTGAGCTCCCTAACCTTGTCCTCAAGCCTATCATTTGCAACTCGTACAGCTCGAACTAAGCATCTATTCATTCGATCATAATCCATAAAATACAACCAAAAAAGTTGGAGCAATTGATAAAACCCCTAAATGTATGAATTAAACAAGTGTTCTCAACCCTTTTTATAAAAGATAGAGGTTGATAATATATATATATATATATCTCGATAAAAAAATAAAAAAGAAGGACATAACCCAAGTTCCTAAAAATCAAGTGGGTAGGTCAACATCATAAATGCACAATAAAAGAGGCAAGCTAATTTCCCATTAATAAACAAGGTGGATTTTTTCATTTACTCTTTTCCTTTCACATTTTTACGAATGCGAGCTTATGACCACACAAATAAGAGTGACGTCGATCTCAAAAAGAAAATCAAAATGAATCACGAAGATCCACGTATTGTTAATTTTAATTATACTTGCTTTTTGGAAGAAAAAAAATACAAAATAGAAAATCAAAAATATTTGTAAAACAAAAAATTGAAAAAAATAAAAAAATATCATTTAATAAGAAAATTTCACATTAAGTTCACACTTATGCTGTAATTTTGTTCGTTCTAAGTTGAGTCAGTAAAATAAAAATAAAAATAATATATTAGTATATTTATTTATCTGATCATGACTATTGTGTTCGATCTATTTTCAATTAGGTGTGTGATTTTATAAGGTGTTAAGTGATATCAATCATAATATGTTTGGATCATGTTTGCATCGTATTAAAAATTATTACTTTTACTTATTTTATCTTTTCAAAAATATCCAATAAAATTCAAAAATATTTGTAAAATAAAATAAAAAATACACACCAAAATATAGAAGAGGCTATAAATAAACCTCTTTTATATACATAGGAAAAATATCATAGATATATAACATTTATATATATCATAATTATATCACAATCATAATTAATGTGACCGTTTTTATTTAATATAGTTATATAAATTTGATTACACTAACCGATTATAGTATGAAATATTAGTTATATTTTATCACAAATTTAT
The DNA here is from genome assembly GCA_033030585.1 of Hippophae rhamnoides. Taxonomy (NCBI): domain Eukaryota; kingdom Viridiplantae; phylum Streptophyta; class Magnoliopsida; order Rosales; family Elaeagnaceae; genus Hippophae; species Hippophae rhamnoides. The sequence continues at coordinate 38,299,246 of CM065436.1, forward strand.
AAATAAAATTTTCACAAAAATATAATAATAGAGAGAGAAATAGGTAAGTTACTATTAATTTTCTCAAGATGAAAAGTAAAAAATCTTAGTTATAAAACAAGCGTTCAAGAATCTTAACTACACCAAGATTAGGGTCTAAATAATTATCTAACGGTTAAATAAGGGCATTTTAATCCTTTTTCTTTTAAAATAAATAATTTTAGTTATATAATTTTCAAATAAAATTAACCTAATTTAAATTTTAAAAATATAATGTTTTTTAGGGATAAAATTAGATTTCATTTTAAAATAAAAATAAAACTATATTTTAATTCTAAAAATTATTAATTTTTACTCTAATCTCAATTTATTTTATTTTCTCTCATTTTAGTTTCTCTATCCTCTCTTTTTCTATCTCTCTTATCTTATATTATTTATGTATTTATAATTCATTTATATTAACATTATAAAAAAAATTTATCTTTAAAATTATATGAATTTATAAATTATGAAAGTGAAAAAAATAATATTTTTAGTAAAGTAAAACAGAAAAATTGAGAGACACTTAAATGAAAGAGTATATTCTTATTTGCAAGCAAGGAGGAAGAATGTACTTTTTTAATGTTATTTTTAAAAATATTATAAATAAAATGTTATTTTTAATAAAAATTCAAAATTATTCTTGAAAGAATACATTTTTTTTAAATTCAGACTAAATTAACTTTTCTTTAAAATTATAGAACTAAATCTATCCACTTTAAAAAAACATGACTAAAATACCCTTATCATATAGTTATAGAAATATTTAGACCCTGATCCTACTACTCCTTATAGTTATTATACCATGACTTTGCTCTCACCCTCCTAAAAGGCTAGGACGGTAGTTCAAAACAAATAAACAAACAAAAATGGATAAGCCCTGCTACACCTACCTCAAACAAATAGTTGTTAAGCTAAAAAAACACATTCGACCAGTCCCTATCTACCTTTCCTTATTTCAAAATTGTAATTTTAAAACTTCAGTTATTACTTGGAAGTTTTCGAGGATGATAACAGTTTCAAGAAAGATTTGACAAAATCCTCGAAAACAAGCATGGTTAAATTATCCACAAAATCATTGCTACGCCAAATATGTCATATATCTACCGGTCCCTATCTACCTTTTCTTATTTCAAAATTGTTATTTTAAAACTTTAGTTATTACTTGGAAGTTTCCGAGGATGACGACAGTTTCGACAAATCCTCGGGGACATGCATGGTTAATTATCCACAAAATCATTATCAAAATATGTTATATATATATATATATATATATATATATATATATCGCTTAACACATCATGTATGAAATATACCAAAACTCGACCGAAACGGAGTGATTTACATAAAAAGAACACTACAAACTTACACTTAACACTTCACGTATGAAATATACTAAAACTCTAACGAAACGGGGTGATTTACATAAAAAAAAATACTACAAACTTACTACTACAACAGAAGGTATGTGTCACAAGTGGTCGTGACTAACTGCAAAGTGATATACTACAGCAAACATTAGTTGCATAAAGTTCCAAAATGACGAAAAATAGGGTCCTAATATTTCTTGGACAAGATATCAGTTGATATATTTTATATTTCATTGAGCTGAATAATTTTAGAAGATCGCAAGTATTTGTGATAGAGCCAATGAGATATATTCAGAGCATTCCCAACACTTTCCACTGGAAAGACATTTTGGCTACCCTGCCAGTCATTGCTAAGCTTTATCCACTCTCTCCTCCAATCTTTCAATTGAAAACTATTACCGTCTTTTAAGCTTTTTAACAAGTAGTTAAAATATATAGCTGCTCTGGGGCCATAGTAATCCCGTAAAAGTCCACTCCAATACTTATTTCCTGAAAATGGGAAAAATGACAAATAGTAAATCATTTTATTGTGAGAACTGGGAATAGGGATTTTATATTTTGAGCAAATTACTATGCCTCTTGTTAAGTATAGTTCAAAATCCACATGATTAATGGCTCTTGATTTCGTGCAAGTGCCCATGCAAAAATGACACTTGTTAAAAATACTTAATGATTATATTGTATTATGTATTGTTAAGAAATATATATAATACTTTTATATAGGAGTTACAAGTAAACTAAATGTGCCTAAAGCTCATATCAGGATATACATTAGTAGATATACATTAATTTGTTAACAAATATACATTAACAACACTAAATTGGGATTTGCAGAGGTTGAATTTATATAAAAACTCCCCATCTTCGTGCTACATAAAGCAAAAAACTTTCTTGGTGATTTTAGTCCTTTTATGTGAGATTTTGGGAGTATTGGGTTTTGGGTTGAAGTGTTTCTTTGAGCTCTTTATTCTTTGTATTTCTTTTGTATTAATATATTATTGAGACTTTGGGGTGGATGTACGGAAATTTGTCAACCCACGTAAAGATTGGGTTTTGTTGTTTTTTGTGCTTTCACTTTCCCAACAAGTAGCATCAGAGTTAAAGATTGGGGTCTTAAATTGAGAAATATGTCACAATGTAAAGTTTGAGACAGAAATTTGATGGAAAGAAACTCAACATTTGACAAAGAAATATATTGGCACAATAACGCCTTAAAAGACATGAAAGAAAACTATTGGAATGAGATGGAAGTGAAGGCAAGGAATACTATTGGTTTGAGTTTGGTTTCTGAGATCAAATATAATGTATTGAATGAAACCTCTCTATCGAACTAATACTAGTGGATTATTGAAACTTTGGATGAATGCAGTCAATTTGTCAAAATAAATAAATTTGGTGTTCTTGTTTTATTGCTCATTTGTTTTTCGCTTCCGCATTTGTTTGTTTGCTTTTTTTTGTTTTTTTTTTTGGGTTTTTGCTTCCCAACAAATGGCATCAGTGTTAAAGATTGAAGGTCTTCAATTGAGGAAGACGTCGTAATTGCAAAGTTTAAGATAAAGAAATTTGATAGGAAGAACAACTTCAACATTTGGCAAAGAAATATATTAGTGAAACCAAGGTTTAGACGACATAAAGGAAGACGATTCGAATGAGATGGAAGCGAAGGCAATGGACACTATTGATTTAAGTTTGGTTTCTAAGGTTAAATACAGTGTGTTGAATGAATCTTTTCCATGAAAATATTAGTGGATTATTGAGACTTTGTGGTAGATGTAGTCAATTTGTTAAACCACATAAATTTGGTATTCTTGTTTTATTGTTCGTTTGTTTTTCACTTCCATATTCGTTTGTTCGCTTTTGTTTTCTTTTTGTGCTTTTGCTTCCCAACAAGTGACATCAAAATTAAATTAAAGGTTGGTGGTCTTAAATTGAGGAATAGGTCACACCTACAAAGCTTGAGATAGAGAAATTTGATGAAAGAATTCAAACATTTGGTGGAGAAATATATTGGTGTGGCAGGGGCTTAGAAGACATAAAGGAAGACCATTGGATTGAGATGGAAGCGAAGACAGTGGACACTATTGATTTGAGTTTGGTTTATGAGGTCAAATACAATATGTTGAATGAAATTTCTCTATTGAAGTGTGGGAAGAAATGAAAAAATTGTATATGTCAAAGTCTATTACAAATAAACCAAACCTGTAGAAACTATATGCTTTGAGGATGGATTTAGGTGACAATTTAGAAGCCATATGAACAAGTTCAACATATATAAAGATAGATGATGAAGATCAAGCGATGATTTTGATGCGTTGATTACCAAAATCATACAATACATTAGTGACTATGTTGCTTATTGGAAATACTACATTAAGGTGTCACGACTCTTTTGGAAACTAGTAATATGATAGTGATACAACTAGTTTTTTTCTACATATGGAGATATTCTTGCTTCCAGAAGAGATTCAATAAGTTCATCAAGTCGAGAAATAAGCAAATTTAGAAGGAATCCTTATAGAGACAACAACCACTTCATGCCTTATCCAAGAGATGACATTGAATGCTTATATTGTCATAAGAAAGAGACATGAAGAGATATTGTGAAGAAAGATTAAAAGATTTATGAGGTATCGATGAAAAGAAATGAAAGATGAATCAAAAGGTAAATGTCACTAAACTTACTATTTTAAGTAATGTGATGTGTATAACTACTGGTAAAGGTTCTATGGATGATTGGATTTTGGATTTTGAATGTTGTTTTCATGTGTAAAAACAAGGTGTTTGATAGATTCAAACCTTGTGATGATGGTGACGCAATAAACAATGGATCAAGGAGCAAGGGCATTGGAAAATGTATTTTTAAGATAAAAATATATGGAATTATCTAGATAATAGGTGATGCGAGATAGGGGTGTCCACCGGTCCAGTTTTAGGAAAAACAAATTAACAGGACCGGACTGTTTGATTTATAAAATTGTTTGATCTGGTCCGGTTTAATCCGGTTTGGTTCGGTTCACCTCTAGTGAAAAATAATACGAAAATTTTAATATATTATTAAACCGATCCGGTCCAGTTTGATCGGTTTAAAAATTAATATAATCGGATCAGATTATTTGAAAAACGGTTTTAATTAATACAAATTAGACCAGATTGTTTGATTTATAAAACCGTTCGATTCGGTCCGATTTTCTGATTCGGTCCGGTTTTTGAAGACCCTTAATGCAAGATACTTTGTAAGGAAGAATTTTAATTTCGTTGAACATACTTGATTCATTGTCTATGGTTTTATGCAAAGAACAAGTTTATGGAAATTAGTAAAGCTTCCCTAGTCATAATGAAAGGAAATAATGGAAGCATGTACAAATTGATTGAAAATCCTATTCGAAGTGGAATTGCATATGACAATAGCAAAAACAATGAAAAAAGATTAATATACATATCAAGTTGAATTCAAACACTTCCAAAAGAAATGTCACCTTTGAAGCTGTTTTTATTTTACAGAAAAAATTCCTCTCTTTATTTCTTAATACTAGATACATATATATACAGCTGGAAGTCACCCTGAAAATCAAGGACTGATTACACCGTGAATCAATCATATGCCTAGATTAATTTCTTACACTCCCCCTCAAGTTAAGAGATATATGTTTTCCAAATCAAGTGATACACAACTCTGTAAAATTAGGTCAAAACAAAATTTTAGGTAAGATATCTATTACTTGTTGTCTAGATGGAATATAATTGAGGGAGATCATCTTGCCTTCAATTTTCTCATTGATAAAGTGCTTATCAATTTCCACATGTTTAGTTCAATCATAGTGGACTGGATTTTTGACAATTGCAATTGGTGACTAGTTTTCACACATGATTCTAATAGATTATGAACTTTCAACCTTGAGTTCATTTAGCAGTCGTTTTAGCCAAATTCCTTTACAGATGCCCAAAGCCAATACATGAAACTCAGCCTCGACACTATTACATGCTACCATTGTGTGCTTTTTGCTACGCTATGTCACCAATTTTTCCCAAATAAATGAACAATATCCAGATGTGGATTTTTGATCACTAGAAGATTCAGCCCAATCAACTTTAGAATAAATTTCCAATGTCCTATTAATTGTTTTCCTGAACATGAGTCCTTTTCCAGGATCCTTCTTCAAGTACCTTAGAATACGATTTACTGCCTCCAAATGATCTACTGATGGGTTGCCAAGAAACTGGCTAACATTGACTGCAAAACTTATACTTGTACGTGTATGAGTCAAATATATTAACTTACCTACCAAACATTGAAATTTCCCATTGTCAGTTGCCAATTCATTAATTTGAGGCATTAATTTGGTGTTAGGATCCATGAGTGTTTCAACAGGCTTACACCCACTCATATTAGTCTTACGTAAGAGATCTAGAACATATTTGCGTTGAAAAACTGAGATTCTTTTGGTGCTACGTACCACCTCCATTCCTAGTCTTTAATCTCAAATTCTTTGGATAATAGCATCTTAAGCCTTTTCATTTCTCCTACATGATTTCTTATAAGAACTATATCATCAACATATACAATCAAAGTTGTGATTCTTCCATCTGTGAAATGTTTGACAAACAAAGTGTAGTCTGTATGTGTCTGAGAGTATCCATCCTATTTGAGGACCTTAGTTAATTTGTCGAACCATGATCTAGGTGACTGTTTAAGTCCATATAATGCCTTTCTCAACTTATATACCTTTCCTAGTGTTGATACTCAAAGTCAAGAGGTACATCTATGTAAACTTCCTTGATCAAATCTCCATTTAAGAATGTGTTCTTGACATCGAGTTGAAGCAGTAGCCCATCCTTATTAACTGCAATAGATAGCAAGACACGAATTGTGTTAAGTTTTGATATACGAGCAAAAGTCTCCTGATAATCAATTACATATGATTGGATGAACCCTTTTGCCACCAGTCGAGCTTTATATCTGTCTATATTTCCATCCGCTTTCTGTTTAACAGAGAATATCCATTTACAACCCACTGTCTTCTTTCCGGGTGGTAGCTCTGTAAACATCCATGTACCATTCTTTTCAAGCGCAGTGTATTATTCTAAGATTACCTTGTGCCATTTAGGAACCTTTAGAGCCTCATTGACAGAATTAAGAAATCTTGATGTTTACTAGGGATGTCACAAATGCTAGAAATTTTGGGGACAGATTTGCATAAGAAATGTAACTTTGAAGAGGATGTTGAGTGCATGATCGAGCATCTTTTCTCTGTGCATTAGGAAAATCTAACTCAGGGTCAGAACCTAGTTTTGGACTAAATTCTGCTTCATCTTGAAATCTTTCAGATTCAGTCTAGCTCGAGAGAGTCTCTTGGCTTTGTTGATTTCGTGTGGGCAAGTCAAGATTTCTCTTTCTTCCATAGACTTTAATGGCATCATTAGTGTTAAAGATGATTTATGAGTGTGTGTATTAGGTGTCTAACACTAGGTGTCTTAGTGGTATGAGTTGTGTATTAGGTGTCTAACACTAGGTGTCTTAGTGGTGTGAGTTGTGTATTAGGTGTCTTAGTGGTGTATTAGGTGTCTTAGTGGTGTATTAGGTGTATGTCACCTAAGATTGTTCCTATCTTTTGTATATAAATAGGTAGTGTCTTTGTATGATAATAATAAGAAAGAATTCTGATTTTACATGGTATCAGAGCATTTGGCTTACAAAATTTGAGAAATTTTTTTTTTCCCGTTCAAATTTGGGGCAGAATTTGGGTAAACAGAAATTAAGATTTGGTGCATTTTTGAGTTCCAACTCGGAACACCCTTTTGGAGTGCACATTTTTTCTCACCGCCGACACAGGGAGGAAGAACAGCCGCAGGCCAGCCAAACCCCGACGTTCGGCAACCATACAAGCCGCGAGTGGGCCACACGCGCCACCGCGACTTTCTGTCAAAAATTTCACGCGTCTCACCGCCGGCACAGGGGGGAAGAACATCCGCCGACCGACCAAACCCCAAAGTCCGGTCACCAGACGAGCCGCGAGTGGGCCACACGCGCCACTGCGACTTTCTGTCAAAATTCACCCGCCGGCGCGTGACAGGGCGTCCGTGTAGAATTCTTCTCCGACAGACCCCGCGCCACTCTCCTCCGTCCCCCTGCGTCATCTGTGGTGGTTTGGCATTCATCGCTTGTGATTGTTCAGGTTTGCGTTTTTCCAATTTTGTGTTCTTGTTCGCTGCGTGTTTCGTCGCTGCTGTTGTTGGATTTTTTTTGTTCGTTTGTTCGCTGTCTTGTCATTTGTAAGAGTTATGGCTGAAAAGAAATCTAATGTTGTAACGGATATGGTGCCTGTGATGTCTAAAATCACGAACCATAAGCTCAATGGCTCGAATTATTTGGCTTGGAGCAAGACTATTCGAATTGATTTGAGAAGTATCGAAAAAGATAGTCATTTGACTAATGATCCTCCTAAAGATGATTCAAAGCAGACATGGCTTAGAGACGATGCTCGCTTATTTCTGCAGATTCGGAATTCTATTGAAAGCAATGTAATTGACTTGATCAATCACTGTGAATTCGTTAAGGAATTAATGGATTATTTGGATTTCTTATATTCTGGTAAGGGAAATCTTTCTCGCATATATGAGGTATGCAAAGCATTTTACCGTGCAGACAAACAAGATCAGTCACTCACAAATTATTTTATGGAATTTAAAAGGACTTATGAGGAGCTCAATAGTTTGATGCCTTTTAGCCCTGATGTCAGGGTTCAACAAAGTCAACGGGAACAAATGGCGGTCATGAGTTTTCTTGCCGGTCTTCCCTCTACTTTTGAGACTGCTAAGTCCCAGGTTCTTTCTGGTTCTGAGATCTCCTCTTTACAAGAGGTGTTTAGTCGAGTACTTCGTACAGAAGGCACTCCACCTCCACCTGCTCAATTAAATGGTGCTTTGGTCAGCCGAAGTAATAATTATGAGCATGGACGGTCAACTTATATGAACAGAAATAAAGGAGGCGGCTCACACGGGTTTGAAACTCGACCACAGGACCTCGGAGGTATTGTATGTCACTATTGTCACAAACCAGGACATACGAAACATGAATGTAGAAAGCTTCAGTACAAACATCAGAAAGGTCACTCAGCTCATATTGCATCCACTTCTGATACTTCTGAAAAATCGGTTCTTATCTCTGCAGATGAATTTACCAAGTTCTCACAGTATCAAGAATCACTAAGGTCTTCATCACCCTCTGTCACTGCTATTGCTAATTCAGGTAAATCAAATGCGTGTCTCATTTCTTCATCTTCCAAATGGGTTATTGATTCGATGCCACAGATCATATGACAGTAATTCTAATCTCTTTTCTACTCTTCACCACACACTTCTACCTCTACTCGTTACCTTAGCCGATGGGTCACCATCTCGTGTTCTTGGGTCCGCACAATTACTCCCACTCCTTTGCTTCCTTTGTCGTCCGTCTTACATTTACCTAGCCTATCCTTTAATTTGATATACGTAAGTCGACTTACTCATGATCTTAACTTGTTGTATCTCATTTTTTCTGATCGTTGCTTATTTCGGGATCTTATGACGAAGAAGACTATTGGTAAGCGACACGAGTCCGGAGGCCTCTATATTCTTGACACACCGATACCGAAATGTTGCTTGCTTCAGTGTAACCTCTCCTTCGAGGCACATTGTAGATTGGGTCATCCATCTCTTCCTTTACTGAAGAAACTTTGTCCTCGGTTTAGTAAAGTGTCTTCATTAGATTGTGAGTCTTGTCAGTTTGCAAAACATCATCGTCTTAGTTCAAATCCAAGAGCTAATAAACGTGCTAGTGTTCCCTTTGAATTAGTTCATTCTGATGTTTGGGGTCCTTGTCCTATTTTCTCTAAACCTGGATTTAAGTATTTTGTTACTTTTGTGGATGATTATTCTCGTGTAACTTAGTTATATTTAATGAAGAGTCATTCTGAATTGTTTTCTATTTTTTGTGAATTTTGTGTTGAGATTAAAACTCAATTTAATGTTTCAATTCGTACTTTACGAAGTGATAATGCCAAAGAATATACATCAGCTTTGTTTCAATCTTATATGGTTCAAAATGGCATACTTCATGAAACTTCGTGTGTTGATACTCCATCTCAAAATGGAGTGGCCGAACGTAAGAACAGACATCTTCTCGAAACTGCACGTGCCTTATTATTTCAAATGAATGTTTCTAAACCTTTTTGGGCCGATGCAGTTTCAACCGCATGTTTTCTTATTAATCGCATGCTCTCATCTGTTCTTCATGGTGAGATTCCTTACAAAATTTTATTTCCTAATAAGTCACTATTTCCGGTTAACCCTAGGATATTTGGTAGCATTTGTTTTGTTCGGGATGTTCGTCCACGTATGTTACTAAGTTAGATCCCAAGTCTTTGAAGTGTATCTTCCTTGGTTATTCTCGTCTCCAAAAAGGTTATAGATGTTATTTTCCTAGTCTTAACAAATATCTTGTCTCCATTGATGTTACCTTCATGAAAGACATACCCTATTTTTCGTCTTCTCCTCCTCCTGCATGTTAGAGGGAGGATGACGATTTGATAGTCTATTCTATCACATCATCCGAGCACTGTCTCGATCCGACTCTGTTAGGCCTCCTATAACTCAAGTCTACTCCTGCACGTAGACCTTCTAATTCATGTCCCCGCACACGTTCCTTCGTCATCGAGATCCCGTCTCGAACGATGATCTTCCTATTGCATTACGCAAAGGTAAACGTCAATGTACTTATCCTATTTCTTCTTTTGTTTCGTATAATTGCTTGTCGTCTTCCTCTTGCTCTTTTATTGCTTCTCTTGATTCTATTTCTATCCCTAAAACTGTTCATGAAGCCATATCTTATCATGGTTGGCATAATGCAATGATCAAGGAAATGAATGCGTTGGATGACAATGGTACTTGGGACTTGGTTGATTTACCTTCAGGGAAACGGGCTATCGGATGCAAATGGGTGTTCACAATTAAGGTCAATCCAGATGGGTCAGTTGCTCGATTAAAGGCCCGTCTTGTTGCTAAGGGATATGCTCAAACCTATGGAGTGGACTATTCTGACACTTTCTCTCATGTTGCTAAATTGACATCTGTTTGGTTGTTTATTTCTATGGCAGCTACTCACCATTGGCCTTTGCATCAACTGGATATCAAGAATGCTTTTCTTCATGGTGATCTTCAAGAGGAGATGTTTATGGAGCAACCTCCTGGTTTTGTTGCTCAGGGGGAGTCTAGGCACGTTTGTCGTCTCCGCAAATCTTTGTATGGTTTGAAACAGAGTCCTCGTGCTTGGTTTGGAAAATTTAGTCAAGCTATAGAAACGTTTGGTATGATGAAAAGCAAGTCTGACCATTCTGGGTTCTACAAACAATCAGAAGCTGGTATCATTCTTTTAGTTGTGTATGTAGATGACATTGTTATTACTGGAAGTGATACTACGGGAATTTCATCTCTTAAGTCTTTCCTACATACTCAGTTTCACACGAAGGATTTGGGGATGCTAAAGTATTTCTTGGGTGTTGAAGTCACAAGGAGTAAAAAAGGTATATTTCTATCTCAAAGAAAATATGTCCTGGACTTATTAACTGAGACAGGAAAATTAGGAGCAAAACCTTGTAGTGCTCCAATGACTCCGAACATCCACCTTACAGGAGATGGAGAACCCTTTAAAGATTTTGAGAGATATCGAAGGGTGGTTGGAAAGCTGAATTACCTTACCGTGACTCGCCCAGATATTGCATATTCAGTCAGTGTTGTTAGCCAATTTATGTCATCCCCAACAGTTCATCATTGGGCAGCATTAGAGCAAATTTTGTGTTACTTAAAAGGAGCACCTGGACGTGGCATCTTGTATGCAAATCATGGATATACTCATATTGAATGTTTTTCAGATGCAGATTGGGCAGGTTCCAAAGTGGATAGAAGATCCACATCAGGCTATTGTATTTTCATTGGAGGAAATTTGGTCTCATGGAAAAGTAAGAAACAGAATGTTGTGTCACGATCGAGTGCGAGTCGAATATGTGGCTATGGCACAATCTGCGTCACGAGATAATATGGATATATCACTCTTGGATGAAGTAGGTCTTAAAACTTCAAGATGCAAAGAAAATTGTGGTGTGATAACCAAGTCGCTTCTTCATATTGCTTCTAACCCTGTGTTTCATGAGCGAACTAAACACATTGAAATTGATTGTCATTTTGTTCGCGAGGAAATTCAGTAAGGGTTGATTTCTACAGGATATATGAAGACTGGAGAACAACTAGGAGATATCTTCACGAAAGCTTTAAGTGGGGTTCGGGTTGATTATCTTTGTAACAAGTTGGGCATGATTAATATCTATGCTACAACTTGAGGGGGAGTGTTAAAGATGATTTATGAGTGTGTGTATTAGGTGTCTAACACTAGGTGTCTTAGTGGTATGAGTTGTGTATTAGATGTCTTAGTGGTGTATTAGGTGTATGTCACCTAAGATTGTTCCTATCTTTTGTATATAAATAGGTAGTGTCTTTGTATGATAATAATAAGAAAGAATTCTGATTTTACAATTAGGAAGGAAAAGATGTCTAGGATAAACAATGAGAGATTGATCAAGTTTGATTTTTGAAGGAGAATCTAGAATGAGAATCAGGTTGGAAGAGGACAAAGTAGTGGAACATAAATAAGATGGTAAATTCAGTTCAATGAATGATGATCAATCCCAATTATGCAATTCATTAGTGTGATTCTCCCCCTGAATTGCAGAATAAGAATGGAATGGAGTTTCTTCAAAGAAAATAATGTCCATGGAATGGTAAAACTTACGGGTGATGAGAGAAACATTTGTAGCCTTTTTGATTGACAAAGTAGCCAAGGAAGATGCATTTAATGGCACAGGCATCAAGTTTACCACGATATTGTGAATGAATATGGACAAAAACAATGCAAACAAAAACCTTGAAAGGAATTGGTGACATAAGTTGTGAGGTAGAATATTGACCCTTAAACACTTGTAAAGGTGAGTAAAAGTTGAGAACTCGAGAAGGCATTCGGTTGATCAAGTGTGTTATAGTAAGAATGGTTTCACCCCAAAAATTTTTAGGAACATTGGTTTGAAAAAGTAAAGTTCGTGCAACCTCAAGTATATGACGGTTTTTATATTCGGCTACACCGTTTTGTTGCAGTGTGTCAACGCAGGAGCTTTGTTGGACAATACTATGCAATTTGAGATATCCACTAAGATCAGAATTAAAGAAATCCCTCGCATTATCAGTTTTTAGGATTTGAATATTGGCATTGAACTGAGTTTGGATCATGGCATGAAAAAGTGAAAATATGTGCTTGCTTTTAGATTTGTCTTTTATAAGAAATGTACAACACAATCGAGTATGATCATCAACTAACAGTAGGAACCATCGAGCACTAATAATACTGAAAACGCGACATGATCCCCAAATGTCATCGTGAACGAGGGAAAAGGGTGACTTAGTTTGTGTGTGCATGGTGAAAAGGTATTTCGAGTATGTTTTGCCAACTGACAAACTTCACAACGAAATAAATTGGGATTTTTATTGATGAATAAGGATGGAAACAAACGTTTCAAGTATGAAAAATTTGAATGACCTAGACGAAAGTGCCACATCATGACTTCACTTTCCTTATTAGTATGACTATTATGCCTCAATTGACACTGATGACTAACAGAATGAATTGAAAGATTGTTGACATCAAGAACATAGAGGCCCGCACGGAAATCAACACTGTCAATCATCTTCCTTGAACTCACGTCCTAAAAAACACAAGATTTAGCCAAGAATTTAGTTTCACAGTTAAAGTCATGATTTAATCTACTAACTGATATGAGATTGCAGTCAAACTCAGGCACAAATAACACATATTTGAGGGTGAGGTTGTTTGAGAGGCAAATGGCCCTGTTCCGACTATTGTGGTGTGAGTACCATTGGCGACACACACTGTTTAAAGTTTGTTACAAGATGAGTAGGTTATGAAAAGTGATCGATCACCTGTCATGTGATTTGAGGCACTTGAGTCTACTATTCAAGATGAGGAGGAGAATTTTCCTGCATGCATTGCTGAATTACTGGAGCTATAAGCAGGGTTAATGTTTCTTTTTTGTATAAGTTATTGGAGGAGATCCAACTGATCTTTAGTGAATGTGACTGGATTATCAGATTGAAATACTTCAATAATTGCAGCATTTCCCTTTGCCTTTTATATAGAAGATGAGGCTAAGAGTAGCAGTTTCTACCATGATAGCAGAGAAGGCAGCAGCGGTTTCTGAGCCTAATGCTCTGAATCTTAATGAGAATATGGAGCTACAGCTCCGAATGGAGAAGTTATTCTTTTTTAAATCTTCTGCATTCAGCAGTGGAAATAATAAAGCATCTCTGTCATCGTCAGAAATGGACAGATGCAGCAGCAGTAGATGCAACAGAAGCAGCAACACCAACAGATTCAGCAACAGATGCAACAGCAGTCGCAGCAGCTTCAACAGCCACAGATGCAACAACAGCAGCAGCTGCAACAAATGCAACAGCAGGTACAACTGCAGCAACTTCAACAACAGCTGCAACTTACGCAGCAGCAACAAATGGTTGGGGCAGGATTGGGCTTATCAGAAGGCAATGCAAGCTACCAGAAAGCTTAGTAAAGATCTGACCGAGCTAAGGATGTTGAGGATGAAGGATTCTTCAGAAAAAGAAAGCTTTGATACCATGAAGTTGTTTTTATTTTACAGAAAAATTTACTCTATTTCTTGATACCAGATACATATATATACAGTTGTTATGACTAATATATAGTTAGAAGCCACTAATATACAGCTAGAAATCATCCTGAAAATCAGGAGTTGATTACACAGCTATTGTGACTAATATACAACCGGAAGTCACCCTGAAAATCATGGACTGATTACACCCTAAATTAATCATATGCCTAGATTGATTTCCTACAACCTTGAAACAAGAGAAGCATGTTATATTCAATGAAATAGTTACCATTTTTTGTGGTAAAAATATGGTGTTAAAAAGGTTAGCTCTTGAGATAAAGCAAGTCCGAATAAGGTTGTCTTTGGTTGATGACCAAGCAATGATAAGTATATGGACACACCTATGATGTGGTTTTTGGTATTGGTGGCTTTTGACAAAGATTGTCAGGTATAGTTCAAAAGCCACATGAATAAAAAAAAAGAATCTAAAAGCTAAAAAAATTTCAGCTTTGATTAAGTGTAATGTGAAAAGGCTGAAACTAAAGTGTATTCATTCGGAGAGCCAAAGATCTAAACACCAATGACTGAAGTGTTTAGGGCCAATCGATAATATTGGTGCTTTACATTTCAGCATGTGAAGTTAGTGAGCCAAAGTAATAATGTGATATTGATCATTGGTCATGCGAGTGCCATTGGAAAACTGACACTATAAATTGGGATTTGCAGCTGCTGTATTTTTACAACAAAAATCTCTTCCATCTTTGTGTTCCATAAAGCATAGAACGTTATTGGTGATTTTGGTTTCTTTGATTTTGGGTCTTTGTGTAGGAAAAAATTTGGGCATATTAGGGCTTAGGATTTGAGTGTTTCTTTGGATTCTTAGTATTGTTCTCGGGATACAAGGGTATTGGGTTGCCGGATAAAAAGGCTATATATTCAATTTGATATTAGTGGATTATTGAAACTTTGGAGTCGATGTAGGCAATTTGTCCAACTACTTAATTTTAGCGTTCTTGTTTTATTGCTTGTTACCGGTTTTCTTGTTTTCTTTGGTTGTTTTTTTGTATTTTTTTTTCTTCCATTGTGTCCAATGCATCTCAATTAGAAAAGGTTAGGTGCTAGTATGATATTTGTTATGGAAATGTGATTGTGGGATTATTTTAGTGTGTATACAAAGATATTTTATATTAATATAACAAAAATAGACTAGAGGGTACATATATATCCAACTTTGACATCCATATTACACAATAAGTTGTTTGGAATATTGAGTAGAAGACAATTACATCAAATATTAAAGATTGTTGGACTGCCTAATAAAAGGCCAATAACATTATGTTTTGTATTGAGATGTTTCAAGTTCTTTTCCCCTTTTTTTCTTGTTATGGCGATGTGTCTGAGGTTTAACATCACTTATACAAAGGGGTGGTCTTTCAATTTCAACATGCATATGTAGGCTCTTTTTTTTCCATGTACACAAGTAATCCTAAATGGTGGGGAAAATAAAAAAGGTTACAACTATACATGGAACAGACCTAATGTTTACACACCCACATATAAAGGCAAACACAAACTCTCTGAAAAATGTACATATCTGCATATGGAATAGACTGGATGTATATGTGTAATTCCAAAGGAAGAAAAATCTGAAAATTAGGAGAGCTGTTGGTTTCTGGGAGGTAAAAAATGCAGGCAGTTGAAGGAAATAAGGGCTAAAAAAATTAAAATAAAATGGCCATAAAAAGTGCAGTTTCACATGTTATTCGGTTATACAACATTTATTACATAC
Source organism: Hippophae rhamnoides (assembly GCA_033030585.1). Lineage (NCBI taxonomy): Eukaryota > Viridiplantae > Streptophyta > Magnoliopsida > Rosales > Elaeagnaceae > Hippophae > Hippophae rhamnoides. The sequence continues at coordinate 38,315,145 of CM065436.1, forward strand.
CGTAGTCGTGAAGCAGGCTTGCTTCCTCTTTTGTGTTGTCAAACCACATTGTTATCTGAGTTCTTGCATTCCATTCAAACTGCATTCAGAATAACATTAATCGCAATGGCTTAATTTTTATGTAAACACAATTTATGTTAGTGATACTTCAAGGGACTTAAACCTGCTTCTCCTCTTTTTCATCTTTGGCAAGTTGCTTTGCACTCTCCAGCCAAGTTCCTAGGAGAAATCCATCATGGCAAGCTAAGAGAGTGTCCATATCTTGTACAAGATCCAAGAACTTCTGGCTATGGAAAGTCACTCCGTTAGTATCATTTGCTAGATAGGATTCTATGACCCTTACAAAAAGCTGGTTTGCATGTTTTGCCAAAGCTTGTCTAGTCAGATCTACAAGGTCATACCTGAATCAGTGAAGGTAGGGATTAAAAAAAAAGTTAATATCTAGTAACTTCAAAAATATAAAACAAAATGCAAAATAATTGGCTAATGAATTTTGAAGTTTTCTAAATAATTCAAAAACGTCCATACATGTAAGTGTTGCTCCCAGATAGTTCATCCCCGCATGCAAGAAAAAGTTCCAGTGCATGTATTACTTCAGAAGTTGAATACCATAGATGAGGCTGTTCAAATGTTTCTGTATCTTCTCTCACTTCTGCACTTCTTGACACCTGCTTGTCGTACTGGTGATATGTTTTATATGATGTTGGTATAGATGAGGGCTCTACATCAGGAAATGCCACAATCACATCCCTGTTTTTGTCCTTTTTTTGTAGCACCAGAGGTACAAGTTCAAATCAGTATTACGACCATTAATTCTTGACTGCCTTTCAATTTGACATTAGGTAATGCAGGGACATAAAATGCGGACTGATCATTTGTAAATCAATTTAGTTAGGGTACTGGTATAAGTACAGCTTCTCAGTCACTATGATAAAATAGAGAGCATTAAATTTAATTTAAAAGACAAAAAAGTATCCTTGAATATAAAAAATAAAATAGAAATACTGTACAGAGGAAAAGTTTCAGATAGAAATAGAAAGATTAGAGGATTAACGTATAAGAATCATCATACTACCTATCAAACAAGATGTAAACAATTTATGGCACTTACATAGGCCCCGTCGGTGCAATTGTAGATTGTTTGATATAATATTCTCCAGGCATCTTGAATTGAGGGAATTGATCGACCATAACGTCTTTTGGAATATAGATCAACCCAAACCTGATTAAGGACAAATAGTTAGTCTTATAGATTAAAATGCATAAATTCCCTTTTTATTTGTTCTCTATGATCCATATCCATGTAAGCACCCAAACAAGTGGAAAAGATCAAAAGAAATAGGAGTGCACACTAAGAAATTTCTATGAAAGATTGAGTAAAAATTTTGATAACTTGTGAAAGAACATGATTTCAAAACAGTATTTGTCTAACTTAGCAGTAAATACCATACATAAGCACATGTACATTATATTGAATGGTTCTGGAATTCCCACCAAAATATGAAGAAATGTATCTGTAAGTGTACTCAAGGGTGGAGCCAGCTTTACAAATGAGGGTGTACACAACCCTCTCAAATTTTCTGCAAATTTTTTTCCTATGTCGTATTTAATGTGTCTTCCTATTTGCAAAAATACCTAGTAGTGTCCCCCAAGTCTATCCTTTAAACTTTTCTTCTCTTTTCTTTTTTCCTTTTCCGATACTACGTGCATACTCTTTCAACCTTCCCCGTATATGTTTTCCTTTGCTCCAATATCATATGATTTTCCTCAACCTTCATCAAGTAGAGTGGGAGATCAGTAAATGTTTAACATGTCCCCAATAATTTACATGGTTCAATTTTCTCATTTCTATCCCTCATTTGATAAGAAAAATCTCATACAATTTTCTCTCCCTTACAATTTAACTACTCATAATTATACCATATAATATAATCTTCCTCTTGTTCATATTTTCATTAATAGATTAGATATATTTTATATTATTTGAATTCTTTTATATTTTTTATTTTTGTATAGATACCAAGCTATGTTATTTAATTTTAAGGAAAACTACAAAACTAATACCCCTAAAACTCATCAATAAAAATAGCATCCCTTAATATTAACTCACATTTCTCTCAATATAAGGTAAGGGTGCTATTTTTTTGTTATGAGTTTTAGAGGAGTTATTTTAGGTAATTTTTCTTAATTTTATTGATATTTTATTATTTTGAGATATTTATAGTTAAATTACCTAAAACTTACATATTCATCCATGTAACTTCACAGGAATAATATTCAAAAGCAGTGCAATTTGCAAGCAAATGCAATCTCTACCATAAAAAATTTAGAAAGATAAAACTCCCAAGCTCTGTCCCTGAGTGTACTCATGCATGCAAATATTTTAAATGCATATTTGCGAACATATATAAGCAAACCAACAATACTAATCTTGCTCTTCTTACAAAAGAATTTGATAATCGGTGAAATGATACAAGTTTAAGCGAGAAGACAATATCTTAAAGTACAGGGAAATCACACAATGTATACCAGAAAAGAGGGATAACAAAATAAAGAAATCTGTGTTTATTTAGTAACTTGGTTATTCTAAAAGAAAAGCTTGCGGTTGTTGATTACTTAATAACAAAAAGATAATTTCCATCTTCATACTGTCTTTGGTTTAGAGGGAATATTTGAATTCTGAAGCACCAAAATCATGAAAAAAGAGACAAAGCTGTACGGTATGTGCAAAGTTAGGTTTAGATTAACATTACCTTCACATCAACTTTGTGGTGCTGAAAAGCCATTTCAGACATGAGATCATAAACAACAGGATTCTGTTCGATACCTTCCATTGACATTCCAACACCAACCTTCAAGAAAGTAAAATTTACATAATTGAGGTTGACATTTTGACACAAAGGGAGGAAGCTGATAAGGACTATTTTGATACAATTCCATGTGTTAATGAAGAATTCAGGTTTGAAATAAAATTGTATTAAGAAAATATTTGTGCCTACGTAATACTCTAAATGAGATAGCAGTGATTCAGTGAAAAAGGAATTGAGGGATAAATTGAGATATTCTTAACAGAATGTGGTAATTTAGTTAAATGTATGAGTAAGAAGCATAGTTTTGAAGCTAGATCAAGAGCTGAACATGAATATAGAGCTACAACACATGCTAAGTGTGGACCATTATGGATTAAAAATATGTTGAAAGAACTGAAATTGACTCATGAGGAACCTGACGCTCTGTGTTTGATAATTATGGGTAAGTAACCACTATGGTTAGTCTTTGTGTTAAATTAGTTAGATGATTAGTTGGGTAACCTATTTGTGTGGGCCTCCGTCTTAGTGCATTTATATTCCTCATAATTTTCCTTACTCTTTTCCCTTAAGGCCCAAAGAAAAAGAATGAAACAGGCCAACAGGGAGTAAAAGAAAGGTATGGTGATACAATGTAAGAGTAATATATGATGCATTAGTAAAATAAATTAACGAAAATTTAAGTTTATAAACTTGCCATTGTTGAGTTCTCACTTGTACGAGCATCAATTGGTCCAGATGCTATTGCATCTAAAATTCCATACATCTCAATATTTCCTGCAAAGTTGTGCAGCATACACCTGAAGGGTAGAAGGCCAACAAATTAAAAACAATCAATGCAGTAATGAATGAGAAAAAAATTGTAGTAAGGGTCAAAAAATTAATGAATTTGCAGACATTTTGAAAAACTTGTTACTTTAAGTGCATATGAATATGGATTAGTAAAACACAAAGTACCTATGCACGTAGAGTATTCTCTAGATGCTCACCAAACCCATCCTTATCATGATGAGGATTGAGGGCTGGTTGCATGTTAATCCAAAACAAATATTTTTACATTATTGTCTATATATTTATTTAGTCATTAAAGATATGAGTTATTCAATATTGCTGTCAGGGTCATATTGGTATTTGTAAAGGCTAATTGCTTTAACTAGTGGACTAATTTAATGATCCATGCAAAATGTTAAAATAACACTGGACTACAGACAACGAATGTAAGAAGAGAACTCAAACAAATGCTTAAGGTCTAGGAGGAATCAGAACTAAGAAGCAAACACATGCATGGTTTTGCAGTTCTGCCCAATTTTAAACTTCAAATAACCAACTACCTGCTTAAAGCCTGGCAATGATAGGTGTGATAAAAAGCTAATCACAATCATAAATGTTTTTTTTATCATGGATACAAATGAAAAAAAATTTTATGACTTTCCAGATGTAAGGAACACCATAGAACTGCTCTGAGGTAATCCAAATGGGTTTGGCTTCAGCAAATAGATCAAGAACTAACAACCTCCCCAAAGGAACAGAATGTAGAAGTGCCTGAAAGAAAGCAAGAATTTACCACTGTCAACCAAAAGAAAGATATTACAGCAATGCAGATAAAAACAGAGAAGATGATCAATGCTGAGTACACAATTGCAACAGATGGACAAACGGTATATTGTTTTGAAATAAAGTTAGGCTATCTGCAAAAGCATCCTAAGCTTTTTTGCTTTTATCATATTAAGTAGAATGCTGATATTGTGGTACTCGGAAGGAACTACGTCGATTTTAATGAGATGGAACCTCCGTGACTCGGGAAAGTCTACACTTAATTATGATACAATGAACTGACAAATGCGTGAAAGATTTATCTTAATATTGTGCACATTATATTTAACTTATTTATCAAAACATGAAGAGTAATTTTGTCGCAAGAGCCAAGTGGGAGAATGTAAAAATTTTATATTCGATATGCAACAATTATTATGATATTTATCTACTTGATAAATATTTTTATTGGTTTGGAAAATGAATATTATATTTTAGATAATATTGGAGAGAATAAAATTCCTAATATTCCCAACACATTAATATACATGTAATTGAGGAAAATTTATTGTAGCCGACTTATCAGAAAACTAGTCATCCTTCTGCCTAAAAAATAACAGAACATATCTCCATCACTTACTAAAAGGCTCTTCAGAACAGAAAAGATTAGGAGAGAAAAACTGAGTTTTCAACATTATTCAAATTTCAATCATTGCGGCTATCATGCAGAGTAAAGGTATGGCTCGGCATATGTAAATTTAATTACTGTATTTGAATACCACGAAGTTCTAAGATCCATATATTATTGTTTAATGTTTATCATCAATAATGTAAAAATTAAAATATGCTTATAAATAAAACTATAACAGAACCTTCATTTGAGGAGGCCTCCAAAATGGATCATACGAAAACAACCATCCCTACAAGAGAACAACGTATCCATAAAATGGAAAAATAGAGTGAAAACCTATAGTTACTGAAAAGCCACCACAAAAAGTAAGCAAAGCTTAAAACAGTTCATGTCACAACAACAAAATAACTTAGTGAACGTACATTTGATTTCTTTAACAGAGTAAACCAACATTTTATGTACTTGATCCATTCTCGTAAAATATATTTTGCTACATATAAAAAAAAGCTATATTAAGAAAATAGAAGCTTCTTTAAAATCTCCTTTGACCTGCATTAGCCATACAGCATTGCTGTCTCCATTTTGCATCCCCTTGAAAATTGATGCTCCCAATGAAGAGATATACTTTGGATCATCAATAGGGGGAGTATTCTCATCAAAAGTGTCACTGAGAAATGTCCAATAATCATTATATGATTTAATATAATACCCAAGTTTACTAACCAATGTACTTATACAACATAATAACAAACGGAACAGATATGGAAAAAAATTGTTAGAACAAGTTCCAAATTTTGCATGCTTGATGTAGCATATTTAACAATAAACAGATGAAACAGATTGGGAATCTGAAATAGCTTTTCTTGATAACAAGAGTTAGCATCAGTTTCATAAGCTAACTGATAATGATTCTACCATTTCCTTCGAATATTCTTAGTCAAGCTTCAACTCTGGCTCTATGGTAGGTAGATGGTACTCAAGATCATACATGCTTCTTTCAACAGTATAACTTTGGGGAAAAAAAACATGATGGAGGAACAGTAACAAGAAATGATGTACTTTACCCAAATTTTGCATATATCTGTATCCAACATATTCATAAAATGACCTAAACTATAAGCTTAAGCAAATGTTTCTGCAAAGCTGCCAATGATAATAAAAACTTTAAAATAATTATCAGCAAATAAAAAAATAGAGAAATCCTTACCAATTGTAAATGTGAGCGGTCCTTCCATATTCTAACAAAGAAAAGACAAAAAATGGAAAGGCATGAAAAGATTGAACTTCAAGATGTTAGCAAGACATGTAGACACTAAACACTTTTTGAATGCAAATAAGAGGGAGCCAAGGGATCACGATCACCACCTTTTAGTTGTTGCTCAATGAATACTCTACCAATTTCAGCAAATAGAGGATCATTTGCATCAAGAAGATAAGTACAACACCATCTAGGATCGCTCTCAACTGTGAACCTAAATTAACATAAAACAAATTTAAACAAGAGTACTCCAAGTCATTGCAATACTCATTGTTCACAAAATATTAAGGATTTGGAAACAGACAGATCTGAATATAGTGTGGAGAGAAAAATATAAGTGCAACACCATCTAGGATCTTTCTCTCTCTCTTGCAGTTTTTTTTATTCTCTAGTTTTCTCAAAATGACTTTGTCCACCGAAAAATTTTCATATGAACCACCTATCTATATGCTTGGGAAGAATTGATGCAAACCCAATTATAGATTAGTTGAAATTTAATAGCTATCGGTATCATTATGAATTTAAATTTATCTTTTAGTTATTTATACTATTATTTAGGATTTTAATAATTAGTTTATATTTTCTAGTTTGTTATTTAAATATTATAAATAGGCCTAGCATTGTACTTGTTTCTTATACTAGGAATATGAACTGAATATCTGTTTCTTCCCTGTTATTTTTGTTATGTCTTCCCCTAATTTCTATTCTTTAAATCGATATCCCTAACTGGTCTAAAAACTCCCCCATTTCGTCCATATTCTCACTCTCTTTATCTATCTTTCTATATGTTCTACATCAGTTGGGTATCAAAGCTAATAAAATTTTGTTTTCTTAAACGAAATAATCTACCCAATTTTTTTTTAAGTTATGGTTTTTTTAAAAAAAGATTAGATCAGATTTGAAAACCACCACCACCCATTCCTCCATAGCCACCATCACCGACCATACCTATTGCCACCCTCCCTGCCGTAGTAACCGTTGCCGACTAGCATTGCCACTCGAGCCAAAAAGACGTCATTGGGCCAACCCCACCATAGCCATGCAAATCAAATGCCTCCACCCCTAATGAGTAAATTCTCGTCCACACCGCCGTTTCCGTATCACCACCAACTAGAAGAAAACTCTTAAACATGATTGCCTCTCCTTGGGCCTCCTCACGTGCCACCACTCACTGCTAGAAAACCACCAAAGTCACTAGAAACTACTCGTCATTCAGATCTGTAAAAATAAAAAATAAAAAAATTAAAGAAAAAAATCGCAATTTATACTTCTTCTTTTTTTGTTTTGGAAGCTGTTCAATTTTATCTCACTACTATGAAAGTTCAAGAACTCGAATATGAATATCATTCACTTAAGACACAAGTAGAGGATATGGACTCCCGCTTCACAACCTCAGTAGATAAGTTAACTCAAAGAATGGATTCACTTACAAATGAACGAGAGATAAAGTCTTATATGGCTTATCTTCAACAAATATCACATTTACAAAAACAAGAGATTGTAGATACTTTCAAATATTACGACTCTGACACAAAAATAAGAAGAGAATGAGGATTCTTGTTTAAAGATTACGATACCAATACAAAAGCAAAAAGAAGACAAGAAAACGTGCTTGGAGATTACAATCCAAACAAAAACCTTAGAGAGAATTTGTTTGTGTAAAATAGTGCCTCCTATTCAAAAACAAAGTTTTCATAGTTATCATCACTTACAATGTATATGTCCAAATATAAACCTTGAGCTTTAGTGAAAGAAAAATTTTCTTTATGAATTTTCCGCACCACTTAAATCAAACTTGCAACTTCAACTAATGATGTTTCTCTTGTTTCGTAGTCATCTCAATATGGTCAACTATAGTTGCGCATGCTCACCGTCCTTTCTAATGTTTCGATTATTAATCTATAGTTATACAACTCATCAAGAGTCGAGTTTTTCTCAACCGGAAAAAATTGATACAAATCCAACTATAAATTAGTTAGAATTTAAAATTATCAGTTATCTAGTTTATTTATCTAGTATTTGAATTTAGAGTTTTATCTTTAAGTAATTTAAATTATTATTTAAGATTTTATTAATTAGTTTATATATCTAGTTTGTTATTCCAATCCTATAAATAGAACCTAGTATTGTAATTATTTCTCAATTTTAGAATATGAATTAAATATCTATTTCTCCCCTATTATTTTGTAGTCTTCCCCTAATTTCTACTCTTTAAACCCCTAATCCTAATCCGTCTGAATTTTCCCCAATTTTGTCTATATTCCCACACCTCTAGTCTATTTTTCTATCTGTTCTACATCTTTGAATCATCTTTAAGCAATGAAACAGAAGTTGGATGTTCAAATTAACAAATAGAAGTAAATACCAATTTCCCAAACGTGTTATTTTTGCCGATGGAAATATACTTTTAAGTGCCCCAGGAACATTTCCAGAAAATGCTGGAAGGACTGAAATAGAAGAACAAACACAAGCAGGTTAAAAAACTAACTCAGAAAATAAATAAACAATAAGATGGGCACCAGGGACAGGGGAGAACCTTATAACTAGCACCTTGATTCCACCCTGAAAGACATATTTATAGGGATGAAAATGTTGGTATAATGAGATTGTTGCCCTCAAAGGCTTTTTCAAAGTTGATTCTATACTGCTGAATCTATGGTGGTTCTCTTTCACTAGACCATCAAAATGTTTACGTATGTGCTTTTTTTTCATAAAAAACAGTGAAGTATTCAAGTTGAATATGGAACATTTGGCATGGCATGAATGTGTTTTTTTTCCAAATTGCATGTCGTTAACTTGAGATGATGTCAATTATTTGTATTGGAAGAAAAAGAACAATATTTACTAAGATTGCATCCCGTTTTATTGATGACTATATAAAAAATAAAAAAAATGTTTGTTAGAATAAAAAAAAAGGTTGATTTTACTTTTGGTACAAACATATACATCTGAGCATGTCATTTACTCATATGGCATGCTGACCATTCAGAGCTTTAAGCGGAAGTTTTCTTCCGTGTTTAGTAAAATACTCAGAATCACCTAAATTGTAGATTTGTTATGAATCTGCTTCGGGTTCTGATTTCATCATACTTTTGTTTTTTTTAAAGAAACTTTATATTATATTAAACAGTGTAATAATTACAAACTAAAAAAGTAAAAAGTATACCAGTAATCCACCTACAAAAGAAGCATTAAGCTAGAACAAATAATAACTATATATCCTATCCATAATAAAGCTCCAACACTTAACTAAGACATACGAGCTTCCTAATTAAAACTTATGAGAAAGTGAACATAGCCTTTCAATTTTTTAGAAATTGAAGCTCATAATCCTGCCAAAAATAAAACTTTCTTCCAAAAAAAATTGTTATCATTATCACCATCAAAAAATTATTCTATTCCTCCCCATCCACAAGACCTAAAAGAATTGCTTCCACCTCACATTTCTACAAAACCCTTGCCTTCAAAACTGCCAATAAGGCATCCAGTTTGAATTAATTATATAATTAAGGCAGATGATTAGACTTTTTGTGATATTGATTACACTAATATGGTGGGAGGGAACATTCCCTGCATCAACGAATAGCTTACAAATTAAGAAGTCTGGTAATAGTCCATACCTGGTGTCATTCCAAGTTCGTACATCCTGATTAAAATTTTCTTCTGCAGAATCAGCTGTTGATCCAACCAACTTTGTGGCAGTGGACCACCCCAGCTGCAATAAGAGACCACGACATGCTTTCATAATCATTAGACAGAAGATGTCAATGGCTCTCAAAACACATCTCTCACAAAACCATTACGATTAATATTGTTTTAACATGCAGAAGTCTCTGAAATCAATGCTTATGTCAATACGAAAGGAGTTCTCACTTGAATAGGATAATCCAGTGAGAAATGATTCAAAACCAATTCTGTAAATGATTGAACTACTTATAAAAACCAATAAACATATCATAGAATTAAAGGTTGCAATTCAACCTAAATAAGATAAAGTAACTCACGCGTGCATATTTCCCATGCGAGACCATGCAAGAAAAGCAGGACCTCCAAAAAAATCATCCAGATCTGAAGTGCTTATATTAAATTTCTGCTGGATAAAAAAATTGCAGAACATTAAAATGAGCAGAAATTAAGAGGCCCTGATTGATGCCTTTACCTTGATAACTCACGATTAGATTACTAAGAGAGAATGTAATAAGGATAAGATAACATCAATCTTCAGAGAAAAGACCTTAAGGCCATGCTTCTGATGTATACTATTAAGTTTTTGAAGCAAAGGTCATTATTAGTTTCTTCAGCACTTGTAGGAACAAATGTAAAATTACCTGAAAAACTTTCTGCCAGATAGCCTCTTGTCCTGTAAATGCTAAAGGCAAGTTTATGCCCTGAAGTGCCATCCAATCAATCTCTTTCTCCCATCTTTTCCAGTCCCACCAAGCAAAAGAATCTTTCCAGCCAAAACAGATACAAGAAGTAAAATTTAAAAGAAGACAATCTGCAAATGTTGTGAATGATTTCATAGCAATAAACAAGAGGGGAAAGAAAGGGCTAACTTGAAATCAGAAGCTTACAACTAGATGTAACAGCATTCTGATAGTAGCTAAAAGGTATCGGTCTCTGGACTAAAACACCACCATCCTGAACACGGGGAAGGAAGCCTGGTTTTGGTACTGAAAATAATTGAGCCCCTCCAGTCTTATCCCATGATATATGTGAATGACACCAATACTTCAAGTACCAGTACAGACCAGCCAGAATCTCTACTCCGGAGAGCCCAAAAATTCTTGAAATTCAATGAATATGTCAACCAGATAAATCTAATCTCACAATATATGGCTTTGAAAAATTATCAGCTATGGTTGATATCAAGTTCAATTTCTATTATATAATTTATTCATTTTGTAATGCTTTTCAATTTTATGCTTTTTTTTTAAAATAAAAATTTATTCACTGATAAATTTCATCTTTTGTTTTGAAAGGGGAAAAAATGGCATACGATTGATAGCTACTTTCTATTTTCTATGTTCTATTTTGCTCCCTTTTTTTAACTTTCTAAGTTGACCTTATTTTTAAAGTTGATTTCAAAAATTTCTGAAAATGAAAAATGAATCAGCTCTGGAAATCATATATTTCCATAGATTTTTTTTAGAAATCAAGTCATTTAAAGAAAGGGAAAGGTTGTCAAACAAGCACTTAATGAGTTAAAGAATCCTGAAAAGATACTTAGCATCACTTTAAGCTTTGAATCTTCTCGCCTCTAGAATTTAGCAAATTTGTCTAAGTAGATAGTGAGAATGTCAAAGAAGCATCAACATACAAAATCTCTTGATCCCCTGGTCTGTGGAAGCTAGGGTGGTTGCTGATAATGAAACAAGACACCCCCACATTGCTCCTAAAAAAATTAAAAATACTATTAGCACAAGTTATACCATTTTTACAAAGACAAACATCCAATTATGTAATTGTGAGAATTTTCAATTTTCAATTTACTATTTTTAATATTTTTTATTTCAATTAACTACTTTTATTAGTGAAATGTCTTTGAATCAACTATTTTGGCTAAAAAGTGACTAACTTGATCTAAATATTGAAGTCACGTATGCGACATATGAAGTTATAAATCCGTGCTTCCACTAAAATAATGAAATTATAACTTGATGTGTTGTTCACGTCACTTATATTTTTCCATCAAATTTGCCACAATTTTTAACTAGAATAGTTCCCCAAAGAAAATCCAATAATACAAGAAACAAAATATATCAAAATAGTAAATTGAAAATTTTCAATTAACATTAGCACGTAAAGAAGTCCTCATTTTCATTCTTGATTTAGATTTATTCAGAACTTTTTTTTAAAATGCCAATAAGCTTTAATTCAGTATTATTATTATTGTCCCCGTTACCAAGTTATTAGACCAACGCTTGGTCCCAATAGATTAACCCAGAAACAAAAAAGAGGCAGAAACCACTAACAAAAAAGTACAAAGAAAAAAAAAGTGAAAAATACAAACCTTAGAGGTAATTTGGAAGTCGAAACTGGAAGAATGAGAAGGAAGAAGGCGAAGGAGGGCACGGCGAGCTGCGGCGACTTGAACATGTGGAGGAGCCCTCTCACGGTCTTGTAATTGTAGAAGCTTCGAGATGTAATGGACTCCAATTGATGAAGGGCGAACTATGGGGAAGAAGAAGATCACGAGGAGCATGAGTAGTAGTTTCGATGGGATGGAAATGGCGGGAAAAGATAATGAAGACGCCATTGGTGAGTAAATAGAGTTAGGGTTGGTTTTAATACTGAAAATGAAGAAGAGGAGAATCTTTCTTAGTTGTAGGAAGAGGTTAATCATAATGAATACTCGAGAAATCGACAAATTTTGAAGGCCGGCCGGAGAAGTAGTTCGAACTTCAAACATCTCAAAAAAGGAAATAAATGTTTATTATTATCTACCGTATTAATAAATAATTTCAATATTAATACATAATTTAATATAGAAAAAAATGACTTTTTTATTTTTCCTCGAACAATAAGGCACTTATTTATTTTTCCTTAAACAATAAGCACTTATTTTATTAAAATAACATACTAAATTTTGAGCGATTCTGAGATCATCTCATTTGTTAGCTAAACACCAATCTATGACTCAATCAAGTATGCCAAAATCCCATGCATACAATTGCCATAAGTCCCTTCATATACAGTGAACAAGCACACACCAAGAAAGCTTGAAAAGGTATGGAAAAGAGACATTGATACATTGTTGTAAGAAAAATAAAAGGATACAAAGTAAGGAGGATACAATTAACTTTATAACAAACTATCATTAAATATGTCAATATCTCAATTTATTTATCATAAAAAGGATAAGAAATGTTGTGTGTAGCATATCTTTTTTCTATAAGAGATTATTTGACTACCAAAATAGACATCAAATAAAATGATGTACCTTTGGAGAAACCTTGAGTTTTCAAACTGACTTCCAAATTAATTTATCAACACTATTAGAAGTATGAGAATGATGTTCTAACAACTCACAGGATCATAGGAGAAACTTGTTTGGATTGAGTACCTACCATAAAGAGTAAAATGTCAAACAAGTTCATCATTTAGTATAAGAGAATTTTAACCCCAATGATCATATTAGCATTATCATTGTTAAACGGTTGGCAAACAAGTGGAGCTCGTCAACACCAGTGATCAAAATCAATTAACTGACTAACCCACCACGCATCGTTAACTCTTGGGAAAGTAGGTTGAAAAGTAGAAGTTTATGAATATATAGTCATCCCAAATATCAATCATGTGCATCTTATTAATTGATCAATAAACACTTGTTGAAAAGCACACAAAGGGTTTTCAAAAAACCTCTCTAGAACCGTAAAGGAATACAATAAAAAAAATAACCTAATTTGAAGCAACAATGTTTATAAACTTGAGCTAATAAAAAATCTAGATTCTTAACTATCCATCAGATTTATTTAGCGGCTATAGCTAGGTTAAAAGTCTTAATATCCTTGAATTAAAGTCCCTAAAATCCTTTAACTCACACAATGTGTTTGTATTTTCTTTCCATATAATAATAATGTTTGAGAAATATCTACAATATGACATTACATAATTTCAAAAATAATGTGTTAATGATAGTGCTACTTTCTCATATATTTTTTAATTTTTTTTATAAATTACTAAAATATTCTTTAAAAATATTAACAAAATAAAAATTATTTATTTACTAATTTATTTAATGTGTTTTGTATGATTAAAATAAAAAAAATTAAATCAAAAAATAATATAATGTTCTTTATTTATTTCTTAACTAATATCCTTTTATGTCTCCTGATTATTTTTAAAAAAATTATTTTTATTTTAATACATTATTAAAAAATATTTATTTTATTATTGATATTTATTGATAAAAAATTAACTAATTATTTATTTAAATTAATTTTTTTATCAATCAATACAATCAAATTGAAAAAATATAATACACTCACTAGTTAATTGTTCTAACCAAAGGGAAATAAATTTAAACCCACGCTAAAAAATACATAAGAAAACATTTTTATCATCAATTTATAAGGATGACAAGTAATTAAATTTACTTAAATATAATATATATATATAATTACTTCAACGTCATATATTTTAAATTTACATGCAATAACTATATATAACATCATTACAATTTAATTTCTATTAACCATTGTTATTATTTTACTTTTCATTTGAAATTAACATCAACATTCTCTCATCGATTTTATATATCCTATTATTTGTCACATTTGTAGCTCACCTATTTGACTTTCTTTTTTCCAAATTTTTCCCCTCTTTAAGGGTTATTCTACCTCACATCATCGATAAGGTACATCATCTCATATAAACCATCATATTTGTCAAATTAAACTCACCTACTAATTTTCATATTTGTTAAATGCCATTTAGCTTCATTGATTTCATTTTCATTGGATTTAGCGACAGTTCTTCCTTTATCTTCTCTAATAAATTATTTTTATATTTCATTTATTACTGCATCCAAGTATTCCCTTCCTATGGAAGCATTCTCTTGCATCAAAAAATTTTGTTGGTATGTTAAGTTTGAAAATTAAACTTTAACATTTCCTATCATTTTTGTGCTATAAGTACTCTATAGATTGAAGGATTTATTTGGGTAGTTTGAGAGGTTTGTATGAGAACATTCATACCACTAGTCCATTCATCTAAGACTTTCTTCCTTTGTCTAATACAGTCTAAATCTAGAAGATCAGACTTATAATTATCATGGAGTTTAAATTCTAGTGGAATACTACCTTCAGTTCCACAATGCAACCCTTCCTCCATTTTAGGTGGTTGTCTTCTTCTATTTATGGTATCAAGTTGTTATGTTCTTTGCCTATTTCTTTCTTCCATACATGGGTCAAATGTTCTTTATCGGTAAGGGACTGACAATGAAATTGATTTCATATGACCTTTTGGGGTCATGTTTTCTGGTTCAGAATCAGTCTTACTGATTATTGTCATATCATCCTCTTCTTTGTTCGTACAAATTTTTTCATTATAATGTTATTCTATTTCTTCATTAGTTAGTGTCAAGAAACTAACTAATTTTTCAATATCCCTATTTTCAGGCTTCATGAATTTTCTTCCTAATTATTTTATATATTCCTGTAAATTGAAATCATTTGTCTTTTCTTAGATTGTTCTTCATTTTTTTCTTTTCTCATTTTTAGGAATCAAGGAATCTGATCTCTTAGGTGGTTCTTCTTTTAGTCTTTCTAAGGGATCATATTTATGGCCTATTATTTCATTATTTCTATGTATGTTGTATACATCTTTTCTTAATTCTAAAAATTCCGTATGTATATCTTGTTGTAGTTTATTATAACCACATTCCTTTATTTCCTTTAGTAATTCTTTTTGTACTTCTATTATTTCCTATAAATATTTTATGTTTGATTCTTGGACTAAATCCATTTCCTCTGTTAATAATTATACAGTTTCAAATAATGTTGCTTGATTTTTTGCTACATCGACTAGGCTCTTATTTATTTCCAAGTGAAATTTTTTTTATCTCTAAATATTATTTTTTCCTAACATATAATCTTGAACTAATAATGCCTTCATTATTTTGACTTCATTTTCTAGTGTTTTAACTTCTTCTTGGTTAGAAGTTTCTCCTTCATGGTCTATAAAAGTCAACCTTGGTGATAACTGTATTTTATATAGTTATTTTCATCAATTTTAGTAATGATAATTGCTATGTTCTTTTAATATTTAGTTATTTTTTGTTAAATAAATTAATATTTTCCTTTTATGTGCTAAAAATACATTTTTAATAAAATTAAATAATTTGTATCGAAAATGTACTTAATTTCATATTTCTGTCCACAAATATAATTTATGATAATATAGTTTCTTAATTACTATTTATAAAAATCGAAAATATAATTTAAATTAAATTTGGGCTTAATTATAATTATTAAAAGTTTAAAAATTTAATTTAAAATTAGCAAAGGGCTTAACTGTAATTTAAGAAAGTGCAAAATGTAATTTGGATTAAATTTGTGGGTCAAAATACAATTAATGGAAGTTTAATTTTCGCGCAGGAGAGATGAAGTCCACGCGCAAGATCACACTCGCCCAACGTGGACCGTCCGATCAAAGAATCAACGGCTCAGATTCGTGCGTGTTCATCAAGCCCGACCAAGGAGAGTGGGTACAGATCTTCGTTCGCGCGGCTCGGCGTGCCAGTGGGGCCCACCTGCCGCGCAGGCCGGCGTCAGAGTGGGACCCACATGTCGGCTGCGCAGATTTCCCCGAGGTGTATCGCTGACCGTTGGATCTCTTGAACGGTCCAGATTGAAGCACGTGGAACCAAGCTGTCGCGCACTGAACCGTTCGTGTAACAATCGTGTGTGACGCGGGTTATGGAAGCAGCGTGCATCCTCAGTTTTTACAGAATAAGAATCTGCCACGTGTCCCACTAATATTTAAGCAAATCATGTTCCGACACGTGGCTATTTACAATGAATGCGAATGCACAGGATCAAGTCCTTGTTCCAGCCGTTGCCTCACTTTCTCGGCGCCCCAATCCCGTGCTTCAGTTTCTGCGTGCGCCCGTTCCTTTCAACGAATGAGATGTGGCCACGTGTCCCACTATTTGTTTCAGCGAATCAGACGCTGACACGTGGCATGCATAAAGAATTAAAAAAATGCAGAATCGGCGCCCCTGTCTCACGCGTGAATTAATTAACATTTTTTGATACGAAAATCGATACGCGTGATTTTTGTTTTTCGATACAAATTATTACGCGTTTTTTATAAAAAAATAATATAAAAATGTAATATTTTAGATGTATTTTTTTTTGCTATAAATAGGTGATATTATGATAGAGTTAAAAGTTTTTTTTGGTTTAGAATTTTTGTGTTGTTCGGTTTTGGACGGCAGAACACGCAGAAGCCATTTTTTGGCTTTTGTTGTGTTCTGCGTGTGCCAAATATTTTCGTTACTTGATGTATTAATTTTTCTTCTTGTTCTTCTAATTTTTCTGCATCTGTTGTAATTTTAATTTTTAATTAATGAAGTAATTTAATTTTTCTAGGGTTGCATTTGATCTAAATTTATGAAGCTTTGATTTTAACTATTTTTTGGAAAGATTTATAAGACGTTCGATTTGTTCATTCCATTTTGTGCTTAATGCTTTTTGATTATTTACGAATTTTATCAAAACGATTTGTGGCATAAAAATAAACTTGAGAAAGGCATTTTTGTGTATATTGCTCGTAAATAGAATGACATGTATGATGAAGGATAGGAATATACCCTAATTATATGTGTGGCCATTTGAAAACTTAGAACTTAATGAATCTTGGTGAATTTAATTCTCATAGTGATATAGTGAATTAATTTAACGAGGTGTGTTTGTACGGAGCTCGGAAGAGATGTATGAATAATAAAAAAGAAGTTTTCGGTGGACAAATTAAATGTACTGAAAAATATAAATCAAAAGAAAATAATATGATTGGAGCGGATTAGTTTGGTGAAAAATTGCAATCCTAGAGTTCTCTTATTTTTTTGTTACCTTTTTCCATATCAACGATTGTTTTAGATAAAATTAGAGAGATACAATTTTAGTACTCAACAAACTATAGTAACAAATCCTCGTGGGAACGATACTCTACTTACAAATCTTTATTACTTGTGACCGTGTATACTTGCACGATTTTTGTGTGTTGCAAAACACACGACACTTGGCATGCTATTATTTTTAATAATATTACTTTTTTTCTTGTTAAAAGGGGATTTTCTTTTATATATAATTTCCATTCTTCTGGTATTTCAAAGTTTGTTAATATTTCTGGTCTCCTTATTTGTCCAAGTTTCTTAAAAGTTTTGTCTATTTCTAAAAATTCATTTTATCCGTATATTGAACTATTATGACTATTTGTTAAAGAATATGCTACTAGATAATGTATTGAAATGGATTATTTCCTTCTTTCATTAATTCTCCTATTTCAAATTCATAAGTTAGACATAATACTTGATTTAGATTTTTATTATGTATATTAATAGCAAATCTATGATATACTGTAAATTTTAACTTTTGGTATCCTAAGTTACCATGAATCATTCCTAATAAGACATCATTCTTATTTATTATTCTATTATCTAATAATACTATTTTTATTGATATATCTATTTCTTCTCTGAAATGAGATTTTATTAATATTTAAATCCCTCTTAAATGGACGTATCCAATTTTTTCTTTTTCTTTATGAGGAATTTTAGATAGTTTGTTTAATATAGTTTGTTTAATATAGTTTCTTTATCAATTAATAGTATAGTTTGTTTAATATAGTTTCTTTATCAATTAATAGTATGTTGTACCTTCTTTTTACATATGTAATTTTAATACTCATTTTTTTATTACTTATGCCATAATAAATTATGTTTTTCCTAGGGAATAATTTTCTTAATAAGAATGATGGGTTTTTAAATCCATCTCATTCTTTAAGATTTAATTTTGCTTTTTGAATCTCTTCAATTTTTTTACTTATTACCATTTTTCTGTGAAAAACATCCCGAGATGTCTTCTGTTTCTATGTATAGTATTTCTTGGTTTATTTTTTCTTCTTCCATTTTAGGAATGTTACTATTAACTTTCGTTATGTTTTAGGGGTATTTTTAAATTTTTTGAAATCTTAGGGGTATTTTTAAAGATTCCTCAAAACTTGGGGGTATCTCTAATATAAATCCAAGAAAGTATATACGAGATGATTGAGTTTAAGTGTGACGATAAAAAATAGTTTGTCAGAAATAAATATAGTTGGGATCTTTAATTGAACGTGGCAATAGTATGATTCATATTCATTTGGAATATAGTGATCCATTTGAGTGTAGTTGATGTGGAAACATACAATTGGAGGTATTTTGTATAATAATTGTATTAGAAGTTGTTGAAAATCATGTTAGAAAATGTTGGGAAACTAACATTTTCAAAAGCTTAAGCTTTTGAAAGAGTTGATTTTCAACAATTTTTAACAAGTTGATGATACATGATTGGATCAAAAAATTTAAAAACACTATGTAGTAATCATTTATATAAATAACATTTTAATATTGTTACACGATGATCATATGTAGAATAACTTTACTCTTAAGTTATTGACCTAGGCCCTTTTTTATAACAATGTGATCATTCACTTAATAATGTTTAGCTTTTGGGCTAGAGGCCTTAATATGGACCCTCTAGGCTAATAACCTTAAGAACCAACAAATTCAAAGGAATAGGAATGATTGAAACATGTTGAAGATGATCAAAATAGAACCCTAAGGAAATAAAGTCCTTTAAACCCCAATCTTGAGACACCATAAAGGATAATCGCTCCATTTGATAAGTCAAATTCATACATTCAATCAAAAACACAAGAAGGCAAAACAAAAAGATTTATGAAATAAATTTTCATTAATGATATTCAATTTGCCTCGAAGTTACATAGTTTTTCTTTTTTATAAGTAAAAAACCTAATAGAAAAACCCTAGATGAAATGGGCCTAATGAGCCTATATAGTTATAGATTGCGCCTAATCCATCCTTAAAAATAAAAAAAACTAAAAATAATTATGATAAATAAGACATAAAAAGCCCACAATTTACTAAAACAAAAAAGTGTTAAACATAAAAGGCTCACAATTAATTAAAACAAAAATTACTTCATAAAGTAACTCTTGCACCCAACTTGATCTTCCAAATCTATCCTTAGTTATTGAACCGCCAATTCCTTGCAAAAGATCTTGAGAATATTTGGGAACATCAACTTGTTTAGTACTTGGGAACATCAACTTGATCAACACCTTGATCTCCATTATTCCCCTCTTCTTCAAAAAGATTCGTCCTCGAATATTAGCTCTGTAAACAGGTCGATTTGGTATAATGGATCCATGTGCGAAGTCTATTTGATGTCCAATTTCTCTCAAAGGAGGTAATCCATAGGGAATCTCTTCAAGAAGTTGATCACCAAAGTCCTACAATAAAGATACAATAACAATAGGTAAAGATGAGTTAAGATCATTAGTAGAAAGATAAACATCCTTGTACATAAGCACAAATACTTGTTGCCTTACCATCATTGCACTCTTAATCTCTTATTTTTCAGTAAATGCACTCATTATTTTATTTTTCTCTCATTTTTACTCACTTTTCTCTCATCTTTGCTCACACTTCTCTCCTTTGTGCTCACTTTCTTTTCTTTTTTGCTCACTTTTTCTTCCATTATGCCCACTTTTCTCTCCATTTTTACTCTCTACATCACTTACTCTTTTTTTATTGTCCTCATGCTCATACTTTTCTTTTTTCAACATCTTGCACTCTCATACTACCTTAATTTGGTCCTCATAAGCTTGTAAAGGTTTGAGAAAGGATAATACAACTTTTTGGGTGTCTATTTCAAAAGAATAGTGATTTTTGTACCTATCATGTGACACCTTCCTATAAAACTGCCACGGTTGGCCTATGATGTCTCTATGAAAATAGAGTCATTAGTACACTTTTTTACTTAATATTTACTTATTTTATTTAATAAATATTATTTTTATGGCCAAAAAAATTAAAATATAAAAGTTTTAGTGAAAGGGGTGAAAATATGATTTTTGGAATTTTTTGGGATTTTTATGGATTTTTAACGCATGACCAATCCAAAACTGCCACGTGGCATGCCACGCAAGTAGAAGAGTTGACTGGGCAAGCCAAGCGGATGCCACACAAGCATGGAGAGTGAATCATTTCATGCCGCATGTGAGGAGGACAAACACGCACCATATGTCAACACAACGTTCAATCTGAGTTCGGAAATCGATCAATGCGCCATGCCACATGTCACCACACCATTACTCCAGGTGTTCCACCTGTGCACCATACCATCCTTTCCCGCGAATCACGTTGTGCCACTTGTTACTAACTTGGCGAGCGTGGACTCAGAGGGGTCTCCCCTATCATGTGTCGCTCCCTAATTCGCCCAATGAATTTATGATGCCATGTGTCATGTTGTGAGTGGTTGAAATTGTCAATTTTGCTTATTTTGAGCGTAGCCCTTGATCTGAAGCTGATTGGATGGTCCAGATCGAACCTAAGCTTTATTTAAGCCCCTAATCACTCCATAAACTCTAATTAGCCTCTATTAGCATAATTTTGGTCAGTTTTTAGAGCTAAAAAGAGAGAAAAATACAGAAAAATTCAAGAGAAGACACGATTTTAGTAGAAATTCAAGAGGAAATTGATTCTACAATTCAAGATACTGATTGTATTTCTTTATCAATTTTTATGTTTTTTTATGAAAATATTAACTTTATGAACACAATTATGATTAATTAATTTATTAATCTAGGGATCTCATGAACCCAAATTTCACCATGTGATGATCTAATATTTTTTTCTCAATTATAGTATTGATTTAATTATATTATTTAATCTGATTTTTATGCTATTAATTGTTTGACCAATAATTTATCTATAGAGGCAATTAAATAGATTTGAAAGAATTATTTAATTGTTTGTTTTGATTAAATAACATGTATAGTTTCTAGGCAGAGATGTAGGATTCTTATATATGTGATCCATAATTGATTAACTTAATGAGTAGTATGCAATTTAATTGACATAAGAGTGATTAAATTAATTATTATATGGAGTGTAGTTTACTTGAGGAGGAATACATGCTATGTTAGATTCAATTGATCATGTAATTGATTGATATTATATTGGGGAAATGTTAGCGATTCACATGTTTAGAAAATTAGGAGATTAAGTATTCCTAGATATTTTCTCTCTTTTTAGTCACAAAATCTGATTTAATTAATTATTGCTATTTACTTTTAGTTATTTTTATTTTGCTTTCTTAAAATATAAAAACACAAAAAAATTGATTTTTATTATTTTTAATTTTAAAAATTAGTTTCTAAAAAAATAATCTCCGTGTTACTTATCATTATATTACTTGTTACGATATGTATACTTGCGTATTCATTGCACACACAATTTATGTGGCGATCAAGTTTTTGGTACCGTTGCCGGGGATTATAAATATTAGAAATTAACAAATTTTTTTTTATTTTTTCTTTTAATTATTTTAGTTATTTTTCTTTCTTTAACTTTAATTTACTTATTTTCTTTTATTGATTTATCTATTTATTTATTTTAGTTAATTTATTTTATTTATTTTCTTAATTTATTATTATTATTATTATTTATTTATTTAATTGTTTAATTTTTTTTAGTTTTTATTTAGACATCTCCTTTAGTATTGTAGAAACATAGTTGAGTCTATTATATGAGCAGAGTTCGTGAGGGAGAAATCTTACCTTTAGATCTTGAAAATGAGCATATTTTGAGATCAATTTGAAAATAACAAGTCACCCAAGAGGAAAAAATGGTTAATCCATTAGAAATAAAAAATAATGAGCTAAACTTGAATAATCAAATGTTTTTGATAGATGATAGAGATAAAGCTATGAATGAAAGGGAAAAACCTATGTTGGAAGGGTTGAATCTAAGTATTACAAGGCCAAAAATTCAAGCAAATCAGTTTGAATTAAAGCCAGTGATGTTTCAAATGCTACAAACAGTTGGACAATTCATCGGATTACCAACAGAGGATCCTCATCTTCATCTCAAATTGTTTATTAAAGTTGTAGATTCATTTAAGTTCAATGGTGTGACAGATAAGACATTTAGGCTTAGATTATTCATTTACTCTTTGCGAGATCGTGTTCGAGCTTGGCTAAACTCTTTGACACCTGATTCCATTACAACTTGGAATGGTTTGGCAGAGAAATTCTTGATGAAATACTTTCCACCAATAAATAATGCAAAGCTTAGGAATGACATTACTTCTTACCAACAACATGAAGGATAATCTCTATATGAAGCATTAGAAAGATTCAAGGAATTCCTAAGGAAGTGTCCTCATCATAGTATTCCTTCTTGGATTCAAATGGAGACTTTTTATAATGGTCTCAATGCTCACACAAGCACTATTGTTGATGCATCTGCTAATGAAGCTTAGCTAAACTCTTTGACACCTGATTCCATTACAACTTGGTATGGTTTGGTGGAGAAATTCTTGATTAAATACTTTCCACCAAAAAATAATGCAAAGCTTAGGAATGACAGTACTTCTTACCAACAACACGAAGGATAATCTTTATATGAAGCATGAGAAAGATTCAAGGAATTCCTAATGAAGTGTCTTCATCATGGTATTTCTTCTTGGATTCAAATGGAGACTTTTTATAATGGTCCCAATGCTCACACAAGAACTATTATTGATGCATCTGCTAATGGAGCTTGGCTAAACTCTTTGACACCTGATTCTATTACAACTTGGAATGGTTTGGCAGAGAAATTCTTGATGAAATACTTTCCACCAACAAATAATGCCAAGCTTAGGAATGACATTACTTCCTACCAACAACACGAAGGATAATCTCTATATAAAGCATGAGAAAGATTCAAGGAATTGCTAAGGAAGTGTCCTCATCATGGTATTCCTTCATGGATTCAAATGGAGACTTTTTATAATGGTCTCAATGCTCACACAAGAACTATTGTTGATGCATTTGCTAATGGAGCTTTGCTAGCCAAATCTTACAATCAAGCTTATGATTTACTTGAGAAAAATGGCTAGCAATAATTATTAATGGCCAATGGACAGAATGAAAGCCACGAGAAAAGTAGCCAGAATGCATGAGGTAAACGATATCACATCGCTTACAACTCAAGTTTCATCTTTGGTTAATCTTTCGAAGGTTCAAAACTTGTCAATGAGTATAAACCAAGTCCAAAATTCATGAGTGTCATGTGTGTTTTGTGGAGGAGCTCATTTGTTTCATAATTGTCCAAATAATCCTAAATCCATTTGCTATGTGGGTAATGTGAATTGAAACAATAATCCATACTCAAACACATATAACCCAAGATGGAGACAACATCCAAATTCTCTTGGAGCAATAACAACAGTCAAAGTGGTAATCAATTCAACCATCAATTATTTTCACCACCTGATTTTCAACAACCACAACAATTATAAGCCCAAGAAAAGAAGCCATCTACTGTGGATAATACAAATTCTTTAATGGGGATGATGAAATACTTCATCCAATTAATAAATACAAAAGTGTTCACTCAAGAAGATTCGATTCGAAATTTGGGCAACTTGCCCAAGCTATAAGCCAAAGATCTCAAGGTAGCCTTCCAAGTGACACAATTGTAAACCCAATAAGAGAAGGTGAGGACCAATGCAACGCCATAGCCTTAAGGAGTGGTAAAACTTTACAACAAGAACATAAGACAAAAAAGGATGAAGAGAAACAGGAAATTAAAAAGGATAAAGAGGACTATCAATCTAAAAAGGATAATGAGGAACCAAAAACTAAAAAGGAAGAGAAGGAATTAGTGGATAAAGAGAGTAATGGAAAGGAAATAATTCAGCCAAAAAGAGCAACCTCTACAAACCCACTATTCCTTTCCCTCAAAGACTGCAAAAGTAAACATCAGATACACAATTTTCAAAATTTCTAGAAGTCTTCAAGAAGCTACACATAAACATACCATTTGTAGAAGCGCTTGAACAAATGCCATCTTATGCCAAATTCATGAAGAATATACTATCAAAGAAAATGAGACTTGAAGATCATGAAACAATAACCTTGTACTGGATTATGATTGAGAGTCTTCTCTACTTAACTTCTAGTCATCATAACATCTCCTTTCAATGTAGGAGTTTGTGCTAGATATTAGGCTAGTCTAAAAGAATCTCATCTTTCTACTATTAAATGGATCATCAAATATGTTAATGGCATGTCTAAATTTGGTATTTTGTATCCTTGGCATACCACTACAGAGTTGGTTGGGTATTCCAATACCGATTGGATAGGGTGCAATAATGTCAGGAAGAGTACTTCAGAGGGTGCTTCTACTTGGGTAATTCTTTGATCTCTTGGCATAATAAAAAGTAGAGTTATTTGTCTCTATCCACTATTGAGGTTGAGTATTACTATCAAGTTGTGTTGTTCTTAATTACTTTGGATAAAACAAATGTTATTAGACTATGATATCAAGGTAAGAAACCTTTTTTTTACTCTGTGACAACACTAGTGCTATTTGCATTTCTAAAAATCCTGCCCAACATTAAAGACCAAACATATTGATATATGACACCATTTCATAAGATATCTAGTAGAATCGAACACTTTGGGTTTGTAGTATATCATCACTGACTTTGAACTTACTGATATTTTTATTAAACCTCTAAACTTTAAAAGATTTGAATCCCTAAGAAAGGTTATTGATGTTTGCATCTCTTTCTAAGATATTTCTATGTGTGTTGTTTAGATTTTTATGAGCCTAATGAACTATCTGTGTTGTTACTTGATTTTTTGTTTCCTGATCGATCCTACATATGTTTCATATTGTTTGCTTACTTTAGTCTTTTTGGCGTGTTGTTAATTGTTAGGATTATTGTATATTTGTATGCCTTTTCTCTTTCATATAAGGGTGTTTCTTTAACTTTTTGTGTCAAAAGGGAGATAAATTTATTTACATAGCTATGTGTTTATTTCTATGTTATGCGATGCATATGGAGGTAAGTGTAGGTTTTCACTGCATCTTATTGCCTAACTTATCTACACTTAGGGGAATTGTTGCATTAAGTCAGGGGATGTTGTTTACACTGCATATGTTTCTGCTGCATGCATAAGTCAGGGGATGTTGTGTAAGGGCAACATGATAGTATAAGGATAGACTACACAATGATGAGACGTTGATGGGATATGTGTTTGTTTGGTGTGTGTAGGTTATAGGTGTATATTGAAGCTGTCATATTTTAGATGTGTTGTTTGTAGATGTATTAAGACCCTCATGTTTTAGAATGTGGATGAATTGATCCAAGAAGATAGATGGAGCGTACATGATGGATGCCCTTAAAGTAGGTGTGTTTTTTTGGTATTGGGTGTGTATCGATGTTTTGTTCAAGGGAACAAACATATTTATGTCATATTCATGATCATCTTATATTTGATGCATGTCTTTGCTTATTTGTATAGTGTTTTCACATGGAAATCCAAAGGAGGAAATTGTAAGTCCTATTATACTTTGTGTTTGTATGTTGACTATTTGGGTGTAAAACATGGAGTCCATTTATTTTATGTTGTATTCTATCTTCCTCTGTGTAAGTTTAGTTACTACGAATTAGTAATGTACAGGTGCACATAATTAAGAATAATGTGATTGAAAGCATATTTTTCTCTCTCTCACACACACTATGGGATAGGCTTTTTAGTATGCATACTAGGCCGTGAGTGATGAATGTTGGCTCAATTCGGGTGTGGGTATTTATGAAAATTACTAGATAATTTTTGGATCAAAGAAATGTGATTTTTGGCACCTCGACAAGGGCCTCATCGGATCCCTCGATAGACCCATAGCGAGGTGGTCGGTAATGACCCCTGGTTGGGCCTTAGTAAGGTGGTCTGGCTATTGGTATGCCTTTTATAAATACTCTCATTAATTGTTGCAATTAATTCAAAATATCTGCCAAAACTTTGCCAAGATTTTCTATCATTCTAAATTATGTCTTCACTAATTATCTTGAAAGTATTTTGATAGTTGTGATACATCTGTGTGAGCATAAAATAGTATGGTTGACTATTTTACAAAATTTGTGAGAACTCTAATATAAGAGTGTGTTAAGCTTAATTATTTAAGTTCACTTATCTTTGGTTGTGTGCAATAAAAGATTGAATTTGTGTCCCACTTTGGCCGTGTGTAATAAATAGTTGATTGTGTTGATCAAATCATTGGCTATGTATAGTATATGACTGACTATTTTTCCTTCATAGATGATTTATGGTTTGTGGTAGAAAGTGTTTCCTATGGTTGTTATTGATTGTTTATGATTAAAGATGGTTCTCAAGGTTGATTGTTTATTCATTTTATACATTAATGATCTACAATTTCTAATCACACCACATTAGGTAGTGTTGGCTTTGGAGGAAAGTTGGGTTCATTTGTTAGATTAGGTTATTGTAGAGTGTGGGCAATAATAGGCATTTCAAATAGAGGTCTATGTTGATAAAGGTATTGATGGTTTTATTTATGTCAGGGTTGTAATAATTTTAGTTCTTAATGGATTTGTTTGCTATCAAGTGGTTACCATAAGCAACCTAAGGATGTTATGATATAGATAGAAGTTCTATGTAGGTTTACCTCGTACTTGATTGTGTTTGAATGATCTACTATGTTGTGAGTACAATTTGAGTCTTGACATTGTATGTTACCACATATAAGATTAGGACTTTTATTGGAAAACTAATTAATTCTATTTTGCATGCTTTACTTCATATTTATGCTGCATGTGATTATATTTTTCTATTTATGTATATAAAACTACTTGAATGAGTTTATTTCTACTATGTTATCTTTGTTTTACTACTGCTTTTGGGACGAGTCCTTTAGGAGTTATTATCTCCTTATCCTCGTAATGTATCGAGTCTCAGACTCTTTCAATAAGCATCCATTTGTTATTACATTTGAAAGTCTTAAGCATGATTTTTTCTATGATCAAACAAAGAAACTTTGTAACACTTATTTTAGTTTAAAGAAATCTCATGTGCAAAATATTGAACATTTTTCAAATGGGATTAGTCTAATGCAAATTTATTAAACATTTTTAGAAGTTTGGCTAAGCATACAAATTTTGAATGGGATGGGTTGTCACCTAACCAAAGGACTCTAGTGCCTCCCTTCTTATCTTTTTGCTATTTTCAGATTCAATGTTTCCTCCCCTATAATTGGTTATTCATCAAGCATCAATAGAGGATATTAGTATTGTTCTTGAAGTTTCATTGGATTAAATACTTTAGTTTTAAACATGGAGACTTTTTAGTATTTGAATATCAAATTTAATATTCTCAATTGAAAGTTGTCATATTCGATTATATAGTTGTACATAGATTGACTATCCAACTATCTACACATGTAATCATAAGCCTCCCACACATTGCCAAAAATTAAGGAAGAGGAAGTCACCATTACCAAATGCCCAATCCTAGAAGATAATGAAATGCAATGCTAGTGTGTTAAAGTAAAATTTAAGAGTTCAACTAGTAAAGAAGATTTAGCGTCTTAATTGAACGGTATGTTCTTTTCATGTTTTATAATTTATTATGTCCTATTTTTGAAACCATTAGAATTTGTACACTCGAACATCTTAAAATTAATGAGCATTTCTATTAGAGGTGGTTATGTGTACTTTATCACTTTTATCGATGACTACTCTAGGTATAGGTATATTTACTTGATGCAACAGAATCGGGAAAAGAAAATAGGTAACTTGTTTAAAATGTTTCAATTAGATCAAGTGCTGAGTAGCTTGACACATATTTCAAGGATCCTTACTCATGTATGAGTCCATCTTATAGTTTATCACACACGGGTACCAAAATGGAATGGTGTTGTTAAAAGAAGAAATAGGACTATAAGAGTTTGTCTGAAATGGTTAGGTCATTAATGAATTAAGAATCACTACTAGCATCGTTTTGGGGATATACTCTATAAACAAAAATTTACCTACTGAACGACTTTCCCTTTAAGTTTATTCCAAAGAATGTTGTAGAATTTGGATGGAACATAAATTGGCTTACATAACTTTCATATATGGTGATGTAGAATTCATTTACTCAAAGGAAGACTAGGAACTTGGAACCAAGATAAGAAGTTTATGTGTTTGTCAGATATTATAAAGAGACCAAAAGATGGATGATCTATAATACTCAAGATAAAAAAGTGTTTGTATTTACAAATTTAATATTCCTTGAAAATGATTATATGAATAACTACAAACCTCAAAATAAGGTGTTATTTGAGGAGATGCAGTCTAATCAAATTAAAAGACCACCCCAGTTAGAAACAATACTTGATAGAACCATGAAATCACAATCCAAAGTCAAGTTTCATTATAGCATCGCCATAGTTGAAGGGTAATTAGATTACCATACAGATACACGAGAGCTAGAAAGACACATATAGTTATGTCTAAGAGTTATATAGATGACCCATTGCTCTATAAAAAAACAATAAAGAATATTGACAAAGACAAATGGATTACAACCATGAACATTTAGATGAAATCCCTATATTGTAACTTCGTTTAGGAACATGTAGACAAGCCTACTGAGCTAAGACCCATTGGATGAAAATGGCTTTATAAGAGAAAAGTTGAGTGAATGAAAAAGTTGAGACTTTTAAATCTAGACTAGAGGCACAAAGCTTTACCCAAAAGGCGAAGATTGACTATGAGGAAACTTTCTTGATAGTAGCCATGCTTAAATTCATTTGAGGACACTTGTCTGTTGTAGCAACTCTTGTTTATGAGATTTGAAAAATGGAATTTCTAAAAATGAAGAGACTATATATTCCTAAAAGGCATGCATATCTTATAATCTATTTGAATCAAAAGAATGAATTAGGTTTTAATATCACATTTTAACCTAAGTATCCTATAAATTGTACTTTCTGTATTATGGGGTATTGTTTTATGTATTTAAGGTATTTCTAGACTTAAAAGATTCAAATGAAAAACAAACCAATCAAATCTCACATTAAGGGGCATAATTGTCATACATTGAAGAACCTAAATGCAAACATTTATACAAGATACTTCAAGGAGGGGTCAAAATATTAAATTGTCAAAATTGAGGGTACGTCGTGACATGATTATATATGCACCACAACACAATGCTTTTGGTTGGAATCCCACATAACTAGAAACAAAGTTATGCTACGACATAAGTCAAAGCACACCTTCATCCGTGTAGACAGATTTGCGTTCCAATGTCTGATTCCAAGCATATGTTTATCCAACATATTCCAAATTTGTTATATTAGTATTTTAAGTGTTTATAAATATGTAGCTAGGGTAAACAACAAAATCAACCGTAGATTGTAGACACAGAAATTTACATAAAATATATAGGTCTGTAGAGAGTTTAAAGGTTAGAGGCAAGATAGAATTCAAAGAGTTAATTAAGGATTTATAAATCAGCCATTGATATTAATCAATAGTTTCTTCTTCTTTTTTTTAATCTATTATTTTAATTATAATTCTACCTAGCTAATTTATTTATGTAATTGTGGGCCATTTTCATTCCCTAGACTATGATTTTAATTAATAAAATTTTATGATGATTGATCAAACAAGAACTGTGTGGAATAAATACGCAAGTGTACGTATCACAACAAGTAATATAATGATAATAAAAGATAGTTCTCATAGAAATTATGTTAATAGATACAAATTTTTATAATTAAAAAATAAAAATCAATTTTTTTTTGTTTTATGTTTAAAGAAAGCAAAATTAAAAGAACTAAAAATAAATAACAATAATTAATTATATCAGATTTGATAGCTAAAAAGATATATAAGAAAATATCTATTAATACTTGATTTTCTAATTTTCTAAACATGTGAATTATTAAATTCTCCCAATATAATTACCAACTAATTATATTATCAGTTAAATCTAACCTAGCATATATTCCTCTCTCGAATAAACTACACACCATATAGTAATTAACTTAATCACACTCATATGTCAATTAAATTGCATACTACTCATTATGTTCATCAATTATGAATCACATACATAAAAATCATACATATATGCTTAGAAACTATGTATGTTATTTAATTAAACCAAACAATTAAATAATTCTCTCAAATTTATTTAATTGTCACTATAGATCATGTGTTCGTCAAAAACTTAATAGCATAAAAATTACATTAAATAATAAAATTAAATTGAAATCATAATTGGGATAACATATTATATTATCACATGTTGAAAATTGGGTTCATAAGATCCCTAGATTTATAAATTAGCTAGATATAAATTTTTTCATAAATATCATATTTTTCATAAAGAAAGACAAAAAAATTTAAAGAAAGGAGAAGAAGAAGAAATACAATCAATCTTTGAAATTGTAGCATCACTTTCCTCTTGAATCTCTACCAAAATTGTATGTCTTTTTTAATTTTTTGGTATTTTATATCTTTTTGGCTCCAAAACATAATAAAAAATATGTTAATTTTGGCTCCTTTGGGCTTATTGGGAAATTAAAGGGTTAAATTAGGCTTAGGTGGAATATGGACCATTAGATGAACTTTAAATCAAGGGCTACCCAATAGAAACATGACATATGGCGTAGGGGATTTAATAGGTGAATCAGATGAAGACACAAGGGGCCGATGGACTAGTTGTGGTTAACGCAAATAAGCCAGCACCACATGGCGATATGTGATTCACTGACACAGATTGTGTGGCTCGTTGGTGGAAGAAAAAATGAATCAAATGATCACACGTGGCATGCCTATTGACCATTATGTAAAACTTGGAATGAATGATGTGTTGACATGTGGCATGGTGCTACATCACACGATGCATGTAGTGTTGCACGATTGACTCTCTTTGCTTGCATGGTGTCTACTTAGATTTCCTATTGAGCTTCTTCTACTTGCATGGCTTTCACGTGGCATCTTCTGATTGGTCCTTAATTAAAAAATTACAAAAAAAATCTCTAAAATTATAATTTCACCCCTTTTTACTAGAAAGTTCATATTTTAATATTTTTAATCACAAAAATATTACTTATAGAATAAAATGAGAAAATATTAAGTAGAAAAGTGCATTGATGACTCTACTTTCATAGAGTCATCACATTCTCAAACTTAACTCTTTGTTTATCTTCAAGTAAAGCCAAGTCTAAATAAAAAAATGGCATGAACAATGTATTCATAAATATTATCTATTAATACATGCATATTTAGCAAAAAATACCTCCCTCAAAATTCGTACAATTCTATGACAAGGAGGCTCACATATTCATCAGTCAACATTCCATAAATACAAGGATGTGCAAGGTTTTTGATGAATTGATTTGTGTGTGTGTGTTGTGCATGATATCATCAAATGCATTCATGAAATCAGCCTATATGGGCATGCTAATCAATTTAATTTAGAACAAGTCTCATAAGTCTATTTTTCACATCCATCTCCACTAATATAAATATGCATTTAGCTGAAGATCAATAAGGACTTTATTTGCTTCTAATATAAGGCTTAGGTGGGGGTCGATAAATGAAGACATTTAAACTCTTTTAACATTTTAACTTTCTTTTTATTCATCATGCACTCTTTACCTACAATTGATCTTTTACTTTATATTTTATGCACATATCTTATCTTTCTATTCATATTATTTTATTCCATATCTCTTTTTTTATAACTTCACAACACCCTCAAACTTATATTCAATTTTATTTTCTTTTTCTTCAAAGGGATAATTGTGTTGTGAGTTTTTCTTTTTCTATTTTCTTTTCTTTATAGGGTGCATTACATTTCAACCTTATTCTATAACATAACATATGATTGCAATTTTTTTATATATGCTAAAGGTGTAAGGGTAATGCTAATGCTTATTGGTTGGGCATAAAATGTGACTTAAAGATATGAAAGATTTTTTGTTAGGCTCATATAGATGACTACAGATATTAAAAATAAGTACCTTGAAAGACTTAATCGATACAAAAAGGACCTCAATCATCTCTTTTGCTAAATAATATTTAGAATTTTTCTTCAAAGGATGATCAAATAGATTCAAAAATATGGTAGATCTCATCAACTCACACAACTCACTACAATTTATCTCTTAATAAGAACCCCAAAATATATCATGAATATGTGCATAAAAATTTGAATCAATCCAATCAAAACTAGCAAGCATATCACATGATTAATGTAAGTGTCTTAACAAGCATGTTACATTCCTTATCCTAATCATGACAACCAATATTTTTATCATTGAGTTCATATATTTCATATCAAGCATGAATGCATTTAGTTTTCATATATTTATCAATTTTTACCTAAATCATAATTAAAAACATCCTGAAAATAAATTTCCTAAAAATTGAAGTTCCCTCCCCCAAACTTAAATTGCACATTGTCCTTAATGTGCACATATAAATATGAAAAAGTACAAGAAAAGAAAACTTTCTTAGTCCTAGCACACCATATCTGTCGTTGAAACTGCTTAATCTTGTTAGGCTATTGCTCCTGATATTTATTCACCTATAAAAAAGAAAAAATTTAAGTAAAATAACATTGGGTTGCCTCCTAACTAGCATCATGTTTAACGTCTTTGGCATTAACTCAAATTCTTGTAGAAAGAGAACCCATCTTATAAATCTTGGTTTGGATTCCTTCTTTTTCATGAGGTACTCTATTGTAGAATGATCCATATAGACAGTCACATTGGTTCCAATCAAATAAGATTTGAATTTTTTAAAGGTATATACAATGGAAATGAGTTCTTTCTCTATAGTAGCATAATTCATTTGAGCTATATTCAATGTCAGGATTGCATAATATATGGCACAAAACATTTTATCTCTTTGTTGTATAAGAACAAATCCAATAGCAAACTCACGTGCATCACACATCAACTTATAAGGCTTTCTCCAATATGGTGTGACCATAACTAGTGTTGACACTAGTTTCTCTTTAAGAACTTAGATTGTCGTCAAACATTTATCATCAAATTGGAAAGGCATGTATTTTTTCAAAAGATTGCACAAGGGGTTGAAGATTTGGGAAAAATATTTTATGAAGCTACAGTAAAAGATTGCATGCCCAAGAAAACTCCTTACTCCTCATACATTGGTAGGTGATGGTAGTTTCTCAATCACTTCTATCTTAGCTCTATCCAACTCAATACCATTAGCTGAGATTTTGTGGCCCAAAATTATACCTTTATGCATCATGAAAAGACATTTCTCCCAGTTTAAAACTAAATTTATTTCTTTGTATCTTTGTAGCATTAAGAGAAGATAGTGTAGATATTCATCAAATGTGTTTCCAAAGTTCAAAAAATTGTCCATAGAGATTTCTAGATGCTTTTCCACCATGTCTGAAAAAATAGCCATTATGCAGCATTGAAATGTCATAGGTACATTGCATAATCCAAAATACATTCTCCTAAAATAAAAGGTTCTATAAGGACATGTGAAGAGTCTTTAGGTGCCACAAAAATTTGTTTATAACCAAAGTATCCATTCAAAAGGAAAAAAGAAGAATTCTCAACTAATCGGTCAAGCATTTGATCCATGAATTTGAGAGGAAAATGGCCCTTTCTTATAGCTTTATTCACTTTAAAAAAATCCATATATACTCTCCATCTTTTGATATTTGTAGTAGGTATTAACTCATTTTACTAATTTTCCACCACAATGATTCCTCCTTTCTTTGTTACATATTTAACTGGGTATACACATTCAATGTCTGATATTAGGTAAATAATGCCAATTTCTAGCCATTTGAAAATTTCCTTTTTCACCACCTCTTTCACAATGGGATTTAAGTGGTGTTGTGCATCCCTAGTGGATTTAGCTCCTTTCTCTAGTAAGATTTTGTGCATGCATATAAATTGACTTATGCCTTTGATGTCTACAATAGACCAACCTATAACTCTTTTGAAGTTCCTTAGCACCTTCAATAGTACTTTTATTTGCTCCATACTTTAGATTAACAGAGGTTATGATTGGAAGTGTCTCATTATCACCCAAAAATACATAACAAAGATAAGATGGTAAAGGTTTAAGCTCTAATTTGGATGGCTCCTCAATGGATGGTTTCAACCTTGAGCTTGTCTCAAGACATTCCACAAATACAATTGATACACTCATGAGAAGCGTGTCCTCAAAAAAGTTCACACAATTCAAAATATCAACATTTTATTCCAAAATTTCAAAGTTAAAACATGTTGAGTTATTTTCTGGTGAGTTTATGTCCTTGTTCAAAGCATCATGTGTTAAAATTTTAAGTAGGGGTGGTTTAACAAGTTTTGTTAAGCTATCGATACAAATTTGTGTGCCATGTGAGTGTCATGGTATTCATTAGCATGATTTTTCACAAATATATCAAACATATACTCTAAAGCATCACTAGGGTACATGTTATAAAGCACAATAGTGGTTAGCTCATCAGTACCCTCTATTCAAAAGTAATCACTAGCATTATCAACATTAAAACATTTAATTACTTTAAGCATATTAAATGTTACTTGTTCATATTACACTCTTATTGTAAGCTCACATTTTAGTACATCAATGAGTGGCCTTTTGGTTGCTAAGAATGGATGACCAAGTATGATAGTAATGTCACAATCCTCCTCCATATCTAGCATATCGAAAAATGAATTTGTCTACTTTTATGAGCATATCTTCTACCACTCATCAGGGTCTTTTAATTTACCTATCTATCCTTTGCAATGTTACTAAAGTGGGTTGGACATTACTAACCCCTAATCTCTAGGAAATTGATATTGGTATGAGGTTAATGCTAGAACCCAAATCACATAGTACCTAGCAAAATTAATGTTCCCAATAGTGCAAGGGGTGTCAAACCCACCTAGATCTTATACTTTTTGTGGTATTTTTATATCAAGGATGACACTACAACCTTCATTAAAGGTTATTATTTCATGATCTCCAAGCCTTGTTTTCTTTGATAGTATATCCTTCATGATTTTGGCATAAGACAACATTTGTTCAAGTGCATTTATAAATTATATGTTTATATGCAACTTCTTGAAGATATTAAGAAATTTTGAAAATTGTGTATCTAACTTTTTATTTTATAGTCTTTGAGGGAAAGTAATAGTGGGTTTGTAGAGGTTATTTTTCTTTGGATGCCTTATTTCCTTTTCAGTGCTTCCTTTATTCACTAGTTCCTCCTTATCCTTGTTAATTTCCTATTTTTCTTCATCTCTTTAAGTCTCATGTTCTTGCTCTAAATTTTTAACACTCCTTAAGGATATGGATTTACAATGTTCCATACCTTATCTTCTTGGGTTTACAATTGTTTCACTTAGAAGGTTACCTTAAGGCTTTTGACTTATGGCATGTGCAAGTTGCCCTATTTGGTTCTCTAAATTCTGAATTAAAGCCTCTTAAGTGGAAACTTTGTATTTATTGACTGGATGAAGTCTTTCACCATCATTATTAAAGCATTTGTATTGTCCTCAGTAGGTGGATTCTTCTCTTAGGCTTGTGATTACTATGGTTGTTGAAAACCAGGTGGTGGATATGATTGACGGTTGAATTGATTATTATTATTACACCAAGAAAAATTTGTATGTTGTCTCCATCCTAGGTTATATGTGTTTGAGTTGGATTATTGTTTTAGTTGACATTACCCATATAGAATATTGATTTAGGATTATTTCGACAATTATAAAAAAAATGAGCTCCACCATAAAACACATAAGACACCCTCGAATTTTGGACTTGGTTTATACTCGCTGACGAGTTTTGAGCCTTCAAAAGATTCACCAAAGATGACCCTTGAACTATAAATGTCATGATGTCATTTACCTCATGCATTCTGGATACTCTTCTTATGAATTCCATTCTGTCCATTAGCCATCGATAATTATTGCTAGCCATTTTCTCAA
The DNA here is from genome assembly GCA_033030585.1 of Hippophae rhamnoides. Lineage (NCBI taxonomy): Eukaryota > Viridiplantae > Streptophyta > Magnoliopsida > Rosales > Elaeagnaceae > Hippophae > Hippophae rhamnoides. The sequence goes on from CM065436.1 coordinate 38,351,930, forward strand.
GTAACTCATAAGTTTAATTATAAGATTTGGCTAGAAAAGCTCTATTAGTAGATGCATCAATAATGGTTCTTATTTGAGCATTGAGACCATTGTAGAAAGTATCCACTTAGATCCATTAAGGGATACCAATGGTGAGGAAATTTCCTTGATATTTATTTGAATCTTTCTCATGCTTCATATAAAGATTCCCCTTCATATTGTTGGTAGGATTTAATGTCATTTTCTAAGCTTAGCATTCTTTGTGGGTGGAAAATATTTCATCAAGAATTTCTTTATCAAATCATTCCAAGTTGTAATGAAATCAAGTGAAAAAGAGCTTAGCCAAGCTCCACGGCCTCACAAAGAGTAAGGAAATAATCTAAGCTTACATGCTTCTTCGATCACACCAATAAATTTAAATGAATCCCTAACTTCAATATGCAATATGAGATATAAATGAGGATCCTCTATTGGTAATCTATTGAATTGTCCAACTGTTTATAGAATTTGAAACAACATTAGTTTTAGTTCAAACTAATTAGCTAGAATGCTTGATCTTGTAATACTTAGATTCATCCCTTCTAACATAAGTATTGCATATTCATTTATAGCTCTATCGTGATCATCCATCAAAGGAATATGATTGTTTAAATTTTACTCATCATTGTTTATTTCTAATGGATTAACCATTTCTTTCACTTGGGTGACAACTTATTGTTTTCCTATTAATCTCAAAGTATATTTGATTTTGGGATTTAAAGGAAAAATTTCTCCCTTACGGACTCTGCTAATGCAATTGAGCTAACTATGTTTCTAATAGCACTAAATGAGATGTTTAAATTTAAAATACATAAATAAATTAAAATTACAAAAAATAATTAAAAAATAAATAAAGTTAATAAATTAATTAAAATTAAAATTATGAAAAATAAATAAAGAAAAATAACTAAAGTAAAATAAAAAAATTAATTTCTAATATTTATAATCCCATATAACAAGTAATATAATGATAAGATAAGATCGTTCCCAAAGAGATTATGTTATTAGATATTAATTTTTAAAACTAAAAAATAAAAATCAATTTTTTTTGTGTTTTTATGTTTTAAAAAAACAAAATTAAAAGAACTAAAAATAAATAGTATTAATTAATTATCTCAGATTTGACAGCTAAGAAGATATATGAGAAAATATCTAGAAATACTTAATTCTTCAATTTCTTAAAAATACAAATCACTAAAATCCTCCAATATAATTATCAATTAATTACATGATTAATTAAATATAACCTAATATGTATTCATTTTTCAAGTAAACTATACACCATATAGTAACTAACCTAATCATACTCTCATATTAATTAAATTGCATACTACTCATGAAGTTCATCATTTATGGATTATATACATAACAATCATACATCTCTATCTAAAAACTATACATGTTATTTAATCAACAACAATTAAATAATTCTCTCAAATCTATTTAATTGCCTCTATAGATCAATTGTTGACCAAACAATTAATAGCATAAAAATTAGATTCAATAACATAATTAAATTGAAATCATAATTAGGATAAAATATTAAATAATCACATATTGAAAATTGGATTCATAAGAACCTTAGATTAATAGATTTGCTATGCATAAATTTGTTCATAAAGCTCATATTTTACATAAAGAAAGACATAAAAATTGATAAAAAAAGGAGAAGAAGAAGAAATACAGTAAATCTTTTGAATTGTAACATCATTCCCTTCTTGAATCTTCACCAAAATTGTATTTCCTTTTGAATTGTTCTATATATTTCCCTCTTCTTGGCTCCAAAAGTGATAAAAAATGTTAATTTTGGCTCCCTAGAGTTTATGGGGGAATTAGGGGGTTAAATTAGCCTAAGGTGAAATATGGATTGTCAGATCAACTTTAAATCAAGGGATGAGATTAAAAAAAGTAAATTAATAGTGCTATCCAATAGAAACGTAACACATGGCATGTGGATTTATAAAGGGAATCAGGTGACAAAACATGGCGCGAGTGGACTTGTCACGATCAATGCAGTTGAGTCAGCACCACGTGGCGAGATATGGTTCATGGATAGAGATTGCATGGCGTATTGGTGGAAGGAATAGACAAATCAAATGATGATGTGTGGCACGCCCATTGACCGCACTGTAAGACTTAGAATGTACGTCGTGCATCACACGTTACACGTGGCATTGCGTGATTGGTCATATCTACTTCCATAAGGTCTATATGGCTTGTCTAGTTAGCTCTCCCTGCTTGTGTGACATCCACATGACTTACCTAGTTAGCTACCCTTGCTTGTGTGACATCTTCTGATTGATCCTGCATTAAAAAATTACAATTTTATCTCTAATGGTTATTTTATTTTTATAAAAAAATCAAAATTATTATTTTTAATTCATTTATTTAAGTTAGTTTGTTACTATTAGTTTTATTTTTATTTTAAATTTTTTTCTAAATTTTAAGTTTTCATTTTTTTTACTTTCTTAATTTTAGGTTAAGGATTAGTTTTATACTATTTTTATTTATTTTAGTTAGTTAAAATAAATTATTTTTTAAATTTTTTAGATTTTTATTTATTCGTCTACTAACTTATTTTCTTTCCTTTTTATTTTTCATTTATTTTTGTTTTGTAGTTTGTTTATTCTTATTTTTGTTCTAGTATCGTTTGGATGTAATGTGGATATTACTAGTGGTGGATGAAACACTACCATGAAATATAATTTTTTTTTGTTTTTGTTTAATCTCTGAACTTTATAAACTTTATTGGTGATACTATTATTTGTGAGGTACATTTAAATTCTCAATGCATGTTGGAATCAATATATATGATGGAATGAGAATGTGAACATAATGCTTAGAAGAGTCACAGTTCACCATTACAAGGAAGATAACTTTTCTCTTTCTCTTTTTTTAGATGCATTTAAATATCGGGGACAATATAAATTTTAGGTTGGAGGTTGGAAAAGTCCCTTTTAAAAAATATTTCATACACAATTTTCAAAAAAATTATTTTATTTTGAGTTAGTTTTTAATGTGTTTTGTTTGTGTGTTTCAAGTCAATTTATACGTTAATGATATGAATATGATTGTGATAATTTTAATATATAGAGGAAGCTAAATTTTAATTAAATTAAGTAATGATTTGAATGTGAAGTGAATTTAGTTTGAAAATCTTGTGGGGGTGGTAAGAATGACCGAGTAATCTAAGTACTTAAGATTATTTTGTTTGTAAATGTTTCATAGACATCTTTGATGTCTCAACAAACTTTAGAACTTCAAAAAAAAATACTCAATCCAAAATTATAGAATACACAATTCTTAGGAAAGGATTTAGGTCATTTTTGGACCTTTGTACCTTTTCAACCCTACCACTTGTATCTTTATTATTAGTATCTCTTTTGAGCTTATATAAATTATAAAATCTTTTTCTTTAACATGCTATAATCTTCCTTTTTATGAGCCAAGAAATAGATTATCCTACCTTTCTACTTGCTAAGAAGACCTAAAATAAACACATGTTTCATATAAATTCTCTATGACTAAAGAGTGAAAATTTCAGTAAAAATTGACTACAATCAAAAAATAAATATTGAAAATAACAATTTGGTGGTTATAGAAAATCAATTTTGAATGAAAAAATGATGAAAGATTAGTAATGCAATTTTTTATCTCTTCAATTACATTAAAAAAAGAAGAGGAAAAAGATTGTTTGGTATGAAGATTACATGTTTGTGGTTAAATGGATGTTTAAGATTTGGTCACGAAAGTGAAATTAATATTTGAATTTATCTTTAATGAATTGTGAGATTTATACAATTTATATATTGAATTTTATGTACAATCTTTAAGACAAATGTATAATTTATTTTAAAGTTATTGTCTTTGTTTATTTTTCTATTTTATTTTTATTCGATTCATTTTAGTTTAGTTTAGTTGTGATGTTTGTATCATCATTAAAAGCCTTCACGAGACTATACCTCATCCACTAAGGCACCCTAAGGGTTTAAAGCTTGTAGTACATGCTAAATGCAATCGTGTTAATCTACAAAAATGATTTATTTTAGCATTTAATTATTTATTTTCTTTTTGAGAACCTCTTTTGAGCTCTTATCTTACAAGGAACTAGCTAAAAACTAGTTAGGGGTTGTGATACGTGCCAAAAAGCTTGCATATCTCATGATTTATCAAAATTAAAGAACAAAATAGATTTTAATGTCACATTTTGACCTAAGTATTTTATAAATTGTGTTTTTGGAATATAATGTATGTTTTTATGCATTTATACTATGTTTAGTTGGAAAGAATCATAATTGATTCCTTCTATTTGTGTGTTTGGTTAGGCTGGAAAATGAGTTAGGAATGAAATCGATTCCTAAAGGAGAAGGAATTATGCCCCCTTTAGGAATCATGATTTCATTCCCATCTCAATTGTTTTTTCCAATTTTAACCCAACCCCAAATATAACCCTAAACTTAAATCTCAAAACCCAAAACCCTAAATCCTAAATCTCAAAACCAAAACCCAAAACCCAAAACCCAAAACCCAAAACCCAAAACCCAAAACCCTAAACCCTAAACCCTAAACCCTAAACCCTAAATCAAAAATCCCAAAACCTTAAACCCCAAATCTCAAATCCTAAAACCCTAAACCCTAAATCCAAAAACCATAAATCCTAAACCCTAAACCCTAAACCCAAAATTCAAAAACCCTAAACCCTAAATCCTTAAATCCTAAACCCCAAATCCTAAATTTCAAATCCCAAATCCTAAATCCCAAATCCTAAAATACTAAACCCTATTTAGAAAAATAATAATTTTAACCCTAAACCTTAACCCACAAATATAACCCTAAACTCTAAACCCTAAATCCCAAACCTCAAACCTCAAAACCCTAAATCCTATTTAGAAAAATAATAATTTTAATAATATATTTTATTTTTAAGTAATAATTATTTAGAAGAATAATGATTTTAATAATATATTTTGTCTCACGAAAAAATAATAATTAAATGATATTATTTAAACTTTACTGAATATAGAGGTATTAAGGTAATTTATAGTTTTGTCCATTCCATTTCAATGACAAACCAAACACTATAATATTGATTCCTACTTTGATTCCAGTGGTCACACCAAACAACATTGTTTCCTTTCCTTTTCATTTTGATTGCGATTCCATTCTGTGAACCAAATGCCACCTTAAGGTATTTTTGGACTTAAAGAATTCAAATGATAAAAAACCAAAGAGGAGTCAAAAGATTGAATTGTCAAAATTAAGGGCATATTGTGGCATGATTTTATGTGCGTCATGGCATAGTGATCTCAGTTGAAATCTTATAGAACTGGAAACAAAGCCACATAGCGGAATGAGTTGATATACACCACAGTTTTCTTTGATGGATTTACATTTGAATGTTTAATTTCAAGCATATGTTTATCCAAACTATTCTAGATTTGTTAGATTAGCATTTTAAGTGCTTTTCGATCTCCAACACCCTAATGCTAATTACATTATAACTCTTTTACTATAAATATGTTGCTAAGTTTAACAAAAAAAAACAGCCATAGATTAAGATACAAATTATAGACACACAAATTTAAAGAAAATATGTAGGTCTTGATAGAACTTAAAGGCTAGAGGCAAGATAGAATTCAAAGAGTCAATTAAGAAGTTATAAATAAATAGTTTCAAATTTTTCTTTATTATCTATTATTTTAATTATGATTATACCTAGTTATTTATTTATGTGATTGTGGGTAATTTTCAAGCCTTAGACTATGATTTTAATTAATAAAATATTATAATGATTTTTAGATTCAATCCTTGATTTTTGATGTGTTTAACCCTATGTTTAAATTCTTAAACTATGCAAGTATGAATTAGAGTATCTAATTGCATGTGTATGTTTAATGTTAGTTTAAGATATTACTAGATTATACATAAGAATAGATAGATTTACATTTATTCTTACTATTATGTAATTGCTAATATTCTTATTCAAAGTGTTAACTTGTTCATTTGTGATAGTGTGAGAAGTAGGGTTGATGCCTTCCTTAAAATTTACCAAGAATTGTGATATTACAACGTTTAACCGTCTCCTTTTTAGAACATAATGCTATGAATAAATTATCTAGAAACTATGACCAGGTTGTTTTGATTTATGATGGTATTCTACTTCAATTAAAAAGTAAAAAATGTGGGTTTGAAGTCTTGTCTTAGTGCATAGATTTCTAAAGCTAGAGTTAATAATTCAAGGATAGTTCTTATATTGATTCATAATATAATTGATATAACTAGTTGTGAGAATAGTCTTATAATCACATGTTTTTCTTGATTTATGTAGCAATCCTCGTAGGTTTGATAATATTTATTTTAAATTACTTATCACTTGTACAATTTAATTATGTATACTTGTGTATTTTCAAGCATATTCAAGGCCATTTATATGGTCCAACCATAAGGGTTTATGGTTGAAAACCAAGAGCAAAAGGTTTGCAAGCTTAAGTGGTCCTCTTATGGACTTAAGCAAGGATCAAGATCATGGAATAGTAGGTTTGATGGAACTGTGAAAACCTATAGTTGTGATCGGAAACTTGATGAGCCTTTTGTTTACAAACTGGCCAAGGATGACAAAGTGGTTTCCTTGATACTTTACATCGATTACATTATGCTTATTAGAAATAGTGTAGAACTATTATCTAATGTAAAAACAAAATGGATGGCTAAGTAATTTTAGATTAAGGATATAGGAAAGTAAGCTATATTCATAGCATATAAATCATTCATGATTGCAAGAATAAGTTGTTAGATCTATCTCAAGCAATGTACATCGTCAAGGTGTTGTTGAGATATTTGATGCAAAATTATTTGAAATTTTGCTTACCTATAACATATGGAATTCCCCCATCTAAGGAATAGTGTCTTAAGACACCACAAGTAAAGGATATGAGACGTGTGTTATATGCATTAGTAGTTGAAAGTTTTATGTACACCGTGTTATGCACTAGCCCTAACAACTATTATGTCGTTAGTATTGCTAGTTGATATCAGTACAACACATGATTTAATCATTGGGTTATAGTTAAATGCACCCTTAAGTATCTTAGGAGAATGATGAATTGTGTATTATTCTATTCTAGTGGTGATTTGATCCCCATATGATACATAGTTTCTAACTTTGAACTAAACAGATATTCTCAAAAATCTATACATGAGTCATTTTCACACTCGATGAAGGATCCATGGTGTGGAAAAGTGTAAAACAAAGTTGTATAGCTGACTCTACCATGAAGGTTGAGTAGGTTGTTGCATGTGAAGTAGCAAAAGAAAGCATATGGCTCTGCAAGTTCTTGACTAATTTGGAAGTGGTTTCAAATATGGATCAACCACTCATATTATACTATAATGATATTGGGTAGTGAAAAATTCCAAAGAACTAAGTATCCACATGAGAGAAAGCATATACAGAGCTTTACGGTTACTTAGAAGAAATGACTTTAAGATATATGTCTTATTTTCTTAGTGGTTAGTGATAGATTGATAGGATAGGTTCCTAATGTAAATATGTTTCTATTTATTATTGCTAAAGTTGGAATAAATAATATTACAATTCATTTGTTTGTATGTCTTATTTAATTTTTCAAATAAATCATATAAAACTTTCTGATTATTCGTTGTATGTACTATAGGCCTTTGTGTTATTGTTGGCTTCCCATGTGTAAAACTCAAAGTCTTTTTATTTTACTTAGTGTATTTGTCTTCCTCTATGTAAAGTCGGTAACTACAGATCAGTAATGCACATGTATGCATAGTGAGGTACACTTTGTATGCTAGCATGTTTACACACACCATAGGATTAATTTTGATGAGCAAAAGCGCGAGTGAGTCAACGTTATCACTTGTATTTTGGGTTCATTTCGAATGTGGGTATTTATCGAATTTACATGATAATTTTTGTAATAACAAAAGTGACGTTTTAGAACCTCACCAACAAGCTCACAACGACCTTTAACGAGATGGTTGGCAAGGTGGCTGGTGTGATAGGCATCCAAGTTCTATAAATACCCCTCATTTCTCTTATTTCTTACCTATGTTTTTAGTGTCAAAACTCTACCAAAGTTCATACTAATATTTATTTTATTTTTGAAATTACTTTGGAGAGCTTATATTTAAGTGTGTCATTTTTTGAACTTTTTTATCAAATCGTGATTTGTGTGGGTACATGGTTCAACTATATGTATCCCCTAAAAGATTTGGTATTTTTGATGGACCATGTGTAACATGAGATTATGAGTAATTACACTTCTTATTACTGATCAATGACTAGTGTTAATTGTGGAGGATAACTAGGTTCTCTTGTTAAACCAAGTAGTTATGGAAGCAACAAGTAAGAGCAGTAGTGGATAGTTTAAATAGAAGTCCTAACTAGTAGAGGTAATAGAGGTTTTATTGTCTAACAAAGTTATAACTTGTTTATTTTTTAGTGAATTATTCACTATTGAAAAGTAATTAAAGAAACTTACTTATAAATAATTTAATCTAAACAAAGGTTATGAATTAAAACCAGAATCAGAGAATAGAGAGTATTCAAGGCTAGAGAGAAAACTCAAAAATTTGGAACCCCTTCTCTTCTGATCTCGCTTCTCTTAAATAATCGATTGATGGTACTGTGGAGATGCTTTTACTATTCATTGAATAGTACTTGGTCTGCCACTTGATACTGTAGGAATCTTGACTACTGTTACAGATAGTAGTTGTCTCATTATTCCGAACAGATAAATAGAACAGTACGTGGTCGGGTACTCTTTGGTGAAAAGAATAGTGACCTTGTCTGCACCGTTTTGAGTTATCTTTAGAAAACATAAATGGGCCTTTTATGGGCCTATATTTAAATATGGACATGCAGGCCCTGTTTTAATAGTAATGGACACGCAGGTCTAATGATAAAATAATAATGGACACGTAGGCCCAAAGATACTAATAATGCTAGGGTGATTTGGGAGCCTAGAAATTCATTTCTTGGGTAGAGGTATCTAATTTAATTAGGTCCTCTTCTGTTCCCTGTGATGGAGTTATTGTTTTATCGGGTGATTGTGTTTCATCCGAGTCAACTTCCTATTCCTTGGGCGTCTGGGATGTTTGCTCTGATGATAATTGTTTCATGATGTCCAAGAGCTCTTCTTGGGTTTTGGTATGAGCGATCAGAGTAGCTGTATGTGCCTTCTATGCTAATAATAGTGAAGATGCTTGTATTTCCTCCACCGGGTAATTGATGTAACCTTTTTGTTTTAGCCATTTCTCAACAGCTGGTAATAAGAGTGTTTTTGGGATCATAAATGACGACCACCATTTGATTTGAAATGATCGTTTGATAGTCATCACCCCTGTTGATTCTGGGTATAAGACCCATTGACATACCCAAGGGAGGTAAACTTTTGTACAGAATATGCATAAAGGAGGGAATCTTGCTTCCTTTATTGATGGTTTATAATATGACTGGAAAGATTCCTAACTTTCTTTCATAGGAGATATGAGAATTGATGAAAGGTTACCGAATAGCTCCCACCATTGTAAGAACCAAGATGGAGACCGGTTTGGATCAATATTTATTGATAAAGAAAAATAACCAAGAATGTTTGTTATCTTTATTCTGAATAAAGAATTCATTAAACCATACCTAGTGATAATCCCAATAGTTGTACGAAGTACAATGGGGAATGGAATGAGTTGTACTGACTGGGAAAGTCAGTTGTTTATAGAGATCATTATTCCAATCTGATAGAGATAAGATTTTATGGAGTTTTGCAGTTGAAAACTGTATCTCAGTTGTTTTTGGGTAATGGAAATGCTTGAATTCCACACTACCTTTAATTTCCAAAATACTTTGATAGTATTGAGGAGTTTTAGATGATAAAGATGGCCTATATAAAATACCTTTTCCAAAATAGTTTTGGATGGCCAGGTAAGGATTTTGGTTAAAAAATTCCTTTTCTATGATAATTACCACATGAGTTGGCTGTTTCTTAAAATACTCAGATGATGATTTTGTTTTGGGAAATGAATCTCGTGTTCCTTTGGAAGGAAAATAAGTTGAGGATGTAATGGTCCTTTCTGGAATAGAAATTGTTCCAGATGTTTTTTGTGAAAATAATTTTGATTTGGAGGATATGATTTCCAAACTTGATGAGGTAGCTACTCCCCCAATTTCTGGGATGCAACGAAATGCTGTTCTGAATTTTTCAGAATCCATGTTTTGCAACCATTGGTGGATGCGATTATTTAACTCGTAATCCTCAGGGGTTAGTTGAGGTGATGATTGTTCCAATGTTTTGTTGGAGGATGATGATTGGTTATGAGTAACCTGAGACCAGGTCATAATGGGTTTAGCCGATGAGAGGCTGGTAATGGTGAGGTTTGGAGGTTCACTCTTCTCCTTTCCTTTCTTTTTCTTGCTCATCTTTATACCTATTTTGGAGAAATTCTCTGGTTAGAAAATCTGGTAATGAATTATTCTCTCCTCTAATAAATTCAATATCAAAATCAAAAATACTTAATAGTGCCTGCCATCTGGAAAAAAATTGTTTTGATGCAATGTTTTTAACATCTTTTAATAAAATTTCTTTTGCAGATTTATAATCAATTCTTAGTAAAAAAATTGATTTAATAAATCTAATTGAAATTTAGAGATACAAAGTACTATAGATAGTACTTCCTTTTTGACAGTGGAATAATTCTTTTGGCAATCATTCCAATGGCCAGAGGCAAATTGAACAACTTGTTCGTTGTTGCACGATCGCTGGCATCGGTTTCTACTATCTTAGGGAGTACAGGATCCGTAATATGTAAACAGGGAATGTTTTGGACTTGTGCTTTTATTTTTGGCATGATTTTTGTGTGTTCTTCTGTCCAAGGCTCGGGGATTTTCTTAAGCTTGTTATGTAAAGGTTTTGCTAACCTATTAATATTCGGGCAGAAACTTAATACATAGTTTAAGCTACCTAGAAATCTTTGTAGCTGGGTTTTGTTAATAATCCTATCCGGAAACTTGGTTGGAAACTAGAGGGATCTATTGATTGGTATTACTGTTCCATTGGATACATTGTGTCCAAGAAACCTAATGTTTGTTTGAAATAGAATCATTTTCTTGGCTGATAGAGCCAATCCATTTCTCTTGATAATATGGGAGAAGGTTTTGAGATGTCTGATATATTGTATGACATCTTTGGAAAATATGAGTACATCATCGATGTATACAATACAAAATTCTAAGTAAGGATTAAAAATGTCATCCATGAACCTTTGAAACTCAGAAGCTGCGTTTTTGAGCCCAAATGGCATAACATTCCACTCAAACTGGCCAAATGGAACAGTGAATGCAGTTTTGTACCTATGTTGTGGCTTGATTTGAATTTTCCAAAAGCCTGATTTCATATCAAACTTGGAAAATATGGATGACGAATATAGTTTTTGAAGTAAGTCTTTCTTGTTGGGGATAGGATACCTAATCCATTTTAAGGCTTGGTTCAAAGGTTTATAATTGATGATGAGCCGAGGAGTTCCTCTTTCAATCTCGGTAGATTTATTGACATAGAAGGCCGCACAACTCCACGACGATCTGGATTTTGCAATTAATTTCTTAGATAAGAGATCTTTGATCTCTTTTCTACAGAATTGCTCAAGATCACCATTCATTTGAATAGGTCTTGATTTTGTAGGGATATCATTTTCATTGAAGGATGATTCATATGGTAAATCTATCATGTGTTGTTTCCTTTCCCAGAAAGCACTGGGTAATTCAGAACAGATTTCTTTTTCAAAAGAAGTCTGTAATTTAGAGATTTTGTTTTTGATCTCTGGTATTTGGAGTTCTTTCTCAACATTATGAGATTGAATCTTAGCTTTGAGATAGAGAAGGTCCTTTTCTCTATGGTTTATGAGAACATGAATCTCCTTTTAGGAGATTGAATGAATCTTAATGTGATTAAGATTCCTAGTTTTTGGTTCTTCAATGAAGGGAAAAATGAAAGCTTGTGTTCCCATTTTGAAAGAAATTCTATCATGTTGGACAGAATATGGGGTAATAATATCCATGAATGGAGTACCTAATATGACTGAATATCCTATACCAAATACTATGACAAATGGAGTTTTGATAAGGTATAGTCCTTTTAGGATTGATACTTCAGTTTTTCCAATAATACTCATTCGAGATTTATTGGCCGAATTAAGACGTTCTTCAGTTGTTTGTGAAACATCCTGGGAACAATTGATGAGGAAATACAATTGAGATCAGCTCCTATGTCAAATAGAGCAATGGTCTCTAGTTTTGAATCATCGGGAAATACTAAGGTTATTTTAATTTTATATTTCCTGGTGGTAATTTTTATCAAGTTTTGGATAAGTTGATTATTTTGAGTAAGATCATCGTTAGAATCACTCACATAAGTTGATATTTTTTCTCCATAACTAAGTAGTTGAAACTTAACATCATATTCTTTTAATTTCTTTAAGTTGGTGGAGTTCCAGTTTAATAGTTTAGATTTCTAGTTTTAAGTCTTGAATTTGACTTTCAGGTATTATAGTTTTGTTCTTTCTTTCCAGGACAACAGTGAGGTTATAATAGCCTGTGCTGGTATTTGGAAGTTCAGAATTCCTTTTTGTAGTTTTTTCACAAGTTGCAGTTAGGTGATCTACGTATAATTTGGTCATTAATGGATCATTTAATTTAAGGATTTTAGTCTGAAGTTGTTCATCTTCTTCCTTAGTTAATACATTAATGTTTTTAGAATGGGAATCTGAATTGCTGGTTGCAAATTCATCAACTTGGGGATTTATTTCTTCGTCTGTCCATTGTTCAAACTCAGATGATGAGGATGTGTCTACCATGAGGGTAGATATTTTTGCAAAGGTGTCTTCTTTGAGTTTTAGTTCATGAAGTTTTTTAGACATCTTGCAGAATTTAGCTGTGTGACCTTTGTTGCCACATTTATAACATTTAAATTCTTTAAAGGTTTTGAAGGGTTTTTTATGGTTTTTTAATCCTTATTAAAAAATTTATAAGGTTTTTTATAAAAATTCATTCTTTTTTGAAAGAATGGTTTTCTTGATTTTGAAAACTTATTATAAGTTTTATGAGGTTTGGATTTACTTTTACTGCAAGTTCCCTCGCAGATTTTTTCAATAGAGAAGTTTCCATCAAACTATTTGCAGAATGATCCAATTTCTCTTTTTGAAACCTTAAGTTCCAATTTCATTTGTTTCTGGATTTTCAAATCTTGACAAATTTGAAGACCCTGATTTTGAGCAAAACTAATCAATTGACCGTAGGTCAGTTGATCATATGGGATGATGTGATTCCCATAGGTTTCGGGGATGTTGTTTCTGGTTCTTTCGCCTAAGAGAGGAGGAAGTCCTGCTAGGAATTTCTCCTTCCAGAAAGGTTGTATAGAGTCATTTCTTAGCATAACTCTAGACAGGAATGTAGTTTTATAATTTTGAAAATCGCGCATCTTCCTACATTTTATGTTGGAAAGAAGATCAACGTTTTTATCATTTAAGTGGGATGGATCTCCCATGAAATGGTGTGATATGGTAAAGAGTAATGTGGAGATTGCATCCTGTATAGGAGCTCCTTGATGAGAGAGTATGGGTGTGCCACACTCGTCAGTCAATATTGCATTGTAGATATCTGACTGTTGTTGTTTTGAAATATGATGATCCCACCATCCTTTTAGTTGGCCTCAAAAGCCAGCTATTAATAATTTAACCATTGTTTTATCAGTTGTACCTATTTGGGTTTTATAAGCATTTGGCGCCATGGTCATTTGTTGTAAGATATTTAATATCTCATGATCTGTCATTCCATCAATGTTCCAAACATAGATAAAGGACGTGTTATATTTAGACTGGACAAACTGGCTAGGTTGGGTTCCTATGGTGCGAGGATACCTAACTGGGCTAGGTTCTTGCCAAGCTAATTTTTGGATGAAAGGAGTTGGTTCTGGAATTGATTCCTGGGAACTGTCCTCAGATGATATTTTAGATCCTAGTTTGCTAAGAATACTAAGATCCTGTAATGGTTTATGGGTTTGTTTTGAAGTCGCTGGTGACTCAGGAACAATCATTCGTATGTTGGTTGAAAATTGTTCTTTTAATTGGGACCTAAGGGTATTATTCCAATTTTGAAGTTTTTCAAATTTTGATGTGATTTCTTCCTGGGCTGGTTTGGAGACCTGGAAAGGTTTGAAGATAGGGTTCTTAATTATCCTATCTGTCGTTTGATAAGAGGTAGAAGGAATATCTATTTTTAGATTTTTCTCTATCCTAATTAATTGTTTGCCTAAAGTATTTAAGTTGATGTTGGTATAGTTATTTTGGGTAACTATGTTTTTGAGGTTGATCACCTAGTTCTCTTGAGGGTTCTTAAGAGGGAAGGCTTTTACCAAACTATCCTGATAAGGGATGGTAATGGGTCTTAATGGAGGGTGTTCAGCCTCTACTGGACCATCTGGAGTTTCCCATGAGGGTAATTTCTTTTTTGTTTTTACCATGTTAATTTCATTAACTAGGTCATTTATTTCTTCTAAAAACTTATCGAAGTTATCTACTGTGATTTTGCTAGGTTTAATTTTTGAAAAGGTTATTATTTGTGTAGTTTGGACTACTGGTTTTGTAGGTATTGGTTCTACTAGTTCATCTTCTAAGAGCATATCAAAGTCAGCTTCCGTGACATTCGAGATACTAATTGAAGGAAATGATTTGTATCGTGGAACTATAGCTATTGATTCTTCAGTAATGTTGATTGGTTTAGGGTCTATGTGAACTATAGGTTTAACTATGGGTTCTGGTTTTAGATCCTGAATAGTAACTAGTAGGTTACCTATTAAGACCATTGATGGTTTGACTTTGCTAACAGTTATGGGTGTTTTGTCTATCTTAAGGTCAACTGGTGATAATTTTCTATCCTGGTAAGGGTAACAATGTGATCTGGTAATGTTTCTACAGTTTTAGCGGTTATCCTATCTGTATGTTTTGATTGATGTACAAATGGGGAGTCTAATCCTTTGGTTGCCCTATAGATTTCTAACCATTGGAAGAATTTTATATCTTTATTGTGTTCTTTAATATAACGTTCATGTTTCCTAAAGCAGCTAGCCCTAGAGTGTTCTGAATGATTTTTAAAGAACCAATGTTTAATTCTTTTATTTTGTGGTAGGTTTAGATTAGTTCTAAGGATCTTTTCTTCCCAAGATTCTTTGCTTTCTATTGTTAATACATTTAACTCATTCATCCTAGGTTCTTGGCTGGGTGCTAGGGATTGAGTTGGTGATGAGGGAAATATGGGTGATTGATGAGCAGAATCGTGATCGCCAAATACTTTGATGAACGAAAACTTGATGAGCGAAAACCGGCATCGCCGATCCTGCCAATACTTTGGTTTTATATTTATAAAACTCTCGCAAGTGCACGAATCATTTCGTAGAAAATGATAAGTATACTCCCAAGGTCGATCTAAGGAAGGAATGTATGTGGTCGCTTAATTTTATTATTCAAACTTTTAAAAGCGAAATTAAATCCTAAACATCACATCACGATAGTTTGGTTTTGTGTTCCTAATCTAATAACATAAAATAAACATATATCTGATTAATTAAACATACTAAAAAAAATAAACATAGATACAACTTCAATTAATAAATATAAATACTGATTCAATAAATATTCATGCAAATTTTATCATTTATATTAGTGGTCTTTTTATGGATATAATTCCTAAACTAATTATGCTCGCTCATTATCCCTAGGTTATTAAAGATATAAATTGATATTTTATTGATTATATATTTTTTGTATGAATACCACCTTTGGTGAGGTTAGATATTCTTTGTTAACCAAACAAATCAATTAACTTTTTTATGGGTGGGGTTGATAACTAATTTGGTTAATTAAATTAATTCCTTTTTTCTAAGAGATTGAAAATGAACCATTTAAATGCCACCTTTGGTGGGGTTAGACGATTTAAACTTTATTCAAGGTGTCCAAATTAAACCCAAAATTTAGTTATCCAGTGTACTAACTTTCAAGTTTTAAAACCACTTCAAAACATGTTGTCAATACATTTTCACATAATAATTCTTATAAAAACTTTTGAAATAGAGCTTCAACAACCTAAGGCGATTGTACCAACAAATAAAGAAAACTACTCTAAATTAGACCGGATAACTAAACCTTAAAGTCTAATCTTGATTTAAGTTTGTAATGAAAAATAATATATTTCTCTACAACATCGCTTAATATAAAATCTTGAATAAAAATAAAATCAATTCATTTTAGAAATTTTCACCTATTTAATATTTATAGCGTAACAACGTTATTATTATATCATGATTATGAACAGTATACAGTTAAATTTAATCACGGACAAATTAAATATAACATGTAAGAATAAAACATAAAAATAGCGTAAAGAAAATAAAATCCTTACAGAACTTGACGCTATTCCGTTGCTGAAAACCTCCAAGCGAATTTGCACTTCCATTTATTGAATCAAAAATCTAAATTATTACAAAAACATTACAAGTTCCTCTCAAAAAGAAGAACTCTAAACCTAAGAGAATTGAACTAAAAACTAAGAGAAAAACTAAGAAAAGCTTAGAAACTAAGAAAGAAACTAAGAAAAACTCAAAAAACTAAGAAATGAGAGAAAGAAAGAAAGAGAGAAGTGTGGTTTTGAGGTGTGCTTTGAAGTGAATGGAAGAGGGTATTTATAGGTGAGGATGGAGAGAAAAAAATGAGTAAAAAAATGTTAAAAAAAATATAAAAAAATAAAAAACGTGTAGTGGACATGCGAGGTCATCGATGACGTCAGCGTGGCGTCATGAAGGCTGCCTTTCGCACGTGAAAAATGGGTCAAAAACGCGTTGGGGCGCGCGGCTCGCGTGGCGTGAGAGCGATCTTGGCATGTATTTGCGCTGTGTGAAGCGAGAGAAAACGCTTGCGGCCCAGCGCGCGCGTGAAGTGCGGCGCGCGATTTTCCGTCTTTTGACATTTTGTGACCTTTTCAAACCCATTTTGTCCAATTTTTCCATGTTTGTTGACCTTTTTCCACTTATTTATTAATTTATTTGTGATGTATTGCTTCAAGTATTCTTCTTTGAGTCTTTAAATTGCGTTTTTAAGCCAAAATACCTGAAAAACAATAAAAATACCCGTGATTCCGAAAAAGACAAATTTATATAAATATATGATAAAACATATAAATATATATATTTTTAATCAATTAATGTGCATAAAATCATGGTTATTTTAGTGCTTTTTGAGCACTCATCAGTGATAACTGAGGTGATTTGCTCATCTCAGATTCAATTTTGTAAACTGGTCTAGGTACCTGTGTACTATAGTCTATGCCTTTGAGTTTTGTTTTTCTAAGTAAATCAGAGGTTGATAACCTAGGTTTTTGTTGGAATTGTAATTCTGTTGATGTAAAATCTGAGGCACTCGAAGAGCATCTCATTGATGAAGATCTATTGAATCCTATTTCAATATTTCCATTTTTATATTTTATTATCTCAGAAAGTTCTGTGTGTTGTTCAGCTATTTCCTGAGGGTTGTTATCGGATATTGGTTCGGAGATTCCTTTTAGTAACAACCTATCTGGGTATACTATACCATCCCATTTAATTGGTCTAGGTATTGTGATATTGGACCTAGATAGATCTGTTTGTAATAATAGGGTTTCTCCTTTAGTATGGTTATGAATGTTTCCTATGTCCCAAGCGGACGTCATAATTTTGTAATGAACTCTAAACAATAATGCCACCATAATTGTCCCTGGTAACAATTTAATATTATGAGTTTGGATTTGAAGTGTTAAAGCTTTTAATATTTGGGGATCTGTAATAGATGCTACTATGTTTGGGAAACAATTAAAGGATATAGGTCCTAAACCTAGTCCAATTTCTACTGTTCCTAATAAAGACTCTTTGAAGTCTGTTAACCTAGCATCCCTTAATACTGCTAGTATTGATGAACTTAACCCAAGTCGGGTTAAAGGGCGTAATCCAATCTGGACTAGGCCTATGTGAACATGTTTGAATTTTTTATCAAAATGTTTTTGTAATGATTCTTTTGAAAGAAGTTGTATTGATTCAAAAGATAATGAAAGTTGAAGATCTCTTTCTTCAATTTTGATGATGTAATCTGTTTTGAAAAGGTTCATCAGTTTTGTTTGATAAATTTGGTTTTTACTGATCCTTGGAACTTTCCAACGATCAATTGATTTTTCAAAATTTTCAATAGTAACTTCGTTACTATTGGTAATATAAGACTTCTTTTTAGAAGATGATGAAGTTTGATTTAATAAAGGTGATGATGCAGAAAATCTTTTGTGAGACATGTTTTAGTTTAAAGTAAATTTTAATTATAAATTGTAAGCAATGTGGAGAACTAATTATCAATACAATATGTATTGCATGGTAAATAAGTTTCTTAACAAATGAATTGCAGTCTATTAATAACAAGCAAGATACAGAGTATATATTTTGAAATTTGAGTCATGAAATTATTTCAGATAAATTATACACGAAATACTTAACATTTAAGTTCTTGTTCTATCTCTTATAAGAATACTTATAACTTATAACACTTACCTAATAGACTCGGTCGTTTGCTAAAACCACTGGTATTTATAAGGTATTATTGCCATGGACGCCATTACCTCGGCTTAAGCGGGACTTACAACCCTTCGCCCAGATCGAAGCATTTTTGCAGCAACCTTACCTTGTCTACTAGAGTGAACAGTTAAGTTATATGTATTAGTACAAGCTAGTACTGAAATGAGAGATGGATGTTTTGAAAACACAGAGAACAATATTAATAAATGTTAACTACCTTAAGTATACTTTATATCAATTAACCCCTTGGCTCTGATACTTGCTTTCTGTTTTGATATATAATATCCACTGTTTCAATTTATTTTCTTTGTCTAATATTTTATTATATGTACTTTTATTACATGATTTGTATAAGTGTTTACTCTCTAGTTTGTTTGAGTCCTTAATAAGTCTGTATCTTTCCATCTTGATAGTGTATCAGGTCATGGACTCTTTCATTTGTATTTTCTTAAACTTAGTTTATAAGCTTATATATAGAAGGAATGTGTTTAAATGAAAAATCTAAATAGACTATTGCAATTAATTATGTTTATTGGGGTATTTATTTATGTCGCTAGTATGGCTCTTATCTATTAAGAATGGAGTGCACCTGCCTAAGGACAACTGATTTGGAAATATCTCTTTAAAGGTACTTTGTATAATTTTAAATTATACAGGACTTAACTATATGTCTCTTATCTATTAAGAATGGAGTGAACCTACCAAGGCCAACTGATTTGGAAATATCTTTTTAGAGGTACTTTGTATAATATTAAATTATATAGGACTTAACTATACATATTAGAAACATTGTTCATATCAATATACTCAATGATATTTTTATATGTCACTTGATAACCATATGCACAACAATCCGAATCATAAGTAATTTAGCTTGCCCTTTGTCATAACACCTTAGAATTTGATTTATTTGACAATGATCATATTATTGGACTAAGATGCATTGTATCTTAGTGTTTTGGTATTTAGGGTAAATAAAAAAATCTACGCCACCTGTTCTTAGGTGTTAGATAACATTTTCCTTGTTTAACATTTTAATAATTGTGCATAATCAATGATATTATTTTATATATATATTCATAAGAATAGTAAGTATTCAAGTACAATATAGTGTAAAACAAACATTTTGATCTTATCTAATTATGATCTTGTCGTGGAGACTTGAGTTACACATAAATGAATTAATAATTATTTAAGATAAAAAAACATATTTGTTAATATCACATTTTATGAATATATAATAGTAAAGAAATAATTTCCATAGTAACATGTTTTATACATTAAATTAATTATATTTGATTTAATTGAACTAGATAATTAATTAATTAATTAATTAATTAATTAATGCAAACAAAAATATCATTTAAATTGTATAGTAAGTATGTATAATTTTTGCAAGTCAAGAAATAATATTTTAGTAATTATTAAATTAGATTTGATTAAATTCAAATGAAAATTAATCCAATACAAAACTTGAATAAATTGTACACTACTAAAGGGAATGAGACTCCCCAGTGGCATAGATACATTATGTATTTTAAGAAAATTGGATTCCTGTATGGACATAATTTATAAACAAAATACTAAGAATTTAAGATAATATTAGTTTGTTTCCTACTCAACTTATGCTAATACACACTTGTTATTTAAACATCTTAAAATCCCTTATAATGGTCAACCAATTTAAAGAGAAATTGAGACTGTTGAGAAAAATATTCCAATCACAATTTTTAGAGGATTGATTATTCAAAATTGGCTTCCATTATTCTTGGTGGATAAGGATGTAAATTTAACCTAACTCGATCAAAGTTCAAATAAATCGACTCGAAGCCCAATTATGTTAAAATAAATCTGACGCAACCCTATTAGAATAATTTTAGGGCCCAACATTAAGTTACGAGCATAGCTTGGACTCTGCATGAATTGTAAGTTGAGTTTAAATTTTATAAAATATATGTACATTTAAATATTATATATCATTATTTTATAATTTTTTGATTATTTAAACTCAAATACTACTCTAATTTAATCCAAAGTTTGAAAAATGTAGGCCATAACCTACACAAATATTTTAGAATAGGGTTTTGGATTTGTATTTAATTTGAAAAATTCGATCCAACCTTACCCAAAACTATACGTGGTGTGACAATATCTGATCCAAATTTGATTAGAACAAGAAATTTTGGGCTTGTGTTAGCTCGATCCATCCAATTTTACATCTATATCAGTGAGAAATAAGTCACATTTATAAGGGGTTTACTTGGGAAACTAGATTGAATTCATTGAACAACTTATAACTTATAAGAACGTCCACATGTTTTATTTATTATCATTTACTTGGTGAACTAGATTGAATTCATTGAACAACTTAAACTTATAAGAACATTCACGTGTTTTATTTATTATCGTTGGGAGACAATAATTGAAAGCTTAAAGATACAATTCAAACAACCATGTTACAAAGTATGAATTCTAATATACTTATTGTAGTTAAATTACCAATACTATATGGATCTCAAAAGTCTAAAATATTTGTAACCTATGCCAATCGCTTCGGGTATTTGATTAAAAAAGATTAAACAAAAATATAAAAAAATAAATTTTATTTAAAAAAAACATTTCCAAAACTAACACATCCTACCCATATAATTAAATATTGTCCTTGAGCTATCATCATCCTTTAATGAACAACTATTCATTATCATATAGTGAATTGTGTCAACTGTGAAAACCCAATATCAATAAAATAATTTAATTGCCTATGCATAATATGAAATAATCTCTTAACTAACTATAATAATATGACTCCAAAATGCAAAGTATAATGAAAATCAAGTTGTTGATCAAGTTGATTTTTTCAAATATTCTCAAAATCTTTTACAAAGAATTGATGGTCCAATGATTAAGGACAATTTTGGAAGATGAAGTTGGGTGCAAGGGTTACTTTAGGAAGTGGTTTTTATTTTAATTAATTGTGGGATTTTTACGTTTAGAAATTTTTTATTTTTGTAAATTGTGGGCTTTTATGTCTTATTTATCATGAGCCTTTTTAGTATTTTATTTTTAAGGATAGATTATACCCATTTCATCTAGGGTTTTTCTATTAGGGTTTCTTGCTTATAAAAAAACAATGTAATTCAGAGACAAATCAAATATCATTAATGAAAATTTATTTGAGAAAGCTTTTTGTTTTTCTTTCTTGTGTTCTTGATTGAATTATTTAATTCAACCTATCAAAAGGAGTGCTCATCCTTTTTGGCATCTTAAGATTGACGTTTTAAGACTTTGTTTCCTTAGGGTTCTAATATAATCATCTTCGACATGTTCTTAGCAATTCAATCATTCCTATTCATTTGAGTTTGTGGATTCCTAAGGTTATTTGCCTAGAGGATCCACATTATTTGGTATCAGAGTCTTAGTTGTTGAAAATGGATTTTTTTATCTTTGTTTTGAATTCTAGATTTCAAAAAGACAAATTCGTTCTTTGATTGTTTTCTACATTCTTGATTCACAAAAAAACATATGTGCTTTAATTATTTTATTTTTCTTTCAATTTCATTTTTATTGTTTTTGTCTTTGGATTTCGTTTTACAGTTTCCTTTGAGTCTCTGATTTCAAAAAAAAAATCCATCAAGTCTTGTGTTTCTTTTAATTTCGTTGTCTTTGATTTCATCTTTGGATTTCGTTTCGTAGTTTTTTTTGAATTCTTCATATCTTTTTCTTGTTCTTTATTTCTGTGTTCAATCTATCTTTGTTATTAAAAAAAGAGTTGTTGTGTTCAAAATTTCAAAAAGAAAAATAAATTTGACAAATTAGCATTACAACTTTAAACAACCATAACTTTTAACTCGAGTAACAAAAGAACTATTATAATATATCAAACTGAAGCTCGTTTTTATTCTTAGAAGAAATAGGGCATCTCCTTTGTTATTGAAAATTTCGAGCCCAAATTCCACCATTTACACCACTAATTGTGGGGTTAATGTTTTGTTGCATCATTTCGCTTTTTTTTCGGTTTTTTTCATTAGGGTTTCGAATTTTTTTTGTTCAACAGCAGCAGAAATAAAAAGAAGAAGAAGAAATGGAGAACAAAGTAGTAGATTGTTCAAGAATCTAATTCTTGTGTTCTTGATGAGTTTTCTCGAAGAATGTTGAAATTGGTTTTCCCTTTATTTTGTTCTTGCTACCCAAAACTAATTAAAAAATAGGGAATCATTGTTGATTAAGGGTCTTTCTTTAGATTCCTCTTTGGTCTTTCTTTTTGTGATAGTTTTCCATTAAGTTTTTAGAATTCTAAATTTTGATATTTGATGAGTGCTCAAAAAGCACTAAAATAACCATGATTTTATGCACTTTAATTGATTAAAAATATATATATTTATATGTTTTATCATATATTTATATAAATTTGTCTTTTTCGGAATCACGGGTATTTTTATTGTTTTTCAGGAATTTTGGCCTAAAAACGCAATGTAAAGACTCAAAGAAGAATACTTGAAGCAATACATCACAAATAAATTGATAAATAAGTGGAAAAAGGTCAACAAACATGGAAAAATTGGACAAAATGGGTCGAAAAGGTCAAAAATGTCAAAGACGGAAAATGCGCCATGACCGGCATTTTTAGCATACCGCGTACAGCCATACGGTCGATCTTCACATTGTGCCGGGCCAATGATGATCGTCTTACACAGGCCAACGCGAACCTTATTCACGCCGCCAGTCACACGCCACAAGCCTTGTGCATGCTTCGCCAGAATACCAAATAGCGCTGACGCGTTTTTGACCCATTTTTCACGTGCAACCGCCGCCCATGACGTCATCGACGTCATTGATGACCTCGCAGGTCCAAAACACGTTTTTATTTTTTTAATATTTTTTTTTAACATTTTTTAATCATTTTTTCTCTCCATCCTCACCTATAAATACCCCTTCCATTCACTTCAAAAATACACCTCAAAACCTCACTTCTCTCTCTTCTTTCTTTCTCTCATTTCTTAGTTTTTAAGTTTTCTTTAGTTTCTTTTTCTTAGTTTCTAAGCTTTCTTAGTTTTTCTCTTAGTTTTTAGTTCAATTGTCTTAGGTTTAGAGTTCTTCTCTTTTTGAGAGGAACTTGTAATGTTTTTGTAATAATTTAGATTTTTTGATTCAATAAATGGAAGTGCAAATTCCCATTGGAGGTTTTCTAGCAACGGGAATAGCGTTGAAGTTACTGTAAGGATTTTATTTTCTTTACTGCTATTTTTATGCTTTATTCTTACATGTTATATTTAATTTGTCCGTGATTAAATTTAACCCGTGCTAATGCTTATAATCATGATATAATAATAACGTTGTTATGCTTGCGAAATATTAAATAGGTGAAAATTTCTAAAATGAATTGATTTTATTTTTATTCAAGATTTTATATTAAGGATGTTAGTAGAAATATATTATTTTTCATTACAAACTTAAATCGAAAGTTAGACTTTAAGGTTTAGTTATCCCGGTCTAATTTAGAGTAGTGATCTTTTATTTGTTGGTACAATCGCCTGGTAGTTAGAGTGAAGCTACATTTCAAAAAGTTTTTATAAGAATTATTATGTGGAAATGTATTGACAACATGTTTTCAATAGTAGTTTTAAAACTTGAAAGTTAGTACTTGGATAACTAAATTCTTAAGTTTAATTTGGACACCTTGAATAAAGTTTAAATTGTCTAACCCACCAAAGGTGGCATTTAAATGGTTCATTTTCAATCTCTTAGAAAAAGGAATTAATTTAATTAACCAAATTAGTTATCAACCCCACCAATAGGTGTTAACTGAATTGTTTAGTTAACAAAGAAGATCTAACCCCACCAAAGGAGGTATTCATACAAAAAAGAGAGAATCAATAAAATATCAATTTATATCTTTAATAACCTAGATAATATGAGCAAGCATAATTAACTTAGTTATTATATCCTTAAATACTCCACTAATATAAATGATAAAATTTGCATGAATATTTATTGAATCTGTATTTATATTTATTCATTGAATTTGTATCTATGTCTATTCTTTTTAGATTATATTTAATTAATCTGTATATATGTTTATTTTATGTTATTAGATTAGGAACACAAAAACCAAAACTATCGTGACAGGATGTTTAGGATTTAATTTCGTTTTTAAAAGTTTGAATAATAAATTAAAAACCACATACATTCCTTCCTTAGATCGACCTTGGGAGTATACTTATCATTTTCTACGAAATGATTCGTGCACTTGCGAGAGTTTTACAAATATTAAAACCAAAGTATTTGCGAGAATCGGCGATGCCGGTTTTCGCTCATCAATATTGTCACCAATAAAACGGTTACTTCTCAAGATTAGTTGGATTCTTTGATTTTGTTAAGAACACAAAATAGGTTGGTGTGAGCTTTGAATGGTATAAAAGAGCAAAAAGAGTGGTAACAATCTTATTTGAGAGAAAACATGTGAGGGAGTATATGGGTTATCTCATTTTATTTAATAGGTTGACAACATGAGTAAGGAAAGAAGAGAACCATAAGAGGTTGACTTGAAATTCTTCATCAAATTTGTTCATGACTAATTTATGAGGATGAATGCAAGGTTGGATGATTTAGAATCCTCTTAAGGTTTTGAATCACATAGAAGAAGACATAGAAGCCATGAGTTCAAGGAAGAAGAAGTTGGTTCTAATGTGGATGAGACAATAAGTTATAAATGGGGCAAAAAGACTAACTCCAAAGAAGATATCAATATAGGTAGTACAAAGATGGAAATTCTGCCTTTTCAAGGAAAGAATGATCCTAATTTTTATTTGGAGTGGACAAGAAAGGTTGAGCATGTATTTAATTTTCATAATTACTATGAGGAGAAGAAAATAAAGCTAGCAACAACCATAGAACTTACAAATGATGCTAGTATATAGTGGGATCAATTGTAGGGACTTATATAGAAACTTGCAAAGGTTGGTTCAAGGTTCCATGAGTGTAGAGGATTATTATAAGGAGATGGAAGTATCCATGATTATAGCAAACATAGAGGAAGATAGAGAAGTGACAATGGCCAAATTCATTGTCGGGTTAAATAGGGAAATTGTTGATGTGGTTGAATTGCAACATTATACAAAGATGAAAGAACTACTACACAAATCCATTAAAATGGAGAAGCAAATCAAGTCCAAAAGGATCAAATCTAGTTCATCCTCTAGTTCTCCTTGGCAATCAACTTGGAAAGACAACAAAGTTGCCTTTAGAACAAAACCTGAAGCAAAGTCAAACAATTCAGTTATTGTTCCCAAAGGTAATCCTGAAACTAAAACTCATACTAAGTCACATGATATTAAGTGTTTTAGGTGCCAAGGGCTTTAATATATTGCATCTAAATGCCCAAACAAAAAAAGTTATGGTTGTATAGGCAGATAGAGAAATCGAAAGTGCTAGTTTAAGTGATGATGAAATGCCACCATTGGAGGAATATTTTGATGTAGAATTGGAAGAACCTGTGCATAGGGAATTACTTGTAACAAGGAGAGCCCTTAATATATAGCCTAAGAATGAAAGAGATGAGGAGCAACGTGAGCATATTCCTCACACAATATGCTATGTGAAGAATAAGGTATGCATGGTTATTATTGATAGTGAGAGCTGTATTAATGTTGCTAGTATTTTGTTGGTAGAAAAGTTGAATTTGAAGTGGTAAAAGCATCCCAACCCAACAGTACAAGCTACAATAGTTGAATGATTGTGAAGAAGTGACTATCAACAAATAATTTTGGGTTCCTTTTTCAATTGGTAAGTATGAGGATGAGGTTCTTTGTGATGTGGCACCAATGTATATTGGTCATATAATGCTAGGCTGATCGCATTACAAATTTTGTGTGTAATGAATACACAAGTATACGTATTGTAACAAATAATATAATGATAAGTAAAGATTGTTCCCACGAAGATTTTTTAAAAAAAACTAATTTTAAAACTAAAAATAATAAAAATCAATTTTTTTAGTGTTTTTATATTTTAAGAAAGCAAAATAAAAATAACTAAAAGATAGAAATAATTAATTAAATCAGATTTTGTGACTAAAAAGATATATGAGAAAATATCTAAGAATACTTAATCTCCTAATTTTCTAAACATGTGAATTGCTATCATCCCCCCAATATAATATCAATCAATTACATGATCAATTGAATCTTACCTAGCATGTATTCCTCCCTCAAGTAAACTACACACCATATAGTAATTAATTTAATCACACTCTCATGCAAATTAAATTGCATACTACTCATTAAGTTTATCAATTATGGATCACATACATAAGATTCATACATCTCTGCCTAGAAAACTATGCATGTTATTTAATCAAGACAAACAATTAAATAATTTTCTTAAATCTATTTAATTGCCTCTATAAATAAATTGTTGGCCAAATAATTAATAGCATACAAATAAGATTAAATAATATAAATAAATTAATATTATAATTGGAAAAAAGTATTAGATCATCACATGGTGAAAATTGGGTTTATAAGATCCCTAGATTAATAAATTAATTAATCATAATTGTGTTCATAAAGCTCATATTTTTAATAAAGAAATACATAAAATTTGATAAAGAAAAGAGTATAAAAAGAAATACAATCAATATCTTGAATTTTAGAATTAATTTTCTCTTGAATCTCCACCAAAATTGTATCTTCTCTTGAATTTTTCTATATTTTTTCTCTCTTTATAGCTCTAAAAACTTACCAAAATTATGCTAATGAAGGCTAATTAGGGTTTATGGAGTGATTAGGGGCTTAAATAAAGCTCAGGTGTGATCTGGACCATCCGATCAGCTTCAGATCAAGGGCTACGATCAAAATAAGCAAAACTGATAGTTTCGGCCAATCACAGCGCGACAGGTGGCATCAGAAATTCATTGGGCGAATAAAGGAGCGACGCTTGGCAAGGGAGATTGGTCAGAGTCAATACTCAACAAGTCAGCAACACGTGGAGTTACATGATTCGTGGGAATGGATGGCATGGCCTACAGGTGAAATGCCCGGAGCAATGGCATGGTGACACATGGTATGGCGGGTTGATCGATTTCTGAACTAGGACTGAACATTGTGTTGACATGAGGCGTATGTTTGTCCTCCTCACATGTGGTGCGAAGTGATTCGCTCTCCTTGCTTACGTGGCATCCCTTTGGCTTTCCCAATCATCTCCTTTACTTGCGTGGCATACCACGTGGCAGCTTCTGATTGGTCATGCGGTAAAATTTTAGAAAAATTCCAAAAATTATATTCTCAACCCTTTTCACTAAAAAATTTATATTTTAATTTTTTGGCCATAAAAGTACAATTTATTAAATTAAACAAGTAAATATTAAATAAAAAAGTGCACTAATGACTCTATTTTCACAGAGTCATCAAAGACTGAAAAGTATTGTGCCTTATAAAGCAATAATTCATCATATAATAGGCAGTGTTAATAGCTTCAGTCCAAAAATGCTTTGCCAAATTTTTACTAATCAAGATGACCCTAGCCATCTCTTAGATAACCTTATTCTTCCTTTCGACTATACCATTCTATTTAGCAGTCTTGGGAGCTAAAAACTCATAATACCTATTCCATTATGAAAGGCATTAAACTTTGAATTCTCAAATTATTTACCATGATCATTCTTAATTTTGGTTATAGTACCAATGGATTCAAATGTCTCATTTTATAGGTTGATGCACAAGGTTTTGAAATTATCAAAAGCTTCAAATTTTTCTCTTATAAATAAAACCCAAGTATATCTTGAGAAACCATCAACAATAACCGAGTTGTACTTTCTCCCACCAATGCTAGCTATTTGAACATGACCTATCATATCCACGTGAAGAAGTTTAAGAGGTCTTATAATAGATAAATTTTTATTCTTCTTATACTGGCTCTTGCTTTGCTTTCCCAACTATCAAGGACCAAACACATGTTCAAGAAGAAAGGAGATAGTTGGAAGACCTCTAAAAGTTTTGAGACTAGAAATTTTCTTTGATAGTTTATAGTTGACATGACCCAACTATTGATTCCAACATTCTTCAATATGTAGACTCAATCTTTTACACACCATCTTAAGAGATGTACCCATACAATAATAATTTTCTTTCGATCTGATGCTTCTGAGCAAAGCATTGCCTGAATCATCATACACAGTGCAATCCTTTTTAGTGAACTTGATTGTGTATTTGTTATCACATATTTGGTTAATGCTAATAAGGTTAGTTTTGAGACCTTCTACATAAAGAACAACCTTGATTTCTAGAATTCTAGGAGCATTGATATATCTTATCCTATAAATTAAAGTCATATTTCCATTACCAAACTTAATTGATTTATCATTAATGAAAGTAAATTTGGTGAAGGATTTTTTTCCAATCATGTGTCAAGAGCATCCACTATTAAAATACCAACAACAGGAAGCTTGAGCCTTCAGGGTAATACGAATCACATTAAAATTTAGATTCTGATCATCAGGAAAATTACTAAGAGAAAACTTAAACTCTTTGAAAAACTCCATTGCTTCATTCTACAATGTCATGGCTTCATTAGTCACGTTGACATAATGATTCAAAAATTCTTCTATATGACTTAGCATATTCATGTCATAGCCTAGAGAATCTTTTAGAGAGTTGGAAGAAGAGAATAAGCCAGATTTATTAAAAAATAGAGAAACAGATAAGCTTAGGGCACTCAACATATCAAAATTACAGTCATCATAAAAAATAACAACTATGAGAGAAGTTCTTAAAAACTAGTTGTCAAAACAAGTCTATCCAATACACCATGTTGGACCAACTATATGAACTTTTTTTATATTTCTTGCTAAGTTGTACTTTTGAAGGTGAAGAGTCTCATCAATTTCAGGTTTTTCAAGCAAGTGGGATTCAAGAAGTTTTCCTTTCATAGTATTAACATCAACATGATCTTGAAGCTTGTTCAATTCATTATCAAAATCTTCTAACAATGACGCAAGAATAGCCTTTTCATCTTCCAAGATGCAAGCATCTTTCTTAAGTTTGGAAATAACATTTGAATTGCAAGACAAAGACTCTGGGGTGCATTGAACTTTGAGTGCATCAGATTCTCATCCAACTTCAACATTCACTTTTATTTCACAATCCAGGGTGATGTTGAGAAATTGATTGAAGAGATCCAAATCCTCCTTATCTTTTTCCTTCTTACTACTCTTAATTTTGATCATAACATTTTTCAGTTTGAGATCATCATACAAAATTTGATCATACAAATCTTAAGGAGAAAACTTGTCATCATCACTGATACTTGTCTAATAAGAGGAACCATAAGGGACAGACTCAGAGTGGGAAGCCATAAAAGCAGAAAAATTAAGAGTAGTAAACACTACTCTTTCTGGAGTATAGACAATAGCTTGAGAAGACCACTCATCATATTTATTTTCCAAGTGGTCCCAATCTTTTTTTAAAGTAGTGAACTAAGAGATAAAGCTGAGTCTTTAGTAGTGATAAAACTAATAAGAAGATGTAGTCTTCGTTAGATTATTAAGATGAAACTCCTCTTTGGTCCATCCAACAATAGGTTTAGGTTCAATAATACTTATCTTTGTAACGTGTGTAGGTCACGTCTAACCATTCTCAATTACATACCAAACATCATTTTTTGTAGATCTCAAGTAGGAACACATTTGAGATCTCCATTAAAAATAACACAAGACATTGAACTGAGGTGGTCCATTAATTAAGTCTCCTATATTATCCATCATAAGAGACTAACATAATTACACACAAAGAAAGGGGAAAGATCAACTCCAAAGTGGTTAAGCCCAAAAAGGGTGTACCTATTCTGATACCAATTGAAAGAATCTGACTCTTAAAGGACTCATCCACATAAGCAGCAAAAATAACAAAAATAACATAGTAGAAACAAACTCAGGCAAGTAGTTTATATAATCAGATAGAAAAATATAATCACAAGCAATAACACTATGAAGTAAAGCATGCAAAAAAGAATTAAGTAGTTTTCCACTAAGGGTCCTAATCCTATATATGGTAACATATAAGGTCAAGACTCAAATTATAGTCACAACACAATAGATCATTCAAATATAATCAATTAACAAAGTAACCCACGTAGAACTCCTATCAATGTGGCAACATCCTCAGGTTACTTATGGCAACCAATGACAGCAAACAAACCTATTAAGTAATAAAACCATTACAACCCTGACAGAAATAAAACCACCAATACCTATATCAATCAGAACCTATGTCCAAACTACCTATTTTTACCCTCGCTTGCAACCTCTGTAATAAATTGGTTCGAAATACAAAGTCGACTTATCTCCAAAGCCAAAACCACCTAATATGGTCAGATAATAATCCACAAATCCGTAATGTGCAAAGTGAATAAACAATTAACCTTGAGAACCACCCCTAATCATAAATAATCAATAACCAGCATAGGAAACACTTTCCATCATAAACCATAAATTGTTTAGAAGGGAGACACAATCAACCACGTATTTCACAAAAGCAAAACAGACATATATTGGATCTTTTCTTTTATCATATATAGCCAAAGATAATAGAACTCAAACAATTCATCTCAATTCACTCTAATAGTATACTTCTCACAAATTTTGTAAAATAGTCAACCATACTATTTTAAGCTCACACAGACATATCACAATTATCAAAACACTTTTAAGATAATTAGTGAAGATAAAATTCAAAATAATAGAAAAATTTGATAGAGTTTTGATAGGTTTTTTGAATTAATTGTAACAATAGATATAGGCTATTTATAAAAGGAAAACCAATGGCCATATCACCTTGTTAAGACCTCGTTGATCACCTTATCGAGGATCTTGAGAGGCCCTATTGAGGTGCCAAAAATGATATTTTTGGATCCAAAAATTATTTATGAATTTTCATAAATACTCACACCAAAAGAGAGCCAAAATTTCCCACTTATGGCTTAACATTCATACTAAATAACCAACTTCATGGTGTGTAAAAAACATACTATCGATCACAACATTTCTAACTATGTACGTGTGTGCATTACTGATCTGTAGTAACTAACATTAAATAAAAAAAAGATAGAACAGTGAGTAAAGTAAACTCATTCCATGATTTACACACTAGAAGCAAGCACATGGAAACAAAGTACAATAGGATTTACAATTACCAAGTTGCTTTGGATTAGAAACTATGCACAACATAGATTTTAGAAAAACAAATGAATGAAAAGGTTTTTATGATTGATTTATCCAGAAACAATATTTGGGATGCCTATGCTAAGAAGAGGTTTCCTAGCTGGTTTAGAAGTCAATTTAATTAATTAATTCACCTTAAGGGTATTAACTAGCTTAGGTGGTGACTCAAGTCAAGAAATAATACTACTGTACATAGGAGTAGAAGGATTGGCTTGATCACAAGAACAATGTGCCACACTTTTTGCAGGTTTATTAGAGTACCAAAAATTTTCATATTTTTATTTCATATCATTCAAAATTTCATTATGTTTGCAATCGTTCAATTAATAGCCTCATCGTTATCATGATAAACATAAAAAGATGTCACCCGAAAAAATTTAACCAAGGCATACAAGATGATCTTTCTTTCTTTTTTATACTTAAAGGTTAACCATTAAAGGGACCCCTCACCGTTCCATATCCCCAATTTAGAATTTGTCACCCATACACACTTAAAATTCTTGTGGGAACACATTAAGATTTTTATACTACACAACATTGATAGAATTTTGTTACAAAGTATTTTAAAATAATAAGAATAAATTGTAAAATAATTATAAAATTTTAAATTATTAGAATCTAAATAAATAATATAAATAATTTTTAAAAATAAAAACTATTGATCACTAATAGAATTAAAAACATAACTTAAATGTGAAATATAATATATATATATATATATATATATATATATATAATCCATTGTTATTGATTAGTTTGAATTTAAATATAATGAAATTAATAAAAAAATTATATATTTATTAAAATAGGGTATATAGTTTCATGGAGCATGGCGAGGAATGCAATCTCCATCCTTGCCCCATCAAATATTATAAAATATAGATCCGTGTTTTTCATTTTTCATTTTGTTGTCCTCATCCTTACCTCTAACTAGATAATCCCCGGCAACGGCGCCAAAAACTTGATGAACGAAAACCGGCATCGCCGATCCTGCCATCCTGTCACGATATTTTGGGGTTTTTGTGTTTTTTAATCTAATTACAGAAAATTAAACATAGATTCAATAAACATTCATGCAAATTTTATCTTTTATAAATAGTGGAGTATTTATGGATATAATAACTAAGTTAATTATGCTTGCTCGTATTATTTAGGTTATTAAAGATATGAATTGATATTTATTGATTCTCTCTTTTTTGTATGAATACCACCTTTGGTGGGGTTAGATATTCTTTGTTAACTAAACAAATCAATTAACACCTATGGGTGGGGTTGATAACTAATTTGGTTAATTAAATTAATTCCTTTTTCTAAGAGATTGAAAATGAACCATTTAAATGCCACCTTTGGTGGGTTAGATTTAAACTTTATTCAAGGTGTCCAAATTAAACCTAAGAATTTAGTTATCCGAGTACTAACTTTTAAGTTTTAAAACTACTACCGAAAACATGTTGTCAATACATTTTCGCATAATAATTCTTATAAAAACTTTTGAAATAGAGCTTCACTCTAACTACCTAGGCGATTGTACCAACAAATAAAAGAGCACTACTCTAAATCAGACCGGATAACTAAACCTTAAAATCTAATTTTCAAATTTAAGTTTGTAATGAAAAATAATATATTTCTCTCTAACATTCTTAATATAAAATCTTGAATAAAAATAAAATCAATTCATTTTAGATATTTTTACCTATTTAATATTTCGCAAGCATAACAACGTTATTATTATATCATTTTTACAAACAGCTAGCACAGTTAAATTTAATCACAGACAAATTAAATATAACATATAAGAATAAAGCATAAAAAATAACTGCAAAGAAAATAAAATCCTTACAGTACTTCGATGCCATTCCCGTTGCTAGAACACCTCCAAACGGAATTTGCACTCCCATTTATTGAATCAAAAAGCTAATAAATTACAAAAACATAAATAGTTCTTCCCAAACTAAGAAAAACTAAAAAAAACTAAAAACTAAGAAATGGGGAGAAAGAAAGAAGAGAGAAGTGTGTTTTTAGGTGTGGTATGAAGTGAAGAGAAGGGAGGTATTTATAGGTGAGGATGGAGAGAAAAAGTGGGTGAAAAAATGTTAAAAAATGGGGAAAATGCGTAGTGCAAATAGTGAGGTCATGGGGGCGGCTGCACGTGAAAAATGGGGCGAAATGGCATCGGCGCGCGGAGCATCTTGCGCGCCATGCGCGCGTAGTAGAAGCAGCGGCCAGCGCGCGTGTGAACAGTGACAGCACGCTGCGGCGCATGCGGATGCGCACGGACGTGGGCCGTGCTGCGCGCGCGAGATGGGCTGCTCCGGGCGCGATTTTCCCCTTTTTGACATTTTTGACCCATTTTGTCCAATTTTTCCATATTTGTTGACCTTTCCCCATTTATTTATTAATATATTTGTGATGTATTGCTTCCAGTATTCCTTTTTGAGTCTTTAAGTGACGTTTTTAAGCAAAAATACCTGAAAAACAATAAAAATACCCGTGATTCCGCAAAAGACAAATTTATATAAATATATGATAAAACATATAAATATATATATATATATATTTAATCAATTAATATGCATAAAATCATGGTAATTTTAGTGCTTTTTGAGCACTCATCAAGGTCTATAGCCAATTTATAGGCAATAGAAAAATTATTAAGTTATTATCTACGTTAGTTGTAGTCTAAAGTCCAAAGCCTATAGTTAGGGTGCATAATATCCATAACATAATGCGCCAAGCTTCAGTCGACCATTTAGTTGCTAGGCCTTGAAAATACAGAGCTTACCCATCGAGATGTCTCTTATTCATTTCCTTGGTAAGGGTGTATGCCCTAACGAAATCTCACAAATATAAGTTTGCATTTTGCTCATGGTGTAAGAACCCAAAACAATTCTTAGACCTAGGGTAGCATGGTGCTTTAGGAATCACCCCCTTTTAGGGTTTATATCCAATTAAAAGAGGATAGAAACCACATTAAGGCATTCTATGCTTTATTTATAGTTTTGAAATGTAGAGCCTATGGTTAGGGTGCATCATATCTATAACATAACACACCTAGAATTTTTGGAATGCTTTTTAGCCTAGGCATTGAAAGCATAGAGCTCACCAATCAAGATGCTATTTATTCACTACCTTAATAGGGGCACTGAGGGCCTCATGTACTCCAAAGAGTCTATGCAATTCAATCTTTAGTGATGTGACATTGATGGCCCTAAACTTGTTAGAGTAGGGTTAGCTTAGACCTGCTTGTTGATTTGTTGTTGGACTTTCTATCCTTCCAAGTGTAAACTTATGTTTGTAGATGATAATATCTAGCATAAGTACTCTTTTTATTAATAATAAATTCAAATTATAAATTAATTGAAAATATCCTAAGAATATAAATTAAAATATGGCCAGTGACTACTCTTTATTTTACTAAGTGTTGTAAAAATATAAATTGTAAAAAGCTTAAATAAAAAACTAATAAGGCGAGCAATATCTAGTTTTGGCCCAACATAAATTCACTTTTTGTTCCATTCGAATCCTGATGTTGTAACACTTTCTTACAACCTATTTATCTCCAAGCACCACTCTCATTACCATGTCTGTTGGGAACTTTAAGTCAAGGTAGTGGGTTGAAGTTACAACCTTGGTCCCATGTAAGAAAGATCTTCATATGATGTTGTTATAAGATGATGGACAATACATAAAGAGAAAGTATACCATAATTGTTATTATGTTGGTTTCCTACCTAATTGTGACTGATAGGGTCACAATACCTTTTGGGATGATAAGGACTCCAGAAAATCCTACCAAAGGGGTAGTAACTTTATTGAGAGGGTAGGAGATGTTCATTTGCTTCTAGGCCTCAAAAAATAAAACATCAATAGACCTATTATTGTCAATCAATATACGGTGTATATTTACATTGGCCACTGGGAGGGTGACTACCAGGGTATCAACATGAGGAGGGATTTTCCTTTGGTCTTCTCTTCCTAAAAATATTATACATGAGACTGTGAGTTTAGCATCTTTGCCTAGATTGCGTGAAGCGATAACCTGTAGAACTTTTGGGCATGAAATGGACTCTTATGGACATTATTTGAACCACCCCTAGTGAGGGCCTCCTATGATGACTCTAACCTCTTAGAATTACTATCCTTGAGGTTGTTCCCTTTATCTAGGGGAGAGGCCTAACACTGAGGCTATTATTGTTATGGCCATGAGTTGTTCAT
This sequence comes from Hippophae rhamnoides, assembly GCA_033030585.1. Taxonomy (NCBI): domain Eukaryota; kingdom Viridiplantae; phylum Streptophyta; class Magnoliopsida; order Rosales; family Elaeagnaceae; genus Hippophae; species Hippophae rhamnoides. Next base: position 38,388,031 of record CM065436.1, read on the forward strand.
GAACCCTTTTCTGACCAAGTACTCAATTTCATCATTATCCCCTAATAAACCTCAATTGAATGGCTATTTTCCTTATGGAACATCATTTTTGTGCCCATGAGTTGTTCATGATATGCATTTTGCATCAGTATATCCTCTCTTATTACATTCAAAAGAGGTGTAAGTCTGGAAACCTTGCCTAAGAGGGGCATGATTTCTATCTTTAGTCTTTTTTATATTCCCTTTAATCTAGCATGGACATTTTCTTATTATAATATTAGGGCCTATAAGAGCTAAATTATTGCATTTTTGTTATGATTTAAATGTTGATATTTGTGTGAAAATTGTGTTTATTTGATTATTTAATCCACAAATGTCATTTCACGAGTATTTCGTGTTTAAAGTGCAATTTTAGGTGAAATCATGATTTTGGAGAAGTTAGGGACAAAGTACAATGATCAGGATTGAATAAAATTAAAAAGAAAACAAAGTTTCAAAATTTAGAAATCCCACCGCCGGCAAAAATCTTATTCAGAGCACAGCGAAATTCTTCCCGAGAGCACAGATTTTGGCCAAGTGAATCTCGCAGCCAGCCAAAGTATTCTCGCTGCCGAACAAAGTATCTCACCACCGGCTATATTCATCTCGCCACCAGAAAATATCCTACAGAAAGCACGGCAAAAAATCTTCCAGAAATCTCGCCGCGGCGAGAATAATGTCACCGCCGGCGAGTTTCGTCCGAAAACACATTTTTTATGTTGTTTTGTTCCAAAATTTCCCCCCAAACCCTAGATCTATATATACATTATGATGGAGAAAGAGGGGGACGGCAGAGAGAGTAGATCTGAGTTATTTTTGGAGGAGAAAAGGAAATTTTGGAGAGAAAGGTTGGAGAAGCTTGAAGGATCATCACCATTGTTACTACCAAGTCTTCATCTTCAAGAGTTTTTCATCTCTTCTCCTTAGCTTTTATTTTTTGCATTTTATTTAGATTTGTTATTCATGGATTCAATTGAAATAATGTTTATTCTTATTTCCGTTATGAACTAATTCATTTTTGCTAAGGCTATGATGTAGTTGAATCAAGAAAATCTTATTTCTTGTGTTATCGTTATATGAATTCATTGTTTTCAAGTTGAGTATTTATTTCCATGCTTAATGCTTTTAAATTTTTGGCCAAGATTTAGATGATTTGTTGCATTATATTGAGACCGAGAGGAGATGTGTATGAATGCTTCTTGTGATAAATATCGTATGTTGAATGCAAGTGTGAGACCTAATGTATGATGTATGTGGTTATTCTAGAAATTCCATGTAAATTGTAATGTGCTTGTTTGTGATTAAATATTCATAGAAATATAGTTGGTTTTCATAGATAAGTAATTCTAATATAACTCGAGAGAAAGTAATAGATATGTTTGGGTTTTTCAACTATCACTTTTAACTTTGATTCTCATATAACATGACTTGAAATCGGATTGAATTGATTTAGCGAAATCAAATGCCTTAGCATTTTTAATAATTTGTGAACAACATTAAATTTTGTTATTTGTGTTTAGTTTTAAGTTAATTTACTTCTTAAACAAATTCAACAATTCGGTTTTCAAATAAAATTAGGATTAGTCAATTTCGGTACTTAGTAACGCCATTCCTTGTGGGTTCGATATCCGTACTTTTGTACACTTTATTACTTGAATGATTCGTACACTTGCGAAAATACGCATCAGGGCCTATATTTACCTCTATGCTTCTACTCCCTAGCCTCCATTATGAAAGGTTCTTGATTCTGTCTATTGGAAATCATCTATTCCATATTGATGTAGGTGCAAACTAGTTGTGTGGCCTCAAAATATGTTATAGGAAAGTCTTCACCCATATCCTTCTCTAAGCCCCCCTAGCGCAAGGCTTGATGTAAGGACATGATGGCCATAGTTTGGGCAATCTTCTGTATGTATCTTCTCTGTGTTGAATCAATCAAAGAAGTATTTTAAGGACTCACCCCTTTCCTATTAGCAAGTTAACAAGTGTTAGGGTTTTTTCCTCCTTCCCTTAGCCAAAAAGTGAGACAAAACTTGCTTCTAAATTATGAAAAGGAATTGATAGCATATGTTTTTAGGGTATGATACCAAGCTCTCACCTTATCTGTCAATCTAAGTTAGAAGGCCCGACACTTGACCACGTCATTGTAAGCATAGAAGTACATTCAGTCCTTGAATTTTCCAAATGCTTCAATGGGTCTTTTATGCCATCATATGTGCTCATGTTTGGTAACTTTAATTTATTATAAAGTGGCATGGCCATGATCTTCAGGTGAATGGGGAATTAAAAGAAATTGCAATGTTTGAGAGTCTACCTCAATTTAGTATCTATTGAACCTCAAATAGTTGTTCAACAACGATCAATACTTTATGTTGATTATAGTTTATGGGGTCATCGTTAGCTATCGATGATACTTAGTCAGTATAATTTGGCAAGCACACTATGTCCTAACATTTGTGATTGGATGGCAATGAGTAGAATAGGAAGACAAAGTTAACCCAACAATGGGACTCTAGTCTTATTGTGGATGGTCATCTTATTGGTTAGACCCTAGATGGTTGAGGATTTAGCCCTATCCATTATGAGCATTGGAAGATGTCACATAGACTATTTTTGAGACAAGGAATGGTTCAAAGTGATGGCATTGGTAGGCGTCCCAGGATGGCTTGAAATGTGTTTTCCATCAGGTCTATACAGGCTTTTGTTCATGCTCTTTTCATCTAGACCCATTTGACCTATTATGCGCTGGAAGGTACAGATGTAAGATCTATATCTCTGGCAGGCCATTATGGATGGATGGCTTACTACTTGGAAACCTACACATCATAGCTATCATTCAGGGTAAAAGTGATAGAGATAATTAGCTGGTCCATGACTTCTCTTAAAAGTTCAGAGGGTTAAGTTGGTATATGTGATAGACTAGATATATATGAGGCCTTCTCTTGGAAAATATTTCCACTTCTAGATCTCTTTTCAAAGACCTATGATGTGTATTTTCGCAAGTGTACGAATCGTTCAAGTAATAAAGTGTAAAAAAGTACGGATATTGAACCCACAAGGAATGGCGTTACTAAGTACCGAAATTGACTAATCCTAATTTTATTTGAAAACCAAATTGTTGAAATTTTTTAAGAAGCAAATTTAATTAAAAATAAATGCAAATAACACAATTAAATGTTGTTCACAAATGATTAAAAACGCTAAGGCATTAGATTTCGCTAAATCAATTCAATCCGATTTCAAGTCATGTTATATCAAAATCAAAGTTAAAAGTGATGGTTGAAAAACCCAAATTTATCTAGTACTCTCTCACAAGTTATATTAGAATTACTTATCTATGAAAACCAACTATATTTCTATGAATATTTAATCACAAACAAGCACATTATGATTTATGGAATTTCTAGAATAACCACATACATCATGCATTAGGTCTCACACTCGCATTCAACATACGGTATTTATCACAAGAAGCATTCATTACACATCTCCTCTCGGTCTCAATATAATGCAACAAATCATCTAAATCTTGGCCAAAAATTTAAAAGCATTAAGCATGGAAATAAATACTCAACTTGAAAACAATGAATTCATATAACAATAACACAAGAAATCAGATTTTCTTGATTTAACTACATCATAGCCTTAGCAAAAATAAATTAGTTCATAACGGAAATAAGAACAAACATATTCTCAATTGAATCCATGAATAACAAATCTGAATAAAATGCAGAAAATAAAAGCTAAGGAGAAGAGATGAAAAACTCTTGAAGATGAAGAGTTCAAATTTGACTCTTGAACAAACATATTCTCCAAACCTTCTCTCCAAAATTGCCTTCTCTCCCCCAAAATGTCTCAGATCTACTCCTCTCTGCCATGGCCTCTTTCTCCATCATATTGTATATATAGATCTAGGGTTTTGGGGGCAATTTTGGAACAAAACAACATAAAAAATGTGTTTTTGGACGAAACTCACCGGTGGCGACATTCTCGCCGTGGTGAGATTTCTGGAAAAGTTACGATTTTGGTTCCGTTGATTCTCGCTGGTGGCGAGATGAATGTGGCCAGTGGCTATATGCACTTGGCCGGCAGCGAGATTATGTTGGCCGGTGGCTAGATTACTTTGGCCGGCAGCGAGATGAATTTGCCAAAATCCGTGCTCTCGGGAAGAATTTCGCCGTGCTATTTTCCCCAGCTACGATAATATTCTCACCGGTGGCGGGATTTCTAAATTTTGAAATTTTTTTTATTTTCACTCAATTCCGATCATTGTACTTTGTCCCAAACTTCTCCAAAATCATGATTTTACTTGAAATTACACTTTAAACACGAAATACCCCTGAAATGACATTTGTGGATCAAATAATCAAATAAACATAATTTTCACACAAATATCAATATTTAAATCATAACAAAAGTGCAATAATTTGACTCTTATCAACCAATATGTTTTTTATAGATGGGGAACTGTATGATGTTTATAAAAGTCCAACAATTTATGATTTTTTTAGTCCAGTTGAACAAACATCTTTCCTATAGATGGCACTAGACGTTGATGTCAATTTTTTTCAACACCACGTAGGACTGTTCTATGTTGATATGCAATATGAAATAAATTATTAGGACCTTAGACCACCATTGGGAGTGGTCTTCTGTCCTCTGATGCTAAAGTTAGTGACATGATAATGAATATTATAGGATAAAGATCGTCATACACGAAATGTGTGCAATGAATATGCAAATATATGTATCGTAACAAGTAAATAATAATAAGAAAATATCGTTCCCTCGAAGATTATTTTATTAGAAACTAATTTTTAAAACTAAAAAAATAAAAATCAATTTTTTGTGTTTTTATATTTTAAGGAAGTAAAATTAAAATAACTAAAAGTAAATAGCAATAATTAATTTAATAACACTCTCATGCTAATTAAATTGCATACTACTCATTAAGTTTATCAATTATGCATCACATACAAAAGAATCATACATCTCTACCTAGAAATTATGCGTGTTATTTAATCATGACAAACAATTAAATAATTCTCTCAAATCTATTCCATTATCTCTATAGATAAATTGTTGGCTAAACAATTAATAGCATGAAAATCAGATTAAATAATATAATTAAATTAATATTATAATTGGAGTAAAATATTAAATCATTATATAGTAAAAATTAGGTTCATAAGATCCTTAGATTAATAAATTAACTACACATAATTGTGTTCATAAAGCTCATATTTTTTATAAAAAAAGACACAATTGATAAAGAAAATAGTATAAATATAAATACAATGAACCTCTTGAATTGTAGTATTAATCTCCTCTTTAATCTCCACCAAAATTGTGTCGTCTCTTGAATTTTTCTGTATTTTTTTCTCTCTTGAATTTTTCTATATTTTTCTCTCTCTTTAATTGTAGTGTTTATAGAGTTATTAGAGGCTTAAATATTGCTCAAGTGTGATCTAGACTATCAGATCAACTTCAGATTAAGGGCAACGATCAAAACAAGCAAAACTGACAACTCTAGCTAATCACAGTGCAACACGTGGCATCAAGAATTCACTGGGAAAATCAGAGAGCAACGCATGGCAGAGAAGATCAGTCAAAGTCAACCTTCACTGAGTTAGCAACATGTGGCATGACATGATTCATGGAAACAGATGGTGTGGTACACAAGTGGAACGCGCGAAGCAATGGCGTGGTGACATATGGCAACGAAGGTTGACAAATTTCTGAACTCGAATTGAATGTCGTGCTGACACGTGGTACGCGTTTCATCCTCCTCACATGCGGTGTAACATGATTCATTGTCCCTACTTGTGTGACACCCAGGTGGCTTGTCCAGTCATTTCCTCTACTTGCGTGGCATGACATGTGGCATCTCCTAATTGGTCCTACGTGAAAAATTCATAAAAGAATCCATAAAAATTCCAAAAATTATATTTTCACTAATTTTCACTAAAGAGTTTATATTTTAATATTTTTGGCCATAAAAATATTATTTATTGAATAAAAAAAGTAAATATTAAGTAAAAAAATGCCCTAATAACTCTACTTTCATAGAGTCAACAGATACCTAGGTCTTACTCTATAATGAAGAGGAAAGATTATGTTTCGATGTGATTCTCTATTATGTGAGAAAGTTTATGACAATTGGGATATCTATGAATAAGTACAATGATGAATATATATAAGAAGAAGAATTAACTTGATGGACTTGTTGTAGCTACATGGACATCTATTTGTAATTATCTCTTTTGAAGAATTAGGGGATAATTATGATTACTTTATCTCTTTATTGCAATTATATTGTAGTCATGTTTATCTAATAACTCAGTGCTTATTTAACTTGACCCATAAGGCTTTTTCTAGTTGCAACCACTCTCTACTTGCCAAGTGGGATGTACTAAGTTCCACCCAACACCAACTTTTTCCTACGCAAATTGATTAAACTTATTTTTACAAAAAAATCAGTCAAATTTGTGTGATAACAAGATAAAATGTCCATCCCACCTTTACCTCTTACTTGACAAAGTTACCCTTCTATATTGTTTTATAAATTCATTTTTGTAGAAAACAAAAAAACTAGTGTTTTACTCTCTCTAGTTGCATCAATGAATTTATTCTAATAAACATTGTTCTTATCCTGCTTCAACAATGGCTACTTTCTCACTTGTAACTTATACTATGGTCATTACTGCTTTCAAATCAAATATGTCTCCCTTTTTTTTCCTTTTTCTTCTTTACCTCTTTTCCTTTTTCTTCTTTACCTCTTTTCCTTTTTTTTATTTTCCTTAAATAAATAATGGGTTGTTCTTATTTATTTGTTGTTGTTATTGTTGGTAACACTACTACAAAAATGGGCATTAAAGTCGGTTCGCTGAACCGACTTTAAATTGAGTGACTTAAAATGTAAAGTTGTTTCACGCGATGAACCGACTTTACACGTAGATTTTATGAATTTTTTTATTTTTATTCTCATTTTTCGTATTCAATATTCAATATATATAGCATAAAAAAACTAAAATATAAATAATAATACAAATAATTAAAATTTTAAATATAATTAATTACTTGATAATTAAATTTATTACAAAAACAAATAATGTATATACAATACATATAGTTAACTTAAATTACAAATAAAATAATGTCATCAAAGTGTAATTGGATTGTGCGAGTAAGCTTAGTTGGCTTAGAATCTTGGTTGGCTTAGAATCACCAGCATTATGACAAGGAAACTAGACAAAAAACAGTTGAACCATATAACAATTCATATTCCCCTACATATATGAGCACATAAACATCCATCAAACAAATAGTCTAAACTTGAGAGACATAAGAATGGAGAAATTAAATCATTATAAATATTACCATCAAAAAGAGATTACCACAGCGACATCTGAGTGATATAACCCTTCGACGAACTCATATCAGCACTTTATTAATTATTTGTCTATAAATATGAAGTTATTTGGAATCACTGCTAGTATTTTTAATGCTATAATGAGCTCTAAATATGAAATCAGGTGTAACTTTGATTTCTTACTTGGCTTGTGTGAGTTTTGGTGCCCTTAAACATATGGAACACATTAATGGGCATCAAAAATCATACAAACCAAGAAAAAAACCGGAGTTACACCTCATTTCATATTTAGAGCTCATTATAACATTAAAAATATAAGCAAAGATTCCAGATAACTTCATATTTATAGACAAATGATTAATAAAGTGCTAATTGTTGTCATAAGGAAAGTAGGCAAGAGAGATGAGATGTAATTTAGGCCAAAAATAGGTCCATAAAACAAGGCATTCCCCTAAATACATGAGCATATAATCATCCATCAAACAAGGGACTTCAAACACAAGAATATAGAAATTAAATCATTAAAAAATTATCGTTATGTTGTCAAATACTATTCAAGATCATCATAATCTTCTCCTGATTCTTCTTGTGATGATATAATTTGAACCATGTGTTCTACCCATTCCTCTCATAAATCATCAAAAATTTGTTGGTCGTAGCCTGTCTTGTTCCAACCAAAGAACTACATGTATTTAAAATCAAAATAAGAATGTAATTTCATTTATTTACAAAAAATAACTCAAATATGTTAAAAACATTTTTGTATATAGGTAAAAGATATTACCACATCATCAATTGGAATTTTGATATTTGTGATTATTTCGCTCATAAACTTCATGACATAATAACCACACATGACTCCATTATTTTGTTGTGGAACCTACAAAAAACAAGTGTACATGATTTTTCCTATTCGAACATCTTTATTATTCAATTGTAAAATTAATAAAATTATTAATATTGGCTTGTACATACCATAACTTGTGTCCATATAAGCTTATGAGATTTTTTAAGGGCAATGCCCTTAAACTTGTTCCACATCTTCCATGCCCTATCAAGGTTTAAAACGGTTAGTTTTTATGAAATATTACAAAAAATAATAGAAGAAACTAATATGTAGCTATAACTCTTACATTTCAACAACTGCTTTTGTATCTTTACTCAGTTTTATGGAAGCTGAGTCACAGTACCAAGCATGATTATTGAACAGATCAATGATTACCAACATCCAATGATCTTGGCCTTGTTCAAACCTTAATGGCCAAGGGATTATCAACTTTTGATTTCTGTTAAGCGTTAATGCCCTATCACATAATTGTTTAGCTCTAAAGCTAACATCCTTATCTTGATATTGATTGACATATGAAGAATCATAGAACATTGCTAAATGTGATGAGTGATTATGTTGAAGTCGATAATAGCACGCCCTATATAAAAGATATATATATATATATATATATATATATATATATATATATATATATATATAATTAGATAATATAAATATAATTATATATGTTCTACATAAATGAAAGAAAAATAAATAGATTGAGGACTCCCCTTGTCCACACTTGAATTATACTTAAATCGATCATTTGATATTCAAATAGTTGCAATAAGCACTCGATCGATATATAAGTTTGGCCGAGGTCTACACCAGAAATTTCTATAGGAAGTGGCACAGTCCATCCATCATTTATGCTAGATGCCCTCCCAACAATAGTTATCAAAGTCCCAAGATTTATGCTAAAGTTTAAAGCATAATCATAACTATATTTTTTCCAAGGCTTCTTCTTGAATGATTGGTGCACAATGATTGGCCACTAGACATAGATTTAGCACAAGATACTTGCTTCGTATCTCTTAAATGTGCCGCATTTAAGAGTTTTGGTATAATAGACTACAAAATAGTATTATATATGTATTTTAGTAACAATATAAGATATAATAAAATAATAGTAGTAAACAAGTGTTATCTTTTAAGTTAAAAAATAGTACCACGTCAAAATTTAGAACAACTTGAATCGACGGCCAAGCCACATACTGTCCAACCGCCTCTTGGACTGTGGTAGCATCAGAAGGCACAGGAAGTGGACAATCATGAAACAATGATTGATCAATTACTATTCTCCAATGATTAGGCAAATATTGAATATGAATCATCTGATCAAAGTCTATTGACGAAGGATGTTTCAACAAACATTTCATATTCTGTAAAAAATTTAAGTGTTATATATAAAAAACATATAATAAGAATTTAAAAATAATAGATTATATACACTAGAAATTAAAATCTTACCACATATGATTCATAAAATAGAAGAGGACTCCCATGTGGGATAGCTATTGGATGTACATTCTCACCAAAACGTTCATCGTGGCTAGATTGATGGTAAGAATGTGCAGATTGCATCGGAGAAAATGAACCACTACTTGATTGCATATGCATTCCTGGTATATAGTGAGGACTAATAGGATGACTATATCCCATATTGGATGTAGTTTGAGTGCAATGAGATTGCGTGGGTGACATGTCTGGCATGGATGGTGGCCTACCTGTCATGGATGGTGGTATGCCTAGCATGGATTGTGGCATTCCTGGCATGGAGGGTTGCATGCTTGGCCAATATGGCATGCCCTGGTTGTAGAATGATGCCATGGTTGACATTTGTTGTGATTGATATTCTTTTAGACTAGCAATCTCACTTAACAATGGGGCCTTAAAGGAGTTGAATTCTTCTTCAATTTTAGTGTACTTCTCCTTACTTACCGTCTGAGGTTTTTGTTTTAGAATGTTAAAATAATCCATATAAGGATCATATTGGCTACCTCCCCTAACACGACCAGGATGCTCGCGTCTGAATGCGTGATATAAAGCATCTCTCCCACGCTCTTCGATTATTTCACCCCTAGATATTTTTTCTTGAACATCTCTCTACAAATAATAAAGAACTAAAACATATCATCACTCAATTGTTGTACCATTCCAATAGCAACATAGTTCGTTGACAAAGGATGTTTCAACAAACATTTCATATTCTGTAAAAAATTTAAGTGTTATATATAAAAAACAAAACATATAATATAATAATTTAAAAATAATACATTATATACACCAGAAATTAAAATCTTACCACATATGATTCATCAAATAGAAGAGGACTCTCATGTGGGGTAGCTATTAAATGTACATTCTCACCAAAACATTCATCATGGTTTGATTTATGGTAAGAATGTGCAGATTGCATTGGAGAAAATGAACCACTACTTGATTGCATATGCATTCCTGGCATATAGTGAGGACCAATAGGATGGCTATATCCCATACTGGATGTAGTTTAAGCGCAATGAGATTGCGTGGGTGGCATGCCTGGCATGGATCAGGGTACGCCCGGCATGGATGGTGGTATGCCTGGCATGGATGGTTGCATGCTTGGCCAATATGGCATGCCCTGGTTATAGCATGATGCCATGGCTGGCATTTGTTGTGATTGATGTTCTTTTTAGAGTGGAAATCTCACTTATCACTGAGGCCTTAAAGGAGTTGAATTCTTCTTCAATTTTAGTGTACTTCTCCTTTGCTTACCGTCTGAGGCTTTTGTTTTGGAATGTTAAAATACTCCCAGGCTCTTCGATTATTTCACCCCTGGATATTTTTTCTTGAACAACTTTCTACAAATAATAAAGCACACAAACATATCATTCATTATTACATCAATTATTAAATATCATTAAGACTTTTTATCAACCGAAATAACTAACCAACTTATTTAGTTGTTCTTCTCCTCGCTTAGTCATCAGTCTAATTCTTCGTTTTGGGAGTCTTTGTTTCTATGTACAATTTAGTTCGGGTAACAGGTCTACCCAATTTAGCTTCCTACGTAAATTATGAAAATTTTATTAACAATGACATGAAATTAAATTGAGGAAAATAAATATAAAAATATTTATAAATTAAGACAAATTAATAATACCATTCTATATCTAACTTCTGGATTTGAAGACATCCCAGTACGGTTAGGAAGAATGTTATACATTTGTATATTCTGATGTTCTTCAATAATAATTTGAAATTCATCTGAATGTCTACAATCCACAAAGTCTTTCCAAACTTGAGGTGTAATCCAGGGGTGTCCTTCAGGGATTTTGTAGAGCTCTACCTCATCAAGTGGTTCCAAATATGGAAACACATTATTTCTTACCAATCTCGAAGTCTTGTATTCCTTTCATGCCTTATTTGCAATCTTATAACATTTAAGTTTCCAAATATCATCGACTTTGTAACGATTCTGTAAAAACATAATACAAAAGATTAGATATAATACAAAAAAGATATGATATATATATTGATTATAAAATATAAGAGACTTACACAAATGGTTATCCATATTTTGAAATTTTCTGCATCGGTAACCTAAGACCAATCATTTATATTGATTGGTATACTGGACTTCAGAAGTCGACCAATAGAGGATTTCAATTGTTGGCCATTTTCCCCTATTGGATTACCAGTAGCATCAAATAGAACAAGTATTCTATCATTTGGGTTAAGTGGAGCATCAGGTATATTTGCCCAACCCCTTCTTTTCCATATAACCATCTACAAGCTCTGTTATCCAAAGATCCATAAAATATCTGCAAACAATGAAGAAATATAAATTAATTGATAATTTTAGGAACATACATATATATAAGAGTTATTACAACAATATAGAACATACGTTATGTTTAATTAGGTTGTTGATCGTATACATATATTCCTTCACAATCACTTTGAGCCCATGACGAAGAATCATCATCGTCAATTAGATCATCACATACATTAGGCAATTTATTTGAGAAATTACTAATATTGGTTAATGTATCAAGCATAGAATCATCATCTTCTACAGCATCATAATGGTAAAAATCTTTTTGTGGAGACGTTAACACAACAGACCATCTTGGATCAATTTGATCGCTCACGTAAAATACTTGTTTTGCATTAAGTGAAGGATCATCAGTGTGACTTATCTTGAATAAATTTACAAGGGTAAATCCAAAATCATCAATTTTATATCCAACATTGATAACATCTTCGACCCAATCACACAAGAAAAATGTTTCATGGAAGACCTCATAATTCAATTCCCAAATCTCTTGTATTATACCATAATATGTTCTATCAGAAAGTACAGGATTAGCAACTTTTGAACTAGCAAATTGCATAGTTTGTGCAACCATCTTCACACCCCTATTTTCATTTACTCACACTTTTTCCCTAGCTTGAGTCGTAAACCTCGATCCATTTATTGTGAAACTATAAAATGATTTGACATCGAATTTCGGCCCATGTGCAAGCCATTGTAAACTTTCTGATATTTTATGATTGGGTTTCTTGAGTTCATCTCGAATCTATGTATACAAAAACACAGAATGTGTTTAGAGCAAAGTTTTAAAACATTGAATAGATCTAGGAAGATACATGCATGAATTTGTTTTTGTGATACTTACATGGTTGCGAAACCAATTAATACGCTTTCACTTATGTTCATCATACAACTATTTTTCTCCTCCATTTTTTATAACGAGAATCGATCTTCAATAAGTTTAAATGCATCTTGTAATGTTATTAAATATATATAAAGTTATATATCATCATTAATAGTTAAATAAAAAATGATTTTTGCAATCATGAAACAATGAACGTCACTTACTCTATGTACGGTTGTGCCTCATTATTATTTACCAAAATGATTCAGTGTGCTTTTTCCCATCGAATGCGATCAATAAATAATTTCTTACTTCCACCAAGCATAGAGTTACCTACTTGGATCATGTGACGTTCTAAGAACAACTTGTGCGTAGGATTCCCAATTTCAGTGCAACCACTAAAGTATTCAGACCAAAACTTACTGGGCTCTTCAATAATGTAGCGTTCCACCATGCATCCTTCAGGTCAATTTCTATTATTTACATATCCTTTAAGGACTTGCATATATCTCTCAAAGGATACATCCACCTTAAGCAAGTAAGACCACACAATTGAACCTCTCAAACTAAATGAACACACAAATGAATCATTATAACGAAGATAGAAGGAGGAAAATATTTTTCAATTAGACACAAAGTCTCTACAACATCTTTTTGTAAAGAATTTAACTCTCCAATTGATATAGATTTCTTGCATATTGTATTGAAGAATGAACAAAGCCGAATTATTGATAATCAAACATGTTTTGGAAGAATTGATCTAATAGCAACTGGTAATAATTGTTGCATTAAGATATGACAATCATGTGATTTCAATCCATACAATTTCTTATCGGTGATAGAAACAAAATTTGTTAAGTTGGATGAGTAACCATCAGGAACTTTCACACCCTCCAAACATTTACAAAACACATCCTTCTCTTTTGTTGACATTGTATATGATGCTAGTGGTAAGTATGTTCGATTCTTATCATTTTCCACCCTTCGTTCCAATTCAGGTCGTATGCCTAGTTTCTTTAAATCCAATCTTGCTTTAATTTCATCCTTTGTTTTTCCAAGTATATTAAGTAAAGTACCAATCAAGCTCTCACATACATTTTTCTCAATGTGTATGACATCTAAGATGTGACGAATGTGTAGGTCTTTCCAATAAGGTAATTCCCAAAATATTGATTTTTTTCCAACAACCATGGTAAGTCGGTTCAAACTCTTTTTCATTTTCACCCATTTCATTAGTTGACCTCTTTCGTTTCCCTACCTTAGTGATTTTTTTTTCATCTTTCCATATCGTTTGAATGTCATACCAATCAATTGCCTTAATATCTCAACACCTCACAAAGGTCGAGTTGTATAATCAAGATCTTCTTCACCATCGAACGGTTTCTTTTGGTATCTAAACTTGTGTCCAGATGGAAAAAATCTTCTATGTCTTCTATAAGACATCTTTCATCCATGAACAAGATAAGTTGCAGAAGTTCCATCACTACATATAGGGCATCCCTTGTAACCTTTTGTTGCATGTCCTGATAATTTTCCATAGGCAGGAAAATCATTAATTGTCCATAAAAATACCCCCTTCAAGTTAAAGTGTTCTTCTTTATGTGCATCGTAAACATTTACACCATCATTCCACAACGTCTTTAAATCATCTTTCAAAGGCTGAAAATATACATCAATATCAACACTGGGTTGTTTCGGTCCTGAGATCAATAATGTTAATATCATGAATTTTCTTTTCATACACAACCAGGGAAGAAGGTTATATGTTACCATAATTACTGGCAAACAACTATATCTACTACTGAGGGAATTATGTGGATTAATTCCATCAGCAGAAATGGCAAGACGAAGATTGCGCGGATCAGATGAAAATTGAGGAGATAAATTATCAACTACTTTCTAATTTGGAGAATCACAAGGATAACATAGCACCCCATCATCAGATCGATTATCTGAATACCAAGTCAACATCTTTGATGTATCTTTACTATTGAACAACCTTTGAAAGCGAGGAATCGGAGGAAAGTACCAAAGAACCTTTATAGGCACGCCTTTCTTATGTGTTGTCTCATTTGTACCATGCTTCCATCTCAATTCTTTACACATAGGACAATCATCTAATGTCTCATATTATTTTCTATAAAGAATGCAATCATTTGGACAAGCATGAATCTTATGATATTCCATGCCAAATCGACTAAGAGATTTCTTCACTTCATACATTGAATATGGCAATTCAATACCCTCAGGAAACATATCGACTAGTAGATTTAGTAATTCTATGAATCCCTTGTCATAAAAATCATCTTTTGCCTTCACATTGTACAAATGAATCAATCCCAACATTTTAGTGTATTTTTTGCATTTTGGATACACCGGTTTTTCAGCATCTTCTATAAGTTTTTTAAAGGTTTTGGGATCATCCTCACGTAATTCATCTTCAATACCATGAAACATATTTTTTGTCTGTACATTATGATCAGATGTATGTAACCCACTCACATTCTTATTTATCTTTTCCCCATAAGTATTATCAACAATTATAGCTCAAAAGAATACCATTACGGATAAGGTGATACTTAACCTCGTCAAATTCATGAAATCGCTCATTTTTACATTTAACACATGGGCATCGAATCATACTAGTTCCAGTATTACTATTTCTACAAGCAAATTCCATGAAACTTTCAACTCCAGAAATATAGTCTTGCTCAATTCTACACTTTGACATCTAAGATTTGTCCATTTTCTATTAATAATATTAATTAAACATATTAATTAATTATGTTCCAATGAATATATTTCAAGTGTTATTATTTACAAATAACTTTGGGAAGGATAATAGGGTTAGAGTTGGGAATCAATCTGTACCTAAAGGAGGAATGAAAATATAAAGTTACAAACAATCTCATTTCTATACAAATTAAAAAATAAGCAGCATGCCAGCATGAATATATAAAACCCAACGTGGATAGCGTCGGTTCTACACCAAATCGACTTTACACAGCAACTTAAATACCCCTTTTTGTAGTAGTGTAAAATTGCAAAGATGGAAATTGGTGTGTATGCAAAAATGGAGATGCAAATAATATGCTACAAAGGAAATTGGACTACACATGTGAAACTGGGGCTGCCTATAACCCAATCCATCCAAATGGGAACTGTTACAACCTTAACATTGTCAAGAACCACTATGATTAGGCAATCAATAGTTATTTTCAAAAGAAAGACCAAGCTATGTCTCTTATGATTTTGTAAACACAACTATTGTTTCTGCATCTAGCCCTAGTAAGTTTGCTTTCCAACAAACTACTCTTTTATCAAACAATATCAATCTCAATTGTCACCTCTACAACATGAGTACTATTATTCCTTCTCTCAAAATATATGGGATTTAATATTTAACGGGTCTAAATGATAGAAATTTAAGTTTTTCTTTGAGATTAATATGAAGTGACTAGCAAGTGGAGTAGCAACTGACTTTACTTTTATTGTGATAACCATAACTTTCCTTTCTTTCGACTACAGAAAATTGTCATACCTAGAATATGCTTTACAAATCCCAAGTCTTTCATGGAAAAAAACTTACTAAGTTCTTTCTTTAGCTTTCCAATGTTGTCATTATTTTCCTCTACAATTAGCATCTCATCTTAAAGAAGAAGTATAATAAATTCACCATCACTGAATATTTACAATGATTCAAAGTTTTCCTTCCATATTTATGCTCAATCATAAAGGAGTCAAACTTATTGTATCATTATCATGGTTAGGGATGTGCAAAAAAATCCGATCATCCGATCCGATCCAATCTGATGGTCAAATCGGACGGCGGATTTCACTATGATTCATCCGATCCCATCTCATCTGACCGAAATTAATTATATATATATATATATTTGATTTTTTAATGTTTCTTTTAAGTCAAATAATTTTATGTTATGATTTATGTGAAAATTTAATTTTTTTATTTAAAAATACAAAAAATAGAGTTAATTAAGTTTATTGGTTTGATTGATCGAATGCCATCCGAATAGTTTACGGATCAAATTGATCGGATGTGAAAGTTGACCAAATCGGTTGTAGATTAGGATGTTTCAATCCGAGCAAATGGTTGGATCAGATCGGATGAGTATAAAATTAGCAGTTTCGATCCGCTAAATAGCCTTAATCGTGGTGACTGATTAAGTCCATAAAGACTCTTCTTCAACCAATGTACCAAATTTTCTTTTCCTTTGAATTTGAACCCTTCTGGTAGCTCCATGTAAATACTTTATACTATATCATTGTGAAGGAAATCATTCTTCACATCTAGTTGTTCAATCTCTATATTTAATCTTACAGCCAAGCCAAAAAACTACCTAAATTGATGACATCTTCACCATGGGTGAGAAATTTTCCTCAAAGTCAATTCCTTTTTTTTTACTAAACCCTTTCATGACTAACATTTCCTTATATTTAGGACATGTGTTATTTTATTCAGTCTTCAATTTTTATGCCCATTTGTTTCTAAGTACTTTTTTGCCTTTAGGTAATGCCATCAAATCATATATGTGGTTTTCATATAAGGATTTTGCCTAATCTTGTATGGCTTTCAACCACTTTCCATTGTGCTCATATGTCAATGTTTATTCATAGAACTATAGTTCTCCCCCATTAATGAGTAACAAAAACTCAGTTGGAAAGTATCTAATTTTGGGTTTACGTACTTTGGTTGATCTTCTCAGTTGATGTCGAATAAATGGTTTCTAAGGAGCTGGTGCTTGTTCCTTTTTATCATTAAATTTTTCATCAATAGTACCATCACTTACAGAATCTTCAATTACACCATCAGTCGGATCACCACTTATAGGATGATAATTTACTACATCTCTAACATTTTCTATTGAATCTTTCATAATATCTTGATCTATATCAGGGGAAACTAGGTCCATATTAATTGGATCTTCTCTCGAGTGATCAAGATTTTCACCTTTTTGAATATCTTTAATATTTTAATTTTCAAAGAATACAAAATCTTTAATTCTAAAAGTATTTATTTTGAATTCATCTCATAGCCTGTACCAGAATTCTTCCTTATTATTTCTTAAGAAGATGCATTCCTTTGACTTGAAGTTAAACTTCAATCTCTTATATCTGGGAATGTGAACAAATGCTCTACAACTAAACACCTTCAAATAGTTGTAGGATAAATCTTTTCCTTTTCAAAACTTGTTTAGAACATCATTATACAATATAGATAAGGGAACGAGATTGATCAAAACAACTGTAGATAAGAAAGGTTCACCTTAGAAGCTCTTAGGTAACTTGGTATGAGATAACATTATTCTCACCTTTTCAATAATAATTCTATTCATTCTCTCAACTATAACATAATGTTGTTAATTCTATGGAATCAATCTTTCACGTTTCATTCCATTTCTCATACAATAATCCTTGAAAACTCCCATGTATTCTCCTCCATTATTTGTACATTTACACTTAAAAGATTTGCTAATATCTATTTCAATACTGATATGAAACTACTTGAATACATAAAAACTTGATCTTTATTCTTGAGCGCATAAGCCCAAACCTTCTTGGAACAATCATCAATAAAGGTAACAAAGGATCTTACTCCTCCAAGAGTATTAGTTGTCATCATACCACAAACATCATAATACACACCATCCAAAATGTTGGCCTTTCTTTGTGGGATTCTATAATAAAATGAAGCTTGATGTTTTTTTCTAACAAAATAATGTGTACATGGTTTAAGAGACATACATTTGCCAAAACTCGATTGAGGAATCATTTACAAGAGAATTCACACATCCATTATAGACTTTGCATTAGTCATGTAAAGAGTATTTTAATTCTTCCCTCAGGCTACTATTAGAGAGCTTATAGTGAGCTTCCACTTACCACTACCAAATACACTAGTATAACAACCATTAATAAGAAATCAAGTAAAAATTGAATTTAGAGATGTGTTTAGAATATGTCTTACATTCTTGAGAATCAAGCTACAATCTGTGTTGGTTTCAAGGGAAATATCTTATCTTCCTATGATCTTAGACAATTTATCATGTTCCAATCCAACGTTATCAAAATCTACATTGGTATAGGATGTAAAGAAGTCCCTCAGTGAGGTTACATGATATGATGTACCAAAATCAATGATCCATGTATCTTATAATGCTAAATAAATGATTCTACCATCACAATTAGCAATCACCTAATTCTCATTAGATTTGATAGCAATCGTTCCTTTCACTTCACCATTCCTTGCTCTCTTTTGAGTTGTATGCATTCTCTTTTTAGATGGCATTTTATGACAACATTATAGGTCTCTCCTCATCTTGGACATGCCTTTGAACCTATCTCTTAACTTATCTATACTGTGAAATTTTTTATTATTGATTCTTTTACGATATTAAGTCACAAGTGCCTCAGACTCAATGACATTCCTTACTCCTTACTCCTAGGTTTTTCATTGAACATTTTATCTTTCACTATATCCAATATAAGAATACCTCGAGAATTTGAGTTGCTTAATGATGCCACAAATGTATTCCATATATCTGATATGGAGCTGAGCAACAATAATATTGGTGATTTATCATCAAGAAAAGTTTTAGTATTTTTCAATTGGTTTATCAATCCTTAGATGTCACTTAAATATATATAAACACTTTGACTATCTTTGCAACTTAATTTAACTAGTTGTCAAATAAAAGAGGCTTTATTCTAAGCACTCCTTTTCCCATACATAAACTCTAATTTTTTCAATAACGAGTTGGAAATAATTTGTTCCACTACACCGTAAAAGATGCTCGAATCAATCCATTGTTAGATTTATTTAACAATTTTCATGTTCATCAAGGTCCAAGCAGCATCAAATTTTCCTTCTAGCTTCGTTCTTTCATTTAGAAACAGCTCATACAAATTGTTGCAATAAAGGATATCCTTTATTCTCAGCTTCTAGATAAAATAATGTGAAGTCGTTATTTTATCATTGTTGGAGATGAAGTTGATGTTGTCTCTTTCAATTTTAAAAATACACAAGATTATTACAATTAGTAATAATAATCTATCAGTATCACCTGTTGGGAAAGATACTAAATACAATAATAAGACACAAATAGAAAATTACAATAGCTTATAGCTCGTGTAATTAAAATAGGCTAACAAAATAAATAATATCTTCCACTCACTTCTTCGCCATTTAGAGTCCTAAAGGCTATAGCTACATATATTTTGGGCAACTATGAGAAACTTTTCTCTACCCAGATTAGTGAACCTATGGACTCTACTTTTGTTCAGGTAATTGTACCCTCCTTGGTCGCTACTATAGATAATGGAAATTTACAACGCATACTATCACCAGATGATATTTGTGCTACATTTTTTTATAGGGAAATCATTATTATGGATGTAATAAGAAATTATTATTATTATTTTAGGACAAGTCAAATGCATCTGGGACTGAATTCCAATTTCTTGATCGTTATCCCTAAAATCCCTCAAGCATCCATTATTGACCAATATAAGCCGTTTACTCTAAGGAACTTTAAATTCAAGTTTGTAACGATTATAAGTGTTGGTTATTTTTGTGGATAAAATATTTGTATCTTAAGTTCACCATTAAGTCTATCAAGCAAAGTCGAAAAAACGTTAAAATTTTAGATAGTCATACTTCATGTAAATATGTTATAACTATGACACATAAGATTGTACTCATATATTTAATAGAATATGTTAATAAATCTGAAATTATTTTTGTTGCTAAAATATTCATTTAAACTTGAATAAATTTATAAAATTAACACAACCTATTATTTAGTGTGTTTCATTGTTTTGAATATATATCCTAAATTTTAAGCTAAAATGAAGGATAAGATATAGGCTAAAATATAGAATAAGATATATGCTAAAATATTAAATAAGATATAGCCTAAATTATAGGTTAAATCTTAGCCTAAAAGATAACCTAAAATCTACTTTAAAAAGAACTCTTCTTTAAATGAGAGTCTTCTTTATTAATAAGTCTGCTTTAAAATAACTCTTCTTTAAATAAGTCTTATTGATTAATGATTCTACTTTAAAAGAACTATTCTTTAAATAAGTGTCTTCTTGATTAATGAGTATTACTAATCCTATTTGTAATAGAAAAGATATTTATCAATTACATAAGATTAAGGGTTTTAATTTTTCCTATAAATAAAACTCATTGCTCATTGTTTTAATCAACCACACAAGAACATTATTATCTTCTTCTTAATCTTTCTCTCATTTTCCAAATATAATATCATAATTCTTTAGGCTTATTTATTAGGTTAATTTATCAAACATCGGTGGTTGTGTTTGATTGACTAATAAGTATAATTAATTTATGATATTTTAATCATATATTCTTATAGCTTCTTTATTTGTTTTCTTCAATTTTAGATCAAATAATTGTGTGTCATATCATAATTATTTGATTTCATTATTAATCTTTAAAGAAGCTCATTAATGAACTTATGCTTAAATTGATTGCTCTAAGATTGATAGTTGGTTTTGATTTATCTGATATAGTTATCAAATCATCTATTTAGGGTTATTTTATTAAATCTATTCTAGAACACACACTAACACTTGTGGTTTTGTGCTAACCCTTTTATAGTTGATTTGGGAACATATCTAATTGGTGGGATTCTTATTAGAACATTGGTTTGGATACCGATCACACTAATATTAGAAACTATGAAAACAAAGCAAGGGCTCGTAAGTAAGGTATATTGGAGCAGTGTCCTAGGAAGCGTAGCATAAGATCGAGTTTGTACTTGAACATTTGTTTTTCATAGTGAAAAGTTAGATGGTTCTATGGACTAGTGGTTTTCCTCTTAGGTTATGGATGTAACCTAGATTGTTTCTACCTAAAAATATCATGTGTTATTCTTTCATTTTTTTCATTTTATTCTTACATGAAATTTCATACATGATCGCTCTGTTTAGATTATTAAATTATAAATTAATAAAAATTGAAAATAACATATTTACCCCCCTTTGGTTAATTAGGTATGTATTTTATAAACTTTCAATTGATAATAGAGCAAACACTAGACACACTAGTAAGTTTGATCCTTAGAGACATGAATTCCTACTTATATACCAAATGAAAGAAGGTGGGTCATCTGTTACACCCGTACTTTTTGATGGGTATAATTACCTTTATTGAAAGGCTCGCATGCAAGCCTTTCTCAAACAAGATGAAAAAGTTTGGGATGTTATTTTTGATGGTTAGGAACTACCTTTGATAACGAAAGATGGTGTAACAATCATAAAGCCAAGAAGAGACTGGACCACTGAAAAAGGCACCCATAGTGGGGCAAACCAAAAAGGTCTAAATTCAATCTTTGCTTCAATGTCAATGGATGAGTTTCATCGCATCTCCGACTATGAGACTGCTAAAGATGTATGGAATGCACTTGCTCTTGTTCAAGAGCGAACTTCCCAAGTGAAACAAACAAAATTGAGATTGCTAACATCTCAGTTTGATTCCATTAAAATGAGCAACATAAAAACTTTTGGTTAATTCTATGCTTATTTTTGTGATATCACTAATGCTTATTTTAACCTTGGTGAGAAAATTCCACAACCTATACAAGTACACAAACTCCTAAACTCCTTAACAGCAAACTACAAGATGAAAGTTACACCAATAGAGGAAAGCAAGAATGTGAACACACTAAACATTGATGAACTTGTCGGGTGAATCTAAACCTATGAGCTTACTCTTGATCCACCTAAGAAAAACAAGGATGTGCCATTCAAAATCCCTAAAAATGACATCTCTAATAGTGATGAGAATATGAATGATGAATCACTAGTCTTATTGGCACAAAAAATTAAGAATTTCTTGAAAAAGAAGAGTCAACAGAATAATCAATCTAAGAAGGGACAATCTAATCATTCGAGGGATCAAAGGTTAAGCAAAATCAAGCCTCTTAGCTCACTAGTCCTTAATGCTTTACTTATGCGAGCTTTGGTTATATTTCTACAGAATGTGCAAACAATAAAAAATAAAATCGAAAAAATCGTTAATGCTACATTCAGTGATACAGAAAAGTGAGCAGGATAATGATAGTAACTCAGGGGATGATGACACTAACTATCGTGCCATCACCGCAACTATCAAAGCACACCACAATGACTCTAACTCTAACTTGGATGAAGAAATAAGGGTTCCAAGTGATGCAAAACATAGCATACCATGGCTTAAATCTTTGTATGTCACAACATAAGGAATAGGAGTGACATTAATATGTCCTAAATATGATGGGAGCCATGATACGAATGTAATGGATCGAGCAAAAACCATGCACAGCATATGTATACCATAACGTGAAAAAGATAATTTGCTGCGACACCGTTCTAAAAATCCATATTTCATTCCTTTCCTCCACCTATAAATAGGAACCTATTTTCATTGAAATCCATATCCCTCATCCTTCTTATTTATTTCATTTCTTAGTCTCTTAAGAAATAAGGGTTCCAAGTAATGTAGAATATAGCATGTCGCATTATGAATCTCTTATATGCCATGGCAGGAGGCAATGGGAGTGACATCAATGTGTCCCAAAAATGATGTGGTCTTAGCATGAAATAGTTGTATGTCATGACATGAATGTAATGGATCGAGCCAAAACCATGTACAATCTATGTATGTCACAGTGTGAAACAATTGTATACCACAACGCTAGTCTAAAAATCCATATTTCCTTTATTTCCTCTCTTTAAATAGGACCTTATTTTCATTGTATATTCATATTTCTCATCCTTCTTATTCCTTTCTTTTCTTAGTTTCTTAAGTTTTTTTAGCTTTTTCTTTTAGTAGTTTAAAATTATTCTCTCAATTAAGAGTTGAACAAATTTAGTTTATGTTGTAGTTTATAATTTCAATTGAATAAACAGCACGAAAATTATGTTTGAATGTTTTCCAGATCATAAACAATTCTAAAACTTCTATTTAAGTATATTTAAATGTATTCTTTTCAGATTATCTCTAAGTGTTATTTTATATATTATATGTTTAATTTATTAATCATTTATTAAACTATATATATCTAACTATAAATAGTATGGGGTATTAATAATTTTGTTACGCTTGTGAAATATTAAAGTAGATAAACATTTTTATAAAATGAATTAAGTTTATTTATTCATCAAGATTAAAACAAAGTTTGTAAAAGAAAAATATAATGATGAAATATTTTTCATAATAAATAAAAAAGTTAGATTTAATATTTAAATTATTTGACTTTGATTTAGAGTAATATGGATATTAGATAATTGTAATCTAAATCTATTTTGAGGCATGCTCTATTTCAAATATTTTTACAAGTACGATTATTGAAATATATATTGACGACATATCCTTCGTAGTAATGTTAAAATCTAAAAGTTAGTTCCAAATACTTAAATCGTAAAAATAACTTAGACACATTGATGAGAGTTTAAATTAATAGTCACATCATAAGTATCAAATAAATGGTTTATTAATTCCTTAGGAATAAAGAAAAATTTATTCAATCATCAATTATTGATCCACACCAAAAGACTGTAGTTGATAATTGATTAATACAAAAATCGGATCATTATCTTAGGATATTTTCTTATTAAAAAGAGAGAATCAATAATCTTAATTTATATTTTTAATAACCTACTTAAATATCAAGCAAGCATAATTAACTAGCTAATATATCCCATAAATTCTCTACTTCATGATAAATGTTTAATTGCCTAAATGTTTATTGAATCTATCTTTATTTTTATATCAGTAATTTAGATACTCAACTCAAAACAATCGTGACAGAATGTTTAGGTTATTTAATTTGGTTTTTAAGAATTTTAGAATTATTTAAAAACTACATGATTATTCTTTAGACTAACTGTAGAAGTATACTTATCAATTTCTATAAGTAATTTGTGTACTTGCGAGCTATTTTATAAATTAAATGAAATTTATATGCCTAATTTTAGCACATCAAGTTTTTAGGGAAATTGCCAAGTAAAACCAATAATATCACTGAAAATTAAAATAACATTTGTAAGCATCAAAGAACATAAGAGTTGAGAAAAGGTGATCTAGACCCCTTACATATCATCTCCCCCATCCATTCTATTTTGGAGAGCTATACAAATCAAGCTTTCCACTAATTATCAAGCAAAGAGTAGTGGCCATTCTTTCCCTTCCAGATGCTCCCTATATGGGTTTTTTTATTAGACTATCTCTTACCTTTATGAGTTGTCATTTCGTAGGTACAATATAGATTATATTATACTTCTTATTTGGCAGACGACCTCATACGATTCTTCTATTCTAGATTTATGGACATATGTAGTGCACTTAACCTTATGTCATAGCTCGATAATCTATGGAAAGTAGGTATAATTTCAGTCATCTTAGAGATATGGAAAGCTAGAATTGATGCTCTTTTCCTTTACGAACCCTCTAATTCATTGAACAAATTTTGTTTACTTCCCTCATTCTGTATTTCATGTTGTCTACTATGTATAGATTTCATTGTGTTGGGGGTTTTATGAGTAAAATGCATAACTTGTTTGTTATATCTCATGCATACTTTTAGGGAGAGAGGTGTATGTCTTGTGTATATTGTCTAGGGAAGTGATGTGTCTTTTTTTTTACTTCTTGTTATCTGTCCTATTTGTGAATTTTTGCTCGTTCATATGGTGCTTCCTTTTCTGTGATGTCTCACTATATGAACCATACACAAATAGGACTGTTAGTATGACATGTTGCATGAACTGTTTGCAATCTCTGATTTCATGTGTCTACCTATGTGTTACTCTACTTATTGTCACGACCTTAATTTCTAAAGTAGCGATCGTGCGGCACTTAGCACCGTCCGTTGTACTAAGCCTGCCTTTCAACCGAAATGTAACTCCAAAGAGAATAGAAAGAGAGTTTGCAAAGAATGCTTTGTATTACTCTAGAGAGAGTTTATGTTACAATTGCTAAGAATTCCCAAGGATTTCCCAAGATGAATGCAAATGAAGACCAAGTGGTCTATTTATAGTGTGGCTCTAAGCTTAAGAGCATCGAGTAGTCATCTATCGGTGCCACTGATAAGTCCACTTGTGGCCATCTTACGCACAGATCGACTTGCTTTAACTGCGAGCGACTCCATGTAATGGTAAAGGTCTTCTTGAGTTAACCAGCCTCGTAGAACCCCCTCCATTGACAACCTTTAGGCCGAGTCTCCTTGCTTCTTCCACTGAAACAAAGTTGTGAGATGCACATGTGTTGACCAATGCTTTGGCAACCTTCCCGTTAATGGTGGCATCTATGTACATTAAGCCTTTAGGGGTCTTTGGGGCACTCTGCATTGCACCAAGTAGGCGCAAAGAACCCATCTTCGCACCTGCATCCGATTCGCCTCCATCTTACTCATGAGTGGAAGCAACTAAGGCACTCAAGGCCTTCCTCTTCGGACATTCACGTGCCCAATGCGGTCTGTCACAAATGAAGCACGTCACACGGGGCTTTGAGGCATTCCGATCCTCCTTCTCCTTCCCCTTATCCCGTGGCTTGAATGAGGAGTTGCCTTTGTGGTTTTTGGAACCTTGACTTTTGGCATGGCCTCCATTACTCTTCTCTCCACCAAACTTTTATCTGAGGCCTTTGGACTCTCCTTGTTTGTGGAGTAGTCAATAAAGCTTTCCATGGGCCGATGGCCGAAGACAAGTCTTGGACACCACGTCGCTGTCAGTAAATTGGCCCACGATTGGAGACAGTACATGAATAAGAATAGGAGCATCCTTGTCGGTTGTGTCGGGACTTCTAGAAACAAGGTTGTGAACTCCCTTCACATAGTCCCTTATGCTACCCGTTGCTTGATCATGAATCGGCCCCTTGCCTCTCCTCGGCATTTACGGGAAGAACGCATTTTGAACTCCCTTTGAAGTCTTCAAAGGTGTCAATTGTGCAAACCCCTCGTTGCACATCTCCATGCTTCATTCTCACCATAACATGGCAGTGTCGGTCAAGTACACGGCGGCCGGTTCGGATCTGGCATGGTCCGGTTATGCCGGTAGCCTCATAGTATTGTTCCATTTGTAGGAAATTCTCCACTTCACTGCGCGTTCCTAACGCCATTTGAAGGTCTTGGGCTTCAGGGAACATCCACTCTCTTAGCCTCGATTACGGTGGTTGTGCTAGTTCCCGCGGCACGCTTCTACAAAGAGCTAGATCTGCTACTCATATCCTCAACTCTAAGAAAGACATTTGCGAGTTCTCTTTGAATGAGATCTCTTACCTATGGCGAGTTCAGCTTTCAACCCATCGATCTCTTGCCTTAGCCCACCATCTAGCTGGTTGAGTGACATCTTAACCGCTGCATGGACCTCCACATCCTCGGCCTCCAAGCCATTGCAACGCTCCTAAGTTGTCACTCGGTCAAACTTCTGACTCCCCAGCGTCTGCACTCCCAACTCGTTCCTCCAAGCTAGAAAGTATGTCTTTCGACTTGGCTCGAGATTCCTTTGATGGTTTACGGGTTTCCTCACGTCCACGTTCCATAGGTAGAACATCAACGCTTGGAGTAGATGGACCAACGTTCTTCATTATGCCAAGAGTAAGATTTCTTCAACCTAATGCTCACGTCAACTGTCCAGCGACCTTAATTTCTCAGTAGCGATCGTGCGGCATAGACCGTCGCGTTGCACTAAGCCTGCCTTTCAACCGAAATGTAACTCCAAAGAGAATAGAAAGAGAGTTTGCAAAGAATGCTTTGTATTGCTCTAGAGAGAGTTTATGTTACAATTGCTAAGAATTCCCAAGGATTTCCCAAGATGAATGCAAATGAAGACCAAGTGGTCTATTTATAGTGTGGCTTGATGAGCGAAAACCGGCATCGCCGATTCTCGCAAATACTTTGGTTTTAATATTTATAAAACTCTCGCAAGTGCACGAATCATTTCGTAGAAAATGATAAGTATACTCCCAAGGTCGATCTAAGGAAGGAATGTATGTGGTTTTAATTTATTATTCAAACTTTTAAAAACTAAATTAAATCCTAAACATCCCTGTCACGATATTTTGGGTTTTTTGTGTTTTTAATCTAAATACGTAGAAAATTAAACATAGATTCAATAAACATTCATGCAAATTTTATCTTTTATAAATAGTGGAGTATTTATGGATATAATAACTAAGTTAATTATGCTTGCTCATATTATTTAGGTTATTAAAGATATAAATTGATATTTATTGATTCTCCCTTTTTTTATATGAATACCACCTTTGGTGGAGTTAGATATTCTTTATTAACTAAACAAATCAATTAACACCTATGGGTGGGGTTGATAACTAATTTGGTTAATTAAATTAATTCTTTTTTCTAAGAGATTGAAAATGAACCATTTAAATGCCACCTTTGGTGGGGATTACGATTTAAACTTTATTCAAGGTGTCCAAATTAAACCTAAGAATTTAGTTATCTGAATTAACTTTCAAGTTTTAAAACCACTACGAAAACATGTTGTCGATACATTTTCGGATAATAATTCTTATAAAAACTTTTGAAATAGAGCTTCATTTCAACTACGTAGGCGATTGTACCATCAAATAAAAGAGCTACTCTAAATCAGACCGGATAACTAAACCTTAAAATCTAATTTTCGATTTAAGTTTGTAATGAAAAAATAATATATTTCTCTACAACATTCTTAATATAAAATCTTGAATAAAAATAAAAATCAATTCATTTTAAAGATTTTTACCTATTTAATATTTCTAATACATAACAACGTCATTATTACATCATGTTTACTAAATAGCAGCCAGATAAAATTTAACCACAGACAAATTAAATATAACATGTAAGAATAAAGCATAAAAATAAGCAGAAAGAAAATAAAATCATACGAGAACTTCGACGCTATTCCCGCTTGGAAAAACTCCAAGCGGAATTTGCACTCCCGTTTATTGAATCAAAAGCTAAAATATTACAAAATATATAACTAGTTCTTCCCTAAAAGGAAGAACTCTAAAACTAAGAAAAACTAGCTAAAACATAAGAAAAACTAGCTAAAACATAAGAAAAACTAAAAAAAAAAACTAAAAACTAAGAAATGGAGAGAAAGAAAGAAAGTATGCGTGGTTTTGAGGTGTGTTGAAGGTGAAGGGAAGGGGGTATTTATAGGTGAGGATGGAGAGAAAAATAGAGAAAAAAATGTTAAAAAATGTAAGCAAAACGCGATTTAGTGATTGCGACGTCATTGATGACGTCAAGACGACAGCCCGAATGGCGAGTCGCTGACGCGGATGATGAACGATATCAGCGGATGAACAAGACCGCGGATGAACGATATGATCAACAAGACCTGCGGATGAAACGATGACGCTACGATGAATGCGCAAGACGCGCGGATAAACAAGACCGCGGATGAACAAGACGTAGCGGATGATAACAAGACGCCATGATGAAAACGATCTGTAGCGGATAAACGATTACCAGCGGATGAAACGATCATGATGAAACAAAGTTAGCGCCACTTGCGGAGTTGTAAGGCAAGGCCTGGCTACGCCGGTGCTGATTTTCTTCTTTCTGACTTTTTTGTCTTTTTTGCCCCATTTTGTCCAATTTTTCCTTATTTGTTGACCTTTCCCCATTCATTTATTAATATATTTGTGATGTATTGCTTCTAGTATTTCTCTTTTTTTTAAGTTGCGTTTTTAAGCCAAAATACCTGAAAAACAATAAAAATACCCGTGATTCCGAAAAAGACAAATTTATATAAATATATGATAAAGCATATAAATATATATATTTTTAATCAATTAATGATCATAAAATCATGGTAATTTTAGTGCTTTTTGAGCACTCATCATGGCTCTAAGCTTAAGAGCATGGCACCACTTTCTAAAGTCTTCCTAGTCTAGAATGTACAAGGGTATTCTAGATTTATCTACAATGTGCCACAAGGCTCTAGGACCTTCTAGCCAACTCTAGAGTCTTCTAGGTTTGTCTAGCTCCTTCATGCACCTTCCGGATGTTCAGTAGCTTCCAAATGGCTTCTACATCCTTCCCGAACCATCCGGCGCATTCTAGAATATTCCAGCCCATTCTAGCACCCTCCAGTGTGCTCTAGAACATTCTAGGGTCTTCAAGCTTGAGTTGAGTCCGTCAAACTCCAGCCCTTTCTAGACTTCTCTAGGCAACTCTAGAACTTTCCATGTCTTAGATCCTTTAGGCAGCCAACATTTGGATTTTTAGGGGCAGTTTGGGTGGGACGTGACATTATGCTTCCTTCTTACATGTTTCTTGATTGTCCTTCATTGCCTAGAACCTATTTTTGGAATGCATGACATATGTTTTCTTGGGTAGATTGAGATGTTTTCTATATACACTTATCTTTAATTGCCCATGCTTTTAGTTTGTTAAATGTTACATGTTTCTACTCTGATAAGTGTCTTGGTGTTTCTTTGTACCTTTTCCTCTTGAAGCTTGTAGTACTTTGTATTGTCTTTTCTTTAATTTTATATGTAATGTTGCATTAGTGTTAGGATTATAGCATATTTGTATGCCTTATCTCCCTCATATAGAGTTCTTCCTTTAACTTTGACTATCAAAAAAAGAGGGAGAAGTTTCTATACACAACTATATGACATGTGTTGCATAGGCTTTAAGTGTAGGATTGCACTATATATTGTTGTCTAACTCGCATACATTTAAAGGGAGTGTTACATGGATTTAGGGAGATTGTGCTTGTTTACTTTTGTTTGTGTCTATCATTGTGTACCTGTGTAGAGGTAACACGATAGCATGTGGTTTTACTACACGTTGTTTCTACATGATATGTTCATAGGGTATATATTTGTTTTGTGTGCGTAAGTTACAATTGTATAGTCTAGTCTTCATGCTTCAGGTGTGTTACATATAGTGTTTTTAAGACCCTCATATTTTAGAGTGGAGGATTGAATGAGTTGATTCATGAATTTGGATGGATGCACTTGGTGTAAGTGTCTTTTGGGTTTTGGTGTGTGTCATTGTGTTGTTCATATGAACAAATAACTTTAGGACATCTTAATTATCATATCATGGTTAGTGAGTTTTTATATCTATTTGTGCAGTGTTTTGACAAGGAAAGCCAAAGGGAGAATGTAAGTTCCTTTGTACTTGTGTCTGTGTATTGGCTTCCCATATACAAAACACGGTATCTATTATTTTACTTAATATTTTTGTGTTCCACTGTGTAAGTTTTGTTACTGCAGATTAGTATTTCACACTTGTATATAGTTAGGTACACTTTGTATACGAGCAAATTTATACACACTATAAGGTTGGTTTTCATAGTGTACATGATAAGTGAAGTGTTGATTTTTGACGAACAAGGGTGTGATCGAGCTGACATTTTTTACTCTTGGTTTTTGGCTTGTTTCGGGTGCAAGTATTTGTAGATATTAATCAACATTTTTGGAAACAAAAAAATGTGACTTTTTATTACCTCGCTACAAACCTTACCACCACCCTTGGCGAGGTGGTAAATCCAAGTGCTATAAATACCCCCTATTATTGCTTATTTCTTACCCATTGTTTAAGGGCTAAAACTCTACCAAATTTTACATTGAGATTTATATTTATTTTTAAAATTATTTTAAAAAGCTTATATTTGAGATTGGGTCATTTTATGGTTAGTTATCAAATCGTTATGTATGTGAATATGTGGCTTGACTATGTGTCTCTCGTATGCTATTTGATATTGGTAGTGGACTCTGTGTCTCGAGAGGTTGTGAATTGATATACTTCCAGTTACTGGTATTTGGTTATCAATCACACTAAATTAGGTAGTGTAGGATGTGGAGGACAATCGAGTTCGAATGTTGAACCAAACAGTTATGGAAGTAGTAAGTAAAGAGCATCAATAAGCAGTTTGGATAGAAGTCTTGGCTGATATAAGTAATAGTGGTTTTACTGTCTATTAGTATTGTAACTTATTTACTATTTAGTGAATTATTTGTTACTGAGTAGTTACCTTAAGAAATTAGAGGATGTTATGATATAGATACGATCTCTATATTGGTTTACCTCATTATATCGATTGTTATGCATGATTTAATATTGTAAGTTTAAACTTTGATTAGAAAAAAATATTATTTACTTGTTTTTTGTTCGATATATAATATTTGTGTTTAAAGTTATCTGTTTTTCATATTATACTGTTTGTATTTATGCTATATGAACTTTTTAAGTGTTCTTTGTTTTATATCTTGCAAGTTAGGGTCCAGTTCTTTAAAAGGTCTCTATCTTCTTACCCTGGTAGTTGAACGGATCGAATACTCTTTCAAAGTACAATATATACAATATTTTAATTTTAAATTGGTTCATTTTTTACAAAACTTGTTACTTATATTCATAACTAAAATATTCACAAGAAAAAGAAATATACTTGGAGACTTATTAAATTAATTATTATAGAGATCTAAAATATATATTTTATTATCATATTGTGTATTTTTCATTCCGCATCCAACCAACTATAAAATATGTTAATCTAATCTTATTTGAATCTGATAAATGGAATAAGATTTTACGATTTAGGTGGATTGATAAAATTATTTGCACATTTCTACTTATAAGGATATGTGTGAGGGAGGCTCGGATGATTATATTAATACTCAAAAATATCCCATAATAATTTTGAATAAATTTGGAAAATAAATATCAATTCTAAATGGATAGCAATTTTCTTCTTATTTTCTAACATTTATTTGAAAATATATTTATTTTAAAATAATTAAAATGTTAATAAAATATTTACTCCATTAAATTGTTTAAAATATCAATAATTTTTTTCATTTTCATTATTTAGTTTTAACAAATGTTTTTAATTAAAATAAAGAGTATGGAACTGTAAAAATTCACTCTAATTATTCGAATGAATTTTTATATGTAATTATATGTAAGGGTGGGAAGCGAATCGAAATTGTTTTTCTTATCGATCTGAATCCAATCCAATGTGAATGGATTTGAAGATTTTCAATCTGAATCCAATTTGATAATATAATCAATCAGAATCCGAACAGATCAGATTTTTTTGGATCGAATAAGTTCATATTGATATTAAAATTTATTTATAAATTATTTATATATTTATAACATGACATACACAAATTTGAATTTTAAATTGATATTTTTGTAACAAATATTATTATTTATAGTCATAACTAAAAAATAAAAAGAATAAGAAATATTTCTATACAATTATTAAATTTTTTAAAATATTTATATTTATTTTTAAGCTAAAATAATAATCTAAAATAATTATGGTATGTATAATATTAAATATAACATATTATATAAGAAAATATGTATTTATTTATAATTTAATAATAATTCAGTTCAGATTAGATACAATGTATTATAAAATATATCGATTCGAATCGAAACATATTGTATAATTTTAAATCTGAATCTGATAGATTGAATCGGATTTTTTAACGAATATAAACGAATTGTATAATTTTCAATTCATATTTGATCTGAATTTAAAATATATCATTCAATTCAGATGTATTGAATTTTTTAATTTAAATCAAATTATTTGATAAACTTATAAAAATATAATATCCTAATTGAGGAAAAGAAAATTCAAATTTTATGGATCACCATATAAAATGTCGACCTAGTTACATAGTTACATCCCACCGTGTACAATTTACTTGACAAAGTTACCTTTTTCATTTGTTTTATAAATTCATTTTTTCACAAACCAATCGGTGTGTTGTTCTCTTTCTTTCTCTCTGGTTTCATCAGTGCTTTTACTCTGAGAAACATTGTTCTTATCCTGCATTGACAATGGCTGCTTTAGCATTTGTAACTCTTATTTTGGCCATTACTGCTGGCCAATCGAGTATGCCTCTCTCTTTCCCTACCCTTCTTCTTGACCTTTTTTACTTTTTATTTTTTATTTCCCTTAAATCTTTAATGGGTTGTTCTTAGTTGTTTGTTTTGTTTTTGTTAAAATTGCAAAGATGGGAATTGGTGTGTATGCAAAAGTGGAGTTGGAGAGAATATGCTACAAAGGGCATTGGACTACGCATGTGGAGCTGGGGCTGACTGTAACCCAATCCATCCAAATGGGCAATGTTACAACCCAAACACTGTCAAGAACCACTGTGATTATGCAGTCAATAGCTATTTTCAAAAGAAAGGCCAAGCTCAAGGCTCTTGTGATTTTGCTGGCACTGCTACTGTTTCTGCATCTAACCCTAGTAAGTTTGATGGAAAACAAACTGCTCTTTTATCAAACACCACTAACTTCAATACTTAAATTTCAGTCTTTGGCTCTACAGCATTGAGTATTGAATAAATAAAATTTGGAAAATTAAATAAAATATCATATCTAAAATCTATGAAAATAAAAATAACACTTGTAATTTAACTAGAATTACATCAAATATTCCCACGTTTAATGTAAGATGTTAGAATTATTATTATTTTTATATAAATATTGCTTTTCTAATAAAATTTTGAAGATATAGTTTACCAACCACTTTAACAATCTCTTCCTTCAAAATTACTCTACTCTTATTAGTTAGTTTTTCAACTAATACTTTTTATTATTATCATTTGCAGGTTCAACTGGTTGTGTTTATCCTGCATCTGCCAGGTTTGTTTTCATTTCTAATTTTTTTTTCAGAAAAATAAATTATATATAATTCACTTGAAAAGAGTAATACATGATCACGTCCCATACTTTGTTAACTAATTATATTGACCAATTTTTGGACATTTCGGAATCTAACATCTGCTCTTTTTTTTTTTTTACCTAAGAATGTAACTCTCAACTATCGTAAATGAACACGTGTTTGCATACTCTCTGAAAGTC
This sequence comes from Hippophae rhamnoides, assembly GCA_033030585.1. Taxonomy (NCBI): domain Eukaryota; kingdom Viridiplantae; phylum Streptophyta; class Magnoliopsida; order Rosales; family Elaeagnaceae; genus Hippophae; species Hippophae rhamnoides. Next base: position 38,422,769 of record CM065436.1, read on the forward strand.
TATTTTGGTGTAAATATAAAAAAAAAATTGGTGTATCTCGTATATCTAAATATGTAACTAAAATTTACGATTTTTGGTGTCGGATAAGAGTCCGATTAACATAAACTCTCACCCGCCGGAAACAATTGTGATTCATGATGTTGAGCCAAAACTGATCATCGGAGGAATCTTTGGAGGTAAAAAAAAAAGAAAGAGAGTAGAGCAAAACTAGTTTTTTAGGAGAGCATACAAAAATCATGGCCTCTAGAGTCAAGTGTCACATTGGCATGTGGTATGGTGGGTCATTTGCACTATTCAATTTTGTCATTTTTGTGTGGATCCAGCTCTTATAGTTCTTCTAGGGTTGCCCTCTTATCACCGTCACTAATTAAGTCTTACTGGTTTAGGCATCTTTCATCTACTCCTAATCTCATTTTTAATTAGAAATTTTTTGGAAAATTCATTTGTACTTTCAAGCAATTAAATAGTTTATTTTAATTAATTGAGAATCTTTACAAAAATTAATGGCAATTAAAAGGGTATTTTTGTCCATCAATACTTATTACGTTGCTTAATTATTATTATTATTATCATTATTTTCCTAGTGAAAATTTGATTGATGTGTGAGAGGCCGGTTGATGTTGCAGAATAGCTTTATTATTTTATTTAGTGAAGTATATAATATATTAATAATAAATCATAATATTTAAAAATAATACATAATAATTGCATTTCATTTCTTTTTTTTTTTTTTGCCATAAATTTTAGTAAAAAATCTATAAGTCACGAACATCTAATAATTCACAAATTGTATTTAATTTAATTTAATTTAATTTATATAATTATATCTAAAGAACAAATTTTTAAGATTGTTATCATTGTTATATATATATAAATATTTGAATTCTTTTTGTTTGTGTTTTTTTCTTTTTCAGAAAAGTCTTGTCTATCTTTTCTTTTACACGATTGTAACTTGTAAGTGGTCGATAAGATTACAATATCTTCAGAATAATCTTTTTTTTTTTAATTGAAAAATTCTACTAGCCTTATTATTACCACAAACAATTGATAAATTGAGTTTTAATATTTTAATCAATAATTATTTATATGTTAATTACATTTGTAATATAAATTATTACAATTAATATGTTAAATAAATTGAGTTCTAATATTTTATTCAATGATTATTTATTTTGTAACATAACTGTATAAAAAAGTGATCTATAATCAAAATCTATTATGTTACATTGTTATTTTATACCTCCTCTTCTATCTCAGTAAAAAAAAAAAATTACACACTTACACAATCATTCATTCACACATAGGGTTCATATGTCCTTTAATATATAGCATTTATCGATGTGCTAATGGACAATTGTGTATATATATTTTCAAGTGTGATTAAACTAATAATGTGGATTAAAGAAAACATCATCTGATCTAAACGCTGATCGTATAAACCTTTTTATTGTCTTATTTAAGATTCCTTTGCATCGAATATGCATCTATCTTTTACTATACCTTCCTTTTATTTTCGGTGGGCAAAACATTATCTTCCTGTTAACCTAAATTATAATGTAGCTTTGATTTAAAATAAAAATTATAATGTAGCACATCACCTCAATAAAGTCTTATTGTGAATGTTATAAATCTCCTTACTCGTAGTTTAAGACATTGGTGACTAATGAGTGTATATGTGGATTACAACAAAAGTTCATATATATTCTTTGCTCCTCATATTATTTTCTTAATTTTTACATTTTGATCCTTTTAATTTTTATTACTTTTTGAAGTTTAATTTCAAAGTTTGTCTTTGTGAAAATTAAAAAATAAATTGATTTTAAGTGTTTAAAAAAATAATTAAATGATTAAATTTAAGAATATAAAAAAATATTTAAATTATTTGCGTAGTTAAAGCTCTTTGTTGGTTTGCCCAATGTGATTGCTATTTTTGTGGTTTGACTAATAATATCGTAGTTGTATACCTTACTCATTACCCTTCTTCATTTTTTAAGTTTCTTTTCCTCTCTCATGAAATATGCTCTACAATCATTGTGATCCAATGTTTTTCATTTTTTTTTTTTTTTTTTACCGAAAAAAAGATTGATGTTGATAAATCTGAAAGAAAATGAATAGTGAAAAAAGCTAAAATAGTTCTTTATACTATGAGTTGTTCTACTATTATAATCAGACAAAAATATAATTAATATTTTTAACCCATAATATTAATAACTTTTCAAAAAGTCATTGTAACTTTTCAAAAAGTTTGAATTTTTTTTTACTTGGCAATGCATTATGCAGTGCAAGTAGAAGTCAAAAGTTTGTGGTAATCAAGAAATAAAGGGTACAGTTTTGTCTCCATTGTGATGGGCAATTTTGCCTAGCTCTGGCTACATATATATATATAGTGTCTGGGAGTGGCAGTTGCTTTTTATAATGTGGAACAATTATTTTGAGTGCGACTTGTTAGGAAGGCCTTGAGATGATCAGTTCTTTGAGATTTGAGAAAGCTTTTGTAGATTGTAGCGTTCTCGAGGATTGTGCCCTTGTTGTATTACTTGCTACACTGTTGTAACTGAAACACACCACTAAAATTAAACCATGTTTTGGTTGATTTCCATTAAATTTATAGCATGACTAAGAATTACTGATTTGGTTTTTACCAAGCACCTTTTTTTTTCTACAAGAAGTGAAGAACAAAAAAATATGGCTTTTGGTAAGAACCAAGCATGCCAAGTGTGATCGAGTTTGTAGTCATTAGTTAGAAAGAAAAAGCTAAGATGAAACTCTTGTCCAAGCAAACCATGTAGATATGTTGCATGCTTTGTATTGATTCGCTTAATAAATACTGAGTTTCAAACTAATAATCATTTTAGTGATTGTTATAGTAATGAGGTCACATTAGAAGTGCTCGTGTCAAATGAACTTAAACTAGTCTAACTCACTTAGATTGTGCAAAAGGGAAAAGTTTCTAGTTCTAGCTTGTTTGGTCACGAAGGCATTGTAATTTTTACAAATTTCAAATTAGTGTTACCATCTTTTTGAATTTTTTTATTAATTTTTTTTATTATATCATATACATGGTTTCTGTTTGATATGATCTTTTATTTTTTCCCAAGCCGTTTGATATGATCTTAATTAGCAGTATTGTGGTTTATATAATGGTGTTGTGGTTCTCTTGTTATAATTCAGCTCTACAGGCACTAGTGCAACACCATCTACAGGGACTGGTACAACACCATCTACAGGCACTGGTACAACACCATCTACGGGCACCAGTACAACACCATCTACGGGCACCAGTACAATACCATCTACCACCACACCATCAACAATGAATCCATCCACCAACACTCCATCGACAACCACACCATCCTCGACATCGACAACCACCACACCATATAGCACAACACCATCTACTGGGGTTTTTGGGACTGGTGTAGGGCCAAGTGGAGCTGGCATTAACACTGATGACAGCAGTGGACTTAGACTTGTAAGCACTAGCTTGTCTCTTATCTGGCTTGTTGCTTTGGTGAGCTTGACGTTAGAGTAAAGGATGGTGAAAACAAGTGGGGTAGCTTGTGGCAGATATTATGCTGTAATTCAATGTGCAGAGATTGGCATGCATGTGATTCTGCTATTATTTTGTAGGTTTTCATCTAAAGACAACCTTGCTAGTATTTTTTCCCCCCTTTTGTTTGTCTTGTTAGCGCCTCTATATGTGAAAGAAAATGGGTTTCTTGGATTCCTTTTATATCGTGTCACTAGTGGAACTGTGGATTGAAGTAATTTTCTTTGATGTAATCTATTAGTTGGATGAATTGTTGGAGCTTATCTAAAGTAGCCTACGTTGAAGAATACACTTTTTAAGACCCCTTCTGTTCAACATTCGTTTTAACTTATTAATTTACACTCAAAATTAAATATGTTTAAAAAGAAAATTTATTTTAAAAGTAGTGTTTGCTATTAAAAGTTTTTCTTAAAGGAAAGACAACACGTTTTATCCATATTTGTAGTCATCCATCGTTGGAGTTGTTGGATCTTCGGCTATTTTTGTGCTTCTGAACACTTTAAAAAAAATTGAATGTGATCAAAAGTAATGAAGGTATAAATATGAAAAATTTCATCTATGTTTTACATTAGACAATGTTAAGAATGGAGTTATGATGTACAAGAATTAAAGTTAGATAAAATTGAACATAAATAAAATAAAATAAAAACATTTACAGACATTACTAGAAACGATCTGGAACCAATATGAAAGGAATAATTTTGTGGTAAAGATATCTAATATAAAAACCTACATATTTTTAAGAAATATAAGTAAAAATAACAAAATGCACATAAATCTATTAGATTATATCATGTGTAATTTAATCCCTCTTAAAAACGATATTTAAGTCTGACAAACTAAAAGACTAAACGATACAAAACTAAAAGACTAAACGATAACGTTTCAAATCTACAAAAACTAAATGTAACAAATGACCTAATCTAATAGACTCTCGTAATACCTCACACTAATCTGTATTAAATATGCTCCATATGCAATACCTTGCACATTTTAAGTCTGACATTCAATGACCCATAAGAGACGTTACATATTTTTTAAGCTGGATGTAAGGTCTCCAAAACTTCAACGAGAACACAAGCAACACCCATCAAAACACTGGCAAGACCTCATAGCTATGAGATGAAAATCTTTTGATATTTTTATTAGATTATTTGATGTTTGATTCATTTATCAAAAATAAGTAATTGCGAAAGAAAGAAAAATTCAGAAATTTCAACTGCACTACTAAAGACCAACTTGAGGCCCATCAAGCGGGATATTATCTTTCACATTTTAAGAGAGAAATTTGTCTGGAAAAGTAAAAACTAAAATGAATTCCTATATCTGACAAACGTACAATTAAAGCTACCAAGTCCTAATCAGAAGGAGGAAGTAGGAAATGGAAACAAAGGATCAATGTTTTTATTTCAGTATGTCTTTTTCTTGATGCCACATAATCTCCAGTTCTCTCGAGTACATTCATTCTTGCATGATGATTAAACCGATCCCATGCTGAAAAAAGTTGACAAACTTCAACAAGCCTCTTGCCAGATTGGAGCAGCTAAATAATGCAATATACAATTCTCTCTCTGATGCTTCAGGCAGAGCAGCATATCTATTTTCTTAAAATAATCATAGGCAAGTTTATTAATTTTGACGAGCATCATCTACGTAATTATAAAAAAAAAAAAACAAACAAACACACTTGTCTAAAACCTTAAGTATCAACTGATAGTGTGACACTAAATACTAAGGGCATGTTTGAATAGTGGTGTATCAGACAAAGGAATGGAATAGCCATTCCTTTTCCTTTTTGTAGGAACACCAATTCTTTTGTGAGAAGGAATATGAATTCTTCTTCACTGGAGAAGAAAAATGACCTCCCAAAGGATTATAATTCTAATATATTTTTACCAAAAAGCCTCTTAATTACTAATAAAACTACATTATTGCTACAGACAATAGAGGGTATTTTGGGAAAACTATTTAAAAAATTAACTCATTCATTTCCCTTATTCTATAATAATTACCAAACAAAGTAACATGAATTACAATTCCTATTCCTAGTTTTCTATTCCCATGAATTGATATTCCTGATCAATCAGTAATTCCAAATCTGTGAACTAAACATGCACTAAATGTTAACTATTTAATATTATTATGCAAATAATAATTTGTTGAAAACAATCTTTACATCAAAGGCAGCTGAACTTCCATAATGGAAAAACTTTCAAATTTAATTTATGGAAATAAACTATGTTATATGTAAACCACTCACTTGAATTGATCAGCAGGAAATTGTTAGTCCTCATCACTATCGTAAACAACAGCCATTCTGCGATGAGTAGTAGTCTTCCTTGGAGGAGATTCCTCATCTGATCCAACCCCTTTGCGCTTTAGATTGCCTTCAGACACCTTAATCCTTTGCTTTGGCTCCTATAAAATATTTGAGAGAAAAATAAGATTGCATGTAATTATTTGATACAGCAAAAGGTTGAAGGTTCTCAAAGTTTTTAACAGGGAAAAAACAATGACAGGAAACAAAAAACAAGCCATCTCAGTCCACAATTCAATCAAAAAAGATTTTAAAAAAATAAATAAATAATTGAGCTGGTCTATTTCTTACCATTACATGGGGAAGCATTGACATGGCTGCCAAGTTTTTGATCATAAAAGTAACTAAATAACAAAGCTTAATATTCAATCACATGTCAGAAGACAATAAAAAAATGTAGCTGATATGTAATACACCAGGAAATGCTTTCATTCATCCATTAGTACCCCTAAAAATAAAGTAAGGGTTCGCACTTGGTCTTCAGAACCTTAATTTTGTCAGTTTACTAATTTTATTGTTTAGAACCTTGATATGTTAAAAATAAAAGAAAAAAGCCCCAAATCAATAGCCAATATAATTGAAAACTAGTAGTAGTGGTGGTGGTACTAGCACTAGTAATTGTGTAGTAGGCACAGTTTCTTTACTTTCTAGAAACTTAAAAAATATGAAACATGCAAAGATGCAAGCAAATTGAAATATACCAATTATCTAGAAGCACTATGAGACTTTCTATATTCTCTTTTTTAAGAGAAGAAAAGTGACTTTCTCACATTATTACTACAAAATAATCATGTGATAAACAACTTACTCACAGAAAGAACAAAGGGAATAAAAAAATCAAGAGAGAAAGATACCTCAGCCTCCTCTTCTTGCTCCGATGCTTCATTCATTTTTGCCTCTTCTTCATCTTCTTCTTCTTCCTCCTCTTCATACTCTGCCTCCTCAACCCTTTTATGTGGAGATCTCTCATCTTCTTGCCCATCACTTTCATATTCAGACTCACCTCTATCACTGTCAGAGAAATCCACTTGATGGCGTGAAGACTTTCCAGCTGAAAGAGATGATTTGCGAGGTATGTCTTCGGTCCCATGAGGCTGAATTTGCAAGATCAAATGGTTAAGCAAGAATAGAACATTTTTCACATGCTTATCATGGAGTGTACTTGGAATTCAAGTCAGAGACCTTCTTAGCGTTTAAAATGCGTTTCTCTGCTCGGGCTTCAACTTCCATATCTTCCTCAAAGCCCAGACGGGAACGACGAGAATCATAGTAATCTGCTTCTTCATCCTGACAAGAGACGAGATGGAAGATCAAACAACATAATTTTAAGTGTGCTTGAGCTTTAACTCATATACTCACATTCTGGCAACATGAAATCCTCCACATATGTCCACTTTATACCCAGTTCTACAGCTTTACACTAGTAAAACGTAACCCTAGTGTATTTTACTTATTGTAAAATTGAGCATAAAGTGGACAAACGCGGAAAAATTCATGACTTGGTTAAACGGTGAGTATTTAGGGCAATTTTCTCAGATGCTAATAATTAATTGAGGAAAAAGAAATTTAAGCCTGTTATCCAATGAAGAAAGGCTCTGCCCCATCTCAAAACTATTAGAATGAAAATCAAATTATTTAATAGCAATGATTTCTTTATCATCTCAGACTGTTTGATTGGATCCGAATTATGTATTCGAACTTTGATAATCTACCAATCAAGCAAACATAAGGAATTTGGTTCTACCTCATCAAGAGCATCTTCCAAGAACCCTGGTGAAAGTTGCCGCCTCCTATCCACAAATGGTGCATACTTCTTGTTTACCTTTTCTTTCTTCCGGTTAAGGAGCCAATTAGCTCTTAATGTTTGACTTTCAGCCTACAACATATATGTATTACAAGGTAAGCAATCATCCTGTGACACTCATACAAAATGCATCTATATACAAAAGTTATACCTTCTCTTTTTCCTCTTTTTCCCTCTCAGGATCAATATCCGTGATGCAGTTTTTCACTTTGTATACTTTTTTATGTCGGGAATCAACAAGAGCAGTCAAAAGCCTATGAGAATTTGATGACAAAGATGATGGCATAAACCTCATCTTTCTCAATAGCCTTCCTTGTGATTGAAGGATTCCCTGCAAATATGGAATTTAAGGATTCAAGAACAGCCACTAGAGGAAATGATAAAGTTACTGCTGATTACAAAACATTAAGCCAATTTCTATATCTCCAATATCATAAGTACATGGTCAACCAAACCATGCGTTAGAACTAGAACTTAGAATTAAATGCTTCAAACTATAATCATTTGGCTATCCAGTATGTGTACTTCATCTTTACATTTAAAGTCCAGCATTTTAGAACTTCACAACTATAGTTCTTTTCCACAAGCAACACTGCAACAGAACATTTGTGTACTTTCCTCGGCTTATTCTCAACTGGAAGGGGACAGAAGAGACCAGGAAGAACAAAGACCAACAATAACCCTTAAAAAGAGAGATCCCAGTCAAATTGAAAATGAGATAACTCCTCGACCAATCAGCATGAAGAAAACAGAAAAACAAGGTTTGAAAAGGATGTATTATGAGTTGAGGAGTTTTTGACGTTAGGCATAGGTAGCAAAGCAGTATGAGTGGTAACCCCATTCTCTACAGCCTTGAAATAATTTCTCCCACAATGCAAGTTGTAAGCCTAATTTACTAGCTTAATACCATGAATGAATAGGAAAACACTAATAATAAAACGTTTATAACATAACAACGTCATAATATCACCAGTGGAAAAACAAGATACTTTCTTCTCGTGCAAAATAAATATGAATAAGGTATGACTACTAAACTCAAAAATACTAAAGATTATGATGGAGACAGATTACTGATAGAATTGGGGTCCTTTAGACAAAACACATGACTTCATTTGCCCTCTGCAAACTAGTTTTTAGTCTAATGTGGGTTCAGTTGTTGGTAGGGGTGTCAAACAGGTCGGGACGGCACAGTTCATTAAAATTTTGGCACGGCACGACACGACATGGCACAGCTCATGAGACTAAAAAGAGAGCATGGCAAGGCCCTAACCAGCGGCCCATGACAGACTGGCCAGTCCAGGGTAGCACACAAAGCCCAATTCTCTTAAAATCTAATTCGGCCAAATATGTAACACCCCATTCCTTATACAGAAAGAAAAAAATATTGTTAAGAATATATTTTATGTAATTACAATTTTACTCTCAATATTACCCAAAATACCTTAATTTAAAAAAAATCAAATTACAGGACAATGGTATTCCGATCTTTTAGTTAATTATGTTTTTTCAACACAAGGTATCACACTTTTATTCTTAAGATGATACATGTCCTCGTGACTAATAAAAAAAAGAGAAGAGAAAAAAAATGGTGTTTCTAAGATGTGAGTATTATGCCCACATGTCTTACTCACCTTCTCTTATCTTGTTAGTGCAAGCTAAGAAACTTGGCACGAAATTAGTTGGAAATAAAGAAGAAAAAAGAAAGAATAGGAGAAAAAGAAAGAAGTGGAAAAAGATAGAGATTCTAAGTTAAAGCATAGCTACCTAATTGCTTTTGCATAAAATTGAAATGAAAGCTGAGAAAGCGTCATGAATAATTAGACTTAGGTTCATATATCCTTAGAAATGTATAAATGTCTATTTTATGATAAACTTTACGTTTTTTCATTTCAAGTTTTCCACACAAAGTTATACACGTTTAACTGAAGATGGTTCTATGGAAATCATACTGAAAACCTTGTTTGAAACCAATCTATATTTTTGTTATTTAAAATGGTTTTACATATAGAAATTGGGTGATTTATATCATGTTTTAAAGCTTAAGATATCTAGTTTTATAAATGTTTTACGGTTTTTCATTTTGAATTTTCTAATAGTGATTTAATTCAGGGTATGTTCTATGGAAGTTAAGTTGAAATATCACGTTTTAAACCGACCAGTATTCTATGTTTTTAGAAATGTTTCATATATGATAATTGAGTGTGTAATATCTTGTTTTAAAGGTTGAAATGTCTAGTCTTGTTATCCTTTTACAGGATTATGTTTGGACATTTCTATAAAAATTTATACCCATTTATGTGATGACATGTTAGCATTGTTTTAAAACTGTTTCTAGTGAGATGACACAAACTGAAATTTCAGTTTATAAAACATATTTAGTGATCTAAAATGAAAATATATTAACTCTCTAGAAAGATGAAAATGTCTACTTTTTGGAGTGTTTTGACAGATTATAATTTGTACATTTTCACTTGTAGTTATGTGTATTTTAATGATGAAACTCTTTTTGATGATTTCAAAAGACATTTCACCCATATTCATAGCTAAAGAGCTGAGTTCAACGAATGATTTTAAAATATTATTAAATAGCTTTAGATCTATTTTACTTATAAGTTTAATGAATTTCATAATGTCTTTTTTATTTGAAACTAAGAACGTAAGTATATCGAAACTACAAGTAATAATATGCTTTCTACTTAAGTATTGAAGAGGGTATTGAGTTATATTTTAACAATTCATGTTTTAATATTTTTATAGTAGTATTCAATTTTAGATTAGTCGAACTAATTATGATGTTATTTTTGTTTCTGACACAGGTATGATCATAGGATGGATTGATTCGGAATACATTTCAATGCAACTAAAACAATAGCTATAATACAATAATGTGAGTAATATTCAACAATTTTAAAACTTGATCATATGAATTTACATTTTTTCTTGGCTATTTAGTTTCAGCAACCAATTGATTCAAATATTTAGTAAAATTCATGCATATGAATATGAGATTTTCAATGCAGTTAAAATAGATTTTCAAAATAACATATTAGTTATTTATAATAGTGAAACTAAAATGCCTTACTATTAGAATTAGTTATATTTAACTTAAAAATACATGTTTCATGTCAATGCATTTTATGTGTCTATCATCAAGCCATGTTATGAAAACGTATTTACCTTTTGACACTTGAATCAACTAGTACATAATCAACAATATCAGAACGAGAATTATGATTTCATGACATCCTTGAGAACACCACTCACATTCAAGTAAATTCAATTGGTTTTATTAGTATATTTTTTTAGCATTAAAGTTTAAAGTGTATTAACTTATTTTAACAAGAATTTGAATAACACGTTATATGTTAGTTTCAATGCACTTCCAATATGAAAGTACCATGAGAATATATTTTATTATCCTAACCAACAAGCTAAAAGCAAGATAATTTGCAAGCAATTTCAGCTTCAGATTAAGTCAGTTTTATTATATATGTTTTTATAAGTTTACAAGTTAAGTAAATATTTTAAAAATTCCATAGTACTTTCCATTCAGTATTTAGTGATAGTTAACTCTACTCAATATTCAAAATATTCAGTTTTATTTGCTAAGACATCATGACCAATAGATTTGGTCCAATTCAACTCAGTATGATATTTACCAACTCAGTATAATATCATATCATATCAATTTAGTATAATGTCACCAGATCATTATGATATTTATCAATTCATTTTAATTCACTTATCAGATCAATTCAGTATAATATTACTGGATCAGCATGATATTTATCAATTCAATTCAATATAATATCAGATCAATTCAGTATAATGTTATCAGATCAATATGATATTTATCAGTCTAATTCAATATGATATGTATGAATTCAGTTAAGTCGATACGCACATGACATATGTATCACCAAAGCCAAGTCATTTTAATGGTTCTATCAAGTACGTTCTCCACATGTTTAGTTAAGAGCTAGCACTAGTGCTAGATATTGTTGTGATATAAATTACATTAAATGAGATAATGAAAGCAAATCTGAATGTATTGTAGTATTTAAACGATTAATCAAAAGAAATAGCTCTTTAGCCAAGCGTCGAGAGGCTTGGTTCTGTCCTAAAGAGCACAGCTCAACACAAAGGACTCTTTGTCCTCTAAACCCATTCCTTGCTGCTTATAAAGCCTTATTTTTTATTCTCTCCTATAACAGAATTATAACTGAATTCTCTAACCAACTTCCTCTCCCATGTGCATAACTAAACATTACGGCCAAAATTACGCATCAGCACCTATTGAGGACATACCTGATTTGTCCTTACGCTTAGAATAAGTAAAACGAACCTGTGGTCTTCCAAAACATTCACCCTGTCCTCAAGATGAAACTCAAGAAATTGTTTCTATATCATATAAAAATCCTCCCAGGTTGCTTCAAACTCAAGTAGAGTCTTCCATTTTAATAAAACTTCCACATCCCATGTTGACCTTGGCCTTTTGGTCTAACTCCCAATAGCAATTCAGGTTCCACCACTAATTCCAACTCAGAAGCCAACTGGAATGGTATCACAGGAGAGAAATTAGTGACCCCATGAGCTGATCGCAACTGTGAAATATGGAATATAGGGTGTATATTTGCTGTCGTGGGCAGTTTCTGTTTATAGGCAACCTTTCCAATGCTTTGGAGGACCTTATAAGGTCCATAGAAACGAGCAACTAACTTCTCATACTTGCATTGAGCTATGGAACGTTGCCTATAAAGCTTCAACTTTAGAAAGACTAAATCTCTAACAGTAAACTCTTCTTGGTGTCTTTTTCTATCGGCTTGTAGTGTCATCTTTTGTTGAGCTCTTAATAGATGCATTCGTAGGTCATCCAAAATTGCATCCCGATCCTCCAACATTTGATCAACTGTTGAGACCAAAGTCATGCCTGCTTATAGCGAAAAAGATGTGGAGGGTCACATCCATATATAGCTCGGAAAGGAGTACACTATGTAGAAGAATGAAAAGAAGCATTGTACCAATACTCTGCCGACACCAACCATTTAGCCCAAGTACAAGGCTTCTCCGAAACAAAACAACGCAAATAAGTCTCAAGACATCTCACCTCTGTCTGTCTATCAGTTGGAGGGTGATACGTTGAGTTGTGTTGTGCTTAAGAGTTACACCTTGTAACTTGACAACTCACTCTAACAGTGACTCAAAAATGCTCGATCTCGATCAGAAATCATGGATTGGGGAATACCATGAAGCCTGACGACCTCCTAAGCATCCTAATCAAAAACTGTAGGAAATCAATCTAGGCATATGATTGATTACTAAGCAGTCCATGATTTCCAGGAGGAAGTTTCATGATTTCCAGGGAGATTTCCAACTTTATTTCCAACTTTGTATTAGTGTGTCCCAGCTATATCTTAGTGTATACAGCTGTATATTAGTCATAACAATTGTATAAATATATGTTTTGTATCAAGAAAACTGAGAAGAAAGGGAATAAATATAATACAACTTTAAGAGAGCTTATTTTCTTTGGAAAGACCTTATTGGCCGTTGGGCTTGGCATTTTCAACACTAATTTACAACAAAAACTCTAGCCACAGACATAGCAATAAATGGTGTTTCAAGCCGATAAAATGAGCATACATGCTTAATCAGTACACAACCACAAATATACCCCCTCAGAGAGTGGTAATTCTTCAATGAAGTCAATAGTAACTTCATCCCAATCTTGAGCATGTAAAGGAATGGGTTGGAGTAACCCAGTGAGAGTAGTAGCTAGTAGGGGTGTCCAAAAATAGGTCTAAATCGGACCGAACCGAGCAATTTTTTAAATGAAACAGTCCGGTCCGGTCCGTATTAAATAAAACCGATTTTAAAACGATCCAATCCGATTAAAAAATATTAAAAACCGGTCGGACCGAACCTGACCGATTTTATTAAATAAATAATTTTTATTATTTAAAATATTATAAACCCTAGTATATATATATTTTGTTTTCGAATTTAGGGTTAAGTCGTCACTCGTTAACGCTTAACCCTAACCCTAAAAATCAATCTCTCCTCTGCGCTCGCCTTCAGTCCTTCACCACTTCGCCGTCTACGCTCTGTTTTCGCCACTTCTTCGTCTACGCTCTGGGTTTGGCCGTCGTCGCTTCCACCAGTAACTAGCCATCGTTCCTCGTGTTGATTCCACCAGCAGCTAACCACCGTTCCTCTCGTTGCTTCCACCAATAGCTAGCCATTGTTCCACACGTTACTTCAACCAGAAACTATCCACCTCTCCTCGCGTCACTTCCACCAACAACTAACCACCTCTCCTCGCGTCGCTTCCACCAATGACAACAATGGACGAAAATCACAAAATAGGTATGTGGTCTAATACTCTTTAGTCTTGATGCAGTAGTACGGTAGTAGTTTTTTCCTGAATAAACCGAATGGTAAGTCTAAAGTCTGAACTCTAAAATCTGAATAGTATGTCGTTTTTTTGTTAATTTGAAGTTTGAACTCTGAAATCTGAATGGTATATCATTTTTTTGTTAGTCTGAACTCTGAAATATGAATAGTATGTCATTTTTTTGTTAGTCTGAAGTCTAAACTCTGAAATCTGAATGGTATGTCGTTTTTTTGTTAGCTTGAAGACTTTGAACTGTGAACTCTGAAGTTTGAACATTTTTTTCTCACAGAGTTCATTTTTTTTAAATGGTGGAAAGTGGAAACTAATTAATACTGTTAGAATTTATTAATGTTTGATCATTATGAATTTCAAGAGGTATAGGTCTACCCTCGAGAATGAAAAATCTATGTCATCAAGAATATGTACATGTACATAACTTATTTTTCAATTTAAGCTAATTATAATCATCATGATGCATTCCACCTTTCTTATATCCATCATGATCTTCTCTTAGAAGGTAGAGTTATTTTTTACCTGTTGGATCTGATTCCAATTCCCATCAAATTGTTATGAGTATTTATTTGATCTAGAAAGTTAATTAAACTTGGAGCTCAAATTCATGTATTGCTAGTCTGATAGTAGTTTTTTCTTGATTAAACTGAATGGTAAGTCTAGAGTCTGAATTCTAAAATCTGAATAGTATGTCGTTTTTTTGTTAGTCTGAATATTTTGAACTGTGAACTCTAAAGTTTGAACAATTTTTTCTCACAGAGTTCATTTTTTTAAATGGTGGAAAGTGGAAACTAATTAATACTATTATAACTTATAACTTGGGATTAAATTGTTCGTATGATGCCCCTCTTTTAAAGCTTAATTATTTTGATTAAATTCTCTTTATAGATTAAATATATATAGTTTATTTTATTAATGTTTGATCATTATGAATTTCAATACCCCCGAGAAAATAAAATCTATGTCATCAAGAATATGTACATGTACATAACTCATTTTTCAGTTTAAGCTAATTATAATCATCAGGATGTATTCCACCTTTCTTGTACCCATGATCTTCTGTTAGAAGGTATAGTTATTTTTTACCTCATTTGGATCTGATTCCAATTCCCGTCAAATTGTTATGAGTATTTGTTTGATCTAGAAAGTTAATCAAACTTGGAGCTCAAATTCATGTATTGGTAGTCACTGGTAGTAGTTTTTCCCGATTAAAGCTGAATGGTAAAGTCTGAAGTTTGAATTCTAAAATCTGAATAGTATGTCATTTTTTGTTATTAGAACCTACGAAATCTGAATGGTATGTCATTTTTTGTTAATCAATCTGATCTTTACAAATTGCCTTAATATAATCATGAGTTCACGAATACATTGATCTTTACAATTAAATGTGTTTTTTTATTAACATGATTTGTTAATATAAATTTTTATATATGATTTATATATAAGCTGTATTTTTGTCATAAAATGTACATAAATTGTGGTGTTTTTGTTTTATAGGTTCTTATTAAATCATATTAGTTCTTAATTTTTAAAATGTACATAAACAATGTTTAAATTAATATTGTTATAAATTGAATAAAGTTTATGAATATCAAACTGTATTATTAATTCATTAACGCCTGATATCATATATGCAGGTAATGCAGCTATAAACTAAATATTTATGCAGATAATTATATTTTAAATGTAACTAATCCACAAAGTTAATAAATAATAAAAAACAGTTTTTACTAGCATTCAATTGTACAAAATTACCATCTTTGTATTGTAGTAGCACCAAACATTTTGTGAAGCCCTCAAATTCAAGGTAATGTCCTAGATTGTTGTCCTATGCTAGAATGTTACACTTTGGTGATTGATATTATGTTAGTTTTGAAATAATTTTTGATTAAGTACAAAAAGTAATATTTTAATATATTAAGAATATGTACTAATCTATATTCTATATATAGGTGATGATGTACATGAGTTTATTGGAACAAGTCAATTTACAGACTTTGCTATGTACATGATTGAAGACATTGAACACGAAATTCATCCAGAATGAAATGGAAAATACACCACTGAAATTTAAATGACTAAATGTCTTGAGGGAATAAGTAAGTAATGTTCACCTTGATAATGAATCTGATATAAAGAAACCAAAAAATTTTAGGTCAGAAATATAGAATCATTTTTCATATATTTTACCCTGTGATGTAGAAAATCCTAGAGCTACATGTCATTATTGTAAAAAAAGTTATGATGCCCATCCCACAAGGAATGGAACTACTTCAATGATACATCAATTCAAAAATTTATGTAAGAAGATTCCTAAAGAAGTAGATAAAGGACAAAAGATGTTAAGTTTTCAAACACAAAAAAGAGAGGATGATAGGACAACTCATAAATTAGTTGTTGTATCATTTGATGCAAAACGTGCTAGAGTTACTTTGGCAAAAATGATTATTATTGATGAATTGTCTTTAGGTTTGTTGAGAGTGAGGGATTTAAAGATTTTATATCTGAAATTTGTCCTAAGTTTCATGTGCCATCTCGACAAACAATTTCTAGAGATGTGTTTCAACTTTATTTAGATGAGAAAAAAAGTTTGAAGAACTTTTTCATAAGTGAAAAGCAAAGAGTTTGTCTTACTAGTGATTGTTGGACTTCAATTCAAAATATTAATTATATTTGTCTAACTACTCATTATATTGACAAAGATTGGAAATTACAAAAGAGAATTATAAAATTTTGTCAAGTTGAGAATCATAAAGGTGATACAATTGGGAGAGTGATAGAACAGAGTTTGCGTGATTGGGGTATATGTAAGGTATTCACCATAACACTTGATAATGCTTCCTCAAATGATACTGATGTGTCATACTTGAAAAGAAAGCTAAAAAATTGGAATGATGGACTTGTTGTTAGTGGAGAGTTCTTTCATGTGCGATGTTATGCTCATATTTTGAATTTGATTGTAAGAGAAGGACTTAAAGATCTTCATAGTACTATTATGAGTATTCGTTACATTTGTGAGATATGTTAGATCCTCTCCTTTGAGATTACAAAAGTTTAAAATGTGTTCTATTAAAGAAAATATTGAGTCCCGAAAGGAAGTGTTGTCTTAGACGTGCCTCTGAAGATGGAACTCCACATATCTAATGTTAAAATCTTCTTTAGATTTTCAAAAAGCATTTAATCGCTCTTGAAGAAGAGGAAGGAACAAACTTTATTTCTTATTTTCATGAGGAAGCGATCGAATGTTGGGCATGACATTAGATGATTGGAAGAATCTTGGTGTTTTTGTCAAGTTTTTGAAAACTTTTTATGACTCTACTTTAGCATTCAGTGCATCTTTATGGACCACTTCAAATTTATATTTTACAGAACTACATAACATTCAATCTCAAATACTTAAATGGTGTGGTTCTGATGACTTGTTGAAAAATATGGCTATTAGCATGAAAACAAAATTTGAGAAGTATTGGGGAAATGTAGACAAAACTAATAAGATTTTGTATGTTGCATTTGTACTTGATCCAAGGTACAAATTAGAGTATTTGGAATTCTTATTCGAAGAGATTTATGATTTAGAAATTGTTCAAAAATTGAGGGATAATGTCAAAAATATTTTTATGGATATGTTCAAAACTTACTATATGTTAGTGCATGGAAAAGATTTTCAATCTAATGTGACTCAATCACAAGATGTAATAGAAAGGATTCCTTCATCTGAGGAAGCAAGAAAGTTGAAGTTTCTTAAACGCTTAGAGGAGAAAAATAGTTTGGAATTGAAAACCGAGGTTGAGAAATATTTGAACACCCCATGTGAAAATGTCATGTTGGATAAGTTTGATATATTAAAATGGTGGAGGGCAAATTCTTTTAGGTTTCCTATCATCTCTCTCATTGCACGTGATGTGTTAGCAATTCAAGTTTCAACTGTTGCATCAGAATCAGCTTTTAGCACAGGAGGACGCATTCTTGATCCATTTAGGAGTTCTTTGAATCCTAAAATGATAGAGACATTAGTATGTAGTCAAAATTGGTTTCGTTCTTCCATTAATAATGACAATGTTCTCTTACCAGAATACAATGATGACTTAGACATTTATGAAGATGTTGATTTTGTTTGATGGTAAAGTTCATTAAAGACACTACAATGATCGTTGATGATTAATAATGGGTAAGTTTTAAATATTATTATCCAATGATGTATTGTTGTTGATTGTGAGTTTTGATGTTTGTAACTTTGTATATGTATAAGAATTCTTTGCAAATGAGATATTTGGAATTCATTTCTTCATGTCTAATCTTTTTTTTTATTTTAGATTTTGATAACATCTTATTTATGTATTTAACAATAATATCTATCTATGTATGATTATAAATAAGCATTATATTTGATTGCATCCTATTAAATTATATCATATTTATGTATTATTAATTGTTAAAAAACCGTTCAAAACTATTAACCAAATTGGACCAAACCGTTCGGTTATAACATTTTAGATAGCCGAATGGTCTGATCCGGTCCGGTTTCAACTATATGAACGGTCTAGTTTGGTTACATTTTTTTAGACAAAACCGGACCGGACCGAACCATGGACACCCCTAGTAGCTAGATACTTGATCTGTTGATAAACTGTGTAATCTTGCACAAATTTAATGACATCTCTAGGAATGCCAACACAATATAGCTCAGCTACGATACGTTGGTAAGTTTTCAATTCTCCAGAATGTCCTCAAATTGGAGAATTGTGAAACTCTCCAATCATGGTTATAATAAGCTTGGAAGTGCGTGGGATGACTAAACCACCTTTGTAATATAGAACTCTCTGTTCCACGGTTTAACTCGCATGTTGTTGAGTGTTTGAAGTTATGTCTTCATGCAATTTTCTAAGAAACTCATCCTCAGCTAATTCATCTCATAAGATGTTACCCCATTGGTGCCATTGAGGAACTTGTAAGGCTGAACATTTCACTTGTTTAGGTATACAAGAAAGGGCATCACTAACTCTGTTACTTGCTCTACTACATTATTGAATCTCAAAATCATATCACATTAACTAAGTAACCCATTTCTAGTACTCCACTCCCATAATTCGTTGTTATAACAAAAACTTCGAACTTTGTTGATCAGTTCCAACTATAAAGAGCCTCCCGAGCAAATAGGGTCCCCACTTCACTACAGCAAACACTATGGCCATCAATTTTTTCTCATAAATTGACTTTAAATGAGTTTGAGTTCCAAGGGTATGGCTAAAGAAAGCTACAAGCCGCTGACCTTGTAAAAGTACTGCCCTTAGTCTAAATCTCGAGACATCTGTCTCAATGATGAAAGGTTGGGCAAAATCTAGCATGGCTAACACAGGCATTAGAGTCATAGCTCTCTTCAGTTCTTCAAAGGCCTTCCCAGCTTCATCATTCCATCCAAATTTATCTTTTTTTTTTAGCTGCTCCGTCAATGGTTAAGCAATGTTGGCATATCCAACTACAAACTCTCTATAGTAGCCTATCAAACCCAAGAAACCAAGTAACTTCCTCGGTTTGGTAGACGGTAACCAAGAAATCATGGCTTGAATTTTACCGAGATCAATTGCCATTCACTTTCTTGAAATGATGTGACTCAGATAAGCAATTGTAGTTTTGCCAAATTCATATGCGTAGAGCTTATTCCTTTGCAACACATCCAAAACCTGCATCAAATGCTGCTGATGGGTCTCCTCAATAGTATTGTAAATAAGAATGTCATCAAAGAAAACTAAAACAAATTTTCTAAGAAACAGGCGAAACACATCATTCCTAAGGGATTGAAATGTTACTGGGGCATTAGTGAGACTGAATGGCATTATCAGAAACTCATAATGTCCATCGTGAGTTCTAAAAGTGGTCTTTGGAAAATCTTCATCTCTGAGTCTAATATGATGGTAACCTTAGTTTAAGTCTAGTTTTGAAAAACCCCACACTCCATTTAATTCATCAAGGAGCCCGAGCCCATCAATAACAGAAATTGGACAATTATCAGTAACTGTCGCTTCATTCAGAGCTTTATAATCCATACAAAAAGACCAAGATCTGTCTTTCTTCTTAACTAACAAGACAAGACTTGAATAGGTGCTATTATTGACCTGTATAATTCTAGCAGCAAGCATTCCTTTGATCAACCACTCAATCTCATCCTTCTAAACATGGAAATAACAATAAGGTCGTACACTTATTGGTGAGTGGCCCTCCTTAAGTACAATAGAATGCTCACGTCCACAGACAAGTGGCAATCCTGGTGGCATATGGCATATTAAAAACAATTGCACGCTTAGATAAGATTTGATGCAAAAATTGGGACTCAACTGACCTATTTTCATTCAAAAAACCCATTTGGTTGAGTTCCACTAAGATTGCAGTGCCCTCATGTTTGATGGTCCTCATCATTGCCTTCAAGGAAACAAGTTTTGCAAAGGGATGAGTCTCAGTGCCCTCATGTTTGATGGTCCTCATCATTGCCTTCAAGGAAACAAGTTTTGCAAAGGGATGAGTCTCCCCGCAATGTCACAGATTCATTGCCTAATCTGAATTCATCACTTGTGTAATCCAATTTGTGTGAGTCGTACCCAAGGTTTCCAACCATTGAATTCTGAGGATTACATCCGCACTTCCCAACTCAAGTGGAAGAAAATCATCAATGATTAATTCCCTACAAGTGGAGTTATTTCTTGACAAATTCCTTCTCCACATATTGTATTGCTTTTCCAGTACCGATTGTCACTACATAAGCCTCTGTCTTGGAAACGGGTACAAGTAATTGATTCACAAGCTTTATAGAAATGAAATTATGCATTGCATCTAGATCAATTAACGTGACTTCCTGACCGTGCATTGACCCTTTTAATTTCATCGTCTTCGGAGATGTAAATCCCACCACAGAGTTAAGCGACACCTCTGTCAACGGTTTAATCTCCATCACCTCCAATTATAGTTCTGTTTTGATCAACCCATCATCCTCCTCTGCCCCCCAGCTCAAAATCATGAGTTATTACCACACATCTCCTTCGCACAGCAATGGCCAAGACACCACTTCTCATCAAATCGATAACAGAGACCTTTTTTCGCGTTTCTTCTGCAACTCAGAATCAATCAACCTCCTCACCTCACCATTCGACTTAGCTACGACAGTGCCACCCCCCAAAGGCTGTTGGAGAAGGATTCGCACATCCCTAGTCAGGTCATTAGCTTACGCACCACATACATCGTGAAGAGTTGCTTCCTCTTTCCAACTCAAAGAGAAAAGGCTACACTGAACTTCTCTTCAATTTTCTGGGCCAACTCCATAGCCCGACCCAAGTTATTAGGCTCCACTACCCTTATTTTGACCCGAATGTCAGGCCTCAACCCATTGATGAAATTCCTTAAGGCAAACTCATCAAATACATTCTCTAAGGATGTTGAAAGCTCGATGAACATTCGTTGGTACTCCCGAATGCTACCTTCTTGCTTTAGAATCAGTCATTGTTCATGGAGTGTACCATATTGGGTGTTACGAAACTATTTTAAGATCATCATCTTCATTTCTTCTATAAAATCACCGATCTTTTCTTGTTTTCCCATTGGAACCACAACAATACATCTCCCTCAAAACTAACAATAGCTACTGCCATTTTTTTCCTCATTTGTAAATCGATGAAGAGAGAAATATCTTTCTTCTTACATAATCCATCCATCTGGATTTGATCCATCAAACATCGACGTCTCTAATTTTTGAAATTGAAATCAAAAATCCTGGCGAGAACCTAAAAATGTTGTAATGCCACTATTTCCTTGTGAATCTATCATCATCGGAGTGAGCACCACTCCTTCCTTTGCTTTGTCAGACGACGATGAAGCAATTCAGGCCGAGTCTTCCTGTAATTGAAAGAGAAGATCCAAACGTTTATTCATGTCTAGTAACTCGTCTTTCAAATTACCCACCTCACAGTAGAGCTCTACCTATACCGCTTCCACTACCTTCTCCATCATATCCAAGCGTTGAGCAGCATTCTTAGCAACCATCTTCCCAAATTGGAATATTAGTGCTCTGATATCAATTTGTTGTGATAAAATTAGATAACAAGAGATAATGAAAGGAAATCTGAATGTATTGTAGTATTTAAATGACTAATCAAAAGAAACCGCTCTTTAGCCAAGCTTTCGAGAGGCTTGATTCTCTCCTAATGAGCACAACTCAATACAAATGACTCATTACCCTCTAAACCCTCTCCTTGTTGTTTATAAAGCCTTATTTTTTATTCTCTCTCTTCTAACAAAATTATAACTAAACTCTAACCAACTTCCTCTCCACATATACATAACTAAACATTAAAATCAAAATTAGACATAAGCACTTATTAAGGATATACCTAATTTTTCATTACGCCTAGAATAAGTAAAATGAACATGTGGTCTATCAGATATCTTCTCCGTGTGAACAAATCCCCAAGTGCTTTTGACATAATAAAATTAAAATACATTTCTTATGCTTATACTTTCTATTTGTATATTGATCACTTACACGTGTAGTTGAGAGCTAGCGACAATACTAGATATCTCATACATATGCAACTAGATACCCAAGTGCTCTTAGCATAAAAAATTCTAAGTACATATCTTATGGTTATACTTTTATTTGCATACTTATAATAGAATGTTATTTTATGTTAACTCATAAGTAATACATTATTATATTTTACAGATCAAACAGATATTCTTTTTATCATAATGTTAACTCATAGATAGTACGATATCATATTTTGAAGACCAAACATGTATCATTTTTATCAGTATTTCATTCACAGTTTTCAAGCTTACAATTACAGATATTTATAAAACTTATTCAGGCTTTCAAGCTCACCTTTTATATCCCCCCTCCCCCCGAAATAGGTAGTAGCTTTGAGAAAACATAGCGTGACAACAAGTTTGAGAGCATAGAATCAATCTTTTGTTGTACAGTTTAGATGATTTGATCTCTTTACCAATTTATACAGTAAATTTTAGTTGGTGTGTAAATGGACTGGACTAGTACTCAAGACTAAAAAACCTTATGATTTGATGTATAGCATGTATATCATGATTTATAACCATGATGATGGACATAAGTTACTTTTTGATTATCTACAAGATTATGATATCTGTTAGTATGTGAAAAAATATTATATGAAAATTGTTGTCATTTTTTTACAAGATAACCTAGTCCCAATTTAGGAAAAACTCTTCTAATACAGTAATGATTTTGACAAAACCTATAATAGGAAAAGGAAACAAGTTAGTCAATTAGCATGGTGTTCGAGATACGTCCCGTGCTATCTGGGAAAATTTGGGGCAGGTCTTGACAGAAATATATATTAAATATATAAATAAGTTAGCAACCTGAACTGGACGAAAAGGTTTTGGTTATATGCAGGGAAGCAAGTTCAACTCCCATGGACAAAATATTTTTCAAAAATTTAGTATAATATTAATATTTAATAAACTAAATATATTAAATAATATTATATATATATATATAAATGCAAAATAATGTGCCAACAAGCAACAAGCCGTGCCAGCCCATCAAGCACAACAACACGTTAAAGCCCGTGGGCCAAGAGTTGAGGCACGGCGCACGTATGGACCACAAACCGACATAGTACGTTAGTTAATGAGTCATATCCTCATGGTGGCAATTCGAAACCATGCAGAATAAAGTTAAAGATTAATGAGTACAAACTAATTTATAAAAAAAAAGACAACACAAGTTTTAGGACCCCACTCCTCTACCCCGAGAGGGGCGTTCACTTCAAACAAACAAAATTGCGTTCACATGCTATGCCAATTGGATGCAATGTTCTTCAGAATGCTACCAAAACTACCTTAGCACCTCAATGATAATATTAATCTACATGTAATCAATGAAAAATTGATTGGAACGATGACCAGACATCAGAATTTATAAGATAGTAGGCAACATGAAATAGAGATACATAAAGTACAGCTACAAGAAATCGTCAACCAATTATCTGGAAAAAGCTAGTATAATATCCCAGAAAGTTGAGTTATTCTAGTACAATGAGACAAAGAGGAGCAATAAGTAACAGTAAATATTTTGTCTTAAATGTAGATTGGAAAGAAAGCCTTGAGCCTAGTACACCTTAGAGGAATGAGAAACAAAAACATGATGAACGTGCAATAAGTAGATAAATGGAAAATTCAAATGAAGTTGAAAGTCACCTTTTGGTGTCTCAAAAAAAGGTGTGCGTGATCATGTTGTGCGTCTCGCACAGATATATCTAAAACTTCATTCCCAATTAACAATTGCATGCTTCCATCTGACCATTTCACAAAGCGCGCATTGCTCTCACGCTGCAATTCACAAATAAAGGTAAAAAGATTAGGCAAGATGATTCACTATTCCAAAGTCTGACCAACAAGAATCACAAAGTTGGAAATATTAATATGTTTCAAAACCCAAAAACATAAAAGAACAACGTTAATGTATTTTATCAAAAAAAAATGCTACATATAAGGTTCTGGTAATTAAAACATAATTTAAAAAAACATTTCCATAACATGCATGGGAAGATTCACAACCTGTCTTTAAATGAGCTGTAAGCATAAGTATACAAGCATTCTCAAAAGAAAGACATTAAAACCCCTCTTCTAATTAAACAAATACCATCATTCCGATTATGATTCTTATTCTTGTGAATCATTCATGAAAATAGTGCGAAAATAATAGGTAGCCATCAAAGTTCCCCATCATCCACAAATTATTTCCTATTATAGTATTATACAACAAACAGTACTGAATTATATTACAATCAAATCATAAGAGAAAAAGTCAGCAAAATAAATGCAAAAAAAAAACAAATTAATAGAGCAGCTTAGATAAAGTTAAGCTCAAGTATTCATGCCGCATTCATAAGGATGCATAATTTGCACATTTATGGTGTTTGTTGACCAGATCTCATCACCTACTTGAAGTTAACAACAGATAACAAAAGCTTCAATTGTAGCACACACTTTAAATAGACGAAAACATGCATTAGTTCTCTTTCTTTCCTAATTGCCCAAACATGATCAGGGAATAGAGATAGTTTACAATTAATGCCACAGCAACAGAAAAACAAGGACATTACCATGTTTCTCGGTACTATATGAGTTCATTTACTATTCCAATAAGGTTATCACTTAACACAATATAGTATCTCACAAGTGTGTAAGATGTAACACCAAAAAAATTTATGTAGCATACGAAGGTTAAACTTCCAACAGAACTACAACATGAATATTACAAAGAAAAAAGAAGAGCCAAAAAATGCAAGAGCTGTGAAGAACCAAGTGACCGTCATATCTAATAAACTATACCACAGGTAGTTCTAAATATGTTTGCATGTTTACGGCCTTTTATGATCAATTTAATAATTTGAATATTTTTAATTCTAGTTTATCTTCTATCTTTGGTCAAATTTTTGGGAACTTGAGACAATATTATTCCCTCAACAGTCAACTAAAACTGCAATAGATCATGCTCACTTCTACCCCGTCCTCCTGCATAATCCACTTGCACAATATCATAAGTTGGTGGTAAACCAGTACTGCATCCTGACATATACTATGTGGCAATCAAAAGCAAACAACAATAGTAATATAGAAATTCCAGTACCAATACACCATACCATCAGTCCAACTTGTTCTCATAAAAATAAAATCCATGCAGATTAACTGACTGAAACTTTTCATCCAAAAAAAAGCCTATTACTAAATATATCCACATATATGTTGCAAGCATGCTTAGATATTTTTATAGCTTGGTGCTCCCTTTTGTAAGTGGAATAGTAGATTACTGGTCCACTTTGTATTTTTGTATTTATTACACAAATTAATGTAATAAAATGTTTCTTATGATTAAAAGGCATGTATGGACACATGTACAGCCACTTAACCATGCATAAGAACTTATCCATTTATAATGACAATTTTTAGATACATACGGATAACGTGCCATCAGGATTTCTGATGGTTCTCCACCGAACAATATTATTCTCCAAGCGTATGCGTTTCCTAGATCCAGATTCATCAGTCACAAATGTATCTTCCTCCACATAAGTCTTTGGGTCGAATGGCTTTGGCTCGATTCCCATGATGTTAGAAACTTTGATCATGTTCATCTACAAAAGTTCAATATTTGTTATCAAGAGTCTACTCAAGGCCAAACATTGAACTATTCATAAACTTTTTCAAGAGCAACAGATATTTGGAGATGCTAAATGCATCAGCACCGCAAAGGGTGCCCACAAGTCTAAAGGCCAAATTATCAAGAAATAAAAAACTAACTGCATGTAAATAATTAAAAAAAAATGATCAAAAATGGTACAGATGTTGGCATCAAAGTATGAAAAATAGAATGCACATGGTTATTGGTTATTATAGCATATACCAAGAGTCTTTCAATTCAAACATACCAACTGAATATCCATGATTATGTAAGTATTACTTCATAGGGTTCTGGAAATAAAAGATACTAATAACCTGTACGAAAATATCCATTACATCCCTATACTGAAACATAATCTTATGTACTCTGAATCTGGACCAAACATAAGGCGAAATACATTTCAGAATTTATCACAAGTTCAGAACAAGCATATCCACTCACATCTTTCATAGATCATATAAAAATAGGAGTGCACCACTTAACATAATTCGATCTTTTACATTGTTTTCTATGGGTCCACTCTTTCGAACCAACTCTGCTATGTCAACTAAAGTATTGTTTCACAGGTTTTTGTTTTCCAAATCCAGAGCAAACACCTGGACTGAAACCCAGAAGTTCTGCCACACCTAAAAATCTTGAAATGCATCATCACCATCCAGATCTAATGAACTTAAGTTTTTTACTGTATGAGTAACAAGAAGATCAATATGATCAAAACCATATTCTATTCATACGTAACTAGTGTAAATAAAATAAGTTGAACCAATCTATTTGATGTATCTATGAAACCCCATAAGCAAAAAGATCCATTAGCTTTTTTGGCAGAAATAACCAAGTTTTCTATTTAATGAAGCAAGAAGATTGATAAATCAAAACATCACTTTACTATGTAGAACAAAGAAATAACCTTTTCTGGGTGAGCAGGAGGTGGACGCAATGGAATCTCTAGCTCCAAAGGAGGGCCAAGAGGCTTCTCTTTAGCCTTAGCTTCAATATTCTCTTCTTCTGACTCATAAAGAACATCTTCACGTACTACATCCTCTGGTCTTAGACTCTTTTCATAGCTTCGTTCTTCCATAGAGGATCTCTATTGAAGAAAATGCTTTTATCTTAATACAATAATGAGAATGCTTCGAATTGTTATCATATGTAATTTATAAGAAATCACTAATAAAGCTGTGCCAATGGATACTCACATGAAAATCATGCTCAATTTCATTTTGAACAGCATAATCAACAGCCTCTTCTTCTTCATCATCAGAGTCGCCAAATACATTACGCAAATCAGCAGAGTGTGCATTGTCGGTCTGATCCTTCTCTTTAAGCGATAAGCTGCTAAGAAATCAAGTGTTTTTAAAAATTCAAACTAGCTTACTACTTGTCATTAGCAAAACTATAAAAGATACCAATATAAGTCCCATAGCCCCTCCAAACCTTTTTTTGTCATAGGATAGCATGGTCATATCAACTAATGACCCACCTATGAAATGATCCTATAAAACAACACAACAAATCTCACAATTCTTTCCAAATGATTAATTATGCTACTACGCCTTGAACCTAAATTTAGTACCAAATATAAATTGTAGTCCATTCCAGAAACATTTTTTATAAGAAACAATGTACTATGTTATAGTATGTAATAATTACAAAGATACAAAATGGTTCGGTAATCCACTTACACAAAGAAGCACCAAGCTATACCAAAGAATAGCTATATGTCCTATCTGTTATAAAGCTCCAACAGCTAACTAGAACATACAAACGCCCCAATTAAAACTTACAAGAAACTAAAAATAACCTCTCGATTCTTTAAGAATTGACCCCAGGATACGCCAAAAATAAAACATTCTAGCATAAATAATTGGTATTATGATTCAAACAAAAATCCCCTGTTCCTCCCCATCAAAAAGACCAATATGTATCAACAGTGCAAAAGGAGAAAAAAGTAGAAGAGACTCATAAGGAAAAAGGAATCGGCCAGATACAAAGGAAAAGCATTGCATCTGATATATATATATATATATGCAAATGCACGACAGGCTTCTAAAAGGAGGAGAAATGGAGCAGCAGAAAGATCACAAGAAAGGAGGCAAAATCATTTAAACTATATAACATGAAAGAGAGAGATGTTCACCTCCTGCTTCTAGCCTGATCAACCTCATCATCTTCATTTTCAGGGTAATGGTTTTCCTCGTACTTCTCAGATCCACTTTCAATAACATTGCGCCTCTTGCTTGTCAGCTCTTCTTTTACATCACTGTCTGTATATTCCGCTTCACTCTCTTCCCTTTGATCAGCAACTTCTACTTCTTGAGAACTTTGTTCTCTCTCGACCTCACTTTCTCCTGGATCAGGATCTACTTCATGCATCTCACCATCGCTCCCTATTTCCACTTCCCCTTGACCCTCTACTTCACCTTCTCCCTCGGGCTCCATCCCTCCTTCCCCTTCATCCTGGAAAACAAGGATATAACTAAAGGTCAACTCTGTATAATAATCCCACACTTTTATTCCCATCAATTCTCGTACAAAGTACCATGAAAGTTAAGAACATTTTAAATATAAAAGATATAATTTTAAGCATCAGTACAATCAAACGCCAAAAATAAAGCGTACTCCATGAAAAATCCTGAGAACAAAAGGTAAATATAACTTAGCAGTTAACAGAGACAAGACATAGTCAACACAGCTACCTTCGACTTCCATACACGAAAATATCCTAGATTCACACAGTTCGAGTCTGGGACGAAAACATTCCTTCAGTTTTGCTCTAAACCATGATCAGCGAAAACTAAAATCTACCTTGCTACTTCCATACTCTAAAAAAAAACCTCAAGAGCATGCATTTTACGAAGCCACTAAATCATCATGCTCATTGAACTTTAGTTAAAGGGAATTTTGGGATGAAAAAAGGTTCCAATATTTATACTGATGCTTAAAAATGAAAACAGCCACAAATAAACAAAGAAATCGGTAATTCTCGAACTTCAAACACATAAAATAATCACCAAAAAGAAACAAAATAATCATATGCGGACGGTATAAACTACTAGTAGATAAAAATACATAAGTCAGTAAAAATCACGCAATAAAACATGCCCTAAAGCCTCAAAATCCAAATGCAATTGAAACACTGAAGAACACGGTGGTAATTATAAAATAGAAATAGAGGTGTGAGAGGTAATACAGATGCATAATTGGGCTGGGGATTGGACTCATGCTCAGAATCGACCTCTTCCTCTTCTTCGGATTGATCTCCGAAAAGATTCTGCATCATCTGGTGCCTTTTCTCTTCCCCCATATCTCTCAGTCTCTATATCTCGTTCTGAGTTTGGATTGATGCGTATATGAAAGAAGTACTTTCTGTTCTTGTGGCGCGTGTATATTAGATTATTGGAGGTCGGAGGTGCTACTTTGTGTATCGGATCTGACTTCGCCGAGCCGCTAATTTCCCACTAGATATAACGCTATTCAAATATGATTTTGGTAGAGCTGAATAGACTTTAAATATTGGTAGGGTATATTACCCTCCCTTTAAAAAAGTTACGTAAGAGTATTATATTTACTAAGCTATATTAAAAATAAAGGATACAGTTTAATTTAAAAGTACTAATTTTTTGAAAACAAAAAAATCATTAATACCTCTATCTAATTAATAGCTTTAATTTTATATCTAATTATGTATAACTATTTCTTAGTTATTATAGATTATTATTTAAATATAATATTAAATTTTTTTATTAAAATATTATTTTTATTTTGTATTTTCATATGTTTATTTTCATGTATATGTGTGATTAGTTTTTTTTTTTCTTACTTATTATTTTTATAAATATTTAATTATTCAATATCATTAATTGGTTTATAATTATAATTGTTATAATTGAATTTAATTGGTCACCAAAATCTTTCATTTCGTTGTTTGTTTTATTTTGGTATACCTAATATGTATTAACTAGCTCAAATCTTAATATTATCTTGATAATGGTAAAAAATGCTTTCCATTTTATTCATAATTTTAATATTTATTATAATTCTAAATGTCAATTAAAAACTTTGAAGGGACTCTTAACTATCATAATTTCTAAATATATAAATACTAGATGAATAGTTTTTAAAATAAATATATTGTTATCATTGAAGTTATTTCCAACTAATGAAAATAATGGTGGTTTACGATAGTAAAAAATCACTATTTTATCATACTTAATAATTTATCTAATTTTTTGCTTTTAACTTTTGAATCTAAGCCTTTTATTTCCTTGGCATGACTTGCCAGTGAATATATGGGTTCTACATCTTTATTCATCTTGGTCGTTTTCTACAAATAGTCCTTTTGATGACGTAGATAATGATGCATTTCATCTTCTCGACTTATAATGCAATAAATGCAATTGTGATTTTACTGATTTTCTTGGTATAAAAACAAAACATTTTTCTTATTTCTTGACAGATTTTCAAGTAATTATTGTTAAAATTTACCTCAATTTTACTAATTTTTTCGCAATCTTCTTCAATGATGGTCATATTGCTACAAGAAATAATTATGACTTCAATAGTTGAATAATTTACTTTGATTTTAGAATTATCAATTTTCTGAGTGCATGCTAAATTTGACTTAACATTTATTTTCTTAGTATACAGAGTTCATCTCCATTGAATTCATTTTTTAGAAGTGCATTTAGTTTTGAAACTTCTTTATTAGTGTTAAAAATATATAATTTGATAAAATGACTCGGATTAACACAACCTTATTCATTCAACTTCATAAGTGAACTGAAAAATATAAGATAAATAGGTTTGTCACCTGTTCTGATATTTTTCCTAAAGTTCTTGATAGCTTTTTGAAGTTTTCAAAAAAATAATGTAATTCACTTAAATTAATTCCTGGATATAAGTTATAGATTAAACTTGCACGAAAAGCTTTATAAATAAAAATTGGATCAACTCTTTTAAGAATATTAAATTCACTACTTGTAAATAATTCTTTCTCTATGGTGTAAAATTTTGTATCTTTGATATATATCTGGGTAAATTTTTTGACTAAGTTATAGAGATTCAATTATTGTGATGTACTTAAATTGTTATACTAGTCTTTTTCATCTTCAATAACCAATGTATTCTTAAGGGATATTTTCCTCAATAGTGATGGTGATCGTACTATATTTTCTATTTCTATGAGAGGTATTTCTCTGAATAGTATATGTGGTCTTACTATCTTTTCTAGAGTCGTCAACTTGTTTGGTAGCAATGGTTGTTGTTATAATGTTGTAAAATAATTTTTAACTATATATTTTGGAGTTATTAGTTTTGGTATTCTGTAGTTGACATAAATGACTTCAGTTCTATTCTATTATTAAAAGCTCTGTAAGATATTCCACTAAATTCGATAATAGTTTTGCTTGCTTCAGGACGGTTGTTATAAATTTCTGTTTTTGGATTATTACAAATCACGTAAGTATTTTTTTGATATTTTCCTGGTTTCTCATCCCAACTGAGTTTTTTCCTTTTTTTTCAGAGATATTACTCTTCTTTGAACTCTAAGGTTCTTCTTTCTCATTTTGATTTCCTTCTTCAAGAGTTTTACCTTTCTTAGAATGAATCTTTGACGGGGGGTTCCTCTTCAATATTTTTGGACTCTAATTGTCATTTTGAATTGTTAAGTTCTTCTTGTTTAATTCATATATTCAAAAAAGACTTCTCTAAGTATAAAGCCTCGAGGTGTTCTTGAAAGATTTTTATCTCCTTTTTCTTTATCTTAATTTTAATATTAAGATATTTTATTCATGCAAGAACAAAAATAGTTAAAGATGTTTATTATCTTATAAGGGCATCTACTAAACTATTATTGTTTCTTGTCTCTATGAGATGTGTTTACATGAATAGTATTATAATTGTATTATTTTTCATAGGATTTTCAATTTGCTTGGCGTCGATGGCTATTGTTGTAATGTTGTAAATATAATTTCTAAGTATATCTTTTAGAGTTAATAGTTTTGGTACTATATATTAGTGAAGCTCTACGAGTTTTTCTATTAAATTAGTTAAATACATCTGCTTGCTTCAAACAAATTGTTATAAATTGTTGTTTTTGGACCATTATAGACCACATAAGTATTTTTTTGGTCTTCTTTTTATGTTTCTTTAACCTAGTTGAGCTTTTCCTTTTTCTTTTCAGATTGTTACTCTTTTTTAAACAGTTAGATTCTTCCTTCTCATTTTAATTTACTTCTTTATAAATTTTACTTTCCTTAAAATAATCCTATGAGGTGGATTCATTTTTAGAATTTTCAGACTAATGTTCATTTTGAACTATTAAGTTTTTCTTATTTAATTCCTGTATCCAAAATAGACTTTTTTAGGTATAAATTTTGAGTTATTCCCAAAGGATTCTTACCTCCTTTTACTTTATCTTGATCTTGATATCAAGATATTTCATTCATACAAGAACAAAAATAGTTAAATGTGTTAATTTTATTACAAGGACATATACTAAACTATTATTTTTTTCTTTAAGATGTTCGACATCAAAATTATAGTAATTAAACCAATGTTGTCATCTAACTAATATTTATTGTTTATAATCACCTACAATATTAATTCTTAAAAAATAACCAAAAATTTTATTATTAATTCTCACAATGAATCTATAACTTATTATATATATATATATTGTTAATTTCTTAATAGCTTTTTGATAACTAAGTATTCTTTTTCATTATAACGATAATTTAATTATGGACCATAGAAGGATCTTGATGTATATCTTCAAAGATATTCATCTTTGTCATCTACTTTTACTTTTAAAACTACTCCATAATATTCATGTAAAACACCTATTTCAAATATAATTTTATCATCTGGATTTGTATGGTATAAAGTTGATAAAAATTTTACCTATATTTTTACCTTATCCATGTACAAAGCATTTTGTTTTGTTCGTTTTCAAATAATATCTTTTTTATATTTTATTTATAAAGGTTTTTGCATTTCTACAAATTTTATAGTGTATGTTTCAACATATGTTAAACATACTAAGAATTTTTGTAATTGATTTTTGTATTTTAATTCACTATAAAATCCTTAAAATGTTATTTAATATATTGGGATATAGATTGTGTTTTTTATATTTAATTTATAATCCTAAATACTTAATTTTTTGCTAAACAATTATTGTTTTCTTCTTAGAAAGTACAATACTTTATTTCCTGCATTATTGTAAAATATTAATAATATCTAAATAATGTTTGTTTAATTAATTACTGAAAATCAAAATATTATCTATGCAAATATAGTAGATATTTTATAATTTTTTAAAGATATTGTTCATATACCTTTGAAATATACTTGGAGCTTGTTTTAATCCAAATGATATGACAGTCCTTTGAAATGATCCATAAAGACAACTAAATGATGTTAGTTTTGTGATTCCTCATCCAATTTTAATTCCTTGTATTAATGATAATAAATATTCTTTCTTTGGATTAAAATATCCATCATCAATGGTTTTATTCAATACGTTGAAGTTTTTTTACAATTATATTTTTTTTTTCTTTTTTCAATTTCTTTTTTGACTAAGAATATTGAGCTAAAATGAGGTGAATTACTTAGTATTGTGACTTTTAGTTTCAAAAGTTCTTGAATTTGTTTTTCAAAATCATTTTTTTAGTATAAATCATAGGTTTTACTCTAATAACTTTGTTAGGATCTCTTAGTTTTATATAAACAATCATTTTAGATTTGTTTACCTTTTATCTAAATGATTTTATGAGCTTACTATTTTTAATAATTTTCTAATGCATGTTAAGACTTTATATTCATGTCTTCCATTAAGAAAATATTTTTGATTTTCTTTTATATCTATTGAAATATTTTCTAAATAAGGTTTTTGTTGTTGATTTGTGTCTATCTCATCATGTTTTCGCTTTTTATGTTGTTACATAAAAATTGGGTTTGATACATATAATTTTTTTCTTATTTTTGACACGTAAATGGTTTCACCATCTAGTATTATCATACTTACACTACTACAAAAATAAGCATTAAAGTCACTTAAAAACCAACTTTAAACAAATTTAAAGTCGGTTCGTTGAACCAACTTTAAATTGAGCGATTTAAAATGTAAAGTCGGTTTATCGTGTGAACCGACTTTACCCGTACAATTTATGATTTTTTTTATTTGTATTCTCATTTTTCGTATTATTTAATATATATAGCATAAAAAACTAAAATATAAATAATAATACAAATAATTAAAAATTTAAATATATTTAATTACTCGATAATTAAATTTATTACAAAAACAATTAATGTATATATAAATAATACATATAGTTAACTTAAATTACAAATAAAATAATGTTGTCAAAGTGTAATTGGATGCGATCGAGTAAGCTTGGTTGGCATAGAATCTTGGTTAGCCTTCACAAGCATTATGACAAGAAAACTAGACAAAAAAAACAGATGATCCATATAACAATTCATATTCCACTACATACATGAGCACGTAAACACATCCATCAAACAAGCAGAGATTACAGATAAATTCATATTTATAAACAAATGATTAATAAAATGCTAATATGAGTTCGTAAGGAAAGTAGGAAAGAGAGATGAGATGTATTATTATATATAAATTTCCTAATTATTAAAATATATATCAAAATATACATAATACAAAACAGTTATCATTTTAATCATTTTACAAAACCATTTCTATACAAATTAAAAAATAAGCAACATGTTAGCATGAATATATAAAAACCAATCACTTTGGTTGATTCTAATTTCTAAGCATGTTACTATATCACAATTAAAAAGTAACATTAATTATACATATATATTATTCTATAGAAGTATATAGGGAATACTATAGTAACATATATAACATTTTAACACATAAGTAGCATATATAAATAAAAATAATAATACTACTTAATTTTTAGTTATTATTTGATTTTTATTAATATATATATATATATATATATATTATTTAAATTATTGAGATTATACATATATATTTATAACTTTTTTAAGAGTCAATAGATAACACGTATAACTTTTATACCAATATAATTTCTTATAACATATTATTTTTCCTATGTTCACTCCTTAATAAAATATAATTATTTATATATAAATAAATTTATCCACATACAGTAAACCCACAACATTTCAGATATTATTTTCAAATAAAATAAGTCAAACATAATAACAAGAAAAATAAAAAACATACATAACTCAAAACTTTTATACAACATATATATAAAACAAACTGAATAATAAGCTGCAAAATTTTACTTAATAAAATATAATTATTTATAATATATAAAAAAATTTATCCACGCACAGTAAATATATATAATCCATCAAACCCACGACATTTTAGATATTATTTCCACATAAAATAAGTCAAACATAACAAAAAAATAAAAAAATATCTAAATCAAACATTTTTACAGAAATTAGGTATAATTTTTTTTTAATATTTCACTCAAAAAAATAATAGATCTGAAAGATAATGAGAAGAGAAATATAACTTACAAACGACGTTGCAAATGGTGGTCGTAGGTGGCCGAAAATTTAGAAAGAAGGTGGCACGCGCAAGAGAAAATTGAGGAGAGAAAAGAAGAAAATGGTTTCTGCGTAAAAAATGACCCCAATTTGGATATATTAGGTGAATAGCGTCGGTTCACGTGAAGAACCGACGCTATCCGTGTGTGTAGCGTCGGTTCACCTAATTTAAAATATTTTTTTCAATTATTATTTTATTTAGACTAGCTATGTATATATATAGATATATAGAAATAGAAAAAATAATTACTTTAGAATAATATTTAATTAAAATATATACACAATTAAATAAAGATATATTGTAGGTACATATATAAATTTAAATATCCAAACAAATAAACAAAATTATATCATTTTTAAAATTAATTGTCTAAAAAAAGAAAAAATGATACTATTTTTATCAAACTTAAATTTTAAAGAGTCAAATAAAATAATAATTAATTTTATTTTTTTTAATTTAAAAAATAGGACGTAGCATTGGTTGACGTGGCGAACCGACACTACGTCCAACGTGGATAGCATCGGTTCTATACCGAACCGACTTTAAATTCATTATAAGTCGGTTTTTTTCTAAAAACCGACTTTACACAACGACTTAAATACTCATTTTTGTAATAGTGTTATTTTCTCTAAATATTATGTTAATATAAGTTTAGGAAATTATTTCCTTTTAACAAATCAACTTATGTTTCTTGTTGATATATTGTAAAAATATGAAATTTTTCTCATTCTATCATTTTATTTGTATCCTTTAAAACTTTATTAGAATACACTATATTATTGTTAGCAATTCTTATAATTAAATATTTTGGTGCTTGTTTATAGAGTTTCTTTGGGAATACATATTTACAATACACACACGAGCTCATGTATCTACATATGTATGTAAATGGTAACTTGTGTAACATTTAAATTTCAATCATATTTTAATATAATTACTCTTTAGATTTGTATTAGTATATAAATCATTTATCTTATGACGAAAAATATTATGAACATTCATAATCTTAGTCAATTATTTCTTCGTCAGTTTCTTTAAATAGGTAAATACTACAAGTATCATCTATATCCGATTTTTCAATCGGTTTTAATTCAACCTTAAAAGCTTATTTAATAGTTTTGCTTTAGATGGAAATTTATTTTTTATGTTGAATTATGTTAAGGCATTCACTAGCATAATGTCACTTCTCATTGCAAATCCAACATTTACATTCCTTTTTTCCTTTTTTCCTGATTAGTAATAAATTTTGTTATTTGGTTGGTTATATCTTCTTTTTTTAAATATATTTTTCTTCCAAAATATTTTTTCTATTGGGTCATTTGTTAATTTAATATATTACACATTCAGTTTACATCTGTAATATTAATTTCGTTTTTTTATTACCTATTTCATAATAAATTAAATATTCATTAGTAATATTTTTTTATTATCGAGAAAGATAGATATTTATATTCATCTCCTTCCTTAAGATTTAATCTTACTTTTTGTATTTTAATTTTTTTAACTAATTACCATTTCATGTAAGAAATATCCTGAGATGTTTTGTATTTCTATTTTTATAATTTATTAAATATCTTAGGTTATTTGTGATATTAAGGTTTTCTAAAAAAATACTGTAACTAAAATAAGGTATTAATATACCTTTATTAAAATAAGTTACTAATGATGTAACATTGTATAATTTAAGTATTTATTTGTATATTTGTAGAAACAAAAACAAAAAATATGTATTATATTGTGTGTTCAAATTATCTTAAAAAAATTATTAAAAAATCTTTTAATATTAAATTTAGTGTAATAATTATAACAATAACTTTTATAAAAATATTTAATTTTTTAATAAGAATATTTTGTTAAAGAATAACTAAATATTCAATAAAAATATTTTTTTTATTTTTTAAATAATGTTATAGTGTAACTAAATATTTTTTTATTAACATAAAATATTCTTATACTATTTGCTTATATTTAATATTAAATAACTTGAAGCATAAAAGAAAAAAGAAGAAGAGAGGTTAATAGCAGCTTTTCGAAAAAGAAGTATAAGATACATGTTTTTTTTCTTACTTATTTCCAAAATTCATGAAAACATAGAAAATAACAATTTAAAAACATAACCAAACACTTTATTCTTATTTTATATAAATTAAATATTTTTCATCCATTTTTGATTGAGTATAACTAAATAAAATACTAAAATAAAATATTTTATGTAAATTATATAATATTTTTTTTTATAAATAATAATAATAATAATAATAAGTCACAATTACTTTTGTTTTTGTTGTAACAAAAGCATATTAATTGCTTATTTTTATTTTCAATTAATTAAATTTTAGTGCTATAATAAAAAATAAAATTATTATTATTGAAAAATAATTATAATAATAAGAATTTGTTATAAATATATTATAAAAATATGTTTCATGTGTGATTAAAAGCAAAACGATAAAAAAATGTTTCATGTGTGATTAAAAGCAAAACTATAATTTTTTTTTTAAGAAAGTGAGAGTCCCTATATCATACTGAAGCAAAAGAATTTATCATCTCATTGATAATATCATCCAAGACATGTAACGAAGTGAAAAGAATCTGAAGGTTACGAAGAGTACGTCTTCTCCATGTTTTCAAATATTCTCAAAAATAACGATAATACATCTAACCTATTCTCAATTTTTGTTTTCTAAAACATTTTGTTTTAGAATACAATAACTTAAAAACAATGGCCAAATATCCTAATTTGTTTTTAAAAGTAATTTTTTATTTTTAAGCATACAAAATAGTTTTCGAGTTATGCAGCCAAATAAGTTTTATATTTTTTTAAGATTTTTAAAAAAATTATAAAATTCTATATAAATTTAGTTACACTCAATTGATAATTGAGTAAATAGATTTTTCTATCATTTAAAGTTGTTTCAATAATATTATAAAATTTTATTTTTTACTTTTATAGTATTCAACTTATTTTTGTTAATTTTATATCATTAAATTTTAGAAAATATTACAAAAATATTATCGACGTTAATAAGTTAACGAGAGTTAATGGCAAAATTACGCGTATATAGATTATATTTTTTTTACATTTGTGAATCAAAATTTTATATTATTTTATAATAATACCAAGTTTGAAGATAAAAAATTTATTTACTCTTATCAATTTTTAAAAATTTACAAAAATATAAGGTTATTGAAAATGTCAACGTAATTTTAAATTTTTTTTATGTATAAATGAAATATATTACAAGTAAAGTATTCTCACATGACGTTTTTTGATACTTTTTTTTAATTGTTTTTAACTTTTTCTCTTCTTTTTATTTCATTCTATTTATTTATTTTTTTCTGACTCTCGACTTACTCTTTATTTTTTATAATTGTTAAGCTCAATCATCAAGATAAAGTTATGTTTTTTTACTAATATCTTACAAAATTACCAAAAAATTTAATATCCACGAAACATAAATTAATTTATAAAAAACTAATTTTTTAAATAATTCTCATATATGTTAAAGAATTGTATAATTAATATAATTATGTTTTAATAATTATTAATTACTATGTATCTTACTATAATAATTTTTATAATGAGTTTTAGGCATAAATCACTTTTAATTAATATCAACCTATTTTATTTTTAGAAAAACTCTAGATATTTTCATAGTTTAAATAAGTATATAGGTTTTGGTAAATATTTAAATAAAATATATAATAATATATTAAATATTTTGATAATTGTAAAGGGTTCATCGATAAATTATAAAATTATCAAAGTATGGTGAAAAATTGCGAGTATGATAAAAAATTAAATATATTATAAAAGTCCCTAAAAAACTATAAAAAGTTATGAAAAAGTTATACAAATCTATTCAAAGAGCTTTTAGAAGCTTAATAAAATATATGTTGAAGTCTTTAAAAGTCTATTAAATCTATAAATTTTTTTAATAAACTATATATTAAAGTCTTTAAAACTCTATTAAAATATGTATATATTTTTTTTAAATTTAAAATCTCTCTAAATATTAATTGAATACATCTTCTTAACATTTACCAAAAGGATATAAGAATTTATGAAAAAAATTATATAAATCTATTCAAAGAATTTTTAAAAGTCTAGCAAAGTACATATTGAAATATTTAAAAATCTATTAGAATTTATAGATTTTTTTAGAATTTTACATCTGTCAAAGTCTTTCTAAACTTAATTGAGTTTTTAAAAGTTAAATAAAATCTATATTAAAATCTTTTCTAAGCAAGATTTTATTTAATAATTTTTGCTTCGCGCCCTAAAGCTACTTAACACTTGTAGCATAAGTACAAACAATTTGTAAACAATGATATTAAATAACCCTTAGAATAGTAGGTCCAATTAAAACATAGTCCTTTGGTGATGTTCTTTAGATTGTACCCTCCCTTTTTTTCTCGAAAATATTCATCATCAAGTCTTTGCTATAATGTTGTAAATAGTTAGTGTAAGGAATATTGGTTAAAACTCATGATCCACTGGACCCTTGGATGCCCTTATTAAGTTGATGAATCAATTATACAAGAAATTTTATTCTTAACTTGTATGATATCAATTATTTGCTCAACTCTTGTGAAATAAATCTATTCAACATTAGGCAAAGAATTTTTTTTGTTAGTACAAAAAATTCTTAATACGATCTAAGGAACATCATCAAAAGAGCTATGTTTCATTTGCACCTATTATTCAAATAATCAACTAATATGATAATTTACAAGTTTGTTGGACTTATGCTACAAGTGTTGGGTGACTTTGGGCCATGTAGTAAAAGTTATTAGATAAAATTATGATTAAAAAATTTATATGAGCAACAGTCAATATTTTCATCCTATCTTTGTCATTTGATATTCGATTGAGGATAATTAAAATGTTTTAAAAAACTTACAAAATGGGCTACAATATTTATGGGGATACAAATTTTCCAATTTAAACTTTTACTATGCAAGAAAGAGCTAACATGTTTTGGCCAGAAATTTGGGCAAATTGGGTACAAAAATACTCATTCTTGAAGAGTACTACTTGGGTGACGTTTTCTTTAGATTTTTATGCTTTTGTTTCTAAAAAATAACTATTATTTTAGGGTTTATTTATCGTACGAATTATTTTATTTTTAAATATCACTTAAGATTTTATAATTATTTTATTAGCTAGTTTATTTTTATTTTTAAGCTATATAAATCTTAAGTTATGTAATAAGAATTCAAAATTGAGATTAATAATATACATTTGATTTATATCAAAGGTGAGAGATTTTGCTTATTTGCTTATTTACAAATTGACTTATCAAGAGATTTGCAAACCTCGTAACATCTTACCATCATTGAATCTTTGGTCAGTAATATCCTTAGAGTTAAAATGAGTATTACATTATGAGATCTATTTCAATTTTTCATTGGGTCTTTAACCGTGTTCATAGATTCACATCAATGCCTCTTTTCTTTCCTCATTAGCAAGATTCTTTCTTCTTTTCCTCCTTCTTCTCTCTCGCTTTTTTTAATTTACTTTATTTTTCACTATTTTTTTTTTCTTTCCTATCTTCTTTTTTAAAGCTCTCTTATTTGCTCAACTATTTTTTCTAACTCTTTACTTTTTCATTCAACTCTTCTTTGTTATCTTTCTTCATAAACATCTCTCTTTTTAATACTTTCTTTCTTCACTCTCTTTTTAGTATGATTTTCTCCATTCATCTCTTATTTAAAGTTCTTTTCTTCTTTTAATTTAATTTTTTTCTTTCTTAATTCACTTTTTTAACTCACTCTCTTTCTTTTTATTACTCTATCTTTTTACAAGCAATTCAACCGCTTGTTTGAATTCTTTAGTTTGTCAAGCATAATATCTATTAAAGTTTTAAAAATTGGCTTCAAATCTATTCTCTTTATGGGCTTCCTATTTGGCCCCTAGCATTTGGAACTACTTGTTGTGCCCCTTATTGCAAATTTGTTAATATGGCCTCTTATCCCCAACCTCTTATTTGTATTTACCATTACCATGGTCATTTTGTCAAATGATTGTTGCAAATATCACAACGTGAATTTTGTATCCTCATTTCTCTAAGGCCTAGGTGTTTTGTTCATGTTAACCATTTGATAGCAAATAACACAAATTTAATAACAATATTTCTTCTTCATTTATTTGACTAAAGAATGGACAATAAGAATATTGTTTTACCTCCAGAATGAACAAAAAGAATTTTTTTTACCCAAGATTAGACAACAAGAATACCTTTTTTATTACTCAAGAAAAGATAAAAATAATGCTTGTTTTATTCCATCAAGAATGGAAAGTAATAATATTTTTTTGTATTTCAAATCTTTCTTTTGTATATATTTTCCTTTTTTTTAATATTTCAAATATTCTCTCTTTTTTTTATTGCAAAAATTCGAGAACAAATCTTTTTAAGGAAATGGAAAATGATGCAAACACGTGAATACGATCCTTGAAACCCACAAACACGAATGGGTTTGAGAACTCTAATAGAAACGGTCAAAGAGCCAATGACAAATTGAAATAGATCCCACAAAGTAATACTCAAATTATAGTATTCATTTTGACTATAAAGATATTACTCAAAAGATTCAATGATTGTGGGATGTCACAAGATTTACAAATCCCTTTGATAAGTCAATTTATAAAGAACAAATAAGCCAAATCTCAAAACTTTGATATAAATCAAATATATATTATTAATCTCAATTTTGAATTCTTATTATATAACTTAAGATTTATATAGCTTAAAAATAAAAATAAACTAGTTAATAAGATAATTATAAAATCTTAAGTTATATTTACAGATAAAATAATTCCTAAGATAATTAAACCCTAAAACAATAATTATTTTTTGAAAAACAAAAGCATAAAAATCGAAAGAAAACATCACCCAAGTGGCACTCTTCAAGAATGAGTATTTTTGTGCCCAATAGCCCAAATTTTCGCCCATAACATGTTATCTCCAAAAAGATTGTAGCTCATTCTATAATTTTTTAAAGCATTTTAATTATACTCGATCATATATCAGATGACAAAGATAGGATGAAAATACTAATAGTTGCTCATAGAAATTTTTTAGCATAACTTTATTTAATAAATTTTGCTTCATGGCACAAAGTTACTCAACACTTGTATATAAGTCAAAACAACTTATAAATGAGCACATTAAGTGACTCTTTGAATAATAGGTCTAGTTAAAATATGATCCTTGAAACATATTATTATCGTCGTAAATATATTTAGACTATTATACCTGATCAAACTAAGCCTTCTAAATTGTCCGACCTTAAGATTTACAATGTTGAATTTTATTATATCAATTTTAGAATAGTTGTGATATTTACGTCTTATCTCAATAGTCAAGAGATGCAACCATTACTCTCACATTTAATTACTCTTTGGACTAAATACAATGATATAAAATATATCACATGTGAGAGTTCAAAACTCTACATAGATTGACACATTATAGAATGAAAAGTTCTACATCATCAATATTACAAAAAGGGTATTTAAGTCGATATGTAAAGTCGATTTTTGAAAACAATTGACTTATAATAAATTTAAAGTCGGTTTAGTGTAGAACCGACGCTATCCACGTAGGACGTAGCGTCAGTTGACGTGGAAAACCGATGCTACACACATGTATAGAGTCAGTTCATCACGTCAACTGACATTACGTCTTACGTGTATTTTTTTATAAAAAAATGCATTTTATAATTGAAATTTTTTTTAGGTACAATGTTTTTTTAGGTTAATTATTATTTTATTTCACTCTTTAAAATTTAAGTTGGATATATATATAGTATAATTTTGTCTTTTTTTTAGACAATTTGTTTTTAAAATTATATAATTTTGTGTATTTGTTTGGATATTTAATTTTATGTACATACGTACAATACATCTTTATTTAATTTTGTGTATTTGTTTGAATATTATTTTTTTCTTTTTTTATACTATATATATATATATATTTAAATTAAATTTTAAAGAGTTGATCAAATAAAATAATAAATGACCAAAAAAAATTTCAATTTTAAATTGCGTGGATAACGTCGGTTCGCCACGTCAATCGACGCTATCCACGCATTTATTACCATTTCTTTTCTGTCTTCTTCACTAGTATAATTCTAAATTCTAAAACCGAGCTCACCCTCCACTCTTTCTCATTTTTCGGTCACTTTCGACCACCATTTCTAACGTCGTTTTATGGGTTATATTTCTCTTCTTATTATCTTTCAAATCCCCTATTTTTTTGAGCGAAATATTCAAATTTTTCATACCCATTTTCTCACTTATTCTCACTTACAAAACACCTATTTTTTCTTCATTTCCTTCATTTAGTCACTTCATTTACTCTTGTAAGTATTTCTATTAATTCTACACACTTATTATTTAGTTTGCTTTATTTTTTGTATAAATTTTTTATTTATGTATGTTTTGTATTATGCTTGTTATTATATGTTTGGCTTATTTTGTATGGAAATAATATCTGCATGTTGTGGGTTTGAGGGACTATAATATTTATCCTACGTGGATAAATTTATTTACATATAAATAATTATATTTTATTAAGTAAAAATAATACAATTGTAAAATGATTAAAATGATAAATGTTGTATTATGTATGTTTTGGTATATATTATAATAATTACAAAATTTATATATAATAATACTTGAAATATATTGATTGAATACATAATTAATATGCCTACTTAATGTCATTAATAGAAAATTGACAAATCTTGCATGTCAAAGTGTAGAATTGAGCAGGACTACATTTTTGGAGTTGAAAGTTTTTATGGAATTTGCTTGTAGAAATAGTAATAATGAAATTAGTATGATTCGATGTCCATCTGTTAAATGTAAAAATGGGC
This sequence comes from Hippophae rhamnoides, assembly GCA_033030585.1. Classification (NCBI taxonomy): domain Eukaryota; kingdom Viridiplantae; phylum Streptophyta; class Magnoliopsida; order Rosales; family Elaeagnaceae; genus Hippophae; species Hippophae rhamnoides. The sequence goes on from CM065436.1 coordinate 38,467,514, forward strand.
AATTTCATGAATTTGACGAGGTCAAGTATCACCTTATCCGTAGTGGTATTCTTTTGAGCTATAAATTTTGGTATTATCATGGAGAGAATATTGATAATACTCATGGAGAAAATATTGATAATACTCATGGAGAAAATATTGATAATACTCACGGAGAAGAAATAAATAAGAACGTGAGTGAATTACATACATCTTATCATAATGTACAGATAGAAAACATGTTTGATGGTGTTGAAGATGAATTATGTAAGGATGATCCCGAAACCTTTAAAAAACTTCTAGAAGATGTCGAAAAACCGTTGTATCCAAAATGCAAAAAATACACTAAAATGTCGGGATTGGTTCATTTGTACAATATGAAGGCAAAACATGGTTTTTCTGATAAGGGATTCATAAAATTACTAAATCTACTAGTTGATATGTTTCCTAAGGGTATTGAATTTCCATCTTTTAATTTATGAAGTGAAGAAATCTCTTAGTCGATTTGGCATGGAATATCATAAGATTCATGCTTGTCCAAATGATTGCATTTTTTATAGAAAAGAATATGAGACATTAGATGATTGTCCAACGTGTAAATAATCGATATGGAAGCATGGTAGATATGAGACAACATATAAGAAAGGCGTGCCTACAAAGGTTCTTTGGTACTTTCCTCCGATTCCTCGCTTTCAAAGGTTGTTCAGTAAAGAGACATCAAAGATGTTGACTTGGCATTCAGATAATCAATGTGATGATGGGGTGCTACGTCATCCTTGTGATTCTCCAAATTGGAAAGTAGTAGATAATTTATCTCTTCAATTTACATCTTATCTGCGCAATCTTCGTCTTACCATAACTACTGATGGAATTAATCCACATAGTTCCCTTAGTAGTAGATATAGTTGTTGGCCAGTAATTATGGTAACATACAACCTTCCTCCCTGGTTGTGTATGAAAAGAAAATTCATGATGTTAACATTATTGATCTCAGGACCGAAATAACCCGGTGTTGATATTGATGTATATTTGCAGCCTCTGATAGATGATTTAAAGATGTTGTGGAATGATGGTGTAAATGTTTACTATGCACATAAAGAAGAACACTTTAATTTGAGGGGGGTCCTTTTATGGACAATTAATGATTTTCCTACCTATGAAAACTTATCAGGACATGCAACAAAAGGTTACAAGGGATGCCCTATATGTAGTGATGGAACTTCTACAACTTATCTTGCTCACGGACGAAAGATGTCTTATAGAAGTCATAGAAGATTTTTTCCATCTGGACCCAAGTTTAGATACCAAAAGAAACCGTTAGATGGTGAAGAAAATCATGATCATGCAACCTGACCTTTGCAAGATGTTGAGATATTAAGGCAATTGAATGGTATGACATTCAAACGATACATAAAGATGAAAAAAACTTACTAAGGTAGGGAAACAAAAGAGGTCAACTAATGAAATGGGTGAAAATGAAAAAGAGTTTGAACCGACTTACCATGGTTGTTGGAATAAAAAAACAATATTTTGGGAATTACCTTATTGGAAAGACCTACACATTCGTCACATCTTAGATGTCATGCATATTGAGAAAAATATATGTGAAATCTTGATTGGTACTTTACTTAATATACTTGGAAAAACAAAGGGCGGAATTAAAGCAAGACTGGATTTAAAAAAAAACTAGGCATACGAACTGAATTGGCACCAAGGGTGAAAAATGATAAGAATCGAACATACTTGTCACTAGCATCATATACAATATCAACAAAAGAGAAGGATGTGTTTTGTAAATGTTTGGAGGGTGTGAAAGTTCCTGATGGTTACTCATCAAACTTAAGAAATTTTGTGTCTATCATCGATAAGAAATTTTATGGATTGAAATCACATGACTATCATATCTTAATGCAACAGTAATTACCAGTTTCTATTAGATCAATTCTTCCAAAACATGTTCGATTATCAATAATTTGGCTTTGTTCATTCTTCAATACAATATGTAAGAAATCTATATCAATTGGCGAGTTAAATTCTTTACAGAAAGATGTTGTAGAGACTTTATGTCTAATTGAAAAATATTTTCCTCCTTCTTTCTTCGATATAATGATTCACTTGTATGTTTATTTAGTTTGAAAGGTTCAATTGTATGGTCCTACTTACTTAAGGTGGATGTATCCTTTTGAGAGATATATGCAAGTCCTTAAAGGATACATAAATAATAGAAATCAACCTGAATGATGCATGGTGGAATGCTACATTGCTGAAGAGGCCATTAAGTTTTGTTCTAAATACTTTATTGGTTGCACTAAAATTGGGAATCCTATGCACAAGTTGTTCTTAGAACATCACATGATCCAAGTAGGTAACCCTATGCTTAGTGGAAGTAAGAAATTGTTTATTGATCGCACTCGATGGGAAAAAGCACACCGAATCATTTTGGTAAATAATAATGAGACATAATCGTACGTATAGTAGTAAGTGATGTTTAACTTTTCTATTTATGCAAAAAATATTTTTTATTTAACTATTAATGATGATATGTACTTCATATATCTTTAATAACATTACATGATGCATTTAAACTTATTGAAGATTGATCCTCGTTATAAAAAAATAGGAGGAGAAAAATGGTTGTATGATGAACATAAGCGAGAGCTTATTAATTGGTTTTGCAACCATGCAAGTGTCACAAACAAAAATTCATGTATGTTTCTAGATCTATGCAATGTTTTAAAACTTTGCTTTAAACACATCTCATGTTTTTGTATACATAGATTCGAGATGAACTCAAGAAACCCAATCATAAAATAACATAAAGTTTAGAATGGCTTGCACATGGGCCAAAATTTGATGTCAAATTATTTTCTAGTTTCATAATAAATGGATCGAGGTTTACGACTCAAGCTAGGGACAAAGTCCGAGTAAATCAGAATAGTGGTATGAAGATGGTTGCACAAACTATGCAATTTGCCAGTTTAAAAGATGGTAATCCTGTACTTTCTGATAGAACATATTATGATATAATACAAGAGATTTGGGAATTGGATTGTGAGGTCTTCCATAAAATAGTTTTCTTGTGTGATTGGGTCGAAGATGTTATCAATTTTGGATACAAAATAGATGATTTTGGATTTACCCTTGTAAATTTATCCAAGATAAGTTGCAATGATGATCCTTTCACGTTAGCACTTCATGTAAAACAAGTATTTTACGTTAGCGATGAAATTGACATAGGATGGTCTGTTGTGTTAATGCCTCCACAAAAAGAGTTTTACCATTATGATGCTTTAGAAGATGACGACCATATGCTTGATACATTAACCAATATTAGTCATTTCTTAAACAAATTATCTAATGTATGTGATGATCTAGTTGATGACGATGATTCTTCGTCATGGGTTCGAAGTGATTGTGAAGGAATATATGTATACGATCAACAACCTAATTAAACAGAACGCATGTTCTATTTTGTTCTAATAACTCTTATATATATGTATGTTCCTAAAATTGTCAATTAATTTATATTTCTAAAATGTTTATAGATATTTCATGGATCCTCGAGTAACAGAGCTTGTAGATCTAAATGATCCATTGGAGCATTTAAAAAGAAGGGGTTGGGCGAATATACTTGATGCTCCACTTAACCCAGATGATAGAGTACATGTTCTATTTGATGCTACTGGTAATTTAATAGGAGAAAATGATCAACAATTGAAATCCTCTATTGGTAGACTTGTGAAGTCCAGTATACCAATCAATATAAATGATTGGTCTCAGGTTGACAATGATGAAAATTTCAAAATATGGATAATTATTTGTGTAAGTGTCTTATATTTTATAATCAATTACATATATTATATCTTTTTTGTATTATATCTAATCTTTTGTAGTATGTTTTTACAGAATTGTTACAAAGTCGATGACACTTGGAAAAGCAAGTGTTATAAGATTGCAAATAAGACGTGGAAGGAATACAAGACTTCCAGATTGGCAAGAAATTACGTGTTTTCATATTTGGAACCACTTGATGAAGTATAGCTCTAGAAAATCCCTGAAGGACACCCCTGGATTATACCTCAAGTTTGGAAAGATTTCGTGGATTATAGACGTACGAATGAATTTCAAATTATTAGGGAAGAACATCAGAATATACAAATGCATAACATTCTTCCTAACCGTACTGGGAGGTCTTCAAATCCTGAAGTTAGATATAGAATGATATTATTGATTTGTGTTAATATTATTTTCTATAATATTTAATAAATATTTAATAAAAAACTAACTGTTTTAAACTTTGATAGGACATGGAAGTTGTGTAACAAGTTTAGGGGCATTTCCTTTAAAAAATCTCATAAGCTTATATGGACAAAAGTTATGGTATGTACAAGCGAATATTTATAATTTTATTAATTTTACTATTGAATAATAAAGATGTTTGAATATGGAAAATCATGTACACTTGTTTTTTGTAGGTTCCATAACAAAATAATGGAGTCATGTGTGGTTATTATGTCATAATAAAACAATAGAGTCATGTGTGGTTATTATGTCATGAAGTTTATGAGCGAAATCATCACAAATATCAAAATTTCATTTAATGATGTGGTAATATCTTTTATCCATATACAGAAAAGTTTTTAACATATTTGAGTTATTTTTTGCAAATACATGAAATTATATTCTTATTTTGATTTTAAATACGTGTAGTTCTTTGATTGGAGCAAGACGGGTTATAACAAGAAATTTTTTGATGATTTACGAGAAGAATGGGCAGAATACATGGTTCAAATTATATCATCACAAAAAGAATTAAGAGAAGATTCTGATGATCTTGAATAACATATGACAACATAACGATAATTTTTTTAATGATTTAATTTCTCTATTCCTGTGTGTGAAGTCCCTTGTTTGATGGATGATTATATGCTCATGTATTTAGGAGAATGTATTATTTTATGGACCTGTTTTTGGCCCAAACTTCATCTCATATCTCTTGCCTATTTTCCTTAGGACAACATCATGATAACACTTTATTAATCATTTTGTCTATAAATATGAAGTTATCTGGAATCTTTGCTGGTATTTTTAATGCTATAATGAGCTCTAAATATGAAGTCAAGTGTAACTCCTATTTTTTTACTTAGCTTATATGAGTTTTGGTGCCCATAAACGTATTACAAAATTGTTCCATACGTTTAAGGATACCAAAACTCATACAAGCCAAGTAACAAATCAGAGTTACACTTGATTTCATATTTAGAGCTCATTATAGTATTAAAAATACCAACTTGATTCCAAATAGCTTCATATTTATAGACAAATGATTAATAAAGTGCTATAATGAGTTCGAAGGGATAAAATTATTATTATATCACTAAGATGTCGTTGTGTTAATCTCTTTTTTATGGTAATATTTATAATGATTTAATTTCTCTATTAGTATGTCTCTGAAGTTTAGACTACTTGTTTAATGGATGTTTACCTGCTTATGTATATAGGGGAATGAATTGTTATATGAATGAGCTATTTTTTGCCCAATTTCTTTGTCATAATGCTTGTGATTCTAAATCAACTAAGCTTGCTCGCACAATCTAATTACACTTTGATGACATTATTTTATTTATAATTTAAGTTAACTATATATATATATATACATGTATTGTATATACATTATTTATTTTTGTAATAAATTTAATTATCAAGTAATTAAATATATTTAAATTTTTAATTATTTGTATTATTATTTATATTTTGATTTTTTATGCTATATTGAATATATATTAGTTGAGTGAAAAATGATAATAATAATAAAAAAAAGTAAATGCAGGTAAAGTCAGTTCACACGCTGAACCGACTTTAAATTTATAATCAGTTAATTTAAAGTCAATTTTTAACCGACTTAAATATCATTTTTGTAGTAGTGCATGCATCCCAACATCTATGACGAGATGAACTAGTTAGTATTTATGACTGAGATAATTACTTTTTAATTTACATGGTTCTTCAACATGTACTAACATTTAATTTTTTACTTTTCTTAGGTTTGAAAAAAACATTTGGTCATCATCGAGCATGCCTTAACAAAAAGAAATGAGCAACTATTTAAGAAATTGTATAAAAAAATTGAAGAAAGGTCGAAGTATCTTGTAAGGGTGCTTTAGTTCATATGCCATAGATATATATCAATCATCTTGGTCAATGACATGCGCATATATGCGCATATGGCAATCCATAAGTTCAAATATTAGCACAACCACAAGCTGTAGCATCACATGCTATATGATCTATTATCTAAAATTCTTTCAGAATAAGTTCATATGTAGTTCGTGAAACACTATTTCTTAACTTTTTCTATAATCACTGTAGCTTAAAATGAAGTTGGATTGTAGTCAAGATTATCTTAAATGAAACTTTAATATGCGTGTATTGGAGCACCAATTTGACAAGAAGTTACTTTATGATGATGTTTTCAATTATCGTTTCAATATTACATATGCTTTTTTTGTCCTATTTTTTATTTAATTTTTTAAATTCATAAACAAACTTGTTCAAACTAATATAAATTTTATTTATATAAATTCAATCCTACATTATTCACATAATACATTATTTATTAATATTTAAAAAAGTTAATTTTAAAATAATATATGTTTAAATTATATATAGCAGTAGATTTGAATAATACAATAATATATCATAAATTGTTTAGATATTGGGTAGATACTAACAAATTTTCATTAAATGTTCGATAGATTATACTAATTTTTTTTATAATTTACATAAAAATTTCAATTATAAGCTTATTCAAACATATTATTAGTTTGATTTTTTTTTGGATTTTTGTTTCTTTCGTAACTTTGATACATACATATATATATATATATTATTTCCATTATTTTTATCAAATTATTAAGGTTTATGAGTGTTTAATAACGGATATGGTGATGGAGAGGTATGTTAAGTTTGAGATTAAAGAAAAAAAAAAGTAATATGTATGGAGTCTTTAGGAGATACGTTTTTTTATCACGTGAATGAAATATATTTTATGGGATGTCTCGATTTAGTTCGAGCATGTAAGAACAAAATTACCATTTTATTATAATTTTATTTAATTTAAAATATTTTATAATTATGTGAAATAAATTCGGATTTCTTTCATAAATTCTTAAATTTTCACGGAGCAAATGCACGAGTCGCGTGTCAAATTCGGTGGCATCAAAGTCCCCTTTTAACGTCTCACACGCTCTCTGTATTACCCACTCGAAACTCGAAAGTCCTACCCTTCCTTTCCGAGAGCACACCCTTACCAAGCCTAGTCCCAACCAAACCAATCATTCAGCTTTGAATCCAAACCACATAGCTTGCTTGGTCTCGCGAGCCTCACTTTCCTTCCTCAGTTCTTTGAAAATTTCACACAATTTCGATCACCCTACTCCACCTTTCTCTTAGCTCGAAGATGCCCACTTCTCCTTCCGATTTAAAACCCTAACGCTTATCAATTGAAAAGTCTTGGACGATCGGTTTCAAACTCCAATGGACGCTTCTCAGCCTACACTGTGAGTTTCTTCTTTATCTCTTAAAAAAACAAAAAAAACCCCTAATTTTATCCCTCTTATAAGCCGTCTGTGCTGTAAAATTCTTGCTAGGGTTCTTCGTTATGTAGGCTGGACAACTTTAGTGCAGCTCGGAGAGTTGAAATTGCGACATATTCTTTTCGATCTTATGATTTTGGAATGAAAAGTAAGAGATGGGAATTATATCTGCGGGGGCATCTTTTTGTTGCTAAGAAAGTGGACTAAAAATAGAGAATTGGAAATTTTTTCTCATGGATTTCATTGCCGATTTCTATTTCTGATATGAAAAATTCTGGCATTGACGCCATCTTGGTCTAGTGTTTTCTATTTTTCAACTCCCCTTTCATCTTTAATGTTGGTTGTTTATTTCTTCTGGTTATTTCAAATTTCTTTCTTCCCCACGGCGTTTAATCCTTGAAATAACAGGAGCATAAGGTCATTATGTTTCTTTGCGCTTGAAGCTTGTAACTATTTTGATGTTTTCATGCAGCATTGTTTTATCTTTGACCCTATGCCAATCTGTAAAATTGGGTATTTGTACTTGGCTGTAACCTAAAAATGCAAGCCTTAGAATAAAAATTATTACAAAACCTAAGATTTTCCATCCTTTATTACATAACCTCCTAGGTTCAAGGAGCACCCTTTTGGTCTAATGGAGCTTAAGATTTGATTGCAAGAACTTAAGATTTGATTGTAAGAACTTAAGATTTGTACAGAGACTGATAGAAGGGTAATGAGAACTTGTTGGAGATGTTTTATAGCGAAACGAATCTGCAATTACAAAGCTGCAACATGGATGCAGCTTAAGATTTGATTGTAAGAACTTAAGATTTGATTGTAAGAACTTAAGATTTGTACAGAGACTGATAGAAGGGTAATGAGAACTTGTTGGAGATGTTTTATAGCGAAACGAATCTGCAATTACAAAGCTGCAACATGCATGCAGCTTAAGATTTGATTGCAAGAACTTAAGATTTGATTGTAAGAACTTAAGATTTGTACAGAGACTGATAGAAGGGTAATGAGAACTTGTTGGAGATGTTTTATAGCGAAACGAATCTGCAATTACAAAGCTGCAACATGCATGCAGAGTTAGGAGCCAGGGCTATGCTGTAAGTGACATTTGATTGAATTTTTATGGGATACATTAGCATGATATTATATGCTACTGTGGAGATTTGGATTCATCTCTCGCTTGCCTCTGTATGTATTTCTAGGGAAATGTGCACTTTGATAATAATTTTGGGTAATGTGTCATTTGATAGAGTGGTGGATTTCTTCCAAAAAAATGTTTATGTTTTGGTGCTAAAGAGTTAGAAGTCACATATCTTATTATCAAAAGAAAAAAAAAAAGAAAAAAAAAGAAAAAAAAGGAAAAAAAAGAAAGAATTAGAAGTCACATCTCAAATATTTTCTCCAATGCAATAGTGGTTTGCTATGTATATAACTATATAATTCCACATATTAGTCTCGGTAAAATTCATTATGGGATTGTTTCTTGTTAGTCACTTAGATGCTAACCACTCTATTGTATAGAAGTTCAGTAACAAAAGTTTTACGCAGTATGTTGATTTACTTGTGTTGAGAGGTCATATGAATTGGACTGCTGCTTGTTTTCTTGTGGCTTGATACTATCTTACTTAATATGTTCACAAAGCAGGGTGTTGGTAGGTAAAAAACTGTTGGATCCCTAAATAACTATAGCTTAATGGGATTGCTTCCAAGAGTTCATTTTATCTCGTGTTGCTTGATGAAATATTGAAATGCTGTATTTTTAAATTATATTCTTTTTGTTCTACAGTTAGTTTTTTTCCCCTCACCAAAAGTCCTACTGCTGAAATTTGTGAGCTGGATAATTATTAATGCCTGGCAACGAAGTTGGAGACAGGGTCCAGAATTTATTTGGTCAAGATAACTTGTCACAAGATCAACATCATCCACAGGTCATCGGGGGTAACTGGCCGCATCTGAGTAACAATCCATGGGTTGTAAGCCAAAGACAGATTGGTTCTCCATATAATTCTAATTTAAAGAATTGCAATGTACAACAATCAGGTACACATTAACCTCTGGATTGTGTTCTTTTTCCTGGTATTAATTGTTTTGCACGTCAAGCTTGCCATCTCATTCTGAGTTAAATTCTCCATTTTATTGTTGTGTTGTAACTTTGAGGTGCAATTAGCTGCTAATAACACTTGTATGCATATCTCTTTGGCAGATGTTGAGAGAGGGCATGGAAGTCAATCTTATCATACTCCTCATGGGTTAGCACGATCGAATCTGAAGCCTGAGTTTAGCAGAATTCAGTCTCAAAACCAACAACATGTGGTGAACGGCTTTGTACACGGGAATCATGTCTTTCAGACAAGGCAAAATGAAACAAACTTTTTGGGAGTGGATATTGAGTCTAATAGGCATAATTTAACCTCAAGAGGCTTATCTACTATTGAGTTGGAGAATGGAAATGGGTCTGAACAGAAGAATTTTTTTTCAAGGAGGGTGGGAACTTCCGAATCTCCTGTCAGTTTTGATTTTCTTGGAGGCCAACAACACATGAGTAGCGAGCAGCTTGGCATGCTGCAATCTTTGCCTAGGCAGCAACCAGGGATTAGTGATATGCAGCTATTACAGCGGCATATTATGCTAGCCCAAATGCAAGAATTTAATAGACAGCAGCAACTTCAGCAACTAGAAGTAAGACAGGGAGCTAGAAACGATTCACCATCCACTGGTGTTTCCATCAATGAGGCACCTAACCATTCATTGCAGTCAGAGCTTATGGCAGGTAATGCAAACTATATTCAGCCTGCTGCATCCCTTGCTATGCAAGGATCTCCTGGTGGACACATGTTATCTGCCGAGCAAGGCCAGGCACTACAAATGATGGGTTTGGCACCTCAACAGATGGATCAATCTCTGTATACAGTTCCACTTTCTAGCCCTAGTGGCACAAGTGGTTGTTATCCTAATATGCAAATGGATAAAATGCCAATGAAGCGAATACCAGCCAACAGTAGTTCATTCTCGGGAAATGCATATGCTGAATCTTCAGATCAGGTTAGCTTGCAAGGTGGATCAAAGGTTTTTAAACTGGATTTTCAAAGGAAAAATATGTTTGGATCTAGTAGTGGTCAAAGCACAAGTACTGGACCTAATTTCGAGAACTTGCATCAAGGGAATCACCTACAGAGAAGTGTACCTTTGCAGGAACTCCAAAGACTTCAAGAGGTAGCTGGATTATCAGAATCATCCCAACGAAAAACCTCGTGGGCTGCCACTTCACAGAGTGTGGCTACTCTAGATCCAACCGAAGAGAAGATTCTATTTGGTTCTGATGACAGTATTTGGGATGCCTTTGGTAAGAGCGCCAATGTGGGTATGGGGGGATGTAATATGCTGGATGGTACAGATTATTTTAGTGGCTTTCCTTCAGTTCAAAGTGGGACCTGGAGTGCTCTTATGCAGTCAGCTGTTGCAGAAACCTCTAGTGCTGATGTAGGGATGCAGGAAGACTTAAGTGAGCATCACTTCCGAAGTCCAGAACCTCTAACCATGAATCAGCAACTACCAGCCATCAATGATGGTAGCAAGCAAGTATTGTGGGCTGATAATAATATTCAGCTTGCCTCTGCATTGGATACTAGACAATACGCCCTCTCAGATGATGCAAACAAGCCTAGTTCAACTATGAATTCTAATAGTATCCCTGAATTACAGCGGCCTGGTTTTAAAAATTCACTTGAACCCAGTGGCACATTGCAGATTGATTCTTCCCAAAAAAATATTCCTCTTTTAGAACAAGGTAAATGGTCAGATCATGAACCTTTGCAAAAAGGTTTTTCATCGAGTGTCGAGACAAATGCATATAATCATTCTGGTTCTTGGGCCTGTCAACAAAGCATAACCTCTAATAATAATAATAATGGCCAACCTTATAATAGCTCAAGTGGTTGGAACTTTATGGGAACTATGCCAGTGGATGGCAGCAATATCTTTAAAGGCCACGAGAATGAAAGTGTGTCAGGGCCATCTCGAATTGTCAATGATAAGCAAGATATGCATGGAAAAGTTGATCATTTATCTGGTATGTGGAGAACTGATTCAACCTTAACATCAAATGCTGGATTGGAGCATGGAAGATCTGGTGCAGGAAGCACACAGTTAGGCAGAGAGAGCTCTATTATGAGTAATGTTGCTGCACCAAATTCCAGCTCCATAAGATCCAATCAGGAGAGAAAACAAAAGTTTTCTACAAGTCATAAGCTTGATTTTTGGAAAGCTGTTGATCCTTCAGGGAAATCTGGTGGGGAAGTTGTGCTTAAAAACCTACATAATCTTGATAGAAGTCCTCAAATTTTGGAGTCATTATTAGATACTGGCTTGGGTAAGGGAGCAGTTGAAGTGCATCAACTTGAGAACTCTGATAGTATGGAGAACTCAAGCGACAGTTTTCGCTCTGGTGGACATCATCATTATTCTACTAGTGTAGGGAGGGAAAATGTTTGGTCAGATGCAGGTGACTCACGGAGTTATCTTGGTAGCAAACAGAAATCTTCAAATAGTGCTGGTCGAAGACCCCCAGGAACTCGTAAGTTTCATCATCATCCTATGGGGGATGTTGATGATGACATTGAGACTTCCTATGGAGCAAACCATACGACAGATCCACGGACTATGGCCCAGCAGGTCTCTCGAGGATTAAAAGGCCACGACCATGGGAGCTATGGTCAGGCAACCATTGTTCGACCTATTGATAGAACTTCAATTGAAATGGAAAAGGTGATTTTGGATCTTTTTGTATTGGACTGTGATGGTTGGTTCTTTATAGTTTTGCCTTGGAAAACTACTACTATTTCCATTGGGCTGTTATGGCTGACTTAAAAAAAGAAATAATAAAACGAATTGAAATTATCTTTTCCTTAGCAGGGACAGTCGGCTGGTTTTCAGGGTGATGGAAAAGGTTCTGAAGGCACACGTTCAAAAAGTATGTTTCCCGGTTTTATGCGGAACACATCTGCTACATCTGATAGGCCTATTGGTAATTATGCCACAAACAAGGATATACCATCGAGGTATGCCTTTCTAGATTTATTTCCAGTGTCATATTAATCTTTGTTAATTAATTTTTCTTTATAGAGTTCATTAAAATTTTAAATGTCAATTTTTTATTAGCATCTAATTCCTCATTCTAGGATTTCCCTGTGAAATGTTCTGCAAACCTATTTATACTATGACCTTGCGAGTTTGGCAAGAGATTAAAATTAATGTCTTGATGTTGATATAGATGTTAATTCTATTTTCAATAAGTTAATACATGTATCTAAGGAAAATTTTCAATGTCCTGTGATTTCAAAACACTCATATATGTTCATAGAGGGAATAAGTTTAAACATATTCAAAGACAGGAGGGATCTTTGTTAAAAGTTCTGGGTCCTTAATATTTGCAGTCAAAATATGCTCGAGCTTCTTCACAAGGTGGATCATTCAAGGGAACGCGACACTGGCAGACATTTAAGCTCTTCTGACCGCAATGCGTCTTCTGAGATGCAGGAACCAGAAACTTCCGATGGATCTGTTGGTCACGTTCAGCAAAATCACTCATCTGGTTCTCAAGGTTTTGGTTTGCAGTTGGGTCCTCCTTCTCAACGTTTGCCCATGACAGACCATGTTTTTTCTTCTGAAAGCTCCATTCGTAGAGTTTTTACTTCCAGTCGTGTCACTCATGAGATAGAAGAAAAGGGTAATTCCAAATTGGATTCAATTGCATTGGATGAAACTTTGCTCCCTCATAACCCATCAGAAGGAATTAAGAATGATACTTCTGGTCATATAGAGAGTAAAATATCACAGTACAATGTCGAGGGAAGTTCTTCTCCAGCTATTATATCTGGTTTTCCATTTTCTAAGAATTTTGGAAATTTTTATGTAACTGCTGCAGGTAGACAACTACCAGCACACCAATCAATTGCCATGCCTTCTGATGGGGCTTCTTCTCGTTCCAAACTGATTGATGACTCATACGAAAGAGCCAAGGTCAACCAATTTCTTCCTACATCGGTAGCTACTCTATCAGGAGGTACTACTCAAACCATTGTTGATTCTTCTGCAGAGGTCTCCAAGCTTAATATTGCCAATCAAGATCACTCAAGCCAACTGAGTCAACAGATTTTGGAACAAGATGAAGCACCTGCTACATTGTCTTCGTTTGCTTCTGGGCCATCTCAACATGGTGGTGCATCTAAGGTTATACCAAATGCATGGAATAGTGTTCCATGCCAGCAACCTTTATTAGGTACCCAGCACATTGCCTCCAGTTTGTTCCGATCCCATCTTCAATCTGACAACAAATTATTAGCAACCTTACCAATACCGACAAGGGTCAATGAGCAAGAGACTCTAGAAGGAAAAAGCGGCTCATATCATTTTGGTGAAATTCCAGCAAAGTTGCGAAGCTGTGATATGTTGGAGCGATCAGCCAAAGAAAGACATGGACAGCAAGTTTTATTTGACAGCTTGGACCCTGCCCAAAAGACATCAAGTGTATCACAGGGAAGAGAATCAACTGTAAATAGTTTTTCTGAGGGATCTACTTCTCGAAGAGATGTTGAAGCTTTTGGTCGTTCTTTAAGGTCAAATAACAATTTGCATCAAAGTTATTCGTTGCTGCATCAAGTACAGGACATGAAGAGTACGGAAGTTGAAGCGGGTGATAGAAGTGTGAAGAGATTGAAAGGTTTAGAATATGCGGTTGAGCATCCGCATGTAGGACCTAAGGGAGAACATCAATATATGTATGAATACAAGGTGAGAGATTCACCAGCTAATCCTGTGTCCGGTTCTTCTGGAGACTCTGAGATGTTAGTTTTTTCATCCAAGCGTGTGGAAAGTCGGGATTCAAATGCATTTTCTCAGAATGAGTCATTTAGTCAGAACAGCTCTCATAACTTGCCTGTTAGTAATAGCATACCTTCTAATAGGCTGGAACATTCCCAGATTAGTCCCCTGATGGCTCCTTCATGGTTTGATCAATATGGAACTTTTAAAAATGGGCAAATGTTACCGCCATATGAGATGCAGAGCAAGAGACCTACTTTATTGAAGTCTATGGAGCAGCCATTTAAGGTTGGAAGGCTTGCTGATGATCTACATGCTCGGAGTTTGGTGGAGCAAGGTAATACTGTTGATATCTGTAAACCAGAAGATGTCCCACATGGTTCTCCTCCCACATATGCAGCAAAAGAACATGTAAATTCCCTTCATTTCATGCCTCTTGATCTTACTGATCAGAGTGTAGTTGGGAGACCAAAAAAGCGTAAAAGTGCTACATCTGAACTTTTACCATGGCATAAAGAACTAACAGAGGCTTCTCGAAGCCTTCAGACTATCAGGTTGTTAAAATGAAATTCATTTTTTACTGCTTTTGTTGGATGTGACAATTTTTCCCATTTTTTGATCGCACTAATACTGATTATTTAATATTCTGTCTTCCTGCTTAGCAAGTTACTTAATGTTGCTATTACCATTATTATGTTTTTATTATCTGGGTAACTATTATTGTTGTCGTTTATGCTGATATTGTTTTTTAACTCTAATTTGATTAACATATGACTACTATTGAAATTTTCAGCATAGCAGAGTCAGACTGGTCTCGAGCAACAAATCGGCTAGTTGATAAGGTACGTCTTCTCGGTCTATTGTATATTTTCCTCCTTCAGGCACATTTGGTTTGCCACATTAGATAGGATATATGGTCTGACAGGATCTATAAAATTGGAATTGAATTGTACAATTTTTATAGTATTTGTTAGTGTTCGGATTTAGTTGGAAAAAGGTATCAACATTTAGTGATAACCCTACTATACAGTTGGCCAAGTATTATGTATTGTTATTATATTTTTATTTCATATATATTTTTAAAAATAATTTTAGTTTAGCAAAATGTAGAAAACTACCTTTTTTCTTTTATTGCTAATAATATGAACTACATTGTTTAGAAAACAAAATTTGGCCTATATTGGGAAGCAGGCAACCTTTGTATCAGTTTTTGCTTAATACAACCATATTCATTTTTTTAGAAAGAATCAAAATCAAATTTGCATTTTTAATTATAAAGATAAAAAAAGAGGGAAAATTGAAGTACTTCCACCAACATGTTGATTCCAGTTTTCTTCCCAAAGTACCCCACAAGATTATACAGCCAGACCTTCAATGAATTCATTGGGAAATAGATCCGAATCTGCATAAATTGAAATCTGAACAAGAAATGAATGTTCAAAAAGGACCCATAATAGATACCCAATGACCAGGTAGATGTAAAATCTTATGACCCATATCTAAGTCATCCAACAAGTACCGATGGGAGTAAAAGGAATTTTTTGACTAATTTGTTTGAATGTCTGAAACTTCTAGAAGGCTGAACTCTTTTAAAGCATTGATATCTGAGATTTTAATATCATAGTTGGAAATACTTGATTAGCTACCGGTGAGTAAAATCTTGACAAAGGATCAAGTAGAGATGGATTTGAGCTTTTCTGTAATTTTTTTGCAATAAATGTGGGAATGGTAAGTTCTCTATATGGTGCGACTACTCTGTATTCCCGAATGTTCATCAGAAAGGAAGGTTTTTCATTGATGGGTGTAATAGGAGGGGACAAAAGTTTGCGTCATCTGAGGCATTAGGGTGAAATTAATGATAATAGATAGTCCAGTCTGCCTTGGACCCACACCTTGGATTAATAACTGCATGTTTAACTGTGTTACAGTCCAAGTTTAGCTTATCCTGTTGTAATTGTTTTGGTACCAAATGTTGTATTAAATCGTTCTATTTCATCGTGGCCTTTTTGTTCAAGACACCAAACGTGTCCTTAATGTCTAATGTTCCTTTTATCCTGTAGTGTTTTTTTTTTTGGGTTCTGGACTGTTCTAATTGCTTCACGTCTTATCAAAAGTTGGAGGATGATGCTGAAATGAATGAGGAAGCACCTATGCTTAGGGCAAAAAGAAGGCTTATCCTGACCTCACAGCTCTTGCAGCAACTGCTTTGTCCTCCTCCAGTCATATGTCTCTTTAAAGATGCTTGTTCGGAATGTCAGAGTGTAGCTTATTTTGCTGCAAGACTGGCAGTAGGGGACACATGTAGTTCAATCACATGCTTTGGAAGTCTACTGCCTCGTTACAGTAAAAGGCTGTAAGAAACATCTCGTTTTCCTCGTTTTCTTTTTTATAAGATGTAACAAATGCGTTTCACTTGATCTCTTTATGCCTGTGAGAGATCACATTGATACAAATTTCAAATTGTTTTATAGGTTGTCCGAGAAACCAAAAGTTCCTGAGAAAGTCAGCGAGCAGTACTCAAATGTTGTCGAAAACTTCATTGGTAGAATAAGGAAGATGGAAAGCGATTTTTCGAGGTGCTTGTCAATAATTTTAGTTTTTTATCATTTATTTTAAAAGAGAATCCTGGTGGCATGTAGCTATGCATTTGGGGATACTTAATCACCTCTTTAAAAATTTGGGTCAGTTTAGTCCCATATTTAATCTCCCATTTATTATAAGTAGGGGATTAATAGGGTAGGGATGGCAATTCATGTGTCATGTCCACTCATTCTGTGTTTATCATTTATTAGTTGATTGTATTTGTGTTTGTTTATTTAAACTGTAGTTTATCATAGTTTCTGCTTTCTAGTTTTTCATATTGACATTGTTTATATAAACTTGGTATCTCATTTGCTTCTTTCCCGTGGGCGTGTTGTTCGGTGTCTCTTGTGCTTCCCCCTTATGCTTCCTTTACCTGATGCAGATTGGATAAGAGAACCTCGATCCTAGATTTAAGAGTGGATTGTCAGGACCTTGAGAAGTTTTCTGTCATCAATCGATTTGCCAAGTATCATGGCCGGGGGCAAACTGATGGGGCTGATACCTCATCTTCATTTACAACTCCAAATGTGCAGAAAGCATGTCCCCAGAAATATGTAACTGGTTTTCCAATGCCTAAAAATCTGCCAGATAGGGTACAGTGTCAATCACTTTGATCATTAATTAATTCTTTCCCTCTCTTACCAAATGTCTCCACATTCCCCTTCTTTGGTCCATTTTGTTTCAAGTTATGTCGTGCTTATGCTCCATCACAACACTACTACAAAATGGGAATGTAGGCGAAGAATGGATACTAGCTTGTCTCCTTAATAGCAATGGAGGCTGTTAGATTTTGTGATCTAGGTCATTGAATGTTATTCTTGAAATTATAAGATGGCTCTTGTATACTTTTTAGTCAAAGGAACTGCAATACCCCATCACTCTTTTTCCAGTAAAGGGGAGGATTAAACTGCTACTCTATCTTTCAAAATTTCTCATGGTGCTCCAATTCCAGGTAATCACAAAAATTAGTTATTGTAGATTCTCTCTCTCTCTCTCTCTTATTTGGGTATTGGAATTTAGAATAATGGGACTAGTAGAGGATTGGGTTGAGTTGGAAGGTGTTTAATGACACTGACCTTCCAGAATTTAAGCATGTAAAGTACCCCAACATGCTGAGGTAAGGGAAATAAATGGTCTGATGAGGAATTGTATTTACCTGGATATCTCTCGTGGTGCATGAATCTTTGTTATATTCCTATGAATCTTAGAACAGGGATTTAAATAGGTTTTGGTGATCGTTTCTAAAAATAATAAATTTATAAATAGTGAATAATAGACAAGAATAAAGAATAGGAGCTGGTTTATTATGTTTTATTTTTATAGTTTCTGTAGCCCTGAATTCTCCTGATGGATGGATTGTGAATATATATATTCATTAGAAATATCCATATGTTTATATCGTTAGGGAATAGTTTCTGAATATTAATTAGGGAATAGTTTCTGAATATTATTAGGGAATAATATCTTCAGAAATTGATGTTAATATTCCAATATTGTTAGTTGTTACTAGATCCATATTTCACTTGAGATGCCTCAGTGACTCCTTTATCCTTTGTTTGTGTGGCTAAAATAAAATTCCATTCTCGGATAATTTGTATAGTTATTTTCTTTGTGGAAAGTCTGTGGTTATGAGTTTTCCATTATCTCAGCCTTCAGAACTCTGTTTAGTGTGTTTTTTTTCTTCCTTCATTCCTTCTGCTTCTGTTGAATTATATGTATTTTTCACAAGTACTGCTTTAAAATAACTTTCCAATAGAAATGGTTTCCTTATTGTTTGCAAAATAGGAAACAGATGCCTCCTCTTTCATGATATTGTTATGGTTATCTTTATTTACTATCATTTCCTATTTCATTATGATGGAAGGGCTTCAGATTTTTAGTCTTGCCGTCCTTTTAGGGGAGGTGGGGAATCGCAGTATTGGTTTTTGTTTCGTGTTTTGCCATCCCTGCTGATAAATCATTTGTTTTTTGTTTAGAAAATAATGCTTCAACAATCATAATTATTCCATAATCTGGTTAACAATTGCAATATGCATATTTGTCGGAGCCCTTACAAGTGACATTGTATAGATTTGATTGTTCTAGGATTGGACAACGTTAGTAATGAATTGTGTTAAATATTGGCTTGTAAATTAGATTAAGACATGCAACATCATTGAGTTTTAATCGGACTGCTTGTATGTTCTAATCAGGAGATAAGTATTTTTTAATGGACAGGACATGGTTTGTTATTATTTGGTATAGCTTGGTGCTACCTACAATAGTAGTTTACAGGTCCATTTTTCTTAGTTATTACTAATTTTAACATAAAATAAAGTTTCATATAAAGAAAGATTGAACTTTATCCAAAATGATGCATAACATAACCATTGGCTTCCTAATCCAAATTTGAATACGTTTCCAAGCTTATGTGACAACATATATATTTGACCCATATTCCAAGAGTCTAAGATCGGTCTTCTTGCTGCAGTGTGGAATTATGTTGGGACAAATGGTGTGCGATTATCCCAACTTTGGAAAAAAGTGTTTTTCAAAGATGATTATTTTTTCTCTAGTTTTTACATAAATGCTTCTTGATTAAGTCCATATTTGTTTAAAGCATCGCCTTTCATTCTGAAGAGGTATATTTCATTTAGAAAGTGATAATGGAGTTTATTAATTGAAAATCACTTTCTATGCTGGCCAACATGGCAACATGGTTAAGGCAAAGGTGGTTTACCCGATGTTCTAATTATAACAAGTACTGATCTAGGTTCTGGCAGAAAAAAAAAATGGAACAATGGAGGGTTTTTGAGGGGTTTATGGTTTCACAAGTCTTTATGGGCTTTAATATTAAATGTAAGAGTTACATGTTAAATATTATATGCCTCGCATAAGACAAGTTACTGGGGCGATTTTATGATGTAAATCGGAAAGGGGGGAAAGATAGGTTAGGTTTGATTTTGGTCTTGTGTTGTGGGCGGATATAATTTACTTTGAGATATACAACCGACGTTTACTAATTCTACATTCAGTATTGGTGATTGAAAAATTAGGAAAAAAAAAAGGTTGTAAAGTCAAGTGATTAATAGTTCATATTATATAAGTAGTTTTTCTTTTGGTCTCTTTGTTGGGAAAGGGGGTTATAGAAAGACAATAAAATATCATGTTTTACTTAAATCAATAATAAAATATTATTAATTAATGATACATGTCATTAAAATATTATTATTTAGGTATGAAGAAAAGAGATTAAAATTAAAAATAAATAAGATAGAGAGTGATGTAATAAAGCATTGGGGTTGTTGAATGATGAAAAATAATGATTAAAATGATAATTTTAGCTCGTATTATTATGTGAAAAGTTTAATTAAAAGATGTTTAAAAATTAAATGTCATTTTTTGAATTTTTTCTTAATAAATTAGTATAAAAAATTTATTATTAAATTATATGATTAAATAATCTAACCTAACAGATTGGGGCTACTCTTTGTTTTATAGCATAGAGATAATTAGAAAGTAGCATGGGAAAACATTGTTCAAATAATATGTTTATATGAATAGAATTTTTGTAAATTATAATTATAATGATATGATGGTTTTTTATTGGAGATGTCACTATATTAGTGTCACATCAATTGTAATTTATCACGATTAAAAAAAAATTTGTTTAATGAATATTTTGAAAAGAAAGAGTTGATAATTGCTAATTCAAAAATCAAGTACATAGTTAATATTAATATTAATGAATAAATAAATTCTTAATAGTATGCAAACATCAAAAATTTAACAATATACAATTATTTATAGATATCATAGTTGCTTTATTCAATTTTCTTTTGCTTTTAAACAATAAACTCCAACTTTATTAATCCGTCCATGGGGATAAAGTAATAAAACAGTACATTTTTCTGTTTTTTAAAATATTTTGATAGTATTTTTTTTAATTATTTTTTAGTAATGATTATATAACAATTGCAATAATTTGGCCTTTACATGCAACTAATTTGCTCGGCCCTTAAATTCTCCAATTAGACGAGTCGTTTTCAATTAACATAAACCATGTATAATTTCATATTAAGAAATTACTTTCTAACTGCTATGTGTTCCAAATAATATGAACTCTTTAATTGTATTTGTTGAGTCTAACTCATCATATCAGAAGCTTTCTTGGAGAAGTTAATCTTTGGTTTCAATTGTTATGATTGATTAAAAATAATATTAGGTTTGTTGAATGAAGAAATGTTTGGCATATGAAATGAGAACTTGAAGGCTATAAATATGGCTTCATTTCTTCATTGATAATCATCCCAAAAATAGAGAAAAGCTTGTATGAGAAGTTCTTGAGTGGGAGAATTTTGTGGGAAAATTCTCTTGGGCTTGTAATTGCTCTTGTCTTTTGGGTGTGTGAGAAAATTACTGAGAGTGTGGTTGTAACAATTTTCCACGTAGTGAATTTTTCTCTGGTTGTCTTTTTGACAACGAAAGTGATTTTTCTCTAATTTGGAGTTTCCACTATAATTCTTGTGTTGTGTATTATCTATTTCTCTGTTATTTAATATTCTTCTAAGGAAGATCTTGGGAGGGAGAATTTGTGATTATACCATTTTATCCAAATTTCCTATCATCAATAATGTTATCCTATAACAAGGCAGTCGTACTAACTTCAATTGAAAACTCTCTCTAGAGAGGATGCTCCAAGAAGTCACAATGCTCTAATTGGTTTTTCATAATTGTACACCGATGGTGAAGATTGTGAGTCAAATTATCTGACTTCCTTGCTCATACTCAATATTTTAAATGAATGGATTTAAGTTGAAAAACATCGTATGTTCATTATTGTGTAAATAGAACATGTATTTTCACAATAATTATTTATTTAAAATAATTCCCTTTAAAAACATAAATTAATTAATTATAATTTTTGCAATTAATCTAAGTTTACAAATACCACATGTTTTACCTAAGTTTACAAATACCACATGTTTCACATACTCTAAAGGGTTATCCCGCTCAAGTTGTTCAAAAGGGATTGAATTAATTTTTTTTTAAATATTATGGATATTAAATAAATATTTTTTTATATTATGGTTAATAAAAAAGAAACATTTCAAAACATGATAAAAATATAAAACTTTTGTTTAAACATGTGTACCTTAAAATTATCGACCCCAGCTTTATACTTTTGCAAAAAACTTTACAAACTTTAATGAAAAATTATTATTGATGCCTCTGCATTTAGTATATCTTCGTATATATTTCTAATTTTTATAAAAATAGTTTTAATTCTTTTGAATTTTATAGTTAATACGAAGGATACCTTCGAGTTTTTTATTTAATATCAAGGATACACTTGAATGATTAATAACGTTAACTTTTTCATCTAATGATGTATTTTTTTCCTAAGGTTTTGATACCAAATTATGACAAGCTATTTTAAAACATTAGTTGTTACTTCATGTAGATTATTATTTATAGGAGAACCTTTAAGTTTCTTATCAAAACATTGATTTAACTTTATAATTTTCCCATGTTTATTTTTATACAAACTTGAGTCAAGTTTTTGTGTCTTCATTTTATTATTCATTAGTTTTATAAATGTTATAAGCAAATATTTGATCATTCAAGATCTTTAGTTGATTTAGAATTATAATTATCATATTTAAATTTAATCGATCATTCATGATCTTTCATTTCGTTATTTGTTTTCTTTTGTTACACTTGATATGTCTCAGCTTGTTTAATCCTTAATACCCTCTTGGTAATGACAAACTTCTTGCATCCATATATGGTATGATGTTTAATATAGACTTACTAGAGAATATAAAAATAATGACTACACTTCATTTTATTCATAATATTAATAATTATTATAATTCTTAAAGCAGACTAAGAACCTTAAAGAGATTTGTAGTCACTTATAGTTTCTAGATGAGTAATTTTTAGATTAGAGAGTTTGGGTTTATTAAAGTTGTGTCCAACTAATGAAAATGAGAGTTATTTTTATAAGACAAATATCTCTATTTACAATAGTGAGAAATCATTGTTCACTCCAACTAACTTTATGCTTTTGATGTTTGAATTTAAGCCTTTTTTCCCTTGGTATGATTTGTCGACTAAAAATGTGGATCCATATCTTTATACCTCTATGTCATTTTTAATGACAGTCCTTTTAATGAGGTAGATGATAACACATCTTCATTTTCTCAATCTCTAATAAGTAAATGTATTTGTGATCCTTAGTGGTATTCTTAGCATATAAACAAAACAACTTTCTTGATTCTTGACAAATTTCTAGATTATTATGTTAAAGTTTATTTCAAATTTATTGATTTTCTTTAGTGAGGGCCATATTGTTATGAGAATTGTTTATAATTTTATTAATCGAATAATTTACTTTGACTTTAGAAGAATTATTATTTTTTATTTGAGTTCATGATAAATTTGACTTAGCATCTATCTTGTAAGAATAAAAAGTTCATTTGTATTGAATTCCTTTTCTGGATGCGTCATTGGTTTTGGAACTTCTCTATTAGTGTTAAAAATCCCTAACTTAATAAAATGATAGGAACTAATACAAATTCCTTTATTCCATTCCATGAATGAATTGAAAAATCTAAGATAGACAAGCTTGTCACCTACTTTGATCCTCTTCCTGAGGTTTTTGATAGCTTTCTTAAAAAATTTAGAAAAATAATTTAACTCATTTAAATTAATTTCTGGATATAGGTTCTTAATTATACTTGTATGGAAAGCTTTATAAATGAAAATTGGATAAGCTCTTTAAGAATATTAAATTTACTGCCTGTAAGGAATTCTTTTTCTATAGTGTAAAATTTTATATCTTTAATATGTTCCTAAGTATATTTATGGCTAAATTATAAAAACTTAACCATTATGGTTTATTTAAATTCCTATATTTGTATTTTGTCTTTAATAACTAATATATTCTTGGGGAAATATTACTTGAATAGTAGTGAGAGTCGTACTATCTTTACTATCACTATGAGAGGCATTTCTCTAAATAATACTGGTAGTCGTACTATATTTTCTAGGGTCTTCAACCTGATTAGGGGCGATGATGGTTGTTGTAATACTATGGTGGATGTTACTCTCTTTTGGATCTAACGACCTTGAATTGTTAAGTTCTTCCTTCTCATTTTGAATTCTTTCTTTGGAAGTTTTACCTTCCTTAGAATGAATCTCTGAGGTGAATTCCTCTTTAAAGTTTTTGGACTCTAATACTGGTCTTGAATTGTTCCAAAAGAGGCTTTTCTAGGTATAAAATCTTGAGTTGTTCTTGAAAGATTTTTATCTCCTTTTGTTGGTTTCTTAAAAGAACATTAACGTGCAAGTATACACAGTTATAAGTAGTAAGTGATAAATACGATATAGTTCCCACAAAGATTTCTTATTGAACTTTGTTAAGTACTAAAATTGTCTCGATCTAATTTTATTCAAACAATTGATATTTGGATAGAGTTAAACTAAACTAATTCTAAATAACAATATATAAGATTAACACTTGAAGAAAACTCTAGGATTGCAATTTCACCAAATTAATCCACTTGAATCATATTATTTTCTCTTGATTTATTTTCTCACATTTAATTTGTCAACCAGGAACTCCTAATTTATCCACATGTCTCTTCCAAAAACAAATAGACACATCTCACTAAATTAATTCACTATATACCTATGAGAATTAAATTTACCAAAGATTCATTAAGCTCAAAGTTCTCAATAGCTATACATACAATAAATGTATATTCCTATCTCATATATATATATATATGTATGTTATTATATCCAAGAGCAAAACACAAAAATTCCTTTTCCAAGTTCATTAAGGTTCACAAATTAATTGATTAATCTTCCAACAATCAAAGGCATTAAACACAAATAGAATAAAGAAATTAAAGGCAACATCTCACAAATCATTCAAAAATAATTAATTCAAGCTTCATAGTGTAAGATACATTGCAACCTTAGAATAAATAATTTAATTCATAGCAAATATTGAAATCACAAACCAAAAATATTTAGATGTTTAAGAAAAATTAAATTTAAAGATAAAAGGATTAGAAGAAACTCTTTGATGATTCCTCAATCTCCAAGCAATATACCTCTTCAAAATCTTGCATAGTAGTCTTCGAGAATTCCCCAATATTCAAGAGTTTCTAACTCAATATTCAACTAAAGAAAGAAAAAAATACATTTGTGTGTGTTACAAACAGAGAAGAAAACAAAAAAAATGAGGGAGAAAAAATGGAGTTCCTCCCCTACTTCTTCCTTGCTCTCTACGTTCTTCTCTGTATTTTTTCAGTAACAAAACAATGACAAAAAAACCCACCTATTGGCTTCTACATGTTCTCCAAACATACACCAAAAATTCCTCAAAGGAGGTGTGCAAAATGGGGGTAAAAAAACGTGCAAAAGAAGCTCTGATTCGCTATTGGAGAAAGGTTTTTGAATTTCTATTTTTTCACTATGCATGACACATTGCGAGCTCTGATTTGTTGGCAGGAAAATAGGACACATAGTGTATGCAGATTGGGTGAGACGTGATGGTGCACGGAGCTTCGGTGGAGTGTGTTGTGATGAGTGCTCAAAAAGCACTAAAATAACCATGATTTTATGCACTTTAATTGATTAAAAATATATATATTTATATGTTTTATCATATATTTATATAAATTTGTCTTTTCCGGAATCACGGGTATTTTTATTGTTTTTCAGGAATTTTGGCCTAAAAACGCAATGTAAAGACTCAAAGAAGAATACTTGAAGCAATACATCACAAATAAATTGATAAATAAGTGGAAAAAGGTCAACAAACATGGAAAAATTGGACAAAATGGGTCGAAAAGGTCAAAAATGTCAAAAGATCCGGAAAAACGCGCGCGCGGCCGGCCGGGCGCCAGGCGCCCTGCCACGCGCGCCAGAGTCACACAAGCCGCGCGATGCATGCTTCCGCGCGTGCCGCATCGCGGGCACACTTGTTCACGCGGCGGCTGTGCAGCAGCCCGGCCCAGCGCGCGCAACGCGTTTTGACCCATTTTTAACGTGAAGCCGCCCCGCGTACGTCACGTGCGCGTCATTGATGACCTCAAGAGGGTCCAAAACACGTTTTTTATTTTTTTAATATTTTTTTTAACATTTTTTTAATCATTTTTTCTCTCCATCCTCACCTATAAATACCCCCCTTCCATTCACTTCAAAACACACCTCAAAACCACACTTCTCTCTTCTTTCTTTCTCTCATTTCTTAGTTTTTAAGTTTTTCTTAGTTTCTTTCTTAGTTTCTAAGCTTTTCTTAGTTTTTCTCTTAGTTTTTAGTTCAATTCTCTTAGGTTTAGAGTTCTTCTCTTTTTGAGAGGAACTTGTAATGTTTTTGTAATAATTTAGATTTTTGATTCAATAAATGGAAGTGCAAATTCCGCTTGGAGGTTTTCTAGCAACTGGAATAGCGTCGAAATCTTGTAAGGATTTTATTTTCTTCTGATTATTTTTGTGCTTTATTCTTACATGTTATATTTAATTTATCTCGTGATTAAATTTAACTGTATAGCTGTTTATAACCAAGTGATATAATAATAATGTTGTTATGCTTGCGAAATATTAAATAGGTGAAAATTTCTAAAATGAATTGAGTTTATTTTTATTCAAGATTTTATATTAAGGATGTTAGAGAGAAATATATTATTTTTCATTACAAACTTAAATCAAAGTTAGACTTTAAGGTTTAGTTATCCTGGTCTAATTTAGAGTAGTGTTCTTTTATTTGTTGGTACAATCGCTTAGGTAGTTAGAGTGAATTTCTATTTCAAAAGTTTTTATAAGAATTATTATGTGGAAATGTATTGACAACATGTTTTCAATAGTGGTTTTAAAACTTGAAAGTTAGTACTCGGATAACTAAATTCTTGGGTTTAATTTGGACACCTTGGATAAAGTTTAAACTGTCTAACCCCACCAAAGGTGGTATTTAAATGGTTCATTTTCAATCTCTTAGAAAAAGGAATTAATTTAATTAACCAAATTAGTTATCAACCCCACCCATAGGTGTTAATTGATTTGTTTAGTTAACAAAGAAAATCTAACCCCAAAGGTGGTATTCATATAAAAAGAGAGAATCAATAAAATATCAATTTATATCTTTAATAGCCTAGATAATATGAGCAAGCATAATTAACTTAGTTATTATATCCATAAATACTCCACTAATTTAAATGATAAAATTTGCATGAATATTTATTGAATCTGTAATTATATTTATTTATTGAATTTGTATCTATGTTTATTTTTTTATTATATTTAATTAATCTGTATATATGTTTATTTTATGTTATTAGATTAGGAACACAAAAACCAAACTATCGTGACAGGATGTTTAGGATTTAATTTCGTTTTTAAAAGTTTGAATAATAAATTAAGAACCACATACATTCCTTCCTTAGATCGACCTTGGGAGTATACTTATCATTTTCTACGAAATGATTCGTGCACTTGCGAGAGTTTTACAAATATTAAAACCAAAGTATTTGCGAGAATCGGCGATGCCGGTTTTCGCTCATCATGTCACAGGGATTTCCACACGCTAGGCTGTGCAGAACAATTGGACTCCACTCGTGACTCTCTCGTGTGGAGAGTGGAAAGCATGCACGATCTGGACCGTTCATTGTTTGATCTTACGATGGGTGACGTGAGGGCGTGTCATAAGGATGCACGCTGGACTATGCAGATAGATGGACCCCACTCTATGCGCCAAATTATGTAGAACAATTGGAAATCTTTGTCCACTCGCCTACGTAGCATGTGAATCCCACTCTCCAGATCTACACCCTTAAATTTTTGATCTGACGGTGGGTGACACACGTTGATCCATTCGAGCGTAAGACTCCTTTTATTCGTAGAATTTTTTTTAAATTTCAACTTTTGTTAATTACTTTTAAGTCCTCTTTTTAATTCAAATTAAATTTTCAACTTTTGTTATTTGCATTTAAGTCATTTTTAATTCAAATTGTTTCATTTTCTCCAAAAATATAATTTCTTACAAAACTAACACCAAATAAGAATTTAGAAACTTAAAATTAACTAAAAACCTTAAGAACATAGTAATTATAATTAATAAATTGGACATAATAATTCTTAAACATAGAATTATCACACCCCCAAACTTAAGATTTTGCTAGTCCTCGAGCAAAAGAAAAGAAATAAAACAATGATATATGCACTCAAAATATTGATTTTCAAAACATTTCTTAATGGTAATATTAATAACATAACTCTAAGAAATACAATAATTTTATCTAAGCATTGAAAGAAATTCAAGAGTATGTCAAATTTTCACATTGAATTTTCTTGTGTGTGTGAAGTATTTTCATAATTCATCACATGCAATCCGGATGAGTTTATGCAAATATGGAAGCAATTAATCTTAATGAAATCACAAATCTCATAAGTTTGTTTTTCAATTTTTTCTCCACTAATGTAGACAAACACAAAACTAAATATCAATAGAAGTTTATTAAGCTTGTAATGTATGGCTTAGGTAAAGGTAGGATAAAGGACAATATTTGGCTCAAATTTTCCTTATACACATATATCATTATAGGATCCAAAAAATAGAGACACCTTATAACATCTCAATGAACACTTCCAAAGTTGGTATTTAACTTCTCATGCCATAATCTCTTTTGATTATTTTATTTATTTTTGTTGTTTTTTTAACTAGGCTAATATGTGGATGACCAATAAAAGTCAATATAAAGGCTTAAACGGGGTATACTATGGATAAAACATGTAAGGTTGGATAGAAAGGCTCAAACAATGCAAATATGACCTAAATCATTTCCTAACTACATTAGAATACATGTGAAACCAAAATAGATCAATAGAATAACATATTCACATAAACATTCTCTAAATTAGCATAGCAACTCAAAGATCAAGACTAGTGCTTATAAATAGACATATTCTTGTCAAAATGAAAATTACTCAAAAATTACACACTTAGACAATATTCACTTTTTTCAAAGAGCTATGCATCAATCCAACTAAAGAAATAAAAATAAATCATCACGAAAAGAACAATATATCCTCAAGTTTCAATCAACCAAATAAACAAAGCCACACAAGCAACACTACCAAGCAAATAATTCAAATAAGTTCAATCACTCCACCCAAACTTAATATTCACATTGTCCTCAATGTGTGAAAATTAAAGAACAAAAGAGATGGGTTAAAAGAAACTTTTCTGGTTGGTGAGTTGGCTTGTAAGATTGAAATCCAAAAAGAATAGCTTCACTTTCTCTAATTTACACCTATCAAACAAAATAACAAATAAAGGAATAGTAAAACTAATACATGTGTAACTAACTAATATAAATAAAAACTAAAACACTTGGGTTGACTTCATGTTTCTCTGCTTTAGGTAGGGTCAGATAACAAAATGGAGGACTTTTGACGATCAATGTCACCTCCCCATTAATGTTTGAGTCTTTTCTCGTTCACTTGGAAAGTCCTTTGTGATTCTTCACCTTTAATCTCAATAGCTCCATATGGGTGCACTTTGGTAATAATGAAGGGACCTGACCACCTAGATTTGAGTTTTCCTGGGAAGAACTTCAAACGAGAATTGAAGAGCAAAACTTTATGTCCTAGTTTAAAGTGCCGATGCAAAATATTATTGTCATGCCATCTCTTCGTCTTCTCCTTATAAAGCTTAGCTTTTTCATATGCTTGTAGACAGAACTTATCCATCTCATTGAGTTGTAGAAGACGCTTTTACCAGCGGTTCTTAAGTCAAAATTTAGATTCTTGATTGCCCAATACACATTGTGATCTAGTTCAACTGGGAGATGACAAGCTTTCCCAAAAACTAACCGATATGTAGACATCCCAATGGGTGTCTTATAGGTTATCCGATATGCCCAAAGTCCATTCTCTAACCTCTTAGACCAATCCTTCCTAAAAGGATTTATTGTCTTCTCAATGATCCTCTTCACCTCTCTATTTGAGATTTTAACTTTTCCACTTGTTTGAGGATGGTAAGCGGTTGCGATCTTGTGAGTGACCCCATATTTGGCAAGGAGGGCTTCAAAATATTTGTTGCAAAAATGAGTTCCCCCATCGTTGATGATTGCCCTTGGAGTGCCAAAACGAGTATAAATGTTTTTCTTTAAGAAATTCAACACCACCTTGGAGTCATTGGTAGGAAAGGCAACTGTTTCCACCCATTTAGAAACATAATCCACAGCAACAAGAATTTAGAGGTTGTTATAGGAAAAGATAAAAGGTCCCATGAAATAAATACCCCAAACATCAAATATTTTCACCTAAAAAATTTTGTTGAGAGGTATCTCATGTCTCTTTGAAATGTTGTCAACCCTTTGGCACCTATCACAGCGTGATACAAAGAAATGTGCATCTTTAAATATAGTTGGCCAGTAAAAACCTAATTGAAGAACCTTAGCTGTTGTTCTTTCTCCTCCAAAATGACCCCCATAGGTTGAAGAATGATAACGTTTAGGTATGTCTTCAATTTCTTTCTTGGGAACACACCTTCTAATAATTTGATTTGCACACTGCTTAAACAAGAAAGGCTTATCCCATACATAGTACTTAACATTGTGTATGATTATCCAAAGACTAGCAAAGAATTTGAATATATGTATAAAGAACCATATTTTGGTATTGTTGGATTTTTTATGTTTTCCATGGTTTGCATATGACCTGATTTGGCATATATAGTGAGTGTTTTAAGTAGATACATGTCAAATCATGGAAAACATCTTTGGCTAGAAGCTAAGTGCATTTTGAGATATGTTAAAGGCACTTTAGGTATTACTTTGGTATATAAAAAGAGATTATTGAGTTCTCAAGTTATGTAAGGCTATACTAACCTAGATTATGTAAGTGATAAAGATAAGAGAAAATCTTTATCTAGATACATATTCGCAATGTTTGACAATCCTGGGAGTTGGAAATTTAACCTCTAACCTGTTATGAAAGCTATCAAGGAGAGCGTCTAGCTTAAAGGGATTACCAAACAACTCATGGTTACCAATGATGACATACTAGGAATGGTGTACTATGATAATCAGTCACCTATACATCTCCCCAAGCATCTTGTCTTCCATAGCAAATATAAACATATTGACATAAAATTTTGTTTTACTAGAGATTATGTAACACATAATTTAGTTAGAATATAAAAAGTAGCTACTGAGGATAATACTGTTGATATGCTCACTAAAACATTTTCCATAACTAAGTTCTACCATTGTATGAACTTGGTTAGGGTCAAAATCACTTAATCGTGTGTATGGTAAGGGAAAAGAAAAAACAATGCACTTTTCCTTTCTCTCAAGGATAAGAATTGTAATTGTTATAATTGCCACCTATTTTAAAGTGGGTAATGAGCATATAAGAACATTTTTCGTAGAACAATAAAGTCAAGGTATTATAGTAGCTTCACATATTACCTTAAGTTCCTCAATTAGATTGGACTCAATGTGATGTTTATAGCCCATTATTTAACCAACATTTGGACTAGACTTTTCACCCATTCATGTAAAAAACCTTAAGGAAATCAAAGGGAATTTTCATAATTTTGATTGGGGCTATATATACTTTGCTTTCTCTGGTTTTAGGGTTGGAGCCGCTACATGATTTTCTCGTCTCTTCTTCTTAGTGTGTGTTCTATCTGAGTCCTTAGCATTTCTAAGGTTTCCTCATTATAAACAACTTATTTTCAAGAGGAATACATTGTTTAGAGTTTAGAGATGGGTTGTAATATCACTTTAGGGTTCTTATGAGTCCTTATGTTCTGATTTTGAATAAGTCTTGTAATAGTTGTAACATTGACTATTTATATTGGATACTTCTTCTTACCGTTCTATGGATTAGGGTGTTATTACTTGAATAACGTAAATTTGCTATGTTTGTTCTATCATTTACGTTCTTGCCCATATGTGCTATTAATTATCGTGAAAGAGTTGAGTTGATATGTTTTCATTCACGTGTTCTTTGTGAGTTTTGAGTGTCTATTCCTAACATGAACTATTATGACTATTTGTTAATGAATATCCTAATATGTAGTGTATTGAAAATGTGTGGTTTTTCTTTTCTCATTAAATCTTCTTATAAGTCTTGTATTTTTTTGTGTCCTTGTTGGCTTTACGTATACAATACATAAAATTTGTTTATTTTACTTAGTGTATCTGTCTTTCTTTGTGTAATATTGGTTACTAATAATCAATAATGCACCCATATATATAGTTAGGTATATTTTATATGCGAGCATGTTTACACGCTTTTTCCTCAACATTATCTCTTGTGTTTTTGTTTCATTTAGAATGTAGTTATTTATGGAAATTATTCAACAATTTTGGAAATTAAAAATGGGATTTTTTGGTACCTTAACGAGGCCCTCGCTAAACCCTTACCAAACCCCCAGTTAGGTGGTCGGTAAGGACCCTCGATGAGGCCTCAACGAGGTTGCTTGTTGTGATAGGGTAAGTTCTATATATACCCCAATCTCTTCTTATTTCTTATCTAGAAACATCGTAGTGAAGATGGACATCTCATTTTTTGTTTTCAGATCATTATTGCCTTGAGTGTTATTTGGTATTAGTGATTCATGATTGTGTAAAAAAAACAATACACTTATATGACGAGTACTCGAGGCAATGTTTGCAAGTGTGTTTTATATAAGAAGCCTATGTGAGTGTGAGCCATGTGTCGGCTGATAGTTAGTAGGATATAAAATTTTATTTATGAGAAGCTTGTGTGGCTATTAGTTGTGTGTTAGCTTATAGTTTCTAGGATGTAACTTTTTCATATATAGGGTGGTTATATGGTGATAAGCCTTATGTCGGCTGAGTGTTGTTAGTGATAAGTGGTTAAATGTGTTTTCCATTTTAATTGTGTGTGATACATGGTTGAATGTGTTTCCTATGGTGGTTGTTGGGAGTTCTTGATTGAGAGTGGATTTCACGTTTATTTGTTCACATTATTGAATTTTAATGATCTCCATTTTCTGATCACACTACATTGAGTAGTGTTGGCTTTAAAAGAAAGTCAGGTTTGTGTGTTAGACCAAGTCGTTACAAAGGTAGCAAGAGAGGGTAGCAATAAACAATTCAAACAAAGGTCCCGACTAATAGAGGTATTTGTAGTGTTATCTATATTAGGGTTGTAATTGTTTTATTGATTAGTAGATCTATTTGCCATCTAGTGGTTGTTATAAGAAAACCAAGGATGTTATCACATAGGTAGGGGCTTTATGTGGGTTTAGCTCATTATATCTAATGCTGTGTATGCTTCAGTAATTGGTTAGTACAATATGAGTTTAGATTGTGTATGTTTCAATATATTGAGGTTTAAACTTTGATTAAAAAACTTTTAATATTTATCACCTACTTTTTGATTACTGAATATTATATTAACTGCTTCATATACTGGCTGATTGTGATTATTGTTTACTACTTTCATTGTTATCGGTTAAAGTGTTTTACTTACTTCAATTGCATGTCTGAGTTTATATCATATACATATCAACATACTAGATTTAGACTTTGTTTAGAAAGCTTTTTTATTTTTGTAATTGCATTCTTTCTTTCTTTTATGTGTAGCATACTTAAAGCTTTCTGTTTATTGCTTTTGCTGTATTAAATTAGTCTTCCTACTTCATGATTAATTTATATTGCTTATGCTTTTTATTTGTATATGAGTTTGGTCTTAGTCTCTACGAAGTCAGTATCTACTTATCCTTATTGTGTACCCAATGTTGGACATTTTAATTAGTTTGCTATGTTTTGTATGATCGTATGAGTTTTATGTGAGCCTTTAAGGGATCAGTATCTTTTTACACTGGTTGTGTACCAGGTATCTGACTCTTTATTAAGATATGCTATGCTTTGTTCAATCACATGCTGTGAGAGTATAATAACAATGTATCAAATATATTCCACATATGAGGTCTTAAAGTGATTGGAAATCCTTTTTAGCTTTGCAGTATGCATGCTTGATTCATATGTTGTGTGTTGTTTTCTTTGTTTAAGTATTGTTCTAGCCTGGAAAGGAGCCTATATGGCATACTATCACTAGTATAATTACCGTAGATTGTTGTTTTCATATCTACTAGTTGTTTTGGTTGTGTGTTGAATAAAATATTTTATTTTGCTCTTCCATTGTGTTTCTTACTTAATTCATATTATGAGGCCTGCTTGACTGAGTTGAAATAGAGCTCGCAAAAAGATTTTATGGGTTGACATTTTCACTCATCATCTAGGTCCCGATTGCCTAATTATGTTAGAAGAACAATTGAATCTTGTGCAATTACTTCTAGGGTATTTTGTAAATTTTAATTTTTGATATCCTAGATTTTCATGGATCATTCTTAATAAAGCATCTTTTTGGTTTATTATTCTATCATCTAGCAATGCTAGCTTTATTTGTGTATCAATTCATTCTCTAAAATATTCTTTTATTAATATTTTCAATTCCTCTTAAATGGATGTATTAAAATTTTATTTTATCATTCAGAGGGATTTTGGATAGTTTATATACAATTATTTATTTGTCAATTAATGATATGTTATATATTCCTTTTGTGATTTTTCTTGAATGTTTGAATTTTTGTTAAGAAAACTAAACTTTAATGAAAGGCTTTGGATGAAAAATACCTGAAGAACTTTATTGAATTGTTAATGAATTACTAATGCTATTTTATTTTCCTTTTCAACTTAGCTTTGGCACAAAGCATACATTTAGTGTTAACACTATGTATTTGCTTATAATAGAAAAAAGAAAGGTAAAATTCAATGCAAGAATCAAACTCATGAGATTGTTACAAGTTTCTAATTACTAATGGTTTAGTTATATAGTTTTACAATTTCACTAATAATCTACACACATATCTTCGTTAGAACAATGCACTTGACAACCTTGCACTTTCATGAATGGTTACAACTTACTCCACTTTTCCTTGGACACCTTTATATGTGCAGTTGGTAATACAACATTTCTTTTGAAAGCTTGTACTTTACAAAACACCTTATTCTTCACCATCAAATTATTCTTCAAGTATTCTTGAGTTATGGTCTTTATACCCCTTCAAATTTTGTGGCACTTCAGTGACACTAAGTTTGCTTCTAAGGAGTTGAAAAGCCTTTAGTGACAAAGGTTTTGTCAATCTATTAGTAATTTGATCATATGATGGCACATACTGCACATTTAATTATTTTTATGCAATTCTTTCTCGAATAACATGGCAATCCAAATAAATGTGCTTTGTTTTAGAATGCAAGACATGGTTAGCTATTAATGAATAACCCTTATGCTGTCACACCACAACACTGGTATTGTAGGCATAGTAATTTTTAGTTCGTTCATAAGAGATTGAAGCCATATAATCTCAATTGTGGCACTATCAAGGGACCTATATTCAACTTTGATAATTGAAATGGACACATTGGTTTGTTTTCTAGAGATACCAATATTTGCACCAAGGAATATGCATAAGCCAAAAGAAATCTTCTAGTATCTGGGTAAGAATCCCAATCAAAATCAATAAAACCATTGATATATAGGGCTGTGGTAATATCAAGCCAATCACATAAGGTTTGTTTAAGTCTATATAGTGACCTTTTGAGTTTGTAGACATAATCAGAGTAAGTTTGTCAACAAATCCAGTTGGTTGCCTCATAAACACTTCTTCATATAATGTATCATTGAGAAAAGTATTATTTGTGTCTATCGCAGTACCCATTTTTTACTTAGAGCTATGGAGATAAGAAATCTAATTGTGTCTTGTTTAATCATAGGGCTAAATGTTTCAAGAAATAATAGCTTGCAACTTGTAAATATCCATTGGAAACAAGTCTAGATTTTATTTTTTTGAGTGAACCATCCACTAGTTCTTTGATTCTAAATAGCCATTTGTTATCAATCACCTTAATCTCTTTGGGACAGGGAACTAAATCCCATGCGTTGTTTCTGATAAGGGCATCATATTTATCTTTCATAGATTGAAACTAGGCTTTATTAGCTAGTGCTTATTTGATAGTTTTGGGCAAGGTAAAATTATTAGCAATATAGAATACCTTTGGCATTAAGCTTTAGAACGAGTTATCATTGCATATGTATTAGACATGGGTAAAGAATGCTTTGTAGATGTCTCTAGTAGGTCATGTGAAGTATTATTTTGATAGGTTGGTTTAGAGTAGGAAATAGTATTTGTGCAGTTGTTAAATGATTATGGGATAGAGTGGGAGTAATGAGGAGCATAAACATCGGAATGGAAGTGTTGTGTTGAAGACTTTTAGAATTAGGTTGACTGGTATTAGTCAACACATTTTCTGAGATATGTGATGGACTTTCAATAGGATTTTAATAAGTGAGTCTAGAAAGTGAAATTTCACGGATACAAATAGGTGTATTAGATTGAGAGTAGACATAGATAGATAAAATTTTCTTATATACAGTGGGTAAGCATATCATGTTATATGAATGTTGAATACCAATGTCCTTTGTGCTAGAAAAAGGACACTGGTATTCAACATCAAAGACAACTTGTCTAGATATGATAATTTTACTTCATGTGTAAGGAATTTATACCCTTTGTCACAAGAACTATACTTAACAAAAACATAAGGGATAGATTTAAAATCAAACTTATGTTGATTATATACTCTAGTTAAAGGAAAACATATGCACTTAAAGGTTCTTAGAAAATGATAATCTATCTTCTTTATGAATAATACATCCATAGGACTTCTTTGATCAAATTCTATGCCAGGTAATCAATTTAATAGAAAGGTTGATGCATAAGATGCTTCATCCTAGTATCTAATGGAATGGAAGATTGAGCTATCATACTTAAGCACATTTCAACTATCTATATATGACATCTCTCAACCAGGCCTTTTTGCTAAACTATGTATGGACAAGATATTTTTCTTGAAACACTAGCTGCTCATTGCAAGGGATTCATGCCATCATACTTACCCCTTTCCATTAGATTGAAGGAATTTAATTTTTCACAATTAGGCTTTTCTTTCAAAAAATAGATTTAACTGAACATTGAGAATTCATCAATGAAATGCACCTATCATTGATATCTAAGACTATACATATAAGTTAAGGGTCCCCATGCATCAGAATGCACAACTTCTAAAGGTATTTTAGCTTTATTCAAAGATGGGTCAAAAGAGAATTTGTGATTCTTACATAATTGGTAAGTACTACAAATAGATTTAGTACTATTAGTACCTGAATAAACTCTTATAATGTTACAACTTTTCATTACATTCTTTGTAATGTGAAAAAGAGATGTCCCAATCCTTTGTGCCATAGGTCTATACTATAAATTCTATTACAAGTGATATTATTAAAATCAGAGTCAACACTAATGTTACCTTGTGTTTCACTAATTTGTGCCTATAGTTTTCTTGATTGATACCAATGATGTATTTGAAGATGCTTGTGAATTGCAACATCAAATGCATAAAGTCCATTTCTAAGACTCCATTGCATTAACCTTTGGCATGTACCATTATCCTTCATATGTACACAATTAGCATTAACCTCTATGCATACATTATTACCTTTTCTGAACTGAGACATATATAGAAGATTCTTTGTAATAGAAGGATTTGTAGCATATTTTTCAAAATAAACTATGTATCTTGATTGCATGTAGGAGAAATGGATGACATTGCAATGTTAGCAATATGAACACTAGTACCATTTCCCACTTGGAGTTTTCATTTCTAGCAAACTCAGATATTACAGCCTGATTCAAAGAATCTGTAGTGACATGATGAATGGCCCCATTATCAGGAAACCATGTGTGATCACACATTGGATTAAAATGTCATATGTGCAATATGTGTTATTCCCTATGTTTGAGTTAGCATGGATCCTCATGGATGGCACATTTCTTAGGAAGCTGATGAGCAAAATCGTCAATATCAATTTTACAAATACTTTGGTTTTATATTTGTAAAACTCTCGCAAGTGCACAAATGATTTTATAGCAAATGATAAGTATACTCCTAAGGTCGATCTAAGAAAGGAAAATACATGGTTTTAATTTATTATTAAAACTTTTAAACATGAAATTAAATCCTAAACATCCTATCACAATATTTTGATTTTTATTTCCTAATCTAATGGCATAAAAAAATAAACGTAGATATGAATTCAATAAACAATAATACAAATTTTTATTATTTATAATAATGAAGTATTTATGGATATAATAATTAAGTTAATTATGCTTGCTCATATTATTTAGGTTATTAAATATATAAATTGATATTTATTGATTCACTCTTTTTTATATAAATACCACCATTGTTGGAGTTAGATATTTTTTTAATTAAATAAATCAATTGACACCTATGACTAGGGTCGATAATTAATTTGGTTAATTAAATTAATTCATTTTTTTCATAAGAGATTGAAAATAAACCATTTAAATGTTACCTTTGGTAGGGTTAGACATTTTAAACTTTATTCAAGGTGTCCAAATTAAACCTAAAAATTTAATTATCCGAGTACTAACTTTCAAGTTTTAAAATCATTACTGAAAATATATTGTCAATACATTTTTGAATAATAGTTCTTATAAAAAACTTTTGAAATATAACTCCATTTTAACTACCGGGCGATTGTATCAATAAAATAAAAGAGGACTAGTACTTTAAATCACATCGGATAATTAAACCTTAAAATCTAATTTTCAGATTTAAGTTTGTAATGAAAAATAATATATTTATCTCTATCATCCTTAATATAAAATCTTGAATAAAAAAATCAATTTATTTTATAGATATGTTTTACCTATTTAATATTTTACAAGCATAACAACGTTTTTATTATATAATATTTTCAAATAATCAACCATGTTAAATTCAATCACAGAAAAATTAAACATAACATATAAGAATAAAATATAAAAAATAACTATAAAGAATTCATTTTAAAATTATACCTAAAAAAATACTTATAGAACTTTGATGCTAATTCTACTACTGGAAAACCTCCAAACAGAATTGTATTTCCGTTTATTGAATCAAAAACTAAAAATCTATAAAAATATAGCTAGTTCTTCTCAAAAAGAGAAGAACTTTAAACTAAAAACTAAGAAAACTTTCTAGAGAGAGAAAGCTAAAGAGAGAAAAAGCTGAGAAAATTGTGTTTTTTTAATGGGGGAGATATTCCTTTTATAGGTGAGAAAAAGGCCAAAAAATGTGAAAAAATATTTCAAAAATTGATTTTGGATGTGTTTAGTTAGGCTAGCACCCACTAGCGTGCGTGGGATAGTTATAGGCATGTGCTAGTACGCACGAAAATCAGCGTAACGTGTGCTGGTTGCGTGCACTAACTGGGCACGCGCAAGTATGTGTTGAGCATGCACATGCTAACACACATGTGACTTAGCATGAACAAGCGGTTGCACACGAAATTTCTACGTTTTTGATCATTTTGACCCATTTTGTCCAATTTTTCCATATTTTGGACTTTTTCTCATTTTTATCTCAATATATTTGTGAAGCCTTCAGTATTTTTCTTCAAGTTTTTGAGTTATTTTTGAATGAAAATACTGGAAAAACAATAAAAATACCATGATTCCAAAAAAACAAATTTATATAAAAATATGATAAAATCATACATATATAAATCTATTTAATCAATTTAGTACATTAAATCATGATAATTTTAATACTTTTTAAGCATTCATCAGAAGCAATTTAAGTTTTTTGTGCATAATAGTCAGTTTGTGGATCTATTTGAGTGTCTTTCATTTGAGTTACGGTAGTGTTTTTCATAGGCTAAGTATATGAACTCATAACAACCAATTATGCTTTAGGTGAAGTCTAAATAGCATTAGGATATACATTGTTATGATAAGGTTATGAAATAGGTACAATATTTTAAAGATTCATAGATCTCGATTGAATAACATGTGTTTTTTGAAACATTTGTTGAGGCTAGTTTTGAAATGACTGATACGATTGGTTATCTGGTTGATTGAAGGTAGAGAAGTTGTTATCAAACCTATGCCAACACTTATTAGCATAGTGGCCTAACCTCCCAATATTTGGCACTGAGATATTGTATTCAAGAAATTTCTTCCTCTTCCCTTATTAAAATTATGAGAGTTATGAAAACCAGTTGATCCATAATAGATACTATCTCTATGTTTGGTCAAAATTACCAGAAAATTTAATGTGGATACACAGATGATGAAGGATATTGTACTTGAGAAATAGACAATGGTTATAGAGTCTTTTGATTGATTTATGGATGAAATAACTTAAAGCCAAAGCCATTATTTATACGAGGGACTACCATTTGAGTTCAATTTCCAAAATTAATCATATTAGATGAAGAACCAGAAGGTGCACTGCTATTCATAATAGTAAGATTTGTACCACTATTTACTTCTGCAAGATTTGCACTTGGTAATAAAGAAACACTTATATTTTTCTTTTGAAGCCTACTTTAATGAATAAGGAGCTTGTGCAACACTTCTTGAAGAGTCACATGGTTTTCTTAAACATTTGACACCACTAGTCATATTCTCTATTGGGCCTATTTAAGAATGTCATGATTTGATCGTCTTTAAATACACTATATGAAGCAAAGATTAGTTGCAAGGTGCAATGTTTGCACACGCTGCACATACTTACTGATAGTTAATTTATCTTTCTTCAAAGAACTTATCTTAGCCTTGAATTGCATCACTCTAGCTATCAAATGTGACAAAATAACCCTGAAGACATAACCAGATATCACAACTAGTGTCACAGCCTGAAACTTCTTTACAAACTCATTTTCCATTACACTCACCAACCAAGATCCAATCATTTGATCTTGGTGTAACTAGAATTTGTTTTCAGGATTTATCATGCCATTTGCATCAAATTTCTTAGAACACTTGATAGTGCTATCTACATAGCCCTCTAAGTTATAAATTCTAAGAATTCTCATCGTATGTTTCTTTCATACATTGTAATTATCTTTATCTAATTTGACAATTGAAACTTGATTCTAAAAAGTTATCAATTTGAACTCAGTCAGTTTTTTATTGATCATCCTTTGATTGCTATTTATTTCTTGATCAATATTTCTTCTGTTTACATTTGCTTCTTGATATTCCATTATTCTTCAACTTGCGTTGGACAATTACTTTGATACCATGTATTTTTTCTTGAATGTATGAACTTTTGTTAAAAAAATATTAAACTTGAATGAAAGACTTTGGATAAAAAGTACCTCAAGAACTTTATTGAATTGTTAATTTTATTTTCTTTTCTTTTTCAGCTTAGTTTTGACACAAATCATACATCTAGTTTTTATACTATCATTCTATTATAACAGAAAAGAGAAAAGTAAAATCTAATGCAAGAATCAAGCTCATAATCAAATGAGATTGTTACAAGTGTCTAACCACTAATGGTTCACTCCTAAAGTTTTACAATTTCACTGATATTCTATACACTCATCTTTGCCAGCATAATGCACTTGACAGCCTTGCATTTTTACGAAGGGTTATAACTTACTTCACCCTTCCTTGGACATTGTTATATATGTAGTTGATAATACAACATTTCTTTTTACAGTTTGTACTTGTGCATAACACCTTATTCTTCACCATCACATTCATATTCAAACTAACATCAATTATGATCTCTACACCTTTTGCATTTATAATAATAATATTTATTTTTTTATTACTTATCCCATAATAAATTATATTTTTTATTGAAAATATTTTCTTTATTTTTAATAACGATGAATCTTTGAATCTATTTTCTTCTTTAAGATTTAATTTTACTTTTTGTATTTCTTTAAATTTATTTATGATAATTATTATTTATTATGAAAAATATAATGAGATGTCTTGTGTTTCTATTTTTAATATTTCTTAATTTTCTACTAATGAAAAATAAAAATATTTTTGTGTATAGCATCCGTTTTAAAAATAGTTTATTGGTAGAACTTATAAGGGTATATAGTAATGTGCGGTAGATGTAAGTAGAATCACCCTAATGTTATTCTTGTTTACCTATAATAGACTATATATACTCATATTTGCCTTGAAACCACTCTTACATTGGCATTAAAATTTTGTGAAAATTTCTATATTCAATTGAGAGAGAAATTTTGTGAGATGAAATTGTATCACTTGAAATTTAGAATAAAAAAGAAATTAATGTATGAAAAATTTATTGGTTGGTTTTGCAAATAGTTTTTGGGAAAAATCTTGGCACCACACGTAATCTTTTGAAAATATTGTACCTTGATAATCTCAAAAGAAGTCAGGAGTGACTTAAGAAGTATGGAGACCAATGGAGAAAAATGAAATTGGAGCCTTTTAAGTATTTTTTATATTGTATAATACAAATAAAATCTTTACTTTCATCTTTAAAAATTTATTTAAAAATATACAATATATATCAAATAAATAACCAGTATATATTTTGTTTTGTGATCACTAATGTAATTTTTTTTTTCAAACGACACAAATCAAAATAAGTATACATCTTTAATCAAGCATAAAAAAAATTATTAAGGAGTTTATACATTGAATATAAAAAAACTAGTAAATAATAAAAGATAAAAAGTTATGGCATTAGATAATGATTCTTAATATATTTTTTTTTGTCAAATATAAAAGATAAAATAAAAATTTAATAAATAATTAATGTTATTTCAAATATTAATGATAAATTTAAAGTTTAAATAAAATATAAAAATAAAAGATGAATAAATAAATATATTCAACTCAAAATTGTTATAAAATAATGTGAAGAGAATTTTGTAAAACAAAGTGACAATTTTTCTTTTAATTTTATAGAAATAAAATTTGACAACGTATTGTAATTGATTTGAGAAAAAAATATGAAGTAAAATGAAAATTTTGAAATAATTTTCACGTTTATTTTTAAATAAAACAAATATATATATACACAAGATAAAATTTAAAAGTTAAAATAACTATTTTTAACAATAAATATGAGTTATTATTTTATTATCTATCTAAATTAATTAAGAAAAAATGTGACAATATTAACAAATGAGAAAAAATGTGACAATATTAACAAATGATTAAAGAGAACAAATAATTCAACCAAATCTATTACTAAAAAGTCTTAAACTTTCAAACGTATGGTTTTTATTTTTCCGTAGATAAGAAATTAAGAGTCAAATAGCATGTAATGTTAATTTTTTAATTAGTAAATAATATGTAAAATAATGTTGGATAAATTATATAATATATTTTAATTGTTTTTTTTTGTAATATTTTATATTAGGGTAGATATAATAATCAATAAATGAACTAAATCTTAACTAGATCAAATCAGTTTTTTCAATTTATAGATATAAATTGGTTTTGTTTTTAAAATATAAAAACTAACTTGTATATGTTTTAAAGCTGGACATTTAATCAAAATGACTTATATATTAAAAATAAATCCATTTATTTTTAAAATATATAAATTACTTTTTGTTATCAATTTTAAATGATTTATTCATTTTCTATAGTTTTTCTACTTAAAAATTTATTACACATTTTTAAATTAAATGTTAATATATAATTTTTTTATATTTATTAATTTAACATTAACATAAAATTAGAA
Source organism: Hippophae rhamnoides (assembly GCA_033030585.1). Taxonomy (NCBI): domain Eukaryota; kingdom Viridiplantae; phylum Streptophyta; class Magnoliopsida; order Rosales; family Elaeagnaceae; genus Hippophae; species Hippophae rhamnoides. The sequence continues at coordinate 38,511,129 of CM065436.1, forward strand.
TACTTTAAATTTACTTTAAAAATAAGTAAATCTAAGCTGTGAATAGAAAATATCAAGTTGATATAAATAAGTTACTTTAATATTATTCCCATTTAATGAGTCGGTTTCGATTATTACTTTAAGAAATCTATATATATCAAGTTGGTTAGCATTTTAGGTAACGATACATAAAAATCAAACTGCACCGATCTTAATATATATAATAAAGTTGACAAAAATTGTTTTCTATATTCTCTCAATGGCTCAAGAAGAACTCCTTTACCACCAAAAGGATAAGCTGTCATTAAAAGAAAAACAATGCCCATGCCTTCCATTCAAGTTCATTAGCAACGGGGAGATAGTGGTATTGGACTCAAATTTTGTATATTTTAGATAAATTAAATTAAATTATTTATAGTATTAAATTGAATTGAAATAGATCAATAAAAATCAATCATATTTGATTGTGTACAACAAAGAACATTTAAAATAAAAAAAGACTGAATATATAATAAAATAATTTTAATTATAGTATAGTTTCAACGATTCAATTTTAATATTATTATTTTTATTTATTCTAGTAAAATAATAAAAAAAGTTATTTTTCAAGTTTTAAAGCTACACAATATTATATTTGAATTTAATCCAAAATTATATATCATTATATTTTTAAATTATAAAATTATTTATATAAAATTATAAATGATTCCCTTAACTCCGTTGATTTAATTTTTTTATAAATTCAACGAGAAAAATTGAATTGAATTATTTTAAATTATTTGATAAATTTGTTAGAAACCTAGTCATAACTTAACTCAATAAGATTTTATTGAGTTAAGAATTGTCCAGATTTATAAATAACATTCCTACCTTACTTCTGATCGATGTGGAACAAGTATACTTAACAACTCATCTCCATACGTCGGACAAAGGTGGATATTGTTGTCTTGCTTCTGACTGATGTGGGATAAGGATACTTAACATTTTTCTTCCACACGAGAACCCAGAATCTAAACACATAGAGATCAGGAACAAAACTCTGATACCATGTTAGAAACTCATACTTAACTTAACCCAATAAAATCTCATTGAGTTAAGAGTTATTTAAATTTATAAACAGTATTGTTGTTTTATTCTTAGTGTACAAAGATACTTAACATAATTCAATTTTCTTATTATTATTAAATTTTTATGTCTTATTCTACGAAAGTACTCGGAGGTACCAGGGATATTCTAATCGTGTTAAAAAAATAAGATAATAATTTATTGTGAAAAACTATTATAAATATCATACAATATAAAATGCTTTAACAATAACGAAGTAATAATTAATATAATTTTTTTTCAGATAATATTTATTTTATATTTATTGATTATCACATCTTATATTTCTATTTTTATTTTTTCCATTAGAAAGATAAATTTAAATAATTTTATATTTAAATATATTATTAAATAATTTCATATTTATTTTAACTTTTACCTATATTAACTACTTATATTTTATCACATTTTAATCTATTCATACCAAAATATTATAATTTATTTTTAATTAATAATTTTTTTTTGTAAAGTATGAAAAAGCATAATATCAACTTCAAAATTTAGTCACTTCAAGGCCTCTGTTTTTTCCCCTACGTATATGAAGTTCAATTTTCAGAAATTTTTTCTCGAAGTTCTTTGATTTTTACCAAAGTAATAATATATTTATTTTTATAAAAAATTTTAATTTTATTATTAGAAAAGTAATTATATAAGAATAAATTTAATAAACGATAACTAAAAATAAATGTAAAAAAAATATTTATTTTTATATAATTACTTTTCTAATAAAATAAAAATATTATGAAAATAAATATAAAATTTAAATATTATTTTTAAAACAAATATAAAATATTTACGTTTACATTCTACTTAATTTATTATGAGTAAAGTTATTTGCCAAAACCATCATAAGGTAACTGGTGATCGTGAGACCCATGATAACTCTTCTATATTGAGTATTTAATTTTTTTAAAATTATATTAATTTTAAATATTACGTATTATACGCTTTATACATGTGCCGACCTCGTGGAGTGGGTTTTTGGAATTGGATTCGTATCTCTAAACTTTGCATTACCCCCATCCCATGGAATCATTTTCTTTAATATTTTTATTTATTTATTTTTCTTTTTGGAGAATCGCTTTGATAGTTGTCGATAACATCATTTATTATAAATTATTATGTTATTTGTTTTCACAGTTTTATTTAAAAAAAATTAAATATTTTTAAAATATAAATAACAGGATTTGAATATTTACTATTCTTAATCTCTAGATATAATTTTGGTATTTTAATTATATGAAACATTTCCATTTTGATATTTTTTTAATCTATTTTATATTAATACGGGTGAATTTTTTTTAAAAAAAAAATAATTTATTGCAAAATTAAATTTTATGATAATTTAAAATTATAGATATGCATCATTTCTCTTTATTTCTTTGAGGTAAATAATGTGTTATAAACATGTGTATGATAAGTATCTTTACTTATTGGTTACTCTATCCTTCTCTTTCTTGTTGTACAAGGCATAATTTAATAAGAATATCTTAATTATTTATAATAGTATAGAATATTAATTTTTTTTATCATAATTAAGCCATGACACAATATTTATTTTGATAAATAATATATTTAAATGTTAAAATAATTAATATAAAATAAGACGAAGTATCATAAATGTAACTTATATTGATATATTTATGTTAATTTATTTTTTATATTATAAAAAAATTCATTTAGTAATTTATATTTTATAAAATGTATAAAAGAATAATAAATTTTATTATTTATTTAATATTTTAATAATTTTTATTATAAAATATCATAATAAAAATAATTTTTATCAATAAAATAAAGTATTAAAAAATTAATACTATTTGATTCAAAATATTAATAAAAATAATTTTTTTTTATATTTTTTTATAAAAATAAAAAATCAAATAACATCATTAAAAAAATAACTCCTTTAATTTAATTTAATTGAGGATATGTGTGAGGCATTTTTTCCTCTCTATAAAATAAGCCTCTAATAGCTTCCAATATAATATACAGATTAATACAAATATTAAAAATTTATACCTTACATTTTATCATATTATTTGAGTTAAATTTGTAGTCATTGTTATAATAAATTAAACATTTTATTTTATTTTACAAAAAATTCAAGCTTTAACAAATTTTAATGTACTATCAGTCCAATCAACTTTTAACTTTTACTCAATTTTTATGTCGGTCTAAAATTTCAAAATATTGAAAAAGTTTGGATCAAAATTTTCATCATTGTATTTGTCGTGGATATATTTATTTTAAAATGTATTATAAAAAATAAAAAAATTATTAATTAGTATGATGATCACAATCAATCCACGAGATAAAAAAATATTGAAATATACAAATTTTTATAAATAAAAATGGACGATCTTTGATCAACCATTAAATTCTTTTTTTAGTTATTTTATACAAATAAATACCAATATATTAATACAACGAATATAATTTTTTTCATCTTTTTTATAAATTTTTTAAGTTGATAAAGACTAAAATATATATAATAAATATTTTTTATGAATATTTATTTTATAAAATATATTATTTTTATTATATTAAAAGTGATAATTTATATAATTTATGATAACTCATTTAATATATAAAAAATTGATAATCTTTGCTCTATGACCAATTTCTTTTTTTCTTAAAAGTATCTATATAATAAATATTTTTTTGAATAATTATTTTGTATAAGACGTTATTTTTATTACATTAAAACTAATTTAATATATAAAAAATTGATAATCTTTGCTCTATGACCAATTTCTTTTTTTCTTAAAAGTATCTATATAATAAATATTTTTTTGAATAATTATTTTGTATAAGACGTTATTTTTATTACATTAAAGGTAACAATTTATACAATTTATGATTACTTATTTAATGAATGTTCAATGAATTTCCTTATAAACTAAATTTTATATTTTTTAGTTTTTGCATATTAAAAAAATACTAAAATATCTATATAATAAGTATTTTTTGATGAATGATTAATTTAAATAATGTAAATATTTTATTACATTAATGATGATAATTATTATTAACAATTTAATGATTGCTTGACCAATTTACTTATGAACATATCATATTTTTGTTAAATTAATAATTTTTATATCGAGATATTATCATATCTCGTATAAATTAAAAATAGTCGTTAATATAAATTATTTTTAAATAAAAATACTTATTAAATTCATTTAAATCATGTTTATCTTTGGTATAAGATTAAATTTTTAGATAATAAAAATATTAATTGAATAATTTCATGTATTGTTATGTTATATTTGATTTATTTATTAAAAAAATATATAATAATAATTATTATTATAATAAATCATCTACGTTTATATTATATATAAATATTTAATTTTTTTATTTAATAAAATAATAATAATTATTATTTAATAATTAATATTATTTTATATTTATTAAATTTGAATAGTATATCTAGATAAATCAAGTAATAAGAGATAAAAATTTGTAGACTTGTATATATCTCCGTTCTCTTACCTATATATGATTGACCAATAAATTTTCCATGAATAAGTATTAATGAATCATTTATGTAATTTTTTTTTCAATTTGAATTTATGTAACTTTTAATTTAACCAAGTTAAATGGGTATTATTATTAAAAAAGAAAGAAAGAAAGTTACTAAGGGTATTTATCGACCACATCTCCAAACTTAGTAAAATATTTTGGGATAATGATGCCAATCAATCTAATAATATTTTATTAATAATAAATTTATTTAATAATAATAATAATAATAATAATAATAAAATATAATTAATATAAAAAAATAAAATAGATATTTTATATTTTTTTATAATAATAATAATAATAAAAATTATTATTATTTTATTTTAAATTTTTTTATAATACTTGATAATTCACTAAATATTAAGGAGTCAATTAATAATTATTTATATTGTTTTTTTGTTTATAAGAATAGAGCTTCAATTTAAGCAAAGATGATATAATAAAAAGTGAATGTAAGACCCATGAATTTATATTTATATTTATACTTTTATATTTTATTATGTTTCTGTATTATTTAAAAAATAAATTATTTTTTAATTTTTAAAATAATTGAAAACTATAAATAATATCTACAAGAATGTTATGCTTCGTAATATTATTACCTCAATAAATAAAAGAGAAAAATAAATAACGAATATCGAATTGCCTTGGATTTGGGTTTAACTCATGATTCTTTCTCAGTGTTTTGCACTCTTTCTCTGTGCGTATCCAAAGGTTACGAAACCCACCTATTTTTTTTTTCTTTCCTCTTTGTTTTTCACTCATTTTCTGTGTTCATCAAACTTCTAGGGTTATCTCTGATCGACTCCACCGATTTGCTTTGTCATCTGCACCTCCTTACTGTGAGTTTTCTTCGATTCTATTGTCATGATAATTTACATTTAATGTGTTTGCAAATTTGCAGAGAAATTTATATGTCATGATCTGTTTGAATGATGAGAGTTTCGAAAAGAAATGAAGTCAAGCATTGAGATAGTTGTTGTTCTTTGCTTAGGTTTTTGTAACAAGGAAAGGTTTTATATGTATGAGAAATAAAACTAGTTTTTTTTTTCTTTCCTTTTGTTGATTATTATGTTTTGTTTTAGTTATAATTTATGAACATTAGCCAAAGCTGAACTTTTCATTTAACATTTGATTTTCTGGTTATTTCGTTTCTGTATGATCCGTTTGTTTTAAACTTTAATGATGGGAATTCCATTTCTAGGAAGACGAACTTCTTTTACCTCTCTCTTTATTTTTCTGTTTTACTATTTTTGATATCTACAGAAATTTTCTATTCTGACTACCTATAAGTTCAGGATGCTCAAATCTGTGTTGTTATAAGCTGCCTTTGGGTTGTAGAAGCTATCTGCGATCATTTCAGATAACTGGAAAGCAATTATAAAGGATGCTTCATTCTATAAAGTAAGGTTGATTACTGTAGTTTGACACGGCAGAGCTAATTTCAATTGCAGGTTTTCTATCTGTTGCTTGCTAAGTTCACCGTTTTGGCCACGGTCGGCATCTTAGGGAGACTGTTGAAAAACCAAAATACTATTTATGCATCCTTGATCTCTGATAAAGGGCAGGCTGCTCAATATTTTACAGAATATATAAAAAAAGTATGCAAATAGTCTGTTGCTCCATGGGAAACTAAAATACTAAGTTTAGTTTGGAAATGAATTTCAGGTTTGCAATCATATTATTGAATCATCTAATTGTACAGGGGGATGTTCACTCTTGTACCAGTTAGGTATGTCTGTTATATTTCGGTGATTTGGCATTATTATTGTATAAACTCTTGCATTTAGAAGATACAAGGGGTCCGGAGAAATGGACGATGACAGAGAAATGGAGATATCCTTTCCCTATTGGAACAACAAGAATCCAACAGACCGTCTATTTATCATCTCTTTTTTTATAGCTGCCTTAGTTGGAATTTTAACTATAGCATATACAGCGTTCCAATGGAGGAGAAATATTAATTTGAGTTGGATGAAAGCCATAGCCAAGTCAAAGAAAAACCCTAAGACAAGACACAAAGTTCCTCTAGCTCCTCATAGATGGATGCTTGATTCAGTATCACGTGGAAAGAACTTAAACTGCTGTGTGTGCTTAAATTCAATGTCTCCTTCTCAAACTCTAGGACCAATGGTGCTTTCAGATAGTTTTATTCACCGTTGTAGCATATGTGGTGCAGCTGCTCACCTGAGTTGCTCCTCTAATGCACAAAAGGATTGCAAATGTGTATCCATGATCGGATATGAGCATGTGATGCACCAGTGGGCTGTTCGGTGGACTGAGGTTGCAGATCAACCTGATGAAACTTCTTTCTGTAGCTACTGTGAAGAGCCTTGCAGTGGGTCCTTTCTTGGTGGATCCCCAATATGGTGCTGCTTGTGGTGTCAACGACTGGTGCATGTTGATTGCCATATCAGTATGTCCAATGAAACCGGTGACATATGTGATTTAGGTACTTTTAGAAGGCTGATTCTCTCGCCACTTTATGTCAAGGAATTGAATCGAACTCCAGCAGGTGGATTTCTGAGCTCACTTACACATGGAGCCAATGAGATAGCATCTTCTGTACGTGCAACAATTAGGAGTCAAAGCAAGAAGTACAAACATGTAAATGAAGCATCTGCTGAATCAGGAAATAGTAGTAGTTCTGTCGATTCATCCATAGAAAGCTCATCTGATACTCATCAAGCTGTTAATGGTTCTCATGGAATGGAGGAAATCTGTAATGGTAAAACAAGTGTAGATTTTCAGCACCAAGATGGTGACATAGATAAAAAGAATGATTCCAAACCTAGTTCCAAAAGAACCTCCGCAAGTAGAAAGGATGAATCACAGATGTTGGTGATGAAACAAAGATATGAATTGATAGATTTTCCATCAGATGCAAGGCCTCTGTTGGTTTTTATAAATAATAAGAGTGGGGCTCAGCGTGGGGATACACTGAAGCAACGATTGAATATTCTTCTGAATCCAGTTCAGGTTTGAATTATTTACTATGAAGCAATGTAGCTTTCCTACTTATGCATGCATCCTGTGAAATTCTGTTATTACAACGTTTTTATTTCTTTGATCTCTTGTCATTAAGTTAATGTACATGTGCATCATATATGTTAGTTAAAAAGTGATAATATAAGATTAATTGATGTTACCCTTTTATTTTGGTGAGTAAGAAATGGAACTGTAAAATAGGAAAGCATTATACTAATTTCCTGGACTACATGTACACTAATCACAAATATTTAAACAATGTGGTTCATGATATCACAATTTTATTTCAGTGGTATAGATTGGTGAAATTTTGTATGGTTGGTTATTGATTACCAATTTGTTCAATAAATCATTGCCTTAGGATAGAAGAAATAGGTATGACAAGAAACCCTCAGTCTAAAATGATTGATCCCTCAACGTGTGATGCAGGCAAGAAGACATGCAAGGGATAATCGGAGAATGAAGTTCACAATAATGAATTATCATAAACAAAATCAGTAAAAGTCTGATTACAATGTAAATAAGCCTATTTTAGGCATAATGAACCACTAACCCAGTTCTATAAGTACTCAAATTCTAATAAACTTTATCATAATGCAATAATAAGTCATATTCTGATAAAAACTAGGAAAACAATAAAACTGTAAATATAGAATCCTAATTATTTTAAAATTTGTATTGTATAATGTTCTAATTTTATGTTGTATCAGACTCCTCTGATGCTCAAGTTTTATTTTGAGTGAAATTTTTTGGATTATTGGATGCATTCACTTTATATTTCCCATTCTTGTTGCAAGTTACTTTTTCAACACATACCTGGGATGTTCTGATGGTTTGGAATTCTTGTATTTATCTTTATTACAACAAGAACTATGAGTGAATAGGTGCAAAGTTGGACAAAAAAGAATCAAACTTGGATTTGGAGAATCTTTATCTCGTCCAAAAACAAAGTCGATTTCTTCTACCCATTTAACTTCCTTGTATCTTATGATATCATATTCTTCATTGAAGTTAAAAAAAATTTCATCATAGTTTGGTGATTTTGAATAATCATAATCCTCATAGTAAACAACTTGTTGTTCATCATACAAATCATAGAAAACAACTTGTTGTTCATCATACAAATAATAGGTTTTACTTACATCTAAAAAAATATCCAAAGACATAAATAATGCTTCAAATGTTGTAACTGAGGCTGAAGAAAAAATCTAAATCGAGTAATATCATACTGGTCTGGTTAAGCCTACTAGGTTGGGTTCACCAAACTGAGATGGCTTAGGAGCACTGTGTTAGGAAAACCAAAATTGGCAGTAACCCTCAGCAGCACGTGGTGGCGTGTTGCTTGTTTCTTTGATCTCCGGAAATATGCACTTTGAACTTTTGTCACTTGATGTAGTCTTGAAAATCAGTAAACTCTGAGCAATTAATGTTTCCATCTGCTTAAAACTTTGATATGTTGGGTAAACTAGGTTGATAGGATCCTATTGATAATGGGTAAACTATGGGTTGATAGGATCCTATTGATAATGGGTAAACGTTTTATATGCTACCTTAGCTTTTTGCAAAGGTATAGATTAGTACCAAAATTATACAGGGGTATAACATTAGTACCTTACTTTATAAAGGGGTACACCATTAGTTGTTTCTTGAAAAAATTTAAAAAATATGAAATGAAATACACGTGAGAATTGACAATGATAAAATAGTAAGTTTATTATTTAAAAAAAATTATTCATTAATATTTTACATTGGTCAAACTTGATCGAATTTGGTCAAACTTGTCTTTTTATGGTCATTTTGGACTAAATTGTAACTTTTTTCAAAAGAAAAGGACTTCTAGTGTACTTCCTAAAAAATATAATACTTTTGTGTACCTTTCCTAAAGGTAAGGTACCAGTCGGTACCGATTAATAACCTTCAAAAATCTCATTTTGAATGTAATTTGCTGTTATGGCTTTAGAAGTGGACATATATAAACCTTGATATGGCCAATGGATTTTTGTGTGGTAAATAGAAACCTGCTTCTCAAAATTCTGTGTTTGTGCTTCACGTAGGTTTTTGAGTTGAGCTCCACGGAAGGACCAGAGGTAGGTCTCTATTTATTCAGAAAGGTGTCTCACTTTAGAGTTCTTGCTTGTGGGGGAGATGGTACTGTTGGCTGGGTGCTGAATGCTATAGACAAACAAAATTTTGTTTCTCCTCCTCCTGTTGCAATTCTTCCTGCCGGAACAGGAAATGATTTGGCTAGGGTTCTGTCTTGGGGAGGTGGCCTGGGCTCAGTGGAGAGACAAGGAGGCCTATGCACAGTGTTGCATGACATAGAACATGCTGCAGTAACCATTCTTGACCGGTGGAAGGTAGCAATTGTTAATCAACAAGGAAAGCATCTGCAACCTCCAAAATTTATGAACAACTATCTTGGTATGAAAATAGTACTTGTCATTATTATATATCTGCACAGTAGTATTCAAGCACCCAAGCTGGATTTGTTTATGAATAGCATATACTTAGGTAGGCAGCTTGGTTGGTTAGCCTGGGTCTTTTTCTTGGTTGTGCGTGTCGACCTGAGATCTGGCTCAATGCAGGTGCAAACTAGTATGCTTTCATCACAACTGATGTTTTACTTGGTTGGGTTCTGACCTCAAACTTGGTTACAGTCCTTCAAATTCATTTAGTATGGTTTTACATGGATTCTTAACGGAACTTTATTTTGCACGGTTATATTTTTAAGACATTCACCAATTAAATTTTTGGCTGTCAAACTACTTAGGTTTATTTATTTGTGTGCATTATGGTGGTCAGCTCTCACAGTGCTCATCTGCAGGAGTTGGTTGTGATGCGAAGGTTGCTCTTGACATTCATAATTTAAGGGAGGAAAATCCAGAAAAGTTTTATAACCAGGTAATAGATTAGAGGCTGCATTTTTTCCTTTTTTTTTCCCTCTTCTCTGTTTACAGGAGAAAAATGGGATGGGATGGATTTGAAAGACGATAAAGCTTGTGACAGACATAAAATAATGATATAGGACTTTAAAAGGCCAATGCATATATCTCACAGGAAAGGATATAGTAAGAATTAAGTTACCTAGTCCATGAAGCTGGGAAATTTAGAATCCATCTCTCATATGGTTATTATGGGAGAACAAGACAGAACAAAACACTGTGACCTTGACATGGGTTAAGTTGTTACTTTTGTATTGCAGTTTATGAATAAAGTTCTTTATGCAAGGGAAGGCGCAAAAAATATAATGGACAGGACATTTGTAGACTTCCCTTGGCAAGTGCGAGTTGAAGTTGATGGTGTTGAGATAGAGGTCCCTGAGGTGAGAATGAATGTGATTTCATCCAATGGTACATAATGCATGGAAAAAAAATACTTTACTCAAAAGTTTCTATAGTTGTTAAGTATGATTTCTAAATGTATATTACCTTGGGCTATGTTTAATGATTTTTGATTTATGGTTAAATAAAATATTTTTGGGTTTTTTATTCCTTAAAAATTAATTATCAATATGCTTGATAATGATTTTTACTGATTTGAAGGATAAAATATAAAAATCACATGTATGTTGCCTGATGACGTTTTGTCATTTTCCGATTTTTTTTCCCAACCAAGTAAAGACAAGATTGTTTTTGGTAATAATTTATAAAGTTTAGCTTTTTGAATAATACTTTCTCAACATTTGATAAAATACCATTAGACTTGATACATTCTTAAAAGTGTTTTATGAAAATGGAAAAAAAATAAAATTTCAGAAATCTGATTAAAAAACTTATTTTGAAACTTTAAATAAAGTTGAAATATTTAGTAAATAAAGTTGAAATATTTCGTAAACTTTAAAAGAGTTATTTCGTAAATATTTTCTATATAAAGTTGAAATCACAATTTGAAATCATTATAAAACATACATGTTTAATCATTTTAACAATTATCAGAAATCAAAATCATGTGATCAAATGCTCCCTTGGTTAATTCTGGTAGCATTGGGATTTGATGTCTAAATAGTCATCATAGCATTTTTGACTAATTTTGAGTTTTTTGGGTGCTGGATGGTTGTAAATTTTATGGATCGCCATTTCAGGATGCTGAAGGGGTGCTTGTTGCAAACATTGGAAGCTACATGGGTGGAGTGGATTTGTGGCAAAATGAGGATGAAACTTATGATAATTTTGATCCACAATCTATGCATGATAAAGTACTTGAGGTGGTGAGCATATCTGGAACATGGCATCTTGGGAAACTTCAGGTATAGGGTGTACTTTTATGCCTATCTATTTTTTTTTCTTCCTTGACATTTGATACAGTTATCTATATTTTACTTTTCTTTCTTTGTATAGCATAAGGATCTACTGGAATTTTACCGATACTATTGATGGTTTAGCAGAAAAGTGATGTGTTTAAATCCTTTCATTTTTTGGTACTTGATCTATTGTGTGCAAGTGTTCCAGAAATAGTGAGATTTTGTGGTTTCAAATATTTCTGAAATGTTTGAAATCTTGCTTTGTGTTGGAACAGATAGGGCTTTCTCGTGCTCGAAGGCTTGCACAGGGGCAGGCAATTAAGATACAGCTCTTTGCTGCATTGCCTGTTCAAGTAGACGGGGAGCCTTGGTTTCAGCAACCATGTACATTAACCATATCTCATCATGGCCAGGTCCTTTCTCTTCCTGTTTGTATTATCCTTCCTGCTTATCATGCATGTTTATTGCTGAAGTGTCATAGACATTTCGTTAACCACATCTCACCGATCGATCAGATTGTTGAATTAATGCCTTCTTCTTTTCTAAAATCAGTAACGATTTTATTTATTATCATGAGAGTGGGGCCGTATAGGTCTTTAACAAGGTTATAGGTGAATTTTAGTCCTAAATTAAAAATGATGTGATTTAGTTCTCAAGCTTTAAAAAAAGGGAGATCAATTAAGAACAAATTACATTATTTTAATAGCTTTTCTATTAATATTTTTTTTCATGTTTGGTTATTAAAACACGATTAAAATGCAAGATTTTTATTAGAGTAAAAGTGAAATTTAATATGAAATTATTTAGAAAAATTCTAACAATAATAATATTCTAATAAAAAATTATTTAAATACAAATTTTAATTAAAAAATTAAATAATAAAAAGTTAAAATAAAATAGTGATAATTAAGAAATATTTTGTGAAATTTTTTCATCTTAAATGCCACTTTATTACTGTTAAATGATTTTGTTTTAATCTCATTTTAATCATTTATCAAAAATAATATTTTAATATGTAAGTCATTCACATAATGTAATTTTGTCCTCAATTGACCTTTGGACTAAATGATTACACAATTTCTAATATAACCAAATAACATTAACGGTCTAATCTAGGGGACTTTTATGACACTTCCCTATTATTTTTTGTATTCCTTCACTTATCTTTAACTTCAAGTGATCTTTTTAGTTGTAGTAGTGTAAAGGAAGATGCTTAACATTTGCAGGCCTTCATGTTGAAAAGGGCTGCTGAGGAACCGTTAGGTCATGCAGCTTCAATTATTGCTGATGTCCTTGAGAATGCTGAAACTAACCATGTAATCAATGCTTCACAAAAACGAGCTCTTCTTCAAGAAATGGCAATAAAGTTGTCTTAAAATGAAAAATCACAGTAAGGTTTGGTTTGTGAAATATATTTTTACCATTCTATGTTCATTCTGATATCAAAATCTGCATCTTTCTTTGTCTATGTCTGTTTACTGAAACTATAACTTGAGGCATGTTTGTATATGAACCTTGTTCAACATCAATGGAAAGAAAATTTTGTTTTTATTCAGGTAAGATTGTCCATGACATAACTGAGCATGCTTTTCAAGGTTGAAGATACACGCGTATGAGATACAAAATGAAATAGGATAGATAAGCCATTGTTGAAACTGCACCATAATATTTAAGATAGCTATTCAGTTAACCATAGTTGCTTTATTTATTCCTCAAAAATCCTTGTCTCACCTTCTTCCACAACCACGTTACAACACTTCTAGTCTCCATTGAGGCATCCCTAGTGCTTGGCTTGTTGTCAAGTGCTGTAGAGAACTTGGAAGATGATAATCTCCTTGGCATTTTGATGTTTTCCCTGTAAATTTGTAGTTGTTGATGCTGGTAGAGGGCTAATCTTCGTGGTTGTATATAAGGAGACAAGGACATGTTAGAACCTTGAATGGCCTTGTTGAGTTGTTGAGTTACTGCTTGAATCTCAAAGGAGTCAAAGAGGCTGCTACTGTTATGCCTGGGACTCAGCTTCAATATGGAGCCTATGGTCTCGGTGTTGGCATGGTTGGTAGTGCTTATAGTTGACTGTTTAGCACCAGAGACTTCCAGGGAACTGGCTAGGTATGTTGGACTTGAAGCTTGTTCCATTTCACAATAGGGTCTCAAAGTTGCCCATTTGCTATTCGGTCAATCTGATTGTGGAATTGTATAGCCATGTAGGCTTTTGGAAACTTATGGTAGTGATGTCGTACAAGTCAATGTTTAAACAAGAAAATTGCATTGTTTTATACGTCTTCATGTGGAATGTTCTAGAATACATCAACCATTACCATTATTGCTAACGAGGCACTCTCTGATGTCCTGTATGACGTTTTTCAGTTACATTGTTTAAAAAGCCAATTAATGTAAGAAATTAGTTTTAGTAGAGAAAACAAAGTCAGTCCTCTCTTCTCTCAGGCGCTGCGGCTCCACCTATGACTGCCCAATTGCGGCAACCATTCCTTGTTCATACTCATTTTCTCTCTTTTCTCTCTTTCTTGCTACTTTAGGACCTTTTAAACGCAAAAAAACTTATTTCATCCTATCTCTTTGTGGTTGTCTTGTGGAACGCCCAAAAGGGTTGTGTTTGACTAGGTGTAATGGTTAGGAATGGGCAAAAAATTGTAGGTTCGGTTATTTGAACCGACGGTTCGGATTTTACCTAGTAAATTTTGACAATGGATACAATTTTGGGTATAAATTGAACATGAAACAACGGTTAGGTTATGGTTATATCGAAAGTTGTATTTGTTTGCACCCGAAATTAATTATATATATTTAATTAATTTATATATTTAATAAATTAAATTATATATATTTTTTGGGTGTTTTTTAATAACCGTTTTGAACTGTCATTTGCGGGTAAAAAATTGTCTCTGAACAATAATGGTTTTCAAGCGATTTCTAGTACAAATTTTATAATTCAATTTGGGGAATGATTATATACTCATACTCATCCCTGTTAATAGTTTGTTTCTATGTAAATCAACCGTGACAAAATGTATAAATTAAAAAGTTTTGATGCATTTCTTGCTACCATGTAAACATTATTTTCTTGTGTGTGATTTTCGTGTTTGTTGGTCTAGTTGTTTTTTTTATCTGTTTGTCTATTCATTATTATAGAGAATTTCGAGCATAAAATAATGTGATCAATTTTATTACTTTGTGATATTGTCTCCCTCTATTGAAAACAAGGCAATGGTGTGGGTACTGAAGTGTACAAAGGAGGACCAAGATGAGGCAAAAAGGCATTTGGTGACCTAACCTTTTTGAGAAACAGACAATCATTAGAACTTCGATACACTAATGGCAAGTATATCCTCCTTGAAGAACAAAGTCAACCCTCGGATTGGAATGAAACTATAAAAACAAGATAATTATGTTCGAATGGTTGTGTTATTTAGGCGTCATAAATTATGGATGACAATTTGGTAAATATGACTTCATTTAATAGGCTTATTGGTCCATCTTGTTTCCTCTTAGCGGGACAAATTCACATTTCTTTGAATGCCATAGGTGATAATATATATATATATAAAGGAATGAGTTCCTATATATATATATATAAAGGAATGAGTTCCTAATTTCAACTTGCATTCTGATCGGTAAGTATTAATATTGTTTTTATATAATTTAATCGAATTATCTATGTTAAACATATCATATATTTTTACATTCTTCAAAATTTTAATATTTTAATTACAATTAGTTATTTTTGAAATAATAAATAATAAACATAATGATTTAATTAGAAATTAAAAATTAGAATTTTAAAATTATTCAATTATAGAATTATTTAATCATCATTTTTAATTTTTTTATAAAATAAAAAAATGCATAAATTATATAAAATATGACATTTCACTTCTTGAAAGGAAGTTACACTTATATCATCAATTTTTTGATTTTGGCTATTTAAACATTAACATTTTAAATTTTTACCTCGTATAAATAATTAGTAAAGCTTTAAAATTTAAGGAGGTTTAAAATATTTAAGTGGTTATATTTTGTTCAGAATTATGATAATTAGTGAACAATTATAACAATTTTTGTTTTTTAATAAACAATTGTAAGTTTCTTAGCTTCATTATAATTCTTCGTCCCTCTTAAATTTTTGATATAATAATGTATTAATTAGTTATGTTGAAGATTGAAAAAAATTATAATATATTTTAATGAAATTCTATTCATTGATCTCCTTTTTATCTTTCTTCCTTTTATTGTATGACTTTTTATTCCTTTTCTTTATTTCTTTGCTTTTTACCATAAATTTTTAATTATATAATTAAGGGACAAACGAATTTATTCTTTTTTTCTTCTTAAAATAAAAAGATTGATGTATGTTTACAAAATAGGACTACAAATTCTTAACAAGTTAAAGGCTTTAGTTTTTTTTTCTTCTCTCCCTTAAATGACATCAAAAATATTTAGAAGTCTTTTTCAATTTTCATAATTGTTTTACGATTATCTAAATTTTCTTAATCTATGATTTGCAACATATTGTTTTAATAATATATATATATATATATATATATATATATATATATATATATATATATATATATATATATTCGAGTGAATATTCATTAGTATTGTTCTCTCACTATTAGTCCCATCTCTACTTTTCAGTACTAGCTTGTATTAATACGTATAACTCAACCAATCACACTAACAGAAGATGTAAGGTTGCTGTAGTAATGCATAGATTTGGGTGAAGGGTTATAAGTCCCGCTTAAGTTGTGTAATAGGTGTTTAGGGCAATAATATCTTATAAATATTGATGGTTTAACAAACGACCAATTATGTTAGGTGATAACTGTATTTTATATAGTTATTTTCATCAATTTTAGTAATGATAATTGCTATGTTCTTTTCATATTTAGTTAATTTTTGTTAAATAAATTAATATTTTCCTGTTATGTGCTAAAAATATATTTTTAATAAAATTAAATAAATTGTATCGAAAATGTACTTAATTTCATATTTTTGTCCACAAATATAATTTCAAATAATATTGTTCTTAATTACAATTTATAAAAATCGAAAATATAATTTAAATTGAATTTGGGCTTAATTATAATTATTAAAAGTTTAAAAATTTAATTTAAAATTAGCAAAGGGCTTGACTGTAATTTAAGAAAGTTCAAAATGTAATTTGAAATATATTTGTATGTGAAAACATAATTAATAGAAGTTATTTGTCTTCGCAGGAGAGAAGTTCCACGCGTCAACATCCACGCGTACAACATGGTCCGTCCGATCAAAGCATAAACGGTCAAGATTGGCGCGTGTAGTTCAAGCCCGACCAAAGCGAATGCATGTAGACTCTGCGCTTTCACGCGGCTCGGCGTCCGAGTGGGGCCCACCTGCCGCGCAGGCCGGCGTGCAGGGTGGGACCCACGTGTCTGTTACGCGTCTGCCAAAGGTTGTAATCTCGTGCGGTTGAACCACGTGCAATCGTTCCCTTCAACCATTTAATGTATGCCACGTGTCCAACGTTCCCCTTGCACGAATCAAGAGCGGACGCGTGGTACGTTTCGGGGAATGAAAAGGTGCCGAATCTCGCACCCGTCCCAGCCGCTGTCCCCCACGTCTCGCGCCGCAATTCGGTGCGGCAATTCTCCGTGAGCCCGTCCTTGCTTCCCTGTTATTTGCTACCACGTGTCACACCAATCTATTCAGCGAATCAAACGCTGACATGTGGCACGCACAATGAATTAAAAAAAATGCAGAAATGGCTCCTTGTCTCGCATGAATTAAAATAAGGTTTTGATTTTCGCGTGACCGCGGATTTTAAGGGGAATGTCGGGGTTTTATTTTCGATACAAATTGTTACGCGTGTATGATATTTTAATATTTTTGATGCTATAAATATGTGATATTATGATAGAGTTGAGGAGTTTTTTTTGGTTTAGAATTTTTGTGTTGTTCGGTTTTGGGATCAACACGCGAAGCCATTTTTTGGCTTTTGTTGTGTTCTGCGTGTGCCAAATATTTGTTCTATGTGATGTTTTAATTTTCCTTCTTGCTCTTCCAATTTTTTTGCATATGTTGTAATTTTTATTTTAATTTAATGAAGTAATTTAATTTTTCTAGGGTTGCATTTGATCTAAATTTATGAAGTTTTGATTTTAATTATTTTTGATAGATTTATAAGACGTTCGATTTGTTCGTTCTATTTTGTGCTTAATGCTTTTTGATTATTTACGAATTTTATCAAAACTATTTGTGGCATAAAAATAAACTTGAGAAAGGCATTTTTGTGTATATTGCTCGTAAATAGAATGACATGTATGATGAAGGATAGGAATATACCCTACTTGTATGTGTGGCCATTTGAAAACTTAGAACTTAATGAATCTTGGTGAATTTAATTCTCATAGAGATATAGTGAATTAATTTAACGAGGTGTGTTTGTACGGAGCTCGGAAGAGATGTATGAATAAAAAAAGAAGTTTTCGGTTGTCAAATTAAATGTACTAAAAAATATAAATCCAAAGAAAATAATATGATTGGAGTGGATTAGTTTGGTGAAAAATTGCAATCCTAGAGTTTTCTTATTTTTTTTGTTACCTTTTTCCATATCAACGATTATTTTGGATAAAATTAGAGAGATACAATTTTAGTACTCAACAAAGTATAGTAACAAATCTCGTGGGAACGATACTCTACTTACAAATCTTATTACTTGTGACCGTGTATACTTGCACAATTTTATGTGTGTTGCAAAACACACAACATTAGGTCAGTATTATGAGTTATAAGTATTCTTATAAGAGATAGAACAAGAGCTTAAATATTAATTGTTTCATGTATTACTTGTTTAAAATAATTCTGTGACTCAAATTTCATGATTTATATTCTGTATCTTGCTTGTTATTAATAGACTGCAATTTATTTTTTAAGAATCATATTTACCATGCAATACATATTATATTGATGATTAGTTTTATCCATATTATTTACAAATTAATTTAAATTTTAAACTTAAATATGTCAAAACAAGGCTTTAAAGCATCATCACTTTTATTAAACAAAACTTCATCATCTTCTTCAAAGAAGTCTTATATTACCAATAGTAACGAAGTTATTATTGAAAATTTTGAAAAATCAATTGATCGTTGGAAAATCCCAAAGATCAATAAAAATCAAATTTATCAATCAAAGATGATGAATTTTTTAAAAACTGATTACATCATTAAAACTGAAGAAAGAGATCTTCAACTTTCATTACCTTTTGAATCAATCCAACTTCTTTCAAAAGAATCATTACAAAAATATTTTGATAAGCAATTCAAGTATGTTCATTTCAGTTTAGTCCAGATTGGATTAAGACCATTAACCCGATTAGGGTTAAGTTCATCAATACTAACAGTCTTAAGGGATGCTAGATTAATAGATTTTAAGGAATCTTTATTAAGAACGGTTGAAACATGCTTAGGTTTAGGACCAATATCCTTTAACTGTTTCCCAAACATCATACTATCTTTAAGAGATCCTTTAATATTAAAAACATTAACACTCTTAATCCAAACCCATGATACTAATGTTTTACCAGGAACAATTCCAGTAGCTTTATTATATAGGGTTCATTACAAAATTATGACGTCCACTTGGGACACTAGGAACATTCATAACTCTGATAAAGGAGACACTATTTTATTATAGACAGATTTGTCTAGATCAAATATTACCATCCCTAGACCAATAAGTTGGGATAACGTAATATACCTAGATAGGTGGCTTTTAAAAGGAATTTCACAGCCAACCTCTAAAAATTATCAATCGGAAGAACCTGTACAAAATACAGAACTTATGGAAATAATAAGATATAAAAATGGAAATATTGAAATAGGATTCAATAGATCTTCATCAATGAGATACTCTTCGAGCTCCTCTGACTTTTCAGCCGTGGATCTACCACTCAAAACAAACCCTAGGTTATCAACCTCAGATATCCTTAGGAAAACAAAACTCAAAGGAGTAGACTGTAGTACTAAAGTACCCAAACTAGTTTACACTATTGACAACTTTGAGATGAGCAATTCACCTCAGTTATCACCTATTTTCCCTTTATCACCAACTCAATCCAAAGCACCTAGCGAACAGGTTAGGATAAATGAGTTAAATGTATTAATAGTGGAAGATGAACAAGAGCCTTGGGATGTAAGACTCCTAAGAATGGATTTACATCAACCGCATAATAAAAAAATTAAATATTGGTTCTATAACACACACTCAGAAAAATCTAAAGCAAGCTACTATAGGAAACATGAGCGTTACGTTAAAGAACATAACAAAGTCATAGGTTTTATAGATTGGCTAAAAATATATAGAAAATCAAAAGGACTAGCATCTATAGTCATCGATCAAACAAGATATTCCTTTATTAATAAAATTAATAAAGTAGAAACATGAATAGATCGCATTGTTGACCTTACCCAAGATAACATAGCTGAATCATCATCAACAGTTAACCCTGAATCAGTTAGCTCAGAACCACTAGGCCAAACAGTAGAACCTGTTGACTTAGTCAAACCATCAACGGTCTTAATAGGTAACCTACCAGTTACTATAACAGATCCAAAACCAGAACCTATAGTTACACCTATAGTTCAAATTGACCCTAAATCGGTCATCATTACTGTAGAACCTGTGACTATAAAACCTATAGTTATAGTTCCACATTATAAGGTATTCCCATCAATTAGTGTTTCGAATGTCACAGAAGCTGACTTTGATATGCTTTTAGTAGATGAACCTGTAGAGTCTTTAGCTAAAGAACCAATAGCTTTGACTCCACAACTCATAACCTCTTCAGATATTAGTACTGATGAAGTCACAGAGGCTGACTTTGACAAACTATTAGAAGAAATTGATGAACTAGTTAGTATAATTAACATGGTTAATATTAAAAAGAAGTTACTCATATGGGAAACTCCAAATGGTTCAGTTGAAGATGAACATCCACCATTAAGACCTATTACCATCCCTTACCAGGATAGTCAGGTAGAAGCCTTCCCTCTTAAGAAACCTCAAGAGAACCAGGCAACAAACCTTAAAAACATTATTACCCAAAATAATTTCACAAACATCAACCTAAATACTTTAGGTAAACAGTCATAAAGATAGAGAAAAATCTAAGAATAGATATTCCCTCTACCTCATATCAAAATTTAGATAGTTAGGTTAAGAACCCTATCTTCAAACCATTCCAAGTCTCCAAACCAGCCCAGGAAGAAATAACATCAAAATTTGAAAAACTTCAAAATTGGAATAGTACCCTTAGGTCCCAATTAGAAGACCAATTTTCAAACAAAATAGAACTAGTTCTTCCTGAGACACCAAACTCAAAATCAACCAATAAACCATTACATGATCTTAGTATTCTTAGTAAACTAGGATCTGATATATCATCTGAGGATAGTTCCTAGGAAACCCTTTCTGAACCAACTCCTCATATTCAAAAATTAGCTTGGCAAGAACCTAGCACAGTTAGGTACCTACATACCATAGGTACCCAACCTAGTAAGGTAATCCAATCTAAATATAACACGTCTTTTATCTATGTTTGGAACATTGATAGAATAAAAGATCATGAGATATTAAATATCTTACAGCAAATGACCATGGCGTCAAATGTTTATAAAACCCAAATTGGTACAACTGATAAAACAATTGTTGAATTATTAATAGCTGGCTTCTCAGGCCAACTAAAGGATGGTGAGATCATCATCTTTCAAAACAACAACAGTCAGATATTTGCAATGCAATATTGACTGATGAGTGTGGTATACCCATACTTTCACATCAAGGAGCTCCTATACAGGATGTAGTCTTCACATTACTCTTTACCATATCACACCATTTTATGGGAGATCCATCCTATTTAAATGATAAAAACACTGATCTTCTTTCCAACATAAAATGTTGGAAGATGATCGATTTTCAAAATTATAAAACTACATTCCTGTCTAGAGTTATGTTAAGAGATGACTCTATTCAACCTTTCTGGAAGGAGAAATTCCTAGCAGGTCTTCCTCCTCTCTTAGGTGAGAAAACCAGAAACAAAATTTGCGAAACTTATGGGAATCACATCATCCCATATGATTAACTAACCTACGGCCAATTGATCAATTTTTCTCAAAACCAGGGTCTTCAAATATGTCAAGATTTGAATATCCAAAAACAAATGAAATTGCAACTAAAAGTTTCCAAAAGAGAAATTGGATCATT
Source organism: Hippophae rhamnoides (assembly GCA_033030585.1). Lineage (NCBI taxonomy): Eukaryota > Viridiplantae > Streptophyta > Magnoliopsida > Rosales > Elaeagnaceae > Hippophae > Hippophae rhamnoides. The sequence goes on from CM065436.1 coordinate 38,533,240, forward strand.
CTGCAAACAGTTTGATGTCAATCTCTCTATTGATAAAACCTGCGAGGGAACTTACAGTAAAACTAAATCAAAACCTTGTAAGGAATCCCATAAAACTTATAAGAAATTTTCAAAATCAAGAAAACCATTGTTTGAAAAAAGAATGAAATTTTATAACAAACCTTATAAACGAAATTTTAATAAGGAATCAAAACAGCATAAAAAATGCTTTAAAAACTTTAAAGAGTTTAAATGTTATAAATGTGGCAAGAAAGGCCACACTGCCAATTTCTGCAAAATGTCTAAAAAAATTCATGAATTAAAACTTGAAGAAGACACCTTTGTCAAAATATCTGCCCTAATGGCAGACACATCCTCATCATCTCAGTCTGAACAATGGACATACAAAGAATCAAATCCCCAGGATGGTGAATTTACAACCAGCAATTCAAATTCCTCTAATAAAAATATTAATGTATTAACTAAGGAAGAAGATGAACAACTTCAATATAAAATCCTTAAGTTAAATGACCCATTAATAACAAAATTATATGTAGACTACCTAACTACATCTTGGGAAAAATCAACAAAAAGAAATTCTGAACTTTCAAATACCAACACAAGCTATTATAACCTCACTACTGTTTTGGAACGAAAGAATAAAATCATCAAACTAGAAAGTCAAATTCAAGACTTAAAACTGGAAATCAAAACTATTAAATTGGAACTCCACCAGCTTAAAGAAAAATAGAAAGAACAATGATGTTAAGTTTGAACTACTTAATAATGAAGATAAAATATCAACTTATATGAGTGATTCTGACGATGATCTTACTCAAAACCATCAAGAAATTCAAAACTTGAGAAAAATTACCACCAGGAAATATAAAATTAAAATAATCTTAGTATTCCGTGATGATTCAAAACTTGAGACTATTGCTTTGTTTGACATAGGAGCTGATCTTAATTGAATCACACCATCAATAGTTCCCAGAAGGTTTATAAACCAATTGAAGAATGACTCAATTCAACCAATAAATCTCAAATGACCATTATTGGAAAAACTGAGGTATCTATTCTGAAAGAATTATATCTTATCAAAACTCAATTTGTCCTAGTATCTTATATAGGCTACTTTTTCATATTAGGCACTCCTTTTATGGATATCATTACCCCATATTCTGTAAAACATGACAAAATTTCTTTCAAAATTGGAAGAGAAGCCTTCAGCTTCCCTTTCATCGAAGAACCAAAAACCAAGGATCTTAATCTCATCAAAACCTATTCAATCTCTCCAAAAGAGATTTATGTTCTTATAAATCATAGAGAATTTTACCTTCTCTATCTCAAAACCAAAGTTCATTCTCATACTATTGAGAAAGAGCTTCAAATCCCAGAGATCAAAGATAAAATCTCTAAATTACAAGTCTCTATTGAAAAAGAGGTTTTTTCTGAATTACCCAGTGCTTTTTGGGACAGGAAAGAACACATGATAGATTTACCATACAAATCATCCTTCAACGAAAAGGATATCCCAAAAAAAGAAAGGCCTATTCAAATGAATGGTGACCTTGAACAGTTCTGTAGAAATGAGATCGAAGATCTCTTATCTAAGAAACTAATTTCAAAATCCAAATCGCCGTGGAGGAACTCCTCGACTAGTCAATAATTATAAACCATTGAACCAAGCCTTAAAATGGATTAGATACCCTATCCCCAATAAAAAAGACTTGCTTCAAAAATTATACTCATCATCCATATTTTCAAAGTTTGATATGAAATATGGCTTTTGGCAGATTCAAATCGAGCCTCAACATAGGTACAAAACTGCATTCACTGTTCCATTCAGACAGTTTGAGTGGAATGTTATGCCATTTGGGCTTCAAAACGCACCTTCTAAGTTTCAGAGGATTATGAATAACATATTCAATCCCTCATCGTTCCAAAGATGTTAGACAACACATCAGACATCTTAAAACTTTCTTCTATCTTGTCAAGAGAAGTGGTCTGGCTTTATCAGCCAAGAAAATGACTCTTTTTCAAACCAAATTAGGTTTCTTGGACATAACATATCCAATGGAACAGTTATTCCCATCGATCGATCACTTTAGTTTATTAAAAAGTTTCCTGACAGGATTATCGACAAAACCCAACTACAAAGATTCCTTGGTAGCTTAAATTATGTCTTAAGTTTTTGCCCAAATATCAACAGATTGGCAAAACCACTCCATAATAGGCTTAAGAAAACACCTGAGCCTTGGACAGAAGAACATACCAAAATTGTGCAATAGATAAAAGCAAAAGTCCAAAACATTCCTTGTTTACACCTTGTGGATCCAACACTCCCTAAGGTAGTAGAAACTGATGCCAGTGAACTCGGCTACGGTGGGATATTCAAACAAGTCCAAGATAATAGTGAACAAATTGTTCAGTTTGTCTCTGGCCATTGGAATGATTGTCAAAAGAATTATTCCACTGTGAAAGAGGAAGTATTATCAATAGTACTTTGTATTTCCAAATTTCAATCAAATTTATTAAATCATTTTTTTTATTAAGAATTGATTGCAAATCTACAAAAGAAATTTTATTAAAAGATGTTAAAAACATTGCATCAAAACAAATTTTTTCCAAATGGCAAGTAATATTAAGCATTTTTTATTTTGATATTGAATTTATCAGAGGAGAAAATAATTCATTACCAGATTTTCTAACTAGGGAATTTCTTCAAAACATGTATCAAGATGAGCAAGAAAAAGAAAGATAAGGAGAAGAGGGAACCTTCAAACCTTACCATCACCAGCTTCTCATCGGCTAAACCTATTATGACTTGGTCTCAGGGAACCCATCATCTTCCCAACCTAAATTGGAAGAAACATCATCCCATTTAACCTCTGAGGACATAGAATTAAATAAACGCATCCAACAATGGTTGCAAAATATGGATTTTGAAAAAATCAGATTTGCATTTCGTTGTATCCCAAAATTAGGGGGTCCAACATATTCATCAAATTTGGAATTAATACCTTCCAAATCAAAAACATTTTCTCAAAAATCATCTGGAACAATTTCTATTCCAAAAAGAAGAGTAACATCTTCAACATATTTTCCTCCTAAGGGAGAAAGGGATATGATTCCCAAACCCAAAATTATCTCTGAGTATTTTAAGAAATAGCCAACTCAGGAGGTAACCATTTTAGAAAACATTTTTTTGACCAAAACCCTTATATGGCCATCCAAAAAATGTTTGGAAAAGGAAATTTTTACTGGCCATCTGGAAATTAAAAAAATTCACAATACTATCAAAGTGTTTTGGAAATCATTGGGAGTGTGGACTTTAAACATTTCCATTACCCTAAATCATTTGAAGTACGGTTTTCAACTGCCAAACTTCACAAGGTCATATCTCCAGCTGATTGGAAGAATGATTTATCAAAATAGTTGACTTTTTCGGTCAGCTCAACACATTCCATCCCACATTGTACATCGTATAATTACTAGGACTATTACCAGACCTGGTTTAATGCCTTTCTAATCCAAAATAAAGATAACCAACATTCTTGGTTATTTTCTTTGTGAAAACATCAATTAATCCATCTCGATTTCCATCTTGGTTTTCAGAATGGTGGAGATTATTCGGAAACCTTAGTTCTATTCTGATATCACCTGTGAAAGAGAGTTATGAATCTTTCCAGTCACATTATAAACCATCCATATAGGAAGCTAGATTCCCTCCCCTGTGTATATTTTGTTCAAAATTTTACCTTCCTTGGGTATGTCAATGGGTATTAAACCCTATGGCAACGGAGGTAATAACCATTACCCGTTCATTTCAGATCAAATGGTGGTCATCATTCATGATCCCAAAAACACTCTTATTACCAGTTGTGGAAAAATGGCTAACCCAAAAGGGTCACTTAGAACCCCAGGTGAAAGAAATACAAGATTCTTCACTTTTATTAGCACAAAAGGCACACACTAATGCCTTAATATCTCAAGCCAAAACCCAGGAGGAACTCTTGGAAATCATCAAACAACTATCATCTAGACCAACATCCCAAGTTCAGAAAGAAGAGCTACCAGATTCAGATGAAACTCAATCACCCGATAAAACAGTAACTCCATCACAAAACTCAGAAGAGGACCTAATAGATTTAGAGACCTCCATTGTAGATTTGAATTTTTGGACCACAAAAAAATAAGGTTCACTAATATTTATTATTGGGCTTGCGTGTCCATTACTATTTATTATTGGGCCTGCATGTCCATTACTATTTATCATTGGGCATGCGTGTCCATTACTGTTTATTATTGGGCCTGCGTGTCCATTACTATTTATTATTGGGTCTACGTGTCCATTACTATTTATTTGCCCAATTTAGGCCCATTAAGGTTGTCAAAAAACAAGCGATCACTGTTTTCACTAAATGAAAAATTAGTAAACGGTGCCGACAAGGTTACTGTTTTAATCACCCTATAGTACCCGACATGGTACTGTTCTATTTCCTATCTGGAATGATGAAGCATCTTTTGTTCAAATATTATAGGCATCTCCAAAAGTAACAAGTGGCAGATCAACTACTGTTCATTGAATAGTAAAAGCATCTGCATAGTGCTTATTACTCGGTTATTTAAGAAGAATGAGATCAGAAGAAAGGGGTTCCAATTTTTTGAGTTTTCTCTCTACACCATACACCTCTCTACTCCCTCTGATTCTGTTTTAATTTATAACCTGTTTTAGTTTAATCATAAGTAAGTTTTTTTAATTATTTTTAGTTTCTTTATTTCTTGTTATAAATTTTATTTTATTTAAGGATTTTATTTTGTAATTATAATATGGCTGGCTAAGCTGCCTAATCTATCAACATAATATGTATGTATTGTTAAGCATGTGTTCTTGATTTAAGTATGATTGCCTCTGTTAATACATGCAGTAGTTAATTTTCTTCTCTCCCTTAAAAAACATCAAAAATATTTAGAAGTCTTTTTCAATTTTCATAATTGTTTTACGACTATCTAAATTTTCTTAATCTACGATGGCTCTTATTATTTTTTCATCCACTATTGCAACATATTATTTTAATATATATATATATATATAATGATAAATGTTGAAGATGTGAGCCATATTAAAGAAAGGTTTATTAAGACACTTGAATATAAAGATAAACTATTAGCAAAATTGACCGATAAAGAAAATGATGCATTGATAGAAAATGTTCTTAGTTCAATTCAGTTATCTTTGTCTAATGAGATATTATGCAAGATTGGTGATGAAATATTTTTTGCTGGTTTATGGCTTAAATTGGAGAGTACGCATATGACCAAATCTTTAACTAGTCGATTATATTTGAAGCAATACTTGTATACATTCAGAATGTTAGAAGGTACACATTTGCGACCACCATGATGAACTTAAAAAAATTATTCATGATTTGAAAAATATTGGTGTTAAATTGATGAGAAGGATCATGCCTTAGTTCTATTATGTTCTTTACCTTATTCGTTTGAACACTTTATTGATACCATGCTATATGAAAGGTACACTATTTCTATGGAAGATATTAAACCTACTTTGAATTCTAAAGAGTTGAAAAAATGTGCCTACTGGTAAGAATGATAGAAGTAGTGGTGTAGTTGTTAGAGGTAGAAATCAAGACAATGGCTCAGGTAATAATGGAATCAAGATTAGATCCAAATCTAGAAAGAGAAAAGATAAATGTAACTATTTCTATTAGGAAGTGTACTTTAAAGCAAATTGTTCAAAACTTAACGTGTCACGCCTTGAAAATTTAAGGATGTGATTATAAAAATTAAATGGGGTTTAATAACGAAAGATCAAATAATACAAGAACATGACAAGGTTAGATAAAATTTAGAAAATTATAAATATGAGTTGAGACCTAGAACAATAGGAGTATAAATAGAACACAACAAAGTTGGTTTGATTAAATATCAAGAATTCATCAAATATTCACATGGGAATAATTGAAAGATTAACTTGTAGATTCAAGTAAGTTTAAAGAGAATAATTATATACAAATAAGGGGTAATACTTGAGCTTATCTTGTGAAAAATCAATAATGAAGAGGTAAGTGAGTTCTTATCATTTAACTAAGTTGAAGGTCTCATGAGAAAAAATGATAGGAATGAAAATTAAAATTAAGGAGTCGAATAAAAGAAAATAACAAATCAAAGTAAAATCTAGTATGAGAATCATATCCAATAATCTCAAACATGCCATACTACCTCAAAATATTTCAAAATAACAATAATAATTATATAGTCATCCATATAACTTTCTCAATCTCTCAATTTCTACTAACTATAGACAAAAGGCACTTTCTCGTGTTCAAACGATCTTGTTAAGCTCTAAGTTATCTACCGCTTGTCATCTAAAAAGATAGAAAATAAAGAATGAAATTTCGTCCAAAAGAATTACTCCAATATATAATGTATACAATCATTATCATTAGTATAATTAAACATATAAATACATAAATAGTCTTAAAATAAATATAAATTTAACTATTTAAATGATTATATTTGAATATAAGCACCTTTTATTAAAATGTAACTTTTCAAATAGTTTGTAAGATAATCAAAGTACGTAAAATTTCATTTTTGAATTAAACCAAATAAATCTTGGGGTTATAATAAATAAACTTTTTACTGCATAAATATTACATCTTTATGGTAAATCATACTAGTAAAAATCAACATGAAAAACATACATACACGTACCGTGGATCCCTCGTTCCGTGTCCTATAACGAGTTGTCCTCTATCCTCAAATTATGAGCTACATACTCACTATCTTTTGTCCTAAGATAGACTATTCTGTGTCCCAAGGCTATGTATAAACCTTGAGGTACAATGCTTGACCTCATCATTACCAAATTGATCTCTCATACATACACTGTAAAACATTCACCCCAACATTTATAGAACATATTATAAAATATCACAAATTTGCAACACTTTAAAACTAACATTCAAAAATATTTCATTACATATCAATATTACACATATACATTATAAACTTCATACTTTTAAAACTCATGTTGCAAAGTAAATATTAAACTTTTAAACTCGTTGAGATTTTTAAAACCTTTACGGACTTATTCTTTCTCAAATATATTCACAAAAATCAAAATTCACATCTATCAATTAATACATTTAAATATAATATTTAGAAATTTTTTTAGAGTAATCCTACCTAAAAAATCGCTCACCTGAATTTTGAATCTAGTCACAAAGTTTTCCTTCTTAGGTTTCACAAAAGTCTCAATTCCTTTGGATCATAGTTTCATAACATTATTTATTTTATAATTCACCAAATTGTTTCCATGACCCATGAAATGCATAAATTTAGATAATCACCCAATTCACACTTGATATACTTAATATAGGGTCACAAATGTCATTCAAACAAATGAGAAAACTCATTTTCAACCTACATATATCACTTTTAAATTTCTTTAACCATAGATAAAAATTACAATTAAAAAAATCTCAAATATAAATACTTGATATTACATTCAAATCCAAGAATAAAGCACTCAAGCTTATAATATACTATTTACAGAATTTTAAAACATAATTTATCATCAAATCCTAATAATATAAGCATGCATGGTATAATTAATTGTTTTTATTTTGTTATTAAGTAAAACAATTAAATATTTTTCGATTTAATAAAAAATATAATTTTTAAGTTCCGAGAGAGCTCCAAAACTCTTTAAAATATTCAATAAATAATATTTTTGCTATATACCCAAATCAAAACCAATTAATTGACATAAGCTTTAAAAAGGCTAAAAATATCAATTTTTTAAAATTATTATATTTAATTTGAAAGTTAAATATAAAAATTATATTAATAATTTGTTTAAACCAACGTGCAATTAAGAAATCATCGACATTTTGAAAATACAAACATCATTCCTACTAAAAATTTGAAGTTACACAATAAATCCATATGCATGAGTTCTAGCATACAAAAATGAGTAAAATCTACAACTTTATATAGAAAATTCACTAATTAAACATCAAAGATCATATTTTTATTACTTATGGACAAAGAAAAATGAGGGTTTAAGTTTTAAAAATTGACCTTATCAAAAATGAATCGAAGAGTTTGAAAGATGATTGAAGGAAATTTCCTTTCTCTTTTCTTTTCCTTTTCTCCATCTTTTCCCCTTTTCTTTCATTTTCTTCTTCCCCTTTTTCTTTCTCTCCCTCTACCAAACCACGTTCGGCATTTTATTTTATTTTTTAACTCTTGATTAAGCACCTAACCACTAAACCAGCCTATAGTTTTGTGGTTCGATCCTTTTTTTTAATCTTAACCAAATTACATATGTACCCTTAAATAAAGTTTATAATAATAAACAAGTAAAATTTACAATTTTCCCTTAAAATAACTAATTAATTACATTCTAATATGTCATTCATTTCTTTTAATTCAAATAAAGGGCTGCGTCTCACAAAAAGCTAAAGGAAAATCTTTCACATCATCTTCTCTTTCTAATGATGTTGCTGGTGTTATAGATAATTCTGGTTTTGATGGTGAGGATTTTTATTAGTATCTGTTAGTTCTTATAGAGATATTTGGATTCTTGATTTGGGTTACACTTGCCATAGGTTTCCCAATAGAGATTGATTTGCTTTTTATTAATCCGTTGAATGGGGTGTTGTCTTGATTTGAATCAATATGTCCTATAACATTGTTGGTATTGGTATTATCCAGATTAAGATGAATGATGGTATTGTTATGACTTTAAAAGATGTTTGTTATGTTCCATATTTGAAAAAAGAACATGATATCTTTGGATACTCGTGACTCACAAGGCTATAAATATATAGTTGAACGTGGAGATTTAAGAGTTAGTGAGGGTATTCTAGTCATCATTAAATTACAGTTGTCTCGTGTCCTTACATGCTTCAGAGTAGCACTATCATTGGCAGCATCTCAATTTCATCCTTGTTAGATCTAGATCCAAATACTACTCATTGTGGCATATAAGTGAGGCAGATATATCTATTTTGAGCAAGCGAGGTTTATTTGGTGGTTAGAAAGTCGTAAGGCTTGATTTTTATGAGCATTATATGTATGGAAAGTATTTCAAGGTCAATTTTAGTACATCTATCCATAAAACAAATGGTATTGTTGATTATATTTATTCAAATATTTTGGGGTCTTTCTCATGTTGTGCCAAAGATTGGTGCTTAATAGACGTTGACTTTTATTTGGATTTTCTTGTCATGTATATGTTTATTTTTTAAAAAAGAATGATGTGTTCTTACATTTGTAAAGTTTATGGTTTGTATAGAAAATAAAACTGACAAGAAGATTAAGCATTTGAGGATCGATATTGGCTTGAAATTTTGTTGGGGCCAATTTAATGAGTTTTGCAAGAATGGCACAGTGAGACATCACACTTTGAATAATACACCACACTCGAATGACATTTCCAATCATATGATTAAGATTCTCTTAGAAATAGCTCATTGTATTCTTCTTTAAGCTGGTTTGGATAAATCCTTTTGGATTGAAGCTTGTAACTAGGGATGGGTATATTTTTTAAAAAATTGCCCAACCGACTGAATCTAAAGCTAAACTAAACCTACACTTTTTACGAGTTTTTTGATCCCTAGTATATGTCCTAAAATTTATAAAACTGACCTAGTTGGATCAGTTAGGAATTTTTATTTTATAAAACCGATAACAACTGAATCGACCTACCTATATTATAAATAATTTTTATTTTTTTAATTTATAATATTTATACATATTAATTTATAATATTTATACATATTAATTTATATATTTTTCATTTTTCATAAATTTTAATATCTAAATCTAATCATATGCATAAAAAACCAACATTTTTTTCTTTTTGGGAAGACGAAGTAAACTTCTTTTAAAAATTTTTCTTAGTAGGTTTGCATGAGGTTTATTTCTTATTTGTTTCCAAATTTCAAGCACTTTGATAATTTTTATTGTTGTTTTTCACTCTATATTGACTTGAGGTATAGTGCACATTACTTTAACTTTTAACAAAGTTTAACATTTCTAAATAACAACATATAGAGAAGATTCATCATGCAAAAAAACATTCCTTAGTTCTAGGTTATGCTTTTGTAAGATTTTTTTTAAATATAGGTCCAAAATGGTAATAGTGACTACCCTTAAATTGACATTATAGGTAGGACTGAAGGTTGGTTTTTAGGAGTTTATAATTCTGCTAAGATTTTGGGTTTCTCAAAATTATCAAGGTATGATCGCCTTATAAAATAAGCCAGTAACCCACCAAACCAACCATGCACACCTTACTTGTAACCATATTGGCTACTTGGTGAATCAATCTCCATCAACTACAATTGAGTTGAAGACTTATTTTGAGATATTATATGATACTCTTGCTAATTATTCCGATTTAGAAGTTTTTGGTTGTCTTTCTTATGCTCGTGTTAATGATGATAAGTTTGAGGCTAGGGTATTGAAATACATAATTTTTTGGTATCCTTATACAATGAAGGGTTATAGATTATGGTGTGTTAAACCAAAGTTATTTAAATTTTTGATTAGTAGAGATGTTACATTTTATGAGTTTCTAATGTTGGAAAAGAAAAATGAGCATGTTGAAGGTAAAGTAGAGATCCTAATCAAGTATAAAAGAGCACTTCAATTTAACCATCTATGGATGAGGTAGATGATTTTACGTTGGTTTTGGTTTGTAAAGTCATGCATATGAAGGAAATGTTTTTTAATTACATGCAGTAGGAAATGTTTTTTAATTACATGCAGTGGAAGAAAATAACAAATCAATACTTATGTTAATACACATATACTGAGCAAAAAAGAAACATAAACACCTTAGGATTCTTCAAGCTTATTTTCTGCCTTCCAAGGTATGTCTAAGATCCTAACACAACTACATAGAATCAAAGAGTTAGATCAAATGGTCTTTGTGTGTGAGAGAAGATTTAACTCATAAAATGTTTATTTTTTTCCTAATTGCTAAGAGGAAAGAGTCTGGTCCTAAGAGCTGCTATATAAGTATATATAGCATTAGACACCTTAGGATTCATGTTCCACAAGAATAAAGATTGGATCCGAAGTAAAAAATGAGTAAAAAATGTGTACCTACTAGCAAATATAGCCCGAGGTAAGGGCGGATGGTAGTGTGGGCTGGGATATGCTGAAACCTAGTCTAATTTTTGGATATATTTTTAAACTATGTATATAAACATACTATTTTTAAAAAAAATTAAAAATTAAATGTACCAACCTAATCCCTATTTAACAGAACTAAGTAAAAGTCAACCAACTTGTAGATCAATAACATGTAAATCACTTAGGCATGTAAAATGTTTGGGATTCGAGCTTCAATTACGTGTATATCAGTAATAGAGTTTTTTTTCCAAATATATTAAATTAAAATGCTAAAATAAAGTATATGCAAGTATAAATAAAAAATTCCTTTAAATGAGCTACAAATATTAAAAAAATCCCATAAAATCTTTTTTCATTATGCTCCATTTTTTATTTTTCCTTTTATTCTTTTTCCTTTTATTAACTTTTCTTACATTTTTTAATCTATTTAAATAAAAAAAAATCTTACTTTTTTTTTATTTTACTACCATTTTTTCTTATTCATTTTCTTAACTCTTACTAGTACTTGAACTATTCATCTTTATAATTGGTTGGTGCATAGCATTATTACTACTATATTATAATATATTAATTTTATGACTTGAAAAATCGCATAAAATAGGGGTGTGCGTAGGTTGGTTATTGAATCATTTTAGAAGCCGACTTTATCTTGGCGGTTTTGAAAAAAAAACGAAAATCTTAGTGGACATATGATCCCAAAAATGGTTGTAAAGATTATAAGTGTTGGCTATTTTCATGGCTCAAGTTTTTGCATTTAAACTTTTTTTAAGCTCGCTATCAAGTCTATCAAGCAAATTCAAAAAAATGTGAGAATTTAGATAGGCGTACTTCAGGTATCTGTTATAACTATAACACATATGATTGCACTCATGCATTTAATAGCACATATTCATAAATCTGAAATTATTTTTGCTACTAAAATATTTATGCTAAAATATAGAATAAGATATATGCTAAAATATAGAATAAGATATAACCTAAAGTGTAAGCTAAATCTTAGCATGAAAGATAGCCTAAAATATACTTTAAAACTCTTCTTTAAATAAAAGTCATCTTGATTAATGAGTATACTTTAAAAGAAATTTTCTTTAAATATGAGTCTTTTTGATTAATGAGTGTACTTTAAAAGAACCCTATATTAAATATGAGTCTACTTTAAAAGAATTCCTTTAAATATGAGTCTTCTTGATTAATGAATATTACTAATCTTATTTATAATAGAAAAGATATTTATCAATTGTATAGGATTAAGGGTTTTAATTTTTCCTATAAATAAAACCCATTGCTTATTGTTTCAATCAACCACATAAGAGTATTATTCTCTTCTTATGAATCTTTCTCTCTCTCTTGTTTTGCAAATATAAGATCATAATTGTTTAGGCTTATTTATTTGGTTAATTTATCAAATATTAGTGGTTGTGTTTGATTGATTAATAAGTCTAATTAGTTTATGATATTTTGATCATATGTTCTTATAGTTTCTTTTTTATTTTTGTTCTTGAATTGTTAGATCAAATCATTGTATGTGTCATATTATAATTATTTGGTTTGATTATTAATTTCAAAGAAGCTATTCTTATTGAACTTGTTCTTAATCTTTTTGCTTTAGAATTTCCTTGTTGGTTTCATTTAAGTGACATATGTTTTGAATCATCTAAGGATTATTCATTATTAAATATGTTCTAGAACACACATGGACACTTGTTGTTTTTTGTACTAACCCTTTTGCTGTTGATTCATTAACATATTTGATTGGCGGGAAACTTATTAGAATGTTGGTCTAAAAACCGCTCCTACTAATGTTAGAAACTGTGAAAACAGAGAAGAGGCTTATAAGTAAGGTACATTGAGACATTATCGTATGTAAGGTACCATAAGACCAAGTTTGTACTTGAACATTTATTTTTTATAGTAGAAAGTTAGGTGATCTAGTGGATCAGTGGTTTTTCTCTTATGTCATGGTTGTGACTTAGGTTGTTTACACCTAAAAATATCGTATGTTATTCTTTCATTTCTACACTTTATTTTTACATACAATTGTATTCCTAGCCGCTTTTTTTAGGTTATTAAATTATAAATTGATAAAAATAAAAAAATAACCTTTTTACCCCTCTGATAGTGATGAGGATATGGATGATGAGTCAATAGTCTTGTTAGCACAAAAATTTAAGAAGTTCCTAAGAAAGAACGGTCAATAGAATAATCAATCTAAAAATGGAAAATCTAGTCATTCGAGGGATTGAAAGTCAAGGGAAATCAGACCTCTTAGCCCCGATGGTAAGAAAACTAAGCCCACTAGTCCTCAATGCTTTACTCATAGGGGATTTGGTCATATTTTTGTAGAATGTGTGAATAATAAAAAGAAAGTTGGAAAAGCCTTTAATGCTACACTCAGTGACACAAAAAGTGAGCAGGATGATGCTAGTAACTCAGTGACATATAAATTAATTAAATAAATATAATTAATTTTAGGTACAATTATCAGTATAATCATATTCGTTGTTTCATGTTCAATTTTTACCCAAAACTGTACCCGTCCTCAAAATTTATCAGATAAAAATCGAACCCATAGTTTTTTTGCCTATTCCTACCTCACATATATTTTAGCATTGGTTTGTGTGCCCATTATCAAGGTTACCCTAAGGAATCACACTTAGAGAATGTAAAGGGAGTAATCAAGTGTATATCAGAAACAAGTGGTTACTTCTACATTGGGAACAACTTAGTATCCTGGTATAGCAAAAATCAAAACTCTACCTCAGTCTATATAGTTGAGGCAAAATATATTACTACAGGAAGCTCTTGCACAAAAATGCTTTGGATGAAAAACATGCTTAAGGACTACGATCAACCAGAAGGTATAAAGCTCTTATATTGTGATAACTATAGTGATATATGTATTTCTAAGAGCCTAGTTCTACATTCTAGAACTAAGCTAATTGACATTAAGCATCACTTTATTCGAGAATTAGTTGAAAAGAAAGTAGTGACACTTGAGTTTATACCTATTCAGAGACAGCTAGCTGATATATTCACCAAAGCTATGGACACTCAAAGATTTGAGTATCTTAGGAGTACCTTGGGAATTTCTCCCTTAAATTTAATTCCAAATTTTATTTCAAAAAGAAAAAAAGGGAGAGAGAAGCAGAATCCTTATTTGACCAACAAAGTATTGGGTTTATTCAACCTTTACAAACATATAACCTTATTTTTAGTGACTTAAATCATTTTGATATTTATTGTATAAATTATTCTATAATTTTGACTTATGCACACACATATGCTTGTATAGGTGATGATCGATGTTGACATGAACTTATTCATACACTTATTAACACACATATATGATATGCTTGAAATTTATGATTTCTCTTAAAAGACCTTGGGACTTCAACTAATCTTTACTGTAAAATTATGTCGAGTTCTATTTCTTGCTTTCTAAAATTTTATTGTATGGAGGCACCTAGTATTGAGAGGCTTACCTATTGTGATGTGTGAAGTTACCACAATAGGTGAAGAGGGCTACTTCACAACTAGTGTGAAAGTCATCATGCTAGGTTTATGGATCATGTAAAAAAAGAAAGAAAGAAAGATTATGCATAAGACAATTTCTTATAAAACTTGTACTTAGAGTGCACAAAAAGATAGGGCCAATCGAGGTTAAAGAAAAAACAATCATGTGCCTCATTTACAAAAAAACAAATTAAGTCCTCTTTTGGTAGATATTTTTTATTTTGTGAGATTGAAAACTATATTACAATTTTACATGATAGGTGATATTTTTTCTTTTGAGTCTTTCTTGAATGATCATAAATGACTTAATTAGCTTATTTGTGGAGTTTAAACATATATACTTCTTTTAAGTAATTATCAATATGTCATTATATGTGCAAAGTATGTGTGTGTGTCTCTTCTATTCTACTTGTTTATTTATAAAATAGATGAGTTTTTGATTAATTGTGTGCTCGTTTATGATTAAATAAGTTTAATATCTTATGTGGCTATTTATGAAAAACAATTTTTTTTTAAATTTTTTTTATTCATTTACATTTTCTTCTTATTTATTAACTTTTTAATTGATTTTTAAGTTAGAGCGTCATAAAATTTAGGAGGAATTTAGACCACATTACACTTCTATATTAATCTGCTTTTGCATTGTTCTATCTTTAGGGGAAGTTTAGCTCCATTACTTTGTTAACTGCTTTGTCGTTCTCATATGTTAAAAATGGGGAGAATGTGTTTCACTTTCATGATTTATTTTGTTATGCATATAGTGGGAGAACATATTTAGGATAAGAATGCTTTCCATTATTTTGTCTTATGTTAAGAGTGATTGGTATAAATGCAAGCACTACATGATTATTCTTTACACTTTGCTTATTTCTATATAATTTGAACTAATGTACAATGACACTTTCAAGTCAAGTTGTCGCATGCTTTGTCTATGTTATTTCAGTTACTTACAAGCTTTTCAAGTTGAAGCGAAGATGGATTCATTGGACCATAAGATAGTTTCACTATGGAGTATAGGACATCATTGTATTTTTATCTTATTCCTATAAGTGTCATGTTGTGAGGGAAATGTTTTGCCACGCGAAAATACCAAAGGGGGAGTTTGTAAGGATTATAAGTGTTGGCTATTTTCGTGGACAAAATATTTGCATGAAAATTGTTTTTAAGCTCGCTTTCAAGTCTATCAAATAAAGTTGAAAAAACATTAGAATTTTAGATAATCCTACTTTAGATATATCTGTTATAACTGTAACACATAAGATTGCACTCATGCATTTAATAGCACATATTCATGAATCTAGAATTATTTTGCTACTAAAATATTTATGCTTAAATATATAATAAGATATATGCTAAAATATTAGATAAGATATTGCCTAAAATATACTTTTAACGAACTCTTCTTTAAATAAAAGTCTTCTTGATTAATGAATCTACTTTAAAAGAACTCTTCTTTAAATATGATTCTTCTTGATTAATGAGTCTACTTTAAAAAAACTCTTCTTTAAATATGATCTTCTTGTTTAATGACTATTACTAATCCTATTTGTAATAGAAAATATATTTATTAATTTCATAGGATTAAGTGTTTTAATTTTTCCTATAAATAAAATTCATTGCTCATTGTTTCAATCAACCACACAAGAGAATTATTATCTTTTTCTTAATCTCTCTCTCTCTTGTTTTGAAAATATAAGATCATAATTCTTTAGGCTTATTTATTTGGTTAATCTATTAAATATTAACGGTTGTGTTTGATTGTAAGATCATAGTTTATGATATTTTTATCATATGTTCTTATAACTTCTTCTTTATTTTTAATCTTGAATTGTTGAATCAAATGATTGTATGTGTCATATCACAATTATTTGGTTTGATTATTAATTTCAAAGAATCTATTTTTATGGAACTTGTGCTTTATTGTTTTGCTATAGAATTTTGCTAGTTGATTTGATTTAAGTGACATATTTTGAATCATCTAGTTAAGATTATTCATTATTAAATGAATTTTAAAACACACACAAACACTTGTATTTTTGTGCTAACTCTTTTGCAGTTGATTCGTGAACATATTTGATTGGCGGGAAGCTTATTGGAATGTTGGTCTGGAAACCGCTCACACTAATGTTAGAAATTGTGAAAATAGTGTAGAGGCTCATAAGTAAGGTACAGTAGGGAAGTATCATAGGAAGAGTAGCATAACACCAAGTTTATACTTGAACATTTGTTTTTCTAATGGAAAGTTAGGTCGACTCCAACTAGCGTCTTGCTAGTCTCTTAGCAAGAGAAGCAATAAAAACTAAAATTAAAACTATCCTAAATCACTTCTGTGGATTGACATAGTTGCATTTAGAGTATGCAACAATCCTTTAAATCCCTAGGTTTCCTTAGTGAGTGAGTTTAAGTCTTGTGAGCGTTTTCAATAATGATACCCACAAACATTAACAAAAACAAAGTGAAAACAAAATAAAACAAATAAAATAAGAAGTTAACTAAAATTTAAAATAAAGTAAAAAGACTAAAATAAAGAAATGAAATACAAAAATATATCATGCTTATAATCTCTTTTAAATTTCATAATTAAAATCTTAAGCATAGATTATTTCAACTTTCTAAACATTCATGATTTATTATAATAATTAGTTGAAAATAATTTTCATATTTCATATAAAAAATGTATCAATTTAATTTTACCCAAACTTAGTGTCAGGAATCCGAATTCGCTTTGACTCTATTCCTCACAAGTCAATACTCTAAAAAACATTGATACTAATTTATATGCGAAATAGTTAATGTATAGAAATGAACTAATATGTTTGCATATGTATAAAGAAAAAAAATGCTCAAAGTGCTATTTTAACGTTGATCTCATGAAAGGAATCAAATGTATAAATTATAAAGATATCATATATAAAAAGTATTTTCATGCATCAATCAAACTTATTAAGAATTTTTTTTAAGTTATATGCCTTTTATAAGTGTAGGAAAAATAAATGCAATGACTTCTATGGATTTACTTCCTATAACTTTCTTTTGTAATTAGCCTTTACTCATAACTTTGTGAGCTGTATGGGTCATAATATGTAGATTATACTATATATTATTTATCTCTCTATTTTTTTAAGAGATTTTCAATATATATATATATATTTAGATAGTGAACCCATGTACATATTTTATATTTTTGTAGGATTTTGATGAGTGGTTAATTTTGTGGTTTTTTTGTTTGATTTTGGTTTAAGTAATCCCAAATATGTCTCTATTTTTTTCTTTTTTGGTAGAAGTCATGCATGAATGAGATAAAGGCATATACTATGAATTTATACTTAAATTATTTAATCTAAGCCAATAAAAAAACATATACGACATTCTATTAAGATGAAAAAAAATTCACACATTCAATGCTAATACTTATAGAGATCATCTAAAAATTTGAAGAAATAAGAAATGTGTTTTGAGTAAAAAAAATATATTTCACTTAGTGTAAAGGAAATTAGGCTCAAATTATACCTCACAAGGATAGTCTCAACTATTTTATTTCTAAATACCGATTTTGGGTTTAATATAATTTCCACATCTTATCAAGAAATACTAGGTATGACAAAAACTAACTAACTACCATAAACTCCATGATATGCTTTCAAAAATTAATCCAACAGTGTAAAAAACTTAACTATTTACTTAAAATTGATTTAAAGAAATGAAAATTTTTTGTGAGAAATGTTTTTAAAACTATTCTTAAAATTCTAAAAATTACTAAACCACACAAAGAAAATAAAATAAAATACAATAAAAATAAAAATTGTTAAAGTTTTTGAATATAAGCATGATAAATTTTACCACCCCAACCTAGCACTTACATTGTCCTCAATGTAACACTTTTAAATTAAAGATAAAAAGAAAATAAAATAAAACTTACCTATTTCCTAAGAATGTGCAACTAGTGATGAAGAAATGTTGGTTCATTCATCATGTTCATCATTAAAGTCCACATAGACAGATCGCTATGAACTTCTAACATCTTAACAAATATTTTTATTTTTAACAATTCTAAAATTATTCACATGCAATTAAACTAAAATAAACAACAAAAATTAAATAAATAAAAGAAAGAAAATAAAATTACCTAAAATAATAGGTTGTGTCCCATCCAATGCTTAGTTTAATGTCTTAGCAAGAAATAAATTAGGGGATTTCATTTTAAGTAATCTCAATGTCTCCAAATCATTGAGTTACTCAAGCCTACAGGTAAGACAAGTTTATCTACCTATACTTTTTAAGTCATATGAATTTTTAAAATTTTATTTACTTAAAACTAGGGATATGATTGTGCGTTTAGATAACACACTTCTAAATACAAGTCAAATAATTAAGGCATCAAAACATAGTTATACCTAAATCTAACAAAACAACTAACTCATTTTGTCATAGATTGTGATTAAAAACTTTGAAATTTTAGGGATAGCTTTAAATTTGTTTTTTATTTTTAGTTAAATAACATAATCAGTATTAACTAAGAGTGCTTTCATGAAATAATGGTGAGACAAAGCCTCCTTAAAAACCATCCTGCTAGACATAACAATGTTTCCAAGAAAGATTAGTGGCACAAAGGCTTCAAAGAACCAGTCTCATAGACAGAACTCTATTAGATCTTTACTTTTTATGCTTTTAAAATCTAAATTAATTAAATAAATAAATTAAGTTAAAATCCAGGTTAATTAAGTTAGTAAAAATCTAAGTTAATTAAGTAAATAAATGAAGTTAAAATTTAGGTTAATTAAGTTAATACATTAAATTATTTTTTAAAATTAAAAGTAAAAGTAAAAATTAAAAATTAAGAGAAAATAAAAAAAAAAGAAAAAATAAACTAAAACTTAAATGAAAATTAAAAATTAAAAATTAAAAGAGAATTAAAGATTTATAAAATTAAAACTTAAAACTAAAAAAGTAAAAAAAATTAAAAATTAAATGAAAATTAAGATTTAAATTTTTTTATTAAAAAATAAAATTAAAAGTTAAAAAAATTAAAAGAAAATAAAATTAAAAATTAAAAATTAAATGAAAATTAAAACTTAAAAATTATAAGTTCAAAGTTTTTTTTTCGTAAATATTTTTTAACAAAAATAAATAAAAAAATCACAATTATTTACAACACAAAAAGTTTTCAAAATTTTGATAAATAATTTAAAAACGCTATTTATCCTGAGAAAACGGTGCCAAAAACTTGATGGACAAAATCTTTAATGCCTATCCTTCAAATACTTTGGTTTTATAGTACTAAAATCTCTCAAGTACATGAATCATTTTATAAAAAATGACAAGTATATTCCTAGGGTCGATTTAAGGAAGAATTATATGTGGTTTTTAATTTATTGTTCAAACTTTAGAAACAAATTTAAATCATAAACATCGTATCACGATATTTTGGTTTTTTTGTTTCCTAATATAATAACAAAAAAATAAACATAGATATGGATTCAATAAACATTTATGCAATTTTTTTATCATTTATAACATTGAGTTTTTATGCATATAATAATTAAGTTAATTTTACTTGCTATATTATTTAGGTTATCAAAGATATAAATTGATATTTATTGATTCTTTCTTTTTTATGTAAATATCACATTTGGTGGGGTTAGATATTTTTTACTAACTAAATAAATCAATTAACACCTATAGGTGAGGTCGATAATTAATTTAGTTAATTAAATTAATTCATTTTTCTAAGAGATTGAAAATGAACCATTTAAATGCCACCTTTGGTGGGGTTAGACATTTTAAACTTTATTCAAGGTGTCTAAATTAAACCTAAGAATTTAATTTTCTCGAGTACTAACTTTCAAGTTTTAAAACTATTACTGAAAATATGTTATCAATACATTTTCAAATAATAATTCTTATAAAAACTTTTGAAATAGAGCTACATTCTAACTACGAGACGATTGCACCAACAAATAAAAGAGCACTACTCTAAATTAAATCGGATAATTAAACCTTAAAATATAATTTTTCAAATTTAAGTTTGTAATGAAAAATAATATATTTCTCTCTAATATCCTTAATATAAAATCTTGAATAAAAACATAATCAATTTATTTTATAGAAATGTTTTACCTATTTAATATTTCGCAAACATAACAACAATGTTAGTATATCATGTTTACAAATAACTAGCCATGTTAATTTTAATCATAGACAAATTAAATATAACATATAATAATAAAATATAAAAAATAACTATAAATAGTTCATTTTAAAATTTATACCTTAAAAGAATCCTTATAACACTTTGATGCTAATTCTGCTGCTCGAAAACCTCCAAACAGATTTGCATTTCCATTTATTGAATCAAAATATAGTAATTTATAAAAACATAGCTAGTTCTTCTAAAAAAGAAAACTAAAAAAATTAGATAGAGAGAGAAAGAGATGAGAAAATTCTTTCTTAAGGTATGTTTTTTACAATGGGGGATAAAGGCTTTTTATTGGTGAGGAAAAGACTAAAAAAGTTGAAACATATCTTAAAAAATGATGATATATGCATATTGGATAGGCCGGTATATGTTTGGGGTGCTAACCCACGCGACTAGGTGGGATTCGCGGGCAAAAATGTGTTGACACGTGCGGGATTCTCGACATGATTGAGTGCTGATGTAGGAGCTAATGTGCATAGGATTTTGGCATACTATGCGCGTGGATGCGTGCGAAATAGCGGCATGAATAGGCATGGAGGCATGCAATATTGCAGTGTGAAATGGGTCTGCTACATGTGTTCTTTAGACTTTCGGCGTGATTCGCACGCGATTGGGAATTTTTTCCTTTTTTCCATTTTTTTACTTTTCCTCATTTGTTTCTCAACATATTTGTGATGTATTGCCTCTAGTATTATTCTTCGAGTTTTAAATTATTTTTAAAGTAAAAATACCTAAAAAAAGCAATAAAAGCACTCGTAAGTGGTCTAGTGGACCGGTGATTTTTCTCATAAATCATGTTTGTAACCTAGGTTATTTCACCTAAATATTTTGTGTATTATTATTTCATTTTAACACGATTACATGCATAACCTCTTTGTTTAGGCTATTAAATTATTAATTGATAAAAATTGAAAATAACTTATTAACCTCATTTAGGTTAATTAGATCCATATTTTATAAACTTTTTAAGTTGGTTGACTTGACTATTTTAAATTTATATAAAATCATCCTCTAATTGAAACAAATAATACATATCATATAATATTTTTAAGAAAAAAAGAAACATAATAAATAAATATGTTTGTTGACATAAAAAAACACTAGAATTCATTTTAAGAGTACTTCATTATAAGTTAAGGATATCTTGCCAAAAAACTTGTTAATATTTACATGAAATATTAGAGTTGTATATTACACGGCAACAATCTAAGCCATGTTTAAGTTACATTTTTATTTTTAAGTACAATTTAGATGAAATATTAACATAATTATAATTATATTTAATAAAAATAAAAATTATAATATATAAATAATAAATAAACAAATAATAAAAAATACTTAAAAAATAGTCTGTTAAAAAAGTAAATTCAATTTAGTTGTGTCAGTTTTATCATTTTTAAAACTTACAACTAAACTTACCTTGATGGTTTACATAATTTTTACACGTACTTGGACTAACCAACCTCTTAAAAAAATATATGCTTTGTCACTATGAACTCAGATTGATTAATCAATTTTTGAAAAAAATGCACACCTGTGGATAAACAAATTTAGTTACATTTAATTATACTTTTATATTCTTTATAACATTAATATAATATTTTACAATAAGAATTATGTTATTCATAAATTATTTTATGTATAATTTTTTATTTTATTAATAACTAAAAAAATTCTCATATAATCAAAATGTTTTGTAAAATAATATGTCATTCCATTCAAGAATAACTTTATGGTTCCACCACCAGCTCGAGGGCTACATGGGCCTTTGGAGCACCTATTTCTTAATTTTTTCTCATAGGATAATCCACTTGGAAAAGTCCGTTATAAATTTATAATATGCACCTAAACCTAATAAGAGGAATAAAGATAATTTAAAAAAAAATATTTACACTATCAGATGCTTGTATACATATACATTGGCTAGACACAAACACACACTCGTCTCACAAAACAAAACATATATCATTATATCACAAAAAAAAACATATATCATTATATCACAAAAAAAAAACATATATCATTATATTACAAGATAATTAGTACGAATAATATAGTTAAAAATTTAAATTTAAATTATTTAGATGATATTTTTAAATTTGTATTTAACTTTAACTATTCTTTTAATCTTGAATATTGTTTAAGAAAGTCTTCCAAATATTACATCTCATTGTACTTTTAAAATCAAATTAAGAATATGTACTAAGTGTTACTTCTCCTCCAATTGTTTGTTTCCCTTTAATTTCTATTCATCTTATCTGTAACCCTAATTTGTTTGAAATTTCAATCCTATATTCTTCTCATTCTACATCACTTATCAAAGACACCCTATTTTATTTTCTTATAAAAAATCATATCACTTTCTATTAAAAAAAACCTAAATTCATTTCAACTTTTTAAAAATAGTTTATAAAATAAAGGGTAACGTAAATGTATGAAATACAACCTCAATCATTATATGGGTATAATATTTGTAACTATGGATGTCGGTTTTCTCCCATACATTATTCACTTGCTCATGATTTTATCGATTGTCTAGTTATGTTAGAATCCCATTTTACTATCAATTTTATGTGTGTTGGTTATGATCCAGTTTACAATAGTACTATTCTTTTGAAGCACAAAAATCTCCTCCAATGGCCGAAGAGGAATCAGAACACAAATCTTTTCAAATTATAATGGTTTCACTCCAAGATGAAAATTTTAAGTTATGAATCTAATTAACATAGAGGGAGATGAATTGATAATTAAATCTAATAAAAACATATCAAGCAACTAGACAAGCATGTGTAAAAAAAATGAAGCAAAAATAACGTAGGTAGAACACATGATATTTTAAGTCTAAATAACCTAAGTCATAACAATGACTTAAGAGTAAAATCATCGGTCCAGTGAACCATCTAACTATCAACTATAAAAATCAACTTTCAATTACAAAGTCAAGACTTAGACTATTCTTCACACATAAAGCCCCCAATGTAATATACTTATAAGCCGTTGCATTTTTCATAGCCTTCATAAGGTAGGTGTACGGATCCATACCAATATTCCAATCTCTTGAGTCCCACGAGAAATTGTACCTGTTTAGTGAGCACAAGTGCAAATTGTGTCCTAGAGAAAATTCAACGAAAAAAAACCTTAGCTTAAAGATTCATGATGCAAATCAGATAAATTAAATCATCTAGCATACCTTAGAACAAAGGTTAAAAGTACAATATCATA
Source organism: Hippophae rhamnoides (assembly GCA_033030585.1). Lineage (NCBI taxonomy): Eukaryota > Viridiplantae > Streptophyta > Magnoliopsida > Rosales > Elaeagnaceae > Hippophae > Hippophae rhamnoides. The sequence goes on from CM065436.1 coordinate 38,557,328, forward strand.
AAAATAAATAGGTTTATGAATCAATCAAATATAATTAGACAATGTTTGATAGATCAAATTAAGAACAAGCCTAAAAAATATGATCTATTTTATATAACTTTTTGGGAGAAAAAACACAAAATAATCAGATCAATAGAATAGGTGTGGTTCTTGAAAACAAAAAGCATTAGGTTGTTTAAATAGAGAATTGAACCCTAATTCTAGGTCATAAGGAAACAAACATTCTATCCATAAAACATTTCATAGAGTAGTAATAAATATGGGCAATATGATAATTTATAGATTTGGCTCTACTAAACAAAAAGATTTTACGTTAAACACTTATGCACTCAATGATCGATACAAATTGTGTGCAATGGGTACGTAAGTATACTTATCGTAAACAAGTAACATAATGATAAGAAAAGATCATTACCATGGGGATTATGTTATTAAAAACTAATTTTAAGATGAAAAAGTAAAGATCAAAATTAAAAGAACTAAAGATAAATAATATTAATTAACTATCTCAAAATTAACAGTTAAGAAGATATATGAGAAAATATTTAAGAATACTTAATCCTTCAATTTTCTAAACATGTGAATCACAAAATTCTTCCAATATAATTACCAAGCAATGACATGATCAATTGAATCTAACCTAACATATATTCTTCTCTCAAGTAAACTACACACTATATTGTAATTAACCTAATCACACTTTCATGTCAATTATGGATAACATATATAAGGATCATACATCTTTGCCCAGAAACTATGCATGTTATTTAATCAAGACAAATAATTAAATAATTCTCCCAAATCTATTTAATTACATATATAGATCAATTGTGGCTAAAGAACTAATAGCATAAAAGTCATATTAAATAATATAATTAAATTAAAATCATAATTGGAGTAAAAATATTAGATCATCGTATGTAGAAAATTAGGTTCATAAGGCCTCTAGATTAATAAATTAGCTAAACATGATTGTGTTCATAAATCTCATATTTTTCAATGAGAAAGATATAAAAATTAATAAAGAAAGGAGAAGAAGAAGAATAAATAAAATCAACCTCTTAAATTGAATCTCCACCAAAATTGTTTCTCTATGTGAGCTTTTTTTTCTCTCTCTCTCTCTCCTTTTGGCACCAAAAAACTAATAAACAAAATTGTAAATTTGGCTCTTTAGGGTTTTTGGTGCAATTAAGGGGATTAAATTATGTTCATATGGAATATAAACCATCATATAAACTTTAGATCAAAGGTTGAGGTGAAAAGGGAAATTAAATAGTGCTAATTAATGGGATCACGACATATGGTAGGTGAGAGACAAGGGATGAATCAGTATGTTACTTGTGGTCGGCATGGACTGGTGTTGGTCAATACAGGCTAAGTCAGCGATAAGTGGTTAACACTGATTTGTTGATCCAGATTACGTGGTGCCTTGGTGGAAAGAATGGGCGAATTCCATGATGACGTGTGGGATTCTCATTGATTGTGGAAACGCTTGCATTAGTTGTCACAAAATAGAGAGAAAGTCATGGAAACATGTGGCAACGCTTGCATCAGTTGTCACACGTGGCATGCTCCAATTGGCTCCCCTTTTTAGGTGGCAATGAATGGTCCTCCTATACACATGCTATGTTTTGATTGGTTCCTTTTGCTTGCATGGCATCCACGTGTTCTGTTCTAATTGGTCATGCATTAAAAAATTCATAAAGAAAAAATTTAGAAAATTGCTGAAAAATATGTTTTCATCTCTTTTTTACTGGAAAATTCATATGTTAATATTTGTAACCCCAAACTTATTGAATAAATTAACAAATATTAAGCAAAAATGTATGCTAATGATTCTACTTTCATAGAGTTATTATACCCCCAAAGTTAACTCTTTGCTTGCCCTCAAGTAGAGCCAAGTTTAACTAGATAAAATGACATGGACAGTATAATCATAAGTTTATATCTATTAACTCATGAATATTTAGCTAAAATATCCCTCTCAAAAGTCATACAATATATTCATCAATCAATGTTCCATTGATATATGGATATGCAAGATTTTTGACGAACTGATTCGTGTGTGTTGCATATGATATCATCCAATTAACTCATGAAATCAACTGATATAATTATGCTAATCAATTAAATCTTAGAATAAGTCTCATAAGCCTAATTTTCACACCACTCTCTACTAATATAATTATGCACTTAGCTAGAGATTAATAAGGAATTTACATGATTATAATGTAAGGCTTAGATGGGGGTCAACAAATAAAGACATTTTTCCTCTTTCCATACCTTAGCTTTCTTTTTGATTATCATGTAATTTTTAACTATAATTGAGCTTTCACTTGATATTTTAGCGTATTAATGACTCTATGAAAGTAGATTCATTAGTGCATTTTTTTACTTAATATTTGCTTATTTTACTTAATAAATAGTATTTTGGGGGGTTAAAAATATTAAAATATAAAATTTTTAGTGAAAATGAGTGAAATTATGATTTTTGGGATTTTTTATGATTTGTTTTGAATTTTTATGGATTTTTAATGTATAACCAATCAAAAGTTACCACGTGGATGCCATGTAAGAAGAGGAGTTAACTGAGCAAGTCACATGGATGCTACGACAACAAAAACACCCAATAGCAAATCGTTATGTGTGAAATTTGATGTAACACTATGCCATGTCTTAGAATAGCATTCAATCCCAGTTAGGTGCTTGGTCAAAGCACTTGCCATACGTCTTCCCTTAATTCATCCATCCATTCTACCCGTGCGCTATGCCATCTGTAATAATGAATCACATTACACCGTGTGATGCTTACTCAAAATGCATTGACCAGACTAGTCTTTTTTTCCTATGTGTCACGCTCTGATTCGCTTAGTGAATTTTGTGTGCCACATGTCATGTTGTTATTGGCTGGCGTTGTTAAATTTGTTTATTTTGATCTCAACCTTTGATCTAAAGTTGATCTAATGGTCTAGATTCCACCTGAGGTATATTTATCCCCATAAATACTAATGAGCCATAATTAACACAGTTTTTATCAGTTTTTGAAGCTAAGAAGAGAGAAAAATACAGAAAAATTCATATGATACAATTTTCTAGGAGATTCAAGGAGAGATTGATACTACAATTCAAGAGATTGATTGTATTTCTTCTTGTACTCCTTTCTTTATCAATTTTTATGTTTTTGTTTTGAAAAATATGAGCTTTGTGAACAAAATTATGTCTAGTTAATTTATTAGTCTATAGGTCTTATGAACCAAATTTTCAACATGTGATGATCTAATATTTTATCCTAATTATAATTTCAATTTAATTATATTATTTGATTTGATTTTTATGCTATTAATTGTTTGGCCACAATTTATCTATAGAGGTAATAAAATAGATTTGAGAGAATTATTTAATTCTTTGTCTTAATTAAATAACATAGATAGTTTCTAAGTAGAGATGTATGATTCTCATGTGTGTGATCCATAATTGATGAACTTAATGAGTAGTATGCAATTTAATTGAAATGAGAGTGTGATTAGGTTAATTACTATATGGTTTATAGTTTACTTGAAAGAATAATACATACTAGATTAGATTCATTTGATTATGTAATTGATTAATAATTATATTGGGAGGATTTTAGTGATTCACATGTTTAGAAAATTAGGGGATTAAGTATTCCTAGATATTTTCTCATATATATTTTTAGCTACCAAATCTGATTTAATTAATTATCGTTATTTATTTTTAGTTCTTTTAATTTTGTTTTCTTAAAACATAAAAACACAAAAAATTGATTTTTGATTTTTTAGTATTAAAAATTAGATTGTAATAACATAATCTCTGTGGGAATGATTTTTTCTTTTCATTATATTACTTGTTACAATACGTATACTTGCATATTTAGTTAACACAATTCATGTCCAATCAAGTTCTTTTATTTAATTTTAGTTCTTTTTCTTTTTCTTTATTTTAATTTTAATATTTTTTTTATTTTTTTAAATTTTTTTTTTATTTACTTATCTATTTTTCATTTTTTATTTATTTTTAATTTAGATACATCCTTTAGTGCTATTCGAAAGATAATTGAGTCTATTGCAAGAGCAGAGTCTGTAAGGAAAAAAATTTGCCTTTAGATCCCGAAATTGAGCATACTTTGAGATCGATAAGAAAACAAGAAGTTGTCACCCAAGTGAAAAAAATGGCTAACCCATTAGAAATAAATAATGAGCTAAATTTGAACAACTAGATACCTTTGATGGATGATAGAGATAGAGCTATAAATGAATATGTAATACCTACGTTGTAAGGGCTGAATCCAAGTATTATAAGGCCAAACATTCAAGCTCATCAGTTTGAACTCAAGTCAGGGATAATTCAAATCATACACACAGTTAGACAATTCAACGAATTACCAATAGATAATCATCATCTGCATCTCAGATTGTTTATTGAAGTTGTAGATTCATTTAAATTCAGTGGTGTGACTGAGGAGACATTTAGGCTTAGATTGTTCTCTTATTCTTTGTAAGACCTTGATCAAGCTTGGCTCAACTCCTTCCCATCCAATTCCATCATAACTTGGAATGATTTAGCAAAGAAATTCTTGATGAAATAATTCCCACCAACAAAGAATGCTAAGCTTAGGAATGATATTACCTTTTACCAACAATATGAAGGAGAATCTTTATATGAAGCACGAGAAAGATTCAAAGAATTGTTAAGGAAGTGTCCTCACCGTAGTATCCCTCATTAGATCCAAATGGAGATTTTCTACACTGTCTCAATGCTTAAATAAGAACTATATATTGTTAATGCACTTGTAATGGAGCTCTACTAGCCAAATCTTGCAATCAAGCTTATGATTTACTTTAGAAAATGGCTAGCGATAATTGTCAATGGCCAATGGACAGAATGACAGCCACAAGAAGAGTAGATGGAGTACATGAGGTAAATGATATCACGACACTTACAACTCAAGTGTCATCTTTGGTGAATTTTTTGAAAGCTAAAAACTCGCCAATGAGTATAAACCAGGTCTCTTAGATTTAGAGGAGTCTTATGTATTTTATGGAGGAGCTCATTTTTTTAATATTTGTCCAAATAATCTTGAATTAGTATTCTATGCGGGTAATGTGAACTAAAATAATAATCCATACTTGAATACATATAACCCAGGATGGAGACAACATCTCAATTTCTCTTGGAATAACAACAATGAAGGTGGTAATCAACTCAACCATCAATCATTTCCACTCAAGAGGCTTCAATTAAAAATTTAGAAACTCAAATGGGGAAAATTTCCTAAGCTATACGCCAAAGGCCTCAAGGTAACTTTAGAAGTAACACAATTGTAAACCCAAGAATAGAAGGTAAGGAGCATTGCAATGCCATAGCCTTGAGGAGTAGTAAAGCTTTATTGGATTAACATGAGACTAAAAAGGATGAGGAAGAACATGAAATTAACAAGGATGAGGAAGAATTAGTGGATGAAGAGAGCTAGGAATTAATGGAAAGAAAGAGTAATGGAAAGGAAATAATTCAGCTAAAAAAGAGCAAGCTCTACAAACCCAGTATACCTTTCCCTCAAAGACTGCAAAAGCAAAAGTTAAACACGAAGTTTTCAAAATTCCTGGAAGTCTTCAAGAAGCTGCACATAAACATATCCTTTACAGATGCACTTGAACATATTCCTTCTTATGCTAAATTTTTGAAGGACACCCTATCTAAGAAAATAAGGTTTAGAGATAATTAAATAATAAACTCGACTGAAGATTGTAGTGCCATCCTTGTTGGAAAACTACCTTGATTGAGGATTGGTAATGCCAAATCCACTTTAATAAAATTACAAATGTCAGATAAATCAATTAAGAGACCTAAGGGTATGGTAGAAGATGTGCTAGTAAAAGTAGACAAGTTCAACTTTCCGGCTAATTTCATTGTACTAGACATGGAAGAGGACCGTAACATTGCTATTAGACATGGTCGTCCATTCTTAGCAATTGGAAAAGAATTCATTGATGTACAAAAGGGTGAGCTTACAATGAGAGTGTAAGATGAATAAGTAATGTTTAAAGTTTTAAAAGCATCTAAACCCTCTGATATTGATAATGCTAATGAATGCTTTAAGATAAATGTTACTGATTGTGAAGATAACATAAAATAATCTATTGAGTTTCCCACATTTAAGACTGTTACACATGATGCTATGAAAAAGGACATAAACACACCAGAAAACAATTTAACATGTTTTAACTTTGAAAGTATGGAATCAAAGGTTGATATTATGAATTGTGTGAAATTTTTGGAGCACACGTCTCTTATGTGTATATCAAATATGTTTATGAATAGTTTTGAGAAAGAATCTAAGTTAAAACCATCTATTGAAGAGCCACCAAGGTTAGATCTCATAGCTTTACCCTACCATTCCAAATCAACTAGGCAAGAGGAATAATCCAATAGAGAGGTAAAAAGGTTGCTAGAAATACATAAATTGGATGAGCTATGGTGGAGTGCATATAAGAATGCCAAAAAGTAAAAAAAATGGCATGATAAGAGAATTTAGCACTATATTTTTAAACTGAAACATAAAGTATTATTAAACAAATCAAGACTTAAACTATTTTCGTGCAAAATCAAAAAGTAAATGGACACAAAGGGATGTACCTTAGGACTTTATATGAATTTCTAGTCAAGGGCGTTAAATGTGATGCTAGTTGGGAGGAAACCCAATGTTATTTGAATTATATTTTTATTTTTTTGTTTGCTGGGTGAATAAATGTGGAGAGCAATGACGTAACAAGATTGAGCAGTTTCAAAGAAAGATGTGGTGTTTCAAAGAAAGATGTGGTGTTTCAAAACTAAGGGAGTTTCTTTCATTTTACTTTCTTATATTTATAAATGTACTATAGGGATAATGTGCAATTTATGTTTTTTTAATGGGGGATACTTTATTCTTTAATTTAGTATTTAGTATGCATTTTAAATTTTTTGGGATTTTTTTAGGATGTTTTTAATCATGATTTGGGTAGAAATTGATAAATATATAGAAACTAAATGCATGCATGCTTGATATGAAACATATGAACTCAATAAAAATTGGTTTTCATGACTAGGATCAAGAATGTAACATGCCCATTAAGATACTTACATTAATCATGTGAATTGCTTGCTAGTTTTGATTGAATTGATTCAAATTTTTATTAACATGTTCATGATTGATTTTGGTGTTCTTATTGAGAGAAAATTTGCAGTGAGTTATGTGATTTGATGAGATCTACCCGGTTTTAGAATCTATTTGATCATCCATTGAGCAGAAATCCTAAAATGTATTTAGCAAGATAAATGATTTAGGACTTATTTGAATTGATTGAGTCTTTCAAGCTAACCATTATTATATCTTTAGTCACCCATTTGAGCCTAACAAAGAATCTTTCATATCTTTAAGCCATATTTTATGCCTAACTAATAAGCATTATTGTTACCCTTGTACCTTTAGCTTGTGTGAAAAAAATAGAATCTTGTGTTATGCTATAGAGTAAGGTGAAATGTAATGCATCATATGAAAAAAAGAAGAAGCAAAACTCATAACACAATTATCCCTATAAAGAAAAAGAAAATAAATTGAATATAAGTTTGAAGGTGTTGTGAAGTTACAAAAAATAAGATGTGGAATAAAAGAATATGAAAAGAATGATAAGAGATGGCGTACTAAAATATCAAGTTAAAGCTTAATTGAATTTAAAAAGTGCATGATGAATAAAAAGAAAGCTAAGGTGTGAAAAGAGCCTAAATGTCTTTAGTTATCGCCCCCACCTAAACTTTACATTACAACCATATAAAGTCTTTATTGATCTTTAGCTAAGTGCATATTTATGTTAGTGGAGAGGAATGTAAAAATAAGACTCATGAGACTTGTTCTAAGATTCAATTGATTAGCAAGCTTATATAGCTTGATTTCCTAAGTACATTGGATGATACCATATGCCCCACACACACGACTCAATTCGTCAAAAACCTTACATATCCTTATATTGATGGAACATTGATGGATGAATATGTGAACCTCCTTGTCATAGAATTGTACGACTTTTGAAGGGGATAGTTTTTACTAAATATGTTTGTATTAATAGATGTATATAGTTATGATATATTACCCATGTCATTTTATTTACTTAGACTTGGCTTTACTTTAGGACAAGTAAGGAGTTAAGTTTTGGGGTGTTGTGACTCAATGAAAGCAGAGTCATCAGTGAAATTTTTTATTTAATATTTTCTTGTTTTATTCAATATATAGTATTTTTGGGGTTAAACATATTAAAATATAAACTTTTTAGTGAAAAAGGGGTGAAAATATAATTTTTGGAGTTTTTTGGGAATTTTTATGGATTGTTAACGTAGGACCAATAAAAAGCTTCCATGTGGATGCAACACAAGTATAAGAGTTGATTGGGCAAGCTACGCCGATGTTATGCCAGTGGTAACACCAAATTATAGACTACCATGTGTGTAGTGTGACACAACACTAGGCTATGTGTTAGAACGACGTTCAATTCAAGCTCGGTGCTTGGTCAACGCACTTGCCACACATCTTCACATGATTCGTCCATACATTCCTCTCGTGCACTACGCCATCCATAACAAAGAATCATATTATGCCACATGTCACACTATTATTGGATGACATTGTTAATTTTGCTTGTTTTAATCTCAACTCTTGATTTGAAGCTGATTTGATGGTCTAGATTCCACCTAAGATATATTTAACCCCTAATCACCTTATAAATCCTAATGAACCATAATTAACATAGTTTTTATAATTTTTTGGAGATAAGAAAAGAGAAAAATATAGAAAAAATTCAAAAGAAGATACAATTTTTGTGGAGATTCTAGAGGAGATTGGTACTACAATTCTAGAGATTGATTGTATTTCTTCTTGTACTCCTTTCTTTATCAATTTTTATGTTTTTATTTATGAAAAATATGAGCTTTATGAACAAAATTATGTCCAGTTAATTTATTAGTCTATGGGTCTTATGAATCAAATTTTCAACATGTGATGATATAATATTTTATCCCAATTATAATTTCAATTTAATTATATTATATTATTTGATTTGATTTTTATGTTATTAATTGTATGACTAACAATTTATCTATAGAGGTAATAAAAAAGATTTGAGAGAATGATTTAATTGTTTGTCTTGATTAAATAACATAGATAGTTTCTAAGTAGAGGTGTATGATTCTCATATGTGTGATCCATAATTGGTGAACTTAATGAGTAATATGCAATTTAATTGACATGATAGTGTGATTAGGTTAATTACTATATGGTGTATAGTTTACTTGAAAGATGAATACATACTAGATTAGATTAATTTGATCATGTAATTGATTGATAATTATATTGGAGAGATTTTTGTGATTCACATGTTTTGAAAATTAGGGGATTAAGTATTCCTAGAAATTTTTTCATATATCTTTTTAGCTGTCAAATGTGATTTAATTAATTATTATTTTTTTTTATTTTTATTTTATTAAAACATAAAAACACAAACCAAATGATTTTATTTTTTTAGTGTTAAAAACTAGTTTCTAATAGCATAATCTCCGAGGGAACAATTGTTTTTTATTATATTACTAGTTGCGATACATATACTTGTGTATTCATTGAACACAATTCGTGTTTGATCATGTACCCCAACTTATCATAATTTTCATATTGTTTTATTTCACATCTTTTTTTTTTTGTAACTTTACAACACCTCCAAAACCTTTTTTTAGAGAGATAATTGTGTTGTGATTTTTTTATAGGGCACATTACATTTCACCTAACTCTATAGCATAACACATGATTCCATTTTTTTTCTTTTTCATACAAACTAAAGGTGCATGGGTAAAGATAATGTTTATTGGTTAGGTATAAAATGTGGCTTAAAGATATAAAATGTTTTTTATTGAGCTCAAATATGTGACTAAAGATATTAACAATGGTAAGCTTTAAATTCTCAATTGATCCAAATAAGGCCTAAATCATTTCTTTTGCTAAATACTATTTAGGATTTCCCCTCAAGGATGATCAAATATATTTTAAAACATGATAGATCTCATCAACTCGCATAACTCACCACCATTTTTTTCTCATTGAAAATACCAAAATCAATCATGAACATGTGCATAAAAATTTGAATCAACCAATCAAAACTAGCAAGTATATCACATAGTTAATGTAAGTATCTTCACGAATGTAACCCTAGCCATGATTACAAATAAATCATTGGCTTCATATGTTTTATATCAAGCATGAATGCATTTATTTTTCATGTATTTATCAATGTCTACCCAAATCTTGATTAAAATCATACTAAAAAAATTCCTAAAAATTGAAAATGTGTACCAAACACTAAAGTAGAGAATGAAGTTCCCTTTTCCAAACTTAAATTGCACATTTTCCTCAATGTGCACATGTGAATATTGAAAAGTAAAAGGAAAGAAAACTTCTTTAGTCTTGGCATACCACATCTTTTGCTAAAATACTCAATCCTTTTGCACCATTACTTTCCATATTTATTCACCTACAAAATAAAAACAATAAAATATAAATAAAATAACTTGGGTTGCTTCCCAAATAGCTTCACATTTAATATCCTTGACTAAATAGTCATATCAACTTCTAAAATGCATTTACCAAGGTTATCAAAGATGTTTAATTTGATAATTAATCTGTATGATAGTGCTTCACTTTATGTCCATTGACCATGAACCACTCTTTATTTTTGTTTTCTAATTCAATGGCTTCATAGTTGGTTACCTTAGTGATGGTGAATGGACTTGATAATCTACTCTTTAATTTGCCCAGATTTAAGTCTTGAGTTATATAATAATACTTTCTATCCCGGTTCAAAAGATATGGTGCCTAACTTTTTTGTCATGTCATCTTTTTGTATTTTATATGTAAAGCTTGGCATTCCTATAAACATTCCACTATAGTTAATCCAATTCCTTTATTTTCATCTTACTTTTCTCACCAACTACATCTATGGACATATTCAATTGTTTTAATTCCCAATATGCTTTGTGTTCCATTTCTAGCAGTAAGTGACATGACTTTCCATAAACTAGCTTATATGGGATATTGGTGTTTTAAATGTATACGTATATAAAGCATCATCCAACTTAGATGACCAATCCTTTCTAGAGATGTTCATAGTTTTCTCCAAATTTATTTTCACTTCTCTATTGAACACCTCCACTTGCCTACTTGTTCGGAGATGGTAGGGAGTAGAAACTTTATGCTTAATCCCATACTTAGACAATAAGGACTTAAAGGCTTTATTGTAAAAGTGACTATCTCTGTCACTAATAATGATCTTAGAAGTTTCAAACCTAGTGAACATATTTTTCTCTAGAAATTCTAGGACAACATTGGCATCACATTTAATGCTTACCCACTTTGAAACATAATACACTCCTACAAGTATATATTGGTTACTAAAATATGAAGGGAATTATCCTATATAATCAATGCCTCAAAAATCAAACAATTCCACTTGAAGTATACTATTTAGGAGCATCTCATCTATTTTTTGAAATATTGCCTATCCTTTGGTACCTATCACACTTTTTAACATAAATGTAAGAATCTTTAAATAGTTTGGGCTAAAATAACCAAATTGAAGTACGTTAGCTACTATTTTTGTGCTCGTAAAATGACCTCCATAGTTTGACCTATGAAAATGATAAAGAATACTTCTAACTTCATCATAAGGGACCTACCTTCTCAAAATACCATCAATGCATTCTTTATAAAGGTAAGGTTCATCTTAAAAGTACTGTTTATTTTAATGAAAGAATTTATTATTTTCTTGCCATGTGAGGTCTAATGAAAGAATGTTGGCAGTTAAAATTTGCAATGTCTGCATACCATAGGATTTCTATTTGAGCTACTAAAAATAATTGCTCATATGAAAAGGATTCCGTAATCACCATATTGTCATCCATTTTTGCTTCCTTTTCCAATCTAGACAGAGGGCTACTACCTAATTTTTCATTTTTCTTTTTATCATAGATTTTCAAGTCAACTTCTTGTAGAATGATAACTCATATTATAAATCTTGGTTTGGCATCCTTCTTTGTCATGGGGTACTTTATTGTAGAATGACCAGTGTAGATAGTCACTTTGGTTCCAATCAAATAAGATCTAAATTTCTTAAAGGCATACACAATGGCAATGAGCTCTTTCTTTATAGTAGCATAATAAATTTGAGCCTCATTGAGTGTTTTGCTTACATAATATATGGCAAGGAACATTTTGTGTCTTCACTATCCAATAGCAACTCCAATAGAAAAATCACTTGCATCACACATCAACTTAAAGGGCTTACTCCAATCTAGTGTGACTATAACTAGTGCTGACATTATTTTCTTTTTAAGCACTTGGAATGTAATGACTCTATGAAAGTAAAGTCATCAGTTCACTTTTTTGATAATATTTGCTCATTTTAGTCAATAAGTAATACTTTTTGGGTTAAAAATATTAAAATATGAACTTTTTAGTAAAAATGAGTGAAAATATATTTTTTTCAAATTTTTTTGGGATTTTTAATGAAATTTTTATTGAGTTTTTATGAAATTTTATGAATTTTTCAATGTATGACTAATTAGAAGATGACACATCGATGGCATATAAGTTGGGTAACTAACAGGCACGACATATGGATGCCACATAAGCAAAGAGAGTCAATCATACAACGCCGTGTGTACCGAGTGATGCAAGCCTTGCCACGTGTCAACATGGAATTCATTTGGAATTTTATAGCATGGTCAATGGGCATGGCACGCTTCATCATCTGATTCATCCATTCTTCCCAATAGGGCACCACACAATCCATATTTGCAAATCACAACATGCCACATGGCAATCCATCTACACCATGCCTAGTGAATCCTTGTTCCATTTGTCCTATTTCTATTAGCCACCTTTGTTAATTTTCTCTTTTTTCATCTTAGTCTTTGATCTAAAGTTGATCTAATAGTCTAAATTTCACCTGAGCCTAATTTAACCCCATAATTGCCCCATAAATCCTAATGAGTCAAAATTTACATATTTTTTATTAATTTTTTAACCTAAGAAGAAAGAAAAATATAGAAAAATTCAAAAAGAGATACAATTTTGGTGGATATTCAAGGGGAGATTGATTCTACAATTCAAGAGATTGATTTTATTTTTTTTTTCTTCTTTTTTTTATCAATTTTTATGTCTTTCTTTATGAAAAAGATGAGCTTTAGAATAAAATTATGTCTAGTTAATTTATTAATCTAGGTCTCTTATAAACCCAATTTTTTTACATGTGATGATCTAATATTTTACCCAAAATTATGATTTAATTTAATTATATCATTTAGTCTTATTTTAATGATATAATTATTTAGGCAACAATTGATTTATAAAATTAATTAAATAGATTTGAGAGTATTATTTAATTGTTGTGTCTTAAGTATGTAATCCATAATTGATGAATTTAATGAATAGTATGTAATTTAATTGACATGAGAGTGTGATGAGGTTAATTATTAAATAATGCATAGTTTAATTAAGAAAGCAATACATACTAGGTTAGATTCAATTGATCATGCAATTAACTAGTAATTATATTTGGATGATTTTAGTGATTTATATGTTTAAAAAATTGGAGGGATTAAATATTCCTAGATATTTTATCATATATCTTTTTAGCTTTCAATTATGAGGTAATTAATTATTGTTATTTACTTTTTAGTTCTTTTAATTTTGATTTTAAATATTAGATTTTAATAACATAATCTTCATGAGAACGATTTTTTTTATTATTATATTATTTTTGTGATACATATACTTGTGTATTCATTGCATACAATTCGTGTCGATCAAGTTTTTGGCATTGTTATCGGGGATTATTAACATTAAAAATTAATTTATTTTTTTGTAATTTTAATTTTAATATATTAATATGTTAAGTTATTTAGTTATTTTCTTTATCTATTTTTTGTAATTTTTATTTATGTATTTATTTTTTGTAATTTTTATTTATATTTCATTTTGACATCTCTTTTAGACCATTAGAAATAGATTTGATGCTACTGCGTGAGTAGAGTCCGTAAGAGAGAAATTTTACCTTTATATCCAAAAATCGAGCATACTTTAAAATTAATAAGAAAACAATCACCCAAGAGAAGAAATGACTTATCCATTAGAAATAATTAATAATGAGCTAAATTTGAACAATTAGATACCTTTTATGGATGATAGGGACAAGGCTATGAATGAATATGCCTTACCTATTTTGGAAGGGCTGAATCCATGTATTACAAAGCCAAACATTCAAACTAATATTTTTGAATTAAAGCTAGTGATGTTTCAAATTTTACAAACAGTTGGATAATTCAACAGATTACCAATAGAGGATCCTCATTTACATATCAGATTGTTTATTAAAGTTGGAGATTCATTCAAATTTAGTTGAGTGATCGAGGAGGCATTTAGGCTTAGATTATTCCCTTACTTTTTGTAAGATCGTGCTCGAGCTTGGCTAAACTCTTTGTCACTTGATTCCATTACAACTTGGAATGATTTAACAGAGAAATTCTTGTTTAATTATTTCCTACCAAAAAAGAATGCCAAGCTTAGGAATGACATTATCTCCTACCAATAATATTAAGGGAAATCTTTATATGTAGCATGGGAAAGATTCAAAGAATTGCAAAGAAAGTTTCCTCACCATGGTATCCCATATTAGATCCAAATGAAGATTTTCTACAATAGTCTCAATGCTTAAATAAGAACCTCTGTTAATGCACCTATAATGGAGCTGTACTAGCCAAATCTTGCAATCAAGCTTATGATTGACTTTAGAAAATGGTTAGCAATAATTATCAATGCCCAATAGACAGAATGGAATCCACAAGAAGAGTATCCATAATGCATCAAGTAAATGATATCATGGCACTAATAGCTTAAGTGTCATATTTGGTTAATCTTTTGAAGGCTTAAAACATGCTAGCATGTATAAATCAGGTCCAAGATTTAAAAGTGTCTTATATGTTTTTTTGTTAGGCTTATTTATTTGATAATTGTCTAAATAATCTTGAATTAGTATTCTATGTGGGTAATGTGAACCAAAATAATAATCTATACTCGAACACATATAACTCTAGATGGAGACAACATCTTAATGTCTCTTGGAATAACAATAATCAAGGTGGTAATCAATTCAATCATCAATCATTTCCACCTCTTGGTTTTCAACAACCACAACAATCACAAGCCCAATAGAAGAAGCCACCTACTAAGGACAATACAAACTCTTTAATGATGATGATGAAAGACTTCATCCAGTTAGTATATACAAATGTGTCCACTCAAGAGACTTCAAGTCAAAATTTAGAAACCCAAATGTGGAAACTTGCCTAGGTCATAAGTCAAAGGCCTTAAGGTAACCTTCCAAGTGACATAATTATAAACCTAAGAAGAGAAGGTAGGAAGCATTGCCATTTCATAGCCTTAAGGAGTGATAAAAATTTAGATAAGGGACATGAGACTCGAAGGGATTGATGAGTGCTTAAAAATACTAAAATTACTATGATTTAATGTACTTTAATTGATTAAATAGATTCATATTTGTATGATTTTATTATTTTTTATATAAATCTGTCTTTTCGGAATCAACGGTATTTTTTATTGTTTTTCAGGTATTTTCATTCAAAAATAACTTAAAAAAACTCAAAGAAAACTACTGGAGGTAATATATCACATATATGTTGAGAAGAGATATGAGAAAAAGTTAAAATGATGGAAAAATTGGACAAAATGGGTTAAAACAGTCAAAAATGTTAAAAAGGGTCAAAATCGCACGCACAGAAGCCCATTCCTACTGAGTCCTGCATGCACACTCAGTTCACACCCAACACATGCCTGCACATAGCCAACATAGGCCCAACCAACACACGCAGCCATCACAATTCCATCATACGCCACGCTGATTTCTGCACATTCTAGCACACTCCTTGCCATGTTCTACGTACCCCAAACACTCGTTTGTTAAAAGTTTTGAAATATTTTCCCCCCCTTTTGGTCTTTTCCTCACTTAGGAAAGGATCCTCTTCCCCATTGTAAAACACACAATTTTTTGAGCACTTTCTCTCTCTAGAAAGTTTTCATTTTTTTTAGTTTTTAGTTTTTAAGTTCGTCTTCTTTTTTTGAAGAATTAGCTATGTTTTATAGATTTTTAGTTTTTGATTTACTAAGCGAATATGTAAATCCGTTTGGAGGTTTTCCAGCAACAAAATTAACATCAAACTATTGTAAGGATTCTTTTAAGGTATTATTTTAATGGATTCTTTACAATTATCTTTTTTTTATGTTTTATTCTTATATGTTATATTTAATTTGTCTGTAATTAAATTTAACATGACTGGTTATTTGTAAATATAATATAATTACAACGTTGTTATGCTTGTGAAATATTAAATAGGTAAAACATTTCCATAAAATAAATTGATTTTGTTTTTATTTAAGATTTTATATTAAGGATGTTAGAGAGAAATATATTACTTTTCATTACAAACTTAAATCTAAAAATTAGACTTTAAGGTTTAATTATCCAGTCTGATTTAGAGTAATGCTCTTTTATTTGTTGGTACAATCGCCCGGTAGTTAGAGTTAAGCTCTATTTCAAAAGTTTTTTATAAGAACTATTATTCGAAAATGTATTAACGACCTATTTTCAATAATGGTTTTAAAACTTGAAAGTTAGTACTTGGATAATTAAATTCTTAGGTTTAATTTGGACACCTTGAATAAAGTCTAATTATTTGACTCCGCCTAAAGCTGTGATTAGATGGTTTGCTATTTTCTTAGATATAAAGCTAAAATTTAATATTTAATAAATTAATAGGCCACATCTAAGGATATTAGTTAGTTAATATTAAACAAAAGAATTTTGGCCCCGCCTAAGGACATTTTCATACCAAAAAGAGAAAATCAACAATTATCGATTTATATATTTAATAACCTAAATAATATGAGCAATCATAATTAACTTAATTATTATATCCTTAAATACTATATTGTTATGAATGATAAAAATTTGCATTATTGTTTATTGAATCTATCTTTATGTTTATTTTTATATTATTAGATTAGGAAACAAACAAACCAAAATATCGTGACAAGATGTTTAGGATTTAATTTCGTTTTTAAGATTTTGAATAATAAATTAAAACCACGTATATTCTTTTTTTAGATCGACCTTAGGAGTATACTCATCATTTGCTATAAAATGATTCGTGCACTTGCGATAGTTTTATAAATTATAAAACCAAAAGATTTCACAAGATCGGTATTTATAATGCCAGTTTTGCACTCATCAAGGATGAGGAGGAACAAATGGATAAACAGAGCACTAGAAAGGAAATAATTTAGTCAAAGAAAAACAACATTTACAAACCCACTATTCTTTTCCCTCAAAGACTGCAAAATAAAAAAGTTAGATACGTAGTTTTCAAAATTCCTAGGTGTATTTAAGAAGCTACATATAAATATACCACTTACAGTTGCACTTGAACAAATGCATTCTTATGCCTAATTCTGAAGGATATCCTATCTAGTAAAATGAGGGTTGGAGATAATGAAACAATAACCTTGGCTAAAGATTGTAGTGTCATCCTTAGTAGAAAACTACCCTAAAAATTGAAAGATTTGGATAGTTTTGGCATTCCTTGCGCAATTGGGAACATGATAATTGAGAAAGCACTAAGTAACTTAAGTTCCAGCATTAACCTCATGTCATTATCAATTTTAAAGAGATTGAGGATTTGTAAAGCCACACCCATGTCAATAACATTACAAATGGAAGATAGATCAATTAAGTGACCTCGAGGTATGGTAGAAATGTGCTAGTAAAAGGAGACAAGTTCATCTTTCCAGCGGATTTCATTATACTAGACATGGAAGAGGACTGTAACATTCCTATCATACTTGGCCATCAATTATTAGTAACCGGAATAACATGTACAAAAAATGAGCTTACAATGAGAGTGTAAGATGAACAAGTAACATTTAAAGTTTTTAAAGTATCTGAACCCCCTAATATTGATAATGCTAATGAATGCTTTAAGATAGATGTTACTTATCATAATGATAACTTAAAATAATTTGTTTAATTGCCCATACTTAAGACTATTACATATAATGCTATGAACAATGAAGTAAACTCACTAAGAAATAACTTAATCTATGTTAATTTTGAAAGTATGGAATCTATGATTTATATTATTAATTGTGTGAACTATTTGGAGGCTATACCTCTCATGTGTATACCTAATATGGTTGTGGAGAGTTTTGAGATAGGATATAAGCTCAAACCATCTATTGAAGGGCTACCAAGGTTATACCTCATTGCTTTTCTTACCATATCTAATTAAGTAGGCAAATATAAGAGTCCAATAGAAAGGTGAAAAAGATGCTTGAAATACATAAATTAGATGAGCTATGGTGGAGTTCTTATGAGAATGCCAAAAAGTACAAAAAACAATTGTATGATAAGAGAATTAAGCAACGTGTTTTTAAACTAGAACATAAATTATTATTAAACAAATCAAGATTTAAACTATTTTTGAGCAAACTCAAGAGTAAAAATAGATATAGAGGGATGCACCTTAGGACTTGATAAGCCTGTCTAGTCAAGGGCGTTCAATGTGACATCGGTTGGGAGGAAACCCAATGCTATTTTACTTATATTTTTTTTTATTTTATGGTTGAATAAATATGGAGAGAAATGGAACAACAAGATTGAGCATTTCAACGAAAGATGTAGTGTGCTAAAGCTAAGAGAGTTTTCTTTCCTTTAACTTTTTCATATTTATATTTGCACATTGGAGACAATGTGTAATTTAAGTTTGGGGAATGAAACTTCATTATCTACTTTAGCATTTAGTAGGTATTTTTAATTTGTAGAAATTTTTTATATTATTTTTAGAATGTTTTTAATCATGATATAGGTAGAAATTGATAAATATATGAAAACCAAATACATGCATGCTTGATATGAAACGTATTAACCTAATGATGAAAATTGGTTGTCATAACTAGGATAAGGAAACTAACATGTTCATTAAGATACTTACAATTAATCATGTGATATGCTTGCTAATTTTGATTGGGTTGATTCAAATTTTTATGTACAGGTTCATGATTGATTTTGATATTCTTATTGAGAGAAAATTTGTGGTGAGTTATACAAGTTGATGAGATCTACCATATTTTAGAATCTATTTGATCATCCCTTAATACGAAATCCTAAATAGTATTTAGTATAAGAAATTATGGCCTTATTTCTATCAATTGAGCCTTTTAAGCTAATTATTGTTAATATATGTAGTCACCCAGTTAAGCCTAATTAAGAGCCTTTCATATCTTTAAGCAGCATTTTATGCCCAACCACTAAGCATTATGGTTACCCTTGCAATTTTAGAGTATGGTGAAATGTAATGCACCCTATGAAAAACAATCTCACAACATAATTATCCCTCTAAAGAAAAAGAAAAAAATTTAAAATAAGTTTTGGGGTGTTGTGAAGTTACAAAAAAAATGTGGAATAAAAGAATATGAAAAGAATTATAAGATTGGGTGAATTAAAATATCAAGTAAAAGCTCAATTGTAGTTAAAAATTGGATGATGAATAAAAAGAAAGCTAAGATGTGGAAAGAGCCTAAATGTCTTCATTCATCAAACCCCACCTAATTAATACATTACAAGCATGTAAAGCCCTTACTGATCTTTAGCTAAGTGCATATTTATATTAAAAAGTGAATAATGAATAAAAAGAAAGCTAAGGTGTGGAAAGAGCCTAAATGTCTTCATTCATCGAACCTCACCTAAGTCGTACATTACAAGCATGTAAAGCCTTTATTGATCTTTAACTAAGTGCATATTTTTATTAGTATAGAGGGATGTGAAAAATACATTACAAGCATGTAAAGCCTTTATTGATCTTTAACTAAGTGCATATTTTTATTAGTATAGAGGGATGCGAAAAATAGACTTATGAGACTTGTTCTAAGATTGAATTGATTAGCATGCCCATATAGGTTGATTTCATTAGTACATTAGATGATATCATATGCAACACCCACATGAATCAATTTGTCAAAAACCTTGCATGTCCTTATATTGATGGAACATTGATTGATGAATATGTGAACTTCCTTATCAATCTTTTGAAAATTGATAATGACATGAGGTTAATATCGGAACCCAAGTCACCTAGTGCCTTGCCAAAATGGATGTTCCTAATAGAGCAAGGGATGTCAAAACTACTTGAATCTTTCTATTTTTGTGGTAGTTTTCTATCAAGGATGGAACTACAACCTTCAGTCAAGGTTATTATTTCATGATCTCCAAGCATCATTTTCTTGGCCTACATCCTTTATGAATTTGGCACAAGATGACATCTATTCAAGTGCATATGCAAATATGCATGTTTATGTGCAGCTTCTTAAAGATTTTTAGTAATTTTGAATATTGTCTATCTAACTTTTATTTTATAGTCTTTGAAAAAAAGGAATAGTTGATTTGTAGAGGTTGCTCTTCTTTGGCTGAATTATTTCCTTTTCAGTGCCCTCTTTATCCACTAGTTCCCCCTTATCTTTGTTAGTTTCCTATTTCTTCTAATCCTTTTTAGTCTCATCTAAAATTTTATCATTCCTCAAGGCTAGGTATTTAAAATGTTTCTTACCTTCTCTTCTTTGGTTTATAAGTTTGCCACTTAGAAGGTTACCTTTAGGCCTTTGATTTCTGACCTGGGTAAGTTTCCCTATTTGGATCTCTATATTCTAAATCAAAGCCTCTTGGGTGGATACTTTTGTATTTAATGACTGTATGAAAATTTTCATCATCCCTATTAAGCATTTTTATTGTCCTCAGTAGGTGGCTTCTTCTCTTGGGCTTGTGATTGTTGTGGTTGTTGAAAATCAGGTGGTGGAAATGATTGAAAGTTGAATTAATTACTACCTTGATTGTTATTATTACTCTAAGAGAAATTTGGATGTTGTCTCCATACTGGGTTATTTGTGTTCGAGTATGAATTTTATGTTTTGGTTCACATTACCCATGAAGCGTACCGAGTTAGGATTATTTGGAAAATTATCAAAGAAATGAGCTCCACCATAAAAGACATAGGACACCCCTGAATCTTGGATTTGGTTTATACTCGCTAGTGATTTTTGAACGTTTAAAAGATTCACCTAAGATGACACTTGAGCTATAAGTGCCATGATATCATTTATCTCATACACCCCGACTACTCTTCTTTTGACTATCATTCTATCCATCGACCATTGATAATTATTGCTATCCATTTTCTCAAGTAAATCATAAGCTTAATTGTAAGATTTGGCTAGTAGAGCTCCATTAGCAATGCATCACCAATGCTTCTTGTTTGAGAATTGAGACCATTTTAGAAAGTCTCCATTTGGATTCAATGGGTGATACCATGATGAGGACACTTTCTTAGCAATTCTTTGAATCCTTCCCATGCTTCATATAAAGATTACCCATCAATTTATTGGTAGAAGGTAATGTCATTTTTAAGCTTGGCATTCTTTGTTGGGGGAAAATATTTCATCAAGAATTTCCCTAACAAATCATTCAAAGTTGTAATGCAATTAGGTGGTAAAGAGTTTAGCCAAGCTCAAGCACGGTCTCGCAAAGAGTAAATGAGAAATCTAAGCCTAAATTCCTCCTCGATCACACCATTAAATTTGAATGAATCTCCAACTTCAATAAATAATCAAAGATGTAAATGAGGATCCTCTGTTGGTTATCTACTGAATTGTCCAACTATTTATAGCATTTCAAACATCACAAGCTTTAGTTCAAAATTATTAGCTTAAATGTCTTCCCTTATAATACTTAGATTTGGCCCTTCCAATATAGATGATGCATATTCATTCATAGCTCTATCCCAATCATTCATTAAAGGAACTTAGTTGTTTAAATTAAGCTCATTATTGTTTATTTCTAATAGATTAGTCATTTCTTCCACTTGGGTGACAACTTGTTGTTTTCTTATTGATCTCAAAGTTTGCTTCATTTGAGGATCTAAAGACAAAATTTCTCCTTTACAGACTCTTCTCAGGCATTAAAGCCAAATATATTTCTAATAGCACTAAATGAGATATTAAAATTAAAAATTAATTAATTAATTAATTAAAATTACAAAAAATAACCATAATAAAAATAAAACAAAAATTAATTTCTAATGTTTATAATCCAAAGAAACGGCACCAAGAACTTAATCGACACGAATTATATGTAATGGCTGCACAAGTATACGTATCGCAAAAAAATAATATAATGATAAGAAAATATTATTCTCACATAGATTATGTTATTAAAAACTAATTTTAAAATTAAAAATTAAAGATTAATTTTATTTGTTTTGAGAAAATAAATTTAAATAACTAAAAATAAATTGTAGTAATTAATTAACTAAAAATAATCAGCTAAGAAGATATATAAGAAAATATCTCGGAATACTTAACCTTCCAATTTCTTAAGAATGTGAATCACAAAAATCCACCCAATATAATTATCAATTAATTACATGATAAATTGAATCTAACCTAACATGTATTACTCTATCAAGTAAACTACATATAGTAATTAACATAATCACACTCTTATGTCAAGTAAATGACATACTGATGGTTAAGTTATCAATTATGAATCACATATATAAGAATCATACATCTCTGCCTAGAAACTATACATGTTATTTAATCAAGAAAAACAATTAAATAATTATCTCAAATTTAATTTATTGCCTTTATAATTGAAATCATAATTGAGTTAAAAATATTAGATCATCACATATAGAAAATTGGGATCATAAGACTCCTAGATTAATAAATTAGCCAGACATGATTGTATTGATAAATCTCATATTTTTTCAATAAGAAAGACATAAAGTTAATAAAGAAAGGAGATCAATGAAGAATAAATATAATCAATCTCATGAATTATAACACAAATATTCTCTTGAGTCTCTACCAAATTTGTATCTCTTCTTGAACTTTTCTCTCTTTTCTTGGCACAAAAAAATGATAAAAATTTGTAAATTTGACAATTTGGGGTTTTTGGTGCAATTAGGGGATTAAATTAGATTCAGATGGAATCTAAATTGTCAGATTTGCTTTAGATCAAAGGTTGAGATGAAAAAAGGAAAATTAAATAGCTTTGGCCAATAGGATTATGACATGTGACAAGTGAGAGACAGAAGACAAATCAGTGCGCGACGGATGGCGGATGTAGACTGGTGTTACTCAATGTGAGCAGAGTCAACGATAGATGGCTCACACTAATTCCCTGATCTGGATTATATGGTGCCTCAGTGGAAAGAACAGGTGAATCTCGTGTTGATACGTGGTACGCTCATTGACTACTTGACAAAAGTCAAAGTGAAGACATCAACTAGCACACATGATGCATCGTGATTGGCTCCCCTTTGATTGCATGGAATCCACTTGGCAATGACTAGTTAGCTTGTACATGATACACACTCTAATTGGCTCTCATTGCATGCATGGTATCCATATGTCCTGCTCTAATTGGTCGTGCATTAAAAAATTCATAAAAAGTCTATAAAATTCCAATAAACAATTTTAGTTCCTAAAAAATATTTTTTTATCCTTTTTCACTCGAAAGTTCATATTTTAATTTTTTAACCTGAAAAGTATTACTTATTGAATAAAACAAACAAATATTAAATAGAAAAGTGCATTGATGACTCTACTGTTATAGAGTTATCACTCAATCGATCCAAATTAAGGTCAATCAATCCATTAGTAATTAATAAAAACCTGAGAATAGGTAGATTGAACATGATCAATTCTTGATCAATCTAGTCTCTCGAAGAATCAAATCTAACTTCAATCGATCTACTCCAATTGAAAATCAACTCGAGATTGTATAGATCGTACACAATCGATCCTCAATCGATCTACCACTTTGATCTATCAACCTTCTACATTATCGATCAACTATCATATATACCAAATGTTGCTATATGTGTAAAATCAATTCTAATGTGTTAAGTAAAGAGTGTATACCTGAAACAAATTAACTAGATCCTCGAAAGTTTCTTTGAGTTGAATAACATATATGGAAATGTACACCTAGAAATAAGGTTACTCTTGAACATTTTCTTTACGGATACTATCAATACTCATAGACCTTAAATTCTCCTTGTTTGGTATATTTGTCTGACGAAATCTCTCTCTCACTACATAATGCTCAAATGAAAAATGAATTTACATAGTGGTACTATCCTATGATCCAGTGAAACCATATTTAGTTGAATCTTTAGAAACTCATATGTGCATTAAAAAAACAAACAAATAGGCATGCAACTTGTCTCGAAAGACTTATTATTTTTTAGTTTAGTGTACATAGTAATAGTAAAGTGAAGAAAACATAATCAATGAGTAGTAATAAATCAAATAGAACATTTAAACATTTTATAGTTCTTCTCCTATGTACAATAACTCTCCAATTATTAATAACCACTCTCCCTCTTTTTATCATACAAAAAAGTCATTTGAGCAAACAAGTAATGTATTTGATTAACAAACTCCTCCTAAGTTGTATAACTCCTCGAAATAAAGAATAAAACAAAAATTTATAAAATCTGATATATTTTTTCTTTTTAATTGAGAATAGTAAACTTATTTAAACATGACTAGGACAAAACACTCAATCAAAAAATTAATCTTATTCAAATTTTGACTATCCATTGTAACCATAAATATATGGAAACAACACACAGATATACTAACACATATAGTGACATATTGATAATCACCCAAAATAAGATACATGTTTGAACTTTAGAAGTATGTCAATTAATTCATTTATCAGTAGTCATAAAAAATTTTAAGGAAGAAGCATCATCTATCATGGAAAAGTTGCAATTGATTCCTTAATTTCAAAAAATAAAAAATATCTATCAAGAGAGAACTTAAAATATTTATTCCCATTTTGTTATAAAGAGTGATTGATTATTTATTTCCTTTTTCTATAACCACTTTTGGCTCTTTATTTTTGTGCATGCAAAGCTTTTTCTTTTTCTAGTATGATGACTTTCACACTGGTTATGAGGTAGCCTTCTTCGCTCACTGTGATAGCTTCACATATCACAATAAATAGCCCTATCAAAACTAGGTGTCTCTTCACAGTAAAATTTTAGAAGGTGAATTATAGAGCTCAAACATAATTTTGCAGTCAAGGTTAACTCAAGTTCTGGAATTTTACAAGAGCAATCATAAACTTCAAGTATGACTTACATATATATTTAGTAAGTGTGCAAGTAAGTTTTTGTCAACATCGATCACCAAATATGAAAAAGTATGTAAATGCACAAGTTGAAATACCGATTTGTACAATAAAGAGTCAATCATAATAAGTTAAGTTTGTACATATAGCACTAGTGTTATTACAGTAAAAGGGTATTGTATCTTGTTCAAAATCATATTCCTTAAAGATGTTTTTCATCCATAGAAGTTATGTGCATGAGCTTCCAATAGTAATATTTTTCCTTTGTACTATATAATGAGATAGAGTTCTATTTCTTGTTATGCCAGGATACAAGGTTATTAACAATAGAGAAGCACCCATATGAGGTACTTTTTCTTACATCCTAATTTTCTACTCAATCTACATCTCAGTATCCATTAATTTCATAGGTAGTATTATTAGTAAACCAAATGCCAAAGTTTATATATATATATATATATAAGCATGGGAAGATGAGGATAGAAAATTAAATTTTATGACCAAAAATTCATTCATCTTAGTTATTTGTTCTAGAAACATACATGATAATCCTTTTGACATGTTCAATATGCGATTTATTGGGATCTGACTGATGAAGAGCACATACACAAATACTAAAACAATGTTAGGGCTACTAGCTGTAAAGTATAGTAAGCTTCCTATCATACTTCCATACAACATTTGATCAACGCTCTTACCAAACTCTTCTATGAAAAATTTTCCACTTATTCTTATGGAAGTTCATAAATGCTTACTTGATTTAAATCCAAAATTCTTAATGATATTATATGCGTACTTGGTTTGAGAAAAAAATATCCATCTTTAATTGTTTAATTTTCAAACCAAGGAAATATGTAAGTTCAACCATCATAGACATTTCAAATTCACTAGTCGTTACATGCATAAGTGAGATGGAGGTTGACCCAAAAACATCATTGGTGACCCAAAAATAGTCTTACAAACTTCTCCTTGAACAAATCTCTTGTGCAAGAGATAAGTTATAAGTCTCTCTTACCAAGCTCTAGGATCTTGTTTCAATCCATAAAGAGCCTTATTGAGTTTATTGACATGCTCGGGGTATTTTGGGTCAAAAAACCCTTTAGGTTGTTCAACATAAACCTCTTCATTAAGAAAACTATTTAAGAAAGCATACTTCACATCTATTTGATAGATCTTAAATTTCATAAAGCATGCAATGCAAAGTAGGATCCAAATTGATTCTAACCTATCCATATGAGCAAATGTTTCATCAAAATCAATTCCTTCAACTTGTCTATACCCTTGAGAAAATAATGTATCTTTGTTTCTAATTACAACATTATATTCATTAGATTTGTTTTTAAACACCCATTTAGTTCCTATGATATTCTTATCATTATATCTAGGTACTGATGTCCATATATCATTCTTAGTGAATTGTGATAAGAGCTAAATTATTGCATTTTTGTTAAGATTTAAATGTTGATATTTGTGTGAAAATTGTGTTTATTTGATTATTTAATCCACAAATGTCATTTCACGAGTATTTTGTGTTTAAAGTGAAATTTCAGGTAAAATCATGATTTTGGAGAAGTTAGGGACAAAGTAAAATGATTGGGATTGAATGAAAATAAAAATAGAACAAAATTTCAAAATTTGGAATTTTGCCGCTGGCGAGAGTATTCTCGCCTCCGGCGAAAACCTTACGAAGAAAATGTTGAAAATCATGCAAGGAGCATGGATTTTGGCCAAGTGAATCTCGCCACCGGCCAAAGTATTCTCGCCGCCGACCAAAATGTCTCGCCGCCGGCGAAAATCTTGGCAAAAATCTTCTCGAGAGCACAAATTTTGGTAAACTCATCTCGCCGCCGGCCAAAGAATCTCGCCACCGGCCAAAGTATCTCGCCGCCGGCCACATTAATTTGGCCGTCGGCCAAAATCAAAAACACCAAAATTTAAGTTTCCAGAAATCTCGCCGCGGCGAGAATAATGTCGCCGCCGGCGAGTTTCGTCCGAAAACATATTTTTTATGTTGTTTTTTTCCAAAATTGCCCCCCAAACCCCAGATCTATATATACATTATGATGGAAAAAGAGGGGAACGGCAGAGAGAGTAGATCTAAGTTATTTTTGAAGGAGAAAAGGAAATTTTGGAGAAAAAGGTTGGAAAAGCTTGAAGGATCATCACCATTGTTGCTACCAAGTCTTCCTCTTCAAGATTTTTTCATCTCTTCTCCTTAGCTATTATTTTCTGCATTTTATTTAGAATTGTTATTCATGGATTCAATTGAAATAATGTTTGTTCTTATTTTCGTTATGAACTAATTCGTTTTTGCTAAGGCTATGATGTAGTTGAATCAAGAAAATCTAATTTCTTGTGTTATCGTTATATGAATTCATTGTTTTCAACTTGAGTATTTATTTCCATGCTTAATGCTTTTAAATTTCTGATAAAGATTTAAATGATTTGTTGCATTATATTGAGACCGAAAGGAGATGTGTAATGAACGCTTCTTGTGATAAATACCGTATGTTGAATGCGAGTGTAAGAACTAATGCATGATGTATGTGGTTATTCTAGAAATTCCATAAATCATAATGTGCTTGTTTGTGATTAAATCTTCATAGAAATATAGTCGGTTTTCATAGATAAGTAATTCTAATATAACTCGAGAGAGAGTATTAGGTAAATTTGGGTTTTTCAACCATCACTTTTAACTTTGATTCTTATATAACATGACTTGAAATTGGATTGAATTAATTTAGCGAAATCAAATGCCTTAGCGTTTTTAATCATTTGTGAACAACATTAAATTTTGTTATTTGCGTTAGTTTTAAGTTAATTTACTTTTTAAACAAATTCAAAAATTCGGTTTTCAAATAAAATTAGGATTAGTCAATTTCGGTACTTAGTAACGCCATTCCTTGTGGGTTCGATATCCGTACTTTTGTACACTTTATTACTTGAACGATTCGTACACTTGCGAAATTACGCATCAAATTGATCTAACTCTTCCTATATAGGATTTATCCAAATTTCATCTTTCAAAGCACCATTTACATTCTTTGGTTCAATTTGGGAAATATAGCATAAATGAGTTACCTCACTTACCTATCATCTTCTAGTTTCCATGCTTACATTTGGGTCACCAATGATGTTCTCAACAAGGTGTTTTGTGGTAGTACATGTCAATTTTTGAATTATAGTGTTGGGAATGGAATCCTCATCATACAAACCTGTTTCTTCATCTATCTTAGATTCTACCTTTTCAATGTCTAGTGTTTCATCATTTTGTCCCTCAATAGACAAAATTATGCACAAAGGATCATTTTTATCATCAATGGTAGGAGAACTAGTACTTGCATCATCTACAACAATATTGATAGACTCCATCACAGTGTCAGTTCTCAAGTTAAAGACTTTAAATGCACTATTTAATGATAAATAACCTAGGAAAATACCTTTATTACTTTTAGAATCAAATTTACCTAAATGCTCATGATCTCTAAGGATGTAACATTTACTTCCAAATATATATAGATGCTTAAGATTAGGTTTCTTACCTTTTCATATATCATAGTTGTATTTGGACATAAATATGCATGATTCATTGTGTACCAACAGGTACTTAGAACTTTAGCCCAAAACTTCTTTGAGATATTCTTTACATGTAGTACGATTCGTGCCATTTCTTGTAACACCCGATTCTTCCTTTCAATTATACCATTTTTGGGTGTGATTGGTGTAGAAAACTCATGAACTACTTCATATTCTTTACAAAATTCAACATATCTTGTGTTCTCAAACTCCTTGACATGATCAATCTTTACTCTCATTATGTTGACTATTTGGTCACATTCTTCAATCTACACTTTAAGACAAAAGGAACTAAAGAATTCAAATATATCATATTTTTCTTTTAGAAAACTTACCCATGTAAAACGAGAGAAATCATCAATAATAATAATAATATATTTCTTTTCACCCAAATTCCCAATTCTCACTAAACCCAGGCTGATGTGAATTAACTCAAGTATTTTACTTATGTGAACTCCTTTGATCTTCTTATGAGGAGGGTGATTTTTATTTGAGATTGTTTTCTCACACATGGAAGGGATATCTTCATAGGCTCTAGTTCTTAACTAGTGGATGGATTCCTTTCGCCCTTCCCTATCCTCGAACCTGGGACCTAACCTTTAAGTACCTCATGCTCTTAGAGGTTGGTACCAACTACCCTAAGTAGTCCAGATGTTACCAGCTTGCTTCCTAATAAGGTAATTAAGGGCTAGGTACCGAGTTCGAGAGTTGGGGAGAGCAAAATAAATGTGTGTTAGCCAAGGCTAGGCCCCACGCGTATATCCTGACATATACGAGCCATGCTCAAAAATTTTTATTTTCCAAGTTGGCATGGTCCACAAAATGTTTTTAAATTTTCAGAAAGTGTAAGTAAACCACACATAATTTACTTTTTGCTCAAGTTAACAAGATCTTCAAAGTTTATCCCATCTATTGATGCCATAAGAAAGCAAAATCATTATTGGCTAAATTGCAAGTAATACTAGGAGCTACATCAATGTAGCAACAATTACCACAAGACTTGGTTTCTATAAGTATACCTACCTTTAGTCTCAGTTATAATATAGTGATTATTGGTAACTTGTATATTATAGATTTTATCACAAATTTAACTAATGCTTATTAGAGTAGCCTTAAGTTCATAAATATATAAAACATAATCCAATCTAGGTATGCTTTCAACCTAAATTGTATTTTTTCTCATAGTCCTAGATCTATTTCCATTACCAAAAGTAACTATTCTTTCATTATAATCTTTATAAGTTTTAAAAAGAAAATGATCACCAGTCATGTGTCTTAAACTCCCACTATGAAAATACCAAGCAGTAAAATATTTTTCTTTAAATGTAATGTGAGCTACAAAAAATGTAGATGAGGCTTCTTAACCTAAACTTTTCTAGATTTAGAGGCTTCTTAACCTAACCTTTTCTAGATTTAGCTAGACCTATATAAAATGATTTGGATGTCTCAATCTCATATTTCCTAGGATGGTTTTTCTTTGATTTCATACTCATGTATTTATTTCTAGACACATAAGACCTATTTATATAGTCATAATTATTGATTCTTGAATATGGTACATGCATGTTATGATCAAAGTAGTTATAAGACAATATAAATATACACCTAGTTCTAATATATCCCTTTCTACCACAATTATGTCACATAGGAATAAATTTAGAAATGCGTGTAAGTGGTGTATGTGTAGCATGTGAAGAAGAATGGTTAGATGGTTTTACAAACTGAGTTATTTTTAAAGATGATGGTGTATAGTGTTGATCTACATAACCTAGTTGTCACTTATCTCCAAAACAATTTCCTTAGTCAATAACTTTGTTTAGCCATTCAGCTCTAATGGTCAACCTTTTCATGGTTTCCCTTGTCTGTTCAATTTCCTACACAAGATTCTTGTTTTATCATTAAAATTTGTAAGACTTGAATTCAAAATATCAATAATTTTAGATAGCTCTTTATCATTTAATTTGGTTACTTCTACTAGTAATCGATCATTTTGTCTCTTACAACCTATTAAATCTATAAACAGTTCTAATTGCTACACACAAAGTGTATACAATGAATACGTAAGTATATGTATCGTAACAAGTAATATAATGATAAGAAAACATTATTCCACAGAGATTATGTTATTAGAAACTAATTTAAAAAAATCAATTTTTTGGTGTTTTTTATATTTTAAGAAAACAAAATTAAAATAACTAAAAATAATTAACAATAATTAATTAAATTAGATTTGGTAACTAAGAAGATATATGAGAAAATATCTAGAAATACTTAATCCTCCTATTTTCTAATTTTGTGAATCACTAAAATCCCTCTAATATAATTATCAATTAATTACATGATCAATTGAATCTAACCTAGCATGTATTGCTCTCTTAAGTATAGAAATTAATTTAATCACACTCTCATGCCAATTAAATTACATACTACTCATTAAGTTCATCAATTATGAATCACATACATAAGAATTATACATCTATGCCTAGAAACTATGCATGTTATTTAATCAAGACAAACAATTAAATAATTCTCTCAAATCGATTTAATTGCTTCTATAGATAAATTGTTGGCCAAACAATTAATAGAATAAAAATTATATTAAATAATATAATTAAATTGAAATCATAATTGTGGTAAAATAATAGATCATCACATGGTGAAACTTGGGTTCATACGACCCCTAGATTAATAAATTTATTACACATGATTATGTTCATAAAGTTCATAAATAAAGACATAAAAATTGATAAAGAAAGGAGTAGAAAAAGAAATACAATTAATCTCTTGAATTGTAATACTAATATCCTCTTGAATCTCTACCAAATGTGTATCTCTTTTTGAATTTTTCTGTATATTTCTCTCTTCTTAACTCTAAAAACTGATCAAAATTGTGCTAGTGACGGCTCGTTAGGGTTTATGGGTGATTAGGGGGTTAGATATAACTTAAGTGGAATCTGGACCCTAAGATTAGGGGCAATGATCAAAAGAAGAAAAATTAACAACGCTTGCCAATTAGGATCAGACATGTGGCACATGGATTTAGTGGGCAAATCAAAGAGTGACGTGTGGTAGGGGAGACTAGTCCAAGTCAACATTCACGGAAACAGATGGCGTGGCGCGGTAGCGGATGGTGATGACCAATCGTGTGACGACATATGTCAAAAGGGGTTTGACCGCGCTTTAAACTCAAAATGAACGCTGTGTTGACACGTGTCTAGACACTACATCACTCTTCACACTCAACAATGTATGATTTGTCGTTTCTACTAGCATGGCATACGAGTGGCTTTCCCAATCAACTCTTCTACTTGTGTGGTGCCACGTGGTAGTTTTTGGTTGGTATTGCGTTAAAAATTCATAAAAATTCCAAAAATTATATTTTCACCCCTTTTCACTAAAAAATTTATATTTTAATAGTTTTAATCCTAAAAATATTATTTATTAAATAAAAAAAGAAAATATGAAGTAAAAAGTGCGCTAATGACTTTACTTTCATAAAGTCATCAAGTTCATCAAGACTATTAACATTAAATTTATTGAGCAGAAATTCATAATCACTTTCCTTACTATATAAGCTAATGCTAGAGTTACTAGAGTTACTAGAGTGTTCACCAATTGTTGCAGTAAATGCCAAATAGTTAATGTCCCTATTTTTTTTATTCATTTGGATGGTTTTTGTCATTTTTGGAGTCAATAATGGTAGCATTCAATTTCCTTCCAATTCCCTTCTTTTTGTTAGCACACTTAGGTGCAAAATGAACAATTTCATTACATTCAAAACATTGTGATCTAGTGGGTTTAGTTTTCTTATCTTTTGAACTCATAGGTTTGAGTGATTTATGATCTTTTTGAACTGCTTGATTGCCAGTTAGACTGTAAGTTGTTTTGGTTGAAGATCTTCTTGAGCCTATTAGCTATGAGTACCAATTCTTCATCAACTTTATCATTATCATTGTCACCATCATTAGTCATGAAGGTTTTTAAAGTGACACATTTGTTCTTTGTAGGTGTTTGAAAGCTCATTTCAAAGGTTTGAAGTGAACCAATGAGTTTTCAATTTTAATGGTGTTTGCATCATTTTTTTAGTAATGGTAGTGACATTTACATGGAAGCAATCCGTTTATAAGCAAAGAATTTTCTAAACTAACATGAATTCATCAATTTTCTCTCCAAAATTTGAAGAGGTGTTAGTAATATCACACAATTTAACATAGAATTTAAAAAAATGTCTCATTTTCTTCCATTCCAATGTTTTCAAACCTAGTACTTAGTATGTGAAGTTTAGTTTGTTTAACTTGGGTGGTTCCCTTACGGGCAACCTCTAAAATATCAAAAGTACACTTAGCATTATCAACATTAGAAATACAATGGAACTCATCAACATACACAACTCTAAGGATAGCATTAATTCCTCTTTTATTCTAATTACTACCAGTTTTATCCTCAATAGTTCACTCATTCCTAGGCTTAAGTGTGACTATATTATCTATGATAACTATAGGTGGTTCCTAGCCATAAAATAACATAATTTTGTACACTTTCATCTAAAGAACATAAAAGTCTCTTATACGAGCCTTCTAGTATGAGTAGTTAGACCCATTAAAGAAATGAGCATAGGTTATAGAAGAACCCTCATTCAAATGATCCATAACAAAGTCCTATGTAACAATAAGTATATCTAGTGACCATTTTTGATACAATTGAAAATTTAAAGTTATGAATCTAATTAACCTAGAGGGAGTGAATAGGTAATTTTGCTAAGTAAGTCTAATTAAAAAATATCAAGCAACTAGACAAGCAATCGTGTGTAAATAAAATAAAGCAAAATTAGTGACAGATAGAGTACACAATATTTTAGGTGGAACAAGCTATCTCACAATAATGACCAAAAAAAGAAAACCACCAGTCCATCGAACCACCTAATTATCGACTATGAAAATCAATTTCCAATTACAAAGCTAGGTCGTAGACTACTCTTCATAGATAAAGCCCTCAATGTAATCTATTTACAAGCCATTACTTCTTTCATAGTCTTCATAAGATAGGTGTAAGAATCCGTACTAACATTCCAATCACTCGAGTCCCATAAGAAATCAAATCCATTCAATAACTTGAAAAGTTAGCACAAATAACACAAGTACAAAGTGTGTCTTAGAGTAGATTCAATAATGAAAAATCTTAGCTAGAAGATTCATGATGAAAATAAAATAAAATAAATTAAATCATCTATCAAACCCTAACAAAGGTTAAAAGCATAGTATCATAAAAAAAATGAGCTTATAAATCAATCAAACATAACCACACAATATTTGATAGATTACATCATGAACAAGCCTATATAAATATGATCTAGTTTTTACATAACTTTTTAAGAGAGAAAGAAAAAATAACTTTTGTATAAGAAGTTTTTATATAACTTTTTAGAGTAGATTCAACAATGAAAAATCTTAGCTAGAAGATTCACGATAAAAATCAAATAAATTAAATCATTTATCAAACCCTAGAATAAAGATTAAAAGCATAGTATCATAAAAGCAAATGGGCTTATGAATCAATCAAACATAACCATAAAATATTTGATATATTAAATCATGAACAAGCCTATAGAAATATGATCTAGTTTTTATATAAATTTTTGAGATAGAAAGCAAAAATAATTAGATGAATATAATAGATATGGTTCTTGAAAACAAGAAGTATTAGGTTGTCTAAATAGGGAAATTAGAACCCTAATGCTAGGTCATAAGGCAATGACCATTCTATCCATAAAGTATTTCATAGAGCAGTAATAAATAGGGACAATATGATAATCATTAAGTTTATCTTGAGTAAATAAAAAGATTTTAAGTCAAAAGCTTATGAACTCGATCGATCCAAACTAGGCTCAATCAATCTAACCAATAAGGTCTACCAATCAAAACCCTTTTCGATCAATCTAGCAATAATTAATAAAATTTCGAGAGTAGATAGATCAAACATGATCAATTTTTAATCGATCTAGTTTCTCAACTCGAGAGCACATAGATAGTACATAATTGATCCTTGATCGATCTACCATTATAGTCGATGGGCCCATTACTCGATCAATTGATCAATCGACTATCATATAAACCAAATATTTCTATGTGTTTGAAATCAATTCTAATGTGTTAAATAAAAAATGTATACCTAAAACACATTAACTAGAAGTTCAAAATTTTCTTCAACTTAAATAACGGACATGAAAACACACTCCTACGAACTAGTTTACACTTAAATATTTTGTTCACGAATATTATCAACACTCATAAACCTTACAAAAGAGATGCAGAATTCTATAGATATGATTCAAATAAAATTAACCAAGTAATTAACTAAGATTAAAGATAACATTCTTTGCCAAAATCATGAGACGTATAAATCCTTTAACATCAAGAAAGAGTGTCAAAATAAAGATAGATTCCACTTATTTGAGGTATGTTAACTACAAAAGAATTTACAAATTGTAAGTAGGGCTTAAAAGGCATAATTACTCTAGAAGAATGTTGTTTGAGGTTCTCGTAATCTTAAAAGAAGTTTCTTATTTCAAGTTTATGAATTTCAAATACAAGCTCATATATCCTGATGTTTTGTCTTATTAGTTATTTTTGTTTGTCATCTCATCATAAAGAATCCCAAATACATGGGTTTTCATATTTGAAATTTTGTTTCTTAGTTATGGCTTTACTACTTGCTAGAAGTAGAGTTATTTTAGATGGGAAGAAACCACGAGAATAAAGATATTTAGAAATTTGAATTAGGATTATTTAAATAATTTTTTTTATCATTTATAGGATTTTTTAAAAATAAATTGAATTTTCACTATTATCTTTTAATTTGAGTATTGTTTAAGGAATTTCTATAAATAAATCATGTTATTGTAATTTTAAAATCAAATTAAAAATATGAATGGAGTATTAATTCTCCTTGAATAGTCTATTTCCCTTTAAATTTGTATAATCTTTAATCTTAATTTATCTAAAAAAAATTCCTTTGTTTATTTCTTTTTCCTTCTCTTTCTACATCTATATTTTTGCAAGTATTATCTTGTGGTTTTCCTAAACATGAGTCACAATATAACTTAATTTAAGACTAATTTAAGGATGAGATATAAATTTGAAATTATCATTTAAAAAAGATTAGTTAAAATTACAATGGAAAACAAATTTATAAATTCCCTTAAACCATATAATCACAAAATAACATTGTTATGATTAGATTATATTTTACTTAATGTTATTTTAATTGAATTTGATTTGATTATTTAAATTTATTTAATGTTAAATTTTAGTTTGATTCTAATATTATTTTTATTTTATGAAAAATTTTAATTATATTTTATTTTCATAAACATTTTATGATTCCATGATTTAATTTCGTGGGATTAAATAATATCTATCTTTCACCTTAATTTAAAGCTATCACCTTTCTCTAAAAAAAATAATTGTACAAAATTAAAGCTTTCGCTCTTTCACACCAACTACGAGACTTAAACATCATTAGTTTATTTAAAAAAAAATCATCTTTAGTTAATATATTTTTATATTTTATATAATTTAAAGATAAATTTTTTGATTTAGATTATAATATTTAAAATATAATATGTCAATGATCCTCAGAATTCTTTGATAATTTTTAAAATCTTAAATATGGGATTCATATAAACATTATTCTTAAAAATAAATTGATAAATAATAAAATCTTGTAGAGGTGATTGATAGATACCTCAAAAATTTCAAAATTTGCTCATAAGTACCTATAATTTTAAGATTTATAATTTAATTCTCAAATATTTTATAACTTTATTGTTAATTCCAATTTTTGAATGGCAAACAAATGGGGAACGCATAATTTGAATGTCTCAAAGGTCAAATGAAGAATCTTCTTGCCCGTTTCTACTTATCCCACCCTCTGCACAGGACTTGACTTGGCCTTCTACGTGTTTTTTTTCCCTTAAGCCTCATCTTCCTTTGACAACGCTCTCCATCTCTTGTGCATAAAAGAGATCTATTCTTGGAGTTTCGACTTTGACTTTTAGTATTAAGTTTTTCCCAAAATTTATTTCATTCTCAGGTACCCATTTCTCGATTCACTTTCTGTGTTCTGGTATTTACGCGATTCTCGCTTCTTTTTTTGTTCTTGTTGCTATATTCTGTTGATGGGTTTTTGTTTTATTTCAATTCTTCAACAACCCTATGTTTGATAACTGATAGAACGAAGAAAGGAAGGAAAAGGTGGATTTTTTGTTACTTACGTTTCTGATTTTGGAGTTTGTGAAAATGGAGGAAGTCAATCGAGTCAAGTGGTTCAATTTGGTTCATACGGTTTTTCTACGATGTTATAGGATGAAGATTTGTTCTTGAATTTGGTTTCATTTACTTTCTACAGTTACTTTACAAATTGTAATTCTGGTACTTCGAGATTAATTACATGTGGATAGCTTCATAGTTTTCTTGGCCTTTATTTTTGGAATCTCCGAATTTCTTTCTCATAAAGATTACAAACTTTGTTTGGTCATCTTGTAAAGATTGCTTTGGTAAATGATAACTCAACTCTTGCTTTAGGAATTCAAAAAACCATTTCTGGGAAGCTTACGTTCTTTTGATGCATCTGATGTGAGATATTTGTTTTTTCAATGTGAAATTGATCATGCCGTGTATCTATCTTGTTCCTCATGTTTGATTATGTCAATTATTCTTCCTCTTAGTGAACCTTAAAAATTAGGACTTTGTTCACATGTGTTTACATGACCTACTTTTCGTTCTTTTCTTTCTTTTTTTCCGCACTAATGCTTTATATTACTGATTACATTGTGATCTCAAACTTAGATTTTTTTTTACAGGATCGTGATTGATTTCCTTAAACATTCAAGAGTATTGCTTCTCATTTTTGTCTAACACCTTGGTCTTCAATCCGATTTACTGCCAAGTAACGCGCAAATCCATTCATAATGTTTGGTTTAAGGAAATCTCCTATAAAGATCGCTAAAAACAGTGCAGTTGACCCTGTATATCCTGTTTCTTCTCACGCGAATCCTTTTGATTCTGACAATGAGATGGATAGGAAGCAAAAAAATAATAGCTCAAGGGCCTCGTCTGGACCTGCTTCAGATAAACCAGTTTCTAGTACCAACCCTTTTGATGACGATGAAGTAAAAAGAATCTCTTCTTCAACAATGAGAAACAAGTATCAGAATGACTTCCGCCACTCAGGTGGACTGGAGAACCAGTCAGTTCAAGAGTTGGAGAACTATGCTGTTTACAAGGCTGAGGAGACTACAAAGGCTGTCAATGGATGTCTAAAGATTGCTGAGGACATTAGAGAGGATGCTACTACGACTTTGGTTGCATTGCATCAGCAGGGTGAACAAATTACTCGTACCCATGTGGCTGCTGCTGACATTGATTATGATCTCAGCCGGGTTAGTTTCTCATTTTTTGGACCATGATTATCTACTACATTTATATATTTCAGATTTTAATTGTGAAGCATACTGGTATTGTAAATTAAATGTGAGAAAGAGATAATAACAATCTATGATATTGTGGTAAATGCAGCAATTTGCTTCTTATTTAGGAAGAGAATCTTTTTCTGATGGAATTTTAACAAACTTGTGGTAGTGTTAGATATTGTTATTTTTTTAGTTTTACTTAGTTAACATAAATAAATTTATTCTGGGGAATCCCCATTCTCCCCAAGCCCAGCTTCTGAACCATTGATGCTGATGACCTTTGTTCTTGCATGGATCTTACCTAGTTCCATCTCATGTGACATTTGGCCAAGAACCAGTTTCATGACTGGTTTACCTGCTTCACCATGTCAATCATCAGTCCGCAACTGCCACCATTTAGTTGTGCTTTCTTATGCTGACTGCACTTAATTTTGTTTGATCAAAGTAGGAATTTTAAAATATGGAAATTTTATTTTCCCCAACTGAACCATCACTTAAATGTCTCTATGTTACATATTCATATGTCTGTCTTTTCTTTAGTTTCTTTAATAGTAAAATTCGTAATTTGTTTAAAATAGTAGGTGCAAGGTGCAAGCTTCCAATGCTGGCGTTTCTTTTGTTCTTTCACCATTGTTTTTGCTTGTAATATGTTATCTTACTTAGATTTGAGAGTGATTGTTGAGTTTGCAAGCTTATGTAAGGGTCAAAGCATCTTTAAGTAGGATACATGCCATTTAAAAAAATATTTTATGATACTTGTACCTTGCTTTTATTACTTGGACACGACAATCTGATAATATAAGAAATCAAGTGCGTTAAAGTATACTCTCTAAACGTACGGAATAGATGAAATATTATTTTGGACACTCAGCAGTCCTTTTAAAAATCAGACCTGTATGCTCATCTCCATAAAAATAAGATAGTCCATGTCATGGACTTTAAATTAAAAGAGTGGTTCTAGGTTTTATGTGATTTGGAAGTCGTGTTTATGTCTATCTTTATATCAAAAGATTGTGGAGAAAAAAGAGCACAGATATTATGGCATACATATGTTGGTTCTATTAATTGAACCATTATGAAGTTCAATGAAAAACTAAACTTCTTTATGTTTGTCCACTAATTTTTTTTTTAAATCTTGCATTCATATATGTGGCTAAATTCTTTTCATTATCCCACCTCGTGCCCGGTCTCTGAGAACAAACAAAAATCAAGAAATATTTTTTTTAACAGTTCACTTCAGGTCTTGGAAATTTGGAGTGATGTAAACTATATTTGTTGAATATTGTCACAAGTTCTCATGCTTATGCGGTAAGTTATTATGCTTTAGAAAGTACTTAGTATTGCTAGTTTGTTTGGTAACATTGTTACTACAATGATAGTATACTTTGTATGGGCTTTTGATACATTCAACAAGGATAGTTATGCATTCATCAAGAAGAGAAAGACTACTTCAGTATCTTCTGATAATATTCTGAAGTGAATTGAACAATGTAACACTTGTTTAAACGCTTATTGCAGGGCGAGAAGCTTTTGGGAAGTCTTGGCGGAATCTTCTCAAAGACTTGGAAACCTAAGAAGACTCGTCCAATAAGGGGCCCTATTGTAACACGAGGTTAGTTGCTCCATGTGCTTTTCTCAGACTGATCGATATATATCTTCTGAAACAAAAAGCAGTGCTTGGAATTCAAAAAATGGAAAAGAACATTGCTTCAGAAGAAACAGTTTTTTTACCCTGTTGTTTTCCTAATGCAACCTTTGTTTTTGTCTTGTTTTCCATCTCTTGGACACTCAACTGCACAGGTGATGAAGTTGGAAAAAGGGGCGGTCACATAGAACAAAGAGAGAAGTTGGGTTTGACACCTATGCCGAAGGTTAAGTCAAACACACACAATTCGCATCCTGAGCAAACTGAGGCACTTCAAAAAGTTGAGGTCTGTATTACATACTGTTAATTGGTACAGAAGTAAAGTAGTTTTTCTGTTCGGTGTGCAAAGGGGTATTCAGAGTGTAAAGGGAGATGAAAAAATTAAAAAAGAAGTTAATTTGTTAATCTTTTCATCATATGTAAATGCTATATCTAATTTTTCTTTACCCTAAAATCTCTGCTTGAACAACTTCCTTTCTGCTCCCACCAATTCAAATCACCTGTGTCAATTTTGGTGTGCCACTTATGTGATAAACACATTGACAAAATGCCCACTTTTTTATGCAACAAAGAGTCAAAAACCCACTTTTTCAACAACTTTTGTCCACATGTTTTCCGCTTATTGGTGGCACACCAAAAATAGCTCAGGGAAATTAGACTCTTCTCCCACTCCCCAGCCCCAACCACTGTCTTCCTCGGTTCCCGAGATGTGGTTTCTCTTTGTTGATGCTATATCATTTTCTCATTATCACTTTGTTTTCAATTGCAGGTAGAGAAAGCAAAGCAGGATGATGCATTTTCGGACCTAAGTAATCTGTTGGGAGAGCTGAAGGATATGGCTGTTGACATGGGTGTCGAAATCGAGAGGTTGGTTACAGTAAAGTGGGCATTTAAATTTGTTGGAAGAACGATTTTATTCTTCATGCACATGAACCTTACTTGAATGCCAAAGATTGTCTGATAATTTTGATACTGTGTTGTGAATGTTGCAGGCATAACAAAGCTATTGATCATTTGTATGATGATGTTGATGAGCTAGATTACCGTGTCAAAGGCGCCAATCAACGTGGTCATCGTCTTCTTGGAAAGTAGACAACATTGCCCATCAGATTGGGGGAGACTCGGACTACCCTGCTTTTATTTTCTACCTTGATTTGAATATCTTTTTTAAAATGTAATTTTGGATTTTTTGTTTTAAATTCAGCTGTACCTTTATAAGATGTTTAAAGAAATAGCTCAGGCATTTGGTTTGTACTTGGAATTCATGTGTATGATGATGGTGACTGCACCTTGAACATAGGCTGATTGTTCATTAATTTTGGCGCGTTGCTTCAAATTAAGGGAAGGAATACATTGAGAACCTACCTGGAGTAAAATTGTAAAGTCATGACACATGAATTTTTAACAATAATTTACTGAAATGTTAAAAAATAATGTCGATCTACGTAGCATAAATTATTGATTAGGAATAGAATTTGAATTCTCAAATATCATTCATCTCATGAGAAAAACAGCCCCTTTTATCGGTGAAATCGTGAAGGTTATTAGTTTCACGCAAATGAGTGTTTTAATATCATTGTTTTTATCTGAAGTGTTTTAATTCAATAAGTTTAAAAAATATATACTTTAGTTATGTATTTGTGGGTGTAGAAGTTATAATAGTCATATTTTTGAAAATTTAGGATATTATGAATATTTTTTTAAAAATATATAGGGATAAAATGCTCAAATTAGGGACCAAATTGTTTGTTTTATAAAAACTATTGGATCTTCGATATTCTCATCTCTCATTATTTTTTCTTTTTTCAATTTTGATCGTGACACTGATAGAAAAAAATTGTGAATAATTGTTTTGTGGTGTTAGAACACAATTATTTTGTCCATTGTATGATATCTTGATTTAAGTTTTAATTGATTGTTATTTAATCATATGTATAAATCTTGTAGGTTTTTATGTTTTCGTTAGCTTTTTGTGTGTAAAATATGGCATTTGTTTTATTTTACTAAAATATTATGTCGTTTTTTGTGCAAGGTTGGTTACTTCAAATGAGTAAGGTATCCATACATTTTTGGGAACACTGTGATTGAAAGCATATTTTACGCACACCACAAGATTAATTATCGTATTGAGCATTCTGGGTTAAAAGTTGTGGTTTTCGACAAACGACCTAACTTTGTCGCTTGTGTTTTTGACTCATTTTGGGCATGGGTATTTATGGATTTTACTTGACATTTTTGGAAATGAAAAAATCTGTTTTAGCACCTCAACAAGCTCGCCACCACCCTTGCCACCACGTTTGGCAAGGTGGCTAGCGCGGTGGTCGGTCGAGACTCTATAAATAAATATCCCCACTTCTCTTAACTCTTAGACCCATGTTTTAACTGTTAAAACTCTATCAAAATTCATACTTAGATTTATATCTGTTTTTAAAATTGTTTTGGAGAGCTTACTTTAAAGTGTGGGTCATTTAGTGAGTTAAGTTATCAAATCATAATTTGTGTGCGTATGTGGCTTGATAGTGTGTTTCCCGTACACTATTTGATTTCTGTGGAGTATAGTGTGTTCTTTGGTACCCTTGAGATCGAGAGTGATCCTCAAAGTGTCTCATTCTATAGATTTCATGATATTGATCTATGACTACTAATCACACCACATTTGGTACTGTTGACTGTGGAGGATAATGGGGTTTATGTGCCAAACTAGGTCATTGCGAAAGCAGCGTTAAGCAGTTTGGACAGATGTTTCATCTGATAGAGATAATAATGGTTTTATTTCTTTCAAAGTTGTAACTATTTTATTGATTAGTGAATTGTTTCCTGCTGAGTAGTTGCCTTAAGCATCCTGAGGATGTTAACACATAGATACGATATCTATGTAGGTTTATCTTATTACATTGCGTGTTGTGCATGATTTATTGTTGTGTTAGTATAAAATGAGTTTAAGGTGTGTATGTTACAACATATTGTAGCTTAAACTCTAATTAGAAAGCGTTTATTATTTCTTACGTTATGCTTGATATATAATATCTGGTGTTAAAAGTTATCTACTTATCTGATATTAAATTACTTGTGTTTCTATTGATTTTCTATTTTAGTGTTCCTTATTCTATTTGTGCGAGTTAGGGTTGAGTCATTAAGAAGTCTATATCTCCTTACCCTGGTAGTAGTTGTAGACCTTTTCAATTGATATTAGACCAGGTGCACCCTTTTGGGTTTAACCACTCCAATGTTGATTCAATTAACTCACTTTTCACACACATACATTCTCTTTGATGGATTCGAGAGAAGGAGGTAATATAAGTAGACCTTTAATTTTCAATGGGTTAAACTATGCTTACTGGAAATAAAAATGAGAACCTTCTTGTGATAATAAGGAGACCATGTGTGGTTCCTTGTTTAGAATGGATAGATCTACCTAACTAAAGCCCGACCAGATAATACTATTATATTTAAACCAATGATTGAGTGAACTAAGGAAGAATCCAAGGAGACCAAATGGAATAGTAAAAGTTTATATGCTATCATTAGGGATGTGACGCCTAATGAGTATAGAAGGATTCAGAGTTGTACAACTTCTAAACAAGCTTTAGATATTCTTGAGATAATGATGATTCTATGAAAGTAGAGTCATCAATGCACCTTTCTACTTAATATTTGTTCCTTTTATTTAATAAGTAGTAATTTTGAAATTAAAAATATTAAAATAAAAATTTTCTAGTGAAAAATGGTGAAAATA
This sequence comes from Hippophae rhamnoides, assembly GCA_033030585.1. Classification (NCBI taxonomy): domain Eukaryota; kingdom Viridiplantae; phylum Streptophyta; class Magnoliopsida; order Rosales; family Elaeagnaceae; genus Hippophae; species Hippophae rhamnoides. The sequence continues at coordinate 38,601,112 of CM065436.1, forward strand.
TATTTTTCAAAATTTTTTAAAATTTTTTAGAATTTTTATTTTATATGAATTTTTAATGCAATACTAATTAGAATAGGACACTTGGATGCCATGCAAGTAAGGGGAGCCAATTAGAGTGCGCCGCGTGTACCAGGTCATGCAAGCATTGCCACATGTCGACATATCGTTCATTCCGAGTTTTGCCAAGCAATCAATGGTTGTGTCACGCGTCGTCACATGATTCGTCTGTTCGTTCCACTAGGGAACGACATAATTCGAATAAGCAAATAGCAGCATGCCACATGGCATTGACTATAACCAGTCCGCCTTGCCACGCCATATGTCACAATCTCATTGGCTAGAGCTGTTTAATTTTTCTTTCTCATCTCAACTTTTGATCTAAAGTTGATCTAACAGTGTATATTCCATCTGAGCCTAATTTAACCCCCTAATTGCTCCAAAAACCCTAAGGAGTTGAATGTAATATTTTTTGTATCAATTTTAGGTACCAAAAAGAGAGAAAAATACAAAAAAATGTCAAAAGGAGATACAATTTTGGTGAAGATTTAAAAGAAGATAAGTGCTACAATTCAAGAGATTGATTGTATTTTTTTTCTTTTTTCTTTATCAATTTTTATGTCTTTCTTTATGAAAAATATGAGATTTATGAATAAAATCATATCTAGCTAATTTATTAATCCATGGGTCTTATGAATCCTAAATTTTATATATGATGATCTAATATTTTTACCCCAGTTATGATTCTAATTTAATTATATTATTTACTCTAATTTTTATGCTATTAATTGTTTGGCCAACAATTGATCTATAGAAGCAATTAAATAGATTTTAGAGAATTATTTAATTATTTGTCTTAATTAAATAACATACATAGTTCCTTAGATAGAGATGTATGATTCTTATGTATGTGATCCATAATTGATAAATTTAAAGAGTAGCATGCAATTTAATTGACATAAAAGTGTTATTAGATTAATTAATATATGTTGTGTAATTTACTTGAGAAAGTAATACATGTTATGTTAGATTCATTTGATCATGTAATTGATTGGTGATTATATTGGAGGGATTTTAGTGATTCATATGTAGAAAATTTTGGAATTAAGTATTCCTAGATATTTTCTCATATATCTTCTTAGCTACAAATTTTGAGTTAATTAATTATTTCTATTTATTTTTAATTATTTTAACTTTGCTTTCTCAAACACAAAAAAAAAATTGATCTTTACTTTTTAGTTTCTAATAACATAATCTCTTTGGGAATGATCTTTTCTTATCATTATATTACTTATTTGTGATACATATACTTGCATACTCATTTGCACATAATTCATGTCAATCATATAACTCATGAAGGTACATTAGTAGTTAAGAGATCTAGAATGCTAAAGTTGAATATAAACTTTGAACTATGCATTATGCAAGAATATGAGACTTTTGATAAATTTTATGCACAATTCTCCAACATTCTCAATTGTTTTTACAATCTTGGTAGACCTATTAGTGAAAAAAAAACAAATCAAAAAGATAATTGCCAGGTTACCTTATAGGTTTTAAGCTATAGTTATAGTGCTTGAATCAATGTACAAATCAGGTGAGCTCACAGTGAATGAACTAGTTGGTGACATGCAAGTCTTTAAATTGCATCACCCTTTGCCAAGATTAAAGAAAATTGCTTTAGAAAAGGGAAAAAGCTTAGCCTTTAAGACAACCAAAGAAAGTGAATCAAGCATAGATGTGTGTACCATAGGTGCTGGTAATGATGATTCTGATTCTAAGGAGAAGGAAATGGCCTTCCTTGCCCAAAGATTCACCAGATTCTTTAGAAAGAAGAAACCTTCATATGGGATTACTGGAAGAGATACTTCAAGTTCCAAAGTCTTAAAATCTACTAAAGTTGATGAATACTTAGAAAATGAATTTGAAAAGCCAAGAAAAAGACACTTGAATAAAATCAAATGCCGCAAATGTGGAAGGCCAAGTCATATTGTTGTAAAGTGTTTGCAGAAACCAAATCGCATGAACAAGCGTGCTATGAAATCTAAGGTTATTGTTTTGGATAGTACCAGTAGTGATGATGATGATCACACTAATTTTCTCGCCTTCATTGCCTCTAGTAGTGTTGTTGATCCTCCTGCTACTGCTTCAGATGTTCAAAGGGTGACAACTGAAGCTGATGATGAACAAGATGAATTGCTTGATTCATTCAATGTGCTTCTTTTGGAGCATATCAAGTCTAAAAGGCAAAGGAAAAGTCTTTGGAAAGCCATGATAAAAAAGAGTGCGAGATATGCATATTGAAGAAAAATATGGAGGAAAAGAAGTTCTCTATTGATGGTTAACAACTTGATCTCACCAAAAAATGTAAGGTTATTCAAACGAGATATTCAAATTTTCCTGAGAAATTTAATGCAAATCATGAAAATGTAAAGAAGCTTGAGGAAAAAATGAAGGTTCCTATCTCTTGTAAAGTTACATAGCTATTTGTTAACCCTAAACTCTCGCCTGATCAAAATTTTGAGATTAAAGAATTGAAGAAATATATTATAGTTCTTGAGAGTACAAAGGAATATATGGCATATTCTCTTACTAAAAAGAAAACTGAGATTGACCAATGGATTCTAAACAATTCTGCAGCTTATCTTGTATCATTTCTCAAAGAAAAGGATGATTTGATTATTGCCTTAAAGGAAAAACTCAGAATTATTGAACAAAATGGTGACTAACTCTAAGAACATAAATGAAATCCTCAACAACATAAAGATGTTTAGGGAAAAGCATGGTATTAATTACAGTGAAGAGGTTTCAACATCTAAGGTTAGTTATACTAAATTTGTTAAAGCTTTCGATCAAGATCCAAAGGCGAAGTCTACTCCTATCGACCCTAGAGGTAAGCTTGCTTGCTTGAGAAACTTAATGCAAAACATTAAAAGGTGAAGACCCTTGAGGAAAAAATGAAGGTTCCTATCTCTAGTAAAGTCATATAGCTATTTGTTAACCTTGATCTTTCTCCTTATTAGACTTCACGTCACTCTAGTGGTGGTCTATTTTATCTACCTACTCTGGTTCTTACTTGTCACCATTATGGTGAACTTGGGCATTTAAGACCACACTGTGGGAAATTGACCACTCATCCTCGTGTGAAAGTAAATGTGAGTAATTCCTCGTCTTTTCCTCCACGTACTACTTCTTGGAGTCAAGGACCTAGATTATCTAAACTTTACTATTTATGTTTGTTATCTATGTGGCACTGCTGCCAATCTTATTAGGTAGTGTTCTAGATATATAAGAAGTATTACTTGGGATACTTTACCTCATTCATCCCCATCCTCTATGATGGTCTGTAGCTATTGTGGTTCATCTTACCATCTCCAAGTAGGTTGCATTATACACTTGAGACATATTGTGGAAAGAATTAAGTCTGCTTTTAAAAGTCCACCTAGTCCAGTCTATATGGGTAACTTTACAGGATTTTCAAGAAATAATAATTAAAAAAACCTTGAGTGCCACATATTCTGCACGCTCACACGACATAAAGACTATTTCCTGAATCAGTTGCCCCTCACAAATACTTTAAACGGAGGGATGTTATTTGATCACTATTTTCGGGTGATCTATTTAGGATTGAACTATTCATTTCTTTTCTCTCTTATGTTTTTAGTCTTTCTTTGTGTGTCTTTTTTGTTGTATTCCCTGAGAGTATGTATGACTAAATTCTTATGTTGAATTTAAAAAGAACTTTTCTTTATACATATGCAATAACATGGTGAATTTGTATGGTTATTTTGAGAAGTTTGTATGGATTTCTTGTTATGATTATTTATATGTCTCTAACAAGCTCTTAAATCCACTCTAGTGTCTCTTGAGGCAAAATCCTAGGTTCTTCTTGTATAGAAAGAGGATTTAGGTCTTTCAATCATTTCATCCTTTCTTACCACCAATGTTTTCTTATCCTTAGTTTTCCCTCTTGAGCCTTTATGTTAGCCCTTCATTTTTTTTTTGCATCTACTAGCTTAGCACAAATGATAAATCTTACTTACCTTGCCCACCTTCTGTTGAGTTTCAAGTGTGTTATTTATTGAATTCATATGATTTTGGATTGTCTACTTTATCCTCATGTTTAAAGGGAAAAAAGGAAAAAAAAAGAGTGCTATCAATGAATGAATGTTAAGATGTGAAAGAAAGAGATCCTATGTTTGGGAATTTAAGTGTATGAAAATTGAAAATTGAAAAGTAAAAGAAAAAGAACCTAAGTTTAAAGGTTTACTACATATGGTTGTGAATTCATTGCTTAAAGTGTATGTTTTGATCATCTAAAGGTGCGCTTAAGCTTATAAATGTCTATTCTCATCTAAAAAACTTCGGCCTATCATTTAAAACTTTGAAATACCTTTTGATTTCATCTTGGTTGGCACCTATATTAATAGAGAGAGAGGCTAAAAGTGTACTTATGAAGTTTGGTTTATTGAGTCTATATTTTTATTTGTTGGGTTCATAGAAGCATATCTTGATGTCATATAGAGTAAACAAGTTTAGCATAACACATACAATGCATATCTTCAAAAATTTAGTCATACTCTTAAATGAATGCTTTATGGATTAATTTTCATGTGGATGTTTACATTGTATGTATCAGTTTCTTTTTCTAAATTGTGTGGTCTCATTTTAACCCCACCTCTCCATATGTTCTCCATATGCTCACTATGACCTTACCAAATAGCTCGCCAAATACTCCAACAAGTTGGATGGTGAGGTATGTAACAAGGTACCCGTTTTTCTATATATAGAAACCCCTAGTGCCCACTTTACTCTCACCTCTGAATAGTTTCATTCTCTTCTTATTTTACTAGTATATCCAATCTTTTAATTGTTGCCATATATGGCCCCAAAGCATACTAGAAGAAATAAGAAGTCAAAGCAACCTAAGCCTACCAATCCTTCTTATAGTGCGCCCATTTTGGTAGAGCATCCTGTTAATATTCATGAGTATCTTGATATTGAGCAAATGTTTGCTTACTATTTCTAGCCTTCACTCTATTCTTTAAATTATTCCTATAATGATGAGTTTGTTAGGGAATTGTATGTTTCCCTTCCTCGTGTCTCTACTACTAATTTATCTACCTCTTTTATTCACAAAAGACATAGAGTTACCTTTTCCTGAGATGATATTCGTAATTTATTATCTCTTCCTGATGATTAGTTTTTGACATTCCCTATCATCACATTTGAATTTGAAAATATTGGTGCCACATATCTCTTTTAATTTAATAGTATGAATGCTCGCAACACTATTAAGATGTAAAATCAGTTGGCTAAGCCAAACCACACGTATGTTAGTAATGCCCTTGTTGTTAACTCTTTTTCCCTTGGTTCTTCTCTTAATATTATCATAAGTGTCGTTATTCATCACCATTCCCATCTTCATACTATCCTTTTGTGTCGAGGACATTTCTTCTATGCTATTCTAAACAGTAATAATATATATCTTACTAGTATGATCCATACAACTATCATTTTTTTGTATCATCGCTCTTTTTTCATCTACGCTCCACTATCCATATTTGATTTCTAGGTGGATTCCATTATTTTTCATAACATTTTTTTAACTGTTTTGAGAAGGCTTGTTCTCACACACATTGTTATTTTTAACAGTCAGTCTCGATATACTCCTGCTACCCTTTCTTCCTCATCTTTCATGAACACTACTCAGTCTACTCATTATGAATAGAATCCTATCTCTTCTACTCTTTCCATGTTTGTCTCTATAGATGCAAAATCCACCCATCTTTTGTCTATTGTTGTTCAGGAGTTATAAACATTGAAAAGGAATGTCTTTGATATGCATCATTTTCAAGCTTTTTCTCAAGGTGTTGCGACTTCTTATCGTCCTATTGTACCCTTTTTTCATGGTTCAGCTATTTCTTCTATCTTTGTCAGACCTTGACCTACCCTTAATAGACCTCATAGCTCTAGTGTTTCATCCCATGCATCTTTGTTCAACATATTTACTATGTATGGTAGAGATGAGTTCAATTTTCCCTTTGAGACTGACACTCTTTTGATCAGTTTTCTAATAAATTTCTTAACCTACAAACTTTTGCACCACCACCTATTGCCTCTTCTAATGCTGGATAGTATTCTAATAGTGGTTTTTTAAGGAGATAATGATATTAAAGAAGGAGATAGAGAGTTTTGATCTCATTTATGTCTTTTTACTTTCATTTATTTCCTATTGCTTTAGTTCATTTCTGACTTATCTTTGTAAAATAAAGTTTGTTTAATGATTATGAGTTTAATGTTGTTGTTTTCATCTATGACTGGTTTTATTTTCCTTATTAGAATTATTACATAGTTGTATCCCTTCTATCCTTTATATAGGGGTGTTCCTTTGAATTTTCAATGTCAAAAGGGTAGAGAAGTTTATGTGCACAACTATATGTTTATTGCCATGTTGTGTACTGTATGTGTTGTGAGTGTAGGATTCCACTACACATTATGGTTTTACTTGTATACATTTAAAGGGAGTGTTGTATGAAATCAGTGGGAGTTGTGTACTTCTAGTGTGTTATTTGCCTATCAGTGTTCACCTATGTAGAGGTAACATGATAGTATATAGTTTAACTACATGCTATTTCTGCATGATATAGTTATGAACGATATTTCTACATGATATAGTCGTGGAGTGTGTGTTTGTTTCATGTGTGCAGGTTACAAGTGTAAAGTGAAGTCTTCGAGCTTCATATCTATTTTTGTGTAGTGGTGTTGAGACCCTTGTGTTTTAAAGTGACATAGTGGATGAGTTGATACATAAAGATGGATGAAGCACGCAAGATGGATGCACTTCATATAGGTATATGTTTGTGTTTAATTGTGCATCGATGTTTTGTTAATTGGAAAAGAACATCTTTAGGTCATCTTTATGATCATCTTATGATAGATGTATATCTGTATGTAGTAGTGCAAGTATTATGTTGTCCTCTATATAGGTTGATTATTGTAGATCTGTAATGCACACAAGCATATTTCTAGGAACATTGTAATTAAAAGCATGTTTTACACAGACCACGGGTTTGGTTGATGTAGTATGTTTACAATTTAAGAGTTATGATTATTGGAAAGTAAGTGTACGAGTGAGCCAACGTTGTCACTCATGTTTTTGTTTTGTTTCGAGTGCGGATATATGTGAATTTTACTCGATATTTTGGAAATGAAAAATTATATTTTTAGCACCTCACCAACAAGCTCACCACCACCCTTTCCACCACGTTTGGCAAGGTGACCAATCAAGACTATAAATATCTCCCACTTCCCTCAACTATTCACTTATGTTTTTTGTGCTAAAACTCTGTCAAAATTTATATTGAGATTTATATATATTTTTGAAATCATTTTGAAAAGCTTACTTTAGAGTGTGAGTCATTCAATGAGTTTAGTTATCAAATTGTAGTTTGTATATGTATGTGATTTGACAATGTGTCTACCATACACGATTTGAGTTCTGTGGAGGATAGTGTGTCCTTTGGTATCCTTGAGATAGAGAGTAATTCTTAAGGTGTCTCATTCTATATATTTCACAATACTAATTTGTGGCTACTAATCACATCAAATTTGCTAGTGTTGGTGGTGGAGGATAGACAGGTTCGTGTGTTGAACTAGATCGTTATGGAAGTAGCAAGAAAAAGTAGTAAAAGGAAATTCGGACAGTGGTCTCAACTGATAGAGGTACTAATGGTTTTATTTCTTTTATAGTTATAATTGTTTTAGTGATTTGTGAATTGTTTGCTGCTGAGCGGTTGCCTTAAGCAATCCGAGAATATTACCACATAGGTACGTTCTTTATATAGATTTTTCTCGTTATATTACTTATTGTGCATGAACCATTATTGTGTTAGTATAATTTGAGTTTAAGGTGTGTATGTTATAACATATTGTAGCTTAAACTCTGATTAGAAAACATTTCTTGTTTCCTGTTTTCTGCTTCATATACAATATTTGTTACTAAAAGTTATTTGCTTATTTGATATTGTATTACTTGTGTTTCTATTACTTTTTCTTGTTTTAATATTCCCTATTTTGTTTGTGCGAGTAAGAGTTGAGTCGTTAAAGAGCTTGTATCACCTTACTTTGATAGTGTATCAAGTCATGGACTCTTTCAATACGTTTATTCTAAAAATAATACTTAAATTTTATACTTATTTTTATAATAATTTAATCATATTGTTATAAAAAAGTGATCACACTAATAAAAAATCATTTTTAATGTTTTTATTTCATGTGCATGTTATATAGGGATAATATCAATAATACCCTTAAGGTAATGTTTTTATTTTATGTAGGTATTAACGGGGATAATATCAATAATACTCCTAAGGTTTGAAGTTACAAATACCTTTAAGGTTTTAAAAATATCATAAAATACTTCCAACTTAATGAAAGTTAATAGTAATATTTTATACATTATCTAAAAAAATAGAAGAAATAATAGAAAATCAAGAAATAATAAAAATAAAAACATAAGATATCTAATGATGTTTTTTTTATAAGAAATGATAATTAGTACAAATAATTGAAGAAACACAAAAAAAATTAAGGAAGAAGATGGATTCAAAGATTCATCATTTTCTAGAATAATGAAAATATTTCTGAGGAAATATATAATTTATTATGGAATATGCAATAAAAAATGAATATTAATATTACATATGCAAAAGGAAAATATAATATATCATTAATTTACAAAGAAACTATTATGGATAAACTATCAAAAATCAATGAGAATGATAATAGAAAATTTTGATACATACATTTAGGAGGAATCCAAATATTAATAATACACATTTTAGAAATAGAATTGAAATACCAATAAAACTAGCACCGCTAGACAATAGAATAATAAATAAAAAATATGTTGTATTAGGAATAAACCATGAAAATCTAGAATATCATAAATTAAAATTCACAACATATCCTAGGTTTGTCATTAATATTAATGATAAAAACTTAAACTAAATATTAAGTTTAGTATATAAATTTGAAAGAGAAGATTTAATGAAAGAAAAAAATTATATATTTTTAGTAAATTACATAGTAGAATATTCATTAACAAACAACCATAATATTTCAATATATGGCCAAAATGAATTCATATAATTAGATAAAACTTTCCAAGAAATTGGATAAATAATAAAACCAAAAATATTAGCAATCTTTAAAATACCTGAAGAATGAAGAAAAAAATCTATAGTTCTAACATAATGGGTAAGTTTGTTAACATTAACAGATGAGGAGTTAAGAAAATATTATGAAGAAAAATATGTTCTAATAAAGAAGAAGATGATATGACAATAATCAATTAAACAAATTCTGAACTATAAAATTTTAAAATTATTATAGAAAGAAACATAGTAACACTCTTATAACTCAAGGAAAAGCTTCTAATCCTCACAAAAAAGAAAGGAATAGGCAAAGACTGTATGAAGCTAATCCTCTAGATAGGGCAACAACTAAAATTAAAAGAAGGATTATATTAGAGTATTAGAGGATCTTTACTACCAGAATTCAAACTTCACGAAAATAATAATAAAACTAACTAACTAGACCTAGATTATATTAGGGATATAAAAAGATATTAGATGAATGAGCTAATGCAATGAGCGTACTAATACAAACATTTAAAACTAATAGTATAAAACTATCAATCTGTAGAGTATTATTAAACCATAAAATGACTAAAAATATTAAAGTATAGTTTAATAATCTACCAAAAGATATACATCTTAGGAACAAGGAGATTTTTGCAACAGGAAGACAATATTTAGATAAAATAGTAAATAAAATATATAAAGTGTTCATAGGAGAAGATAAATGAAAACATTACTGAAACAAGTGAACTAGGAATAAATAAGGTCTAAATAGATTTAGAAAATATGAAAATATGTGATATGTGTTACATAGATTCTTTTATGTGTGAATATGAAATGTATTATCACAAGACACCTAAAATTAAACAATAATAATTTAAGAAAATATTTTATCAAAAGTTACCATGAATTCTATATAAAACTCTTGGAGAAAATTTGAAAAATAGAAGTACTTTAGGAGGAAGAATAAAATAACTAAAAGGTTCAATAATTTTACAATGGTGAACAAGAAGTGAATATAGTTATGTTAGAAGAAATTATAAAATATGTCGTGATAGTAAGAATTTTCAGATGCAAGGACAGTATGTATGTAATATAAAGTCTTACAATTAAAAGTATAAAAAATGTTAAATGTTCAAGAAATATAAATCCAAAAAACAAGACTTTTCTAAATATAAGAAAAGATATATTAGGAACTTTATGAGATAAAATTATTGTCCATCAGGCGAGAAAACTTACAGATGTTGGATATGTGATAAAAAAGGTCATTATGTTAATGAATGTCCTAATAGGTTAACTCATAAAAAAAATATAAGAAAAATTTAAAGATATTAGAAAAAGCCTATAAGATGGAATTAGAACATATAAAATAATATATATTGATGAAACATAATCAATATATTTAATGAGTTAAACTGAAGAATAAATCGATTCAAAGGAAATATATGATGATAAATGATCTATAAAGCAAACTAATCCTATTAGTACTTATATAAAAATATGTTGAAAATTTAAGATATATATATATATATATATAGTGGAGTCAATTAGTGTGTATCAAACAAATATTTATTTCTATAAGAACTTTGGATTATAAACCTAAATGACTTTATAGTAAGAATAACAAATAATACAACAATTAACCTTAATAAGGTTATAAAAGATATTGATATTATAATAGAAGGAGAAGAGTTTCATATTCATAATATATATCAATAGAAACATGAGTAGATTTCTTGATAGGAAATAACTACTTAAATCTATATAAACCATTTACTTGATATATAGTTATGATAAGTATAACAACATTATAAACAATATATATATTTCAAATGTTAGAAATGCCAAAAATGTGTCATAAAATAATTACTAGAAACCATTTTTAGAAAATATAATACAGGAAGAAAAATTACTAGATAAAGATAATCCAGAGTTTAATAATTAGGAAAATCCTTTCTTAAAAGAAATACAAGAAGATAAGAGGTTACTAGAAATAAAAAAATTACTTAAGACAGTAAGCTCATAAAATCTTTTATATCTAAATATTAATAAACTTAAATATGTAAGAAGTATAAAATGAAAAGACCCTAATAAGGCTATAAGAGTAAAACTTATGGTCTATACTCCAAAAGATTTAAAAGAGTTTAATAAACGAATTCAAAAACTTTTGAAACTAGGAGTAATTAAACCAAACATGAGTTCACACTCAAGCTTAACATTTTTGGTAGAAAAAGAAGCTTAGAAAAGACGAAGAAGTCAAAGAATGATGATAAATTTTAAATCACTGAATAAAGAAACAATAGACGATTGATACTATCACTAAAAAAGAAGAGTTATTGGCCTTAGTCAAAAAAAAATATTTTCCTAGTTTTGATTGCACGAGTGAATTTTGATAAAACAAATTAAATAAAGAATATCAACTATTAACAGTCTTTAGATGTCCACAAGGATAATAACAATGGACTATTGTATCATTTGGATTAAATTAGGCACCAAAAATATTGTAAAGATATATGGACAATATTTTTAAAGAATATCATTCCTTTTATTGTGTTTATATTGATGATATATTAGTCTTTATTGATGATATCAACCAACATTATCTTGAAATATTAAAAATCCTAACAAAATGTAAGAAATAATAAATAATATCATTTGAGAAAAAGGCGGTATTAACTCAATAAAAGATTAAGTATTTATAATTTGAAATAAAAGATGAAAAAGCACCACTTTCAACCTTATGTACTAAATAATATACAAAGATTTTCTAATGTCATCACTGATAGAAACCAATTACAAAGGTTTTTAAGATGTTTAACATATACGAAAGCATATATTAGAAAATTAACATAAATGAGAAAACCTTTGAAAGTAAAACTTAAGAAAGATTATGTTTGGAAATGGACTTATCAATATATTCAATACATGGAAATGGCAAAAACACAAATAAAAAATTTACCAATACTTTACCATCCAGGAGCATATGATAAAATAAAAATAAAAACAGATGTTTCACATGAATATTGGGGAGCCATATTAAAAGTAATAGAAGATCATAAGGATAAATATATGTGTAGGTTTACATCATGAGATTTTCAAGAATTTGAACTAAATTATCATAGTAATGAAAAAAGAATATTTAGGTGTAAAAAAGGTAATAAAAAAGTTTGTTATATATGTAATATCCTCAAGATTTATTGTTAGAATATACAATAATGCTTTAGATATTTCTTGAGAACTAATATTACAAGAGATTGCAAACATGGATGATTAATCAAATGGTAGTGGTGGTTCAACCATTACAACAACATTCAAATAAAAATTTAAACCACATTAATATTAAAAAAATTAAAATACTTTATAAACCTACATGCATGAATTCTAATACACACATATAAATAAAATAAACAACATTATATGAAAATATGCTTAAATAACTGATGACTTGCATAATTTGACATAATTTATCACTTCTAAACTTTAAATTTTAGTCTAATTTTATTTATTTTTATTAATTTTATACTTCATTATTATTATTTAAATTTTATTGTAGATTTGAAGACAATAAAGATCCAAAATTTTAGAAGCATATCATCTAAAGATTCTTAAATTTAAATTAATATTTATTTAAATCAGACTTAAATTAATATATATAAAGAAAAGAAAATAGGAGAGGGTTTGGTATATATATAAATGAAGGATAGATAGAAGCGATCCGTGAGAGGACAAAAAAAATAAAAAAAAGGAAAGCAAAAGAACAAGAATAGAAAAGAAAAGGAATAAAGCGCCACCAGATTGAAAAAAAAAAGAAAAGAAATAAAGACACAAGCTGACACAAAGAAGATTGGAGCACAATAGGGAAGCATGAAAGTATATTCTTTTTGCTATTTAGTTTTCTTTCAATTCCTCTTAGAAAATTATGATAAATTTGTTTATATTAAATTTAATTTTTAGCATGAATTATTTTTATTTATTCTAGGAAAAATATGTAATTTAATTCCAAACTACACTTGATTTTCTATGTTAATTTGAATTATTTCTCTTCATATTTTTCTTATTTATTCTAAGTTTAATGATTCTAATTAACTGACCATTAATTAGATGATTTACTATCGAAAGAGGGAATTATATGATAGATTTAGAATATTTCAACATAGGTAAATATAGAAATCGAAAGACTTATATGAATTTGCGTAGTATTAAAATCATTGGTCTTAATGGTTTCTTGTTTTATTAAATTGCACTCTTGTGTAAATTTATGGATAAGAATGTTTCTAATTGACTATCAAAAAATGCTTTTAGATATTTTTTGAAGATTGCTTACAAATAGAGAAAATGAAATTCAATTAGCTAGATGAGTAAGGCATAGTGAGGGATTAGATAAAATCGATTTCCTAAAATTTTTCTGCCCATTAATTTGATTTTCGAACATCTTTATTTCTTTTTTCATATTTTCTTTAAAATGATTTTATTTTAAATTTCAACTACAACAACCTTAGTGATTTTTCTAGATAAAATTCAGATTAGTATAATTTTGGTATTTGAAAAAAGTAAGTTACCAATCCCTGAGGACGATAATTTTCTTATCACTTTATTATAAAACTACGATACTATGCATTTGTAGTTTTGTACCGATCAAGTTTTTGGCGCCATTGTCGGGGATTTATTTTTTCTTATTTTTTCCAATATTGATACAAAATAATCTTGGTTTTAATTTAGAATTATATTTTTATTTTTATTTTTATTTTTTTAGGTGTGTTTTTGACGTTGAATGTGCCATGCTAGAACTAGAAAGATTATTCATTTTAATCTGGAGATTGAAAGAACCTTTAGATCATGAAGAAAGAAGAAAGTACTAGCCATGGTTGAAGGATAACAAAATGCACTGTCACATACCTTGAAGGATTATGTAAGGTCAATTGTGAATGAAAATTACTCAGGTGTAAGACGCCAGACTATTAATGCCAATAATTTTGAGCTCAAACCAGTGTTGATCAACATGGTGCAACAAGCCCAAATTAGCATATCGCCACTTGATGATCCCAATATTCATTTGGAAATGTTTTTGGAGATTTGTGACACTATAAAGATGAATGGTATTACTGAAGACACCATTAGACCGAAATTGTTTCATTTTTCATTGAGGGATAAGATTAAAGATTGGCTACAATCTCTACAGCCGAGAAGCATCACTAGTTGGCAAGACATGGTAGAAAAGTTTCTTACTAAATTCTTTCCACTTGTAAAAATAGCCCAACTCAAGGGTGAGATTGGTCAATTTAAACAAAATGATTTTGAGACACTCTATGAAGCATGTGAATGGTATAAAGATATGATTCAGTTTTGCCCTCAGCATGGATTGCCAGATTGGTTGCAAGTTTAGATGTTTTATAATGGGTTAAATGTGAAAATTAGAACCATAGTTGATGTTGCTTCTGGTGGAAATTTGATGTCAAAGATAGCTGAAAGTGCTACTTCTCTTTCGAAAGAAATGGCCTCTAACAACTATCAATGGCCAACTAAAAGATCTATTGATAATAAAATTGCTAAGATTCATGAATTGGAGTTGTTTGGTGCCTTTTTAGCTTAAGTAGCTTCTTTATCTCATCAGATTTTACCTTTGACAACCCAAAGAATACCACAAAGTGTAGAATATGTTGAAACATCAAGTATGATTGTTTTGATGAATAAAGCAAGTCAAGAACAGGTTCAATACATCAACAATTGGAAATATAATTATTGTGGTAATCCTATGCCAAATTACTATCATCTAGAGCTTCGAAATCATGAGAATTTTTCTTATGGAAACATAAAGAATGTGCTACAACCTCATCCAGGGTTCGATAGTCAACCAAGTGAAAAGAAGATGTCACTTGAGGATGCCATGGTTTCCTTTGTTGTGGAGATCAAAGCAAGGTTTAAAAAGAGTGATTCACGAATGGATAACATTAAGACTCATTTTAACAATATAGGAGCCACTATGAAAAATCTTGAAGTGCAAATTGGGCAACTAGCCACAACCATCAATGCTCAACAAAGAGGAACTTTTCCTAGTAATATAGAAATGAATCTAAAGGAATAATGTAAGGCCATTACACTTAGAAGTGGAAGATAAATTGAGAGGTCACCATAAAAGGAAACTGAGTCCACCCCTATAGCTCCAAAAAATGGCCAAAGTAATAATGAAGTAGAAGAAGATGAGATTGTTGATGATACGCTAAGAGAGAATGACATTCCTCTATCAATTTTATTTCCTGACAATTCTCCTATTCTCTCTACTCCACTTCCTTACCCTCAACACTTTCAAAAACAAAAATTAGATAATAAATTTTCTAAGTTTTTGGATATTTTAAAGAAAATTTACATAAATATTCCTTTTGTAGATGCCTTGGAATAGATTAAAAATTCCTAAAGGATATCATTTCCTAGAAGAGAAGGTTGGAAGAATTCGAAACAGTGAAGCTTTCTTAAGAATGTAGTGTCATTCTTTAAAAGAAATTACCTCAAAAAATAAAAGATCGAGGGAGTTTCACTTTGCCTTGCACTATTGAAAATTCATTTTTTGATAAAGTTCTATGTGATCTTGGTGCTAGCATTAATATTATGTCACTGTGTGTTTATAGGAAATTAGAACATAGAGAGATGAAATAGACAATAATTTCTTTGTAACTAGAAAATCAGACCATCATGTATCCACAAGGAATCATATAAGATGTAGTGGTAAAGGTGGATAAATTTATTTTTCCTATTGATTTTGTGGTGTTAGATATGGATGAAGACCAAGATGTCCTACTAATTCTTGGCCAATCATTCTTGGCTACATGAAGGGATTTTTAGGATGTTCAAAAGGGTGAGTTAACATTGAGAGTGACAAGGAAGAAGTTACTTTCAACATCTATGAAGCCATGAGATTTCCAAATGATCTAACCACTTGATTTCAGGTAGATATCTTTGAACAATGTGAAGTAGAAGCCTTTCAAGAAGATATGTCGATTGATTACCTAGAAAGATGTATCACCACTTCATCTCATGCCTATAATTTCAATAACTCTGCTATTTATGAATCTAATTTACCTTTTGTTAATGAAGAATTTATCCACTATATATTTGTCTTGGAAGAATTGTAGCATGTTACATCATTTAGTAAAGAAATGGAAAGGCTAGAGCCAATGGTAGTAAAGATAGATTTTATAATCTCTACAAAAAAGTGTAGCAAACTACAACTCTAAAGTTGAAGCAATTGCCTCAGAATATTTGCTATGCATTCTTGGGTGATAGTGAGATTTTTCCAGTGATTATTATGGCATCACAGATAACTGTATATTATACAGTTATTTTATCCATTTTAATAATTATAATTGCTATATTCTTAATATTTTTATTTAATTTTAATTTATTGAATTAAAAGAGTGCTTAAATGAAAATATAAAAAGTTTAAAATATAATTTGAATTAGAAAGGGCTTGATTGTAATTAACAAAAGTTTAAAAGTTAATTTGAATTAAATTGGAGGGCTAAAATGCAATTAAAGAAAATTTGTTTTTTCTATGGAGGAAGAGGACCACGCGTGCCCACTTTCAACATGCAACACGCACCGTCTGATCAGGCAATCAATGGTGAGGATCACACACATGTAATATAGATGCGACACAGGTGATTGGACACGTTTTTCTAGATTACAAGCTGTACGGAGTGATGAGTGGGGCCCACATGTCGCTTAGGCTATGGTGTAGGGTGGGACCCACGTGTCTGCATAAGAACCCTTCCCCTGCGATGCGTTCCATGTAAACTACGTGCATCCTCCCATTCATCGAGAAAGAAGAGGCCACGTGTCTAGATTAATCTTCCAGAAAATCTGATGACGACAGGTAGCATGCGTTTGGTAAAATGAAAACGCACAAACGATGCCCACTTTCCAGCTCATTCTGCATCACCCACTTGTTTGTTGCAAGATAAAATCCTGTGCAATGCGTTCCATGTGAACCTCGTACGCCCTCCTGTTCCACCAAATACGAAGCGGCCACATGTCTCCTTATCCTTCCAGCCAATCATATGGCGACACGTGGCATTTGTTTTGTGAAATAAAAAACGTAGAAATGACCCCCTCTTCTAGCTGATAATTTATTGTCTCCACACGTGTTTGCTTTTTATTATTTTCCTTGTATTTTTTCTCCCACTACATGCATTTTGAAAAAAAAAGTAATTGTTTGGGGTGATATAATTTAGACGAAAGGAAAGATGTTTTGTGAGTTTTAGTTTTTCATTTTTCCAATTCACTTTAATTTTTTTTAGCTTCTTCTCTTTGTGTTCTCTACAACACCCAGAAACTTTTCTTTAACTGTTTATGCTGTTATTTTGTTAGGAAATAGAGAGAAAGAAGATACCGAAGAAGAAGAAAAAGGAATAAATTTATTTTTCATTGAGGAATCGTGAAAGAGTTTCTCTTAATCTTTTTTTTTAATTTTATTTCTCTGAAATGTGTGATTATTGTTGTATTGTAATTTTAATTTCTGCTATGAACTAATTTATTTGTTCTAGGGTTGCAATGTAGCTTAAATTATGAAACTTGAATTAATTATTTTTCAATGATTTATGGAACGGTTTTAAGTTGTTTTTTTATCTGTACTTAATGCTTTTTATTATTGGAAGATTAATTAATTGATCTATGACACTTAAATAAACTTGAAAAGGCATTTTTGTATGTGTTCTCGTGATAAAATAACATATATATATATAAGGGATATGAATATACCTTTATTGTACGTGTAACTATTTGAGAACTTAGAACTTAATAAATCTGGGCAAATATAATTCTCATAGGAATATAGTGAATTATTTTAGTCTATATGGAGCTCGGAAGAGATATATGGATAAATTAGGAGTTCTTGGTTAACAACTTAAAATACAATAACATAAATCAAGAGAAAATAATATGATTCAAGTGGATTAATTTGGTGAAACTACAATCCTAGAATATTCTTATAAACTGTTATAAAAATTAGTTAGTCAAACTGCATCAAACTATCAACTTTTTGGATAGAATCAAGTTGAAATAATTTTAGTAATTAACGAACACTAGTAACAAATCTCCATGAAAACGATATTTTACTTATCATATTATTACTTGTGATCGTGTATACTTGCACGATTTTATGTTCTCCAAAAGAGACAACAATCACTTACACCTAAAGAAGAGGAAAGTTACTATGTATGTTAAGGGAGTATAGAACAACCTTAGGATGGACTATCTCTAACATAAAAGGTATAGGTCCATCCATTTTCATGCATAAGATTCTAATGGAGGATCCTTACAAACCATAAATTGAGCCCTAAAGAAGATTAAATCCAGCGATGAAGGAAGTTATGAGAGTTGAAATTTAAAAGCTCTTCAATTCTAGAATTATTTATGCTATTTTAGATAGCTCGTGGGTAAGTCTAGTGCATATTGTACGAAAAAAGGGTGGAATAATGGTGGTGAAAAATGACAACAATGAGCTTATTCCTACAAGAACAATCACGAGTTGATGTGTATGTATAAATTACCGCAAGTTGAACAAAGCAACAAGGAAGGATCATTTTCCACTTTCATTCATTGATCAAATGTTAGATTGATTGGATGGATATCCTTATTATAGCTTTTGAGATGCTTATTCGGGGTATAACTAGATTTCTATAGCTCCCAAAGATCAAGAGAAAACTACATTTAGATATCCCTACGAAACATTTTCTTTTAGAAGGATGCCATTTGGATTATGCAATGCGCAAGCAACATTTCAACGTTGCATAATGGATATCTTTTTTGATATGGTGGAAGATATAATGGAAATTCTTATGGATGAATTTTCGGTTGGAAACATATGTCATCTCCCTATTAAGTTAGAACATAAATCTTATTGGGCCATAAAGAAGTTTAATTTTTATTTGAAGGCAACAACAGAAAATCAAATTCTTCAATTGAATGAAATGGATGAGTTTTAGAATGATTTTTATGAAAATGCAAAGATCAACAAAGAATGGACAAAGAAGTGGCATGGTAGGTCCTTATACAATTGACAAAGTTTTCCCTTTTGGAGCAATAGACTTGAAGGATAAGGCATAAAATATATTCAGAGTTAACGATCAGAGATTGAAGAACTATTATGGAGAACAAGTGGAGAGGAATTTTGCATTTATTCCTCTTCGATATCCTAATTGATGAAGATTGAAAAGTTTGGTTGTAGACTATTAAATGCTTATGGGAGGCAGCCCATAAAACTTTCTTTTGTTCTTTTATTTTATTTTATTATTATCTATTTGAACAATTTGAATTTTGATGATGGTTTATTTTGCAGGAATAAAAAGTTGAAAATTACAAACTAATGCTGATCCACCATAAAACTAGAGAAATTCCTTTTATTTCTTCAATCTGTCTCACTTTTGAATTACAATCAGGAGATTGTTTGGTTTAATTTTAGGGGTGTCAACTCCTATAGTCTTGAGTTGTTGAATTATCTTATCAAGCATGCATTTTAGTATGATTGAATTCGTTATGACTATAAAATTTGTGATTAAGGATGGTCTTGAGAATTTGTTTTCAAAATCTGCTATTATATTAGTCAGAGTTTTGTGGATACTTTGATTTCAATCTTTTTCCTTGAAAATAATTGAGCACATAGTAAATTTTTCTTTACTCCATTTTACCTATGAAGAGAAGGAGTTGAATTAATTGGGTCAAGAAAGTTCAATCTTGCTTTGCTCTAAATCCGTTGGTTGATCCTTGAGGCAAAATCCTAATTTATACCAAATATTAGAGAAATGATCTATGTAATTTTTTTTGTTACAACCAAAAATTTTTTACAGCCGTCCTAATTACCACACCATCATTGCATGGTGTATTCCCATAGTCAACTCCTTGTGCCTTATTTTACACACTACTACAAAATGGGGTATTTAAGTCGCTGTGTAAAATCGATTTTTGGAAAAAAACCGACTCATAATGAATTTAAAGTCAGTTCATATGGAAACCGTCGCTACCCACGTGATGTAGCGTCGGTTGACGTGTAGAATCGACGCTACACACGTGGATAGTGTCAGTTCGCCACGTCAACCGACGCTACGTCCTATTTTTTAAATTAAATATAATTAAAATTAATTATTATTTTATTTGAATCTTTAAAATTTTAGTTTGATAAACATAATATCATTTTTCCTTTTTTTAGACAATTAGTTTTAAAAATTATATAATTTTATTTATTTGTTTGGATATTTAAATTTATATATGTACCTACAATATATTTTTGTTTAATTGTTTATATATATTAATTAAATATTATTCTAAAGTAATTATTTTTTGTATTTCTATGTATATATATATATGATATTGCATGTCTAAATAAAATAATAATTGACAAAAAAACAATTTTAAATTGTGTAGATAGCGTCGGTTCAAGTGAAGAAATGACGCTATCCGTGTGTGTAGCGTCGGTTCTTCATGTGAACCAACTAATATAACCCACTTCGGGTCATTTTTTACGCAGAACACATTTTCTTCCTCTCTTTCCTTCATTTTCTTCCTCTCTCTCCTCCATTTTCTCTCAAAAGCTACACCGCGTGCCACCCTCTTTTTACATTTCCGACCACCTCTGACCACCATTTGGAGCGTTGTTTTGTAAGTTATATTTCTCTTATCATTATCTTTCAGATGTATTATTTTTTTGTGCGAAATATTAAAAAAAAATTATACCTATTTTCTGTATAAATTCTTTATTTAAGTATGTTTTTTTATTTTGTTTATTATTATGTTTGACTTATTTTATGTGGAAATAATATCTGAAATATTGTGGGTTTGATAGATTATATATATTTACTGTGCGTGGATAAATTTATTTATATATTATAAATAATTATATTTTATTTATTAGAATTTTGCAGCTTATTATTCAGTTTGTTTTATATATATATATTGTATAAATTTTTGATTTAGATATGTTTTTTATTTTGCTTGTTATTATGTTTGACTTATTTTATGTGAAAATAATATCTGAAATGTTGTGAGTTTGATGGATTATATATATTTACTATGTGTGGATAAATTTATTTATAATAAATAATTATAATTTATTAAGTAGAATTTTACAGCTTGTTATTCAGTTTGTTTTATATTCTGTATAAATTTTTGATTTAGTTATGTTTTTTATTTTGCTTGTTATTATGTTTGACTTTTTATGTGGAAATAATATTTGAAATGTTGTGGGTTTACTATGTGTGGATAAATTTATTTATCCATAAATAATTATATTTTATTAAGTACTGAATAGAAGAAAAATAATATGTTTTTTTAAATTTGTAAGAAATTATATTGGTATAAAAGTTATATGTGCTATCTAGACTCTTTAAAAAATTATAAATATATATTTATAAACTCAATAATTTAAATAATATATATATATATATTAATAAAAATCAAATAATATATATATATATATATATATATTAATAAAAATCAAATAATAACTAAAAAGTAAGAAGTATTATTATTTTTATTTATATATGCTACTTATGTGTTAAAATGTTAAATATGTTATTATAGTAGTCCCTATATACTTCTATAGAATGTTATATATGTATAATTAATATTATTTTTTAATTATGATATAGTAACATGCTTAGAAATTAGAATCAACCAAAGTGATTGGTTTTTATATATTCATGCTAACATGTTGCTTATTTTTTAATTTGTATAGAAATGGTTTTGTAAAATGATTAATATGATAACTGTTTTGTATTATGTATGTTTTGATATATATTCTAATAATTAGAAAATTTATATATAATAATACTTGAAATATATTTATTGTATACATAATTAAGTAATACGTTTAATTAATGTCATTTATAGAAAATGGACAAATCTTGGATGTCAAAGTGTAGAATTGAGCAAGATTATATTTCTGGAGTTGAAAGCTTCATGGAATTTGCTTGTAGAAATAATAATATTGGAACTAGTATGATTCGATGCCTATGTGTTAAATGTAAAAATGAGTGATTTCGTGAATTTAATGAGGTTAAGTATCACCTTATCCGTAATGGTATTCTATTGAGCTATAAATGTTGGTATTATCATGGAGAAAATATTGATAATACTCATGGGGAAAAGATAAATAAGAATGTGAGTGGATTACATACATCTTATCATAATGTACGGATAGAAAATATGTTTTATGATGTTGAAGATGAATTACGCGAGGATGATCCCAAAACCTTTAATAAACTTATAGAAGATGCCGAAAAACCGTTGTATCCAAATTGCAAAAAATACACTAAAATGTTGGGATTGGTTCATTTGTACAATGTGAAGGCAAAACATGGTTTTTCTGACAAGGGATTCACATAATTACTAAATCTACTAGTCGATATGTTTCCTGATGGTATTGAATTTCCATCTTCAATGTATAAAGTGAAGAAATCTCTTAGTCGATTTGGCATGGAATATCATAAGATTCACGCTTGTCCTAATGATTACATTCTTTATAGAAAAGAATATGAGACATTACATGATTGTCCTATGTGTAAAGAATCGAAATGGAAGCATGGTACAAATGAAAGTACAACACATCAAAAAGGCGTGCCTGCAAAGGTTCTTTGGTACTTTCCTCCGATTCCTCGCTTTCAAAGGTTGTTCAATAGTAAATATACATCAAAGATGTTGACTTGGCATTCAGATAATTGATCTGATGATGGGCTGCTACGTCATCCTTGTGATTCTCCAAATTGGAAAGTAATAGATAATTTATCTCCTTAAATTTCATCTGATCCGTGCAATCTTCGTCTTGCCATTGATGCTGATGGAATTAATCCACATAGTTCCCTCAGTAGTAAATATAGTTGTTGGCCAGTAATTATGGTAACATACAACCTTCCTCCCTAGTTGTGTATGAAAAGAAAATTCATGATGTTAACATTATTGATCTCAAGACCGAAACAACCTGGTGTTGATATTGATGTATATTTGCAGCCTCTGATAGATGATTTAAAGACGTTATGGAATGATGGTGTAAATGTTTACGATGCATATAAAGAAGAACACTTTAACTTGAAGGGGGTCCTTTTATGGACAATTAATGATTTTCCTGCCTATGGAAACTTATCAGGAGATGCAACAAAAGGTTACAAGGGATGTCCTATATGTAGTGATGGAACTTCTACAACTTATCTTGTTCACGAACAAAAGATGTCTTATAGAAGACATAGAAGATTTTTGCCATCTGGACACAAGTTTAGATACCAAAAGAAACCGTTTGATGGTGAAGAAGATCATGATCATGCACATTGAGAAGAATGTATGTGAGAGATTGATTGGTATTTTACTTAATATACCTGGAAAAACAAAGGATGGAATTAAAGCAAGATTGGATTTAAAGAAACTAGGCATACGACCTGAATTGGAACCAAGGGTGGAAAATGATAAGAAGCGAACATACTTACATCCAACATCATATACGATGTTAACAAAAGAGAAGGATGTGTTTTGTAAATGTTTGGAGGGTGTGAAAGTTCTTGATGGTTACTCATCCAACTTAAGAAATTTTGTGTCTATTACCGATAAGAGACTGTATGGATTGAAATCATATGACTATCATATCTTAATGCAATAGTTATTACCAGTTGCTATTAGATCAATTCTTCCAAAACATGTTCGGTTATCAATAATTCGGCTTTGTTCATTCTTCAATACAATATGCAAGAAATCTATATCAATTGGCGAGTTAAATTCTTTACAGAAAGATGTTGTAGAGACTTTGTGTCTAATTGAAAAATATTTTCCTCCTTCTTTCTTCGATATAATGATTCACTTATGTGTTTATTTAATTTGAGAGGTTCAATTGTGTGGTCCTACTTACTTAAGATGGATGTATCCTTTTGAGAGATATATGCAAGTCCTTAAAGAATATGTAAATAATAGAAATCGACCTGAAGGATGCATGGTGGAACGCTACATTGCTGAAGAGGCCATTGAGTTTTGTTCTGAATACTTTAGTGGTTGCACTGAAATTGGGAATCCTATGCACAAGTTGTTCTTAGAACGTCACATGATCCAAGTAGGTAACCCTATGCTTGGTGGAAGTAAGAAATTATTTATTGATCGCACTCGATGGGAGAAAGCACACCGAATCATTTTGGTAAATAATAATGAGGCACAACCGTATATAAATTAAGTGATGTTCATTGTTTCATGATTGCAAAAATATTTTATATTTAACTATTAATGATGATATATAACTTAATATATATTTAATAACATTACATGATGCATTTAAACTTATTGAAGATCGATCCTCGTTATAAAAAAAAGGAGGTGAAAAATGGTTGTATGATGAACATAAGCGAGAGCTTATTAATTGGTTTCGCAACCATGTAAGTGTCACAAACAAAAATTCATGCATGTATCTTCCTAGATCTATTAAATGTTTTAAAACTTTGCTCTAAACACATTTTGTGTTTTTGTATACATAGATTCGAGATGAACTCAAGAAACCCAATCATAAAATATCAGAAAGTTTACAATGGCTTGCACATGGGCCAAAATTCGATGTCAAATCATTTTATAGTTTCACAATAAATGGATCGAGGTTTACGACTCAAGCTAGGGACAAAGTCCGAGTAAATCAAAATAGTGGGGTGAAAATGGTTACACAAACTATGCAATTTGCCAGTTCAAAAGATGCTAATCTTGTACTTTATGATAGAACATATTATGGTATAATACAAGAGATTTGGGAATTGGATTATGGGGTCTTCCATGAAACAGTTTTCTTGTGTGATTGGGTCGAAGATGTTATCAATGTTGGATATAAAATAGATGATTTTGGATTTACCCTTGTAAATTTATCCAGGATAAGTCGCACTGATGATCCTTTCAGGTTAGCACTTCATGTAAAACAAGTATTTTACGTGAGCGATCAAATTGATCCAAGATGGTATGTTGTGTTAACGCCTCCACAAAAAGAGTTTTACCATTGTGATGCTGTAGAAGATGATGACTCTATGCTTGATACATTAACTAATATTAGTAATTTCTCAAATAAATTGCCTAATGTATGTGATGATCTAATTGATGATGATGATTCTTCATCAAGGGCTCGAAGTGATTGTGAAGGAATATATGTATACGATCAACAACCTAATTAAACATAACGTATGTTCTATATTGTTGTAATAACTCTTATATATATGTATGTTCCTAAAATTGTCAATTAATTTATATTTCTTCATTATTTGTAGATATTTCATGGATATTTGGATAACAAAGC
Organism: Hippophae rhamnoides; assembly: GCA_033030585.1. Classification (NCBI taxonomy): domain Eukaryota; kingdom Viridiplantae; phylum Streptophyta; class Magnoliopsida; order Rosales; family Elaeagnaceae; genus Hippophae; species Hippophae rhamnoides. Next base: position 38,626,540 of record CM065436.1, read on the forward strand.
TTGTAGATCCAAATAATCCATTGAGGTATTTTAAAAGAAGAGGTTGGGTGAATATACATGATGCTCCACTTAACCAGGATGATAGAATACCTGTTTCATTTGATGCTATTGGTAATCCAATAGGGAAAAATGGTCAACAATTGAAATCCTCAATTGGTCGACTTGTAAAGTCTAGTATACCAATCAATATAAATGATTGGTCTGAGGTTGACGATGTAGAAAAGTTCAAAATATGGATAACCATTTGTGTAAGTCTCTTATAGTTTATAATCAATATATATAGGCTATTAGGTGTATTATATCTAATCTTTTGTACTGTGTTTTTACAGAATTGTTACAAAGTCGATGACAGTTGGAAGCACAAGTGTTATAAGATTGCAAATAAGGCTTGGAAGGAATACAAGACTTCCAGATTGGCAAGAAATTATGTGTTTCCATATTTAGAAACACTTGATGAGAATGTGATCTACAAAATCCCTGAAGGACACCCCTGGATTACACCTTAAGTTTCGAAAGACTTTGTGGATTATAGACGTTCAGATGAATTTCAAATTATTAAGGAAGATCATCAGATTGTACAAATGCATAATATTCTTCCTGATCGTACTGGGAGGTCTTCAAATCCTGAAGTTAGATATAAAATGGTATTATTAATTTATCTTAATTTATAAATATTTTTATATTTATTTTTCTCAATTTAATTTCATGTCATTGTTAATAAACTTTTCATAATTTATGTAGGAAACTGAATTGGGTAGACCTGTTACCCGAACTGAATTGTACATAGAAAAAAAGACTCCCAAAATGAAGAATTCAAGACCGATGACTCATCGAGGAGAAGAACAATTAAATAAGTTGCTTAGTAATTTTGGTTGATAAAAAGTCTTAATGATATTTAATAATTGATGTAATAATGAATGATATGTTTGTGTGCTTTATTATTTGTAGAAAGTTGTTCAAGAAAAAATATCCAGGGGTGAAATAATCGAAGAGCCTGGGAGTATTTTAACATTCCAAAACAAAAGCCTCATACCGTAAGTAAGGAGAAGTACACTAAAATTGAAGAAGAATTCAACTCCTTTAAGGCCTAAGTGATAAGTGAGATTGCCACTCTAAAAAGAACATCAATCACAACAAATGCCAGCCATGGCATCATGCTATAACCAGGGCATGCCATATTGGCCAAGTATGCAACCATCCATGCCAGGCATACCACCATCCATGCCAGGCATGCCACAATCCATGCCAGGCATGCCACCCACGGAATCTCATTGCGCTCAAACTACATCCAGTATAGGATATAGCCATCCTATTGGTCCTCACTATATGCCAGGAATGCATATGCAATCAAGTAGTGGTTCATTTTCTCCAATGCAATCTGCACATTCTTACCATAAATCAAACCACGATGAACGTTTTGGTGAGAATGTACATTTAATAGCTACCCCACATAAGAGTCCTCTTCTATTTGATGAATCATATGTGGTAAGATTTTAATTTCTGGTGTATATAATGTATTATTTTTAAATTATTATATTATATGTTTTGTTTTTTATATATAACACTTAAATTTTTTTACAGAATATGAAATTTTTGTTGAAACATCCTTTGTCAACGGACTATGTTGCTATTGGAACGGTACAACAATTGAGCGATGATCGGATGATTCATAATCAATATTTGCCTAATCATTGGTGAATAGTAATTGATCAATCATTGTTTCATGATTGTCCACTACCTGTGTCTTCTGATGCTACCACAGTCCAAGAGGCGGTTGGACAGTATGTTACGTGGTACTATTTTTTAACTTAAAAGATAACACTTGTTTACTACTATTATTTTATTATATCTTATATTATTACTAAAGAATACATATATAATACTTTTTTTAGTCTATTATACCAGAACTCTTAAATGCGTCACATTTAAGAGATACGAAGCAAGTATCTCATACTATATCTATGTCTAGTGGCCAATCATCGTGCACCAAGTCATTCAAGAAGAAGCCTTGGAAAAAGTATAGTCATAAATATGTGTTAAACTTCAGCAGAAATCTTGGCACTTTGATGACTATTGTTGGGAGGGCATCTAGCATAAATGATGGATGGACTGTGCCACTTCCTATAGAAATTTCTGGTGTAGACCTCGGCCAAACTTATATATCGATCGAGTGCTTATTGCAACTATTTGAATATCAAATGATCGATTTAAGTATAATTCAAGTGTGGACAAGGTGAATCCTCAATCTATTTATTTTTCTTTTATATATGTAGAACATATATAATTATATTTATATTATCTAATTATATATATATATATATCTTTTATATAGGGCGTGCTATTATCGATTTTAACATAATCACTCATCACATTTAGCAATGTTCTATGATTCTTTATATGTCAATCAATATCAAGAGTAAGATGTTAGCATCAAAGCTAAACAATTATGTGATAGAGCATTAACGCTTAACATAAATCAAAAGTTGATAATCCTTTGGCCATTAAGGTTTGAACAATGCCAAGATCATTGGATGTTGGTAATCATTGATCTGCTCAATAATCATACTTGGTACTGTGACTCAGCTTCCATAGAACTGAGTAAAGATACAAAAGCAGTTGTTGAAATGTAAGAGTTATAGTTACATATTGGTTTCTTCTATTATTTGTTGTAATATTTAATAAAAACTAACCGTTTTAAACCTTGATAGGGCATGGAAGTTGTGGAACAAGTTTAAGGGCATTGCCCTTAAAAAATTGATAAGCTTATATGCACAAAAGTTATGGTATGTACAAGTCAATATTAATAATTTTATTAATTTTACAATTGAATAATAAAGATATTAGAATATGAAATCACATGTACACTTGTTTTTGTAGGTTCCAAAACAAAATAATGGAGTCATGTGTGGTTATTATGTCATGAAGTTTATGAGCGAAATCATCACAAATATCAAAATTCCAATTGATGATGTGGTAATATCTTTCACTCATATACATAAAAGTTTTTAACATATTTGAGTTTGTTTTTGTAAATAAATGAAATTATATTCTTATTTTGATTTTAAATACATGTAGTTCTTTGGTTGGAATAAGACGGGCTATGACCAACAAATTTTTGATGATTTACGAGAGGAATGGGCAGAACACATGGTTCAAATTATATCATCACAAGAAGAATCAGGAGAAGATTCTTATGATCTTGAATGGCATTTGACAACATAATAGTAAATTTTTTAATAATTTAATTTCTCTATCTATTCCTGTGTCTGAAATCACTTGTTTGATGGATGATTATATGCTCATGTATTTAGGTGAATGCATTGTTTTATGGACCTAATTTTGGACCAAACTACATCTCATCTCTCTTTACTACTTTCCTTACGAACTCATATTAGCACTTTATCAATCATTTGTTTATAAATATGAATTTATCTGGCATCTCTGCTAGTATTTTTAATGCTATAATGAGCTCTAAATAGAAAAATCAGGTGTACATAACTTCAATTTGTTTCTTGGTTTGTATGAGTTTCAGTGCCCATGAACGTGTTCCATATGTTTAAGGGCACCAACACTCACACAAGCCAAGAATCGGAGTTACACTTGATTTCATATTTAGAGTTCATTATAGCATTAAAAAACACTAGTAGAGATTGCAGATAACTTCATATTTATAGACAAATGATTAATACAATGCTAATATGAGTTCATCGAATGTCGTTGTACGTGATAATCTCTTTTTGATGGTAATATTTATAATGATTTAATTTCTTCATTCGTATGTTTGAAGTTTAGACTGCTTGTTTGATGGATGTTTTACGTGCTCATGTATGTAGGGGAATATGAATTATTTTTTTTGTCTAGTTTTCTTGTCATAATGCTTGTGAAGGCCAATCAAGATTCTAAGCCAACCAAGCTTACTCAATCGCATCCAATTACACTTTGACGACATTATTTTATTTGTAATTTAAGTTAACTATATGTATTATATATACATTATTTGTTTTTGTAATAAATTTAATTATCGAGTAATTAAATATATTTAAATTTTTAATTATTTGTATTATTATTTATATTTTAGTTTTTTAATGCTATATATATATTGAATAATACAAAAAATGAGAATAAAAATAAAAAAAAATCATAAAACGTGTAAAGTCTGTTCCTTGTGTGAACTGACTTTATAGGTAAAGTCCATTCACACGATGAACCGACTTTACATTTTAAGTCGCAATGGTTAAAAACCGACTTTAATGCCTATTTTTGTAGTAGTGAGATAAGCTTTTATTTGTTCTTTTAACTGCATAAACCATTCTCATTCTAAGCTTGAAAAACCATGAACTTACCTTAAATTTTGAGAAATTATTTTGGTAAAAATTTGCATTTAAAAAGAAAATTACTTCAAATTTAATAATCCATATTATGTTTACTCTATTTGATCAAAGTGTAAAAAAAAAGAGAAATTAAAAGGCAAGAATCGAAAAATGGTTAAAGTAGTTGAAATTAGTAAAGCCTATGAGTATCAAGGCAACCAAACCAAAAAAAAAGAAGAAGAAAAAGAACTCTACTTATTTAGTATGACAACAACATTGTCATCAATATGAGCATATTATCGAGAAAGAGCTATGGTATGAATCCTATGGATATTGTTTTTATTGTTTTTTTTATACTAAGTATTTTCCCAATTTTCTTTGATTTTTCATGTCGATTCTTTCTTAGCCCTTACCCTATGGCCTATCATTACAACCTTGATTAAATACTTTTTTTATCTCTGAATTTGGTATTTGATTACAATAGTAGAGAAGATTTTTAAAAATTGGACTTATGGGGTTAATTTTTGAGAGAATTATTCTTAATTTAACTGAATTTGCTGGTGATTTGGATTTAAATTGATTGTTTCACACACACAGTCGAGGACTTAGCTTTAGGTTGAAGTAAATGCTTAACTCTTGCTTGACCAATTGATGAATTTTGATTGATTTTCTTGCTATCTTTGATGTAAAAAGAGTGAGTTATTAGTGATGAGATCTAAATTCAAATTATGGCTTGGTGAGTGATGGTAGTTCTCTATGTGGTCTTGTTGACACTGTCTATAGTTGTCTTTTCTTTTATTTTCTTTTTTTTCGAATATAAACAAAGGTTTAAGTTTGGGGGTGTTTGATGGCTTGCATAATTTGACATAATTTATTTCTTGGTCAATATGCTGGTGATTCTAAGCAAACCAAGCTTCCTCTCCATGACAAAAGAGATGACATCATTTTATTTATAAGGTAAGTTAAATAAATATATATATATATGTGTGTGTGTGTATTTTATGTAAATTATTTTTTTGTAATAAATTTAATTCTCAAGTAATTAATTAATATTTCATTTTTCAATTATTTATATTATTTAATATTTGTTAAACAGATTTTGGTTTTTATTGCTATTATGTGATCGGATATAGGTTCTAAGTATAGTAAAAAATGAGTAAAATGTGTAAAAAAATACAGAATTTAAAGTCAGTTCACGCGTTGAACCGACTTTAAACTTAAAGTCTCTCAATTTAAAGTCAGTTCACCTAACCGACTTTAATGCATGATTTTGGCGTAGTGCAACCGTAGTGATTTTTCTTGATAAAATTAAAATTAGTATAATTTTAATATTTGTTAAAAGTAAGTTACCAATCTCCGAAGACAACAATCTTTTTATCACTTTATTATAAAACTATAATATTATGCAGTTTTGCACCGATCAATAACATCAATATTAGAATTTTATTTTAACTATGAAAAAAAGAAGAATTAAGATTTAAATCGTAGAAATTTACCTTATCACAATTGAAATGAAAGGGCAATAATTGGATGTTTATCTTCTCTCTTTTTTTCCTCCATTCTTTTTCTTTTCCCCTTCACTCTTTCTTTTTTTTCCTTTCTCTTTCTCTTAAAAAACGTTTTGCATTTTCTTTTGTTTCTTTGTTTTAACTCTTAATTAACCACCCAACCCCCAAAACTAGTACGCGATTTTGGTATTTTTTTTGTCTATTTTTTTTAAATCTTAACTAAATTACTTATTTATCCTTAAATTAATTTTATAATAATAAACAAACAAAAATTATAAATTTACCCTTAAAAGAACTAATTAAGTAAATTTTAATATATTATTTATTTCCTTTGAATAATAGACTACGAGTCCCATAAGAAAGATAATAATACTAGAAAAGATACCAAGATCGATAATCCTTAGAGAAACAAATGTTACATTTCTTATCCCTAAGGAAAAAAAATGAAAGACAAAGAAACATAAATCCATATCAATGGTTAAACCTTTATAATTTAGCAAGAAAATCAAGAAAAGATTAACTCAAAATTATGAACTTATTAACAACAAAAAAAAATCATACACCAAGAAGGAAATTAATCACATGCAATAGTTTCAACATTATTGAGGGAATATATCCAAAAAATCTATTAATGTTTTTTAGAAAAAAAGTAAAAGTAAATGGGAGTCCAATACTTTTAAGGTTTTTTAGTTCCATAATGGATTGGTATAAAGAAAAACCTATCAATCTTTATCATTTTATTAAATATATGAATGATATTTTCAACAAGAACAATAAAGCAATCTAGGGTTCTACTAGAAGAAGAGTTTTATGAAGAAGCAAAACTAGGAGAGAGCATTAATATTGAGTTAAATATACCATGAAACCAATAAAATAGAAACATCCTCTAAAATCAAGATAAATTATTTCACAAGTAAGATCATAATGATCTTACATAGTAATTTAAATATAATTTAAAAAGATATTGAAAAAATTGTCAATTATGAGTCACCATTCAACTACAAATGAGTTTGACATGACTAAAGGTACCAAATAGAAATTTTACCAACTAACAAAAAGCGAATTGCTGACCATAAATACCTTTATTGTATAAAGGATAGAGAATGATCTACATCTCTACGATCAAGTAGAAGTATGTTCATAAGTGATTTTAAATAAATAAGTGTTGGTATAAATTTTTAAAAAGAATAAAAAGATAAGTTAAATATAATTCTTACCATTTCATGTCTCTTTATTTTAGAAGATGAAAGAAGAGATAAAAATAAGATAAAATTCTTATCCTTCTATGTGTCTTGTTGGAAAAAGATGAATGTTTATTAAAAAAAAACTAGTATAGCCTTGTCCCACATTGCCTTTCTACACTACTTAAAAGATGTATAAATGTTAAATAGTTGGCTATTGGGATTGGGCCCCAAGGGGTTCCCACTTTTGTGGAAGGGGAGAGGACTTAGGCAAATGTGATACCACATGCGCGCGCATGCGGCTCCACTGCCGTCTGACCGACCAACCGTGTCGTGCCATGACGAGCCGAGTCGAGTCTGAGTCCATATGTGTATATGTAAGGTGAGGGGGCATTTTATTTTTTGGAAAATATTCTTTTAAAAAAAAACTTTTACACTTAGAAAATAGTTGTTACATTTTTTCTTAGAAAAACAACCGTTGTTTTCTTTTACTCAGAATATAACCGTTAAATGACTATTACTTTTCTTTATTCAGAAAAATGGTCGTTACTCGTCTTTACTCAGAAAATGGTCGTTACTCGTCTTTACTCAGAAAATGGTCGTTACTCTTCATTACTCAGAATGGCTATTACGCTCTCCATCCCCAAACATTACCGTTATTATCATAATGGCCACACGGTTTCTAAAACCTATAAATAGAGGGCCTCAACTCTCAGTTTCTACACAATAATCTACAAACTCATCTCACTAAAAACAAATTCTCTCAGCAATTCTAAGTTACTTTTTAGTTTTTTGAGCAACAAATTTTTTAGGTGTAGCATTCCGGTCTTCATCAGTGTAGTGAAGTTCCGAGACAGATAAAAAGATTCTGGGCTGTTTAATCCTGGGGACGATGGGGTTGTGTTTGCTTGCACAAAATTGGGCAGAGCCACAAAATATCTTAAAGAGAGCGACCTAGTCCGCGACTCAACCCAAGCAGTTCATTTCAGGTTATCAGTAATATTGTTCCATCACTATTTTAACAACTTGCATCAAAAATTTTAAGACGTATTCTATCTACCATGTCTACTGAAATTCTAATTGCTGATCTAAACAAACCATTCCATTTTGAGGGACTACACTTTAAAAGATGGAGACAAAAAATGCTATTTTTCTTAACCATGAAAAAGTCGTTTATGCTCTTACTACTAAAAAACCAATACAGTCTAATCCTCCTACTGAAGCTACAACTAAGGATTTAGACACTTGGATGGAAAATGATTTTCTGTGCAAAAATTATATTCTTAATGGTCTAGGTGATGACTTGTATGATTATTATAACTCTCATAACTCTACTAAGGAAATTTGGGAAGCACTTCAAAAGTAGTAAGACACTGAGGAAGCTGGAACTAAGAAGTACACTGCCAGTTGATACATGAAGTTTCAAATGATTGATGGAAAATCAATGGAAGCTCAATCACACGAACTGTAGAAGATAGCACATGAAATAACTTCTGAATGTATGACTTTAGATGAACAATTTCAAGTAGTTGTTATTATAGATAAATTACCCCGTACTTGTAAAGATTTTAAGAATACACTTAGGCATAAAACTAAGGAATTTTCTTTAGAAAGTCTTATAACTCGTTTAAGAATAGAACAAGAAGCCCAAAAACAAGACCAAAGAGATGAAGTACTCATAGTCTCAAACAACAGTACTAATAAGAAACCATCCTCTAAAACCTAAAGGTAGAAATATGAAAAATCATAATCGTAATAATAACCAAAGCCGCAACCACCAAAATAGAAAATATCCTCCCCAAAGTGGACCCTAACCCCCTTAAGGAATAACACATTCATGTGTTATAGTTGTAACAGACCTGACCACTTGGCTAGGAACTGCCGAAACAGGAATCTTCCTACCTCACAAGTGAACTTTACCAAAGATCAACTTATTGCTATAATATCTGAAGTCAATTTTGTTGGTGGATCCGAGGGGTGGTGGGTGGACACTGGTGCTTCTCGCCATGTTTGCTATAATCGAGACATGTTCAAGTCCTATTCTGATTTTGAGGATAAGAAAGTGTTGCTGGGTGAATCCCACTCAACTAAAGTTGTTGGAACTAGTGAGGTGGTATTAAAGTTTACCTCTAGAAAGACTGTCATCTTGAAGGATGTCCTGCATACTCCAGAGATGAGAAAGAAATTAGTTTCAGGCTATCTTCTTAACAAAGTTGGATTTACTCAAACTATAGGGGCTGATTTATATAATATAACTAAAAATAATATATTTGTTGGGAAAGGGTATGCCACTGATGGCATGTTTAAATTAAATGTTAAAATCAATAAAACCTCTTATTCTTCTTATATGTTAAGTTCTTTTAATATTTGGCATGCTAGACTTTATCATATTAATAAACGCATAATCAAGAACATGAGTACCTTAGAACTAATTCCTAAACTATCTTTGAATGATTTTGAAAAATGTGATTTTTGTAGTCAAGCTAAAATAACCAAAACTTCACATAAATCATTAGTTAGAGAATCTAAACCTTTAGAATTAATACATTCTGACATATGTGAACTTGATGGAAATTTAACAAGAAATAGAAAATGCTATTTTATAACTTTTATAGATGACTGTTCAGATTACACTTATGTATATCTAATGAAAAATAAAAGTGAAGCATTTGACATGTTTAAAATATTTACGACTGAGATTGAGAATCAACTTAACATAAAAATAAAAAGGTTCCAAAGTGATAGAGGCACTGAATATGATTCCATTATCTGAATATGATTTTTATAAAACTCATGGAATTATTCATGAAAAAACTGCACTTTATTCTCCTGAAATGAATGGCAAAGCTGAAAGAAAAAATAGAACTTTTACTGAATCAGTTGTTGCAATTTTATTACAAATAAAATTTCACCATATGAAATTTTGAAAAATAAGAAACCTAATAATTTAACTTATTTTAAAACTTGAGGTTGTTTAGCCAATGTTAGTATCCCTTATCCTATGACTTAAATGATCATGTAGTTATAGAATCAAATGATGTTGACTTCTATGAACAAAGGTTTTCCTTTAAATTTAAAAATAGTGAGGGCTCGTCTTCTAGTAGTTTACCCATAACTAGAATTAGTGAACAAAATGAGGAATTAAACACTGAAATTAGAAGAAGTAAACGAGCTCGAACCCTTAAGGATTTTGGGTCTGATTTTTATACTTATACCTTAAAGGAAGATCCCCAAACTCTTAAAGAAGCATTATCTTCTTTAGATGCCAACTTATGGGAAGAAACCATAAATGATGAAATGGACTCTCTTGAGTATAATAAGACTTGGCATTTAGTCGACTTACCTCCTGGTTGCAAAACCATTGGATGTAAATGGATACTAAAAAAGAAATTAAAACCCGATAGTACTATTGAAAAGTACAAAGCTCGTCTTGTAGTAGAAGGGTATAGGCAAAGGAAAAATGTAGATTTCTTTGATACCTTTTCACCAGTCACACGAATAACTTCCATACGTGTACTTTTTTCTGTTGCTGCTATCCATGATTTAGTAGTATACCAAATAGATGTTAAAACTGCTTTCTTAAATGGTGATTTAGAAGAAAAACTTTATATGGATCAACTTGAAGGTTTTGTTATCCCAGGTTAAGAAAATAAAGTTTGTAAACTAGATAAATCTCTTTATGGTCTAAAACAAGCACCTAAGCAATGTCATGAAAAATTTGATAATCTAGTTATCTTACATGGATTCAAAATAAATGAAAGTGACAAATGCATTTATTATAAATTAAAAGATAACATTTGCACTATTATATGTTTATATGTGGATGACATGCTTATTTTTGGATCAAATATTCATGTTGTGAACAATGTGAAAACTTTGTTAAGTGCTAATTTTGATATGAAAGATCTTGGAGAAGTGAGTGTAATCCTTGGTATAAAGATTACTAGGTCTGAAAAGGGAATTTCTCTATATCAATCTCACTACATTGAGAAGATCTTAAAGAAATATAATTACTTTAACTGCACATTAATTGAGTGCTCAAAAAGCACTAAAATAACCATGATTTTATGCACATTAATTGATTAAAAATATATATATTTATATGTTTTATCATATATTTATATAAATTTGTTTTTTACGGAATCACGGGTATTTTTATTGTTTTTCAGGTATTTTAGCTTAAAAATGCAACTTAAAGACTCAAAGAGGAATACTGGAAGTAATACATCACAAATATATTAATAAATAAATGAGGAAAGGTCAACAAATATGGAAAAATTGGACAAAATTGGTCGACAAGGTCAAAAATGTCAAAAAGGAAAAAATCATGCCCTGAGTGCCCCACTGCTGCGTGTCTCCCTAGCCTCTCGCACGCTACCGATGCCATATTCTCGCCCCATTTTTCACGTGTCAGCCCCATGACGTCATGCCGACATCATCAATGACCTCCATAATTCCACTGCTTTCACCATTTTTTTTAACATTTTTTCACCCACTTTTTCTCTCCATCCTCACCTATAAATACCCCTATTCTCTTCACTTCAAAACACACCTCAAAACACATTCTCTTTCTCTTCTTCTCATTTCTTAGTTTTTTTAGTTTTTTCTTAGTTTTTAGTTTTTCTTAGTTAGTTTTAGAGTTCTTCCCTTTTTGGGAAGAACTAGTTATGTTTTTTTAATTTTTTTGCTTTTTGCTTCAATAAATAAGGAGTGCAAATTCGTCTTGAGTGTTTTCTAAGCTACGGAATAAGCATCAGCATCAGTAAGGATTTTATTTTCTTTGTGCTTATTTTTTATGTTTTATTCTTACATGTTATATTTAATTTGTCTCCGTGATTAAATTTAACTGTGCATACTTTTTGTAAACATGATATAATAATAACGTTGTTATGCCATAAATATTAAATAGGTAAAAATCTCTAAAATGAATTGATTTTATTTTTATTCAAGATTTTATATTAAGAATGTTGTAGAGAAATATATTATTTTTCATTACAAACTTAAATCAAAATTAGATTTTAAGGTTTAGTTATCCTGGTCTAATTCTAGAGTAAGGTTTTTTATTTGTTGGTACAATCGCCCAGAGTTAGAAATAAGCTCTATTTCAAAAGTTTTTATAAGAATTATTATCTCAAAATGTATCGACAAACAATGTTTTCAAGTAGTAGTTTTAAAACTTGAAAGTTAGTACTTGATAATTAAATTTTATAGTTTAATTTGGAAACCTTGAATAAAGTTTAAATCGTTTCAACTCTCACCAAAGTGGCATTTAAATGGCTCATTTTCAATCTCTTAGAAAAAGGAATTAATTTAATTAAACAAATTAGTTATCAACCCCACCCATGTTAATTGATTTGTTTAGTTAACAAAGAATATCTAACTCACCAAAGGTGGTATTCATACAAAAAGTGAGAATCAATAAATATCAACTCATATCTTTAATAACCTAAATAATAATGAAAGAAGCATAATTAACTTAGTTATTATATCCATAAATACTCAACTATTTATAAAAGATAAAATTTGCATAAATGTTTGTTGAATCTATGTTTATTTTTATAAGTAGATTAAAACACAAAACCCAAAACATCACGATAGGATTTATAGATTTAATTTCGCTTTTAAAAGTTTGAATAATAAATTAAAACCACATACATTCCTTCCTTAGATCGACTCGAGTATACTTATCATTTTCTACTTAAATGATTCGCATCATGGCGAGAGTTTTATAAATATTAAAACTAAAATATTGACAGATCGTGACGCTCGCTTTTCACCATCAAAGTTTTGACAATCCCGATTCTACTCATCAAGTTTTGCCGCTCTTCCTGGAATAATAGCTGCTTTTTAATATATTTATCAAAATTTTAAAAATATTTTTGTGCTGTAAATAATTGTGATTTTTTGTTTTTGTAAAAAATAAAAAATTTAATCAAATTTCAAATTTCAAATTTAATAAGAAATAATAAAAAAAATAAAAAAGTTAAAAATAATTAAAAATTAAAAATAATAATAAAATAATTTAGAAATTTGAAATTTGAAGTAAAAAAAAATTTTACGATTCATTAATTGTAAAAAATAAAAAAAATTATAGCTTAATAGTAAAATAATTTTGAAATTTAAAATTAAAAAAAACTTAAATAAATTTTAAATAAAAAATAATAATAAATTATTATTTAAAAATAATAATTTTTTTTTCAAATTTCTTAATAAATAAATTTAATATAAAAAATAAATTAAATTAAAGAAAAAATAAAAATTATAAAAAATTATAAAAAAATTATAAAAAAATAAAAACTTAATTTTTAATTTTCATTTAATTTATGTTTTTTTATTTTATTTATTAGAATCTTAATTTTAATTTTTTTTAAATATTAAATATTTTATTTTATTTTCTTTTACCTTTTTCAATTTTATTTTATTTTACTTTTTTTCAATTTTAATTTATTTTTATTCTATTTTATTTTATTATTTTAATTTTAATTTTTTTTTCTCTATTTAACTTTTTTTTTCTTAATTTTCATTTAACTTAATTAATTTATGTTTTTACTAACCTAATTAATTTAGATTTTTAATTAACTTAAATTAACTTAATTAACTTAGATTTTCATTAACTTAATTAACTTAGTTTTTTTTAGCTTAATTAACTTAGTTTTTTTAATTAACTTTAATTTTCATTAACTTAATTAAATTAGATTTTTACTTAAATTAACTTAATTAAGTTAGCATTTTAATTAACGTAAATTTTCATTAACTTAATTAACTTAGATTTTTACTTCATTTAACTTAATTAGATTTTCATTAACTTACATTTTTTTACTTAAATTAACTTAATTAACTTAATTTTAATAGCATGAAAAGTAAAGATATAAGGGAGTTCTGTCTAGGAGACTAGTTCTTGGAAGCCTTATTACTACATTTTCCCTGGAACATTTGCTCGCCTAGGAGGATGGTTTTACAGCTCATGCACCCACCATTCTTTCCTGGGAGCACTCTTGGTTAATACTGATTATGTTATTTTATCTTTAAAAACAAAAAAAAAAATTCTCAAACTATCTCCAAAATTTTAAAGAATTAATTACAATCTAAGGAGTTAGTTGCTTTGTTTGATCTAGGTAAAATTGTGTTTTCATACCTTAATTATTTGATTTGCACCTAGATGTGGGTTATCTAAAACCTCAAGTACGCCTAGTTTTAAGTACAGAAGAAATTTGAAAATCAATAGGGCATGATTGAAAAAGCATAGGTAGACAACCTTGCCTTACCCGTAGGTTTGATTGACTCAACGATTTGCAGGGACATTGAGTTTACTTAAAATGCAATCTCTAAGTTACGTCTTCGCTAAGACGTTAAACTAAGTTACCGGATTGTGAGCAACCCATCATTTTAGGTAATTTTTTTTTATTTGTTTTATTTACTTAATTTTATCAGCAGTATTTCATTTTAATTACATGTGAATAATTTTTAAATTGTTAAAACTAAAAATATTTGTTGAGATGTTAAGTTCACAATGGACCGTTCGTATACACTTTAATGATGAATATGATGGATGCACCGCATTTTCCATTACTACTTGCACATTCTCGTGAAATAGGTAATCTTTTCTCTTTTCTCTTTATCTTTAATTTACAAGTACATCGGCGACAATTTAAGTTCTACATTGGGTTTGCTGAAAAGTTACCATGCTTAATTAAATTTTTTTTTACAATTTAAAAATAAAAAAAATAAAAAAATAAAAAATATATATATAATAATTTTTTATTTTATTTTTATGTTCACATTTTCATTTTTTTGTGTGTTTGGTTTTATTTCTATTTTGTGTGATTTAGTAATTTTTGAAAAAAAAACTTTTCTCACAAAAATTTATCATTTCTTTAAATCAAATTTAAGTAAATAGTTAAGTCTTTTCAGACCGTTAGATTAATTTTTGAAAACATATCATGAAATATTTTGTAATTATTTTTTGATAATTAGTTAGTTTTTGTCATAACTAGTATTTCTTGATAAGATGTAGAAATTATATTAAACCCAAAATCGGTGTTTATGAATTTTTTTAGTGGAGACTACCTTTGTGAAATATAATTTGAGCCTAATTTCCTTTATTCAGAGTGAAATATATATTTTTTATACTCCAAACACATTTCTTATTTCTTCAAATTTTTAGATGATCTCTATAGGTATTAGCATTGAATGTATGAATTTTTTTCTCATCTTAATAGAGTATCGTATATATTTTTTTTATTTTTGCTTAGATTAAATGATTTGAGTAGAAATTAATATTATATGCTTATATCTCATTCATGCATGACTGCTACAAAAAAAAGAGACATATCCGGGGTTACCTAAACCAAGATCAAACAAAAAAGCCACAGAATTAACCACTCACCAAAATAAAAAAAATGTACAATCTGTACATGGGTTTACTCTCTAAAATATATATATTGAGAAATATCTTGAGAAAAAAATATAGAGAGATAAAGAATATATAGTATAATCTACATACTATAACCCACATTGCCTACAAAGTTGTGAGTAAAGGTTAATTACAAAAGAAAGATATAAGAAATAATTCCGTAAAAAGTCATTGCACTATCTTCATTTGTAAAAGGCATATATCTTGAAATTCTTTCTTAATGAGTTGGATTTATGCATGAAAATAATTTTTATATATGATATCTTTATAATTTATACATTTGATTCCTTTCATGAGATCAATGTTAAAATAACACTTTGAGCCTTTATTCTTTATACATATTAACATATTAGTTCATTTCTATACATCAACTTTTTCGCATATAAATTAGTATGAAGTGTTTGAACCCATAGGATTCAAGTGTTTTGGAGAGTATTGACTTATAAGGAATGTAGTTGCTAATTTCGATTCACGCATTAATCGAATTGGGTAAAATTAAATTGATACATTTTTGATAGGAAATATGAAATGATTTTCGATCTAATTATTATAATAAAATCATGATTGTTTAAAGAGATTAAAATAACTTACGCTTCGTGATTTTAATTATGATCTTAAAAGAGATTAAAAAGTATGAGACATTTTTGTGATATGTTCTTTTCTTTTATTCTTAAATTAATTTTTGATTTTGTTGTAATTTTAGTTTTTGATTTGATTGTTTTGATTTTTACATTTAGCTCAACGCTTGTGGGTATCATTATCGAAACCCTCACGAGACTCAAACTCGTCCACTAGGAAACCCAGTGGTTTAAAGGTTTGTCAGATAAAGGCTAAATGCAACCGTGTCAATCTACTAAGTGATTTAGGATAATTTAATTTTTAGTTTTTATCGCTTCTCTTGCTAAGCGGACTAGCAAGCAGCCTGGTCGGGTGTGATTTAGTGCTCAAAAAGCACTAAAATAACCATAATTTTATGCACATTAATTGATTAAAAATATATATATTTATATGTTTTATCATATATTTTATATAAATTTGTCTTTTCGGAATCAGGGTATTTTTATTGTTTTTCAGGTATTTTAGCTTAAAAATGCAACTTAAAGACTCAAAGAGGAATACTGGAAGCAATACATCACAAATATATTAATAAATAAATGAGGAAAGGTCAACAAATATGGAAACATTGGACAAAATTGGTCGAAAAGGTCAAAAATGTCAAAAATGTCAAAAAGGAAAAAATCGTGCCCGGAGCAGCCCACCTCGCGCGCCCCAGCTGCCCTCCGCGCGCGCCGATGCCATTTCGCCCCATTTTTCACGTGTAGTCGCCCCATGACGTCATGCTGACATCATCAATGACCTCCATAATTCCACTCCGCGTTTTCACCATTTTTAACATTTTTTTCACCCACTTTTTCTCTCCATCCTCACCTATAAACACACCTCAAAACGCGGTCTCTTCTCTCTTTCTTTCTCTCATTTCTTAGTTTTTTTAGTTTTTTCATAATTTTTAGCTTTTCTTAGTTAGTTTTGCTTAGTTTTAGAGTTCTTCCCTTTTTGGGAAGAACTAGTTATGTTTTTGTAATTTATTTGCTTTTTGATTCAATAAATGGGAGTAAAAATTCCCTTGGAGGTTTTCTAGCTACGGGAATAGCATCGAAGTATTGTAAGGATTTTATTTTCTGAAAATTAGATTTTAAGGTTTAGTTATCCGCATCAATTTAGTAAAGGTTCTTTTATTTGTCAGATAATCGCCTTGCAGAAGTCAGTTAAGCTCTATTTCAAAAGTTTTTATAAGAATTATTATCCGATAATGTATTGACAACATGTTTTCAAGTAGTAGTTTTAAAACTTGAAAGTTAGTACTTGATAATTAAATTCTAGGTTTAATTTGGACACCTCAATAAAGTTTAAATCGGTTTAACCCCCACCAAAGCTATGGCATTTAAATGGTTCATTTTCAATCTCTTAGAAAAAGGAATTAATTTAATTAACCAAATTAGTTATCAACCCCACCCATAGGTGTTAATTGATTTGTTTAGTTAACAAAGAATATATAACCTCACCAAAGGTGGTATTCGTACAAAAAAGGAAGAATCAATAAATATTAATTTATATCTTTAATAACCTACATAATACGAGCAAGCATAACTAACTTTGTTATTATATCCATAAATACTCCACTATTTATAAAAGATAAAATTTTCATAAATGCTTGTCAATCTATGTTTATTTTTATGTAAGTAGATTAAAACACAAAAAACCCAAAATATCGTGACAGGATGTTTAGGATTTAATTTCGTTTTTAAAAGTTTGAATAATAAATTAAAAACCACATACATTCCTTCCTTATATCAACCTTTGAGTATACTTATCATTTTCTACGAAATGATTCGTGCACTTGCGAGAGTTTTATAAATATTAAAACCAAAGTATTGGCAGGATCGGCGATGCCAATTTTCGCTCATCAAAGTTTTTGAAAATCCCGATTCCGTTCATCACCAGACATAGCTTATGTTATGAGACTACTATGTAGGTTTACCAGTAGACCTAGTGTAGAGCATTGGAATGCTATTGAAAGGGTTATGAGATACCTTAAGAGAACTATGTACCTTGGATTACATTATAAAAAGTTTCTTGTTGTTCTAGAAGGATACAACGATGCAGTCTGAAATATTAGAAGTCTAAGAAGCAAACAATAGCATTGTACTATTAGAGAAACAAACAATATTGACTCAATCTACAATGGAGTCTGAAATGATAGCACTAGCCACTGCTAGTGAAGAAGCAGGCTAGTTAAGAAGTTTGTTAGCTGAGATCCCTTTATGGGAAAGACCGATACCAACTATCTTGATCCATAACAATAGTACCACGACTATTGCAAAGATTCAGAACCATTACTACAATGGAAAGAGACGACAGATATGTCATAAGCATAGTACTATTAGAGAATTTCTCTCTACTGGAGCTGTAAGAGTAGATCATGTATATTCTGATGAAAATTTGGCAGATCCTTTGATGAAAGGATTACCGAGAGAGAAGGTTTTCAAAACCTCAAAAGGAATGAGACTAATGCCCTTAGAATGAAGAGTCACTCGTGATGGTAACCCAACTTATAAATTGGAGATCCCAAGAAATAAGTTCAAAGGGTAATAACAAGTCATGAAGTGATATGAGATGAATCATGCTATTTTCAAATCCCATTCTATATTGTTAGAAGCATGAAGTCCTGAAGCGATAGAAAAAGATGAGTTAATTGTTAAATTCTTAATGAGTTCTAAACTCTATGTGGAGTGGAATACATAGCTATAAGAGTGCTCTTGATAGACTCACCTATGTGAATGTGGAAGTGTGGCCGCTTCCTATGGAAATTTTTTGGGCAAAATTTACTAGAGCGTTCACTATACTAGGATACATGTGCATATCCATAAAGCACGGGCTTTTCGAACTACACTTTGGAAAGGTTGTGTGTGTGATGATTGTTAAAGATAGAGTTCAAAACTACGAGTTACTCTAGTATATTCTAAAGAATTAACACTATGCAAAGGTTCAAGTCGATAGACACCTTTTTCTTATTCACAATCTTATATTTTTAATTGATCGGTTGCTCGATAAAAAATATTTTTATATAAAATTCAAGTGGGGGATTGTTGGAAAAAGATGAATGTTTATTTAAAAAAAAACTAATATAGCCTTGTCCCACATTGCATTTCTACACTACTTAAAAGATGTATAAATAGTAAATAGTAAAGAGTTAGTTATTGGGATTGGGCCCCAAGGGGTACCCACTTTTGTGGAAGGGGAGAGGACCTAGACAAATGTGATACCACACGCGCATGCCCACGCGTCGTTGTCGTCCGTCCGTCTGACCGGCTGTGCCGTGCCGTGTCGAGCCGAGTCTGAGTGCGTGTGCGTGTGTGTGTGTGTGAGTTGAGGTGGCATTTTATTTTTTGGAAATTAAAAAAAAAACTTTTCCACTGAGAAAATGGTTGTTACATTTTTTCTCAGGAAAACAACCATTGTTTTCTTTTACTCAAAATATGATCGTTAAATGACTGTTACTTTTCTTTATTCATAAAAATGGTCGTTACTCGTCTTTACTCAGAAAATGGTTGTTACTCTTCATTATTCAGAATGGCTGTTACGATCTCCATCTCCAAATATTACCGTTATTATCATAATGACCAGACGGTTTGTGAAACCTATAAATAGAGGGTCTCAACTCTCAGTTTCTACGTAACAATCTACAAACTCATCTCACTAAAAAAAAATTCTCTCAGCAATTCTAAGTTACATTTCATTTTTCCGAGCAACAAATTTTTTAGGTGTAGCATTTCAGTCTTCATCAGTTAGTAATGTTCCGAGACAGATAAAAAGATTCTGTGCTGTTTTATCCTGGGGACGATGGGGCTGTGTTTGCTTGCACAAAATTGGGCAGAGTCGCAAAACATCTTAAAGAGAGCGACCTAGTCCGCGACTCAACCCAAGCAGTTCATTTCAGGTTATCGGTAATATTGTTCAATCACTGTTTTAACAACTTGCATCAACATGTCTTTAAGTTAGGTATGAAAAATAATTTCTTTTATGTCTATAAAATGGCTCTTGTATAAGGAAAAAAAGGCATAACAAGTTTAACTGTAGAAGTAAAACAACCGTTTCTTCTTAGAAAAATTATGTATAGATAAACTCATATGGAGTAAACTAGGGTTATAATAATCTAACTTAATAAATAAAAGTTCTATTTTCACTAAAATTCAATATCTTTCTTATATCTTAGATAAAAAAGTACATATCCTATCATTGAGTCAAAGGTAAGAAATCATTCTTCTTAATCCCGAAAGTTAGGTCTCTAATAAGTAACAAGGTAACTAGAAATCAAATACAAAGTAGTGAAAGATAGAGGTAAATCTATTTTATTAAAACAATAAAAGATCAGACATAATTTTAGATTTCATTTATTAAAAATAATATTTATTTATTCAAAATTTTAAAATCAAAAAATTAAATAATATTTTATTTGTTTAAATTTTTTGAATAAATAATTATTTTTAACCATAGTTTAAAATTATTTTAATCAGAGCCTAAAATTATTTAGTATCAAAAACATAAGAAATAAAATACATTATTAAATGAAAAAATTAACGTTTTTAACTATTTAAAAATATCTTTGACATTAATTATAAACCTTAAAGATATGTTTATAAAGATTAAGAATATCTATAAATATATACATAATTGATAATTTTTTGTTATTTATAAACAAACAATAATATCCATGTTCTATTTGCTCTTCAAATCCTAAGAAGGAAAGGGCTAATTGGAATTATCCCAATTTGAATCCATTAAGCATTTTCGATTCCAAATTTATCCATTTTACCATAGTAATGTGGTTTTGTGGAGTCAATCTATCAATTCCAAAATGGTTGAGCCTCCCTCACAAATCTTCTCCTCCTCCCCCTCACTATAAACAAGGAACAACTTGCTTCATTCGGTCAACCTAATTGGTCCTGACGTCCCTTCTGGTATAAGCATAACTTCCACGTGAAGTCAAGCAAACAGTTTTTTTTTTTTTTAAAAAAAGACATGTTAAGACAGCCAATTCAAATTAAACACCTGTCATCCTAAAACCCACATTTCCTTTATTAATATAACAAATTCACATTGTACCAGAAAAAAATATCACAAATTCACGTTAGTTAATTAATTTTTTTATTATTATAATAAATATATTTATTTTACTTCTATTTTTATTATTAATTATATTATTGAATAAATTTATTATTAATAAATTATTATATTTATAATAATAAATTTATTTAATTGAATATTATCAGTACCCTTAAACCAATTTGTTTTTTTTTTAACCTTTCCGCAATAAGATACTTAACTGTTGCATTTCATGCCATCTATTAAACTATGACAAAATTTCATATGCTCTGACCAGGCATTTGCTCCGAAACCAAAATTTTACTGATTTAGCCGTCAATTTGGCCAAAAACGACAAATCTAAGAGTGTCCCATTTCACCAAATACATTATTATTATTATTATTATTATTATTATTATTATTATTATTATTATTATTATTTATAATGTTTTTTCAATGGTCCGAGAAATTTGCAGACTCCAAGATAGGGAGATAGAAAGCTTGCTTTTTTAGCAAAGCACTAACACTCCAGGTCCAAGTTCACATAATCTGTAGGAAGTTGGTTTTTGGGTCAAGATTCAGTATCGACGTTAATGGCAATTTTTTTGTAATTTCGAGGTTAGTTTTTATTTTATTTTATTATTATAATTGAAATACATCTGGGTTGTTTTTTTGTCTTATAATTTGTAGACTGATATTTCATATGCGCGTTGGCAATCAACCCACTTTAGAACTAATCTTCTATTTCTGTATCTGTTTATGAACATCTTTCAGTTGTGGCATGTTGAACTGAAATGAGACCGTGTTTTCTGAAATTGTGTTAATTAGTCCTAGTTCCTTTCATTTATGATGAGATCTCGAGTAGTGTGTGAACTGCTTCTTCTTCTCCTCCTTCATTTTGATATGTATTCGGTATTATATTGATTTTTAAGATCTAATTTTGTTTACACCGTTAAATTTTATCTTCAAATTAAGCTAATGCTATTGTCGGTGGTGTTGCTTTAACTTCTGGTACTGAGTAGTTAAGATGTAGACGTGGCCATTTATGTATGATTTTGTTTGGATAATAGTTACTTCCAAAAATGCTAAGATTTACCCTAAATCTTGACATGTGTTATTATTTATATAGGAAAATAAATCATTTTTTTGTTTATTAAAATAATTTTGACATATGATAGATATGATTACAAAATTAAGTGTAATCTGCCTAGTTCGAACTCACGATCTCTTTGGTGTGGGGTACTCCCATTACCGACCAGACATAGTGGTTGGGGCTATTTATGTATGCTACTTGTTATCACTTTCAAACTCGTAGTGCTTTTCTTACTTGTATTTCCTTGCTTTACAACTTATCTACTGGCTCATCTCTTACTTGTGGATTTAAGCATTTACATCTCACCCACTACCACAAATTTTGAATTTTGCTTTGTTTTTTCTTGCTAAAGCCAAGGATAAAAATTGTTAATTTTTTGGATGGCTTTCATAACTCAAATTGTTATTGTCACAATAATAATTCATTAATGACAACTTTGTTCAATAATAATAACACAATAATAGGTGTAAAATTGACATTTTATACAATTTTTTTGGCAGTATCATTACACTTTCTTTTTGTTTATTTTTCTTTTCCAAATCAGTAACTTGTTATTTCATTCAAACTGTTACTGTGGACATTTGATTTCAATATCTTGACTTAATTGTTAGCCCTTGTTCATTCTTCAGTTGATTTTTTCACCATGGCTTTCCAAATAGTTTTTTTTTTTAAGTTTTGCTGAAAGGTGGAAAAAGATTTCTTGGTGACATTATTATTAACTTCTCATTTTATCATCCCATTTATGAGAAATGTTAAACCAATTGTTAGAAACATTCATGGGAAGCGGGGCAAGATTTAGATTATGATTAAACAATTCCTCTTCTTAAGGACACAGATTTTCAATCAGTAGAGTTTGTTGTGAGACAGCTCAAGTAAAATCAATGGACTTCTGCTTCTCCTTGTTCCTCCTTTTGATTTCTCTTTCTGCAATTTTGGCTCAAGAACATGAAGTTGTGCACGCAAATATAGTAGTGGATGGTACAACTGCTGTTGCTGAGATTGATAAGAACTTCATTTGTGCCACAATTGATTGGTGGCCTCACGATAAATGTAACTACAACCAATGTCCATGGGGATATTCATCAGCCATAAATTTGGTTAGAGCTCTTAGAAACTTTACTTCTATGCATTTTTCTTTTTCTTTCTTCATCAATCTATCACAAAACCAGTTTGTTATTTGCTGAGTATGGTTTATTTTTTCAGAACTTGTCCCATCCTTTACTTTCCAAGGCTATCCAAGGTGTGTAAGCTCTACTATTATGTGTTAATCATCTAAACAAAAAGTGAATATCTATTTCAATATCCGAGAATCATTTGCTGAAGAATTTTATCACCATGTTATAAATGCAGTTTTGCTTTATATGTTTAATGTTCCATTTATTTGCATTTTCAACATGGCGGCTTCATAGCTTTCAAACCATTGAGGATCAGAGTTGGAGGTTCCTTGCAAGACCGGGTACTGTATGATGTAGAAAGTTTGAAAGCTCCTTGTCATCCATTTCAAAAGAAGAAAGACGGACTCTTTGGATTTTCAAAAGGATGTTTGCACATGAGTAGGTGGGATGAGCTGAACCATTTATTCATCAAGACAGGGTAAGATTCTAGTTTCTATGCTTTTTCTTCACGAAATTATTAGTTACTTCTTGCCAAAGAACTAATATTTCTCATTATGCAAGGTTACTTGTTAGTTCCTGGTAATGCATGAAAAGTAATAACCTTTTCAATTTGTTGTTTATCCTTATTCAAATATGGAAAATGTTTTTAAAAGATGCCGCATTTCTTGGTGTTAGGTTCAGGTTTGATTAATCATTTGTCTAGCTTAAAGGTAATGTCTATGTAAATCAAATGAAAGTTTCTGAATATCATAACTTTGAAGCACGTTTTCTAGGTTCTACTTAGAGTGTTCCAAATTTCATTTTTCCATTTTTTAGGCATAGTACTTAACAAGTTCAAAGTGCCTTTAGGAGTTGGTATCCTTTATATGTGTTTATAACATTAGTATTGTTTATATTTAGTTTCTTCCTGTGGGCTGTGACAGAAGATCTTTAATATGCTGGGGTTCGAGGATAGTGGATGGGACAGGGAATTAAGAAGGTGGTTGTTGCATGTGACTTGATATTGTTTCCAACGTATATTTTCAGGGCTGTTGTAACATTTGGCTTGAATGCACTCCATGGGAGATACAAAATCCACCAAGATGTTTGGCGAGGAGAATGGGACTCGAATAATGCTTATGATTTTATTAAGTATACTGTTTCAAAAGAATACCACATAGATTCATGGGAGTTCGGTATGAATAGTAGGAACAAGCTTATTTTTCTCCTGTAATCTTTTTGCTTCACTTTGCTTATGCCTTTTCCCCTGTAGGTAATGAGTTGAGTGGAGATGGAGTTGGAGCGAGGGTTGGTGTTGAACAATATGGAAAAGACCTGATCAAACTAAAAAGGATTATTGATGAGTTGTATAAGAAGTCCCTCTTAAAACCTTCACTTGTGGCACCCGGAGGATTTTATGATCAGAAGTGGTTCACTAAGCTCTTAGATGTTACAGGTCCACGTGTGGTTGATATTATTTCTCATCACATCTACAACTTGGGTGCAGGTAAGATATCGTGGATCTTTTTAACATTTTTAGATGGACACTACTAAATTTTCTTTTATTGTGCTTTATTGTTGTCTTATTCAAATCTGTATTAAGTGGAAGTGAGTCACAACTCACATTTCAGCATGAATGATAGCAAAGAACATTAATTAAAAAAACATGTAACATATGGCTCCACTTACCTCCCAGCAGGTTTGCTTCATCCAACTCAATAGAGATTATGGCATGGGAGATTTATTACAGAACGTGTAATATTTTGATCCCGCTTACCTAACCCCATCAATCCTACTTGTTTGCAGCATATAAAACCGACATGCGTATAGCCTTATACACATTTATCTAATCTCTTTTACCTATGCTACCTGCATATGCGCAGCATTTAAATCTAAATTGCATTGAAGAACTTCACATAGAAATACTTATTGGAGCTATCGACCTCATGTTTTACAAAGACTTCTGTTTTGCAGGTGATGATCCTAAACTTGTAAAAAGAATAGTGGACCCAAATTACTTAAACAAGATATCAGGAACTTTTGTTGATCTCCAACAGACTATGAAAAAGCATGGTCCTTGGGCTTCTGCATGGGTTGGAGAGTCTGGAGGGGCTTACAACAGTGGTGGTCGTAATGTGTCGGACACATTTTTGGACAGTTTTTGGTAATCTTCACAATGCCATGGGTTCCATAATATGATTCTTTTTATACAAGTTTAATTTCTCATAATAGAGAACTTTTCTTTTGTTTGGTTCTTTATCGATTACTGTATTGGTCCTTTTGCATACATATATCTTAGGTACTTAGATCAGCTTGGAATGGCAGCCAAGCATAATTCTAAGGTATACTGCAGACAGTCTCTAATTGGTGGGAACTATGGTCTCCTTGACAGAACTACATTTTCCCCCAACCCCGATTACTTTAGGTAAGACTATTTGGGGGTTCTTATAGAAGTTCTTTCCTGTGTGCCATGCTATCTAAATTTTTTTATTTTTTATTTTTCAACTGAACAGTGCACTATTATGGCATCAACTTATGGGAGAAGGTGTTTTAGCTGTTGAGCAGGCTTCATTATATTTACGAACTTATGCTCATTGTTCGAAACGGACAGTAAGGCTTTGCTTCTTGCTTCTTTTTTTGTTGAAAAGAGGGTGATATTTTTACAATGGAGTCTTATGAGAACAATAGAAGAATAAAATAGGTAACTAAAGATATAAGAATGAGCTGAAGTGAATATTAAAGAATTGAAATAGGTTGAGAGGAATTGAAATGTAAAAGCTCATGATTCTCCTTCTTAGGTCGAATTGCCTATAAGAATTTACATAAGATGCCTAGCACATTTCCATAACAATCTCCTACAATGACAACTATTGAGTTGAGACTATACTGCATTGTTCTATCACAATTAATCTTAACATAGTCTTGAGGAGGTTTTTGTCATTTAGTTTGTTAGAAGATTGTTAGCAACAAATTTTCTTTAAAGTTCAAGTTATCATGGGGTGGGTAAACTATTATCTTATATGATATATTTGGGTCTTAATATTGCCTCTCACTTGATGAGTTTTTTGTTTTTTAAACAGTCCCCAAGATTAATGAGCTCTCACTTGTGGGTTGTATAAACGATTGTGATAGGTTCTCAATTGTGGGCCAAGAATATAGTTTTTAAAGCCCATTAAGTGGAGTTTAGATAAAATCACTTCGCATGAGTTGATGATTGTGATGAATTATCACTTGTGGGCTAATAGGTATGTAAATTTAGCTTGTCCCACTCAAAGTCTGATTGATCCGGCCTGATCCAATCTGGCTTGAAGCTCGATTAGGTTTGAAGAAGTTCAACCCGACTCTACCCGAATTATTTTTGGGTCGAACTTAGAGCTAAACATTTATACTATATGTCTAGCCTGAACACGACCTAAAATGCAGTTAAGTTTAAATTTTAGAAAATATTTATACATTTGACAATTTCATGACATTATTTTATGAATTCTTGCATATTTAAACTTGGATGCTAACTTAAGTCAATTAAAATTTCAAAAAAGTCAGGCCTAAATGTACTGACTGATTTTAGGGATGGATTTTGTACTTTCATTTAATTTGAATGCCCAGTCCATCCTGACCTCAAAATATACTTGGGCCTTCAATGTCTAGCCCACTCGAATTTAAATCCACATGGGTCGAGAAATAGTTTAGAAGGTTCATGAAGTGGAGCAGAGGCCCATTAAATATTAACTCATACAAGTGAAAATTTTAGAATGGGAGAGATTTGAATTCAGGGCTTACATTTTGATATCACATTAGAAGATTATTAGCAAGTTATTAGGAGGTAATCTAATTATCATTTATATGTTATATTTGGGTCTTAACAATTTTTAATTGCTTCCTAAAAAAAGAATTAATTTCTTTTCATACTTATTTGTACAAACCTACTCCTATCTGAGTTCTTGGAAGCAATGGTTAACCATGCAAATGTTCTTTTAAAATCAGGATATGAATCCCTGAATATCATATTGTTTCTCCAACTCTATATTGTAACTGATTAATGTATAAAAATATATTTGGTCTTGTTTTCAATAGCTTAAGCTTTTGGGAGATTTGGTTCAATTGTTGAATTATAAGTAATTAGTATGCATGATCATAAAGCCAACGTTTGT
Source organism: Hippophae rhamnoides (assembly GCA_033030585.1). Lineage (NCBI taxonomy): Eukaryota > Viridiplantae > Streptophyta > Magnoliopsida > Rosales > Elaeagnaceae > Hippophae > Hippophae rhamnoides. Next base: position 38,653,933 of record CM065436.1, read on the forward strand.
GGGGGATTGATAGATGTATAAAAATATAGTTGATTTTTTTCTCAATAGTTTAAGATTTTGGAAGAGTTGATTCCCAATAAATTCTAGCAGCAACTGTGGTTAATGTCACAGCTAAAGCAATCTCCTTCCTGTTGGTTTGGCCATGAACTCAGGAATTTGGAGGTTCCAATAAAATGTAAATGAAAAATTGTAGCTCTAGATCTCTGAAACATCTCAGATTAAGACCACCTATCCATTTGGACCATTAGGCATGAAAATAGTCGCACTTTTGGAATGGATGTTAGACAGCTTCTGTTTCTTGTAGACATAGAGGAACCTATCATCAATAAAACCTTTTAATATTATCTATTACCGCAAGCATTCACCAAAACAAGACGACTTATGTCTTTCATGTAGTTTTGCTTTCCACAGTGACTTCCATAGTGGATTTTCTCCAATATTCCTGAATGTGAAACCAATCTTTTATTAGTTGACTTCACTAAAAAACTGCCAGATTTATTTGGAATACAAATGAGTTTATCATTCAACAGTTCATTTGGACTTCTGAGTCTACCAATTAAATTAGCTGAAGTAGGGTCTACTGGTTAGTTCAAGAGACCCCAGTTCCAACGTCTATTTTGATCTGCTAGGTCTTTTACTATCAACTCAAATAATATATCATTCATATCAATCACTGGTTTAGGTACAAAATGTTCTAGACCAGGGATGCAAGGATCTTTAAAAACTTTGATATTAGCTCCATTCCCAATTTGAAAACATAAACCTTGCCTTAAGAGTTTTATGGTACCACAAATCCCTTTACAAGTCCCCATTTTTAACAGAAGCATTCATAACTGAGGACTTTGGAACGTGTTATTATTCATATTATTTTTATTATTGTATAGTTTATCTTAGGTGTCAATGTGAATTTGATTGTAATTAGGATTAACTTTCCTTCCTAATTGAGAACTCTTCATGTACGTGTATATAAATACTGAATTTGGTTAATAAAACAAAGAAATTAACTTTCATAATTTAATTTGGTATCAATGCAAAAGAAAAAAATTGCTTTTCCATGAAGTGAAATCCCATGATTCCCATCCAGCTTTTGCAGAGCCAACTCCGTGGTGAGTTGGCTGGAGTTTGTACACCCTACACATTGATAACCATTGGATTGACAATCCACCAGTACCAGCCCCTGCTTTGTTCCAATGTCGACTGTCCCCCTAGCTACCTTTGCTGCAACAGGCCTGATCTGCGTTTGCCTGCCCTGTTTTTTCTGGCACTGTCATCTGTTTCTTGCAGGGAGGTTTGCACTGTTGATTTGAATGTACTTAGCCTACGCCACCACCACTATCTTGGTTGCTGTCGCCGCCCTTTTTTCCCAATGTCCCACTTTCGTTTGTCTTGTTTTGGCCGTGGATTTGGTCATCTTCCTGCCAACGATCTGTTTTTACTCTGGGTGGTTTTGCAATGCTGGTCAGCTTGTACCACCATCAGTCCTCTCTCGTCATTGGTTTGACTAATATTATACTATCACTTTCCAGTATTTTTTTGGAAAGTTATATATTTTTTTACCATACTTTTTACGATACAATTCTTTGTTGCTACAGAATTTATTGCTGTCACTCTTACTGTCTTGGGGATGCAGTTGTCCTTTATTTGGAGTACCATTACCTGGTTATTGTTAGCAATACTTTTGCAGTTATTTGTGCTATTTTTGCGTGTGTCTGTTTTTTTTTGTCTTGTTGTTTGAGCCACAATGTTTGCATCTATAGACTCTTCTTGTACCTCTCATGTTTATCAAATGATAACTCTAGGATGTGATTTTGGTTTAATATTTGTTTCTTCTGCTTTTGACACTTTGCTTATTATATCAGGTGCTACTGATCACATGATTAATAATTCTTTTATTCTTGATTCTCTAATACTATATTCTGTTAAGTCTGTTCAGACTGCCAATGGGACATCTATATTAATTATAGGGTTTGAAATGTCTCATTATTACCCTCACTTTCTTTCTTTTACTTGCACCAAGTCTGTCCAATAATCTTTTGTCTATTAAGAAAATAACCAAAAGTGTTAATTATTTTGTCACCTTTTATTCTACCATTGTGTGTTTTGTGTTTCAAGACAATCTAACAAAGAAGACAATTAACACTTGTGGGAGAAAGGTCTTTACTATTTTGTTAAGGGGACAGACAATCCTAGTAGTGGATTTTAGGACATCCATCTTTTCCATTAAACGTTTATTCCCAAAATTGTTTTGCAATGTTTCTGCTTATAGTTTAAAGTGTGAACAATGCATTTATGCCAAAAATCAATGCATTCCTTTTAAAGTAAGGTCAAATAAAGTTATGCTTGTTTTGTGTGTTTACACTGATGGGAGGGGGTCTTTTTCTTTTCCTACTGGTCATAAGAGTTACATGGGTTTATTTGATTAAATCTTGAGTAACATTATACTGGTCATTCGTTAATTTTATTATATGATTTTCACACAATTTCAAACTCCTGTTCAATTTTTTCATTTTGACAACGGTCACGAGTTTGTTAGTTAATCTCTTACTGATTTGTTCAAAACTCATGGCATCTTCTATCACAGTCTGTGCTTATATGCCACAGAATGATATAATGGAGTGTAAAAACCATTGTGTGCCTTATACTTCACTATACGAGAGATGGTTCTTGAGCTATAGGGAAGCTTTTCTTGAGAAGAACACTACAAATTTATTAAAATTTGGGGTTTAGCTTGAGCATTGTCCATATAATTGCAAGAGAGACAACAATCGCCTTGCTTCTTTGTCAGCCTTGCAAAATATTAGTACATCATAGTATAGATGACAGAATGAGATATTATTTTTTTCAATCTTGATTCCATAGTATAATCTTGTCTCAACTATTTGTAGATTTGATATATCCATATTTAGATCCATTGAGGAGGATAGAATATGAGACTGGATTGGCATTGGAAGTTTAAATTACAACACTGCTCGGCAAAACCCATTCTCTTTAAAATGTGCATAATCAAATCCCATTCCTTTTTATCATAAACTTTGTTCTCTTCCTTGCTTTCTCTTCATGCAATGAACCAACTCTTGTGCTAAAATTGTATTTTCAGAGATGCATTTGCTTGGCATATATACAGCATGAAATGGAGATATTCATTAATCCAATAACGTTCTCATTCTATTCACTGGTATCTTGGAAATAATCTTATAAGATACATTACATAAGATGATTGATCAATTATGGGTGATATGAGGGGGCTGATTTTTCTTTTGTAAGATGATAATCATTGTTGAATTCATTTATGGGTTCATGAATCATGATGCATGATGTAAAGAACTCTTGCACAAAGTTTCATCACCAATCTGATCTCTCTCATACATCCATTGGCCATTGTCATTTTGCAGAGCCAAAACTGAATTCTTCCTCCTATAAAGTAGATAGATGAAAGATCTTTATATTTATATCACCATCCTTAACCATATTGCTCTTGATTTTTGCTTCCAGATGAGATAATGTCTAGTTAATTAATCTTAAAGTTGTTCCTGAGGTTTTTGTTTTTGGTCTAGATCCTCTGATGATGTATCATTTTCTTGTCGTGTTGCCAGCTTTGCTTCAGTCTGCTTTATTTTTTTCATGGCATAACCCAAAATGTTGCTTGTTCCAAAGCCTAAGTTTTCTTGCATAATTATGAAGACCAATTACCCCTTACATATGAACTCCAAGCCTGAGAAGCAACTGTCTTACAAGATGGGCCCTTTTCACCATGCTTCAAGAAAGTGAAAAGGTCTTGGTAGGAAGTTGCTTTCACCATGCACATCCAGTCACTGAGGGCTTGTTAATTACAGCCGCTCTTGAATACTCTAAGAACCAACCATGACTTGCAATAGCATGGTCTAATATTTTTTTTATTTTATTTTTTATTCTGCATTCTTTGATTATTTTTCCAAGTGAATTTTGGACTAGAAGCACCTAAGTCAGGCACACCATCCATTAGTTGATTTAGGAAACTTCTCTGTAAATTAACTGGTTTTCCTCCCCATATTTCATTAAAGTCTCCAATAGTATGCTATTCACCATCATAAGAAGCTAGAACTCCGGAGAGGTAAGACCAGAATAGTTCTCTCTTTATAATAGGGATCAGGTGGAGATATACACAACATATCTACTAGTTAGTTGGCCTTCTTCTAGGTGCTTTTTTAACTTCCACACAACACAATTATCAGACATTTCAAAAACTACAAAATCAATTCCTCCTTGATGAACAAAGCATAACCCTAGCAGAGTTAAAAGAAGAACAAGTAATTGAAAATCTAAAGCATAACCCTAGCAGAGTTAAAAGAAGAACAAGTAATTTAAAATCTAAAGCCTAAAACAGAAGCCAAATTAACAATTTGTTCACTAGAGACCTTCGGCTCCATAAGCCAAATATAGGCAGGATTTGATGTCTGTACCAATTTACTCAGTTCCATTTGAGCACTTTGTTATGGTTGAGTGGGGATATGTCAGGGGCTGCCTCCTTGCCCTCAATAGATGTTCCTTTGTTTTAATTTCCTCAACCACTATTGGGATGCATTGTCTGTGATATTTGACAAACTTGTTCCACTTTTTCTCCAATCCATTGCTTCTTCTTTTGCACATTTCAATAGTTCATCTTTTTTAAATGAGCACATTATCCGTAAGGAATTGCAGCTTGCTTCTGTGGTAGTAACTGTCCTGAACCTTCTATTAGACTTTTGTCGAGAAAAATCGAGTCTGGAACATTTAGGTTTTGGAGTCTGAAAAATATCTTCCTCAGTGCCTCTTTTCTTGCTTCCGCTAGATAGAGATTTGTTGTCATCTTCCTCTTTCTTATTGTTTCTGACACTCTTTTTAGCAGCATCTTTAGTTACAAGATTAGTCACTCAGCTCATACATAGAACCTTAGACATGAAACACTTGCATGTTTTTTCTTTCCAGCTTTCTTTAGACTTGTTATACATATCAGCACCAATCGTCTGTTCCCGGAGAGTAAATTATCTTTTGGGAAGTGTTAGCAACACTTTCAATTACACTCTCATTTTCAATTACATCATTCTTTAAGTGATACGTGTAAACTTATTTTTTAGATACTATTTTCATATTTATTTAAGTGAATGTATAAAATGAATTAAAGCTTACATGTGTCACTTGAAGAATAGTACAAGTGAAAATGAGTGTTGTTAGCACTGTTCATTATGTTTTATGTCCCCAATCTATTGGACCAGTTACAAATTTGCCCCAAAGCTTTAATTTGTTGAAAACATGTTCTCAACTTCATGGTCTGCAATTGCATTTAAGGACTTTGTCTAATTTTTGCTCATTCTGATAACAAAGATATTGTAAAATGGCACTTGTCACGAGAATTTGAACGGCATGTGTCATTTTCTGTTAGATTTGTTGACAAAATGAATACAAATCCTTAAATGTGGCATGCCCGTCAGGGACATTTTTTAATCAAATCAAAAGCAAGGGACAAATTTGCAACTAGTTCAATAGGATGGGAACATAAAACATAGTACACCCGCTTCTAAATGTCATAATGCCTTGTAAGCCTTCATTTCTTGAGTTTTTCTATTTGTTAAAATATTCAGCATATCCTGCCATTGTTCTTTTTCAAATAATGCAATCAAGTTAACTTACTTTAAACTTAATTCTTGCTATCATGGTACAGGCGGGTATAACTCTACTTCTGATCAATCTGAGCAATCGAACTGAATTTGTTCTCAATGTTGAAAATAATATGAACATCAATTTACATGCACCACGCCATGTGCTTCACAAGCAAAATTCTCTTGTGTTACATGTTAAGAGAACGGTTGCATGGATCGGAAGAAAAGCATTAGATGAAACAGTGTACAGAGAAGAGTACCATTTAACTCCGAAAAATGGTTACTTGAGAAGTAAAACAATGCTTCTTAATGGAATTCCATTGGAGCTTACAAAAGGTGCAGATATCCCTAAGTTTCAGCCTGGCATTGTTGATGCAACTTCTCCAATCTTCATCACTCCTATGTCTATGAAGTTTGTAGTAATCCCCAACTTTGATGCTCCTGCTTGTTCCTGACTTTTGATCTGCATGAATTGTGAAGCACTTTGGCAGAATGATACAGCAAACTTGGTTTTAGAGTTATATGTCTTATGGCAATTATAGATCCTCAGCAATGCAGTAACGTGATGGAAGTAGCTATATATGGAGTTTATTTACTTCTAGGAAAATTAGAAATACTTTAGGGTTTGCTTAAATGGAAAAGTAGCTATATATGAACGTTTCATTGTGTGATTAGGGTTCGTTTGTGTAATATTACATTGGACAAATGTTTCTATTTTTTATTTTTTTGAAACTCAATTTTTGGTTCTTGTGATTAACTCATTGATTCAATGATTTCACCATGTGTTTTGTTAAGGTTAGTAATTGTGAATCATTTTTTTAAATATATACAATGGGGACCACTTTCAAATACAAAATACTATAATTTAATGTAGTGTGCATATATGAGTTGGTTTGAGTTTGAGTTGAAATTGAAATTGATTTAATATGTTTGGTTCTTGAAATAATAAATTGAAAAAACAAATCCAACTCAAATTAATTTTATTGATTTGGATTGGGTCAAGGAAAATTTTTCCATTTTTGTGTTGATAGATTTTATTTATTAATATTTTTTATCTCTTTATAATTTCATATGTTTTTAATGTTAATTTATTATAATCTTTAAATTTAAAAAATTAGATTTCAAATACTTACTTAATATCATTATTCATATCAATCAAGAGTGCAGGGAAGATTTGAAAATATGATAAATGGATAATAATAAATAGTTATAACTTATCTAATAAAATTCACTAATTCTCATGTCTAAGTTATTCATAATATTGTTTATGAGATGCAAGTTCTAGCAATAAAAATATGAAAAGTAATGTTGTCATAAATTATAATAGATAACTAATTAAATAGTATAAAACTAATGTCTTACATAGATAAAAAATAAAAAAGAGAAAGCACCTAGTTTAGAATTCTTGCATTAATTTCGCTTAAATATTTAAACTCTAATAATAAAATTAAACAAAACTTGTTTATCATACAATAATAAACTAGAATATAAAATTTAATTTTAAAATATTATCTAAAATGAAAAGGATTGTCCTATTATGTAGAATTATAAACATAATAATAAACAACAAAATAAGACAAAAATTCAAATCCTAGTATACATTGTTTATTACAACACGGAGAATAGGAGTAAAATAATTAAGTTATCTATTTATAAAAAAACATACAAAAAACTAAATTCCAACCATGTTTCAAGCTTCCCTAAGCGGATTAATATAAGAGATATCCACGTGTTTTGAGAAATCTTCAAAAATACTTCTAAGGTTTCAAAACATTTAAAAATACCCTTGAAACATAACGGAAATTAAATAGTAATATTCCTAAAATTAAAGAAGAAAAAATAAACCAAGAAATAATAGACATAGAAACAGAAGACATCTCAAGATGTTTTTTTACAGGAAAATTAAATCTTAAAGAAGGAAATGGACTTAAAGACGTATCATTTTTATTAAGAAAATTATTTTATAGGAAAAACATAATTTATTATGGCATAAGTAATAAAGAAATGAATATTAAGATTACAGATATAAAAGGAATGTATAATATACTATTAATTGATAAAGAAACTATATTAAACAAACTATCAAAAATTTCTCGTAAAGATAAAAAAATTGGATATCTCCATTTAGGAGAAATTCGAATATTAATAAAAACTCATTTTAGAGAAAGAATAAATACGTCAATAAATACGCAATAAAAATAGCATTATTAGATAACATAATAATAAATAGGAAATATGTATTATTAGGAATGATCCATAGTAACTTAGCATACCAAAAGTTAAAATTTATAGTATATCTTAGATTTGCTATCAATATACATGATAAAAATCAAAATCAAGTATTAAGTTTAGCTTATGAATTTGAAATAGGAGAATTAATGAAAGAATGAAATCATTTATTTTTAATACATTATCTAGAAGCATATTCTTTAACTAATAGTCATAATAATTCAATATACGGATAAAATGAATTTATAGAAATAGATAAAACTTTTAAGGAACTTGGAAAAATAATAAAACTTGAAATACTAACAGACTTTGAAATACTAGAAGAATGACAATTAGATATCAAAGGAAAAATCTTGATAACAGGAAGAAAAAGTAATGTTATTAAAAATAAGAAAAAGTAATGTTATTAAAAATAATAACATGCCAATGTTTATTTTTATAGACCATGAAAGAGAAACTTCTAACTAAGAAGAAATTAAAAAACTAAAAAATGAAGTTAAAATAATGAAGACATTAGTTCATGACTATATATTAGGAAAAATAATAATAATGTTTAGAAATAAAATAAAAAATATGCATTTGGAAGTAAATGGAAGCCTAGTAGGCGTAGTGAAAAATGAAGCAACATTATTTGAAACTGTAAAATTATTAACAGAGGAAATAGATTTAGTGCAAGAATCAAACACAAAATATCTACAGGAATTAATAGATGCACAAAAAAAATTAAAAAGAAAATTCATGAACCCTGAAAATAAGGATATAGAAAAATTAGTTAGTTTATTGATACTAACTAATGAAGAAATAGAACAACATTATAATGAAAAAATTTGTACAAACAAAAGAAGAAGATGATATAACAATAATCAATAAGACTGATTTTGAACTAGAAAACATGACCCCAAAAAGTCATATGAAACCAATTTCATTACCAATCTTTTACTAAGAAGGAACTTGTGACCCACATAGGGAAGAAAGAAATAGGCAAATAATAGAACAAACTGATACCACAGATAGAAGAAGACAACCTCCTAAAATGGAGGAAAGGTTGCATTAGGGAACTAGAGGTAGTATTCCACCAAAATTCAAACTCCGTGATAATTATAAGTCTGATATTCTAGATTTAGACTATATAAGAGATAGGAAGAAAGCCTTAGATGAATGGGCTAGTGGTATGAGTGTGCTTATACAAATATCTCAAACTACTCAAACAAATCCTTCAATCTGTAAGGTACTTATAGCACAAAACCCAAACAAATCCTTCAATCTGTAAGGTACTTATAGCACAAAACCCAAACAAATCCTTCAATCTGTAAGGTACTTATAGCACAAAAAATGACAGGAAATGTTAAAGTTTGGTTTTCAAACTTAAAAGACCAATAACATTTGTTAATGCAATGGAATGCTTCCACAAGAAGAGAATACTTAGATACAATAATAAATGAAATATACAAAGAATTTATTGGAGAAGATAAATGAAGAACTATCACTGAATCCAGTGAAAATGAAATCAATGAAGCTAAATGGCATCTAAAAAATATGAAAATTTGTAACATGTGTTACATAGATTCTTTTATTTGTGAATATGAAATGTATTACCATAAATTACCACCATTTATGCAAACAACTTATAAATAAATGTTTTTTTCCAAAAATTACGTAGAACACTACATAAGACCTTAACAAAAAGTTGGGAACAAAGAAATAGAGAAGCTATACCAGATACACTAAGAGGAAGAATAATTTTTTAAAAAAATTGGATCATTTTTAAATTCCAAGAAAGAAAATAATATAAGCCTATAAGAGGAAATGATAAAATCTGCTCTAACACAAAAGATTTTAGAATACCAGGAAAAGATGGATGTAATATAAAATCGTATAAACAAAAATATAAATATAAAAAATATAAAATATTTTAAAAATATAAATTCAAAAAACAAAGTTTCCAAAAATATAAAAAAATATTTAATAGAGAAACCTACAAGAAAAGATATTTTAGAAGAAAAAAGTATAAACCTTGTGAAAACAGGAATTATTGCCATTTAGGAAAGAAAAATATAGATGTTGAGTGTGTAATGAAGAAGGACATTATGCCAACGAATGTCCAAGCTGACTTCAACATAAAAAGGAATTTTCACAAAAAACAAAAATCTTAGAAGAAGCTTTCAAAATGGAATTAGAACAAATCGAGGAATCTGATATAGATGATACTTATAGTATCTATCTATTAAAAGAAACTGAGAAAGAAATAACAAACTAAGAATATGAACCCTCAAATTATGGAGATTCTTCGTTAGAAGATGAATGATTTGTATAGTAATAAAAATCCAAATAATACTTACATTAAAGTAGAACTAAAATTTAAATGATTATACCACTTATCATTTACATGCATATATAGATACAAAAGCTAGTATGTGTGTAGTCAGTAAATATGTATATCGAGAAGATAACTGAAAATATGAACCAAAAGATTTAATTGTAAGAATTGCTAATAATACTACAATAAATCTTAATAAGGTATTAAAAGATACTAATATAATGATAGGAGGAAAAAAGTTTCACATTTCTACCATATATCAACAGGAAACAAGAGTTGATTTGTTAATAGGAAATAATTCCTAAACTTGTATCAACTTTTCACACAATATTTCGACAAAACAAGTGTCACACCCTTAGAAGGTGATACTATCTATGTCTCAAAAATAAGAAAATCTTTAACTATCTTAAACCCAACTTTTATGCAACAACATAAAAAATGAAAATGTGATGAGATAGACTAGCAAAAACCTTATTTAGAAAATATTTTATTAGATATAGAAGAAAAAAACTCTTTTATCAATGAAATATAAGAAGAAAAAACCCTAACAAGCATCAGAAAAATATTAAAAATAGACAGTTTAGAAAATCCTTTGTATCTAAAAATAAATAAGTTTAAAACAATAGTCAACATAAAATTAAGATATCTTAACAAGATCATAAGAGTAAAACCAATGATTTATACTCCATAAGACATGATTGAATTTGAAAAACAAATTCATGAAATTTTGAAATCAAAAGTCATAATACCAAGTAATTCACCTCACTATTGTCCAGTATTTTTAGTTGGAAAAAAAGTTGAAAAAAGAGGAAAAAAGAGAATGGTAATAAACTTTAAAGTATTAAATAAAGAAACCATTGACGATGGATACTTCATTCCAAAAAAGGAAGAACTACTATCATTAATAAAAGAAAATAAATATTTCTCGAGTTTTGATTGCAAAAGCAGATTTTGGCAAATAAGATTGGATAAAGAATCCCAAAAATTAACGGCATTTTGTTTCCCCCAAGGAAAATTCTAATGAAAAATTATATCATTTAGATTAAAATAAGCTCCAAGTATTTTTAAAAGATATATGGATAACATTTTCAAGAAATTATAAATATTTGTTGTGTTTACATAAAGGATATTTTGACTTTCAGTAATGAATTAAATAAACATTATTTCGATATTATCAATATTCTACAAGAATGTAAGGAAAAAAGGCATTGTACTCTTTGGAAAGAAAGCAGTACTTGCTCAACAAAAAAATAAATATTTAGGGTTGGAAATTGAAAATGGAAAACATAACCTACAACCTCATATACTAAATAATATTTAGGGAATTCCTAATGAATTAAAAGATAAAAACCAATTATAGAGATTTTTAAGATGTTTAACATATGCAGAAGCATATATCAAAAAACTTACATAAATGCGAAAACCTTTACAAGAAAAATTGAGAAAATATCATATCTGGAAACGGATAGCAGAAGATACTTTGTATATGGATAGAGTAAAAGTAAAGGTAAAAAATTTCCAACTTTATACCATCTAGGGCTAGATGATAAAATGATAATTGAAACATATGTTTCACAAGAATATTGGGGAGCAGTTCTTAAAGCAAGAGTAGATGACAAAGATGATTATCTTTGTAGATATACATCAGGATCTTTCCAAGGTTTAGAATTAAATTACTATAGTAATGAAAAAGAATATTTAGATGTAAAAAAAGGGATTAAGAAATTTCCAATATATGTTATAAGCTCCAGATTCATTGTTAGAAAAAATAACAAGAATATTGGTTATTTCTTAAGAACTAATATTGCAAGGGATTAAAAATAAAGAAGATTAGTTAGATCACAAAAATGGTTCAACCATTACAATTTTAATGTTGAACATCCTCTAGGCTATAAAAATAGCTTAGTATATGCTCTTACTATAGAAGTAGCACCTTTAACTATTTTTATGTATTCAGGAATGGAAAATCTTGACATCAAAATCAAGATAAAAGAAAAGGAGATAAAAATCCTACAGGAACAACTCGAGCTACTATATCTCGAGAAATCTCTTATGGAGACAGGAAAGAAATAGGAAGAACTTAATTGTTCAAAACAACCTCTAGAGACCAGAAGCTCAAAAGATGAATCTTCATTAAAAATTCAAGGTGAAGCTTCTAAAGATAAAAAGGAAAAACCTAACAGTTCACAAAAAACTTCTAAAACCAAAAAGCTCAATTAGGTAGATGAGGCAAAAAAAGAACAAAAACAAGTTTATGTGGTCTATAATGGCCCAAAACCAAGAATTTATAACAATTGGCAGAAGCCAATAAATCTATTCTAAGAATTAGTGGAGTAACTCATAGAACCTTCACCAATAGAATAAAAACAGAAGGAAGTTATGCCAACTACAAAACATCAAAACTAATAGCTCCAAAGGAGATAGCAAGAAATTATTTTATAGCATTACAACAATAACCAACAACTCTAAGAAGTTTGAAAAATCTTGGAAAGATAGCAAGGCCTCTAGTGCTATTTAGAGAAGCATCTCCTCTAGAGACATTGTTGCCTCTTTTTGAGAGCATTAAATCGTGCAAGTATACACAGTAACAAGTAATAATATGATAAGTAAAATATCGTTCTCACGGAGATTTGTTACTAGTGTTTGTTAATTACTAAAATTATTTCAACCTGATTTTATCCAAACAAATCAATAATTTCATGCAATTTGACTAACTAATTTTTATAACAATTTGTAAGAAAATTATAGGATTGCAGTTTCACCAAATTAATCCACTTGAACATTTTATTTTCTCTTGATTTATGTTCTCGTATTTTAAGTTGTTAACCAAGAACTCCTAATTTATCCATATATCTCTTCCGAGCTCCATACAGACAAATCTCGCTAAAATAATTCACTATATTCCTATGAGAATTAAATTCAACCAGATTTATTAAGTTCTAAGTTCTTAAATAGTTACACATACAATAAAAGCATATTTCTATCCCTTATATATACATTATTTTATCACAAGCAACACACAAAAATGCATTTTCTAAGTTTATTTAAGTGTCACATATCAATTAATTAATCTTCCGATAATTAAAAGCATTAAACACAGATAAAATAAACAACTTAAAATTATTCCATAAATCATTCAAAAATAATTAATTCAAGTTTCATAATTTAAGCTACACTGCAACCCTAGAACAAATAAATTAGTTCATAACAGAAATTAAAATTACAACACAACAATAATCAAACATTTCAAAGAAATAAAATTTAAAAGAAAAAAGATTAGGAGAAACTCTTTCACGATTCCTCATTGAAAAATAAATTTCTTCATTTTTCTTCTTCTTCGTTGTCTTCTTTCTCTCTATTTTTCCTAATAAATTACAACACAAAACTGTTAATTAAACGTTCTGCGTGTTGTAGAAAACACGCAGAGAGGAAACAAAAACTTGAAGAGAAAAAAATGTAAACTAAAAAAAACTCTAAACTAAAACTAAACTCCTTTCCTCGCGTCCCAAATATATCCCCCCAGACAACTATTTTATTTTTCTCTATAAAGAATACACATGGGGACAAATTTTGAGCATTATTCCAAATGCACGCATTGAAGAGAATAAAGATAGCACAAAATTCTGTGTTTTGATTTCACCAAATGTGTGCCACGTGTTGTCATGTGATTGGCTGGAAGATTGAAGAAACACGTGGATGCTTCTTATTCGGGGGAACGCGATGGCGCAATCTGATGCGATGAACCGCGTCGCACGAGAGTGTAGGCGAGCTGCTCGGTGCACGACAACATGCTTCCACGTGTTTTAAATATGGACTGTTCAATAGATACAACAGTGAGCGATGCGCCTTGGGAGAAAATTTACGCAGCTGACACGTGGGCCCCCAACCTGCATGCTAGCCGGCGTGGCAAGTGGGCCCCACTCAGTGCCGAGCCGCGTGCTACAGGAATATCGTGTGTACTCCTTTTGTCGAGTCTGGAATGCACGCGCCCAATCTTAACCATTGATTCTATGATTGAACAGTGTGTGTTGGGCATCGTGAATGTCGCGAGTGACTCCTTCTCCTGCACAGAAAAATTCAACTTTCATTAATTACATTTTGACCCATAATTTTAATTCAAATTAATTTCTAATTTTTGATATTTTCAATTTTACCCATTTTTAATTTCAAATTAAATTTTAAGCTTTTTATAATTGCAATTAAGTCCCTTTTTTATTAAAATTTATTAATTTACTTGAAAATATTTTTATTAGAAACTAATACTAAATATTAATTTAATTAATTAAAAATTAACTAAAAATGTAAAGAACTAGAAATTATAATTAATAAAATAGACGCAAATTATTGTATAAAATACAGTTATCACACAAAAATAGTAAAGCATTCAGTGGTATTCAGAGAGACATCCCCTAGAAATACTCCAATCATTGAAGATGAAAAGGACCAATATAGAAACCTCAATAAACCACAATAGTTGAGTCTCTATAACTTGGCCAGAAAATATACCCAAGAAAATATTAAAGATATGAAGTTCTATACTATAGATAAGAAATTTCCTACATGAAGTAAATTCAATATCTTGGAAGGAGCTGATCCAATATTTTTGTATAAAGTCTTTCATGCAGGACTTATAAAAATATATATCCAGAAATTAATTTAAGCAAGTTAAATTATTTTCCATAAAATTTTAAAAAAGCAATGAAGAACTTTAGAAGGAAGATTAAAATAGATGATAAACCTATTTGTCTTAGATTTTTCAGTTCATTAATGGACTGGAATGAGAAAGAATATATTAGTCCTTACCACTTCATCAAGATAGGAATTTCCAACACAAACAGATAGCTCCCAAACCAAGGGCACTTCCCAAAAAGGAATTCAACACAAAAGAACTCTGTGTACTAAAAGGTCAAATGTTAGGCCAAATTTACTATGAACTCCGGAAGATTGACAATTCTATTGAGATCAAAGTAAATTATTCAACAAATAAAGTCATCATCATTTCCCACAATAGCATGACTCTATCAGAAGAAGATGGTGAAAAAATCACCAAATACGAAACCAATTTTAATTGCAACAACTTGGAAATTGGTTAAGAAACAAGGAAAGTATTCTACTTCTATACCAGAAAAGGCACCAAAGACAACATATGCATTCTCTGCATCAAATACTGAGAGGATGAAGATGTGTCATCATTAAGGTCATCAAAATATTCCTTGTGCTATAAAAGAAACCCTTATGTTCATTTCAAAGGATACGAATACACTGAAATCTAGAGCTCTCTATTCTAAAACATAAAAAAAAAACTCTAGCATAGAAAACCCCTCTATCTAGAAATCTCAAAATCAATAATGTTATACCCAGTAATTATGAGTGACTAAGTACCTCTTCAAGGTTCTTAGTTGACCTTAAGTTGTAATAATTATTGTCCTATGAATAAAATAGAGTTTAGTTACTCTTCTTTAATAAGTCAACTATTGGACACCATTTATGTACAGATGTAGAAGGCTCATCATTGTCAGGAGGGCTTTAAGGTTTTAACAAAGCTGAGGCATAACAAGTGTAACAAAAGAAGACGAACTGAAAAGAAGACTGTGGTGGACCCATCAAATTCAGGTATAATAATTATAAATTTAAACCAGTTAAGAATCTTGAATTTTTAAATATTTGCTTACATCAAGTTATAATATTGCTAAAATAGGAAAATGGAGTTTTATAAATAAATAACTAATTCTAAATAAAATTAAAGATAAAAATCTAATTCTATTAAAATATTTGATAAAAGTTATCTCTATCATTTAAATGAATACTTTAAAAATGAGGATTATGAAACTTGTCTTGAAAATTTTAAAAGATTTAACATCTTATTAGATATCTACATAGATTATATTAAAGCTATTACAAGCATCATAGACCATCTTGCTTCAAGGATATTACGAGACTATTTTAATTAAAAAAAGGTAATAATAGAGGAAGAGGAATTCAACAACTTAATGTTTGGATATTACTTCTTTAAAGATTATAAGTACACTATATGTACACAAGAAAAATTTATTTGTATACTATGAATAGGACAAAATAATATGCATTCAACATATATGACTTATCAAGATAATACTCTATGAATATCGAATCATTAGTACATAAATTAAAACTATTAGATTTAACAAATGAAAAAATAATATTTAATTTTAAAAAAAATTAATAGACTCAGGATTAAATTTAAGTAATCAACATAATGAAGAACATAATATACTATACAATTGTAATGAATATAAAAGAAAATTAGATTTATACCAACAAATAATAAGTTTTTTAGACAAATTATTGTTTTCCATAAATAAACAAAGTCCATCACCTAAGTTAATATTTACCCTCGATTAAAATTGTATATATCTAAGGAATAGTATTCTAAATAGTAATAGATGGAAAATTAACACCATTAGAAATAAAGGATACCGATGGTATTAACTATAAAGTCTTAGGACATTTTAAATATTTTATAAACATCGAAGGCATAGGTGAAGATATGCTAAATCCTAGGAGAATTTCAGATATTATCCCTCCCTAAACAGGACATAAGCTTTTAATATATTCATAGAATATAAATATTAGAATAAAACATGATTGTGATATAAACCCTAAATAAGAATACAAAAATAAAAATAATAAAATAAATGGATTGTTTTGGCTCTTTTTGTATCTTAGAAACCCAGGCCTAACTCTAAACCCAAAAGCCAGCTTGTGAGTTAGAGGATTGCCCAGACTTATAAGGAGCATTGTTGCTTTACTCTTAGCCAATGTGGGACTTAACATCCCCCCTCCACATCGGCTAGAGTCCGGATTTACGGCACGGTCCGGATTTACGGCACGAGGGCCGATGGGAGTACGAGGAAGCTAAGAGCCTAGCTCTGATACCATCTTAGAAACCCAGGCCTAACTCTGAACCCAAAAGCCAGCTTGTGAGTTAGAGGATTGCCCAGACTTATAAGGAGCATTGTTGCTTTACTCTTAGCCAATGTGGGACTTAACATTGTAATTGGTTTAAAGAATTGAAAACCAAACTGACACAATATTAATCGATCGGTTCTATAAAAAAAGTTTCATCACAAACCAATAAAATCACCAAACTAAAAATATTGTAATTCGTATGTTGGATTGAGTTGATTCCAGTAAGTTTTGTAAACCCTTAGTTTGGTGATAATTGTGATTTCGTGCTCTAGAAAAAGATGTATGCTTTTTTAATGCAAATAAAGACTTATGAGGTCACTAACCCTAATGATATACCTGATATTGCAATTGAAAGTGATAAAAAAAATTTGAAAAAAGGTTTATATCGCCATAATACTTAATTTGTATGATAAATTTCTTCGCAAGGCTTCTTACCATATTACATCAAAGGAAGTAATTTATAAACTTTGATGATCTTTATTTGAAAAAGACTCTTTCTAAAAAGGTTTATACTTTTAAAATGAATTCGTCTAAAAATCTTAAATCAAATCATGATGAATTTAAAAGGATTACTAGTGATTATTGATCATTAGGTAGATGCAACGATGAAAACTTTGATGATGTCGTTGACATTATCATGATAACATTGTTATTTTACACATCCCGACATTAAAACATAATATACATATATTTTGACTAAATTATTGCGAAATTATTAAGAATGTTGATAAATTATCGCTTAAATATCATTATTATTAAATTATTATTTAAATATTTTTTGGCTAAAATATCTTAAATATTATCGCGAAAATGTCGACAAAAATAGAAAAAAACATCAAAATATCAATTTTTGATTCTTCTTCTTCTTCTTCTTCTTCTTCTTCTTCTTCTTCTTCTTCTTCTTCTTCTTCTTCTTCTTCTTCTTCTTCTTCTTCTTCTTCTTTATTTGATGATGCGGTATAACTATTGTGCCTTTGTAGATAACAACAATTCATATACAATCATTAAAACTACAAGATAGAGTTTTTAGTAGTAGTAAGTTTGATGTTTAGTAATTATTTTAGTTTTAATGAGTTTGATATTTAGTAACGGTTGTAGTTGTTGCATGTATGTTTTATTTTCTATTATTTTATATTAATACTATAACATGTAGATTACATTAAATGTAAGGCTCGTTATGTCCCGTTTAACTATAGCTACTTTTTAAAATAAATAATAACTATGAGTGTTGGTTATTTTTGAGAATAAAATATTTTCATGTAAACTTATTTTTAAACTTGTTATTAAGTCTATCAAGTAAAGTTGAAGAAATGTCAGAATTCTAGATAATCGTATTTTATGTATATCTTTTATAACTATGACACATAGAATTGTACTCATGCATTTAATAGGACATGTTCTTAAAATTGGAATTATTTTTACTGTTAAAATATTTTTTTTAAAATTTGAATCAATTTATGAAATTATTAATCAAATATTTTTTAGATGTGTTTTAAAAAATAATTTTTTATAATATTAAATTTTTTTAATGATATTTAAAACATTAAGCTCAAAATATATTTAACCTTGATAATTTTAAGTTATTATTATTATTATCTTTATACATAGACACGTTACCGTTGAATAATTGTGTGGCTAAATAAAAGCAAGACCTACGGAATGAATCTGAAAAAAAAACAAAGTTGTCAAATGAATATGAAAAAAGAAGAAGCAAACCTACCGAAAAGAAAATATAAAATCTTATTATCTGTATCATTAGGGAACATCGACGGTAGCTAAGGTACAGAGCTTGGTCAAAGATATATGTTATATATATATATTCACGTTCAGTAATTTATGAGAAGGCACATTAATTGATATAATTTTTTTTTAATCTTTTTGTTTCATATTTTCTATATTCATATAGTTTATTCTATGATTAAGATATTGCATATTTAAATTAAACAATTGTATAAGTGATCATGATTATTTGATTTAATTATTAAATTTTAAGAAGTTATTTTAATTGAACTTATGCTTAATCTTTTTTGTTCTAAGATTTGCTAGTTGATTTGATTTAAGTGGTGTATGTTTTGAATCATCTAGTTAGAATTATTTATTGTTAAATTCATTCTAGAACACATACAATCACTTGTATTTTTATGCTAACCCTTTTTACAGTTGATTCGTGAACGTATCTGATTGGCAAGAAGCTTATTGGAATATTGGATTAGAAACCGTTCACGCTAATATTAGAAACTGTGAAAATCGAGCAAGAGCTCATAAGTAAATTACATTGGGGGTAGTATCCTAGGGAGGGTAGTATAAGACCGAGTTTGTACTTGAACATTTGGTTTTCATATTGAAAAGTTAGGTAGTTCGGTGGATCGGTGGTTTTCCTCTTAAATTATGGTTATGACCTAGGTTATTTTCACCTAAAAATATTGTGTGTTATTCTTTTGTTTATGTACTTTATTTTTACACGTGATTGCATACCTAGCCATTTTGTTTAGGTTATTAAATTATAAATTGATAAAAATTAAAAATAACCTATTCACTTCTTCTAGATTAATTAGGTTCATATTTTATAAACCTTCAATTGGTATCAAAGCCAACGCTAGACACATTTAGTGAGTTTGATCCTTAGGTACACACACTTCTACTTATGGATCAAATGAAAGAAGATGGGTTATATGTTAGACCCCCCCACTCTTTGATGGGTATAATTACCCTTACTAGAAGGCCTCCATGCAAGCCTTTCTCAAACAAGATGAAAACATATGAGATGCTATTCTTAATGGTTGGGAACCATCTTCGGTAATGAAAAATGGTGTAACAACTATAAAGCCAAGAAAATACTGGACCATTGAAGAACACACCTTTAGTAGGGCAAACCAAAAGGGTCTAAGCTTAATCTTTGCTGCAGAGTTTCATCGCATCTCGAACTGTGAGACCACTAAAGATGCATGGAATACATTTTCTCTTGCTCATGAAGGAACTTCCCAAGTGAAACAAATAAAATTGATATTGTTAACATCTGAGTTTGATTTCATTAAAATGAGCAACACTGAAACTTTTGGACAATTCTATGTCACTTTTGTGATATCACTCATGCTTTTTCTAACCTTGGTGAGAAAATTCCACAACCTTTACAAGTATGCAAACTCCTAAGCTCATTAACAACAAACTACAAGATGAAAGTTACAGTGATAGAGGAAAGCAAGACTATGGACACACTAAACATTGATGAACTTATCGGGTCAATCTAAACCTATGAGCTTACTTTTGATACACCCAAGAAAATCAAGGATGTGGCATTCAAAAGCTCCAAAAAGGACATCTCTGGTAGTGATGAGGATATGAATTATGAGTTACTAATCTTATTAGCACAAAAATTTAAAGAGCTCTTGAAAAAGAAAGGTTAACAGAATAATGAATCTAACAAGGGATAATCTAGTTGTTCAAGGGACCAAACGTCAAGGGAAATCAAGCCTCCTAGTTCTAATGGTAAGAAAGCTAAGCACACTAGTCCTCAATGCTTTACTTGTGAGGATTTTGGTCATATTTCTAATGAATATGTGAACAATAAAAAGAAAGTTGGAAAATCCTTTAATGCTACACTCAGTGATACAGAAAGTGAGCATGATAATGCTAGTAACTCAGAAGATGATGACACTAACTATTATGCCTTCAACGTAACTACCAAAGCACACCACAATGACTCAGACTCTAACTCGAATAAAGAAAATAAGGAAGTAGACTCTTCTCTCTTACTGTCTAATTTTAATATATTGAATTATAATCAACTATTCATAGATTGTCTAGGTGCCAAAAAAGAGAGGGATAAATAACTTGTGGAAGTAACTAAACTTAATGATGTCATCAATATTCATAAAATAAATTTCTCTAGCCTAGAGAAAGATAAAAATGATTTGTTTGAACATATTAATTCTCTAAATCTAAGTCTTGCAGAAACCAATAAGGAAAACAAAAAGCTTAGACAAGAACTTGTTATTGCTAAATAGACAATGATGAATTTGACTACAGGTGTTGAAATATTTTCCAAAGGCTTAGACTATGGAAAGCCATATGGAGATAAGAGAGGTCTTGGATACATAGATGAATAGCCAATGCCTTCAAAATCAAAGACCATATTTGTAAGGCCCTTAAACTCTATTCTTATTGTTATTACTTATGCATAAATAACTATTGCACCTATGGTAGAAAAAGTTGTTAAGCTTGTGCTTGTCTATCATCATGGTGGTAGGAAAGGTCATATAAGACCAAAATGTAGATTTTTGATGAATACTTCAAAACCTAATCATTTTTTCATGTTTCACATAGTAGGATCCATAAGAATCATTCATATATGCATGCTACATTATATTCAAGGATGAATGGAAATTATAATAACTTGTTCAAAAATTCTACTAGAAAGCATGAAGTCGTAGGTTCAAAGAAGTAAGTAAAATTCAGTACTTTTATTGCTATGACTCATTATCATCATCCTATTATGCATACTGCATCTTCATTTGGGATGAATGAAAAAAGTATAGCTAAGTCCAAGAACACATCTATGAAACCTAAGTTAGTTGAGTCCCAACCCAATGATATAGAGAAACCAAAATGCAAGAAAATTTGGATAAGGAAAGATTGTTTTTTCCCAATCATGTGACCGTCTTTTATTCTTTCATCTAGGTATTTTTGTTTGAGTGCTTAAATGACCTTAAGTGAGCAATTTTTATTCTATTTATTTTATTTATTAGTTAAACTTACATAAAAAAAAGAGAGAAGTATAATCTTTATCTGGCCAACATAATATCAGACTTATTTAATACTTTTATATATATAGCCTCAATTTTAGTGACTCAACTCATTTTGATATTTATTGTATAAATTATTCTTCAATTTTTACTTATGCACACACATATTCTTGTACATGTGATGATCGATATTGACATAAACTTATTCACACACTCATGAACACACATATATGCTATACTTGAAGCTTATGAATTCTCTTGAAAGACTATAGGATTTCAACTAATCTTGATTGTAAAATTGTGTTGATTTTTATTTCTTGCTTTCTAAAATTTTCTATATGGATGCATCTAGTATTGAGAGAGCTACCTATTGTAATGTGTGAAGCTACCGTAGTGAGTGAAGACGGCTACCTCACAACTAGTATGAAATTCATCATGCTAGGTTTATGGCTCATGCAAAAAAAAAAAGATTGTGCCAAAAGCGATTGTTTATCAAACTTGTACATGGAATGCACCAAAAGAAAGGGACAATAAAGGTTAAAAAAATCATTTGCCTCATTTATAAAATAAAGATAAAAAATTTATGTCCTCATATAGTTTATGTATTTTATTTTTGTGAGATTGAAGATTCAATTATAATTTTATATGATAGGTGATATTCTTTTCTTTTGAGTCTTTTTTGATTTATCATAAATGAATTAATTGGCATATTTTTAGAATTTAAACATATATATTGTCTTTAAGTAAATGTCAATATGTCATTATATGTGCTTGTTTTCTTGTGTATCTTCTACTCTACTTGCTTATTTATACAATAGATAATTAAAATTTGAGTTTAAAAAAATGATGAGTTTTCAATTTGTTGTGTGCTCATTTGTGATTACATGAATTGAATACCTTATGTGGCTATTTATAAAAATTAAAAAAAAGCATTTTTATTCATTTACATCTTCTTTTTATTCATTACCTTTTTAATTGATTTTAAGTTAATGAGTCATAAAACTTGGGGAAATTTTAAACCACATTGCACTTCTACATTAATCTTCTTCTACATTGCTTTATCTTTAGTGGGAGTTTAGCTCCATTGTTTTGTTCAATGTTTTGTCCTTCTCGTATGTCAAAAATAGGGAAAATGTGTTTTATTTTTTTATGCATATAGGGGAGAATATATTTAGGATAAGCATGTTTTGCATCATTTTGTCTTATGTTAAGCTTGATTGGTATGAGTGCATGCACTACATGATCATCTTTACTCTTTATTTATTTCTATGTAAACTCAACTAATATATAATGAAGCTTTCAAGCCAAGTTGTCATATGCTTTGTCTATGCCATTTTAGTTACTTACAAGCTTGTCAAGTTGCAACGAAGATGGATTTACCTGACCATAGGATAGTTCCACTATAGAGTTTGGGACATCATTGTACTTTTATCTTATTCTTATAAGTATCATGTAATGAGTGAGAGATTTTTCCACACAAAATGTCAAAGGGGGAGTTTGTAAGAACAATGAGTGTTGGTTATTTTCATGGACAAAATATTTTTATGTAAACTTATTTTTAAGCTCCCTATCAAGTCTATTAAGCAAAGTTGAAGAAATTTCATAATTCCAAATAATGGTACTTCAGGTATATCTTTTATAACTATGACATATAGGACTGTACTCATACATTTCATAGAACATGTTTATAAAATTAGAATTATTTTTACTGCTAAAATATTTATTTAATTTTGAATCAATTTATAAAATTACTAATTAAATATTTTTTTAGATGTGTTTTAATATTTTTAAGATGTGTTTTAACAAATGATTTTTTATAATATTAAGATTTTTAATGAGCTTTAAAAAATTAATCCCAAAATATATTTAACCCTAATACCACTAAGTTATTCTTATTGTTATCTATATATATAGACACTAGGGATGGGCAAAAAAACCGTGGGTTCAATTATCCGCGGTTATCCGAACCAGCGGTTCGGTTTTTAACCAGTAAATTTTGGAGACGGGGACGGTTTCGGGTAAAATCCGAACATGAAACAACGGTTACGGTTCAGTTACGGTTATACTAAAAACCATACACATCCATACCCGAAATTAATTATATTTAATTAATTAAATTATAAATAATTAATTAATTATATATATATTTAATAAATTAAATTATATATATATATTTCGGTTTTTTTTCGGGGGTTTTTTCATAAGCGTCCCGAACCGTTACCCGCGGGTAAAAAACCATCCCCGAACCGTAATGGTTTTCGGGCGGTTTCGGGTATAGGTTTTATAATTCGGTTCGGGGACGGTTATATCAAAAACCGTCCCCACCCATCTCCATGCCCATTCCTAATAGACACATTAGGGTGGAATAATTGTGTGGTGGAATAAAAGCAGGACATGCGAAATGAATTTGAAAAAAAAAGTATAGTTGCTGGGAAAAAAAAGATAAAATCTTATTATCATCTCAATCGTCAGAGAACATTGGCGGTAGCTGAGGTATAGAGGTTGGTCAAAGATATAGGTAATATATATATATTCATGTTGAATAATTTTTTAGAAGGGACATTAATTGATATAATCATAAATTGATGATCGTTTTTTTTAAATTTCTATATTTATTAGTCTTTTTGTTTCATATTTGTCATATTTATATAGCTTATTATGTGATTAGGATATTGCTTATTTAAATTAAATAATTGTATGAGCGATCATGATTATTTGATTTAATTATCAAATTTTAAAAAGCTATTTTTATTGAACTTGTGCTTAATCTTTTTGCTCTATGTTTTTCTAGTTGATTTGATTTAAGTGACATATATTTTGAATCATCTAGTTAGGATTATTCATTGTTAAATCTATTTTGGAACACACACGGGCACTTGTATTTTTGTGCTAACCCTTTTCGTAGTTGATTCGTGAAAATATCTGATTAGCGGGAAGCTTATTTTAACGTTGGTCTGTAAACCGCTCATGCTAATATTAAAAAATGTAAAAACAAAGTAAGGGCTCGTAAGAAAAGTACATTGGCGTAGTGTCCTAGGGATGATAGTATAAGAACGAGTTTGTACTTGAACATTTGATTTTCATAGTGGAAAGTTAGATGAACTAGTGGACCGATGATTTTCCTCTTAGGTCATGGTTGTGACCTAGGTTGTTTCCACTTAAAACTATAGTGTGTTATTCTTTAATTTTTACACTTTAATATTACACGTAATTGCATGCCTAGCTGTTTTGTTTAGGTTATTAAATTATAAATTGATAAACATTAAAAATAACTTATTGATCCTCTAGCTTAATTAGGTCAATATTTTATAAACTTTCAATAATAGTTAATACATTAGATAATATACTTAATTATTTCAAACTTTGTAACTATTCATTCTACGATATTTTTTGAGAAAAAATATATATTTTAGGGTGAGTTGCCACAGAAGTATCATAGATTAGGTCATTTATGTTGTTTAGTTCCTCATATTAAACAAAGTGTCAGTTGATCCCTAAACTTAAAAAAATGGTCAATTAAGGATAAATATATTATTTTAATGATTTTTTATTAAAAAATATTATCATTTTTTTTCAAGAAATCAAAACACGATTAAAATACAAGTCTTTAAAAAGAATAAAAGTAAAATTTAATATGAAATATTTTTGAAAACTAAATAATAATAAAATTCAAATAAAAAGTATTTAAATATATATTTTAAATTTTTTTAAAAAATTAAAATTAATAAAATATTTAAAATTAAAAAATACTAAAAAACAAATATTTTGTGAATTTTATATTTTAATTATGTTTTTTAATTTTGTTAAAGGCTAGTATTTTAATCGTGTCTAATCAATTGAAAGAAAAATAATTATAAAAAATTATTAAAATAATATAATTTATTCTTAATTGGCTATTTTCACAAGATTAATAGACTAAATAATACCGTTTCTAATCTAAGGAACTAAATAGTACAAATAACCTAATTTAAGGGATTTTTATAACATTTTTTCTATATTTTATTAAATAATATTTTAACCAATTGATCAACTTATTGATTAATATAAATATTATAAGTATTTAAAAATATATGTATTAAATAAAAAAATAGTTTTAAATATATGTAATTAATATTTTTGATGTTTTATAAATTTTTTCATATTTTTGATAGAGTGATAGAGTTTCCATAGCTTGAGTTAAAGTGTACCTTAAATTTTGGGTGTAGTTTTTAAATGAGTCTATATAGCCACTAGAATTTTTTACTTTAAGTAGTGTGGTAATGGTTATGTTCTCTTTGGTGATAACCATGAGTTCAAAGGTTTGGGGAAAGTTATGTTGCGTTTACATGGTGACTTTGAGTTAATTCTAGATAATATGAGGTTTATTTTTGAGTTAGGGAGAAATTTAATATCCTTAAGAACTCTAGATGAGGTTGGTACGATGAAGGTCTATAACGAGTCTTGATTGCTATTAAATTGTTAAGAAAAATGGATTAATATGATAGATTTTGATGATCATTCTAATGAGATTATGTTATGGCATAGGCGTTTATGACACATTAGTTCTAAAGGTTTGCATATTTTGAACAAAAATAATTTTTTTTATGAAATTTGTGATTTTAAATTGTTAAATTGTGGCTAAAAAACTTCAGGCCCAAAAATCATTAAAAACTCTTTCTCTCTATCTTACCTATATATATATATATATATATATATAACAGCAACTATATGAATTGAGAAGAAAAGAAAAGTGGTTCCAAATAGAGAAAAAGAGTAGAAGCTGCGTGGGATTTCAGCCAAAGAACCACCTGCTAGTCTCCTAATCTTTACTTGATGTTTTTATAATTTTTATTGCCATCTTTTTCCAAAGAGGGGTAACTTAGAAGGGGTTGTCAATTTTCATTATTTCCTTGCTGCATATTCACCATTGATAGTGTCTTCACTTTTCAAGTCTTCATCAAGGGCAGATTTGAAGAGATGTCACATGTAGTAAGTTCATTTGTATGGTAATAATTGATTATAGAAAGCTTGTTATTATATCTTGTTGTATATTACCAGTAAGTTATAAGGAATTATTTTTTAGGTGTATTTGGGTTTTTGATATATTTTTGTGACGCTCTCAAGAATATTGGTGTTGTATCTCCATTTGATTATTAGTGGATTTTCTTTGATGTGTCATCGTCAATGGAGTAGACTTTTCATAATGAAAAGTTGAACCACTTAAATCATTGTGTGACATTTATTTTTCTCATTGCTTATCATTTTACTGTTACCCATAATTATATATTTGTGCAACCAAATTGGACCTAAATTCTGCTTCCACTAGTGCTAATTTATAACAAAATGGTATCAGAGCATTGAGTTATTCTGTTATTTATTAGAACTGATCAAATTTTATCTTTTGGATTTATTTTGAGCTTCTAGTTATCTGTTTGGTTTCATATTTTCTGAATTGTGTTTTTGTTTATTTAATATTGGGTTTTCTATAATGGAAGAAAAATATGAAATTAAGAAATTCAATGGTATGAATGATTTTAGTCTTTGGTGAATAAATATGTGGGCCATATTAATTAAATAATGGCTCGTTAAGATACTTAAGGCATGGATAAATTATCAAAAAAATTGACTGATGAAGAAAAAGACTCATTGATAGAAAATGCTCTCGTTCAATTTAGTTATCCTTGTCTGATGAGGTATTACGTGAGGTTGGTGATGAGGAATCTCCCGTTGGATTATGGCTTAAATTGGAGAATTTGTATATGACTAAATCTTTAACAAGTCGGTTATATTTGAAGTAGTATTTGTATACATTCAGAATATCAGAAGGTACACTTTTACATGATCACCTTGATGAATTTACTAAAATTATTCGTGTTCTAAAAAATGGTGTTAAAATTGATGATAAGGATCATGCCTTAGTTCTATTATGTTCTTTACCTCATTCATTTGAACATTTTATTGATACCATGCTATATGGACGAGACCCTATTTCTTTGGAGAATGTCAAAGTAGCTTTGAATTCCAAAGAGTCGAAGAAAAATATGCTTACAAGAAACAATGATAATTGCAGTGGTCTATTTGTCAAATGTAGAAATCAAGAAAAAGGCATAAGAAATAATATAGGCAATTCTAGATCCAAATCTAGAAAAAGAAAAGATAAATGCAACTATTGCCATAAGGAAGGGCACTAGAAAGTAAATTGTCTGAAACTCATAGGTAAAAAAAAATCTGCCATAACACCTTCTGATACTAATAATGTTGTTGGTGTTGTATATAGTTCTAGTTTCGATGGTGAAAATATTCTATCAATATCTATTAGTTCTCTTGGAGATGTTTGGATTCTTGATTCGGGTTGCACTTACCATATGTGCCCCAATAGGTACTGGTTTGCTTCTTATCAGTCAATTAATGAGGGTGTTGTCTTAATGGGAAACAATGTGTCCTACAAGGTTGTTAGTATTGGTATTGTTTGAATTAAGATGCATGATGGTCTTATTAGGACTTTGAAAGATGTTCACCATGTTCCAGATTTGAAAAAAAACTTGATATCTTTGGGTACTCTTGATTCACAAGGCTACAAGTATATAGTTGAAGATGGATTTTTAAGAGTTAGTAAGGGTGCTCTCGTTGTTATTAAAGGAAAATTTTTGTGTGGCCTCTATGTGCTTCAGGGTAGCACTGTTATTGGAAGTGTTTCAATTTCATCCTCATCATATCAAGATGAGGATACTACTCAATTATGATATATACGGTTAGGGCATATGAGTGAGACAAGAATGTCTATTTTGAGCAAACATGATTTCCTTAGTGGTCAAAAAACTAGGAAGCTTGATTTATATGAGCATTATGTCTATGGAAAGCATCGCAGGGTCAAGTTCAGTACAACCATCCATAAAACTAAAGGTATTATTGATTATATTTATTTAGATCTTTGGGGTCCTTCTCGTGTTGTGTCTAAGGGTGGTGCCTAGTATATGTTGACTTTTATTGATGACTTCTCCCATCATGTTTGGATGTATTTTCTAAAGAACAAGAATAATATGTTCTCAAAATTTGTAAAATTCAAAGCTTGTATAGAAATTCAAACAGGCAAGAAAATCAAGCATTTGAGGATTGATAATGGTTTGAAATTTTGTGAAATTCAATTTAATGAGTTCTATGAAAGAAATGGCATAGCGAGACACTGCACTATGCGTCGCACTCCACAACAAAATGGAGTTACAAAACATTTGAATATGACTTTCTTAGAAAGAGCTCATTGTATGCTCTTTCAAGCTAACTTGGATAAATTCTTTTGGGTTGAAGCTTATAACCATGCCTTATATTTGATGAATCGGTCTCCATCAACTGCAATTGAGTTAAAGACTCCATTTGATGTATTCTCAGGTACTCATGCTAATTATTCTACTTTGAAAGTTTTTGGTTGTCCTGCTTATGCTCATGTGAATTATGGTCAACTTGAGTCTAGGAAATTGAAATGCATATTTTTGGGGTATCCTTTTAGGGTAAAGGGTTACAAATTATGGTGTGTTGAACCGAAGTCACCTAATTTTTTGATTATTAGAGATGTTAAGTTTGATGAGTTTTCAATGTTGGAAAAGAAAATGAAGTATATTGTTGCAGGTAAAGACCATGATGTTAGTGAGCAGGTAGAGCTTGAGAGTGGAGCTCCTAGTCAAGTGCAAAAGGGCACTTTATATCAGCAATCTTTGGATGAGATTGATGATTCTACTCATGATGTATCATAAGAGAAACATGAACAACTATATAGTATCGCTAAGGGTAAAGGAATAAGAGAGATTCGATGCCCTTAAAGGTATACAGATACAGACTTAGTTTCTTTTGCAATATCTATGACATAGTCTATTGAGATGCATGAACCTTCTAGTTATCATGAAGCTATCACTTTTGATGAGTTTGTTCAGTGACTGGTTGCTATGAATGAAGAGATTGAATCACTTCATAAGAATCATACTTGGGAATTGGTGAAATCACTTAAGGGCTAGAAGATTATTGGAAACAAATGGGTCTTCAAGAAAAAAAGAAGGTATATCTGCGGTTGAAGCAGCTAGGTTCAAGGCATGGGTTATTGCAAAGGGCTATTGTCAGAAGAAAGGTATTGACTTCAATGAAGTATTTTCACCTATTGTGAAACATAGCTCTATTCGTGTATTGCTTGCTATGATTGCATTGTTTGACATGTAATTAGAACGGCTTGATGTCAAGATAGCCTTCTTACATGGTGAGCTTGAGGAACAATTATGTATGCATCAACAAAAGGGGTTTGTTGTTCCAAGTAAGGGTTGAAGCAATCCCCTAGGCAGTGGTATAAGCGGTTTGATTCTTTTATGATTGATCATTGTTACTCTAGGAGTAATTATGATAGTTGTGTTTATCATAATAGATTCCATTATGGTTCATCTATCTATTTGTTGTTTTATGTTGATGACATGCTTATTACTTCTAAGAATAAGTCTGAGATTCATAAATTAAAGTCTCAACTTAGTGGTGAGTTTGAGATGAAAGATTTGGGTGTAGTGAAGAAAATTTAGGGCATAGAAATATACAGGGATATATAAGCAAAAAAACTTTATTTGACTCAGAAAAGTTATATTGAAAATTTTTTTGAACGCTTTGATATGAAAGAGTCTAAATCTGTGAGTACGTCATTAGCTGCGCATTTCAAGCTTTCTTTGGATTTGTCACCACAGTAAGAAGAAGAAGAGTAGTACATGTCTTAGGTTCCATATACTAGTGTCGTTGGTAGTTTTATGTAAGCTATGGCTTGTACTCATCCAGACATTTCATATGCAATTAGTATTGTCAGCAAATATATGGCTAATCCTAGCAAAGGGTCATTAGCAAGCAATGAAATTGATACTTTGGTATTTAAAAGGCATATCTAACTTTGGTTTGGTATATGATGGAAGTTCTAATACTAGTTATAGTGTTATTGGTTATGTGGACTCTGATTATGCTGGTGATTTGGACAGGAGAAGATCCTTGGTAGGTTATGTATTCACTCTTTCTCATTGTGCCATTAGTTGGAAGGTTACTTTACAGTCTACAGTTGTTTTTTCTACCACAGAGGCAAAATATATAGTAGCAATAAAAGCAGTGAAAGAAGTTATTTTACTTAAAGGTTTGGTTTGTGATTTGGGTTTACAACAAGATACTTTTGTTGTATTTTGTAATAGTCAGAGTACGATACACTTGACAAAGAATACTATGCATCATGAAAGAACCAAACATATTGATGTCAAATATCACTTCGTTCGTGACATTGTATCTTAGGGTGCTATTGTTGTCAATAAGATAATCCAGCTGATGTGTTAACCAAACAAGTTTCATTTAACAAGTTTAAGTATTGCTTAACTTGATTGGTGTTTATAGTAGATGATCACCCTTCGAGGTTTTGGTCGACGATTATTTGATAATCCGAGGAATTTCATATTTGAAAATTTTGCTTCTGTTTTGAGCCAATGTGTAGATTTTTTAAATTGTGGTCCAAAAACTTCAAACCCAAAATTCATTAAAAATCCGACAGTCAAACAGGGGCGTGAATGCAAGATGCCAATGGGATTTGACAGATTTCACCCCAACCTTCTATAAGGCCAACTTCATAACCAAAATTCATTAAAAATCCTATCCCTCTGACTTACCCCCTATATATATATATATATATAATCGTGAATTGAGAAGAAAAGTAGAGTGTTTCCAAATAGAAAAGAAGAGTAGAAAGTGCGTGAGATTTCAGCCAAAGAGCCAATCGTTGGTCTCCTACTTTACACTGTATTTTTCTAATTTTCATTGTCATCTCCTTCCAAAGAGGGGTTTTCCATTTTCCATTATTTCCTTGCTACATATTCACCATTGATATTGTCTTCACTCTTCAAGTTTTCATCAAGAGCATATCAGAAGAAAGGTCACATGTATTTGTATGGTAATATTTGATTAAATAGTAAGTTTGTTAATTTATCTTGTTGTATATTACTAGTAAATTAGAGAGAATTATTTTCTAGGTGTATTTAGATTTTTGGTATATTTTTGTGAAGCTCTCAAGAAGATTGGTGTTTGTTTCTCTATTTGATTATTAGTAAAAAAAATTCGATGTGTCATCATCGATGGAGTTGACTTTTCACATTAAAAAACTGAATCACTTAAATCATTGTGTGATATTTATTTTTCTCATTACTTATCATTTTACTATTATCCATAATTATATATTTGTGTATCCAAATTTCACTGTTAGTGTTAATTTATAACATAAAGTCAACTTTCAAACTGCAAAGCATACTAGTAAGTGCATTCTTGAATATGTTCATTTTAATTCGTGGAGTCGTGTGTTGCGTCTTTAAATGAAAGGAAATATTTTCCTTAATTAATGATTTTCAAGAAAAAAATGAATTTATGTTTTAAAGAATAAGCATGATACCTTCAATTATTTTAAAAGTTAGTTGGAAATGATTGAAAATCAAACTGGGAAGTTTATAGCTGATAATGAACTTGAATTTTGTAGTCATGAGTTTAGTATTTTTGTTCTGAACATGTCATTGTTATACACAGAATACTGACATATATACTACAACAAAATAGCTTAGCTTAAATAATGAATACAACTATAATTAAGAGGGTTATATATATGCTTTCATTCTTTGGTATACTTGAGAATTTTTGGCCAGAGTCGGCTCTTACTGCTATTTATTACATGAGAAGTTGATTATATACTTATTTTTTATAACAGTTTAATTTTATTTTTATAAAAAAAATAAAATAAAAAAGTAATTATTTTTTATATTTTTATTTTTTTATTTTTTTATTTTTTAAGTTGTAATTTATTTAAGTTATAACAATCTTTATCTAATATAGTTGAAAAAATTAAAAAAAATCACATTTGTTTTTGTGTTACTTTTTAAGAACAATACATTAAATTGTTACATAAAAAAAATAATTACAGATCTAAGTATTATTTTTACAATAAGTAATCGTACTTGAGAGTATTTTTCTCTTATTTTATTAATAGATGTATTTTTTTAATATTAATTTTAAATGATTAATTACGTTTTATGTTCAGTAATAATTTATAAAAATATCAAAAACATTTATTAACACCATTCATTCTTAAAGTTTTAATTATGTTCATATTATATGAATAACGATACAATTATGTTTATAATATATAAATAACGATACAATTATGTTCAAATTTAAACATATTTTTATCGTTATCAATATGTCGTTAATATAACTGATGATATTTAAGATTATAAGTGCTCATTTTATTCACGTATTGATTTTTATTTTTAAACAAGTTTTTCACTTTTCATTTTTTTTATTTTTTACAAAGTATTCAAAATCTCTATACAATAAACCGTTCTTTGTTTTGATTTGTGCGATTTAAAGTAATTTTTCCAACGATATATTTAACTCTTAATCCTTAAAAAAATCAAAATACATGAAAATTGAAGCTTAAAATATAAAAATATAAAATATTCATAATTAAAATTTTAATTTTCAAAATTAACTCTTGAACAATTGCAGATGGGACAACTCAAAAACTTAAAAGACCAGAGTACATTACCTAAAAATTAATCAATTATACATTACGTATTTGTTAGCAAAATTACCAACTACGTATCTCTTATGACAAAAGGAAGCAAAAAAAAAAAAAAAAAACACTGCAATACCCTAAAAATGAAAACGAAAGCAAGACACTATATCAAAGAAACCAAAACCAAATGATAATGATGAAGAATAGGCTGTCATCATCACCCACTGTCATTAAGGTCCAGATCTGACCAAAGGAATGGTAGGTATCTTGGTAGCCATGCAAAGCAATTGAGGAAACAAGAAAAGTACTTTTGAGTACTTTTAAAGAACTAGTTAAACACTTCTGACTACGTAGCTAGCCTACCCTTCTCTTGTCTAATAAAAATAAAATAAAATAAAATATTTCATTAAGCAAACTGAAGACTTCATTATGAAGTTCTGTTTCAAAGTCATACATACATCTTTAATTGGTTTAAATGGCTTTTAAGCAATGACAGCTTTTGCCACCGTTTCTCATTTTAAAACAGTAATTACTAATAGAGAAAAATGCACCAAACTTTATTTAATTACGTGACTTACAGTATTTTTGTTATTTTATTATTATTATTATTATTATTATTATTATTATTATTATTATTATTTTGTTAATAATTTATTTTTTTAAGTAAAAGTTACAGTACAATAATAAATAATTAAATTTAAAAATTTTATTTTATTTATAGTGATTATTGTTTATTCTACAATAAATTTACGAAATTAATAAAATATGGAAAAAAATGAAAAAATTAATTAATCATTTGTTTTTTTTTTATTAATTTTTTGAAAATAAAATGATTAAATTAATAAAAAATTAATAATAAAATGAATAAACTATTGATATAACTAAAAAGTTTGTGGTGTTATTCAGTATCCACCCATAATTATGTCCTTCCCTAAAGATATTAAGCTTTTGTTGAGTACGTTACAACAAAATTATAAATATACTAGTTAATTAAGAAGGTAAGTGCAACTCTACTTTTATTGTTCTTTAATTTTGAATTAAATTTTAGATTTTTTTTTATTAAATAAGACGGAAAAGATAACCATAAAATTATTCTTAAAAATATTTATATATTCATCAACATCTTTGGTAACGGATCGAAATACTGTGAATATTTATAGTTTTAAATTAAAGACACAAACGTACTGATGTCGCTTAATTATGACGCTTAAAATAATTTATTTTATTTGTTATCTTTTTAATCATTTTCTTATAAACAGTCACGATAAAAGAATAAATAATAAATTTTTAATTTTTTTTAATCTATTTGATAATTATTATTGTATACGTTAAAGACAATATATCATAGCATAAAATAAGGTAAAAATAAGAATATAATGAAATATAAAATTTGTTTATTTGTTCTCGTAATAATGTTACTATTTTTTTATAAAAAAAATAAAAAAAATTATAATTAAAAATAACAAAAATAAATAAATTATTCTAATTAAGAGGATGTATGTTACATCCCCTCCAAATTACATTAATGTAAAAAAATTGTATTACATGATATTACTAAGTTACAAATAATGAAACACATGATTACACCAATTGTAAAGCATCAATTAACAGTTGATGTATCTATTATATGTTCATTAGGTGCATTATGTCAAACAATGTTTGTAATGCAATCCAATTTTTTCTTTCTATTTGTGCTCTCAAATTATGAGTTTTATTGTAATGAATGACAATCATCAAGGGCTTAATTGTTAAGAAATATATATATATATATATATATATATATACTTATTAAGAAACATAATTTTATATGGTATTCTAAAATAATGATTTTAATAAAAGTGCAAGATGTCCCATTTTAGGCAATTATGATTTGAATCATAAATTTTGCTTACCATGACTCATCTTTAAATTGAACCATACATCTTTACCAATTAAACGAACCACTTTTAACATATAATTAAGGTTGATAATTAATATTAATTTAAAGCATTTATCATTATTTACTGTCCCTTATAAGCATAAAATTGCCATATATCCCAAGTGACGAATCTAGAATTGGAAGTTAAGAGAGTCACTAAAAAACACTAAAAATTATTTCTTACTTGTATCTTGATTCTTTTTAAATTAAAGATTTTATATATCTTTATAAATGGTTTATTTGGAAGAGAGAGGAGAGAGAGAGATTATGGTGGCATTTATGTCAATTGGTGGTACAAGAGCAGGAAACAAATCATTTGGTTTATTTCAATGAAAAAATATCAAGGGCTTAATTGATTTGAGAGAGAAAAACTATATAGTACATTTTACAGTAAAGAAAAGAGATTTGAAGAGATAAGGCTTCACATATGCTGTATGATATTTTCGTATCACCGCTTGTCAATTTGTTTTTTCCCCTTTGGGGTAAATTTTTGTCAGAATTTTTTTTTTTTAAATTTTATAAGTCAACTATATATAATTTACTTCAAAACGTTATTTATATTTAAATAGGTTATATCTCGTTAAATTATAAGTTTGGTGGCAGGCGTATTTTAAATCTTTGATATTTTAATTTTTTAACTTTATTAATTAAAGAAAAATGTTTAGTAACATCATTTAACTATTTAATATTATTAGTATTATATATTTATTAATTCCGTAAAATATTGTTATTTCTGTTAATTATTAATATATTTTATATATTTTTTATCTCTATTTTCTGTACAAGAGTGATTGTATTTGTATATTAAAAAACGGAAAAAAAACCCTAATCCTAACAGGTGCTGTACATATGGGTGATGTTGCACACTCATACTTTTCTACTCCACTAAACGTTGTTGTCTATCATTTTCTTACTCCACTAAACATTGTTGTCTGTCACACTGTTGCAGTATGCGCCACGGCACACACCAACACTCTCCCTCAAGTTGGTGCATATATTGGTGCATATATGTCTCTTATGCCCAACTTGTCAAGTGAGTTGTAAAAGTTCTTTGCAGACACAGATTTTGTGAGTATATCAACCAATTGATCTTTTGATTTAACAAATGGAAGCTGAATAATCTTTTCTTCAAGATTCTGTTTGATGAAGTTCTGATCCACTTTAACGTGCTTCGTGCGGTCATATTGAATTGGATTGTGGGATATGGTAATGACTGCCTTGTTATCACAAAATAAATTCATTTCAGAGTTAGGAGCAACACCAATCTCAGTTAGAAGTTTTTTCAACCAAATGAGCTCACATATTCCCTTGACCATTCCTCGAAATTCAACTTCAGCACTAGACAAGGCAACTACCTTTTGTTTCTTGCTCCTCCATGTAACAAGATTTCCCCCCACAAAAGTAAAGTACCCAGCAGTAGATTTTTTATCCTTGATATTCCCTGCCCAGTCTGAATCTGTATATCCAATGACTTCCAATTTTCAAAACATAAGTCCTTTCCCATGGGAGGATTTTAAATAACGAAGTATTTGCATGACATCATCCATATGGTCTTCACTTAGGCAGTACATGAACTGACTCGCGACACTCACAACATAAGAAATATCAAGTCAAGTAT
Source organism: Hippophae rhamnoides (assembly GCA_033030585.1). Taxonomy (NCBI): domain Eukaryota; kingdom Viridiplantae; phylum Streptophyta; class Magnoliopsida; order Rosales; family Elaeagnaceae; genus Hippophae; species Hippophae rhamnoides. The sequence continues at coordinate 38,690,850 of CM065436.1, forward strand.
GAGATAAATATATGAGTTTACCCACTAACGATTGATATCTCTGTTTATCTACTCGTACTTAGTCCACATATTATCCAAGTTTATGATTTTGGACCATTGGAATATCGATAGGTTTATAATCTAGTAATCCTACCTCTGCTCGTAGGTTTAAAGTATATTTCCTTTGGGAAAGAAATATGCCTTGTTTTGATCTTGTTACCTCAATGCCTAAGAAGCATTTAAGACTTCCTAAGTTCTTCATTTCAAACTCATTTGACAGTTGTTCTTGAAGCCTAGAGATTTCTTCTTTATCATCCCCTGTAATGATCATGTTGTCTAACTAGACTATAAGGGCTGTTATTTTTCCCAGTCGATGTTTTAGGAAGAGAGTGTGGTCAGAATTGCTTTGTTGAAACCCATATTTCCTCATTGTTGAACTCAACCTGCCAAACCATGCTCGAGGTGATTGTTTTAGTCCATACAATGCTCGTTGTAATCTATATGCAGTTTCTTTTCCTGATGTAACAGTATATCTTGGTGGGATATCCATGTAAATATCTTCTTCAAGATCACCATGAAGGAAGACATTATTTACGTCAAGTTGGTGCAATGTCCAATCTAAATTTGCTACAAGAGATAACAAAACTCTAACAGTTTTTAGTTTAGCCACAGGTGAGAAGGTTTCCTGATAATCTATACCATGTTTCTATGTATACCCTTTTGCTACTAGCCTCGCCTTTTATCGATCAATTGACCCATCTACTTTATACTTATTGGAGAAAATCCACTTGCATCCTACCATCTTCCTCCTTTGAGGAAACTCGCTTAACACCCATGTGTTATTCTTCTACAATGCCTCAAATTCTTCTTTTATAGCTTGAGCCTAGTTTGGATCGGATAAGGCTTTTTCAAAGCTACTTGGAATTTGACATGAGGAGAGTGTTTGTACAAACGCCCTAATAGGTTATGATAACCCTTGAGTAGATACATAATTGGCTATTGGATACTTGCATTGTCGTTCTTCTCTGTCTTGAGAGTATCGATTTGGAGGTTTGTCTCGATTGTGTCTGAAAGGTAGAACATAACCAACAGATGTATCTATAGCATTAGTTTGTAAATGTGTGATTGGATAGCTTACCTTAAGAGTATTCTCAGCAAGAGAATCATTGGGTACTAGAGAGTGGAGGGGTGCATCAATCACTGCATCTTTTGGAGATTCAGTCACTAGTTCAGATTCAGTTCTTAGAAGTTCAAGTTCGGGTCTAAGTATTGACTCATCCATATTGTTGGCATTATTCGAGTATGCTGGATTGTTACTAATGTCTAACACTTCAACATCAAGCCAATTTCGTTCTTCACCATAACTCTTCCCCTGAAGAGGGAAATTGGATACTGGTGATGGGAAAAAAACATTCAGATTCTAAGAAAGTGACATCCATAGTAATGTAGGTTCTTTTAGTAATAGGATCATAGCATCGGTATCCCTTTTTTTGTACGCCATACCCCAAGAATACACATCGAACAGGACATGGATCCAACTTAGTTCATTGATTTTTATGGAGGTGGACAAAAACAACACATCCAAAAATTCGGGGCGAAAGCATCAAAATAGTAGGTAAGGGAACATGATCAGATAACACCTTTAATGGAGTATGAAATTGTAAGGTTTTTGTGGGCATATTATTCAGTAGATACACAGCTGTAGTAACAGCATCACTCAAGTATCTACTAGGCATATGTGTACTGATTAGTAAGGCCCAAGTAGTTTCTAAAATATGCATATTCTTCCTCTTTGTAGTCCCATTTTGTTTTGGGGTTTTTGAGCATGAGGTTTCATGGAAAATACCATGGTTGTCCAAGTATGTCTGAAATTGTTGATTAACATACTCCCTTTCATTATTAAACCTAAGGATCTTAATTTTTTCATAAAATTGTGTCTGAATCATGGTGTGAAACGAGTGAAACGTAAAAAAAACTCCATCTTTATGTTTGAGAAGGTAAAGCCATGTCATTCGTGTACAATCAACAACAAAAATTACAAACCAACGATAACCCGACGACGTAGCGACCGAGGAAGGTCCCCAAACATTAAAATGTACTAAAGCAAAAGGAATCATACTTTTATGCATGCTCATAGGATAAGATGCCCTATGACTTTTTGCTAAGATACAAGTATCACATTTGAAATCTAAGTGTGTGACATTTGAAAATAAACTCGGTAGTAAGTGCCTTAAATACCCAAATGATGGATGCCCAAATCGACGATGACATAACCAAATCTGCTGCTCCTTGTTACTAATCGTGTGTTGCATGTGATTGGATCTTCCTCAACTGAGGTCATCCACATAATATAAACATTCTCTCTTAGTACCACACCGAATGATCTCCTTGGTGAGAATATCCTGTAGAAGACATAAGGTAGAATACATCAATACTACACAATTAAGATATGAAGAAACTTGACTTACAGACATTAGTCTATTTGAAAGAGAGGGTACAAGTAATGTATTAGATAATGATAATGAAGGAGATAAAGTCACTGTTCCAGCCCCTATAACTGGAAAAGTGACCCTATTGGTATTGACAACACAACTCCGTCTCGGCTTGGTTGTATTAGAGAGATCTTTTGCGCCAAATGTCATATGATCTGTAGCTCCAGAGTCGAGAACCCAATCCTCATTATCACTGCAAGTAGAGATGTGAAATGCTTTACATGAAGTACCTGGATCCTGGGAAGATTTGGCTTGAGGAATAAGGGACAATGATGCATTATTGGTAGCCACAGTAGCTCTCCCAATGGTTTCCCGTTTCTTTTGTGCTTGAAGATCATTCCACCAATCTAGATACCCATATAGTTTGAAGTAGTTTTTATGGGTGTGTTTGGAGTTTCCGCAATGGGTACATTTTATGTCAACAAAAGGTATATTTCTTGCTACCCAAAGAAAGAGTTCCTGGTTTTGGTGGCATCGGATTATGGTGTCCCTTGATCCCTTTGAAATCCATAACTACTTTGGGATTCGTATCTGCACCTATGATTATCACGGTCTACCTAACCTATTTCCTATAGATGAATCCATAGGCCTATTCCACCGTAAGGAATGGTTTGATTTAAAGCACATCACTTCGAGTTTTATCTAGTCTCTCATCGAGTCCATCGAGGAAGGTATAAACTTGATCTTCCTGTACGATGGAGTTGTATTTTTGTAGGTCAGTCGCACACTCCATCCGTCTACTTCATACGAGTAACTGAACAGAGTAGATCATACACTTGAGATATGTTTGTCCCATCAAAATTGGTTGTAGCAGCAGAATCTCAAACATGTTTTGTAGTTAAGAATCAGATAAAATTTGCAATCAAGGAAGGGTTCATCGAAATGATCAACCATCCCTTGACAATGGAATTTTCAGTGCACCATCTCCTAAATGAGGGGTCAGTTTCGACAAGTTGAGGAAAGTCTCCATTAATATATCCCAGTTTTTCCTTGCCAGAGATATACATCTCTACCACCTGGGACCATAAGGCATAGTTGGATCCTCCCAACTTGATACTAATGGGAGTATTCGACGCTTCAGTTAGCGGTGGTTGTGAGGTTGTCTAAGCTCTAGTTAGAACCTCAGTCATTTTTGTAGTCAAATCATTCAATATGGAATTGGTGGTTAAATCTCTAGATTCTGCCATGAAATCCATCAATTCCATTTTTTTACGTACATTAGCCAAATATATACGGGATATACAGAAACACTTTAACCCTAATTCGTTTTCTCTATTCGCACAACATTCACTTCACGTTGTGAGGGTTGTGGAGTGGCACTTTTTATCACTATGTTCCACCTTTCTTCCAGACAAGAGAATTGTACGGCTGCCTACGGCGGCGGCTAGAATGGTGCGGTTCCAGTTAAACAACTACAATAAAAAATTATGAGAGTTCGTACACTAGCCAAATGAACATAGATAAACAATCTGTGACCTCACACGTAGATACAAAAACATGACCTCAGTGCCATTTATCGTTGCGTTTCAAGTTTTCCTTCTCTTCAGAGAGAGACACAGAGAGAACACATGCGAACTCTAGCCTGAAAGTTTGAGTCACGTTCTGTTTCTTTTCAAAAATGATGGTTTTCTCTGGAAAACAAGTATTTCTAGTGGATTATGAGGTCGACCCACGGTGGCAGCTAGAATGGTATGGCTCCAACGAGCGAGTCACGTTGGACCCAACAACTACGACGGATAGAACTGGAACGTAGAGACTGCGATGGCCCCAACAAGCAACCGACATTGGACCCAACCAACTACAGTAGATAGAATTGGAACATAGAGATACTGTGATAGCTCCAATGAGCAGCTAGAATGGTACGGTTCTAATGAGTAAACCAGAACAGCCACCTCAGATCTCAACAAAAACCTAGATGAGCCAAACCAGCCAAACTAGCAAACCAGATCAAACCGGTGTCGAGAAGAACAAAAACTAGCTCAGCAGGTAGCTATCTTGTTCCATTAGGCAGCAATAACTTGCTTTGATAACATGACAAATATTGTGGTTTCTGTTAATTATCAATATATTTCATATATTTTTTATCTCTATTTCATGTACAAGAGTGATTGTATTTGAATACTAAGAAACGAAAAAAAATCCTAACCCTAGCAGCTGCTACACACTCATACTTTTATGTTCCACTAAACATTATTGTCTATCATTTCCCTGCTCCACTAAACATTGTTGTCTGTCACACTGCTGCAGTATGCGCCACAGCACACGTCAACACTATATATTTTAATATAATTTAAATAATATTATTATATACGTGTGTCTATATTAATAATATTGTTACCCTAATTGAATTATATAGAATTACTTTTATTAATGTGTCATTGAAAATGTATAAAGGGTGATAATTTGTATTGTAATTCGATTGATCGAATCGAATCTAAATCGTAAAATTTGAATTGAATACAAATTGGATTAACTTTGGATTAAATTCGAGTCAATTCAAATAATAATAAAAAATTGATCTGGATTGGACTTAGTTCAATCCAACTTGTTAACTTAAAATATTTAAAATATATATATATAATACGTACACATTACAACTTACATGTTAGGTTAAAAACTTAAAATTAAAGAAACACATTTTTTTTTAATTTCTAACCGACTCAGTTTGACTTCCTCAACTCTATGCTTCTCTAGCTAAAGTCTTATGTCAATATTATTTAACTCTTCTCTAGCACCAACATTACATTTCTTGAAGCATGTTAAAGTATTTTTCGTGCTATCCTTAAAAGATGGTTTTTTTTTGTATGATCTACTTGAATACATTAAAAGAGTATTATATATGTGTGTGGGGTCATTTTTAGATGAAATTATTTATTTAATCTTACTCATATATTTTGTTGTTTAGTGATTAGAAAAAATTCTATTGAGATTTAGAGCTCTTTATTCAAACTATGAGTTTTTATTAAGACACAATGGCTTCTAATTTTTACATGGAAAGGGTTTGATAATATTTATATTTGTCAAATTTATTTAGAAATAAACTTTTTGATTTAAGAATTAACTTTCTTTAATTTATGTTTATTAATATTTTTGTTTTATAATTAACTAGTTATTATAATATAACATGGGTGTGTTAGACGTTGTATTATATTCGTAGACTTTACTAATTTAACCAAATTTGTACAATTAGTAATTCAAGCTAATTAACTAAAAATATATACAATTAACAATTAAGGTTAATTTAACCTAATTTGTACCAACTCATTTGTGTTTGACTTAAGTTTAAACTCACATTTAACGACTCGAGTTAAATATAAATTGAGTTAATGTTGGATCAATTTAAGTTGTTCCATTTTTAACTAACACAACTTGCATGAATTATCACCTCTAAAAATGTGCATATAAGTATCATAATGCCCGTACACCAATATCAACCAACCATGTTAAATACTAAGTTTCAAGAAATACTAAAAATTATTGCATGAGATGATACATTAATTGTTTTAATATCTCATTCCTTCTTAATTTGAATATATATTAAAAAAATTGCTTTTAGATATAAATTCATTTGAAAATACAAAAATTTCGACGAGACACAACTATTAGAGTATGGACGAATTAAGATATGTCTATATGAAAATTTTTGGACCATAGAAATTCTCTTTCCATCACTATTTAATAGTTCTTATGTGTTTCACTACGGCTTAGACCCCAAAAAATAGATAAATTTATTTTCTTAAGAAAACATATAAGATTCATTATAATAAAAGAAAAAAATACATATAATTAAATGAGTTTTATTTTTATATGTTTTTATTTTTGTGTATAAATGGGTAAAAAATGTAAAGTAATGCAAGAGGGTAAAAAATTAAATTAAATTTTCTTATATAGAGTAAGTTAATGATCAATTGTGAATATATAATTGTTAGTTAATCAATTAATTTGTGGTAGAATGATATATTATTTTTGTATGCACTAAAAAGATAGATGTAGATTAAAACTTTACTATTTATTAAGAAGGATATTAATCATGAAAATACCTTTCTTTGACCAAAACAATATAAAGTTACGTGGAAGAACTTCACTGTATACAAAATTTAAATGGTGTTTTCCTCTTTCCTTGAAATACGCCCTAATTTGATGGTAAATCTATGAAATATACTCAACTCTTTTAGCATATTTTTTAATTGATTTTATATTATAAATTGTTATTATTTTGCAACAAATATATATACCTATAAATGAACGTATTAATCAATTACAAAATAACATTTTACATAAAGTATATAACATTACTCCAAATCTATTAATTTTTTTTTTGACAACTTTACCGTAAAGTCTTAGAAACACATAACTCATAACATATAAAACTAAAAAAATATTATCATAATCCATTTTATTTATAAAAAATATATATTTATTAACTTTTTTACTTATGTTTAATAATTCTTTTATTTATAAAAAAAGAATAAAAAAAATTTAAATAAATATTAGTGAGATTAATTTCATCAAATAAAAAAATTACGAATAAAACTAGTAAAAGATTTATCTCCTTTTACCATATAACTGAAATAACTTGGATAGTTTTTTTAAATAAATTTAAAATTATTAAATATCTTTTTTTTATAAGTAAAAAAATTAAGTATTATCTTCTTAAAATTAAAATTTTAAATAATATCGTTTATATATAAGTAAAAATATGAATGCAAACTTTGATGTTATATAAAATATGTTTATAGGAAGAATATAAATAAGAGGAATTTATTTTGAAATTCCTTAATTAAGGGAAGATTGTTGCCTAAATATTGTAACATAAGAGTAAAAAGTTAATACAAAAACCTAAGAATCCTCATCACAACAGATTACAGGGTATATTGAAAAAGCAGAAACAACCTTTTGTAGTATAAGTAGGTAAATGACAAATGTTTTACGATTCTCAAGAACAATCTTTGACACTCCAAAATGAAACTTTCAGTTCAAACTAGACAAACGCAAAAGCAATATTGATTTCAATATGTCACGTGTGTCTCCTTACTAGCAAACCGTTCCTTTTTACTACCATTATGATATTACAAAAATAAAAGAGTAACGATACTTTTAAAATATAAATTATTATTATTATTATTATTATTATTATAAAAAATAATTTAATTTAATAATAATGATAATAAAATTAATATTTTATATATTTTATTCTGATAATAATATAATTATTATGATGTTATTATTATTTAAATAAAATTTTTATTTTAATAAAAAAATATTAATGTGATGTTAACAATATCTTCGAAATTATTATGAAAATAAAATTACAGAGTAACAGTTTAGTTAATAAATTGAAAGGAATTTAAAATATTACTTTAATTTTTTAAATGAGAGGTATTTAGTTTAAACCTTATTAACTGTATAATTTATCTACTAACGTAAAGTTAATATAAAAGTACTAGTATAAAAATATCAAGATGAAGAAGAAACTTCTCTTATTTACAAAATAATAATAATAATAATAATAATAATAATAAAAAGTTACCTTGTCAAAACTGTTACAAAATATCCCTAATTTTATTTCTAAATATCCTTTCATTAAATTATTAATTATGTCAAAGTTTCATGAAACTGTCCAAATCACAAATTAGTGCCTTGTGTCAAATATTAATCAAATTTTAACATAATTTTTGTGATTGTGTGGAAAAAAATTTCTAATTTATCATTCTTAATTTATTAAAAAATCACCAAGTTAATAATTTTTTTATCCAACTTTCATTTAATTTTTTTTATCATTTTGTTAATGTTAGAAATACTGATAATTATATTGTATTATTTTTCTTATAGAATATACATGTTGTTTTTATATAGGAGTTACAAGTAAACTAAATGTGCATAAAGCTCATATGTATATCTATTTATAGATATGATATACATTAATAGATATACATTACATTAACAACACTCCTTAAACTCAAGGTGTATGTCAGACTAACTTGAGGTTGTCAACTAAATTATGAGTTCGTTCCTTAGGAAGTGCCTTGATGAAGATATCTACAAATTGATCGTTTGAGGAAACGGGGAAAAACTTGAGAGTACCATGGACAAGATGAGAACGAATAAAGTTAAGGGTTGAGTGACGAGGTAGAACGTCTTGTGGAGGCTCTTCTGGCGAAGCAGGAGCAGGAGCAGGAGACATAAGCTCAAAGTGGGATAGCTCGTCATCAACCTATTCATCTACAACCTTTCTAGGAGAATTATCAAAAAAATTTCAAGATTGAATAGAGAAGTCCAAAGGAGGATCAAAGGTATCTGTAGAAGGAACATGAGACTCATCTGGAAAGATTTCTAAAATAGAAGAGTTAGTTAAGGAAAAAATGAAACTGAGAGAGTTCAACAAATAAGCGATGTTCCCAAAAGAGAACATTATGGGAAACACGAAGATGATGAGAGATAGGATCATAGCATCGATACTCTTTCTGAGTTTCACCATAACCAAGAAAACAGCAAAGTCTAAATTTAGGCTCAAGTTTGTTGTGCTCATAAGATTGACAAAGAACGAAACAAGGAAATCCGAAGGAGCGAAGGTAATGATAGTCAAGGGATGATCCAAAAAGGCGCTTATAAGGAGTTTGATTATGAATGATAGCCCTTGAAATGCGATTAATGGTATGAACACCATGAAGAGCAGCTTCACCCCAAAATGGGGCAGGAGCTTTGGCAAAAAGAAGAAGAGCACTGACAGTGTCAAGAATATGACAAAGTTTTTTTCAGCTCGACCATTTTGTTGAGAGGTACCTAGACAAGTTAGATGATTTACAGTGCTATAGAAATGTAACAGAGCTTGAAAAGCATATTGAGTATATTCAAGAGCATTATCAGATCAAAAAGTTTTGATATGTTTGGAAAATTATGTTTCAACCATTTTTGCAAAGTTACTATATATTGGTAAGATTTCAGAACGAGATTTCATAGGAAAAATCCAACTATAATGAGAATAATCATCAATAAAAACAACAAAATAAGGAGATCTACCAATACTAGTAACAAGAGAAGGTTCCCAAACATCAAAATAGATTTATTATTATTGAAAGGTAAAGCTAGTTGTTTTCCTAACTGACATGAAGTACAATCAAAATTGTCTTTGGATACAAAACCCAATAGACCTTTAGAAGCTAACTATTGTACCCAAGTAGATGGGGCATGACCAAGACGAGAATGTCAAAGTGCGAGAGAAGATAAGGAAGAAACTACAGCAGCAATAGAGACATGAGCAATAGGTGGAAGATGAAGACAGTTCATGGGAAATATATGCCCAAACCTAGGACTGGTCCCAAGCTCTTGCCCATCCTCGAATCCTGCACAATACACCTAGAATAATAAAATATAAGGCGATATCCTAGTTCAGTTAATTGTTCCACAGAGTATAAATTATAGGATATGTTAGGTACATGGAAGACCCCAGGAACATAGAGGTTAGAGGTCGAAACAAAACCTAGACTAATCCCATGCATGGTGGAACCATAAACTATATGAATATTAAGAGGATGTGATGTAGGGTCAAGTTTGGAGAATAAAGATGAGTGAGATTTCATGTGATTACAACAGGTAGAACCAAAAAGCCAAGTTTGAGACTTACCAGGCCGAACTGAGAGAGTAGTGGAAAGAGATGCATTACCAACCATATGAACAGCCTGAGTTATGATCTTTTGTAGTTCAGTAGGGGAGAGGTTGATAGTGTATCCACAAGATTGGGACTCAGTTTAAATGGAAGGCATCAACAGAATAGGCTCAATATTAGCAACAACAGTAGTAGATTTTTTGCGATGGTAATAAGTCTCAATCGCGTGGCCAGAACCAAGGCAGGTAGCATCTTCTTCACTTGCTCCTTTGACAAGAACGGTAATTGTACCAATATAGTAATGCTAGAGCATACGACCCTTAAAAATATTGCTCATAGCTTGAGACCAAGATAAGTAATTCTTCATCCCTTCCAATACAATATTAATGGGGCGAGGAAGAAAACATCATTTTTATCCATTTAGAAACACAATATGCTAAAATGGATTGCAAAAACGAAGTAAACGTGAAAAATTGGGTAGGGAGAACCTCTTTTGCAAAAGTCAACCCTATAGAAAAGTTAACGATCATAGTCAATCCTAGTCAACGATGGTCAACTCAAATCTGATCACGGTCAACGATGGTCAAGTCAACTCTGGTCAATGGTCAACGAAAACAACAATGATGTCAACTGACGTGGTGGGTGTTGTCAACAAAAGGGATGATGACATCAACCCTAGTTGACGTGGCAGTATAACAACACACGACCCAAGTATGGTGTGTGAAGCGTGTGAATATGACACATGGCTTCTGTTGGTGGCACGTGTAGGCTCCGATGGTTGCAAGACTTCCAAGATTATGTAGATCTAGGCAAGTCGATCACAGTAGTACCTGTAAAAATGTTATCAGAGTAAGATGCACGATGGAGACGGTGATTGTAGTGGTCTATGTGGTATAGGACTCCTCCACAACGGTAGCTGTAGGTTCAGAACCCAAGGACAACGGTTGAGAGATGTCGGAGGTTCAATGGTTGAGAGGTACTTGGATAGGTTAGATGATGTACAGTGCCATAGAAATGTAATAGAGCTTGAAAAGCATATTGAGTATGTTGAAGAGCATTATCAGATCGAAAAGTTTTGATATGTTTGGAAAATTGTGTCTCAACCATTTTTGCAAAGTTAATATATATTGGTAAGATTTTAGAACGAGATTTCATAGGAAAGATCCAACTATAAAGAGAATAATTATCAATAAAAAAAATAACGAGATCCACCAATACTAGTAATAGAAAGAGGTCCCCAAACATCAGAATAAATTAACTCAAAAATACTATTAGAGATAGATTCACTATTATTGAAAGGTAAAGCTGGTTGTTTTCCTAACTGGCATGAAGTACAATCAAAATTATCTTTGGACACGGAACCCAACAGATCTTTAGAAGCTAACTGTTGTACCCGAATAGATGAGGAAAAATCAAGACGAGAATGCCAAAGTGCGAAAGAAGGTAAGGAAGAAACTGCAGTAGCTGCAGCAGCAATAGAGACAGAAGTAATAGGTGGAAGATGAAGATTGTTCATGGGAAATATACGCCCAACCCTAGGACCAGTCCCAAGCTCTTGCCCGTCCTCAGATCCTGCACAATACACCTAGAATAATAAAAAATAAGGCAATATCCTTGTTCAGATAATTGTTCCACAGAGCATAAATTATAGGATAAGTCTAGTACATAGAAGACCCCAGGAACATAGAGGTTAGAGGTCGAAACAAAACCTAAACTAATCCCATGCATGGTGAAACCATAAACTATATGAATATTAAGAGGATGTGGTGTAGGGTCAAGTTTGGAGAATAAAGGTGAGTGAGGTTTCATGTGATTACAATAGGTAGAACCAAAAAGCCAAGCTTAAAACTTACCGGGCAGAATTGAGAGAGTAGTAGATAGAGATGCATTACCAACCATATGAACAACCTGAGTTATAATCTTCTGTAGTTCAGTGGGGGAAAGGTTGATAGTGGATCCAGAAGACTGGGACTCAGTTGAAATGGAAGGTATCAGCGGAGTAGGCTTAGTATTAGCAATAACAGTAGTAGATTTGTTACGATGGTAATAAGTCTCAATCGTATGGCCAGGACACGTGCAATAATTGCATAACTTATTATTTGTCTACTTGCGACGATTACGATAGCTAGAGGAATCACTTGACTCCTGAGGTTGCTCAATGGTAGGAGTAGAAGGAGTAATAGCTAAAACATTGAACTTATTATGGGCTTGAAGGGTTGCAAGTCGAGCTTCTTCTCTAACTAACTCATTTATAGCAGTATCAAGAGAAGAAGGATAACTGCGATTGAGAAGTTGACCCCAGATGGGCTCAAAGTCCTTGTGAAGTGACATATGGAACTAATAGAGACAAAATTCATCTCTAACTATAGCATATTATTGAGCATGCCCAAATTGGATCACAAAGGTCAATTTGGTCCCAAAGAAAGTGAAGTTGATCATAGTAGTCATTGATGGATTACCTTGGTTCTTGTCGGAGTTGATGCAATTCAACTACTAACTGATATTTCATGGATCCATGAGTAGTGGAGTACCTTTTGGCCAACATATCCCACGCTAAATTTGCATCATCAAAGCTGCCCAATAGATTGGAAATGGAGGGAATGAAAGTATTCTAAATCCATGTGAGGATCATGTGGTTGTGACTATCCCATTCACTCATGTGACCAAGGAAGGTAACATCTTCGTCACTTGCTCCTTTAACAAGAATGGTAATTGTACCAATACAATAATGCTAGAGCATGCGACCTTTAAGAAAACTACACATAGCTTAAGACCAAGATAAGTAATTATTTGTCCCTTCCATTAATGGAGCGAGGAAGAAAAACATCTTTTTTATTCATTTAGAAACATAATATGCAAAAATAGACTGCAAAAATGAAGTCTACTCGAAAAATTGGGTAGGGAGAACCTGTTTTACAAACGTCAACCCTATAGAAAGTCAACAATCAAAGTCAATCCTAGTCAACGATGATCAACTTAACTATGTTCACGATCAACAGTGGTTAAGTCAACTCTGGTCAATGGTAGCAATAGCGGTCAACGGTGGCAACGATGATGTCTGTTGACGTGGTGGGTGATATCAGTAGAAGCCATGATGATGTCAACCCTAGTTGACATGGTAGTATGACGTCATAGGACATGAGTGTGGCGTGTGAGGCACGTGAATCTGATGCGCTACTTCTATTGGTGGCGCATGAGAGCTTGTGCAGGCTCCTATGGTTGCAAAACTTCCATGATTGTGTAAATATGGGTGAGCCGATCATAGTGGTACCTGGAAAAATGTTATCGAATCAAGATGTACGATGGGGACAGTGATTGCAGTGGTCTGTGTGATGTGGGACTCCTCAACGACGGCAGTTGTAAGCCGGAAACCCAAGGACAACGGTTGAGAGACATCGGAGGTTCAACAATAAGTGGCTGCAGCAGCTGTTGTGATGACGGAAACGATAAAGGTGGAGTAATACCAAAAGAGACAATACTGCCAAAAGAAAAGTCAGAGCAATGACTCTCATACCATGTTAGAAATACTGAATAATTATATTATTATCCTTCTCTTAAGGAATATAAATGATGCCTTTATGTAAGAGTTACAAGTAAACTAGATGTGACTAAAGTTCATAACATGTATATCTATTAACATACATTATATATATTATATTAATAACAAGTATAGCATGAAATTAAACAGCATGTGATCATTTTATGTTATATTTGTTAACATAATGGATGAAAATTCTTAAACATAGCACGATAATTAAATTAGAGATATTTTTTAACAAATAAAAAATTGAGGACAAATTTACACATGGTTCAATAAATCAGGGAAATAAAATACAGTTCGAACACATTCACGTATTTAGTTACATTAGATGCAATTCAAACGTACAATCTTAATGTGCCGCATATATGACCATTTACACTACCAATCAATTCGCAACCCAAAAAGAAAAAAAAATATTGTTAATTTGTTATAAATGATATGATTTTTCTCCTCTTTTGCGTGAAGTGCAACATTCAAACCATCTATATATATAACATTCAGTAACACTCTCAAAACATAAAATTCCAAAGTAATTGTATAAAACTCACCATTTATCTTGATCCACACCAACATTGAGCTATTTCATAATTTTTTTTTTCCAATCAAAATGGTTTTAAAGAAAATTATTGAAAAGAAAAGTGTGTGTGTGATAGGGGCAGGACCATCAGGACTAGTTGCTGCTAGAGAATTGAGAAAAGAAGGACACAATGTTATAGTTTTGGAACAAAATGAAGACATTGGAGGACAATGGTTGTACCAAGCGAATACAGATGGAGAAGAGCCTTTAGGAAGAAGAAACTTTTTACAAGTTCATAGCAGTGTTTATGCTTCTTTGAGATTAATATCTCCAAGGGAAATTATGGGTTTTACAGATTTTCCATTTTTGGTTAAAAAAGGTAGAGATATGAGGAGATTTCCTGGTCATAAAGAAATTCTTATGTATTTAAATGATTTTTGTGATTATTTTGATTTAAGAGATTTGATTAAGTTTAATACAAGGGTTGAGTACGTGGGTATGTTGAATTATGGTGTTGATTCTAAAGACTTGAAATGGGTTGTTAAGACTCTACAAAATAAGATTTCGGATCAACAGATTTTTGATGCTGTGGTTGTAGCTTCTGGACATTATTCCAAACCAAGATTGCCTTCAATTAAAGGTATGTCAATGCTTTCCTTTTTCTTTTTCTTTTTCTTTTTCTTTTTATCATCAGTACTACCTTGTAATGCTATGGTTACGTTCTTTGTGAGAATTGAGAAAACGTGAGTTCGAATCTCATGCACTCAAAAGTGAGTCGAAACACAGACATCACAAGTCTTTAATTGAAAAACATGCTACTGCATGAATACCCTTTTAAGTTTTTGTTTTGTTTTTTGGTCAAATTACATAGGAATGGAGACATGGAAGAGAAAGCAAATGCACAGTCACATATATAGAGTTCCTGAGCCATTTAGGAATGAGGTATATATTTATGTATATATATATATATTACAAAGAACAACTTTAATCACCATAATCAGAAGAATTAACAGAGGATTGAATCTCTTTTTTGTATGATCGATCGATCGATCTTTCAGGTGGTTGTGATTATTGGAAACTCACTAAGTGGACAAGATATATCAATGGAATTGGTGGAAGTTTCTAAGCAAGTGTATTTGAGTTCTAAATCTCTTGATATCTCACAAGGCTTATCAAAAGTCATATCCAAACATCATAACTTGCATCTCTACCCACAAGTAAGTTTTTGTGAATATTTAAATAAAAAATTGTCTACAATTTTATATATATATTTCACAAGTAATATATTGCTAATTAACCTTTTGTATTATCTGGTTCCTTTTTTTTTTGGGGGTTAAATTTTAATAACATTTTTTGAAAATATACAGATAGAGTCTCTACATGAAGATGGGAAGGTTTTATTTGTGGATGGATCTTCCATAATTGCTGACACTGTTATATACTGCACAGGGTAAATTCATTCAAACACATTCTGTTTTTTTGGGGCAAAACATAATAATCATAGTTTGGCTTTTTATATTAAAATTTTTGGGAAAATCGTATATTGGTTAAAATAATAAGATATATTTTTTAAACTTAAATGAATTATAAAGTGGTAATTTTTAAAAGTGGATTCCCAAATCCCAAATAGAGCCAAGAGTCTTCAGTCAAAAGACTTCCTGATTGGTTGATTATATATGCATGACTTTTTGACTGAGAGATTTTCTGTGGATCCCACATTTTCATATTGAAATAAATCAAAACTTTTAAAAGTATACTAGTTGGTATAGCCATGTATGATTCGACACAGTTGCATTCAATTATAATCATGAATAATATTTTACTGTATTATTATTTTTTATTTATAATAAATATTTTTTTAATTATTAATTAAATATAAAATTGATATGTGAATTGTTATATATACAAGTAGTTATGATAAAAAATAATATATAATTGTTATAATAATAACGGTTAGAAGTGGGTTGTATATGTATTGCAGATATTCATACACATTTCCATTTCTTCACACCAAAGGAATAGTAGTTGTTGATGATGACAGAGTGGGTCCATTATACGAACATACCTTCCCTCCATCACTTGCACCTTCTCTTTCTTTTATAGGCATTCCTAGAAAGGTATATATGCATTACTAAATATTATGTATTTATTCGTATATATATATATATATATATATATATATATATATATATATATATATATATATATATATATATATATATATATATATATAGAATTATTGTATACTTGTATTACAAGTATGATAATAAATAATACATTGATCCATGATGGGTTGATGTGTGATGGGATGCAGATAATTGGGTTCCCGTTCTTTGAATCACAAGCAAAATGGATAGCCCAACTGCTTTCTGGGAAAAGAACATTGCCATCATGGGATCAAATGATGTTTTCTATTAATCAATTTTATCACTCAAGGGATCTGGCTGGCATTCCTAAGCATAACACTCATGATATTGCAGAATTTGAGGTAATAATTCAGTTCAATATATATATATATCTACAAAAATATACTTAAGAATAGTTAATTAAATTACATTAATTCATTTTTCTATATTTTTCTTTCAATTTTAGACTTTAAATTAATATTTCTTAATCAATCTTAGCTAAATATTTATTCTATAAAAATATATTTTACTAGTTGTTAAATAATTTAGTTGATCAAAGCTGAAAAAGAAAAGAAAAAGAGAAACCAAAGTTTCTCCTCTCAAAACTTTAATCTTAATTATCTTACTTATCGTAACCATAAAATAATATAAATCAATGTTATAAATAATATTATATTTTTAAATTTAAATTTAATAAATAACACTTAAAGTCAAAGAAAAAATTAAATCTAACAATAACATATAAACTTAAATCAATAATTTGATCAAAATTTTCAAAAATATTTGTATCCAAGAAAAACGATAGCATATGTACATATATATATATATTTGAAAAGTGTAATAGATGTTTATTACATTATGTTATTTATGTTATTTGATTTTTTAGATTACAAGTGATGTCATTTATTCATTATTTTTAAAAAATGGTTAATTGAAAATAAATTATATTATTTTTATATTAAAAATTAAATAAAAAATCGTATTTAATTAAAAAATATTATTAATTTTTTAAAATAATGAAACTAAATGATATTATTTTTAATTTAAAAAATTAAAAATTTCTAATAATTTAATATAAATAGTCTATACATCCGCTTCCTAGTATAAAAAGACTAGTTATACTCGTAAGCTATTATACTATATAGTCTTTTACACGTGAGACTTCTTTCCTTTGATTATCCAACAATATTTTACCAGCAATTTTCAATAAGTTATATAGAATTAAGATGTAAAATAGAATGGATAATAAAATAATAATTTATAAATATAAGGGATATTAAACTCCTTATTAATTTTATTATTTTAAAAAAATAATAAGTAGTTGTGTTATTAAAATATAGAATTGAATGTTTGATAAAAAATATTTTTTTTGTTGAAAAATGTTATATATATATATAATTTAAAATATAAGTTAAATAATATTATTGATAATTAGAATGGTTTTATTAAATAGTATTAAATGATAAATTATTACATGATATATTTTTTATAAAAAAAAGTTTATAATTAAAATTATAATTTTAGATTTCAAAAAGGTAACAGTTTTTATTACAGGTTGGCTTTTGAACTCATTAATAATTGGTTGGAATATTAAATGTTATAATTAGGAGATTTGATCGTAAATTTTATAATTATTATAAAAATATTATTATATTATTAAATTTTAATTAATGATAAATTATATGTATATTAATAATATTTTTATTGTATTTATAAAATTTAATAATATAAAAATAATAAATTAAAATTCGATATAACTTCGTTATCAAAATTAAATAATAATAATAATAATAATAATAATAATAATAATAAAATACCTACATTTATCAGCTAAAAGCATTCTTTTACTTCCAACTGAGCGGTCAAGATTAATGATAACTACTGAAGCTGTCATGTCATTATATAGTTTGACATGTGAGGGCGATGCATGGGTAACTCACTCAATATAAATTTATTAGTTATGTCATTAACAACTTTTGAGAACTATCATAAATTATTAATTTATAGCATTATTTATAATTTTTTTTATAATATATAATATAATTAATTTTATTTATGTATATATAGTAAATAAATTATATATAAATATATATTATATACAATTAATATATTATTTTGAATATATATATATATATATATATATATATATATTTAAATTGACGTTTTAAAAACAAAGATAAATAGTGAAATTCACATATTTTAACCATGCATGTTTATCATGAATTTTGTTATTATTATTGTTTTTTTTTTTTTTTACAGTATTGTGATAAGTATGGAGACCAAGTTGGATTTCCACACTTGGAAGAATGGAGGAAAGAGTTGTGTATTTCAGCCTTGAAGAATGCTGATAACAACTTAGAGACTTACAGAGATTCATGGGATGAAGATCAAGAATTGCTTCAAGAGGCTCTTCAAAGTTCACATTTCACTCAACTTGGAGATGGAGCTTAATTTCAAGCTGTAAAAAAGCTTTTAATTACGCGCGTACAACTCATTTTGTGTGTGTGTCAAGGACCAAATTATTAATAATTACTACTACTATAAGTATAATTGGTCTCATCTACCACTCGTCCGGTGGCTTTATAATATTATTGTTGATTTTGGTTGGTTAGAATACAACAAGCTGTATTGTTGTTATAGACGAGCTTAATTAATTTACATAAGATTTATTATATATATATATATATATATTTCCCTATAAATCTTAGAAAATAGAGTTTTGAGTATATGTAATATTCCCACCTAAATTGAAAAGGAGAAAAGTTTATATGGACAAGTATGAAGTATATTGTGCCTTCCTCTATTTATGAACAATAATAGGGAATGAAAAAAAAAATTAAAGGAGTTTTTATTAAATAAAAGTATTTAGTTTTCTTTCATGAAAAAAAAAATTATGTTTTCTTTCCTTTATGTAGTAAAGTACCAAAGTAAATTGGTGATGCAATTTTTTAGGATTCTATGATTGGTTGATCTAGAGAACAAGATTGGATTATTGGTAATTTGATCTTGCATTGAATGATTATTAGTGTATTTATAGTTGGGAGCTTATTGTAAAAGTGTAATATCTTATTCTCTTTTTTAATAAAATTTTAATTATATTAATTATATATATATATATATATATATATATTAATTTATATATATATATATATATTAATTTTTTATTACAATTGTAATTAAATATTGATATTTTTAAAAATTTAATGCTAGTATTAATTGTTTAACTAAAGGTTAAATTGGTAATTTATTAAATTTTAATAAAATTAATAGTTTTTATTTATTAAAAAAAAGGAAAGAAAAAAAAACAACAATGGGTCAAGTATGACCTTTAATAGGAAGCGGTGATTAAGTCCTTTTGGCCATTAAAGATAGAAAGAAGAAGAAGAAGAAGAGTAAAGCTATTTTCATCCTATTTCTTTATTTATAATTTTTCTTTTTTATTAATTATTATTTTAAAAGTATTTGACTTAAATAGTTTTTTTTAAAACATATTTCAAGATATCATTTGTTGATAGTTTTAATTTAATAAATATAGATTTGATATTCTCGTCATTATATTATCATTATCCATGATTTATTTTTATATATTAATTATTTTAGAAAAAAACTCTAGATTTTTGAATTCTTTAACAAATATGAATAATGATTAAATAGTCTATTTTTTTAATTATTTTTGTGTAAATTGATTATTTTTAATGTATATTACTCTTTAATTAATTTTGATAATTTTAGATGATTAGTAAATATGATATTAGTTTACATATTAAGGGGATTTAGAAGGAGATTATAGAAGACTTAGTTTTTAGCGTGAGTTGTTCTATTTGAAAAGTTTAATTGTTTGAAAATTATAATTTATCTAATTTTATAACTATAAATTAATAGGAGATAATACTTTTACATAAGCTATTGATTTCTTTAGTCATGGAGCTCACTTGGTTACATGAGTGGACACTTTTTAACAAATTTTATAAGTATTTGTCTATTATGTTCATAATATTTAAGTTTATTAAGTTTTCACAAATTTAATTACTTTTTATTAAAAAAAATAAGTATTTTATGTTTAGAATGTAAATAATTGACCTTTACATGAATTCAAAAGTTTGATTCAGATTTATGACATAACTATAGATTTTGATTAAAATACAAAAGCATCTATTTAACTTTTGATAGTAACATTTCAGAATATTATTATTATGTCAACAAAACTTTTGCTCATTTTTATATCGACTTAAGTATTAATTTTTCTAAATACTATATATATTAGTAAGTATTATTAATTTTAAACATCACACAAGAATTATCCCCTAAATCCAACAATAACACAAGTAATAAAAAATTAATTAATGGGCTTTTGTCTGTACATGTATGACGAGCACACATATAATTAAAAAAATTTCATCTACATGTACAAAGAACTTTGTACAAATATGACTATATATTTCCTTTCCTAGCTCTAGCAATAAGATAAGAAATAAATAATTACTTAATACGCTTTTGTCTGTGCACGTATGACCAACACATATGCAATTAAAACTATTCCTTTTGGGTGTACAAAAAACTTCATACATGTATAACCAGCTTTTCCTCAAGTACAAGATAATAAGGTTTTTCTTTTAGCAAATTATTACATATAAACAACTTATAACTATTTTAAATGCAAAAATAAAATTCTAATTACATTTATTTCTTCAAAATTTATAATAAAATATGTTATAATTTCATGTAATGATTTGTATCTATTTTACAGTCTAGTTATTAAAGATTAAATAAATATATTCTATAACTTTTCTTTTCCTAAATTTGTCCACCCATTGAGTATTTTTACTCATACTACTTTATTTTAATTTTTCCGTCACAAACAACAGTATTTTTTATTGAAGACTTGAATGCTATTTAAAAGGAGACCTAAATCAATTTACTGATATTACTTTATATGATTTCTTTTTCTTTTGGGGTTACTAGGAGTTTATTCCGTTCCTTAGTAACCTAATTGTGTTATAAACTGTTTTGTAATCCCATAATGACAAAGGACAGTATAATAGGAAAATTTCAATTATTAGTTGAGTATCATCTTCCTTGTTCGACTAGTTATATGAATTGTGGGTTTTTAGATGAAGTAAAACAAATAGATGTCATGTTTTATTTTATATAGGTTGGTTTAGAGTAAAAAGACAAGAGATACCGTGTCAATTTTTTTTATAGATTTTAATATGTATTAGGACTTCCTTAAGTTCCAGTAAACTTATGGCGGGTCTTAACAATTTGATATCAAAACATAGGTTTTAGATCCTGAAGACATGGAACAATCTTATTATGGTATATGATAATTGTAAGGTAATGATTTTCTAATTTAGTGTTAAATAATAAAAAAAAACTATAATATGGATGACCCATGAGATTTTGTACGTTTTTTATAGGTTAAAAGTTTCATAAAAAATAAATCATATTTATTTACGGGGACTATTATTTCTCAATAAGAGGTGATAGTATTTATGGTATTATTTACGAAGACAATATAATAAGTAAATATTATAATTTATGTAATTAAGTAGTGATAACATCATGATAAGAAGAAAAAAGTTAAGAATGTTACCTTTTCTTGATAGGGAATATATTCAAGTTTATATGAGAATAATATTTCAAATGTTCCTGAGGTTTGACATATTTTCAATTATATCCTCGAGGTTTATAAAATATCAAAAATGCTTTTAGACTTTAATAGTGCTAATTTTTTATCCATTACTATTTAAACTACTATACTTAGGCTTTGATACCAATTTTTACGGATTGATATAATTTTTAATCAAGGGTTAATATTGACCTAGTTGATGGTCTTTGTCTATTTACTAAAGATAATAATTTGTCTAAAAAACTTATTATTTTTTGGTATAAATCTAATTTTCTTCTATATTCATTATAATTACATAGTATATTATGTTTTTCATTATGTTAGTTACTTAATTCTAATCATGAATCTATTAATTGTCTTTTAAAATTAAAAATTATTCTTTCATTTGTTAAATCTAATAATTCTAATTTATATACTAATGATTCGATGTTCATAGAGTATTATCTTGATAAATCATATGTGTTGAATGCATATTATTTTGTCCTATTTGTAGTATACAAATAGGTTTTTATTGTGTACATACAATTTATTTATAATCTTCAAAGAAGTAGTATCCAAACATTAAGTTGTTGAATTCTTCTTCCTCTATTCTTACATATTTTTTACTAAAATAGTCTTTTAATGTCCTTGAAACATGATGGTCTAGTATCCAAACATTACGTATTTTCGCAAGTGTACGAATCATTCAAGTAATAAAGTGTACAAAAGTACGGATATCGAACCCACAAGGAATGGCGTTACTAAGTACCGAAATTGACTAACCCTAATTTTATTTGAAAACCGAATTGTTGAAATTGTTTTAAAAGAAAATTAACATAAAACTAAACGCAAATAACAAAATTTAATGTTGTTCACAAATGATTAAAAACGCTAAGGCATTTGATTTCGCTAAATCAATTCAATCCGATTTCAAGTCATGTTATATGAAAATCAAAGCTAAAAGTGATGGTTGAAAAACCCAAACTTATCTAATACTCTTTCTCAAGTTATATTAGAATTACTTATCTATGAAAACCGACTATATTTCTATGAAGATTTAATCACAAATAAGCACATTACGATTTATGGAATTTCTGGAATAACCACATACATCATGCATTAGGTGTCAAACTCGCATTCAACATACGGTATTTATCACAAGAAGCATTCATTACACATCTCCTCTCGGTCTCAATATAATGCAACAAATCATCTAAATCTTGATCAGAAATTTAAAAGCATTAAGCATGGAAATAAATACTCGACTTGAAAACAATGAATTCATATAACCATAACAAAAGAAATCAGATTTCCTTGATCTAACTACATCATAGCCTTAGCAAAAAAACGAATTAGTTCATAACGGAAATAAGAACAACCATTATTTCAATTGAATCCATGAATAACAAATATCAATAAACTGCAGAATATAAAAACTAAGGAGAAGAGATGAAAAACTCTAGAAGATGAAGGCTTGGTAGCAACAATGGTGAAGATCCTTCAAGTTTCTCCAAAATTTCCTTCTCTTCTCCAAAAATGCCTTTGAACTCTGCTTTCTGCCGTCCCCTCCTTCTCCATCATAATGTATATATAGATCTAGGGTTTTGGAGGGCAATTTTGGAACAAAACAGCATAAAAAAAATGTTTTCGAACGAAACTCGCCGGCGGCGAAGTTATTCTCGCCGCGGCGAGATTTCTGGAAAACTTACGATTTCGGTTCCGCTAAATCTCGCCGGTGGCGGGATTATTGTGGCCGGCGGCGAGATGCACTTGGCCGGCGGTGAGATGTATTTGGCCGGCGGCGAGATGTACTTGGCCGGCGGCGAAATTGCTTTGCCAAAATCTGTGCTCCCTGCGTGATTTTCAACATTTTCTCGGTAAGATTTTCGCCGGCGGCGAGAATATTCTCGCCGGTGGCGAAATTCCAAATGTTGAACTTTTGTTTTCTTTTTATTTGCACTCAATCCCGGTCATTGAAATTTGTCCCAAACTTCTCCATAATTATGATTTTACCTGAAATTGCACTTTAAACACGAAATACCCGTGAAATGACATTTGTGGATTAAATAATAAAATAAAATGCAATTTTCACACAAATATCAACCTTTAAATCATAACAAAAATGCAATAATTTGACTCCTATCACTTGTAATAGCTTTAATATATTCTGTATGGATATCTAATAAGGTGTTAAATCTTTTAAAATTTTCAAGACAAGTTTCATAATCCTCATCTTTAAAATATTCATTTAAATGATAGAGATAACCTTTGTCAAATATTTCTAATAGAATTAGATTTTTATCTTTGATTTTATTTGGAATTATTAGCTGTTTATTTCTAAAAACAATTTCCATTTTTTTTGTTTTAGCAGTATTATGTCTTATTGTAAGCAAATATTTAAACATTTAATATTTTTAATTGGTTTAAATTTATAATTATTATACTTGAATTTGATGGGTCCACCATGGTCTTCCCTTCTATTCGTCTTCTTTTGTTACACCTATTATGCCTCAACTCTTCTTAAACCTCAACGCCCTCTTAGCAATGGTGAGTCTTCTACATCCGTACATAAATGGTGTCCAATAGTTGACTTACTAGAGAAGAGTAACTAAACTCTATTTTATTCATATGATAATAATTATTATAACTTAAGGCCAACTAAAAACCTTGAAGGGGTGTTTAGCCGCTCATAATTACTGGGTATAACATTATTGGTTTTGAGATTTCTAGATGGAGGGGTTTTCTATGCTAGAGTGTTTCAGAGTAGATAGCTCTAGATTTCTGTGTATTCATGTGTGTTTTTAAATGATAATAAGGGTTCCTTTTATAGAACAAGGAATCCCTATTTACAAGACTAAAATTATTATTTGACCCTAGCTTTAATAATTCATCTGTTGTTCTACTTTAAAGGATAGCCACTAGTTTTTTCCTTGGCATATGATGTCAACTAAGATGTGTGGTCTACATCTTTATTTCTTTTGTCGTTTTCTTTCGACAGTTTCTTTTCTTATTTTTCTTTGCCATTTTCTGCCAACGGTTCCTTTGATGACATTGATGATGACACATCTTCATCTTCTTAGTCTTTGATACAGAGAATGCATTTGTGGTTTTTGGTAGATTTTTTGGCATAGAAGCAGAATACCTTCCTTGTTTCTTGACCAATTTCTAAGTTGTTGCAATTAAAATTATTTCATATTTGGTAATTTTTTCACCATCTTCTTCTGATAAAGTCATGCTACTGTGGGAAATGATGATGACTATACTAGTTGAATAATTTACTATAATCTCAGAAGAATTGTCAATCTTTCTGAGTTCATAGTAAATTTGACCTAGCATTTGACCTATGAGTACACAGAGTTCTTCTATGTTGAATTCCTTTTCTGGAAGTGCCCTTGGTTTTGGAACTTCTCTATTTGTGTTATAAATCCATATCTTGATAAAGTGGAAGGGACTAATATTTTCTTTCTCATTCCAGTCCATTAATGAACTAAAAAATCTAAGATAAATAGGTTTATCACCTGCTTTAATCTTCCTTCTGAAGTTCTTGATTGCTCTTTTAAAATTCTATGGGAAATAATTTAATTCACTTAAAGTAATTCCTAGATATATATTTTCTATTAGTCCTGCATGAAATGCTTTATACACAAATATTGGATCAGCTCCTTCCAATATATTGAATTTACTTCCTATAGGAAATTTCTTGTCTGTAGTATAGAAATTCATATCTTCAATATGTTCTTGGGTATATTTCCTCGCCAAGTTATAGAGACTCAACCATTATGATTGGTCTTTTTCATCTTCAATGACTTAAGTAGTTCTAGGAAATGTCTCCCTAAATAGTACTGAATGCTTTACTATTTTTTATGTCTCTGGATGAGATGTTTCTATAAATAGCATCGGAGGCCTTGCTATCTTTCCAAGATTTATCAACCTGCTTAGAGTTGTTCGTTGTTATTGTAATGCTGCAGAATAATTTCTTACTATTTCATCTAGAGTTATTAGTTTTGGTGTTTTGTAGTTGGCATAACTACCTTATGCTTCTATTCTATTGGTGAAGGATTTATGAGTTACTCTACTAATTCCTAGAATAGATTTGCTAGCTTCTGCCTAGTTGTTATAAATTCCTAGTTTTAGGCCATTATAGACCACATAAACTTTTTTTTGCTCTTCTTTTTCTACCTCATCTACCCAATTGAGCTTTGTGGTTTCAAAAGTTTTTTTGTGAACTGTTAGGTTCTTCCTTTTTAAATGAAGATTCCTCGTTTGAGCTTATGGTCTCTAGAAGTTATTTTGAACAATTAAGTTCTTCCTATTTCTTTCCTGTCTTTATAAGAGATTTCTCAAGATATAGCAACTCGAGTTATTTCTGTAGGATTTTTATCTCATTTTCCTTTATCTTGATTTTGACATCAAGATGTTCCATTCCTGAAAGCATAAAAATAGTTAGAGGTGCTAATTCTCTGGTAAGAGCACCAGCTAAGCTATTTTTATGGCCTAAAAGAGGTTCAACATCAAAATTGTAATGGTTGAACCATTATTGCCATCTAACTAATCTTCCTTGTTTGTAATCACCTGCAATATTAGTTCTTAAGAAGTAACCAAAATTCTTGTTATTTGTTCTAACAATGAATCTGGAGTTTATAACATATATTACAAATTTCTTAATAGCGTTTTTAACACCTAAATATTCTTTTTCATTACTATGGTAATTTAATTCTGAACCTTGGAAAGATCCTGATGTATATCTACAAAGATATTCATCTTTGTCATCTACTCTTGCTTTAAGAACTACTCCCCAATATTCTTATGAAGCATCTGTTTCAATTATCATCTTATCATCTGGTATTGGATAGTATAAAGTTGGTAAATTTTTTTACTTTTGCTTTTACTCTATCCATATATAGAGTATCTTCTTCAGTCCATTTCCAGATATGATCTTTTTTCAATTTTACTTGTAATGGTTTCTCATTTCTATAAGTTTCTTGATGTATGCTTCTACATATGTTTAACATCCTAAAAATCTTTGTAATTGGTTTTTATCTTTTAATTGACTAATAAAACCTTGACTATTATTTAGAATATGAGGTTGTAGATTATGTTTTCCATCTTCAATTTCCAACCCTAAGTATTCAATCTTTTGTTGAGCAAGTACTACTTTCTTTTCAGAGAGTACAATGCCTTCTCTTCTACATTCTTGTAGAATATTAATAATATCCCAATAATGTTTATTTAATTCATTATTGAAAATCAAAATATCATCTATGTAAACACACCAAATATCTTGTAATTTCTTGAAAATTTTATCCATATATTTTTGAAAAATACCAGAAGCTTGTTTTAATCCAAATGGTATAACTGCCCATTGGATATGTCCTTAGGGGCAACTAAATGCCGTTAATTTTTAAGATTCTTCATGTAATCTTATTTGCCAAAATCTACTTTTGCAATCAAAACTCGAGAAGTATTTCTTTCCTTTTATTAATGATAGTAGTTCTTCCCTTTTTGGAATGAAGTATCATCGTCAATGGTTTTTTTATTCAGTCCTTTAAAGTTTCTTACCATTCTCTTTTTTCCTCTTCTTTTCTTAGCTTTTTTTCAACTAAGAATGCTAGACTAGAGTGAGGTGAATTACTTGGTATTATGACTTTTAATTCCAAAAGTTATTGAATTTGTTTTCCAAATTCAATCCTATCTTCTCGAGTATAAATCATTGGTTTTACTCTTATGATCTTGCTAGGATCTCTTAATTTTATGTTGACTATTGTTTTAGACTCATTTATTTTTGGATCCAAAGAATTTTCCGAACTAAATGTTTTTAATAGTTTTCTAATGCTAGTTAGGGCTTTGTCTTCTTGTATTTTATTGAGAAAAGAGTTTTGTTTCTCTTCTATATCTAAAAAAATATTTTCTAAATAAGGTTTTTGTTGGTTTTCTATCTCACTACATTTTCTCTTTTTATGTTATTGCATAAAAGTTGGGTTTGAGACATTTAAAGCTTTTCTTAGTTTGGAGACACAAATGGTATCTCCTTCTAAGGTTGTGAGACTTATTTTTTCGAAATGTTGTGTGAAAGGTTGATATAAGTTTAGGAATTTATTTCCTATTAACACATATATTCCTGTTTCCTGTTGATATATGGTAGGAATGTGAAAGTTTTCTCTTCCTATCATTATATCAGTATCTTTTAATACCTTATTAAGTTTTATTATAGTATTATTAGCAATTCCTACAATTAAATCTTTTGGCACTTATTTCCAGTTGCCTTCTAAAAATACATATCTACTGGCTACACACATACTAGCACATGTATCTATATATGCATGTAAATGATAAGTGTAATAGCCTTTAAATTTTAGTCTTACTTTAATGTAAGTACTATTTGGATTTGTAATACTGTACAAATCATTCATCTTGTGACGAAGAATATCCATAATTTGAGTGTTCATATTCTGAATCAGTTATTTCTTCCTCAATTTCTTTCAATAGATAGATACTATAAGTATCATCTATATCAGATTCCTTGATTGGTTCTAATTCCATTTTGAAAGATTCTTCTAAGATTTTTTCTTTTTGTGGAAATTTCTTTTTATGTTGGAGTCTGCTTGGACATTCATTGGCATAATGTCCTTTTTCATTACAGATCCAACATCAGCATTTTTTTCTTTCCTGAAGGGCAATAATTCCTTTATTCAGAAGGTTTATACTTCTTTCTTCTAAAATATATTTTCTTGTAGTTTTCTTTATTAAATCTTTGTGTATTTTTGAAAATTTTATTTTCTGAATTTATATTTTTTAAATCTTTTAAATCTTTTAAATCTTTTATATTTATATTTTGTTTATAGGATTTTATATTACATCCATATTTTTTTAGTTTTAAAATCTCTTGTATCACAACAGATTTTATCATTTCCTCTTATCTATTTATATTCTTTTCTTTCTTGGCATTTAATAATGATATAATTTTTAAGGCTTCTTAGTCTTCCTCTTCGAGTATCTGATATAGTTCATGTATTCCTTTGTTCCCAATTTTTTGTTAAGGTTTTATGTAGTGTTCCAAGTAATTTTTAGAAAAAAAAAACATTTCTTTATTGGTTGTTTGCATAGAGGGTGGTAATTTATGGTAATAAATTTCATATTCACAAATAAAAGAATCAATGTAACACATGTTAAAAATTTCCATATTTGTCATATTCCATTTTGCTTCATTGATTTCATTTTCATTGGATTCAATGATAGTCTTTTTTTATCTTCTCTAATAAATCTTTGTATATTTCATTTATTATTGTATCCAAGTATTCCCTTACTATGGAAGCATTTCCTTGCATTAACAAATGTTGTTGATTTGTTAAGTTTGAAAATGAAACTTTAACATTTCCTGTCATTTTATGTGCTATAAGTACCCTACAGATTGACTGGTTTGTTTGGGTAGTTTGAGAGATTTGTATGAGCACACTCATACCACAAGACCATTCATCTAAATCTTTATTCCTCTCTCTTATACAGTCTAAATCTAAAGGTTCAGACTTATAATTATCATGGAGTTTGAACTCTGGTGGAATACTACCTCTAGTTCCCCAATGCAACCCTTTCTCTATTTTAGGTGGTTGTCTTCTTCTATATGTGGTATCAGGTTGTTCTGTTCTTTGCCTATTTCTTTCTCCCCTATGTGGGTCATATGTTCCTTCTTGGTTAGGGACTCGTAATGAAATTGGTTTCATATGACTTCTTGGGGTCATGCTTTCTAGTTTAGAATCAGTTCCACTAATTATTGTCATATCATCTTCTTTGTTACTACAAAGTTTTTTATTATAATGTTCTTATATTTCTTCATTGGTTAATGTCAATAAACTGACTAATGTTTCTATATCCCTATTTTCAAGGTCCATGAATTTTCTTTCTAATTATTTTCTATATTCCATTAAATTGGAATTATTTCTTTGTTCTTAGATTGTTCTTAATTTTTTATTTTCTCATTTTTAGGAATCCGGGAATCTATTTTCCTAGTTGGTTCTTTTTTAGTCCTTATAAGGGATCAAATTTATAACCTATTATTTCATTATTCCTATGTATGTTGTTTACATTTTTTCTTAATTCTGAAAATTCTCTTTGCATATCTTGTTGTAGTTTATTATAACCACATTCATTTATTTCCTTTAGTAATTCTTTTTGTATATTTATTATTTCCTATAAATATTTTGTGTTTGATTCTTGGACTAAATCCATTTTCCATGTTAATAATTGTACAGTTTCAAATAATGTTGCTTGATTTTTGCTACGCCTAGTGGGCTTCCATTTACTTCTAAATGCATATTTATTTTATTTTATCTTTAAACATTATTTTTCCCTAATATACAATCATGTACTAATGTTTCATTATTTTGACTTCATTTTCTAGTTTTTTAATTTCTTTTTGGTTAGAAATTTCTCTTTCATGGTCTATAAAAGTAAACCATGGTATGCTATTATTTTTAACAACATTACTTTTTCTTCATGTTATCAATGGTTTTTCTTTGATATCTAATTTTCATTCTTCTGGTCTTTCAAAGCCTATTAGTATTTCTGGTTTTATTATTTGTCCAAGTTCCTTAAAAGTTTTGTCTGTTTCTATAAATTCATTTTGTCTCTATATTGAACTATTATGACTATTTCTTAAAGAATATGCTACTAGATAATGTACTGAAAATGGATGGTTTTCTTCTTTCATTAATTCTCCTCTCTCAAATTCATAAGCTAGACTTAACACTTGATTTAGATTTTTATAATATATATTAATAGAAAACCTAGGATATGCTGTAAATTTCAACTTTTGGTATCCTAAATTAACATGGATCATTCCTAATAATGTATTTTTCCTAATTATTATTCTATTATTTAATAATGTTATTTTTATTGGTGTATCTATTTCTTCTCTAAAATGAGCTTTTATTAATAATTGAATTCCTCCTAAATGAATGTATCCAATTTTTTATTTATCTTTATAAGGAATTTTGGATAGTTTGTTTAATATATTTTCTTTATCAATTAATGGTATATTATACCTTCTTTTTACATCTGTAATCTTAATACTCATTTCTTTATTACTTATGCCATAGTAAATTATGTTTTTCCTAGGAAATAATTTTTTTAATAAAAATGATGAGTCTTTAAATTCATCGCATTCTTTAAGATTTAACTTTGCTTTTTGAATATCCACAAATTTCTTTTTACCTATTATCATTTCCTGTGAAAAACATCATGAGATGTTTTATGTTTCTATGTCTATTATTTCTTGGTTTATTTTTTCTTTTTTTCATTTTAGGAATGTTACTTCTGTTAGATTTAATTTTTGTTATATTTTAGAGGTATTTTTGAATTTTTTGAAACCTTAGGAGTATTTTTGATATTAAATGTTACTATTTACTTCTGTTAGATTTAACTTCAATTATATTTCAAGGGTATTTTTGACTATTCCTTAAAGCTTGGGGGTATTTCTGATATTAATCCATTTATATGTGGTTGTAGTATATGATCTTTTAAGATATGATTTACTTTGACTCTTGAAAAAGTTTAGATTATATTTGTATACCAATTGCTTAGTTTCTATTTTTATTTTATTGTAACCATTGTATTATTTTAGTGATGATCCAAGCATTTCAAAAGCAGTTCTTAAGGTATTTTGAACATGTTAGATAACAATGAAGTGTTGTCTATATTGAAAGGATGAAGTATATGATTGGAGGACATGGTAAATATGAAGAATATGATTGCATGAAAAAATGTTGTGAAATGCTATTGAGATTAAGTAAGTTGACTTCCTTTGTAAGATGAGTTTATCTAATTCAGTTTCATTTCGTACTATATAAATTAGTTACTCTTCGATCTTTTTTTAAGGTGAATTAAGTAGGCTTGCTTAATTATAAGTAAATCCTAAATGTATTATATATAACCTTTAGGCTTGTTTTCTTTTGTATAGAAATGTGGTACCTTAAGGTTGTATATTGACTATAGATAATAAAATAAGGTCACTATATGCAAAATGTATCTCTTTCCTCGTATTGATAATCTATTTGACGAACAACAAGGTGCAAAGATATTCTCAAAAATTTATTTGCGATCTGGTTACGATCAACTAAAGATTAAAGAATTAGACATTCCAAAAACTACATTTAGAACTCACTATGGTCACTACGAATTTCTAATCAGGCGTTTTGGTTTAACTAAGTTACTTTCGTGGACTTATGAATTGCATCTTTCATCATTTATTGGATATATTTGTTATCATTTTCATTTATGATATTTTCGTCTAATATCAAAATAAAAAGGAGCATAAAGATCATCTCAGATTTGTGTTGCATACGCTAAGAGAGAAACAACTATATGCCAAATACAACAAGTGCCAATTTTTATTAGATCAAGTTATATTTTTAGGGCATGTCATATCAGTAAAAAAGTATCTCTATTGACCCTTAAAAGATAGAGGTTGTACTTAACTAGAAAAGACCTTCCAATATGACTGAGGTGTGAAGTTTCTTGGGATTAGTTGAATACTATCGTCGATTTGTCGAGGGATTCTCAAAGCTTGCTTTACCATTAACTCGCTTGACAAGGAAAAATATAAGGTTTGAATGGAATGATAAGTGTGATAGTAGTTTCCAAGAATTAAATAATCAATCAACCTATGCTCCAGTATTTACTCTTCCTTGAGGCAATGATGGATATGGTATTTTGTGATGCCTCTCACCAAGGATTAGGGTGTGTCTTCATGCAATATGGTAAGGTTATTTCTTATACTTCAAGAGAACTCAAACCACATAAACTTAACTATCATAATCATTATTTAGAATTGATAGGAATATTTTCCACACAAAGATATGGAGACATTACTCATATGATAAAAAATGTTAAATCTTTCCTGAAAGAGTCCATGATTTGGTATACAACTAGGGTAAGGAGATATAGACTCCTAAAGGACTGTACCCTAACTCACCAAAAATAGAATAGTAAATCACATATACAATTCATGCAATAGAAGCACAAAACATATAATATCAAAAGCAAATGACTTTAATAACAGATATTAAAATAATAAACAGAAAGTAGGCAAGAATGTAAAATCTTTCTAATCTAAGTTTTAGCTTTTAGTATATTGAAATATACATACCCTAAACTTAGATTATATTAGCACAATATCATATCATGCATAGCACTCGATATAATGAGGTAAACCCATATAGAGACCGTATCTATATGGTAACAAAAGCAACAACTCAGCAACAAATAATTTAAGCAATAAATAAGTTACAACTCTAATAGATAGTAAACCATTATTACTTCTATCAGTTGAGACTACCTACTTTTGCTCTTCACTTGTTACTTCTGCAAATTTTTGGTTAAACACTTGAATCCAAATGTCCTCCATAACTAATACCACCCAATGTGGTATGATTGAAAACAATAGATCAGTAATTGGAAGTGAATTAACTCATACTCTCAAGGAACACACCGTCCAACACTAATATGAAATCATGTATGGGAGACACACAGTCAAACCACGTAGTGCAAAATATTGGCAGTGAGTGTAGGATGGAACTACATATTTTTGTCTAACTTGCATGCATTCATAGGGAGTATTGTATGAAGTTAGGGATAGTTATGCACATTTCCTAGTGTTTGTGCCTATTGTTGTGTACCTGTGTAAAGGTAACGCGATAGTTTATGGTTTGACTACATGTTGCTTTTACATGATACACTCACGGGGTATGTGTTTGTTTCGTGTGTACAAATTATAAGTGTAAAGTGAAATCTTCATACTTCTAGTTTTCAGTGATGCTATGGTATTGAGATACCCATGCTTTAGAGTGAGATATTGGATAAGTTGATTCATGAAGTTGGATGGAGCACTTAAGATGGATGAACCTAGAGTATGTGTGTCTTTTTAGTTTGTGTGTGTCTTTGAGTTATTCATAGGAACAAACAACTTTAGGAGATCTTCTCATGCTTGATAAGTTTATGTATCTAGTTGTACAGTATTTTCCAATGGAAATCCAAAAGGGGAGAATGTAAGTTTCATTGTACTCGTGTCTGTGTGTTAGTTTCTCATGTACAAAACATAGTGTCTGCTATTTTACTTAGTGTTATATCTTACTCTGTGTAAATTGGTTACTACAGATCAATAATTAACACACGTAAACAGTTAGGTAAACTTTGTATGTGAGCATGTTTACACACACACACACCACGAGGTTGGTTTTCATAGTGTGCACGCTAGGTTGAGAGTATTTTTTTCAGCAAGCAAGCATTCGAGGGAGCTTACTTTTTTACTTGTGGTTTTTGGCATGCTTTAGGTATGAATACTATCCAAAAATACCCGCACCTAAAACATGCCAAAATCCACAAGAAAAAAGTACAATACTCTAAACCTAGCATACACACTATAAAAACCAATCATGTGGTGTATGTAAACATGCTTATATATAAAGTATACCAAACTATGTGTGTGTGTGAATTACTAATCTGCAGTAACTAACTTGCATGGAGGAAGATAAAGCACTAAGTAAAATAACATACACCTATTTTGTAAATGGGAAGCCAATATACAAACATAACTACAATGGGACTTACATTCTCTCCCTTTGGCTTTTCATATCAAAATAATGCACCGCAAGATACATAAACTTATCAAGCATGAGAAGATCATGAAGACATCCTAAAGTTGTTTGTTCTCATGAACAACATAATGACATGCACTAAAACCAAAAACACATATATACTCCAAGTGAATCCATCTTGAGTGCTCCATACAACTTCATGAATCAACTCATCCAATCTTCCACTTTGAAACACAAGTGTCTTAGCATTACTGCAAACTAGAAGCACAAATACTTCATTCTACACTTGTATCCTACACATACGAAACAAACACATATCATGTGAACGTATCATGTAGAAATAACATATAGTCAAACCATATACTATTGTAGTACCCCTACACAGGTACACAACAATAAGCACAAATACTAGTAAACATGCACAACTTCCCTTAACTTCATGCAACACTTTTCCTGAATGCATGCAAGTTAGACAACAATATGTAGTGTAATCCTACACTTACAACCCATACAACACACCCCACGACCACAAACATATAGTTGTGCACATAAACTTCTCCCCCTTTTTGACATAGAAAATTAAAAGAACACCCCTATATGAGAGAGAGAAGTTATACAAATATGTTATAATCCTAACACTAATGCAACACTACAGATAAGATTAAATGAGACACTATAAGAAGCACCACATATAGTCATGCAAAAATGACATAGAATAACACCGAGACAATAGCAAGGTATAAGCATGCAACAAGAAACAACCTAAATACATAAACAGAAACATGTATCATGCATTCCAACAATAAATACCAAGTTATTAACCACAAGTTAAAAATAAGCACTAACTCACTACAACATGATAATAGATAACATATAAGTGGACATGTGAGACAAGAGATTGCATACAATGAATGCAACAAGCCATACTAACATCCTATTTATGAATGGTTCATAAAATGTAAAGTTAAAGAGAAGAAAGTATCACATCAACAATACAACAATAAAAAATCACAAATAGGACAAACAATAGGAAGTAAAACACACACATCACCTCCCTTGGCAGCATACATAAAACATACACATCTCACCCTAAAAGTATGCATGTGATACAATAAACATACTATGCAATCTACTTACAAAAACTCCCCCAACAAAGAAGCAACTACACACAGTAGACAATAAGAAATACAAAAAGAATGAAGCAAACAAAACATATTTAATGAATTAGAGGGTCCGTAACGAATAAACAGTATATTCAACACAAATATTCACATATCTATCAATCTATGATGCATTCATGTAAAGGTATGAAGAAATTTTTATGACATTTATTGTGTGTAGTATGCAAATTTGTTTTACTCTATATGTCATCATGGTATGCTTATGCAAACCAAGAAAATTGAAATATAGACTCAAGTTGAACCAAGCTTGATATGTCTACAATTAGTCTCTCCCTTTCTACTAATGTAAGTTCTAGCCAAGAAGAAACCAATAGGTATTTCAAAGATTGCAATGACAAGATAAGGTAAGAGCAGGGGAGTGAAGACATTTAGGCGTAAACGCATCTTTGTTGATCCAACCTAATAGATAAGTCCCTATCCAGGATACTTAAACCATCAAACACATGTTCTTTTATCTTTACTTCTCTAAATTCAACCAAAGAAGTTGAGAAAACAGTACACAAAATTTAGAGGTTAATACAACACTACCTCAATTTACTACTTCTTTTCTTTTCGCCTTCCTTTTGTTTATACAAACAAATCTCAAGACTTCCTTTTCTTTTTCCTTCCCCCATATTTCCCATTTTTTTGGTTATAAATTTATCGATCCAATTTCAACCTTTTTTCCTTTTTCATTCCCTTTTTCTCTTTTCTAGAAATCAAGAGGGAAAAACTGACAACCCAAAACAAACAAGCTCAAAAAGGGGTGGAAAAGGTACTTGAGAATAAATATTTGAGCTAATCCAATATTTAGGTGTAGAGAAATGAAGGGATTATATAAAGGCTCAAAGAAGAGAGACTAAAGATATGAGAACAATGGTGGAAAAAAGGGAATAAAATGATTTAAAGATGGCCTAAATCCTCTTTCAAACCAAATAGCACTAAGAATTTTTCCTCGAGAGACACTAATGGTAGATTCTACAGTTTGTTGGATAACTACAAATTACCAAAGCAGGAGATTCACACAAGCTTCTCAAAATAACCATAAAAATTCACAAAGATATAGTACGTGCAAAGGAAATATGTATTTCTGATAAAACAAACAAGAAAAATTTAGCCATACATGCTCTCAAGGAATACACATGTCAAAATATTCAAACTTCACTTTAGGTCAAATGTATGTTAAACATATAACAATATGATCCCTATAAAACTCATTTTACATGTAATAGGATAGAAAATAAAATACATGTCAGTCTCAAGGAATGCAAAAAAGATAACTACCAAGAGAGAAGACAAGGAAGGCCTTAAGGCAAAACAATGCCAAGAAAAGGGAAAAGTGCCTTAATAGAGACAAATAACTAAACTCGCATCATCGCTAGTCTAACTAGTGAATAGCACATCCCTAAGAGAAGGAACATTCCTAAGAGAAGGAAGAAGTAGGAAATGCTACTAAACTACACAACAAGCAAGAAAAGCACAAGTTCTAATACTAAAACATGAAACAATTCTACAATACATGTCTTTGGTCTCAAAAATTTAGCCTTAGTTTTTTAAAAAGTGAGGTCATAGACATATCCTATCAATTTTATCTCTTTTACACTAAATACTAAATTTTTTATCAATTTTTTCTTTTTTTCCTTTTTCTCTATCTTTTTTCCCTTTTTCCACCCTCTATTTTTTTCCTTTTTCCCTTTCCCTTCTCTTTTCTCCCTTTTCCCTTTCTCTTTTCTTTTTCCCATTTTTCCCTTTCTCTTCTCTTTTATTTTCCCAGCCACGCACATATACCCTCTCTTATTAATTTTTTTTCCCTTGCATCCTTTCTAGTTGCCTCATTTTCCTTCTAGCACATCAAGCAATTTCATTTCCCTTTCATCCTCTCCAACTGCCTGATCCTTTTTCCTTCTAATGTGAGGTCGAGCACGAGGGCAAGTGTGAAATAATTAGGGTTTGGCTCTACGAGCATGAGTTATGAGTTGCGAGCATGAGAAGAACGATAAAGATTTGAGAGAGCGAGAGAAAATGCACTAGAATTTGTAAAAATCTCAGAGTGTAGGTAAAGAAAGATGGACGATTACATGAGGAAGATGATGTACCTTAAAAACCTCGTCACTTGGACCCTTGAGAAGAAAGGAGTCCTCGCCAAGATCCGGGTATAATTATGGATGAATAGCACATGCTTAGACAACCTTATCAACAACAGGCTTTGATGGTGTTAGAGTCATAACAAGGAAGAGTATGGATGATCCAGGCAGGCCTCCTGGCATCATACTTAGTACTGCTACTTCTTTTTGGCTTCCTATTCATCCTAATAGTGTTTTCGATTTCCTCCATGATGGTAACTCTAGAAGCCAGGTACTACATCTCTATTTAATTTATTTTCACCATAATAATAATAATAATACTAATAATACTCATCATCTATTTTTATCTATGTCTCAATGAAGATATATTTTCTTTGCAAATCTATTACTCAATTACTCATGATATTATACATATTATAGTGGGATATCCTTTGCAAATCTATTACTTAGTTACTCATGAAGGTTTATATTCATACATAAATTTGTTTTTAGTGTAGTGTTGTACTTAGAAACGTTTCTTCTCATTTGGTAACCTAATAGTTTTGTGTTTTCCCATAAACTAATTTTGTAAGAAAACCTGTAAATAGTGGTTATCTAGTTGCTGCAGAGTCTTCCCATGTAGATAAGTGAAGATGAGGATGGTGGAGGTCAGGTTTATAGTATTTGTGTTTTTGAACTGAGACATATATCTTTATCTTAAGAAATCCCTTCTCTTGAATGTTTGTAGTTCCAAGTTTTAGTTACCATTGAATGTTTCAATTATTTATATTTTAAATTCAGTTAATCATCTTATGGAATTAGTGTAAATTGCACTATGCTATTTTTTGTTGAAGCTGTAGCAAATGCCCTTTTATGTAATAGTTGGTGAAAAATAATATAATTCTTATGACTAATTAATGATGAAACTAAGATTTTATCTCATGTTCACTTAAATGTTTACTTACATGCAACTTAGATTTTTCCTTCACATTGTTAAAGCTATAGCAAATGCCCTTTAACAAAGTATGTTTCCCTTTTAATTTGTTCTATATTTGTTTGTGTACAGTTAGTTATGTCCTACAGTTAATTTGTTCTCGTGCTTGGTGCTGGTGCTTAAAATGTTTTTTTTTAATTTTTCTAAAACTATTTTTTGTCAAGGTAAGTATCAGAACCCTTTAGGTTTGGGAAACTGATGCAAATTCTTGAGTACTTAGGTAATATATAAAAAAATACTTATCATTCTATTCAATATTGTATGAAAGATTTTGAAAATCATATTTTGTCTTTTCTGCTCATAAGTATGTAATTTTATATATAGTTGGTTAGTTATTTTATGGGACTTGTACCCAACAATTCAAAAGGTGTGGTCAAATTAAAAGATCAAGGAACAAATGGAATTAATGGAGTTGGGATTATGGTTTTTTAGCAGTTTATTATTGGTGCTGGTGTTGGCATGTTGGTATTAGTGCATAGGCGTTAGTGATGTGCTTGGCGTTAGTGCTAACATGCCGGGTGCTATACCTATACTGGTGCCTAGTGTCGGTGCTAGTACCTGTGTTGGTGTCTGGTACTCAAAAAATTGTCTCATAGATAAATTTCTATCATTACTTTCTACTTGTATTTCTTTAATATATAAGCATCTAGCATAATATCTTTACTTTCACTATAAAATGTCTCTAACTTATTTGTCTATTTTAAATGTTAATTGTAGATTAAGCATATGACCCATGTTGCCAGGGACACATTAGTGATTGCTACAACAAAGGTAAGGTTGTATTTTTAACCATATATGTTTATTTCAATGATCATATGTTCAATGTGGTTAGGCTTTCTCTATGTGATCAAATGTTATTGTCTTAGTTATGTTTCTTTTAGTTTTGCAAGTATTTGAAGACTCAATCTCTTTATGCAACTTTTATTTCCAATTAGCTTATTGAGGTTCTTGACATGCAATATTCAACAACATCACCTAACAGTAGCAATTAACAATTCTCAATGCAAAGTCTGATGGAATCTTTGTTGTTTAGATAACAACACAACACCACCCTAACGCACCAACACCAACATCAGCCCACCAATACCAGTGTAGCACCCCAGCGCACCAACACCAGCGCACCACCCCAGCGCAACATCCTAGCACACTAGCACCAGCGTACAACCCCAAAAAACCAGTACCAACGCACCACTCCAGCACACTAGCATAGCACCCTAGCGCACTAGCATCAGCGTAGCTCCTCAGCACACCACCCTAGTGCACCAGCATAGCTTACCAGCGTATCAACACCAGTGCAAAAGCGTCTATTGTATTTTCCTTTTCTTTACACTTATGTTAAATTCGTTGTGGACTTGATTATGTTGATTTGAAGTACACTCATAAATGCTTGTAATAATAAAAATTCAGTTTGTAATAGTAAGGTTTTATTATGTTTTAATGTATAATAAACTCTCAAATGTAATTGTACTTTTAATTTTAATATAATATGATTTTTAATATTATAATTAACAAATTTATTATAATTTATATTGATTTTCAATATTTTAATTAATAATTGTATTTTTATTTTTATTTATGGCTATAGATACGTCTATGACCTCGGTCTTATAAAAACCGAGGTCATAGACATATCCTATGGCCTCGGTTATTGAAAGAATGAGGCCATAGACATGTCTTATGGCCTCAGTTATTTTAAAACCAAGGTTATAGGTAACAATCTATGGTCTCTCTTACTTAGGCCTCAGTTTTTATAACTATGGCTATAGACCTATGATCATGGTTAAAAACTGAGGCCATATGTATGTATTGTAGTAGTGAAACAAGCTTAGATAGGGATAACAACATAAAAAATAGGAGTGTCACTAGAAGACACAAGATAAACATGATATTGCAAGTATGTCAAAAGTTCTAAAGACATTTATAAAGTCTAAATGACATGCAGATGCACATGGCAAACAAGATTAAGCACATAAAAGTAGAACACTCATGAATACATACTTATAAAATCATCACAATTAACTTCAAAGAAAACAACCATAGCATAGTAGAAGGAAAGAAGGTAAAAGAGGGACAGAATCTAACAAAAAACAAACAGGAAAACAACTCAAAACATGCTAGGTGTAGAACAACGAACCTAGTTAAAAAGATGAGATGCATACTGTATGACATGACATATGCATGATAAGATAGCAAAAAGCATAATCCTAATACTTTGACTACATGAAGAACATATGATGTGACAATTAATATTTGTGCATACCAAGGAAACAGTAAGAGAGAGTGAAGAAGTGTCAAATAGATTAACATAAACAAAAGACATATATTCATATACAGAAAAATGACAAACAACGAGGGCAAAGAAATTAAGCAACTTAACCCCAACAGATCACCCAAAAATAGTGATCAAACTGCATCCTTTCATTTCAAGAATTTGTGAGGAGTAATAGAGCTAAGAGATAGTCTATGACTCATGTGAGCATGAGATGTACATGAAACTCATGATCTATTCATTTTGTAGCTATTAGAAAATTTAGTCGAGTCATCCATATAAACTGGGCAAGGAAAACTTCTTCTGATAGATTTATTTATTTATGCTTTGTGCCTCAAGTGCATAATGCAACCTACAAGAACATGCTCAAAAGAGCCTCAATAGTTACATCCTATCAAAGTAGATGGGGAAGAGCAAGGTAGAGAACTCTGAGATGTACTCCTCAAATATCTAGGACATTTCCCAATAATGTGGCCAATAATTCCACATCAATAACAAGTATGAACTATAAAGTTATGAAAACAGGATCCTTGATTCTGAGGAGTAGTATGCAAAGGAAAAGAAGAAGAATCTCTCACACTAATAACTTTCACATAAGGATGAGAAATCAATTTCCCTTAATGTGGTCTCAAATACCTAAGTTCACAACAATGGTGACAAGTATGAGCGACAGTAGGCAAAGGTAGTTGACCACTACTGGAGCAATAAGAAGTGCTAGCCTTAGGTGAAGGGTTCATCTTGCTAGAGGAATCTGGCTAAAACCATGCAAAATATTTACCTCTTGAGTAAGTAAAAGCAAGCTTTAACATTGGTTCTTGAATTAAAGATTTGACAAACTTGGTAAGACCCACCATAGAAGTTGAAAACCCCTTACTATAGCCAATGCCATACTTGTCACCAAAGAAAATGACATTACTGATTATATCATTTAACATTTTTGAATCTGTTTTCATTCTATTGATAGCGATGGTGGAATGAGCCAATTCCTTCTCTCGTATGCTAAATTTTTC
The DNA here is from genome assembly GCA_033030585.1 of Hippophae rhamnoides. Taxonomy (NCBI): domain Eukaryota; kingdom Viridiplantae; phylum Streptophyta; class Magnoliopsida; order Rosales; family Elaeagnaceae; genus Hippophae; species Hippophae rhamnoides. The sequence goes on from CM065436.1 coordinate 38,732,802, forward strand.
TTTCAAGGTTGCAACCAAGTCTTCCTTTTCTTTGAGGAAGGATTCAAGATAAGAGGTCAAATTATTAAGGATCTTGACTCTCTTATAAAGTTGTTCAATTTTAGCATCCTTTTTTTGTTAGTGAGTAAGTTAAAAATTCCTTTAAGCTATCAAGAACAATTATCTATCCTTTTAATTCTTCAAGTTCATTATTTATATCAAGAAGGCATATAACTGACCAAACATTCAGCAGTTTTACCACAAGTAGGAACCATTAAATACTTCTTAAGCTTTTCAACTTTCTCATGATAAGCATTAAACTTTTCTAGCAAATCATCATGCCTTTTTTGAATGACCTTACACCTACTTGTGAGATCATGTTATTGTTCATCAACAAAAGACTTCCTTTCCTCTAGAGTTTTCTTCAAAGCATTGATCTCACATTATTTTTCCTTAAGGCCCTCCACAGTCTTTCTCTTATCCCTTTCAGACTGAATATGCTCCAAGAGTAAAGCATTGTAAGAATCAAGCAATTCATCTTTTTAATCTTTAACTTCATCATATTTATTAATCTCCTCTTAAATATCTGAGGTAGTAGTCAGAGGATCAGCGATACTACTAGACACAACGAAGGCCATAAAGTTAGTATTATTCTCATTATCACTACTGATATTATCCGAAATAGTAACCTCAGCTTTCATTGTAACTTTGTTTGTGAATTTTAGTTTTCGAAAGAATTGAGTAGCAATATATCCTTGCTTTCACATTCAAAGCACCTTATTTTATTCAAGTGACCTTTACTCAATTTCTCATTCTTTGAGTCCTCATCATCTTTAGTAGATCTTGAGGTTTTGGAACTAGAAGTATCTTTTTCAGTAGTCCTAAAATGACGCTTCTTCTTCTTGAAAAACCTAGTAAATCTTTGAATAAGGAATGTCATTTCCTCCTCATTAGGGTCAGAATCATCATTATAAACAATTATGGAAAAAAAACTTTGCTCGAACCACTATCCTTTGATATCTTGAGAGCCAAGATCTTTCCATTCTCATAAGCAAATTGCTCTCGTCTTGGTAACAGGTGATGTAATTCGACTCTCATCTTGGCAACAGGTGATGCAGTTTGAAGACTTATGTGTCACCAACTAGTTCATTAATAGTAAGTTCAATAGGCTTGTATATGGACTCAAGCACGATAACTTTGGCATGAAAACGATAAGGTAGGCTAGCAATGATTTTTTCAATCTGCTTTTCCTCACTAATAAGCCTACTCAAGTTGTAAGAACAACTGATAATGATTGAAAAACGTGCACAAAATTTGTCAACATCTTCATCCTCTTGCATGGTATAGAGTTCAAAACATATGTTCGACTCCATAATTTAGGATTTTTTTACAACCAAAGTGCCTTCATGAGAGCTCTCCAAAATGTCTCACGCTTGTTTTGAAGAAATACAATTCTGAATCCTTCGAAATTCATCTAGCATAGAGTCCCTTGCTATTCCATTCAAATTCCTTGGATTCATCCTTAGCCCATTCAATCATAGGTTTTGGGATAATAGTATTGTTAGGTATGGTTTTGGTAAGGTAGGTCTCCTTTGGATCACAAAAAGGCCCTCATTTGATATTTCTATGAGGCATAGTTAAGTCCATCAAAAGTCTGCCTAGATTTCCTCATTCTCTTGACTCCATTAAGGAAAAAGTGTGTGAAATAGCGAGTTAACAAGATCAACCTTGGAGTGGTTAAGCCTAAAATCGTGCACCAACTCTTATAACAATTGAAAGAGTCCACAACCACGGCCCGGTAAATGACTAGGGTAAGAAGATACAAAATTTTAAAGGACTTTGAACTAACTAGCAAAAAATAGAATAGTAAATCACTTACGCATTTCACACAATAGAAGCATAAAACATATAATAACAAAAGAAGATAAATTTAATAACATATACTAAATATAACAAATATAAATTAGGCAAAAATGTAAAAGCCTTATAATATAAGCTTAAGCTTTTAGTATGTTGAAACATACATACCTTAAACTTGGATTATACTAGCACAATATCATATCATGCACAACACTTATAATAAGGTAAATCTATATAGAGACCTTATCTATATGATAACATCACTCAGCAGTAAATAATTTATTAAGCAATAAACAAGTTACAACTCTAATAGACAATAAAGCCACTATTGCCTCTATCAGTTGGGTCTACCATCCTAACTTCTCGCTGCTCCTATTCACTTACTGCTTTCACAACTTTTTGGTTCAACACTTGAACTAACCTGTAATCCACAACCAATACTACCTATTATGGTATGATTAGAAACATTAGATCAATAAGTAGGAGTGAACTGACTCATACTCTCAAGGGACACACAGTTCAACAATAATATAAAATCATGTACGGGAGACATAGAGTCAAACCACATACACACATAGTCTACGATTTGATTACTAAACTCACAAAATGACCCACTTTGAAATGTATGCTCCCTATAATAATTTCGACAATAGATATAAATATTAGAGTGAATTTTGGTAGAGTTTTAGTTCTTAAAAAAAGGGTAAAGAGAAGAAAAATGGCTGGGGTATTTATAGCACTCGAATTTTCCACTTAACTAGCCACCTTTCCAAGGGTGGTGGTAATGGTGGTGGCAAGCTTGGTGGTATGGTGCTAAAAGATTACATTTTTTGTTTCCAAAAAATTTCAATACTATCTATAAATACCTGCACCTGAAACAAGCAAAAAACCATAAGTAAAAAAGTACTCTCAACCTAGTATGCATACTATGAAAACTAATCTCGTGGTATGTGTAAACATGCTCACATACAAAGTATAACTAACTATATGTGTGTATGAATTACCGATCCACATTAACCAACCTTGCATAGAGGAAGATAAAACACTAAGTAAAATAATAGACACTTTGTTTTGTACCCAAAAAGTCATACATAGACATGAGTATAACGGAACTTACGTTCCTTGATCACAAAAGTCTAAAATATTTTCTCACTTAAGAAGAGTTGAACCTACGATAAAGGAGATGCATGGAATTGATCAAGGATTATTAGTGTGTTATTGACTACCATCCAGGAAGGGTCGATGTAGTTGCAAATGCACTCAGTAGAAAAACAACAAATTCCTTAGCTTATTTAAAGACAAGGTATTTTTTCTTTACTTGTTGAGTTGAAAAATCAGATGTATAGCTCTGAGTTGATAACTTAAAAGCTCTACTGGATATTTTTTGGGTAAGACCTAATTTAATTGATCAAGTTCGTGGAGCTCAATCTCAAGATCCCATGTTGGTTTGATTAAAAATGAGCTATAAAATAGTTCATGAGTGGACTTGACCATTCATATGATGATGCTTTAGTTCTTAACAGTAGATTGTGTGTTTTTGATTATAAGGACTGAAAGAGAGAGAGTTTATAAGAGGCTCATAATTTTGGTTATTCCATGCATCCATACAGTACTAAAATGTATCAAACCTTGAAGCACCATTATTAGTGAAAAGGCATAAAGCGAGAAATAGCAAAATTTGTATCCAGGTGTTTAATATGCCAACAAGTAAAGGCAGAGCACCAGAGACCCTTTGGACAGTTACAACCACTACCTATTCTTGAATGGAAATGGGGACACATCATTATGTATTTCTTAATAGGATTTCCTTATATTCAAAAGGGTAATGATACCATTTGGGTTCTTGCTTACAAATTAACTAAATTGGCCGATTTTCTACTAATTAAATAGATAGATTGGCTAAACTCTACGGGAAGAAGATTGTTAGATAAAATGTAGTTCTAATCTTCATTGTATCAGTTAAAGACTTGCACTTTACATCTTTGTGTTGGCCAAGCCTACAAAAAGCCATGGGAATGAAGTTGAAATTTAGTGTTGCATTTCATCCATCGACAAATGGCCAATTAGAAAGAACTATTCAAACCCTCGAAAATATGTTATGTGCTTGTAATTTACAATTTAAAGGTAATTGGGATAATTTTCTTCCTTTAATGGAATATTCTTACAATAATAGCTACTGTTGGAGTACTAAGATGGCTCATTACGAAGCATTCTGGTAAGAAAAGCAGGACACCTATATGTTAAGATGAAGTTGATGAACAAATACTTTTACATCCCAAATATATTGACACAATATGTGATGATAAGGTTGAATAATTGGGGAAAGGTTGAAAATTGCTCAAGTTTGACAAAAGTGTTATGTAGATCCCAAAAGAAAGGATGTTAAATTTGAAGTTAAAGATCGAGTATTTTTTAAATTATCTCCTTGAAAAAGTGTTTTTTGCTTTGGGAAAAGCGACAAGTTGAGCCCATGATATTTAGGTCTCTTTGAAGTTATAGAACACTTTGGATTGGTTGTTTGTCGCTTGGAATTATTGTCTAAACTTTTGTAAATTCATGATGTATTTCATGTTTGTATGCTTCGAAAGTATGTATCCGATCCTTCCCATGTTTTGGGACCTCAACCTATTAAATTAAGAGAATACATTACCTAAGAAGAGAAAACAATATGAATTCTTGATAGAAAGGAATAGATCTTTTGAAACAAGACAATCTATTTGGTAAAAGTTCTTTAAAGAAACTGTGCAATAGAGGAATCTACTTGGGAACTAGAAGATTTAATACACACCAAGTATCCATAAATTTTTCTGTTAGATCAATAAATTCCATAAACAAATTTTTTTTAAAGAAGACTAAGTTGTGAGACCCTATTTTTCTTTTATATAATTTTAATTACATAAATTATTTTTATATATATTTTTTCTTGTAATTATAATTAAATATTGATATTTTTTAAAATTAATTCTAGTAGACTAAAAAAATTTCATCCAAAATTAATAATGCCAATATTAGTTATTTAGTCCAAAGGTTAAATTGGTAATTTGTTAAGTTTTAATAAAATTAATAGTTATTATTTATTAAAAGGAAAAAAAGACCAAAAAAAACAGCAGCTGGCCATATATGGCCTTTAATAAGAAGTGGTGAACCGATGATTAAGGCCTTTCGGTCATTAGAGATACACATAAGAAGAAGAAAAAATCGAAGAAAGGAATGGTGGGTTTTATAGCATTTTGTACAAATTTTCACCATTTGTAGCATTTGAGGTAGCAAATTAAATTTCTTTTCATCCTCTTTCTTTATTTATAATTTTTCTTTTTTAATATTTATTATTTTAAGAATATTTAACTTAAATATATCTTTAAAAGTTCATGCTAAGATATTATTTTTTAATAGTTTTAATTCATGAATGAGTACAAATTTGATGTTTTCGTCACTATATTATCATTACTCATGATTTATTGTATATTAATTATTTTAGAGAAAACCCTAGATTTTTTAATTTATAAACAAATATGAGTAATAATTAAATAGTATATTTTGCTTATCTATTTTTGTATAAATTGATTATTTTTAGTATCTATTACTTTTTAGGTAATTTTAATTTTAGAAAACTAGTAAATATGATATTAGTTTTGGAAATTATGGAGATTTAGAAGGAGATTATGAAACTTTATTTTAAAACTTATTTTTTAGTATGAGTTGGATTGTTTGGAAAGTTTAATTATTTGAAAATTATAAATTATTTAATTTTACAACTATGAAATTAATAAGAGGTGATACTTTAAAGGAACCTATTGGTCGTTTTTGAACCGTGGAGCTCTCGTGGTTATATGAGTTGACACTTTTTATTCAAATTTTATAATTACTTGTCTATTGTGTTCATAGTATTTAAGTTTATTAAGTTTTCTCAAGTTTAGTTCTTTACAACATAATTATAGATTTTGATTATAACACAAAAATTTATATTCAACTTTTAACATCAATATTTTAGAATATTATTATTATGTCAATTCAGATGATTTTACTCAATCTTATATCCTCATTTAAATATTAGTTTTTTAGAATATTATGCATATTAGTAAGTATTATTAATTTTAAAACATCAAACAAATATCATCTCCTAGATCTAGTAGTAACATAAGAAATAAACAATTAACTAATGGGCCCCTATCTGTGTGCATATGACTAGCACACATGTAATTGAAATTTTTTTCGTCTATATGTACAAAGAATTATGTATACGTATGATCAGCTTTTTCCTCCTCAAATTCAGCATTAATATAAAAAATAAACAATTAATTAATAAGTTTCTATATGTACATGTATAACCAGCACACATATATTTTGTTGTATGTACAAAAAACTTTGTACATTTATGATTAATATTTTCTAGGGAGCAAGTTTGGTGAGGTTTTTTTTAGTAAATTATTTTATATAAATTACTTATAGTTATTTTATATGCAAAAATAAAATTCAAGTTATATTTATTTCTTCAAAATTTCTAATAAAATATGTGTATATTTTCATGTAATGATTGTATCTATTTTACGATTGAGTTATTAAAGATTAAATAAATATGTTCTATAATTATTATTTTCTTTAACTTGTCCAATCATTGAGTATGTTTTACTCCCCACACTTTCTTTTAAGTTTTTGCTGTCAAGCAGTAGTAGTTTTTGATTGAAGGTTTAAGTACTATTTAAAAGGGAATTTAAATCAAATTAATGGTTTTACTTTGTATGATTTCGTTTTCTTTTAGAGTTACCAAAAGTTTATTCAATTCATTAGTAAACTAGTTGTGTTATAAACATTTTTGTAACCCTATAATAATAAAGGAATGTATAATAGGCAAATGTTAATTATTAGTTGAGTATTATCTCCCTTGTATGATATGTTATATGAGTAGTGAGTTTTTGGATGAAGTAAAACAAATAATGTTATATTCTATTTTATACAAGTTAATTTAGTGTAGAAAAATAAAAGACATTATGTCAAATTTTTTATAGATTCTAATATGTATTAAGACTTCTTTAAATTCTAGTAAACTTGGTAGGGGTAATGACAAAAGGATTTTATTGATATTTGAACTCATGGCATTTCCCTTGCATTCAAGGCCAAAGCCATTAGGCTATGTATATAACACAAATTATTGTTGGGGACTTGGGTGTGTACGCAGGCTGATTTTGATTGAATCTCGTTAAATAGTTATGTTCATCTTTCATTGTTTATGCTTTTGGTGTTGATGGATGCTGCATTTTTCATTGTGTTATTGCCAGTTCACTTGTTGGTTGATTTTATAAAAAAACTTCCTAAATCACAAGTGGTAACAGAGACACGTGTTACTGTGCAAATCCTTTAGTGTTTTGCTTCCTCGGGTGTTCAAATTGAACACGGTTCTGTTTATGCATCTCACGGTTATGTTGTCTTAGAGGTGAAGCATGCATGAGAGGACTACAAAAGGTCTTTGGAGGATGTTACTTTTACTTATTCCATAATCACAAAATTAATACAACATATTTGCATCAAGTAAATAGCTTCTTCTATTCTACCAATAAATCCTTGTTACCAAACATTATAAATAAGCAAGCAAAATACAGAATCAAATCATTCAAATAACCATTACCAATTGTCATACATATCACTTCAAACTTGTATATTAAGTTGCAATTACTTTTTTTCTTTTAACAACTTGTATTTTTTCATAGATGTCTCTCATAGCATTTACTATTTCTTTGGGATATCTCTTGATTTGATCTTTCTTATGAATTGCAATTACTTTTTCCCTTTTAACAACTTATATTTTTTTCATCAATGTCTCTTATGTCATTTACTATTTCTTTGAGATATCTCTTGATTTGATCTTTCTTATGAAAACTATGTTACTTGAACTTGGTGTATGGTGTTGGATATTGATGCATATTTAGGTGATTCATAAATTTTTAAATTTTAAGACACATGAATGTATATAATTCTTAGACATTAAATTACAATTTAATATATTTACAATATATAAGTATATTATTTGAATAATGATGTATACAAGTATCTAAGAAATTATTAAAATATACTAATTAGATTAATTTTATTTTGTTCATATACATATACTTTTCAACCCTTCTATAATAAGTTAAAAAAGGTCGGCTCATATTCTTTTAAGTGATGTCTTATTTATCATTTTTTGCTTCTTTTTTCTTCCATCAAAACTACTACTATTCTTATCCTTCTATTTACTCGATAGGCAATCGACGTGTACTTCCACCTCCATTATTTCATCTTTTCTTTCTTTCTCCTTTTCTTGGTGCAATCGAGCCTAATTTCATAAAAACATGTCAGACACATATTTTGTAATAGTGTCAATATCGTATCTCATTGATATCGATATGGTGAGACAAAGTATCAAATCGAGGTAACATAATATGAAAATATAAACAGTTAATATCACATGTTAATGACACTTGAATAATTATCATTTTTACTAAGATATCTCACACTAGATATGCTTTTTTGTACTAAAGATTTATCTTGAATCATCCATTATAGCAAGATCATTTCCTTGTGCAGAACTATTAGGTTATATCTCATTATCAATTACATCAACATCTCATCCAACATCAAGGTTATCTTTTCTTCTATCATGAAAAACACCAATAAATCATATGACTTGGTTAATAAAGATAACAATATTATTATTGATCTTTTTATACTATATTTTTACATCAACGAATATAATTTATTAACACATTGTCTAAACCTATTTATATTATCTTTAATGTCACCGTCTTGATACATCCTCAATTAAAATAATTCCTTCTTTAAATATACCTTAAAAAGTGCCTTTGTACCAAAAGATTCTTATTATTATTATTCTGAGTCTTAAACATTTTTGTTGTTATATCTTTCTTAAACTAAGATTTACCAACCACCGGCATTGATACCACTCGTTGGGGTAGCAGAGCAAAACAAAAAGGTAGAAGAAATAAAACCAAGCAAATAAGACACAAGATTTTTGACAAATTGCTTATTCTAATCCAATCCCAAAGTCTCAAATTCTACTAATATTATATTTTGAATACAATTTTTTTATTATGTTACCCAATACACTATATAGTATTTAAGTGGTTTGGTTTTATGTCTTCAACTGCCCACCCTCTTCAATTGTTTTTTTTTTTTAATGTCTTTTTAGCCACTGACTCCAACAAATTCCATCTTCAATCCCAATTAATATTTTCTACCATGTATCAGGATATAAGTTGCTCTTATTTTCAAATGAATTGCAAGAATTCATTAGAAGTAAATATCATGTCATCTTTTGCATGTACAAAAGACACCTAAATCAAAGAGTACGACAATATAATAGACAATTTGATATGAAGTATACTACCAAATCTAAAGACCAAGTAAACATTACTTGTATATTTATTTCCATTCTACTCCAATATGATAACTTGCAGCAAGATTTGGAAATCAGAGTATGTTTTAGGAGAAATGCTAAGAATTCACAAATTTGTAAATACTTTTGCACACACACCACATGTATCATAACACGTTGCAGAATTCTTTTGAAAAATAGATAAGTAATTCATTTTTTTATATAATTTTGCCAGATGTCGCGATAAAACTGGTAACTGATGTGTGCAAATTGGCCCATCCTTAGCATTCCTCTTGCTTTGAACCCTCTCTTTGACAATAGCATGCTGCAGAACTAGATGTTTCTTTCCATCAACATGCAGCTTAAATGAATAATCGTCAATGCACCATATTTGACACAATTCACACCACTTTCATTTTTGTGTAACCTGCCCTCCACTTTTCTTACTCAATTCCATATCTTGGAGCTTAGCCTTGTGCTTTTTACTTTCACAATGTAGCTTGAGCAAGGTTTTATTCATGCATGAAATTCTACAAACTTCACACCATCGCAGCTAGTTCGCTTCCTCGCTTCCATGTTTTTGACCAAATTGAAACAGTTTCACTTTACTCTTGTGTTTCTAACCTGTTCAAGTGTTGTTTGAGATTAAACTGACTTGAATATAGCACTTGGCAGACCTTACAGTATGACATTTTTTGATCATATTGCAGCTGTAATAATTTAGTGTTATGTTTGTGACCGGCTAAATGTTGCTGTAGCTTAGACTCGGACGAACAAGGAACGTCGCAGTATTATCATAATACTTGTGTTAGATGATAGTTTTTGCTCTTGTGGTTGGCACAGGGAGGTACTAGTTGGTTGTTTTTGCTTTGTAACTGAGAAACATGGACTTGAACCTAGCCATGGAACACATGAACCAGAAATTGGACTTGGGCAAGAACTGCTATGACTTGGGGGTTGCACCTGTTACAAATTCGCAAACAATGTCAGCTCACATTTGCTCTAATTAGTATAACTACAATTGAAGCTACAATTATAAAAGAATCAAAATATACAGTAGAACATGAAAGAAACAGAAGTAAATGTCAACTTTCAAGAGATTCACGTTACAAATTTGCAATATTATATATTAAATGATGCACTAAAACAGACCTATACCCAATATTTCAATGTATCTTATCCGCAAGCAAACAAGCTAGGTTATACGAATTTTTTTAAGATGTCAAGAGTCTTAAATTTTTTAATATATATCTGGTGTTAGATACAACTATTTTCTCAATTTTATTAAAATTTTCACTAAATTGAACACTCATGTCCATGTCATATCGCTTAGACATTGGTACTTCACGAAAAATAAAAAAGTATAAATAACAGTGTAAAAGGTTTACTAGAAACTAGAAAGTAACTAACTTGGGTTAATGAGACTGAGAATCATAAGTTGGTATCAGTTTCATTTATTTCACAGTTTAGTCAACTAATGCTACATGTCTTAAGATCAATCACATGCTGAGGTATAACTTCTATTTGTTGGCACATTACGTTAAGGCGCAGAATTCGTGTCGTTTTATTGAGTCCACATTACAAACAAAACTATAATAACAAAAATGTATTGAGCATTGATGGTCACACCATTAATTTAGCTAATCTCTTAATTTCCTTGAACTAAAGCCACTGCCTGAAACTATCTAATTGTATCATTTGAAGTCATTCAAATTTGATTACTCTCTGAAATTTTGTTTATATGCTAGTAATTTTGAAAAATGAAAGCACCTAATTATCTCTTGGTTCAAGAAGTATATCTAACATCTCTGAGTAGAATATTGTAAGATATATGTGAGTGTTGGGGCCTAATACGATCTACCTGGTCTCGAATTTATTTTAATCGTTGTTTGATCGATCAAAAAAGTTTTTGATTGTTCAATCAACCCTGAACTTAATCGATCGAGCAACTAGGGTTTTAACTTATTATCTAATTGTTTAAACGAGTCCTCTTAATCTTTAACCATATTATCCTTATTAATTATTGATCTATAAATTATATTATAGACAAATTGATAATTGGACTTTAACCTAACATTAGGGTTTTATTTTTCTTATTTAAAGAACCTAATGTTCCATATTTTAAAGGAACTACATTCATTATAAGTTCTAATTGTTTTTGTGCTCTATCTCTCTCTCAAAACACTTTGCAAAAACAATATCATATTTGTTTAGACTTCTTTCTTTAATAAATCTATCAAATATTATATGGTTGTGTTTGATTGATTAATAAACCTATTTAATTTATGATATACTGATTACTTATTTATATAGCTTCTTCTTGATTACGTTCTTGAATTATTGGATCAAATAATTATGTGTATGATCATAATTATTTAATTTGATTATTTAACTTTAAAGAAGCTATTTTTCTTAAACTTATGCTTAATCTGTTTATTCTAGAATCACTAGATAATTTAAAATTAACTAATATTATCTTGAATCTTCTAGTTAGGGTTATTCATTATTGAATCTACTCTAAAACACACTTTGTACTTGTATTCTTGTGCTAAATTTTCAAGTGTTGGTTGAATGATTTCGATTGCTCGTGTGACTCAAGTTATCGGAATATTAGTCTAAATTCGAACACCCTTCTTACGAAGAATGTGAAAGAAAGAAGTTGCTTGTAAGTAGATTACTTTGAGACATTATCTTGGATGGTAGTTTAAATCATGGCCTTATAATTGAACATTATTGTTATAGTGGATAGTTAGATAGTTCAGTGAACTGGTGGTTTTTCTCTTAGGTTAATGATATCGCTTCGATTGTTTTCACCTAAAATATTTTGTGTCAAGTTTTATTTATTTTTTCTTTATATTTATTATACACGAATACATGTCTGGCCACTTTTGATTTTTTAGCTAGTGATAATTCAAAAAATTACTTATTCATTCCATCTAGGTTATTAGATCAGTAACTTTAAACTTTCAATTGGTACGAAAACCGGTCACGAGATATAATTAGTGTTTTTCTAGGACCATGTTATGGATCATTTAAGAGAAGATTTATCTATAACTTGTGCACCTTTCTTCGATGGGTCTAACTACCCATATTGGAAGGTTGCCTTTCTACGTTGTCTAGATAAGGGTGTGTGGAACTCTTTTACATATGGTTGGGAACCACCCCCAATTACCAAAGATGATATTATCACACCAAAACCTAAGAACAAATGGACCACTAAGATAAAACTATTAGTAACTAGAACCAAAAAGAAATAAATGTTATATTTAGTGTTGTGTCCGTTGATGAGTTCTGTCGTATCTCTAATATTAATACTGCTAAGGAGTCTTTGGATATTTTTAAGGTTACCTATAAGGGCACAAACCAAGTTAAAAGAACAAAACTTTGCACTCTCAAGACTAGGTTTGGAAACCTTATGATTGAAGAAACTAAAAATTTCTCTGAATTTTATGCTAAATTATATGATATTTCTAACATCTCTACAAATCTTGGAGAGAAAATTGAGGAATTCAAGTTAGTTCGAAAGATCCTTTGCTCATTACCATATCACTTTCATGAAAAGGTCACTGCGCTTTTGACAACAACAAAATAGAGAAACTCGTTGACTCACTTCAAACCTCTGAGATGAGCTTTCGAACTCTTACAAAGAACAAGGGTGTAACTTTCAAAACTTCCATGACTGATGATGGTGACAATGTCAATGATAAAGGTGATGAAAAGTTAGTACTCATATAGAAAAAGTTCAAGAGAATCTTCAACAAGAACAACTCATAGCCTAACTGATAGCCAAATCGTTCAAAGAATCAGAATCCAAGAGAACTCTAGCCAATAAGTTTCGAAGGTAAGAAAATTAAACCCACTAGACCTAAATGTTTTAAATGCAATGGGAATTGTCACATTACAATTGAGTGTAAAAGCTTTCAATGCTACACTTAGTGATTCAGAAAGTGAAACTCAATCTCGATTAATCAAAAAACAATGTCATCAATTATTTGGAATTTATTATAACTAATGGTGGACATTCTAGTAAGTTTGACACTAATTCAAATTATGACAAAAGTGATTCTAAATTACTACTAAATAAATTTAATGCTTATAGTTTTGATAAACTATTTATAAATTTAGTAGGCTTAAAAAAAAGAAAATGATAGGTTGCTTATATAAGTAACCAAATAAAATGATAAACCTAAATCCTATGATTTAAATGCCTCAATCATAGAAAAGAAAAAATTGAAAATATTGAATTGTCTTAACTTGTTGATGGTTTGAATTTAAGTCTTGCAGATCTTAAACAAGAAAACAAGAATCTTGTGCAGGAACTTGAAAAATCAAAAGATATCATGAAGAGTCTAACAATTGAAGCTAAAAGGCTAGACAAAGTTCTTAATTGATAAAACCGTTAAGTTTGTGCCCTTATAAAATCATTGTGGTAAGAAATGCTATATTAAACAAAAGTATAGATTTTTGTGGATGCTACCCATGTCGTAATCCTTTCCATGCTTTTAGCTATAGAACTCATAATTATCATCTATTTATAAATATTATATCCAATAATTATACTAGAAAGCATAAAATGTTGGTTCAAAGAGAATTGAAATTCAACACATTTAATTCTAAGACTAATTATCATCATCCTATCATGCATGCTATATCTTCATTTAGGATGAATGTAAAATCTAAAGATAAATTTAAGAATATGCCTACGATAACTAAGTTGTTGGAATCCCATCTAAAAGAAATTCAAAAACCAAAGTTCAAAAACATTTAAGTTAAGAAAGATTGTCTTTTTTCGATCACCTGACCGTTCTTTAATGTTCACCTAGGTATCTTTGTTTAAGTGTTTAATTAACCCTATATGAGCATCTTTATTAGATTCCTTTTTTGCTATTTTATCTTTTATTTTTGTTGGTATTTCTTTAGTCTTTAAAAAATGGGAGTAAATTTGTTTTAACAATGAAATAAACTTTACATATTACATTCCTTACAAATTTGATTCATTCTGATTAACTTTTCATTGTGTAATTGACTATTTCGACTTGTACATTTACATATTTTTCACATTTGGTGATCGCTATTAACAAGAATTTACTCACACACTCACTGAACTCATATGTACATCATGCTTAAAATTTATGAATGATTTTGTAAGATTATAAAGTTTAAACTAACCTTGATTGTAAAATTGTGTTTGAGCTCTTTTTTTTAATTTTATAAAAATTTACTATAGAGAAACACCTAATTTTAAGATGACTATCTATTGTGATGTGTGTAGCTACCGCAGTGGGCGAAGAAGGCTATCTTACAATTAGTGTGAAAGTTATCATACTAGGTTTCTGACTTATGCGTGATTCCTTACAACAAAAAAAGAGAATAAAACAAAAAAATTTAGCATGCATAAAAAGAAAGAGTAAAAAGTTGGTTATACAAAAAGAAAATAAATAAATAACCAATCCCTATATATATAAAAAAGGGAAACAAAAATTTTAAGTTCTCTTGGTAGATAATTTTTATTTGGTGAAATTGAGGATTCAATTGTAGTTTTTCATGATAGATGATACTCTTTCTTTTGAACCTTTTATGATTGATTATAAATGAATTAAATGATATATTTTTGAAATTCAAACATGCATCTCACTTCAATGATTATTGATATATCAATATATATGTTAGTATATTTGTATGTCTTGTAAAAATACTTATACCTTCAATGGATAGTCAAATGTTACAAGAATAATTTCTCAAATAAGTGTTTCTATTCTAGTTATATTTAAATAAGTCCACTACACTCAATTCAAAAAATTTATATTTATATATATATCAGTTGTTATAAATTCTTATTTTATTCTACTTTATTTCGGAGAGTCATAGAACTTAGGATAAATTCATTCATTGTATATATCACATTCTTGCTCATATTGAATTTAAGCTTCAAATTTAAATAACTTTTAGTGTGACAAAAAATGAGAGAATGGTTATAAATGGAGAGATTGCACTTAGGAGGAGAACAAATTGATTCAAATATTCTATTTATTAATTAATATGTTACATTAGGGGTATTTAAATAGTATATGTTATTACTTACTACTTATGTTTGTTTTTTTTTTGCTTTACTATTATTATATACACTGAATTAATAAACAATGAGTCTTTCGAGACAAGTTGTAAGCATATTTGTCTATTTGATATTTAATATACATGTGAGCTCAATGATTCAAGTAAAGATGGATTCACCGGATCATAAGATAGTACCATAATATAAAATTTAATTTTCCTATGGGTGTCATTTAGCGAGAGAGATTTTGTCACATGAATATGCCAAAGAGGGATACTTTAAGATATATGTGAGTATTGATGATATTTGTGAACAAAACTTTTAAATGTAAACTAGTTTCTATACACATTTTCATGACCGTTATTCAAAGCCCAAGAAACTTTCAAACTTCAAGTCAATATGTTTTATGTATATACACATCCTTATACACGTTAGAATATATGTTATACACTTAGGAATATTTGGTATATACATTAGTCGATCAATCAAGTGGATCGATCGATTGAGATATAATCGAATACGATCTACTTGGTCTCAATTTATTTTAATCATTGATGGATCGATAAAAAATTATTTCGATCGATTGACCTTATTGGTTTGATCAATCGAGCTTGAACTGAATCAATCGAACAGCTACGGCTTTAACTTAAAATCTAATTATTTAAATTATCCACTTTGTTCTTTTACCATATTTTCCTCACTAATTATTGGTTTATGAATTATTCTATGAACTTATTGGTAATTGGACTTCAACCTAGTATTAGGGTTTTATTTTTTTTATATAAAGAACCTAATGCTCTATATTTTAAAGCAACCATATTCATTATAATTTTCTAATTGTTTTTGTGCTCTCTCTCTCTCTCTCTCTCTCTCTTAAAATGTTTTGCAAAAATAATATCATATTTGTTTAGGCTTATTTTTTTAATTAATCTATCAAACATTATGTGGTTGTGTTTGATTAATTAATAAACCTATTTAATTTATGATATATTGATTATTTATTTATATAGCTTCTTCTTTATTACATATTTGAATTATTAGATCAAATAATTGTGTGTGTAATAATAATTATTTGATTTGATTATTTAACTTTAAAAAAACTATTTTTATTGAACTTGTTTTTAATCTACTTGTTCTAAGGTTGCTAAATGATTTAAAATTAATTGATATCTCTTAAATCTTCTAATTAGGGTTATTCAATATTGAATCCACTCTAAGATACACTTTGCACTTATGTTATTATACTAACTTTTTAGGTACTAATTGAACGTGTTCGATTGCTTGTGTGACTTAAGTTATCAAAACGTTGGTCTGGATTCGAACACCTTTCTTATTGAGACTGTGAAAGAAAGTAGTAGCTTATAAGTAGATTACTTTAGGGGCATTGTCTTGGAGGATAATTTAGGTCTTGGCCTTGTAATTGAATATTATTTTCATAATGGATAGTTAGGTGGGCTGATGAACATGTGGTTTTTTCTTAGGTCATTGGTGTGGCCTAAGTTATTTTAACCTAAAATATCGCGAGTCAAGTTTTATTTACTTTTGTTTTATATTTATTATACACGATTGCATGTTTGATAGCTTGTGATTTTTGAATTATAGATAATTCGAAAAGTTACTTATTCAACCCTTTAAGTTAATTAGACCTGTAATTTTGAACTTTTGAATATAAACATCTTCTAATTAGCTAGAGAAAAATTACACGGAAACAAAAGGGTCTAGTTTTGATACTGATCATGTTTTTCTAATATTCAATTCGGCACAACTAACTTCACACACACTTGTAAAGGTTACATGTGTATGATATTTTCACACGGGTATATAACAGTTGTATATAAGTAAAGATTACGGAATAAAAAGATAAATTATGAATAATAATAATAGAAAAAACTCATGGTATAAGAACGAGTTTTGCGAAAATTCACAATTCAGTTTTTGAATTAGACCTATTTTGCTTGAAAATTTCCTAAATCATTTACACTCGTGTAACCATGTTTTACATGTGACATGTGTAAAAAAGTTCGAAAATCTTCGTTGTAAAATAGATTTAACTCAAACTACATTGTAATTTTTTTGAAACTTGATCTTATATTAAGTAATTAGTGATAATAATATGATTAGTGACCAAAAACATATTAAAAACTAAAACCAACTCAAAGTTATAAATATTGTTATAGCTAGACCATATTTAGTGAGTTCGCCACGAAATTCAAAGCTACAACGAATTCAACTTTGCAAAGGTATATTTCAGAGAATCAAATTATTGATTCTTTAAGATAACAAAAGGAAGAATGGGAAGGACATCCAATTATCAATAAGAACACATCAATAATGTTGGGAAATAACGCAAATTCCCGATAAGCCAGATTTATGAGAAAGCAAGAATAGAAAAATAACACTAAATTTGATAACGGAGTTCGGCCAATCTTGCTTCACGCCTCCACCGTCATAGATCTTTTTACCGAAGGAAGAAATTACACAAGGTGTTTACAACACTCACAACTCACAACCCACTAATTACACCCAAGAAAATTACTTCCAATTTTCTCTCTAAGCTTTTCTCTCAATTAATGAACACTTCTGGATAATTCATTACAATTACACATCTATTTATAGGAAAATTCACTCCTTGAATTACTCCTTAAATTAATGGTTCCTTGAATCGCTCCTGCATTAAGCTCCATGTTTTACTCCTTGCTTGTTCCATGTTTTGCTCCATGTTTTACTCCTTGTTTTGTTCCATGTTTTGCTCTTAATTTGCTTCCCTTAAATTAAGGAGCTTTATAACAATAATCTCTAACAATCTCCCACTAAGATTGATTTCAATCTTCACACCTCGATCAACGCAGTAGCCTTTTCTAGTCTTGTTACTTTAAGAGACCAACCTAAGTCGAGCACAACTTCGCTTGTCAATAATCACCACCTTTGTTAACATATCTCATGTGGATTTTTGCTTCCTTGAATCTTCTCCAAGATTAACACATCATCTTCTAATGTAGATCCGATTTAAGTGATAACGAAGTCCAATATGTTTGGTTCTAGAATGAAATGTCAATTCTTCACGTTGTATCGCACTTCGACTATCACTACGCAGAACATTCTTCTCTTGTTTGAATCCCAACTCGCTTAACAAACCCGTTCATATCATCTCTTTACTAGCTTCTGCCATCGCATACTCACCACCAGACAGGATGCAGTGACAATTTTCTCAGATTTGTGGCTATGATCCAACTACCAATGTACCGTAGCTCCAATAGTAAATATATAACCAAATGCGCTTCTTTCTGCGTGATCAACTTCACCTCCAAAATCGCATCTACGTATCCTTCGTACTTTTAACTCTCCTTTACTAAAGTACAAGCACTTTTCTCATGGTGCCTCGCAGATACCTCAAAATCCACTCGATCGCTTCCCAAATGAGTTTTCCCCGGATTTGACATAAATCCGCTAACAACTCCCACCGCACGGCCAATGTCCGTCTTGTGCATGCACCATTGCGCATATCAAACTTCCAACGGCCGAGGCATAAGGAACCTTAGCCATGAATTCTCTCTTCTCCGTCTCGAGGGACTGGATCCGGATGTGCGAAAATGACTAGGGTGCTTAACCGTGGCATCGCTCGTCAATCTATGCAAAACACGATCGATGTACTCCCGAGATAACTACAAGGATCCTTTCTTCTTATTTCTCAGGATTTGCATTCCAAGAATCTTTTTGTCGGACCCAAGTCTTTCATGTCAAACTCTTTGACAATCGATGCTTCAATCTTCCGATATCATCCATATCTAAACCTCGCTACTAACATATCATCAATATAAAGTAGTAAAATGATATAACTGACCTATATCTCAAGTAGCAACAATGGTCGCATTGCACTTCTGAAACCCTCCTCAGGTAACGGTTATCAAACTTTCTCAGACCATTGTCTCGGCTTTGTTTCTGTGCCATACAAACTCTTCTTAAGTCTCCGCACACCATGCTCTTCTTCCCCTCTTTCTCGAGAAACCTTTCCGTCGGTACACGTATATCTCTTCATCTAAATCTCCATGAAGGAATGCAGCTCTTCACATCCAACCTGCTCAAGATGAAGATCTTCGATGGCTACAATGCTCAATACCGATCCGATAGTATTAAGCTTCACAACGGGAGCAAAAATGTCGTGTAGTCAACTCCTTCCTTCCGTTGAAACCCTTTGACAACTAGGCGACTTTGTATCTCTTGGAACCATCACGCCCTCTTTCACCCGGTAAGATACCCATTTGTCAGAAGGCCTTCTTTCCCATAGGTAACTCGCCCGCTTCCCATGCCCGTCGAGATGAGATTTCATTTCTTCTTTCATAACAAGCTCCCACTGTTGGAATCTCGAGTCCGACAAGCTTCATCATAGATCTCGTGCTCCTCCATCACCAAAGAACATATAGTTCATGATCTCCCGTTAGGCACACGAGGTCGGTAAGACCTTCTCAATGCGAGCCGAGTAAGAGGTCATGGTGTGTCGAATGTCGAACGTTTGTCCAACAAGTTCCTCCGTCGAGGACTTATTACAATTGGTTCTCACAGGAAGTATCCGGGACATCATCTCAGCATCCGCAAATACCGACTCATTCCGCTCACCGAGGCATCGCGTCTATTTTACGTACGTCCTTATACATCACTTTCTTCGTTGAAAATCACATCTCTCGCCATGTATAACTTTCTTCTTTCGTCATCCCAAATGCGAGCCAAACTCATCCTCACCATAGCCAATGAACGTGCATTTCTTGGATTTGGGATCGTTTATTCCCGCCTCGATCACCGATACGCACAAATGCAACACAACCGAAAACTTTAGATGTGATAGTTTCACCTCTTTTCCGCTCCATACCTCCTCTCGGTATTCTATGCCTCCAATGGAATGATGGGCCTCTGCTGATCAAGTAAGTCGCCGTGTCGATCGCTTCGCCCAAAATTGCTTCTGGTAGACGATCGTATACGGATGCTTCCCGGCTCTTTCGTCAACGTTCGGCTCATACGCCGCCCTACACCATCGTTGAGTACAGGCGCCCCGGCACGCTCTTTCCATTTTGATCCCGTGCTCAGTAAATTTTTGAATCTGTGTCTTCATATTCACCACCATTATCGTTTCGGGCTGATCTTTAAACCCGTCTCATTTTCCACCATAGCTTTCCATCTTCTCGAAAGCCTCAAATACTTCCGACTTATGCTTTAGAAAGTAAACCCATACCTTCCAAGAATGATCATCGATGAAAGTCACAAAGCATTGTTTCCCCACCAACGATGAGACTCGCTGGTCCCCAAACATCCGAGTGAATAAGCTCTAGCTTTTCCTTCTTTCGGGTTCTACCACTTGTCCGAAAGTCACTCTCTTTTGCTTTCCAAGTATACAATCTTCGCACACGTCCATCTCTACAGATCAGACTTCTGGAAGTTTTCCTTTGAGTCATAATCTTTATCCCCTTCTCACTCACGTGTGGCCCTAATCTCTCTCGGTGCCACAGTGCTCGTGTTTCATTGCTCACAATTGTGATTGAACAACGTGCTCTCGCCATGTAAAGAAGTGCCACTTTTCTCACTCGAGCAACTATCACACCCTTTGAAATCTTCCAATCATCACCACGAAGATCGTAGGTAGCCTTCACTAGCCAACCGCCCCACCGAGATTAAGTTCCTTCGAGGTCGGGAATACGCCCGACATCCTTCACCCAGACGCACCCGTTTAACTTAATCTTCACTACACCTTGCCAATAATAGCAAGACATGGTCGATCATCACCAAGATATACCTTTCCAAGGTTTCCTAGGGACATATTTCTCGAAGAATTCTTTCGTGAAGAGTAGCAATGGAACGATGCTCCGTAGTCTAGCACCCAAGATTCTTCCTCGCTCTCCAAAGAAAGATATCAACGCATCATCTCCTCCTCGCGCGGGAAGTAACATTTGCGCTTCACTTGTTTCACTCTCTTCTGCATTCTTGCACCGAGTTTTGTAAAGGTCTGCTTCTTCCACAATTCCAACGCTCGATAGTCTCTGTTAAGGCCATGGAATTATTAGATTCCTAGATTCGGACCTCCCGTTTTTCGATCTACCTCGTAGTCGGCCCTACCACGTCCATTTCCTTTGGTTGAATTTCTTCTCGACCTGTATGCAAAACTCAAGAGGCTGACGATTCAATTGCGTCTCTACGTCGGATCTCTTCACCGAGAACCAAATCACGAACATCGTCAAATTTCAACTTATCGTCTCACGAGCTACTCACACCGCGACGTGAGCATTCTAACTTTCCTGCAGAAGACAAAAGTATCAATGCCGTACTTTCTTCATCGAACACCATTTCCACCGAACTCAATTCTGCCAAATCGTGTTCGAGTTCATCGAGATGTTGAGGCTACCGACGCGCCTTCCGTCATCCGCAAATCGAATGTGCCGCCTCATCAAGTGCACTTTGCTCGAGGTCACGGCTTCATACATATTGGAGAATACATAAGACCCGCCGTGGTCTTTTTCCTTTGCTAAGCAACATTACGGGATAACGTCAATCGAATAACTCCAGGTCATTCTGTCTGTAAGATTCCAATCTTCTTCCTTCATAGCCTCTCCGGTTTCTTCCCAGAGAGGCTGGATATAGATTTCTTTCGATACGTATAATCCTCTATTTGCATTTTCCAAAACCCGAAATCAGGCCATCAAATTTCTCGAGTTTCACCCTTCCTTCATCTCAGCGCTATCAAGCCCCACTAAAATCGACTTCCTCTCGATCGTTTCGATCATTTCTGCGTAAAACTGACGTAAATCCCTACCAATGTTCTCCGATACCGCTGTCGGGAAATAACGCAAATTCCCGATGCTCCGCATTTACGGTAAAGCAAGAATAGAAAATAACACTAAATTTGATAACTAGTTCTACCAATCTTGCTTACTGCCTCCCGACCACAAGTAGATCTTTACCGAAAAGGGAGAAATTACACGCGTTGCTTACAACACTCACAACTCACAACCCAATTACACCCAAGAAAATTACTCTCAATTTTCTCTCACAAAAGCTTTTCTCTCTAAGCTTTCTCCTCAATTAATGAACACTTTGGATGGATAATTCATTACAATTACACATCTATTTATAGGAAAATTCACTCCTTGAATTACTCCTTAAATTAATGGTTCCTTGAATTGCTCCTAGAATTAAGCTCCATGTTTTACTCCTTGTTTTGTTCCATGTTTTGCTCCATGTTTTACTCCTTTTTTTGTTCCATGTTTTGCTCCTTAATTTGCTCCTTAATTTGCTCCTTAAATTAATGAGCTTTATAACAATAATCTCTAACAAATAAAAGGCTAGAACGTGGGTATATAAGGTGACATTATATAAATCGGAGAGTAGATCAAAGTAAAAGTCTTCACCTGCAAAGACGTGGGCAGCGTTTTCTCAAACTCTTCATCTGCTTTTAATTGTAAACGAGCCAACTTCTTACTATTAGCCAGCTCTCTCTATTTTGCTACCTCCACAGTCATTACATCCTCGACATTGTCTTACTCCACCATTTTGCTTACAGGTTCCATACAATCTGAATCTGACCAAACACAATGCCCTTCCTTCCAACAAGATTAATTAGCACAGCAAAAAATTAATAATATAAAACATCACTTGTTGTGATAAGCAGAGTTCACCCGTTAGAAGGAGCTGAAAAAATGGTTGATATATAACGATGTTTACAAGTTTAAATTAACCTTATTTCTGTTCTCTATCACTATTTATATTATTATCAGAAATCACTTAATATATGACCGAATTTCGAAAAAATTCACAATATTTCTAACCCTTTGTAAAGTTCATCTAAATTAGACCCTAATTTTAGTGGGTTTCATAAATTAAATAAAATTTCAAGTAAAATCACATATATATATATATATGTATATATATATAAATTTACAATTTGTATTTTCTCCTCTAGCAAGTCACAGTACAATTCCAAGTACTTGCTCTACTTTTCTCCTTTTAAACCCAAAAATCAATTTTAAAGTTGTTAGAGAATTTTTGAAATAAAATTGAAACTTAAAATTGTGCCGGTTTAGGCTCTTTTTTCCACCGCCGTTGTGCACGGTACTCAGACATTCATTTACTCTATTTAATTTTTATGTTATTTAAATTATATATATTCTTAATTTGTAGGTTATTATTGGAACACGTACATTACAAAGACATAATAAATAATCCAAAGAGACAGAGCAAATATTCCACTGAAAATGGAGTTACTGATCGGAGAACACAAAACAATGTAAAAAAAAAACATTACTTGTTATTAGTAAACACACAAATCAAAATCCAGCACTGCCTCCGCAAGCCAGTGAAATCACCTTCTTAGTAAGTATCTGAAGTTGAGAACTTGGTACGAGGGAAGCTCTCTGTTCTCTGGTAGGAGTTACGCTGCACATGGTTTCCATGAATACATTTTTGGAGAACAAAAGTTATCAGCCATTTTGGGTCTGTAGAGTGAAGTAGAAGATTTGGATCTGTATGTTATGTCCTACACTCTCCTACTCCTTGTGAGGAAGGCTTATTACTTGTTAGGAATAAAGGGGCTATTAGGGTCAATTTCAATATATGTAGGGTCAAACTCAGAGATCGATTGCTCTTATACAAGTATGTAAAACAAATTTTATTTTCTGTTTTAACATTTCAATAAATGTAATTTAGTTGCATATTGTTACGAGATGCATAGTATGGTTATCTTAAACAAAAAGCATACGTTAATATTAATATAATCTCAATTAATTAATTATAATAGTTAATAAATAATTAATTATTATATTAGTTATAATAGTAAAAAATTACTTATTAAGCAAAAAAAAAATTAAAATTTTAATGCATAAGCATGAGAGTGGTGCATGGACTAGGAGGAAATAAGTGTGTGCTGGCTTCAAAGTTTAATGGGAAACATATTCTAGAATATTACTTTAGATCAAATCCAATTTGTATCTAGAATATAATTACTCCTGTGAAAGTCAAAATTTTAATCTTTTTTTTAATAATTTTACTATTTATATACATGAAACTTTAATCCAAAATCTTCAATAGATAATTTGTTTAACAATAAATTATTTGATAAATCTTTAATCATTAAGAAATGATTAAAAACAACTAATGTAGATTAGATGTTTCTAAAAATATTTATTTTTTACGGTATGATATTGAGAAAATATTATCTAAAGAAATAATATGGTTGAAGTTTTTCATTAAGATTCATGTATTTTAATTTTAATATTTTATTATATGTTTTATATATATAATTTTGATAATTAAGCAACTTTTTTAGCAATTTATACTTATTAAATAAACAAATATTTAAATTTATGTTACTTTTAATATTATTTAAAAAATATTTTTTTTATTATAAAAATAATATATATGTATTAAATTTTTGAACATTAAAACATATATATATATATAAGAGTTAAAAATAAAACTATTTATTAAGTGTATGATGTAACATAATTAAACCTTAAATAAAAAAAAATACAATACTTTTATCGTTGCATCCCAACGCCCACGATAGAATCTTACATACAAGAAAGGTACGGACGTAATGAAATAATCATTTTATTATTTTATTTTATTTTTATAGAAAAAAACTCAACAAGTAGGACCATAATAGTAGTTGAAGTTACAAAATAAAAAAAGATAATATTAGCTTTTGTAAAGGAAAGTGATTTCTTTTTTAATAATGAAATATGAAGAAGAAATAGTAATATTCTATGTTCTGAAAAGCTTAGAAACACATTATTAGATGATTTTATTAAACTGTAAAAGTGCACATTAAATAAGTCAATTTTTAAAGATTTAAGAGTAAATAATTTTTTAAATAAAAGTTTTATAATTTAAAATCAAAGATACATAAAAATAAATAAATATATAATATATCATAAACATTCTTATACAATATTCCAATTTTAGATATTTCATACTCACTTCTATTAATCAATTATAGTTTGTTTAGTTTGCTTTAAATGATAAAATAAGTTGCAACTCCATTTCTTCTCCACTTGTATTTATTTTTATTCTCATTTTTATTGAATTTATTACATCTTAATAAATACACTTTTGATTATTTTTTTAAAGAAGATGCACTAAAATCCCTTTTTTATTAATTAAAGAAAATGTCATTAATTGAGATTTAAAATTGGATCTATTATGGTGAGGTTAGAGATTCATATCATCTTAAACACACTTTAAATATAAGAAAATTGACACTAAGAATTATAGTGGGGTAGGGTTTAAGAGAGAGATAGTTTTCTTTTTCAATAATTTTAAAAAAAATATCCTTAATTCTCTTTTTGTTATAAAAATAATATTTAAGTTCTAAATTTATTTTTTATAATAATTTAATCATATTTTTATAAAAATTAATAAAAATACAAATACAATCATCTGTCAATTTATAATCACTTTTTAATAACTATAAGATTAAACTATCATAAAAAGATAAAACTAATCGTTACTTTTAAACTAAATATAAAACATGAAAATTAATTTCCTTAACTTTTTTTCTTCTAAAAAGATATGGATGGAATTCGAATTTGGATCGCAAGTAATGAGGTAATAGTGAGACATATTTTTAATTACAAAAATATATAATTATTTTACCTAACTTTTAAACATTCAAATTTGATTTTTTTTCATTAAATATGCTAATAATATATATTCACCGATCACCCTCTCCACTATATTTAGTATTTTCAATCTAAGCTTTCTATCTCCACTTTCTCACACCATCTCTAATGTTTTTAGTATTTTCAATCTAAGTTTTCTATCTCCACTTTCTCACACCCTCTCCACTATTTTTATTATTTTTAATATAAGCTCTTCTCTCCTCTTTCTCCATCTTTTGATACATATTGGATGATGTTATGTATATACAATAACATACATTTGCATATTCTAATTAGGATGAAAATGAAATCCCTTATAAATTAATAAACTTTTTTTTAACTTAATATGTCTAGCGTTTTGTTATTGATAAAAAAATAAGTATGTAATTTAATATTTTTTTTAAATACAACATAACTCCCATGCTAATAATTGATAATTATAAACCATTAATATAATTATTGAACAACAATTATATATTAACATGTTTTGACATAATAAAAAGAATATATTAAAATAGGGGGTAATATTTTGAAGGAAAAAGAAAAATACTTAAAATTAAAACAAAGAGAGCAAGAGATAGTGGGGTTGACCATGAACGGTGTTGCATTGAGTGATATGGCCTATCGACATAAGAAAGAGAAAAAGTGCTATAATTAATTCCACAAATGTCCTTTCAAAGTAGTTTTTTTCTCTTGTCTTTCTTCTTTTGCTTCTCTTCAATACATTTTATTTTCTGTTTTAACATTTCAATAACTCCACGTTTGGTTAGAGAGAATGGAATGGAATCAGAATTGATTCCATCCATTTTGTGTGTTTGGTTGGAAGGAATGAAGGGCGAAATGGAATCTGATTACTAAAAGAGAAGGAATCACAATTCCTTCTCCCACCTTTGGTAATCATTATTCCATTCCCATCTAAACTTTTTTTCCAATTTTACCCTCACCTAAAATATAATCTTAAATTCAAATCCCAAATTCTCAAACCCAAAATTCCAAAACCCTAAACCCAAAATTTCAAAACCTTAAATCCAAATCCTAAAATCCTAAAACCCTAAACGTCAAATGCCTAAACCCTAAACCTTAAAACTTAAATCCCAAGACCCTAAAACATAAATCCCAAATCCCTAAACCACTAAACCCTAAATCCCAATTTCAAATCCTAAAACCCTAAGTCCTAAACCCCAAATCCCCAAATCCCTAAACTCCAAATCCCTAAACCATAAACCCCAAATCCCAAATCCCAAATCCCTAAACCCTAAACCCTAAAACCCAAATTCCAAATCCAAAAACCCTAAACCCCAAATCCCTAAACCCTAAACCTTAAACCCTAAACCCCAAATCTCCAAATCTCTAAACCCTAAACCTTAAAACATAAATCCCAAAACCCAAAACCCAAAACCCTAAAACATAAATCATAAAACCCTAAACCCCAAATTCCAAATCCTAAAACCATAAATCCTAAACCTTAAACCTTAAAACCCTAAACCCTAAATCCAAAATTCTAAAACCCTAAACTATTTTTAGAAAAATAATAATTTTAACCCTAAACCTTAACCTACAAATATAACCCCAAATCTTAAATCCCGAAACCCTAAATCACACATCCCAAATCTCAAAACCCTAAACCCTATTTAGAAAAATAATAATTTTAATAATATATTTCTTTTTAATTAAGTAATACTTATTTAAAAAAATAATGATTTCAATAATGTATTTTGTCTGACGAAAAAATAGTAATTAATGACATTATTTGAACTTTACAACATGTAGGGGTATTAAGGTCATTTACAGCTTTTTCATTCCATTTCAGTGGCAAACCAAACACTATAATCCTGATTCTGAGCTTGATTCCAGTGGTCAAACCAAACAAAATTGTTTCATTTCCATTCCATTCCATTCCGATTCCAATTCTGATTCCCATTCCATTCCACGAACCAAAAGCCACCTAAATGTAATTTAGTTGCATATTGTTACAAGATGCATAGTATGGTTATCTTAAACAAAAAGCATACATTAGTATTAATATAATCCCAATTAATTAAATATAATAGTTAATAAATAATTAACTATTATATTAGTTATAATAGTAAAAAATTACTTATTAAGCAAAAAAAAAATTAAAATTTTAATGCATAAGTATGAGAGTGGTGCATGGACTAGGAGGAAATAAGTGTGTGGTGGCTTCAAAGTTTAATGGGAAACATATTCTAGCATATTACTTTAGACCAAATCCAATTTGTACTAGAATATAATTACTCATGTGAAAGTCAAAATTTTAATCTTTTTTTTTAATAATTTTACTATCATGAAACTTTAATTCAAAATCTTCGATAGATAATTTGTTTAACAATAAACTATTTGATAAATCTTTAATCATTAAGAAATGACTAAAAACAATTAAGGTAGATTAGATGTTTCTAAAAATTGAGAAAATATTATCTAGATATTATTTAAAAAAATAATATGGTTGAATTTTTTCATTAAGATTCATGTATTTTAATTTCAATATTTTATTATATGTTTCATATAAATAATTTTGATAATTAAACCATTTATGTTACTTTTTTAGCAATTTATACTTATTAAATAAACAAATATTTCAATTTATGTTACTTTTAATATTATTTAAAAAATATTTTTTTTATATTATAAAAATAATATATATGTATTAAATTTTTGAAAATTAAAACATATATATATATATAAGAGTTAAAAATAAAACTATTTATTAAGTGGATGATGGAACATAATTAAACCTTAAATAAAAAAAATACATTACTTTTATCGTTGCATTTCAACGCCCACGATAGAATCTTACATACAAGAGAAGTACGGACGTAATGAAATAATCATTTTATTATTTTATTTTATTTTTATAGAAAAAAACTCAACAAGTAGGAGCATAGTAGTAATTGAAGTTTCAATAGAGTAAATAAAAAAAGGTAATATTAGCTTTTGTAATGGAAAGTGATTTTTTTTTAATAATGAAATATGAAAAAGAAATAGTAATATTCTATGTTATGAAAATCTTAGAAACATATGACTAGATGATTTTATTTAACTGTAAAAGTGCACATTAAATAAGTCATTTTTTAAAGATTTAAGAGTAAATAATTTTTAAAATAAAAGTTTTATTGTTTAAAATTAAAGATACATGAAAATAAATAAATATATAATATATCATAAACATTCTTATACAATATTCTAAACTTCTATTAATCAATTATAGTTTGTTTAGATTGCTTTAAATGATAAAATAAGTTGTAACTCCATTTCTTTTCCGCTTGTATTTATTTTTATTCTCATTTTTATTGAATTTATTACATCTTAATAAATACACTTTTAATTATTTTTTTTTTAAAGATGCACTAAAATCCTTTTTTTATTAATTAAAGAAAATGTCATTAATTGAGATTTAAAATTGGATCTATTAGGTGAAGTTAGAGAGTCATATCATCTGAACACACTTAAAATATAAGAATATTGACACTAAGAATTATAGTGGGGTAGTGTTTAAGAGAGAGAGATAGTTTTCTTTCTCAATAATTTTAAAAAATATATCCTTAAATCTCTTTTTGCTATAAAAATGATATTTAAATTTTAAATTTATTTTTTATAATAATTTAATCATATTTTTATAAAATTAATAAAAATACAAATACATTTATAATCACTTTTTAATAACTATAAGATTAAACTATCATAAAAAGATGAAAACTAATCGTTACTTTTAAACTAAATATAAAACATGAAAATTATTTTCCTTAACTTTTTTTTTCTAAAAAGATATGGATGGAATTCGAATTTGGATCGAAAGTAATGAGGTAATAATGAGACATATTTTTAATTATGAAAATATATAATTATTTTACCTAACTTTTAAACATTCAAATTTGATTTTTTTTCATTAAATATGCTAATAACATCTATTCACCGATCACCCTCTCCACTATATTTAGTATTTCCAATCTAAGCTTTCTATATCCAATTTCTCATACCATCTCTACTATTTTTAGTATTTTCAATCTAAGTTTTCTATCTCCACTTTCTCTCTCTATCTCCACTATTTTTATTATTTTTAATATAAGTTCTTCTCTCCTCTTTCTCCATCTTTTGATACGTATTGGATAATGTTATGTATATACAATAACATACAGTTGCAAATACGTTGCATATTCTAGTTAGGATGAAAATGGAATCCCTTATAAATTAATAAACTTTTTTTTAACTTAATATGTTTAGCGTTTTGTTATTGGGGAAAAAATAAGTATGTAATTTAATATTTTTTTTAAATATAACATAACTCACGTGCTAATAATTGATAATTATAAACCATTAATATAATTATTGAACAACAATTACATACTAACATGTTTTGACGTAATAAAAAGAAGACATTAAAAAAGGGGTAAAATTTTGAAAGAAAAATACTTAAAATTAAAGCAAGGAGAGCAAGAGATAGTGGAGTTGACGGTGAACGGTGTTGCATTGAGTGATATGGCTTATCGACGTAAGAAAGAGAAAAAGTGCTATAATTGTTTCCACAAATGTCCTTTCAAAGTAGGTTTTTTCTCTCTGTCTTTCTTCTTTTGTTTCTCTTCTTTAGTGAACGAAATAGGTAACAACGAAATGAAAATAACAATAACGTTCAAAACAAAATTATTGAAATCGATATTTTTGAAGTTTCAAATACATTATAGAAAATAACAAAACAAAATTATTGAAATCGATATTCACTATTTTTACTAATATTTTGGATGAAATTAATTTCTAAAACGTATTCATATCCAAAATGTAATTTTACTGATATTTTCATGGATATATCCTGATTTTTTCATCCATGGGTGGCAAGACGAAACACTTTACATTTTCATTTTTTCATTAAAGTCAAGTTTTACATACATATATCTTGACACGTTAAGTAAATAACGAACCTTGTGCATAATCTATCACCCACTTACTAACTACTTTACTTTTAAGAGTTGGAATGATGAGTAAATACACAAAGAAATTAGGTATCTTCATGTATACCATAGAGAAGGAGGAACAACCTACCAACTATTTTGCTTTTAAGAGTTGGAATGATGAGTAAATACACAAAGAAATTAGGTATCTTCATGTATACCATATAGAAGGAAGAACAACCAACAGATCGATTAATAACATTATCAAGAGCAAACTCCACTTGAGGTAGATATTTGTCCCACTGTTTAGGTTTTTCACAAACTAGGCATTGAAGCATGCTCTCCACTGATCTATTAATTTCCCCAACTTGTCAATCAAATTGAGGATTATATGCACAATTAAAGTTTAAAATGGTATCAAATCTCCTCCAAAGTTCTTTTCAAAAATAGATCATAAATTTGAGATCTCTATATGATGTAAAGGATTTGGACACACCATGGAACTTAACCATTTTCTTAAAGAATGAATTAGCTTCTTGGCTAGCGTCATTGACCTTTTTACAAGGAATCAAATAACTCATTTTGGAAAACCTGTCAACTACTACGAAGATAGAGTTTACATGTCTTCGAGTCAACAAGAGTCCTAAGACAAAGTTCATACTTAGATCTTCCCAAATTGTCTTAGGAACAAGTAAGGAGCGTAAAGTCCAATGTTTTGAACACCACCTTTTGTACTTTGACAAATAGAATACTTTTGAATGAACCTTAAAACATTTTTTCATATATGAGCCAAAAATACATCTCTTCAACCAATACAATGGTCTTGTCTCTTTCTGAATGGGTAAAGAGACCACTAATGTGTAACTTTTTCATGAGAAAATCTCCAAGTGTGGTTTTTGGATTACAGAGTTGATTGTCCTTGAATAATTAACCTTTATGTAGATGATAGTCACTTGAAACCTCGTAGGTTTGTCTTTGTTCCCAAATTAAAACAAAGTCTTCATCGATTGGGTACATTTTAGGAAATGAATCAAAGCTTGTTATCTTAAAGTATAATAAAGTAACCAATATGTTTATATAACTTACTGCATCGATTACATTATTATGTTGACATGATCTATGCTTGAAAACATAAGTAAATATTTATAGGTAGATCACCCATCTTGAATGAACCATTGAGATATCTCTTTGGAAATTAATCTACTTGAGAGCTTTATGATCATTATGAAAAACAATTTTTTTTAGAAATAAACTAATATTACTAGTTTATAAAAGTTCTTACAAATGCATAAAATTCTTGGTCATATGTGGATCACTTTTGAATAACTCTATTAAAATTCTCACTAAATAACTCAATTGGTTTGCCATTTTGTGGGAGAACTGTCACATTCCCAATCATTGAAGCATCTATTTCTACTTTCAAAACCCTATCAAAGTCAAGTAATGTTAGGATTGGTGCAACACATAACTCATGTTTGATTAATCAAAACTATATTCTTGTTCCTCATTCCATATAAACTGCCTTTTCTTCATAAAATTGGTAATCAAAGCTATAATTAAACTAAAATCTCTTACAAAAATTCTATAAAATGTGGCTAGTCTATGGAAACTTCCTACTTCTTAGATAGTGTTTGGTGAGGGCCAAGATTTAATTGCCTCAAACTTTTTTTTATCAACTGAAACAACTTTAAGTTTATAATAAAACCCAAGAAAAAAAGTTGTTTAGTTATAAACTCACACTTCTTCAAGTTAAGATATAACTTGTTTTTCCTTAAAGTTTGCAACATTGTCTTTAATTTCTCTAAGTGTTTCCTTTTTTGACTATCTATAAATCAATATGTCTTTAAAATAGACAACCACACACCTTTTATGAAATAGTTTTAACTTTTGATTCATTAACCTCATAAACATGCTATGTATATTACATAGCCCAAATGTCATTATTAACCATTAAAAAAGTCATTTTAAAAGCAGTTTTTCATTCATTTTTCCTCTAATTCAAATTTGATGGTAGCCACTACACAAATCAAGCTTAGAGAAGACTTTTAAACCTTGTAACTTGTCTAACATTTCTTTTAGTCAAGGAATTGGAAATCTATACTTCATTGTGATTTTGTTGATAGTTCCACTATCAACACACATTCTCATTGATCCATCTTTCATAAGAACCAACAAAATTGGTACTAGACAAAGAATCTTACTCTCATGTATGAGATTCTTGTTATACGACATTGTTTTTTGGACTCTTATATTGAAAAAGGTTGGGAAGAATACTAGCTGGAATAAAGTTGATATGATGCTAAACATCTCTTTAAGGAGGAGGTTCAATTAGCAATTTTGTTGGAAAAAGGCCTTTGAAAAATTCTAACAACCAATCTACCACATAGACAAAACATTTGGGCTACAAGATTGTTCTCTAACCATAAGTTCTAGCATAATATTAACTTGTTTCACTTCTTTTTCAAACTCACTAACTATAGCATTGAATAGTGTCATCTGTTTACTAGAGGCATTTTCAAGTAAAGGTGGAACCTAATTTGTAGGTAAGATAGCAATTTTCTTACTCTTCCAAGTAAAAACATTAATATTTTTTCTCTTCTTATGCATCACTTTTACATCATATTGCAAAGGTCTTTCAAGAAAAATTTGGCATGAACCCATATCTGCTACTTCATAATGCACCTCATCACTTTAAAATTTTCCAATAAAGAAAGGCATCCTACATGCCTTTTGGACTTTTACTTCACTTCTTTTTTATCCAACTAATTCTATAAGGATTAGGGTGTTGATTGGAGCTTAATGCCAGATTTTTTACTACTAGGGCCTTTGACAGTATGTTTTTACTACTTCCACTATTTTTTCTAGATTTTGAAACTTATTTTAAAGATAGTATGATGTTGAATGTTGCTTTGGTGACAATTGAACTTTTTGTACTATGCAATTTAAAACTTTTTCACCTTGATCCACCACTATAAGCTCAACATCTTCAATTTCATCCAATGATAAAGAGTCCTATACATAATCTAAATGCTAGAATTCATCATTTAGATTGGCTTATCTATGTTATGGGTATTCATTGGAACAATATCCTTATTGGTGACAACAAAAATACTTTATATAAAGGGGTTTAGCAAAGGGGTTGAAATTTTGTATTGAAATGTTAGTTTATAGGGGTTGGTTTTTTACTGTTTGGGTTACAATATGTGATTTTAAGGTGGTGGGTTGTTGTGTAGGATATCTGATATAAGAGTTGTTATTAGAGAATTCACTAAAATGTGGCCTCTTTGGTTCTTGTGTCTAAAAAATTTATTTTTTACCTTTAAATTTAAATTATTAGCTTGATTCAAAATCCATAAAGTTTGGCTTAATTGATATCTTTCTTTGATTAAGGAGTTTAATCCTTGGACATACCTTAAGACATTTTGATGTTCTCATTCCTACATGTTAGCTCTAATGCCCAGACACATAAGTTCCTCAATGTAGTCAGTGATTGTGCATTGGCCTTGGTGACATTTGAGATACCTTTGGTAAAAGATTTGGTCATGATTTATAGGCAAGAATTATTGTATCATCAATTTCCTCTTATGTTCCTAAGTAATGATAGGAGGTTTGTTCACTAATATGCATTCATTTTGAATGTGATTCCACCAAACTGAGGCTCTATTCTTCTGTTTATAAGCAGCTAATTAAACTTTTTTGTCTTTTGGAATATCATTATAAACAAAAAATTATCCTCAGCATTCAACTAGGCATAAATTCTTCTATATGTATATGACCAGTAAAACTATGAAGGTCAATGTTCAATTTATAATCTGAGATATTGGAATGAAAATGTTCATACCTTTAATCTCGTGAAGGCCAATCTAGTGTACCACTATCAAACCTAAATCCTTTGTAGGTGTTTCTGTTTGGAGGTATAACTTCTTAATCTAAATCATGAGTAAGAATGAATGCAAATGAACTTTGGTAAATGATCAGAGAGGACTGGAAATGGGTCTTGATATTTTTTTTCCATTTTGTTCTCAAACTCTTTTGGATTTCATTCATCTGAGAAGTGAGTTGGTGAATAACTTGTTGCAGAGATTGGTGGAGGTCTCGTGACACTTCCTTAATTTTTGTTCAAATCGACTTTATATGCTCGTCATTACTACACACATATCTCTAGGGTCTTGAGCTTCATCGCCTTCGTTCTGATTACCAATGCATGTGTTAGCCATCTGAGTAAGGGGATCATTTACTCTGATACCAATTCTGATATAGGAAGCAAATACAAAATTATATGCTCAATCAACAATAGATATAAGGAAGCAACTTGTTGGTTACTACCTATATTGTATTAAATTTCAAAACTAGTGTTCACAAAATGTAAGAAGAAGATAGTTACCAAAACATATACCTATGCCTGATATGCTTGATAGAATTCCATCATGCATTAACATGGCTCATCGCACAATTGTCAACTAGACACAACAAGAGAAAAATTGTTAAAAGCCATGCTTTACAATTGTAATATAACAACTACAATTAAAACAAATAAATAACAATATTCACTATAACATATAATGAGGTAACTTAGTAAGTGTTAAGCTACTTCATCACATTTGGTGAGCCTTACCCCACAACCTTAAACATCTATTTTTGTGAGATAAAATATTAATTGAATTAAGTCACGTGCTAGCACCGTACATTTTCATACATCAAAGTAATTTATTTAATAAATGTGTCAAGAATAACATAATATGACAATATGAATTAAATATTTTAAGATATATTTTATTATTAGAATAAAGAATAAATATATGATATTCTAACTTTTATTAATATTATACTTGATTTTATATATTTTTTAAAATTACATAGTTTTAACTTTTTAAATTATTAAAAATAATCTAAAAGAACAAAATGTGTTAAAACTAAAAGTTAGATGAATAAATTATAATAAAAAAATCATTTTAATACATTAATTATAACTTGTATTAAAATTTTAAAGTAATTTAAAATTTTGAAATATTTTTTTAATTGAAAAATTAAATGACTAACTCTTATTAAAATTATTAAGTGATAAAAATATAAAATTGATAAAAGACACTAGATTTTAGAATTTATTTTACCATATTATTAATTAGAACCATATATATATATATATATATGTATGAAAATGAAAATAAATGATTAAATAAATATATGGTAATCTGGTAGTTAATATAATATATTTTTATCATTAATTTTTGTTTTGAATTTGAAACTAACAAAATCAGTTAACTATATTTAAAATTAATTGACATTTTTATTAAAAAAAATTATATATTATTAGTTATGATTTAATTATAATAAATATGATATATAATTATATTATATTATTTTTAAATGTTATAATTAATTTGTATATCAAATAAATAGAAATTTTCTTATTAAAAACGCATGCACAAAACCTGTTAAAAGAGAGATTATTTGAAACCCCTAAAATGAAACTCTACGGTGTATTATATGTCCTCTTGGTGTCATCCGAGTATTCCTAGGTCGGCCTAAGAATAATAATTAAAAATATTTTCAAAATTTAAAGAACAACTAATCAAGATAGAATATTTGAATAAAACAAATTGACTACTGTTACAATCTCATAATAGCCTCGTAGGAACAACCGCATGCAAGACCAATTAATCTAACAACCAACCCAACTTAATTAACATATTTCACAAATCTATTGGTTCGTCATCAAATAGGCCCCAAATTGTATCGCCAACCTAATCACTATCGGTTCACGATGTTTCTTTTTAATCATAGTTTTTATTTAGGTAAACTTAAAAATATATTATATATAAAAATATTAATGATAATTTCTAATTATAACTGATATATAAAAAATTATATAAGTCAAAACATATTTTAATAATTTTAATAATATACTATTAATCTTTACGTTAAAATTGATCATATATATATAAATTTAAATGTATCTATATAAAATAATGAATATAAAATTTTTCTACCTCATCCATGAAAGTGTTTGTAAAAGTTTCTCGATATATAAATACAATATTTATGGGGAATAATAAATATATAAAAGTATTGTTTATCTTTATTCCAAAGGTTAAAGCTTTTGAAAAAAATAGTTTCTTAACAAATCTAACACAACAAAATTATTGTATTTGTTTTAAAATTACTATCAAATTAAATTTTTTTAATTTATACCATCAATCTACAAAAAGTTTATTCATAACATTATGTCAATTTTCCGTCCATGTATGTTACTAAAAATAAAAATAAAAATTTGATAAACTTACAAAAATATGATCAAATTAATTGAATTTTTTAAGAATGTACTACTAAATTAAATTTTTTCCAAAACTTAACATCAACTCTTAAAAATGTTTTAAACCTACCATTGATCTTAAACACGGTATTTACCATATTATAAAAAAAATCAATATTACCGGCTAATGAAATGATAGTTGTAAAAATTTTTAATAGTTTGATCGGTTACCCCTACCATGTGTTGGGCTCTAATTCACCTGGTGAATTTCTTATGTCATGTGTCACGCTCTGATTGACTAGCACTGTCAAATTTGTTTATTTTGATCTCAACCTTTGATCTGAAACTAATCTAACGGTCCAAATTGTACCTTATATTTAAGCCCCCTAATCACCTCATAAATCCTAAGGGGTCGTTATTAGCATAATTTTTTTTTATCAATTTTTGGATCTAAAAAGAGGAAAAACAATATAGAAAAATACAAGAAGGAACACAATTTTAGTGGAGATTCAAGAAGAGATTAACACTATAATTCAAGAGATTGATTGTATTTCTTTTTCTACTCTTTTCTTTATCAATTTTTATGTCTTCTTTTATGAAAATATGACCTTTATAAACACAATTATATATAGTTAATTTATTAATATATGGATCTTATGAACCCAATTTTTACTATGTGTTGATCTAATATTTTACCCCAATTATAATTTTAATTTAATTATATTATTTAAACTAAATTTTATGCTATTAATTGTTTAGCCAATAATTTATCTATAGAGACAATTAAATAAATTTGAGAAAATTATTCAATTGTTTACCTTGATTAAATAACATGCATAATTTTTAGGTAGAGATGTATGATTCTTATGTATATGATCCATAATTAATGAATTTAATGAATAGTATGTAATTTAATTGGCATGAGAGTGTGATTAAATTAATTACTATATGGTGTGTAGTTTACTTGAGAGAGGAATACATGCTAAGTTAGATTCAATTGATCGTATAATTAATTGATAATTATATTCGGAAAATTTTAACGATTCATATGTTTAAAAAATTGGGTGATTACGTATTCTTAGATATATTCTCATATATCTTCTTAGTTACCAAAACTGATTTACTTTTAATTATTTTAATTTTGTTTCCTTAAAATATAAAAACACAAAAAAAATTGATTTTTATTTTTTTAAATTTTAAAAATCAATTTCTAATAAAATAATCTCTATAGGAATGATCTTTTCTTAATTTATTTTTCTTTATTTTAATTTTAAGTTACATATTTTCTTTTAGTAACTTATTTATTTATTTATTTTAGTTAATTTCTTTTACTTATCTTATTTATTTATTATTTTTTTGCTTTAATTTATTTATTGAATTTTTATTTAGACATCTCTTTTAGTATTATAGAAACATAGTTGAGTCTATTGCATGAGCAGATTTCGTGACGGAAAAATCTTACTTTTAGAGTTTGAAATTAAGCGTACTTTGAGATTAATTAGAAAACAACAAGTCACCCAAGAGGAGAAATGACTAATCCATCAGAAATAAACAATAATGTGCTAAGCTTGAATAATCAAATTCTTTTGATGGATGATAGAGATAGAGTTATGAATGAATATGCAATACCTACATTACAAGGCCAAACATTCAAGCTAATCATTTTGAGTTAAAGCCAGTGATGTTTCAAATGGTGCAAATAGTTAGATAATTTAACAGAGGATCCTCATATTCATCTCAGATTGGTCGTTGAAGTTGTAAATTTATTTAAGTTCAGTGGTGTGACCAATGAGGCATTTAAGCTTATATTGTTCCTTTACTCTTTACGAGACCGTGCTTGAGCTTGGCTAAATTCTTTGCCACTTGATTCCATTACAACTTGGAATGGTTTGGCGGAGAAATTCTTAATGAAATACTTCCCACCAACAAAGAATGCCAAGCTTAGGAATGACATTACTTCCTATCAACAATATGAAATAGAATCTTTATATGATGCATGATAGATAGGTCAATTAAAAGACTCCGGGGTATGGTAGAAGATTTGTTAGTAAAAGTAGACAAATTTATCTTTCCAGCAAACTTCATTGTACTAGACATAGAAGAGGACTATGACATTCTTACCATACTTGGTCGTCCATTCTTAACAACCGGAAAATCACTCATTAATGTACAAAAAAGGTGAACTTATAATGAGAGTGAAAGATGAACAAGTAATGTTTAAAGTTTTTAAAACATCTGAACCCTCTAACATTGATAGTGCTAATGAATGCTTAAGGATAAATGTTACTGAATGTGGGGACAACTTAAAAGAATATTTTGAGTTGCCCACACTTAAGACTGTTACACATGATGCTATGAACAAGCACATAAACTCACTAGTAAATAACTCAACCTAATTTAACTTTAAAAGTATGGAATTAGAGGTTGATATTGTGGATTGTGTGAAATTTTTGGAGGATGTGCCTCTCATGTGTATATCAAAGGCGATTATGAAATTTTTTGAGATAGGATCTAAACTCAAACTATCAATTGAAGGGACACTAAGTTTAGACCCCACACTTTTACCATCACATCCCCAAGAAAATAGGCAAGTGAAAAAGTCCAATGGAGAGGTTAAAAAGATATTGGAAATACATAAATTGGATGAGTTATGGTGGAGTGCTTATAAGAATGCTAAAAAGGAAAAAAGGAAAAAAATGGCATGAGAAGTGGATTAAGCACAATGTTTGTGAACCAAAATTTGAAGTATTATTGAATAAATCAAGACTCAAATTGTTTTCAGGCAAACTCAAAAGGAAATAGACACAAAGGGATGTGCCTTAGGACTTGATAAGACCATCTAGTCAAGGACGTTAAACGTGATGCTGGTTGGGAGGTAACCCAACATTATTTTACTTGTATTTTTATTATTTTTGTTTTATAGGTGAATAAATGTGAAGAGCAATGACATAACAAGATTGAGTAGTTTCAACGATAGATGTAGTGTTCTTGTTGTGCCAAGACTAAGGGAGTTTTCTTTTCTTTTACCTTTTCATATTTATATGTGCACATTGGGAACAATGTGTAATTTAAGTTTGGGGGAAGAAACTTCATTCTCTACATTAGTATTTAGAATACATTTTAAATTGTTAGGGAATTTTTTTAATTGTTAGGATGTTTTTAATCATGATTTAAGTAAAAATTGATAAATATATGAAAACTAAATGCATGCATGCTTGATATGAAACATATGAACCCAATGATAAAAATTGGTTGTCATGACTGGGATAATGAATGTAACATATTTGTTAAGGTATTTACATTAATCATGTGATATGCTCTTTAGTTTTGATATGATTAATTCAAATTTGTAAGTACATATTCATGATTGATTTTGATATTCTTATTGAGAGAAAATTTGTAGTGAGTTAGGCGAGTTGATGAGATCTACCAAATTTTAGAATCTATTTGATCATCCCTTGTGGCAAAATTTTGAATAGTATTTAGCAAGAGAAATGATTTAGGCCTTATATGGATTGATTAAGTCTTTCAAGCTAACCATTGTTAATATCTTTAGTCACCCATTTGAGCCTAACAAAGAACCTTTTATATCTTTAAGCTATATTTAATGCCTAACTAATAAGTATTACTTTTACCCCTACACCTTTAGTTTGTATGAAAAGAAAAAAAATTGCAATCATGTGTTATGCTATAGAATAAGGTGAAATGTAATGCACCTTACAAAAAGAAAAAAACAAAACTCACAACACAATTATCCATCTAAAAAAAGAAAATAGAATTGAAAATAAGTTTTGGGGTGTTGTGAAGTTACAATAAAAAAAGAGAAGAGATGTGGAATAAAAGAATATAAAAAGAATGACAAAAGTGGGTGCACTGAAATATCAAGTTAAAGCTAAATTGCACTTAAAAAGGGCATGATGAACAAAAAGAAAGCTAAGGTGTGGAAATAGCCTAAATGTCTTCATTTATCGACCCCCACCTAAGCCTTACATTACAACCATGTAAAGTCTTATTTATCTTGAGCTAAGTGTATATTTATATTAGTGGAGAGGGATATAAAAAATAGACTTATGAGACTTATTCTAAGATTGAATTGGTTAGAATGCTCATATAGGTTGATATCATGAGTGCATTGGATGATATTATATGCAACA
The DNA here is from genome assembly GCA_033030585.1 of Hippophae rhamnoides. Classification (NCBI taxonomy): domain Eukaryota; kingdom Viridiplantae; phylum Streptophyta; class Magnoliopsida; order Rosales; family Elaeagnaceae; genus Hippophae; species Hippophae rhamnoides. The sequence continues at coordinate 38,774,010 of CM065436.1, forward strand.
CCCATACACGAATTAATTTATCAAAAACCTTACATATCCTTGTATTAATGGAACGTTGGTTGATGAATATGTGAACCTCCTTATCATAGGATTGTATGACTTTTGAGAGGGATAATTTTCGTGAAATATGTATCTACTAATAGAAGTGCATTTATGAATATACTACCCATGTTATTTTATTTAGTTATACTTGGCTTTACTTGAGAACAAACAAAGAGTTAAGTTTGGGGTGTGATGACTATATGAAAGTAGAGTCATTAGGGAACTTTTTTTACTTGTTATTTACTTATTTTATTCAATAAATAGTATTTTTTGGGCTAAAAATATTAAAATTTAAACTTTTTAGGGGAAAAGGGGTGAAAATATAATTTCTGGAATTGTTATGGATTGTTTATGAATTTTTAACACAAGAGCAATCATAAATTTTCATGTGGCCTGCCACATAACTAAAGGAGCTTACTGAGCAAGCCACGCAGATGCCACACAAGTAGAGACAATGAATCACATTACGCTGCATGTGAAGAGTGACGAACCACATGCCACATGTCAGCACAACATTCAATCCAAGTGATTGTTTCCCGTATTCCACCAGTGTGCCATACCATATGTTACAAAAATCACGTTGCGTCACATGGTGTTGACTTAGCATGCATTGACTCGAACAGGTCTCCCTTGCTACACGTTGAGCTCTAATTTTCCTAGTGAATTATGTGTGTCATGTGTCGCACTATGATTGGCTAGTGTTGTTAATTTTGCTTATTTTGATCTCAACCCTTGATCTGAAGCTGATCTAACAATTCAGAAAGCATACGAGCTATATTTAAGCCCCTAATCACCACATAAACCCTAATGAGCTACCATTATTATAATTTTTGTCCATTTTTGGAGCTAAAAAGAGATAAAAATAGAAAAAAAATTCAAATGGTGATACAATTTTGGTAGAGATTCAAGAGAAGATTAACATTACAGTTGAAGAGATTTATTGTATTTCTTCTTTTACTCTTTTCTTTATCAATTTTTATGTCTTTCTTTATTAAAAATATGAGCTTTATGAACAAAATTATATGTAATTAATTTATTAATCTAGGTATCTTATGAATCCAATTTTATCATGTGATGATATAATATTTTACCCCAATTATAATTATAATATAATTATATTATTTAATCTGATTTTTATGTTATTAATTGTTTGGTTTACAATTTATCTATAGAGACAATTAAATAGATTTGAGAAAATTATTTAATTGTTTATCTTGATTAAATAACTTGCATAGTTTCTAAGCAAAGATGTATGTGATTCATAATTGATGAACTTAATGAGTAGTATGCAATTTAATTAGCATGAGAATGTAATTAAATTAATTACTATATGGTGTGTAGTTTACTTAAGAGATAAATACATGATATGTTAGATTCAGTTGATCATATAATTAATTGATAATTATATTGAGGGGATTTTAATAATTCATATGTTTAAAAAATTGGGGATTAAATATTCGTAGATATTTTCTCATATCTCTTCTTCTTTATGAAATATGATTAAATTAATTGTTGCTATTTACTTTTAGTTATTTTAATTTTGTTTCCTTAAAATATAAAACCACAACAAAATTAATTTTTAATTTTCTTAGTTTTAAAATTTAGTTTCTAATAAAATAATCTCTGTAAAAATGATATTTTTTTATCATTATATTATTCATTGTACATACTTTATGTGTATTGGTCAATTATATGAATACATATAAATTTCTGATGTATAAAGTATCACAATGTATAAATTGTGGCACATATCCCAATATTATAAGGGGTTTATGATAGACAAATAGGAGTATTTCCATTCATATTTGGTTGTAGAGCTGCTGCACATTTGGAATGGAATTAGATTTTATATTGTAAATGTAGTTGCCCCTCGTTAGAAATGCAAGGTTTTGTTCCTATTGTCAATGTAGTTGCCCCTCGTTAACTAAGTTGAATATTTCTTGTAATTGAGATTTTATTTAGATTGAGAGGGTATTGATTAGCTCTAACTTATTTATGAAATGGATGTATGTGTTGCTATGTTTTGTTTATAAATGTATTCTATTTTATTCTAAAAAAACATAATCCTTGTGACAAACAAGAAGTAGTATTTGAAAAAAAATTACTCACTATATATATTAGGTAGTTATTTAATTTAATTTGAAGAACAAGATACATTTATAGAGATTCAAAGGATAAAAATGGTAGAATGTGGTAAAGACCACTACGATATGGTATGGGTCTAGTATTCCATAAGTTTCTTAGCTTTTATCTTAAGGTGGCGTTTGATTCGTAGAATAGAATCGGAATCAGAATCGGAATGGAAAAGAAACAATGTTGTTTGGTTTAACTACTGGAATCAAACTTGGAATCAGGATTACAGTGTTTGGTTTGCCACTAGAATGGAATAAAAAAAACTGTAAATTATCTTAATACCCCTACATTCAGTAAAGTTCAAATAATGTCATTTTAATTACTATTTTTTTGTGAGACAAAATACATTATTTAAATTATTATTTTTCCAAATAATTATTACTTAATTAAAAAGAAAATATATTATTAAAATTATTATTTTTCTAAATAGGGTTTAAGGTTTATGGCTATATTTGTGGGTTATGATTTAGGGTTAAAATTATTATTTTTCTAAAAAGGGTTTAGGGTTTTAGAATTTTGGATTTAGGTTTTAAGGTTTAGGATTTTAGGATTTGGAATTTGGGGTTTAGGGATTTGGGGTTTAGGGTTTAGAGTTTGGAGATTTAGGTTTTAGGGTTTAGGGTTTAGTGTTTTGAGATTTAGGATTTAGGGTTTGGAGATTTAGGTTTTAGGGTTTAGTGTTTTGATATTTGGGATTTAGGGTTTGGAGATTTAGGTTTTAGGGTTTAGGGTTTAGTGTTTTAGGATTTTAGGTTTAAGGTTTTGGAATTAGATTTTAGGGTTAGTGATTTGGGATTTAGGATTTAGGGTTTTGAGGTTTAGGGTTTTAGGTTTTAGGATTTGGATTTAGGGTTTAGGGTTTTAGGATTTGAATTTAGGGTTTTGGGTTTTGGGATTTGAGTTTAGGGTTATATTTAGGGTGAGGGTAAAATTGAAAAAAAAAATTGAGATGGAAATGAAATCATGATTCTTAAAGGGGAATGAATTGTGATTCCTTCTTATTTAGTAATCGATTTCATTATGTACCCTTCATTCAATCCAACTAAATACACAAATAAAAATAATCAATTCCATTCATTCTAACCAAACATCACCTAAAGGATACAACCTTCAACCGTAGCTATACACTTAAAAGTTTAATTTCTTATCATCAACCCAAAAAAAAAATGTAATTTTTGTAAGTGTAAATCACACCACTTTTTAACAAGAAAATTTGAAACAATAATAATAATAATAATAATAATAATAATAATAATAATAATGTTTTGATATCTAAGATAAAAAATAATTATTTTGCCAATTTTTTTATTTATTTTATAATAAAACTATTTTGGCTTCTGAAATAAAAGTAAATTTTGCAAAAGATGATTTCACATAAAATTTATAATAAATGTTTTGGGTATAAGATAAAAGTGATTTTAAGATAAAATAATTCACAAAAAGTGATTTTGTAATTTTTTTTAAACACAAGTGTTTTGGCTTCCACGATAAAAGTGATTTTGAGGTAAAAGTAATTTTGTCAAAAAAATAATTATATTATTTATATACATGTAATTAGAATAAAAAAAATTAAATCTTTTTATTTGTTTAAATAGAACTTTATAATGTTAAATTTTTATATGAAAAGAGAATAAGCAAGAATGAGGAGAATAAACAAGAAAAGAAGAAGTGAAAAGCGAAAAAAGAAAAAGAAAAAGAAAAAGAAAACATAAAGACTAAAGAAAAAGAAAGAGACATTTTTGGAAGATAATGACCTCCACGAGATAAATTTTGCGATGATTTCGCTGGTTAATAATTAGCCAGAACCAATTCCCACGGTAATATCTTCTTCTATTCTCCATTTCTCCCGCAATTGTCGCAAACTGATAGACAACATGAGGAAATCAGAAAAACAAGAGAGAGAGAGAGAGATGTGAAAATAATAATAATAATAAATAAATAAACAAGACGTGTAAAATATATGAGTTATATTCTATTTATAAAACGAAGAAAAGTTAGAATTGTACATTCAATTAAATAACGATGCATGAGAAATATTAATTAAATATAAATTTATACATATTTATATTTAATATTAATTCTAATATGTTATTTAACAAAAAAAATTTATTTTTAAAATTACTTTATAACGTAGTTTATATTAATTAAATATAAATTTACGTGGCTAGATTATATAGAATGTTTGATTAAAAGTATATATATTATATATAAGATTTTATTTAATAAAAGAAAAAAAGTGAATAAAACAGTAAAGGCGTGAAATGAGAACAGTAAAGTAATAATTATTATGAAAAAGGAAATAAATTAAAATGAAATAATGTTCCATGTTTGAGTTTTTGGTATAAAGTTCCTTTCTCTGTGATCCTCTGTTCATGCTCTGCCACTTATATTTGAGTTAATTATAACTCGTGGGTCTGAACTTGGAACTGAAACCCGGTTTCACTCGCTTATCGGATCTGCGTCTAATCGGGTTGGTGGTGAACAGTGAGTAGTGGGTTTTATGGTGGTGTGGGCTGTGAAGGAGGAGGAGGAGGAGGACGACAGTCAACATGGGTTGCGTGAGCTCGAAGCAAGCAGTGTCTGTGACACCTGCATTGGACCACTCGGGCGCTTTCAGGGACAATGTGGGGAACTTGGGTCAGATTCGGAACAACGACAATTTCGGGTCGGGTACTGAGTTGGAAAAGAAGAAGAAGAAGAAGAAGAAGAGCAACAAGGGTGGTAGTGATGTGGTGGTGGGTCTAAGTGGGAGCGAGCTGGGTGAGTCTGGGAGAGCGAGTTCTAATTGTGGCTATGGTGGTGGTAGTGGAAATGGTGAGTCTTTGAGCTTCAGATTGGGAAACCTTCAAAAATATGTTAAGGGAGAGCAAGTGGGTGCTGGGTGGCCTGCTTGGCTTAGTGCTGTGGCCGGAGAAGCCATTCAGGGTTGGGTTCCACAAAGAGCTGATTCCTACGAAAAACTAGAGAAGGTTTTTTTTCTACACTCACGCATGTCAATTTGATGATAATTTTGCAATCTGAGATATGCAGGAGAAAATAAATCCAAAGTTTGTTCTGCTTATGTTTATCTTTTCATTCTTTTTGTTTGTGTCAATGTTTAGGACTTGTTTTGGAGCCTGTGAATTTTCTCTTTTTACATTTCTTTTTCCCAGAAGCAATTATAAGGATGATCTTGTTTCATTTCTGATATTCTGTTTCAATTCTAGATGTTATTGTTTGGGTATCTAAGAGTTACTGTTCTTTTTCTCTCTTATTTTTTTTTTATCAATTAAGGCTAGGCTGCTTGTTGATTTGAATTGCTTAAAATTTGTTTCTTCTTTTTTCATTTCATCTGCAGATTGGACAGGGTACATATAGCAGTGTTTTTCGAGCACGGGATCTTGACACTGGGAAGATAGTTGCTCTAAAGAAGGTGCGGTTTGACAATTTTGAGCCAGAGAGCGTTAGATTTATGGCTAGAGAAATCCTGATTCTTCGGAGGCTTGACCATCCAAACATCATCAAACTGGAAGGCTTAATCACTTCTCGACTCTCATGCAGTTTATACCTTGTGTTCGAGTATATGGAACATGACATTACTGGGCTCTTATCTTGCCCTGATATTAAGTTCAACGAATCACAGGTCTGCTTGCTTTCCATTCATAATACCCTAGCAATGCATGCATTAGTCTGTGACCATGCTGCAATGATTTTTACTTTTTGAACTTCTAAATCCAACTTATCAGATGAAGAATCTGGTGAATTATCGATGAGGATAGTGTAGTTTTCATATAGATACTATTATGTTCTGTTACGTATTGGTCAAAAAGAAATCTTTGACATGTAAAATAGCAAATAACCTGAAAGTTACTTTGCATTTTGTTTTTTTATCAAGTCTTGAGTTTGACTTTATTTTCAGATTAAGTGCTACATGAAGCAATTGCTATTGGGACTTGACCATTGTCACTCAAGAGGGATAATGCATAGGGACATAAAAGGATCAAATCTTTTAGTTAACAATGAAGGAATATTGAAGATGGCTGATTTTGGATTAGCAAACTTCTGTAGCTTTGGGCACAAGCAACCCCTTACCAGCCGTGTTGTTACCTTATGGTATCGCCCTCCTGAACTTCTGCTGGGTTCAACTGACTATGGGGCATCCGTAGATCTTTGGAGTGTTGGCTGTGTATTTGCAGAACTTCTACTTGGAAGACCCATCCTTCAAGGCAGAACAGAGGTCATATCCTTATTCCATTAATATTTTTATTTATCATTGATGTCTGTGTTTTTGTATCTGTGCTTATTTTTAACCGAACAGAAAGTTTTTATCAGTTCTGTTTTCTTTCTTTTTTATAAAAATTAACAGAAAATAAAAAGTGTTGAGAGTGGTAATTCACTGGCGTAGTCTCTCAGACTTTTGTGCCAAGACAGTAGAAGACAATAGTAATTATTATCCTGCATGGGTGAAATAAACAATAATTGTGTCTATCTGTTGTCTTCTTTGTTATTGTTAATTATATGTGCCCATCAACCTTCAAATATGTTTTTGATGCACTTTATATTTGTTCTGTATGTGTAAGAAATCTAAATTTACGATCATGTGTCATGTAGTATCCAGTTCGTTGCTTCTTAAGAATCTTTATTGAAAGGCCAATCTCAAAGTTATTTAGGCCAATTGATAACAGCAGTGGAATTGACTATCATTCTAGAGTGATTTAGATATAGCTCTCACTCTATCTTATACCAAAATAGTTAGTCAATCTCAAGGTACATGGAGAGTTATAGCAAAGATTGTACACGAACGAAAAAACCCGTTGAAGAAGTCATGTCGTTGTTTTCGGCCTATCCTTCTTCAATTTCTGACAATATATTCTTGTTTATCTTACAGGTTGAACAACTACACAAGATTTTCAAGCTTTGTGGTTCGCCACCTGATGATTATTGGAAAAAATCTAAACTTCCTCGATCTACTCTCTTCAAGCCACAACAACCTTATGACTCTTGTCTTAAGGAGACATTTAAAGATTTACCTTCGACAACCGTGAACCTACTAGAGACTCTTCTTTCTATAGAACCATACAAGCGCGGGACAGCCTCTTCTGCTCTTGCATCAGAGGTGATTATGCGGAACATATTTTACCTTTTCTACTTGATTATTGTTTTATGCATTACCAATCAACGGGGGTTTACCAAGGATACCTATTGCAAACTTGTTGAACGTGATCTTTGATTGCCTTAAAAATTTTGAAAAATACCAATGGGTCTTTATCTTTTACAAAAATGGCACTTAAGTCGTGTACTTTTTTTTGGTTAGTTTAGTCCAGTTGTTTGCATAAGGACGAAGTTGAATCTTTTTTATTTTTTCAATTGCGTTAGATAGATGTTGTTTTGATTTGAATAACTTTAGTTGAAAAATTGAAAAAATTAAATAAAATAGAAAAAAACATAAAAAATGATCATTTATCCTTGTGCGGTCATTTTTTAATAATAATAGGACTAAACTATAACAAAAAATAAGTAGTGAGTCTAAGTGTCACTTTTGAAATAAGTACGGGTTTTTACTTTCCATTAAAATTTATATTAATAAAGTTGGTGATTCTTTTCAATTATGGCTTTTTTATGTTGCATTTCTTATTTATTGATGGTTCTTATTATATTATTTAGGCTAATATGAATCATATGTAGCTTTAAAATATTCGAAACTCAAGCTATCTAAGGAATCACTTTGATCACGAGATTACCTTACATGGTATTATTCTGTCCTTCAGTATTTCACATCAAAGCCTTATGCATGTGATCCATCAAACTTGCCAATATATCCTCCAAGTAAAGAGATTGATGCGAAAAATAGAGAGGAGGTTAAAAGGTAAAAATTCTGACATCTTACTTCAAACTAGGTGTGGTTCTAAAGAGATTTGTTTGTGAAACTGTTGTTCTGTATATTGAATTATATTTTGTACATCAAATGTTACAATATTTATAGGGAAATTATGTGTAGAAAATAAGGAAAGAAAATCTTCCAATAATTATGGCTAAAATAATTTAAAAAATAAAACTCCTGATAATAGGGTACGAACAATTATAATAAAGACCATAATTCATTTGAGATTTCAACAGGTTCTCATTCAGAATGAGAACAAACATATAAATAAAATAGCTTATTCAGACAGCTATGACACATATGAATTGAAAGGCCTTCTTTGCCTCAGTCATGTTATGCATTCACATTGAGGAAACCAACTTTTAAAATGTACCCAAAATGACGGATAAGGTTCCCATAATGTCTCAATTTTCAAGTGACTCTTTTATCATCAATTTTCAAGGAAGCACTTGTCTATACCGGGTAAATTATCAAATAGTTGAAACCAGACATTAAATTAGAAAAAAGGTTCAATTGCTAAAACAGCATGACTTAGGTATTTACTGTGAAACTTGCCATTTAAATGGAACCTCTAGGTGACCATTTGATGAACGTAATCACTTATTTGAAAGTCCTCCCGATATATATACTGACATCTTTCAACTGTCTGTAATTTCAGTCTTAATTGTTATAGGTTCCAGTTATGTGTACTCCAATGATCTATGTTGCTTTTGAAATGTTAAAATATTCTTGTTAACATGCAGAAAGAAGATTAGTGGGAGGATTCGTGGACCTGAATCTAGAAAGCCATCAAGAAAACCCCTTGAAACCAATAGATTGGCCCCATCAGAGGTTTCTATGTCTGTCCCTCTCTTAATATGGTTGAGTTTTGGAATAGCTGACCCTAGTTCCCTACTGCATAAATTAGCAGTTACTTATCAGCTCAATCGTATATTGCAGGACTTGGTATCCCGAACCCAAGATGTGCAAAAAAACAACAGTGGTTATCCACATTTTCATAAGAAAGAAAATTCCATGCCTTTTGGGGAGGTGCCAAAGTCATCATTAGAAAAAGTGGAAGAGCCCTTGCATGTGAAAAATGCATCTCAGGGTGACATTCCATTTTCCGGCCCATTACAGGTTTCGACATCAAGTGGCTTTGCATGGGCAAGAAGACGAAGAGATGATGCTTCCATCAAATCCCATTTTAGGTCTATATCTAGAGGAAACATCTCTAATGCAGTAGAAGCTTCCAATAACCTTGATTCGAAAAGGGATGAAAATAGTGATGTTGTATGCAGAACACGCACTGACTCAAGAGGGCATGGCTCATATGAAATATCCAAGCTTGCAGTCAGGAACCCTTGGGGCAAGTTTGAGCGTCCAGATTCTTTTGATGGTTCTGATGGGTATCATTCACAAGAACTATCCTTAGCAAATTACCAACAAGAAATAGGAGTTGCTAAAGGTGATGTGGTAAGTTTGTTTCTTCAACTACCAGGTATTGAATTTTGTTTTCTTGTTTTTAACTTTGAGTTCATCAAAAATTGGGATGTGGCTACAAACAGACCGCAACACATCAAGGCTGGAATTGAAAAATTCTGCAATGCCATAACAATTGGCATGCAATAATATCTACAACTTTTGGATATCGGAGTAATCTTTTATTCATACATCTTTTTATGGATAGATTAGGGAGACCTTATCAACTGAAAACTATTAAATTGTGTGATGGAAATCTAGTTGCCGAATTTGTTTATATAGGATCATAGTAAATAATTTTGTTATCTCTAATTGCTTATTTTAGGCAGAAGCATAGGTGCAAATAATCACATTTGAAAAGGAAGCTCTTTGCAAGTGATGAGAGAGATAAAACTTGATACTGTGAATGTATTCTTAACATTGAAAATGAGGGTAAATGGCCAAATTGATCAAAAATTTAGTCTCCACATTTTAATTTTGATATATTTTTCCTAACAAAATTTTCAATTTTAAACAGATCAATGCCAGTTGAAAATGTTAGTTCAGTTATGATGTAAGAAGTCATTTTTTTCTTTTTTCCTTCATTGCCGGCAGTTTAATAGCTAAACTGTCTCTTTCCATCTCTTCACTTTACAATACATGCAAAGCATCTACAAACAGAAGTTTTTTGGCCTCCCCTGCATGTGAACTCGCTGTTTCTACTCTGGTTTGTTTGTATTTTGTGCAGCAAACTTATAAAAGACACTGTTTCCCTAAAATGACATGATGTGACAAGAACCTTGCCTCCTTTGTTAATTAAACAAGTCTTTCAACTGTCTTTGATCTTTTCGAAATTGAAAATAGTTTGTGGACTAATCACAAACATAAAGATTGAGGAATAAAGTGTTTAATGAGAGGTTGGAGACTAATTTAACCATTACTGTCATATTTGATTAAACACAACTGACTCTGTTTCAATTCCTACTCAAATCTGAATTTTCAACTTTAAGGTGTCTTAGTGTTACCTGAAATGTCTTTGAGATAGATATGAAAATGAGCCAGCAAGTTTATGAGGAATTATTAAGTTGGTAATACCCACAAAAAATGTCTCTTGTACATTCTGATTAGAATTTTCAAGTCAACTTCTTAATTTCCATCATATTGTTCTTATGACAGGGTTTTCCAGATGAAGGAGACAAAGTTGAATTTTCTGGACCCTTATTGTCTCAATCGCACAGAGTTGATGAACTGTTAGAGAGACATGAGCGCCAGATCCGCCAGGCAGTTCGAAATTCATGGTTTCAGAAAGGTATAACATTTTTTCAATAAATATTTTCATGGAAGCAACAGTATATCAATAATGCTAATTGAAACTTTATTAACTGCATCACATTTCTACCTCTAAAGACTTTTCTTTTCCTTTTTAGATTTTCAAAATCTGAGAGATAAATTTGTCGATTATCCTCATGCACTTATTGGGGATTGAGACCAAATAACACTTGATATGTTGATCTTTCTTTTTCATGCTCTGAGTAGACTTGATTACTCTTATCAGTTGAACCCCTTTCTATCTACATGCTAACAATGGATCCTTCTTTTTATCCCTTTCAAGTTGTTGTCTCATCCTTGAGCTATGTTGATTTTTTGTTTCCTGTGTTCTGTTAACTTCTTCTGTTTCTCGTTCCTTTTGGCTGACCATATACTCTTAGACCTTGTAGTAATTTGCAGTTGAACAGTGTAACAGTGGTTATACTGGACTCATTAAACAATATGATGATTATAGTTAGAGGTGTCAAATGATCTGAATTGCCTAGCTCATTTAGGTTTAACTCAACTTAAGTGAGTTGTATTTGAACTTAATTCATCTAAATTTTATGTGGATTGAGTTAAGCTCATATCACTTTTAAATGAGTTGGTCTGAACAGCTCACGAGCCAGTTTATTTACATTTTTTATAATATATAATTTATAATTTTGTTTAAAAACAAATTTTTTAGCATAAATTTTATCTTTTGATGATATGTTTCTATAAGTGTATTTTTCATAATGACATTATAATCTTTATTTTTCAATAAAGACATTTTGTTAAATGAGCGCATGAGCTAGACAAGTCAATTTATATTTGAGCTCATGAGCTAGGTGAGTTGGACTTTATTAACTCATCAGTTCCTTGCATCAACTTTAAATGAGTTGGGTTAAATTGAGTTGAAATGTTCATTGGACACAATTATTTATAATTTTAAATTCATTTACACCTTCCATAATTGTTTTCTCCCTACTTTGTAACAAGTACCAAGATATTGAGATCAATGAGGGGCTTGAAATACAGCATAATGCAGTCTTACCATTGAATCGAAGGGATATCCTTTAGGTCCTAAATGAGCCCTTATGTTATATGAAAACAAGCCGACCTTTAGCAGTTGTCATGCTTGACATATTGGCTAATATTATCACCATCTTTTGACTGAATTGCAGGCAAGAAGCTTGGAAAGTAGTTTGATAACCTTGGTTTGAAAAACATGGAAAGAAAACTGACCTATGAGATTGTAGCTGCTAACATGAGAATTCAATCCCATGTCCCACAAATGTGCATACCCCTAGTCAAGAGTTAGAATCTCCAGTACAATCTCAGTTACAAGAGATGCTGAAAAGCACACCGTCCACTCATCACGAACAGAGCTCTCCTTCTTACTGGGAAATTAAGGAAACAAGAAAGGTTTAGGGTGAATTGGTATTTTCACTCCCTTTTATTTCCCTTTTCTCTTTTTTTGGGTTATTCTAGTTTCTTTATTTTCTAATGTTCTTCCTTCTGGTATAGGTCAGTTGTAATAGATTGTGAGAAAAGCCTTGTATATTTTTACAGTTGATAAGCTTTGATGCATCAGGTTTGGTTTCCATAGCGTTCCTCTAATCTTTTAAAGTCTGCCCTCTAAAACAAAGTTTGCAGGATAGTTAAGAAGTAGAATTCATTCCAATTCCTAAAGGACATATACATTGCTATACTGAAAATTGAACACTCCAAAGTAAGCTGCAAAAATCAATATTGAGCAGCTGTTGGTCTCATAGTTACTTTGGCATGGTTGATGGAAAAGAATTGCACTGTGGTGATTGTTAGCAAGTAACAACTTCCCCCGCTTTGTAGTTGCTACATGATGTTTAAGATTCCATTTTTTAAAATAATTTCTATGTAATTCTTTTCTTTAAAAACAATTATAAATATAATATGGAATATTACCTCTTGAAGGGATACTATTATTGTTGACCTTAATACTTATCAACTCAAAGTTCATAAATATTTTCTTTTCGTGCATGTGCTCAAAAGCATAAAAATCGTCGGAATTCTAGCAACTCCGACGTCAGATAGCTGCTGAAATACTGATAAATCATATGTCTCCAAGAAAAGTTTGGATTATATATACCATTTTTAAGCATGTGTTCAAATGAGCTTATTTTTTAAGACATGTTCTATTTTGAGTATAAACTTAGTAGGACTCAGAAAATGAAAAGTATAGGGAGTCAAAAAGGAAAATTGCGCAACATATTAAAAGAGAGCTATTCGTTTTATTTTTCCGGATAAACTGAGAACCACAGTAAAAAGCAAGAATAAGGAGAAGATGAGAGAATGAAGCGGCAAAGATTAATCTTTCTGTAGTAATCGATAGTCTGTATAGTAGTACATAGGTGCACAGTATTGTACTGGAACAACTTGTATGATGCTAGCTAGTCTGACAAACAATTAACAAAATGCACAAGTGTGCTTGACAGTTGTAACAATTATTAACTACAGTTCATTAGCTAGTTAATCAAGGTTCAACATAATCATAGGGTTTACCATTCCCTTAAGATTCATGATCTTGTTAAAACTATGAGTTTAGTCTTCAGTTCTTGTAAAATCAGTGTAGGAGTGGCTTGGTGACTAATCCTTGGATAGTGTGTTTGCCGTATATTCATGTGTTGTGTGTATTCTACTTCCAACACTCCCATCATCACCTTTCATGCGAAATCAAATATACATTTTTTATACAAATAATTTGGGTATCTATGATTCTACTATCCTGTATTATATACGTTAAAATATTAACCTTAGATTTTTAAAACCATTCTTAGCATTAATGTATTCTCAATTTACTTTTTACCATTCAAAATAAGATGCATAGAATTTATAAAATGTACTGTAATTTACTGCAATGTAATCTAACTATAATTCTATTAAAAATTTCAAGAACATTTAGTAGGAAGGAAAAAAATATAAATAAAAAACAATTTGAAACTAAAACTAAAAAAATGAAAACGAAAAACAAATTTACAACTAAAAAATTAAAAAAAACACTATAAAATAATAAGAATTTTAAATCGATCCTGACATTGCTGTCAAAAAATTGATGTGTTGGGAATATATTATCAAATATTTAACCTATTTTTTTACTTTTTAAAAATTATGTCTTTATAAATATAATTGCAAGAGTCATTAATCTAGATGATTGAGAAAAATTAATTATTAAGTACTAGTTTAAATATCAAATATTAAATGTTATAAATAAAACAAATGGAGGATTTTTGAATATTTTTACAGAAAAATAAAATAACATAAAAGAATAAAAAAATAGCAAAAAGTACAATTTTTTTTATTAATAAGAAAAACATGTTATTACATGATTATCCTCATTACTATATTACAATTAAATTTATCATGTTATTCAAATCCTAAATTTATTATTTAATTTTAAAATTCATTTTTATTTTTCTTAATCTTAATTTTAGGAATTTAATTTCTCCTAAATGTTTTTACTTTTTTTTACTTTGAAATTGATTAACAACTCAATTATTAATCAATGAATTATGACTACTAGATTTAATTTATTTTTTTCATTATAATTCAAAAAAGTAATAACTAAATTAGATAAAATTGATATTGTTAAGAACTTCTAACCTAACTATTTAATTTCAATTATAATAAAAATTACAACTTGATACTCCAATTACAAAAACTAGTAATTTAATATTAACTTCATAATCTAACAATAAACAAAACTATATATCAAACTAGTTATACACCTACTTTAAGAATTAACAAGTTTCGATATTCAAATATGAAATTAAACACATTAAGAAATTAATAATTGAAATTTTATTAAAATCATAATATAATTCATATCAAATCATAATTTAAGACTTGAAATTATCAATAATGACAATGAGTTGTTTAGTTTGACATAAAATTTAATACATATAATAACATAACTAAACAATTTATAATTATAAAGAGAATGAAGATACAAGAATATTATTTTTATGAGAAAGTGAAGACAATTCACAAGTGATACAAAACACCTTGATATGTTTTTGACCAACTCTAAAGTCTTCAAGCAAACCTAAAAACCAAATAGCTTCTTTCATAACCTCTCTAACTGTCATATACTCTACCTCTGTAATAGACAAAACAATTGTGTACTGCAAGGTAGACTTTCAACTAATTGGTGCTCTAGCAAGAGTAAACACATAGCCAGTAATTGACCAACGCTTATCTAAATCTCCTATATAGTAAGAATCACAATATTTGACTACACATTAACCAACAATATTATCCTGCTCAAATACTAAACCAACATCTACATTATTTAGAATATACCGTAGAATCCATTTCATAGTCAATCAAGCTTTCCCTTCTTCCTGTCTCTGCTTATCTCTATGCCAAGAATCTTCTTGGCTTATCCCAAATCTTTCATCTCGAACTCCTGACCTAGTTGAGCCTTCAGCCTCTCAATTTTTGCTTGGCTCTTTGATTTAATCAACATATCATCAACGTACAATAAAAGATAGATGAAAGACTTATCTTGTAGCTTGCAAAAATACACACAATGATCATGTGTGCTTCTAGTGTACTTCTATTACAACATAAACTGATCAAATCACTTGTACTATTGCCTCAGAGATTGGTTCAATCCATACAACAATTTGTTCAGCTTGCAAACCCAATTCTCTTTACCAGTAACATTAAACCCTTCTGCTTGAGACACATAGATTTCCTCTTCCAAGTCACCATGTAGAAATGCGATTTTTACATCAGGTTGAACTAGTTTCAAATCCAAATGTGCTTCTAAGACCAACAAAATTCTAATTAAGAAATGCTTTACAATTGGAGAAAATACTTCATTATAATCGATTCCCTTCTTTTGAGCGTAGCCTTTAGAAACCAACCTTACCTTTTAGTGAGCACCATATTTGTTAGGAAATCCTTCTTTCTTTGCATACACCCATTTGCAACTAATTACTTTCTTACCCTTATGTAGTTATGTCAACTTCCATGTCTTATTCTTCTGAAGGGACAATAGTTCTTCATTCATGGCTTCCTTTCATCTTTCAACATCAGAACTTTTGATTGTTTCTTTATATTTGGAAGGAACATCATCATGCACAACTAAAAGTGCATAGGCCACCGTATATTTAAACTGAGCAGGTAGATCTTCCATATCCTTATATCAAGTAGGTACCTTACATTTTGTTGTTGTGGCCTATCAACTGCAGTTTCTCCTTATTACTGTGGAGGTTCTTGGGTTAAAATATCTTCTTCATTTGATTCATCTTCTATCAATAGAGGATCAACTTCTATCTTATCTCCACCAACTAGGTCAATGATTCTGCTTTCAAATTACACATACTTCGAAGTTTTCTCCACTTGCTGTGAAGTTCCATCGATATTCCTAATTATCTTTCTCAGCAAAGAAGATTCATCAAAGGTAACATCTCTACTAAAGATTATCCTTTTCATTTCAAGGCACCATAGACAATATCCATTAGAACCATAAGCAATCCCTAAAACAATAGCTTTCTTGGCTCATAAATCCAACTTTAATTCTTTGACATGATAGCATGCAATAGAACCAAACACATGTAAGAAATCGTAATTTCTAGTAGGTTTTCCAGACCATACCTCCATAGGTGTTTTGCCTTCAAGAGAAGATGATGATGGACAGTTGACAAGATGACATGGATACGTCACAACCTCAACCCAACACTACTTACATAACCTAGCATTTAACAACTTACACTGGACCTTCTCTAGCAAATTCCGGTTCATACATTCTACAACTCTATTATGTTATGATGTTTTTCGAATAGTGAAGTGTCACACAATCCCTTCTTCTTCACAAACTTTCATATATGGATCATTTCTATACTCGGTGTCATTATCATACCTCAATTGCTTGATCTTTCTACCATTCGGAGTCTCGATCATCTTCTTTCACTTGAGAAAAATTCTCAACACTTCATCCTTTTTCTTCATGAGATACACCCAAACTCTTCTTGATAAATCATTAACGAAAGTGACATAATAATGTTTGCCACTTAAGGATGGAGTTCTTATTGGCCCACACACATCAATATGTATGTAATCTAAGATTCCGTTTGTATTATGGAGTGTAGTTCCAAAGCTTACTCTTTTCTGCTTCCCTAATACACAATGCTCACATAATTCCAACTTGTCAGTTCTTGTGCCTTTTTAACAGGCCTTACTTTACAAGAATCTATAAAGCTTTTTCACCAACATGTCTCAAACACATATGCCATAACTTGGTGTTTTTTGAATCTTTTTCTTCCTCTGAGAATGTCATTGATATTGTCCCAACAACCGTACTACCAAGGTAGTAGTACAAGCTATTCTTTTGAACACCTTTCATCGCCATAAGTGTCATAGAAGTAACCTTTAATGTCCCATTTTGCATGGTCACAGCGAAGCCTTTTGGTTCTAAAACTCCCACATCAATAAGATTTTTCTCTATATCTGGGACATAATGAACATCCATCAAGACTCTGGTTGAACCATTTTGATTCTTCAAATGAATTATATCAATTCACAAATTTTTGCATGGATAACTCCACTGTCTAGTTCTTCAAAAATAAAGAATCACTCCTTATTATGAGAGATATGAAAGGTACACGCTGAATCAAAAATTTAATCACCAAAATGGGATGCTATTGACGAACTAACCAATGCAAAATCTGAATTTGAGTTGCTTTCAACTACACATGCATCAGGTGTCACAAATTTTTCTTTCTTCTGTAGCTTTAGATAATTTTTCTTCCAATGGCCTTTTTCATAACAAAAAACACATTCATCTTTATGAAGTCTTCTTTCTGAAAGAGATCTACCTCTCCTTTCTTTCTATTATGTTTACAGATGCCTTCTTACAGACAGTGCCTCTACTACTTCATTCCTGCTTTCTTTTTTATCTTTCTTTCTAATTTCATAACTATACAAAGTAGTGCAAACTTTTTCAAAAGACACTTTATCCTTTCCAATGAGTAAGCTCGTAATAAGGTGATCAAACTCATCAGGAAGGGAGGCTAACAATAAGGCTAAATCTTCATCTTTAAAAATCCATATTTAACAAATATGCTACTAATCGATTAAAAGTAGTAATATGGTCGTTTATTATGGTACCTAGAAGGTAATCAAAACAAAACAACCTCTTCTTCAAATAGAGTCAATTATGCCTACTCTTCTTCATGAACTTGTTCTCCAATGTCTTCCATAACTTACTTGCGGATGTTTCCTTTATGAACGCATACTTTTGTTCTCTTGAGAGATATAAACAGATTGTACCATATGCTAAACAATTGATATTTTTTCACTTGACTTTATCTGCTCCATATGGTTTCTTTTCTTCAATGGCAATGCCTAGACCTTGTTGAAATAGAGTATCTAGAACTTCGCCTTGCCATATGCCAAAATGATTGGTTCCATCAAACTTCTCTACCTTGAACATTGCATTCATCATAGTTGCTCTACCTAGTATAGAAGATGTGCATGGTTGGCCTTTGTTTGAGGGAGACATTTCTTTTGTCATTTCTTCAAATTACAACAACTAGCAACTATATTCTAATAGCAAACTATTGAAATACAAACAAATGCTTAGGTAGAAATCTTTGGCTTTGATACCAATTGTTGGGAAATCAGGTATATTTTTCTTATTCTAAATAGTTACTATTCATAAATACTATAATTTAAATTAATATAACTCAACTAGCCCTACAAAATAATGTCATTGGAAATATAATTCTAACAAAAACTAAAGCAGAAATAAAATATTAAAGTAGAAAAATAAAAACACCATAAATTTAATGAAATTCGGTATAAATGTTACCTATGTTCTCGAGCATCGTTGACCACTTCCATTATCTTCAAATTGGATGAACTCAAAAAATTACAATTAATTGGGCAAGATTGAGATAATCAATTATCTATACAAAAGAAAGGAAGTAATTCAAATTTTGAGATGATTTCAAACTTCTCTACCTTGAACAACACCCACCATGGTTCCTAATCCATGTGGGACTTTTTTCAAATTTCTCACTAAAGAGCTATACAACATGTTTCTATATTGCTTCTACTATAATTTGAGCTAAAGATCTAAACTCAACATTTGTGGAAGACATTTACACAATTATTTGCATTCTTGAGCACCAGAACCTAAGGAGTTTTAAAGATAAACATAATC
This sequence comes from Hippophae rhamnoides, assembly GCA_033030585.1. Classification (NCBI taxonomy): domain Eukaryota; kingdom Viridiplantae; phylum Streptophyta; class Magnoliopsida; order Rosales; family Elaeagnaceae; genus Hippophae; species Hippophae rhamnoides. Next base: position 38,792,984 of record CM065436.1, read on the forward strand.
CACTTATGCTATGTATATTACTGGGATATGTAACTTGGTTAGTATCATAATAAGTTGTTAGTTTCATATTAGGATAAATCTATGAAAATACCATCAAAAAATTTATTTATTATGGACATGCCATAAAACTAAAATTCGTTCCAAATGTCATCTAACTTTTAAAAAGTTTAATACCTACCATTCTATTAAATCATGTTGGATGGTGTTAGATGGTTAAAAAATTTCATTAAAACTATCACACTCCCCTTATATGGGAGATTAATGACAAGTTAGGATTTAGGGTTAAGCTCTAATTCAAAATTGGGGATATCCTAAATTAGGGTTCTTCATCTCTCTATCTTGAAATAAGGATATGAATCAAACCCAAATCTTATCCAAGAAGTAACCTAGAAATATATTCTCGAAACGAGCATGAGTGTCCAAAATTGTGTCATCCTTTTAAAGAGAGAATGAACGATGTTCCACACTTGGGTTAAGTTGGTTACCCCACTTTGGATAGCAAGATATACTTGAACGACCTTTTATATAATGGATAATTAAAAACTAATTTCTTGGTACGTAACATGTAACAAGTTAGTTCAAAATATGATCTATTTAGTACTCCATAGACCTTTGATCTTGTTTGGAGAATTACTAAGGTGTTAGGATTTCTAGAAAGAAATTAGAGAGATACAAATTCAGATCCTTTCTTATTGAAATCAAGATGGTATATATAGATATATTAGAAGACAGGTGTCACCATTATCATGATGGGTACTTTTTTCAAGGTATGTCAGAGCAAAAATGCATGACAAGACTACATATAACATACTAATATAAGTCATTTTCTTCCGCATGTCCTCCCTATGTTGTCCTCCCAAGGTCACTAAAGATAGACATCCAAAAATTAGGTAGTGTCTAGCGGGCCATATTCCTTAGCTCATTGAATTGACTAATGGTCTTATAGAATTGGATCACCTACATGTCTCTATAGACTAGGTTGCTAGTTACAAGCCATAGACCATTACCTCATCATATGACCTCCAAATGTGCCAAAGTTATCATTAACTTATTTTTGAATGGAGTGATGAGAGTTACTTGGGTCATATCCTTACTAGTTGGATGATATTAAACATTAACTCTCTTATTAACTTAATTCTCTTAACTTTGAGAAGGTTTAGAAAATATTTAAGAACCAACCAGCACTTTTTTCCTCGTACTAAAAAGTAACATCCCTGATTACCTAACTTCCCATAACTCTCATGGGATAACTGATTCGAACCCCTTATAAATAGTTAATATGTTTTAACATTTACCTATATTTTCCTAACTTAGTATAATTTTCACTTAGAGAAAACTAGCTCGTTTGAGGGAAACGCATTCCGTCATTCTACTTTTTAGCCCACTCCCTCATTTCTTCCTTAGATTTTTAGTCTATTCAATCACTTCTAGGTCACTCTATCATCATATTCAACTTGCTTCATCTTCATCCTACTCCATATTTTATAAATTCAGTTTTCTCTTAAGTAATTGTTTACAATCCTTACTTTGGTTTTTATCATAATATGACTTCTAAAAAGAGTAAAGAAGTAACTGCTCAATCGATCTCTATTGACCCTCCTTCTATTGGTTGTACTAAGAGTGTTCCCTTGATAAGGATAGAGACACCTCGTGAGCACTTAAAAGAATTTACATGTCCCTATTTAGGTTGTGAAGATTCCAAACGATCTTAAGGCACATTATCAGGCTATAGTAAGAAAGCTTGTAGCACTTTCGAAAAAGATACCACTCAAAGTATTATAGCTCTCCCCGCTTCTTCCAACTCACTACTATTGATGTGACCATGGTGAGTAACATCCATGGGCCCATGTGTGGGTAACCTTGGTGGGTAACATCTAAGGGTCATTTAGAAGTCACTTGTGTGGTGTGGCCTCAAACCTGGGTTAAGTGTGATGGTCCTAGATAAAGGGATATTGGCGCCCCCTACTGATAGCTTAAGCTTTTGGTAGAAATGGTTAGCTACTATTCCTAAGATTGGTATCAAAGCCTAGTCCCGGGTTCGAGTTTCAAAAAGTGCAAGTGCGAGGACGAACTTCCTTTGCGAAGGGGGGAATGATGTGACCATGGTGAGTAACATCCATGGGCCCATTGCGCGGGTAACCTTGCGGGTAACATCCAAGTGGTCATTTAGAAGTCACTGCAAGGCGTGGCCTCAAACCCGGTTAAGTGCGATGGTCCTAGATAAAGGGATATTGGCGCCCCTACCGATGCACTAAGATTTTGGTAGGAATGGTTAGCTACTATTCCTAAGATCAAATGATATGAACCAAGGGGATAGGATCTAGCTAATTTCAGATTATATAGCAAAGGGTTTCTCCACAAATCAATGGATATTACTCACCATTTTTCTGAGGAAAAAAGACGCCACAAGGAGCTGCTATTTCCTTGATAAGTCTAGCACAAATGACACCCTAACAAGTATGGATATTACTCACCACAAATGCTTGGATGCTAAACAACGCCACAAAGGTTGCCAATCCCGATAAGTTGTTTCGAAGAGGAACAAAGAGCAAGAATGAAAGCTCTCAAAATGATCTCAATATTCAAACTTCATTCAAAATTATCTTTTACAGCAAATTGAAATTTTCTCTTAATAGGATACAAACCAACCCTAAGCTCTACTAAATCATAGCCCTTGATCTCATCCAAGGGTTCAAAATAAACACAAACAAAAAGTAGAAAAGCTAGCGTAAAACATTGACCAAAACATGAAAAAAATTGTACTACCGACCAAAGGAATCCTATAAAATATTACATCTTAACCCTTGATTTCATCCAAGGGTCAGCAAAGAAAGCCAAAAAAGAGTCCAAATGGCACATGGAAATTGAGCAAAATATGGAGCAATGAGAACAAAAGAAAACTCTATAAAATATTACATCTTAACCCTTGTTTCCATCTAAGTGGCCGAAACGAAGTCGCCCAAAAAAGTCCAAATGGCACAACAACGTGCCTAGTTTTATTTTGCCAAGTTTGCCCTAATTTCCATCCTAGGATTGTCCCCAATCCTTGCACTCCCAATTTAGGTCCCTTGATTATGCACGACCTCTCGAACGAGCCCATTTAAAGCCTTTTCGAAGTCATGGCCTTCCTAGACCTCAGATCGGGTCCACTTGGAATTTGTGAGTTCGATTATTCTCATCATTCCCCTCTCTCTTCAAGAGGATCTCTCGAATCATCACCCGCATAATCAAAAGGAGAAAGATCGGAGACATTAAAAGAGGTACTAACATTATACTCACCGTGAAGATCAATTTTGTAGGCATTGTCATTGATTCGCTCAATCACTTGGAAAGTGTCCATCTCCCGAGGTCGCAATCCTTGGACCGTCTTTTTAGGAAACCGTTCCTTCCTCATATGCACCCAAACCCAATCACCAGGCTCAAAAATGACTCTTCGCTCCCCTTTGTCAAGCTCTGCAAGCACAATCCTTATTTCTTTCTCAATTTGCTCACGAATGCGTTCACGGAGCTTCTTCACCGTTTCTCACTTTCCTAAGACCATCTAGGTTAGTTTTCTCTCGAAATAGGAATAGTAATAAGTCCAAAGGAGTTAAATGGATTGAAACCATAAACAATTTCGAATTCGAGAATGATCGCAGTTGAACGCACACCCTATAAGCAAATTCAACAAAAGGTAAACAATCCTCCCAATTTTTCAATTTCCTTTATTACCGCCCTAAGCAACGTGGACAGAGTCCTATTGACTACCTCGGTTGCCATCCGTGTTTGAGGGTGACAAGTAGTCGAAAATAAGAGTTTAGTGCCCATTTTAGCCCAAAGAGTTTTCCAAAAATAACTAAGGAATTTAACATCTCTATCGACACAATGCTCCTAGGAACCTCCATGAAGCCTAACAACCTCCCTAAAGAACAACTCTGCCACATTAGTGGCATCATCGGTTTTATGACATGCTATAAAGTGTGCCATTTTAGAAAACCAATCTACAACCACAAAAATAGAGTCTCTACCCTTCTTAGACCTAGGTAACCCTAAATCAAAATCCATGGAAATATCTACCCGAAGGCTCACGGGCAAGTGAGTATACGCTTCGTGGGTAGGACTTTGGATTTGGCTTAAGTTTACAAGTGATGCATCTAGAACATATTCTACCTACATCTTTCCCTTATTGCCAATAAAAATGCTCACGCAAAACATCTAAAGTCTTCTTAATTCCAAAATGCCCCATTAATCCCCCCTTACGCCTCTCTTAATTAACAATTCACGCACGGAACATTTCGGGTATACACAATTGATTTTCTTTAAATAAATACCCATCTAATGTATAAAACTTTTCAAAAGAAATTTTTTTCACATGTATGGTAAATAAGTAGAGAAGTCATCATCATTAGCATACATTTCCTTAACATATTCAAATCCTACAGCCTAGCATTTAAAGTCGAGAAGAAGGCATACCTCCGTGATAAAACATCGGCTACAACATTCTCACCTCTCTTATATTGAACAATATAAGGAAAAGTCTCAATGAATTCCATCCATCTAGCATGCGCTTCCTATTCAATTTACCTTGGCGCTCGTATGTTTTGTAGATTCATGACGTATGGATGACAAATTCTCACGGTAATGCCAAAGGTTGCCATGTCTCCTGTGGTCCTAACCAAGGCATATAGCTCCTTGTCATACGTTGGATAATTAAGGGTCGCTTCCATGAAGTTTCTACGAAATAAGCGATAGGTCGCTGTTCCTCGCATCAAAACAACTCCTATATACCAATTCCCCGATGATCACACTCAACTTCAAAGGTTTTAGTAAAATCAGTAAAGATAAAACAAGTGCATAACACAAACTATCCTTCAATGCATTAAAGGCTCTCTCCGATTCTCGCCCATTTGAAACCAACAGACTTTTAATGACCTCGTTAGAGAGTGCAAGACTAGTGTACTAAAATCTTTGACAAACCTTCGATAAAAACTAGCTAAGCCGTGAAAAACTTCTAACCTCGTTACGTATTTAGGGCCATTCTTGAATAGCCTTAACTTTTTCCAAATCTACTTCTATTTCCTTAGAACTAACAACAAAACCAAGAAAACTAACTTGTCCATGCAAAAACAACACTTTTTCTGGTTTGTATACAGTTGTTCTTTTCTCAAAATTTCTAGCACATACCTAAGATGTATGACATGCTCTTCAAGATTTTTACTATAAATGAGAATATCATCAAAATAGACAACAGCAAATTTTTTCCATAAATGCACGCAAACACATAATTCATTAGCCTCATAAAAGTGTTAGGTGCATTTGTTAGACAAAAGGGCATGACAAATCACTCATACAATCCATGCTTAGTTTTAAAAGTAATTTTCCATTCATCACCCTCTTTCATCCTAATTTGATGATATCCAATTCTCAAATCAATTTTTGAAAAAATGCAAGAACCATGCTACTCATTCAACATGTCATCTAGTCTAGAGATAGGATGTTGATATTTTATCAGAATGTTGTCGATGGCTCCTAAGAATCAACACACATCCCGCTGATCCATCCTTCTCGGGGAACGAGTAGCACTGAACAAAGACACGGACTCAAGCTCTCCCTAACTCTGACCTTTGATCAAGTACTCTTCAACCTCGTCTTTGAATCTCCTTAGTTTCTTCTGGGGTTGGTCCTATAGCAGGTCGGTTTGGAAGAGAAGCCCCCGTATAAAGTCAATTTGATGCTCAATCCCCTAATCGCGGCACCCCATCTGAATCTCTTCAGTGGAACACGTCTTCAAATTCCTACAAAAGAGAAATAAGTGGTACTAGGCAAAGATTGGTTAAGATCGTTAATAGAAAATTTGCCTCCTTGTACAAAAGTACAAGTAATGGGTCTGTTTTGAATAAAAGCCCTCTTCGACCTCATCACTTCTTGCCTTAGCATAAAAATTCACATTTTTTTTTCTCTAGTATTTTTCCACCCTCCTCTCCTTTTTCTTCACTCTTTTTTTTCTTTCACTCTTTTTTTCTTTTTCATTCTTCTCTTTTTGTTCCTTTTCCCTAACTATCCTCAATTGATCTTCAAAGACTTGCTTGGGTGAAAGGGTACAAGTGTAATGTTTCTACCATTCTTCACAAAAGAATACTTTGTTTCTGTGATCCTGGGCCACGTGTAACCCTCCTATCATATTGCCAAGGCCTACCTAGCAAGACGTGTCCCATTGCATGGGTACCACATCACACATCACCTCATCCTTGTACTTTCCAACGGAGAAGCTCACTAATACTTGCTTATTAACCTTCACTTCCCCAAGATCATTTAACCATTTAACTTGTAAGGCTTAGGGTGTTCAAACGTAGGCAACCCTAATTTCTCCACTCAAGTGTAGTATTAGCCACTTTCGTGCAACTTCCCCATCTATGATAACACTACACACTTTACTCACATGACATCTTGTGTGAAAGATGTTATCTCTTTGTTGTTCAAGGTCATCCTCCTTGACTCGAAAGTGCTCAAAGACGCCTTATTACATGGCTTCCCATCCACGGGTCCTATCTCCTCTTCACTAGCTTCCTCGCATGGCATCTCATCTTCTTCACTTTCATTATCGATCCCAACCTCTCCACTCGCTAAGGTGATCATTGCCTTCTTGTTGGGACATTGAGAGGCTATATGACCATTACCAAGACACCGAAAACACTTGAAGTCACGATTACGAGTTGGGGTGTCGATTTTACCTTTGTCTTTGCTAGCCCCCATCTCTTTGGCTTTGTAAGGCTCAAATCTTGGTTTGGATGTAGCTATTTCATCTTTTTTCTCATTGGACTTCCAAGGACTAGTAAGGTTTGGTTTTTGAGTAATAGGACTAGACCTTAATGGTTGGGATCGAAAACTCCGTTTCTTTAATCGCTCTTTCCACCTGATTGCCATGCGACTATCACGTCCTCCATCTCCACATAATGATGAAGTTCCACAATGTTGGCAATGTCCTGATTCAACCCACTAAGAAACCTAGCCATACGGTCTGCCTCTCTATCTTCCTCGACGTTAGCTCTTGTCATAGCCACTTCCATTTCCTTGTGTACTCATCAACACATTTATATCCTCGAGTCAATCTTTGTAAGCGTCAGCGTAACTCTCATAGCAAGAGCTAGGCACAAACCTCCTTCTCATGATAGCTTTCATGTCCTCCCAATTATCTACGGGCCTTTCACGCTTTCTCCTCCTACTAATGACCAATTGATCCCACCAATTCAATGCATGCCGAGAAAACTCCACTACAAAGAAGTTTTACTTTTTTTCTCAGTGAGAGTCAGACATTCAAAAATATGCTCCACTTTCTTCTCCCACTCCAAATACAACTCCGGTCATTCTTTCCCTCGGGAATTGTGGTATCTTCATTTTTATACTACTTAAATCTTTATCAACTCCATTCGAGCTCTGCGCTGGAGTCTCCACATACCTCCCTCTACCATTTCTTCCTCCTCTATTCCCATTTCTTCCTCCTCTGTGCATTCTTCGTTCTTCTTCCTCCACTTCTTCTTCCCAATCTTCTTCCTCTATATCATCCCCAACATGAGTTTGCCTATTAACCCTCCTAACATTAAATGGAGTGTGTTCTCTCAAAGCCGCTAAGAAATTTTCTTGCCTTTCCAATCTTTCATTCATATCAACTACCAAGTTTGTTCATCCTTTCAAAAGATTGTCAAGTTGCCCTCATCACGAACATCATATCAGTCTTCCTTCGGGACTACCGCTTGACATTATTTTTCAATTCTACACAACAATAGGTTAGTGTAATAAAATAGAACTAATGTAAATTCACACAATACCTCACGTGTTTACGCTTGATTGATCGTCAAACCCTCTTAGTTCCTAATCAAAGCAACCAAATCTAGGAATTCCAACCACCTAGAGTTATCAAGCACCAAGAAAAATATAGTTCACAATATCCCACTTGTTAAAGCACAAAGGAAACTAACTCAAAGTTATTTTAGAGTAGTAAGCACAAGGAAAAACAATAGATCAACACGATTGGAAAACAACAATTTTCCCAAAGAAACTAAGCACATAATGGGAGATTTATAATCAAAGTGGTGAAATTTTGAAACTAATGTAGTTATACTCACTAGAAATTAGCAAATGTATTTGGCCTCTTTTTTCTCACCCTTTTTTTCAATTAATTCTGCCATTTTTTTTCTTTTTTTTCGGGAACAAGTATGCTAATAACTCAAGAGTCAATCAATACAATACTTTCAATACGAGTTCGAGGAATTTTTAAGATAGGTAAAATAGCACATAAACTACGATATGAAGCGGAAAACGAAATTTTTGGCAGAACTAAAACAGAAATACTAGAAAACAACCAAAAATTGCACAATATTTCAGATTTTTGTAGAATAACCAAGGAAAATGCATTATGAAAGAAAATTTTAATACTTTCAAACAACAGATATGTACAAGACAAAAACTTTGGACACATTAGAATTTGAAAGGAAAATGCGTAAAAACGCGGCAAACAAAGAAGAGCAATATTTTTAGTGGTATGAGAATAAATTTCAAGAAGAACACAAAGAATTGATATTTTTTTTTTCGCTTTTTTTTTTATATGTCGAATACAACAAGAACACAAGAACAAGAACAAATATAAAGGATAGGAATATGAAAATTAGCACCAAAAAGCTCTGATACCAAATGATATGAACCAAGGGGATAGGATCTAGCTAATTTCAGATTATATAGCAAAAGGTTTCTCCACAAATCAATGGATATTACTCACCATTTTTCTAAGGATAAAAGACGCCACAAGGAGCTGCTATTTCCTTGATAAGTCTAGCACAAATGACACCTTAACAAGTATGGATATTACTCACCACAAATGCTTGGATGCTAAACAATGCCACAAAGGTTGCCAATCCCTTGATAAGTTGCTTGAAGAGGAACAAAGAGCAAGAATGAAGCTCTCAAAATGATCTCAATATTCAAACTTCATTCAAAATTATCTTTTACAAAGAAATTGCTTTAATAGGATACAAACCAACCCTAAGCTCTACTAAATCATAGCCCTTGATCTCATCCAAGTTCAAAATAAACACAAAAAGTAGAAAAGCTAGCAGAAAACATTGACCAAAACATGAAAAAAATGGGGCAGGTGACCACAAAGGAATCCTATAAAATATTACATCTTAACCCTTGATTTCATCCAAGGGTTGCAAAGAAAGCTGCCCAAAAAAGAGTCCAAATGGCACATGGAAATTGGAGCAAAATATGGAGCAGCTGAGAACAAAAGAAAACACTATAAAATATTACATCTTAACCCTTGTTTCCATCTAAGGGCTGAAAAAGAAGCTGCCCAAAATAAGTCCAAATGGCACAACAATGTGCCTAGTTTTATTTTGCCAAGTTTGCCCTAATTTCCATCCTAGGATTGTCCCAATCCTTGCACTCCCAATTTAGGTCCCCTTGATTATGCATGACCTCTTGAATGAGCCCATTTAAAGCCTTTTCGAGTTGTGCCTTCCTAGACCTTGTGATTGGTCCACTTGGAATTTGTGGAGCTCGATTATTCTCATCAACTATCCTTCACTCCATCTTCATAAGGTCTTGTATCTATAATTAGAATTCTTGTGGAGATGCGAATACATTATAAAAGGAAAAATTGTAACTCGATGAGCTTGCCCACAAACATAACTAAGGTTAAACATCAAATTGAAAAAATCCCAATGAGTTGGAGACTGATGGTTTAGTTCATTTGAGGAAAGATTACAACATTCTACCCAAGTTTGGAGTGATGCCAATTCCCTACCATCTCTACGAGTTAGATGACCATACTACCGAGTGGTATGTCATTCACTCCATGGTCTTCAAACTAGGTCTTAGATTTCCTACCATGCGATTAATAGCTCCTACTCTAAATACTTTCAACATCAATTTGACTCATGTTAACCCCAATGGATGACAAAATCTCATTTGTTTCTTCGTGATTGTTGAGGAATTGGGAATAAAGTTGATTGATAAGGAATATATATGCTATTTATAACTTGGAGGAAAATGAACTTGAAAAAGGGTAAACGTACATCTCAACCATCTCGAGTCACATCCCCAATAGTGTAAGGGGTTGAAAAATAAGTAGTTGTACATTACTAGTAATATTTGGGATGATGAGGTAGAGTTTCTAGTTTGTACAGCGTGGAACCATTATTTTAACACTAACTAATCTCGTGCCAATAAGCTCCTAAATAGTTTGGGATTTGATGGTAAAGAAAAAATAAGGAAAATTGAGCTCCAAATTACAAATAAAGAGATATATAGGTGCATTCTTACTGTAGACCATTTGAGGAACTCCAATGTATGAAAGGATTGCTCAAAGGAACACATAGGTCTTTACTGGTGGTAGGTGCACAAGTTTTTATGAGTTGAATAATATATTGAATGAGTACATTTTTTGCAAGTATGATCATAAATATGTTGACTTCGAAAACCTGATTGACATGTTGGGAGCCCAAGACCTTGAGCCCATTGTGTAACTAAATAGAACTGAAGATTTAGTTTGTCAAGATGATGCCCTCATCTAAGAGGATCCACCCTCAATGTTAACCATCTTGCTCTACATTCCCAATTCATCCAATTTACAACCTCATATATTGACTTTTAAGAAGAGGAAAAATGTTGAACCCAAGCTTTCCTATTCACGCCATGGATCTTAATAACTTTGAATTTGACAAAGTTATTTTTTAACAATGTCATGGTACTTAACACCCCATTGACCTACTTTGATGTGTGTATCCTTGGGTGATTTGACCTGATGAGAGACTTGTATCATCACTTTGGAAGTGATGCTAAACGTGCTAGGGTTAGAACAACTTATAAGGAGTAACAAGCTTCAAATAGGAAGATGATGACTGATTGTCTCCTATAGGTAACCTTGTTCCACTTCAAAACTTATGCAAGTCATTTTTATATTTCTTGCCTTTTTAAAACATCTTTTTTTAGCTGCTGGCACTTGCTAGAGAAAGTGAACTCTCACTCAAGGCATACAAGCATAAGGTGCATAAATGTTGCTTACTTATATCAAAGTATCAGAAGGTCATAGGAGACAATGATGCCCTCTTATTGGAGAATATGGCCAAGATACTTTGACTTGAAGGGAATATCCTCGACAAATCTGAAAGTTGAAGAAAAAGGATAATTTTACCCATAAGCAAAATATGAAGGTAGCTGGTTGTGAAGAGGATGCCATAGAAGTAAAGGCCCTCACAAACCCTTTGATAAATCAAATGAGCTCGTTAAAAAACCAAATGAGCTCATTATCTGACTTGATAGACACCTTCAAAGTAGAGTGCACCAAAGCATACCACAATGGAGTGGACTTTGTTATTAGCAGTTTGAAAACATAGGTTTAAAAATTGGATCTGACTTTCCCTTGCTACACTTTCATGTAGGCTTTCTAGAGTAGTAGGGGAAAAACATCTCCCTTTAGCACCCCAATTCCTTCACCTCGTTTAGATGAACCTTCTCAGAGAGGTTGGGTTGAGGGGTAGGTTAAGGAAGGCACTCTATGATCAAGACTTGTTTTATTATTATTTTTTAATCTTTAGGAGTTTTTTTGGTAATAGACATGTTTTATGTCCCTTTTGGTAAATGCACTTTGTACACTTGTCATCTATTATGAACTGTGTAAGAGTGAACTAAATATGGAGAAGATGATGCAGATTGAAGGTAAATAGAGTTCATTCTCATGATGGAGTGACTTGAAAGTGATTGAGCGGACTAAAAATCTAAAGAAGAAGTGATGAAGCAGGCTAAAAAGTAGAATAATGGATTGAGTTTCTCTCGAACGGGTTAGTTTTCTCTAAGTGAAAATCAGACTAAGTTCAAGAAAGATAAGTAAATGGTAAAAGTTTTTAACTATTTATAAGGGGTCTAGATCAGTTATTCCATGAGAGTTATAGGGAGTCAAGTAGTTAGAGAGGTGAAAAGTTCTAGTTTTTTTTGTTGAATAGGTGAAAAGTTTTAATTGGTTAATATTCTCTTAACTTTTTCAAAGTTAAAAGAATTTGGGAGTTAATGTTTGGTATCGTCCAACTAGCAGGGACATGACCTAAGTGACCTGTATCACCCTGTTTAGGAACAAGTTGGTGATAACTTCGACACATATAGAAGTCATATGATTGGATAATGGTCCACAGCTTATAGCTACCGACCTATTTTATAGAGACATAAAGGTGATCTAGTTTTAGAAGACCATGAGTCAATTCAACGAGCCATGACGTAAGGAATTTGGTCTGTTACACACGATCTAATCTTTGGCTATTGAAATCCACATTCAGCTGCCTTGGGAGGACAACTAGAGAGGATGTCTAGAAGAAAATGACTTATATTAGTATGTTATTTGTAGTCTTATAATGCAGATATGCTCTGAGACACCTTGAACAAATCACCCACTATTATAATGGTGACACATACTTTCTTATTTATCTATACATACCCTCTCAATATCAATAAAAAAGAATTTGAATTTGTATCTCTCTCACTTGTCTCTAAAAACCTTAACAAATTAGCAATTGTCCAAACAGATCCTATCAAGCTTATTAATGCCATTATTGTGTCTTGGAATTGAATTTGAAGAAGAAGAGTCTAATAGTGAAGAAGTAAAAGAAGAACACCTATTTGTAGCTTTGATGAATTAATTTGCTTTTTTCTTTTAGGCTACATTTATGGTTTCATTTTTTTATGACAATGAGGTCTTCGGTGACAACAACAAAGTTATCATAATAGGATACGATATTGAGGCATTTGAGCTCTGGATGGTCTTGATTAAAGTTTATGTGATTTATTTATTTTTCATCACATTTTGAACATTACATGTTCTCTATGTCTACGTGTCTTTCTTCCAACTCATATGAAAGTGTCATGAAGTAGAGTCTTTATGTCAATCACTCTCAACAAGTTTCTTTCCATTTGAATCGAGAAACTCATCCCTTAATCTATTGTTGGTGCAACAATAAAATCTTCAATTTTTTGCAAAAATAATTTATCAAATGCTTACACTTTAAGTGTTTAAATAATGAGCTTGGTTAGAAAGATTAAATTGCACACTACTAGAAGTAACTCACTTTACTTTAATTAATTAATAACACTAGATTTATGATGAACATAACCGGTATCGTCGATCCTGCTAATACTTTGGTTTTATATTTATAAAACTATCGCAAGTGCATGAATCATTTCATAGAAAATGATAAGTATACTCCTAAGGTCGATCTAAGGAAGGAATATATGTAGTTTTTAATTTATTATTCAAACTTTTAAAAACAAAATTAAATCCTAAACATCCTCTTATTATATTTTGGGTTTTGTGTTTCTAATCTAATAACATAAAAATAAAAATAGATACAGATTCAATAAATATTGATGCAAATGTTATCTTTTATAATAGTGGAGTATTTATGGATATAATAACTAAGTTAATTATGCTTGCTCATATTATTTAGGTTATTAAAGATATAAATTGATATTTATTAATCCTTTTTTATATGAATACCACATTTGGTGGGGTTAGATATTCTTTGTTAACTAAACAAATCAATTAACACCTATAAGTGGGGTTGATAACTAATTTGGTTAATTAAATTAATTCCTTTTTCTAAGAGATTGAAAATGAACCATTTAAATGCCACATTTGGTGGGGTTAGACAGTTTAAACTTTATTCAAGGTGTCCAAATTAAACCTAATAATTTAATTATTCGAGTACTAATTTTCAAGTTTTAAAATCACTACTGAAAACATGTTGTCAATACATTTTTCAGATAATAATTCTTATAAAAACTTTTGAAATAGAGCTTCACTCTAACTACCGGGTGATTGTACCAACAAATAAAAGAGCACTACTCTAAATCAGACTGGATAACTAAACCATAAAATCTAATTTTTAGATTTAAGTTTGTAATGAAAAATAATATATTTTTCTCTAAATACTTAATATAAAATCTTGAATAAAAATAAAATCAATTCATTTTAGAGATTTTTACCTATTTAATATTTCGCAAGCATAACAACGTTATTATTATATCATGTTTACAAACAGCCAGTAAAATTAAATTTAATCACAGACAAATTAAATATAACATGTAAGAATAAAGCATAAAAATAACTGTAAATAAAATAAAATCCTTACAGTACTTTGATGTTATTTCTATTGCTGGAAAACCTTCAAACGGAATTTACACTTCCATTTATTGAATCAAAAGCAAATAAATTACAAAAACATAATTAGTTCTTCTCAAAAAGAGAAGAACTTTAAAACTAAGAAAAACTAACTAAGAAAAGCTAAAAACTAAGAAATTGAGAGAAAGAAAGAGAAGGGAAGATGTGTTTTGAGGTGTGTTTTGTTATGAAGAGAATGAAGATATTTATAGGTGAGGAGAAGAAGAAAAAGTGGGTGGAAAAATGATTAAAAATTGAGAAAACGCGGAGTAGTGAATGATGACATCATACTGCTGACATCATAATGGTGTAGGCGAAGTGGCACGCGCAGATAGGGTAGATGGGTGCAGCAGCGTGCGTGGGCGCGCGAGATGGGCCAGCGTATCGCGGGAGTCTTGATAGGCGCAGTGCGCCTGAGTTGGAGGTCTTGGGCGCGTGCGGGCGCGTGCGGAATGGAGATTAGGCACGCGTGGACTAGGTGTCTTGTCTGCCGCGTGGCGTTATCTTGGCCGCCGTAGCGTTAATCGGTCGGTTGGCGACTATGTGCGCGATTTCCTCCTTTTTGATATTTTTGACCTATTTTGTCCAATTTTTCCATATTTGTTGACCTTTTCTCATTTAATTTATGAATTTATTTGCGATGTATTGCCTCTCATATTTTTCTTTGAGTCTTTAAGTTGCTTTTTTTAAGCGAAAATACTTGAAAAATAATAAAAATACCCGTGATTTCGAAAAGATAAATTTATATAAATATATAATAAAATCATATATATATATATATTATTTAATTAATTAACGTGTATAAAATCATAATAATTTTAGTAGCTTTTGAGCACTCATTAATTTACAATATACTTAAACTTATATCATGAATGTAAATTGCATACTAATACATGTCACTTGCACACTTACTTAAAACATTGAATTGCTCTTTCTTAACCAAACATTAAGTGAATCACTTAGTTTTATATAATAATTTGAACATTACATGTAAATTTTACTAAGAAAGATTTATTATTCATTGAGTATGCTATGTTTGTATTTTTAACTTATTATATTGTTAGATTGTTTAATAAAATAGAAAATAACTTTGATTTTTCGTGAAAACTTTTTTTATAATTTTGTAATTTGGTGTTCTTGGAGTACAACATAACAATATTACAATAATAATTATTAATTTATCATTTCACTGATAATTTTAAAAAAAATATACTTATTCAATTAATTAATTAAGGAAAAGTTTAAATATTTTAGACACTTATATTATTTTAATAATTTTTATTAAAATATTAATTTTTTACATCAAAGAATTAAAACAAATAAAACATGCCTATTCGAACAATAAATATGTAAAATTTAATATTAAATTATTTTAAAAAATTAACAATAATAATATCGTAACAAAAAATTATCTAAAAACATTATTTTTATTTTTTATAAATAAAAATCAATGAAATATTGAAACAAAATTTATAAAAACCATCAAATATTAAAATAAATATTTTATAAAAAAGTTTTACAATAATTATTAATTTATTATCATTAAAGAATTAAATTTTAAAATCATTTGATATAAAAGTAATATTTTAATAAAAAAATTATTAAAATAATATTAATTATTATTAATGAGTTATTTTATTAAATATAGTGACTCAAAAATAATTTATAATTCATAAATTAAAATACACTAAAACTTAATTTAGTTATTTATTTTTTAATTAATATAATAAAATTATTATATATAATAAATATATTATATTTAAAATTAATTTCGTAATTTCTTATATCTTGTTAATAATATTTTATCATAAGAAATTTAATATATATATTATATTGAAAATATGATAACTTGATATTTTAAATTAATATAATATAAAATTAACGTAATAATATGTTTTTAAAAATTATAAATAAAAATAATCAATTTAATGGATGAAAAACATATTTTAATGACAATTAACAATCAATAACTACTCCGTAGAGTGAGCTTTTGACAACTTTCGTTTGTGAGCTGCTTTTATTGAAAGCTGTTTATTGCAGGGTGTTTAGGGAGACAAAAGGCAGAGGCGAGGTGAAAGATGAGTTCTATATTTCTCCTTTTGTAGTCCACCACGCTTCTCCTTCTCTCTCTAAACTCTCAGATTTCCTAATGCGCTTAAATTCCACGACTTTTCTTTTACCACATTTCTAATTTCCTTTTTCCGACTGTCACTTGTCTACCACTGTCATGATTTTAATTTTACCTTTCGAATCTCAACCCCTATTTTTCTGGGAAAATGCTTCATAATTAATTAGTTTCAATTCTCTTCGGAAATGTGCTAGTTTGTGTATTTCGATTGAAGATTTCTAATTTTTTTTTGTTCTGAATTTTGTGGGTCTTTTACGTTTTTGGATTTCTATTTTTGGAATCTGGATTTTGGTTTTTGTTTCTCTTTTTTGGGAAGAAGAAGAAGAAGAAGAGGTAAGGATTCAACTCGCTGCGATCGGATTGATTGCTATTTTGCAGGATCTATGTGTGTTTTTGTTGGACTTTTTTGATCTGGTCGGTGGTTAAGTTCATTTGAGCGGTTTGGATCCGATCGGGGGAGTAACAGCGCCATCTAATGGCGCTGTTTAGAAGGTTCTTTTACCGGAAGCCTCCAGATCGGCTTCTAGAAATTTCCGAGCGGGTCTACGGTAAGTTATCCCCGTTTGTTTCTGGAGAAAATTTGCTTAAGAGTTTCACTGTAAATGTAGTACATTAGTTCGTAAGCTTAGTTAAACTGTTGGTATTCTGATTTGAGCTTATATTTATTATATTGTTACCCAGAGAGATAATTTAATAAGTAGCCAAACTTTAGTTGAGTGACATATATCGTTCATAATACTGTAATTTATTTGTTTTGTGTGTGAATGATACATGAAGAAAAGTATTATTGTGCTTTTGGAGTTTATCAACAACTTCTATCATAGTATCATAGTATCATATATCACAGCTGGAGGACAAAACCCATTACCTCACCCTAATTATTGCATGTAGCCAATACTAATACTTGTGGGTGGGGAGCGATAGATGTATAAAAATATCATTAGTCTTAAACTTTATTTTGAGCTATTTACTATTTTTTTGAAGATAAATAGGCTCTTGATTTATATGATTGCACTGCAATTCCAACATTTGGAGGGGGAAAGAGTGAATAAGAAAAAGAAGTGCTCATTTTGAAATGTTGTGATACAGTATTTGATTGCTGCTTCTCCACGGATGTGTTGCAAGAAGATGAGTACAAGGTGTACTTGGGAGGCATTGTAGCACAGCTACAGGATCACTATCCAGATGCTTCTTTCATGGTGTTCAACTTCAGAGAAGGGGAGAGACGTAGCTATATATCAGATATATTGTCCCAATATGACATGACAGTTATGGAATACCCTCGACAATATGAGGGTTGTCCACTTCTTCAGCTTGAGATGATCCACCACTTTCTTCGATCAAGTGAAAGCTGGTTGTCATTGGAGGGACAGCAAAATGTGTTGTTAATGCACTGTGAAAGAGGTGGATGGCCTGTTCTTGCATTTATGCTTGCAGGTCTCTTATTATACAGAAAACAATACAGTGGAGAGCAAAAAACTCTTGAAATGATTTACAAGCAGGCTCCTAAGCAACTTCTCCATCTTTTGTCCCCTATAAACTCACAAACTTCCCAGCTGAGATATCTACAATACATCTCCAGAAGAAACTTGGGTTCTGATTGGCCTCCATTAGATACACCTCTTCTTTTAGACTGCCTGATACTCAGGGTTCTTCCTCTTTTTGAAGATGGTAAAGGTTGCAGACCTTCTATACGTGTTTTTGGGCAGGACCCTTCAACACCAGCCAATAGAGGATCGAAGCTTCTGTTTTCAATGCGAAAGACTAGAAAGCTCATACCCCTTTACTCTCAGGTAACTTTTATTTCATGCAGTTGAGTATGGAAGAGCAAAAGGAAACTGTAAGCATCTGTTTATCTTTGACCTGCAGGAAGAGTGTATGCTGGTGAAAATTAATGTTCATTGTCGTGTTCAAGGGGATATTGTTCTTGAATGTTTCCATTTGGACAAAGATCTGATACATGAGGAGATGATGTTTAGAGTTATGTTTAATACTGCATTTGTGCGGGGGAATGTATTGGTTTTCAACCGTGATGAAATTGATATCATGTGGGATGCCAAAGATCAATTTCCAAGGGACTTTAGAGCAGAGGTAGGCTACTACTATACTTCTCTAGTTGTCATTTTATGGAACTGTAGGAGTTGAGTGTTTATTTATATTTGTATAGGTACTTTTTCTGGACGCTGATGCTGTTGTGCCTAATCTCACCACAGACGTGGCAAGTGAAGATGGAAATGAGGCAGAAAGTGCTTCACCGGAGGAATTTTTTGAGGTGGAAGAGATCTTTAGCAACGCAATGGATGGCCAGGAAGGAAAGGGGGAATCTGATACTTCTATAGCTCACAACAATTTAACAGAAGATTTAGACAATAAAGAAGTCTGGAAGGAGGATATTGATCCTCACACATATCAAGATTGTGCATCAGATGATGGAAACCAGAAACAGGACAAAAAAATTGACTCTAATATTGATACAGTAAAAGACATTACTGTGGACGATGTAAATTATAGGCTTGATTCCAAGTTGGAGTCAAATTGTAACATAGTTAAAGACATTGCTGTGGATGATGGGGATACCAAGTCAAATTGCATGTTAACTGCTGCTGATAACCTGATAAATCCGGAGGCAAAGGAAGTCATTGAGGATGTGTCTGGTAAATTGGAATCAATGGAAGATAAAATTGGTGGAGAAGAAATTGCTCCTCGTAAGAAGGTTGAAAGCAAAGTTTCACAGCAAAAATCAAGTGCTGACATCAACAGACAAAAATCTGAGAAATTACAGTTTGCTGCTCCCAGGAAACAGCTATTAACTAGCACAAAACCCACTGTAGATACAGTAGCAGGAAAACAGAAGACAAAACAGCAAGAACCAAATTCAGGGAAGATAGCAAAGCCTGTATCTAAGTGGATACCCACAAACAAGGGCTCTTATATGAATTCAATGCATGTCTCATATCCGCCAAATTCAGTGCATGTGACACATCCAACGTCTAGACAGAACAGTATGCCAACTTCTCCTGTAAGTGCAAAGGAGTCTAGTACAAATGTCAAATTGAAGATGCCTTCTATTGCTGCTTCTGTGGGTAATACAGTTCCTAAAGATGCAACTAATGAAATAAAAACTTGCAAGGTGGACCTTGTAGAACCTTTACAGTCTTTGCTAGAATTGTCTGCGTCCAGTCCAACATTGCCTGTTCAACCAGTCCTAGATACTGATGATGCTGGTTTATTTCCAGCAGAGGCAGATGTATCACCTCCTGATATAGTTTCCATTCCTTCCTCATTACCACCTCCACCTCCCCTTCTAGCCCCGCTTCAGTTTCATGCCATAACACATGTGTCTAATAGCTCTATGATAGACATGCTTTCTCCTAGATCCTCATCTCCAGCTTCCTCAAGTCTGAATGCAACTCCACCACCTCCTCCACTGCCGCTATATTTTCAAAGTAGCAGTATCTCTTTAAAGGTCCGTTCATCTCTTCCACCACCACCCCCCCCTCCACCACCTCTACCATTACTTAGTAGACATAATAGTGAAACCATGCTAACTCCTCCATCTCCGTTGTTACCTTTGGATAATAATAGTACTTTATTTGTTCCTACTACCACTACAAGCTCTTCGCCTCGTCCACCGCCACCGCCTCCTCCTCCTCCTCCTCCTCCTCCTCTCTCCACTAGTAGTCAAACTTCATCAAAATATGTAGAACATGATAGAGTTGGTGTACATATTCCACCACCACCTCCTCTGCCACCTTTTGGAACGAATAGAGCTCAATTTCTCACTCTTATGCAGAAAGCTCCACCTTTGCCTCCCATAAAAATTTCACGAGTAGCTCCACCACCCCCACCACCACCACCCCCACCCCCACCACCACCTCCTTCATTTGGAGGTTCACCTCTTTTATGTAAAGTTCCACCTCCACCTCCACCTCCACCTCCACCTCCAGTATATGGAACTCCCAAACCACAGACAACTATATATGGGCCGCCGTTTCCACCGCCACCTCCACCACCTCCTCCTCCTCCTCCTTTGATGGGACATGCACCATCACCACCACCACCTCCTTTCATGGGTGGGAGACTACCACCACCACCACCGTCGCCGCCTCCTCTGATGGGTGGGAGACCACCACCCCCAACCCCTCATGCAATGTGTGGGACATCAACACCACCACCATCGCCTCCTTTTGCAAGTAGAGGGGCCCCACCACCGCCACCTCCTCCAATGCATAAGGCACCACCACCACCACCTCCTCTGATGCATAGGGCACCACCACCGCCACCTCCTCCAATCAATGGGGCACCGCCACCTCTCTCTAGAAATGGAGCTCCACCACCTCCTCCTCCACCAAGTGGAGGCCCTCGAGGACCACCACCGCCACCACCTCCTGGAGGTCGTGGTCCTAGTCCTCTAACTCCACCTGGGCCTCTAGGTGGTGCTCCACCTCCACCTCCACCTTTAGGTGCCAAAGGAGCAGCTGCTGATTCAAGAGGCTTATCTATGGGTAGAGGGCGTGGGTTTTCACGTCTTGGGATGGGACCTTCTACTACTGCTCCTCGAAGGTCTTCATTAAAGCCACTGCATTGGAGCAAGGTAACGAGGGCATTGCAAGGAAGTTTGTGGGAGGAATTGCAAAGATATGGGGAGCCTCAAATGTAAGTGCTTGATATTTTCATTCTGTTATTCTTAATTAAGTTATTGCATTTTGTGTCTGTCAAATTAATGTTATTTTGTCTGTAGTTAGCAACACAAATTTTTATATATTTTTTAGTTTTCCCATGTTTTGTTTTATTTAATTGTTGCTTCCTTTTGTTCCAGTGCTCCAGAGTTTGATTTATCGGAGATTGAGAGACTTTTCTCAGCAACAGTGCCAAAGGCTGCTGATTCTGGGGGTAAATCTGGTGCACGACGCAATTCAACTGGATCTAAAAGTGACAAAGTTAACTTGGTAATATTATATGAAATGAACTTTTATCTTTCTTTTTTTCAATAAGAAAAATGAGCTTATTCTATCAGTCTATGAATTCTTGCAAAATGTGATTCTTTTTGTTAAGTATTGTTTTGCATTCCTATCATGCGAAAATGTGATGTATTGGGAGGCTCATTACTTTCTATTAAGATAATGAAAAAGCATATCACTTTCAGCACAATATTTGCTTCCTCGCTATGTGTCAATTTGGTTTATGGTTTATTGGCCACAACTCACAGGAGACTTTATTAATTAACATTAGTGTGTTGGAAAGTATTCTTATTAAGTTTTAGTTGTAGCATAATACTTGCAAGTGACATTTCATTTCTAATGTGTTTTATAGGTACAGCTCTAGACATAACACTGCTGCCTTTTGTTTTGTTTTGTTTTTCTTTATTCGTTTTTTAACATTTTTTATTCATATTACTGATTTTGTAGTATTATTGAACCTTTGTATTTTTAGGTTTAGTTTTTGGAGCTGGCTACTTTTGGTTCAAATTAGAAATTATTGGTTTAATGTCCTCTGGGTTCTGGGGGTCTTGGAAGAGTCGTGATCCGAAGTATCAACTTTTATCATATAGGGGCACTTACCTGCAATCACATTTTATGAATTTTCTTTAGTTGTTATCTTCTAAATCTATCAGAGCAAAGTGAGGAACTGTTGGACATCAGTGGTAAATTTAAAAATAAGAAATAAAAAGTATTTTGTGTTTGCCATAGATATACATAGAAAAAGGATTTTGGTTCTTGGGTGCAACAAAGACACTGGGAATCCTGTGATTATGCTTTTTTTTTCCTTTCCTTTCCTTTTCTTTTTCTCTCTTTCAGTAATTATAAAAGAAAAATCGAAAAGATATCTTGATAGAATTTGTTGGACCTTTTGATTCTTATGAAACACAATATAGCTGGTTTTTAATTTTGATTTCATGGTGTATCTTTGTACTGATGAAAATGCAGCACTTGAAGGAAAGCTTTTCTAGGCAATAATGTCATTAATTTAATTTCATAATCATTAAAAAGAATATACTACCTATAGAGGTTGAGGTTATCATTATTTTTTTGGGGATTAGAATTTCATATATATTATTCTGACATCTGTTGCTGCTTTTGTTGTTTAAATTTAAATGAATATTCATGAGGTAAATGATGTTTTTTATTAGCCGTTTTTTACTTGGCTGTTAATGACATGGTTTTATTCAAGCATACCTTCGTTAATATAATTTTGATGCTAGTTCTCTAGCATACTGAATTTTTTTCCATATATATACTTATGTAGATTGATCTTAGGAGGGCAAACAACACCGAAATTATGCTTACAAAAGTTAAGATGCCACTTTCTGACATGATGGTAAGCTGAGGAATAACTTGCTCATCTCTTAATATATTGTTTCTTATTGTTATATAAGCCCAAGGCCTAACTCAACCCAATAAGATCTCATTGAGTTAAGGGTTGCCCACACTTATAAACTGCACTACAGCTGAACGCCTAGTCGATGTGGGACAATACAATCCTTCAACACCCCCCCTCACATCGGACAGGGGCAACGAAGGCCACAAACCACGATGAACTCAGGGCCTAGCTTTGATACCATGTTATATAAGCCCAAGGCCTAACTCAACCCAATAAGATCTCATTGAGTTAAGGGTTGCCCACACTTATAAACTGCACTACAGCTGAACGCCTAGTCGATGTGGGACAATACAATCCTTCAACACTTATCAAAATAAAAAATAAAAAACTTCCATTTCATTTTCCTCTATTTTATACAGGGATTGTATTTTTAAAGTTTCTGTGGATAGTATAATGTATGATGTTCTTATGGTTGTTTTCTTGAAGCTGGATACTTGCCCTTGTTACTTCAAGGGGAACAAAGAGCAAGTTCAATGTTTCTATAAAGTGATTAATATGATACATTTGTAAACTTCATTATACAAACAATACACATACCCTTCAAGGTTTTCACAAAGTGATTTTGACTTCATGATATTCACAATTGTTTTTTAGGAGTTTCTTGAAAGTTGATTAATATGATAAAGTTGTAAACCTTATTATACAAACAATACGCATACACCAAGATTTTCACAAAGTGATTTTGACAAATGGTGAGGGACAGGGGCATTCGTTTAGGTAAAAGAGACACATTACTCTTTTTCCTTCCTCAATATATACGCTTTAAGTTCTTTTCGTGTTTAGAAATTTACAGACATCTGAAATTTTTGGCACATCCTTAATGTTTCAAAATAAATTTTTCGAATGCATCATTTTTAATACCTTTGAAATGGTAAGCACATGCCAAACACGTAATATTTTGTGTCAACTTTGCAACAGTAATATACTAATTAAACTTAAATGCCCCAGTTTTTGAAACAAAGGGCTAAATGTTCGTGTTGATATGGGGACCAATGTGTCCCTTTTGCCTAAACAATCCCCCCTTCCCATTAGGGTGGAATTTTATGAGCAATTCTCTTCTCTAATACTAACTAATTAAAGTAATTCCAAAAAGTTGTATTAGAGCTTTGATTCCAATAGGGTAGTGACAATATTGTATCGTATTTCTTACAAGAGCATCTTGTTACAAGGAATTTGGATTTTTTAATTCGAGTCTACAACAATGTAGCATTTCATTTGTTTAACTTGAGTCTTGGTTATGTAACAGTGTATTAGTGTATTCTTCTCAGGCTGCAGTACTTGCTATGGATGAGTCAGTTTTGGATGTTGACCAGGTGGAAAATCTCATAAAATTTTGTCCTACTAAAGAGGAGATGGAGCTTCTCAAGGTGAAGCTTTAATGTAAATGTATTTTCCTTTTACAGTTAGTTAAAATAATGATTTGTGCCTTTTGATATCATTGAGATCCCTAGCCATTCTTATTTGTGATTAGCAGGCATCACTATTACTTTTATTTTCTGAGTTATTTGTTTAATTACTTTATTGTGATTTCTCTCTCGTGTAATTATTTAGGCCTACACAGGTGACAAGAACAGTCTGGGAAAGTGTGAACAGGT
The DNA here is from genome assembly GCA_033030585.1 of Hippophae rhamnoides. Classification (NCBI taxonomy): domain Eukaryota; kingdom Viridiplantae; phylum Streptophyta; class Magnoliopsida; order Rosales; family Elaeagnaceae; genus Hippophae; species Hippophae rhamnoides. The sequence goes on from CM065436.1 coordinate 38,817,267, forward strand.
ATGTAAAAGATTCGGTCTTACTCAATTTTTTAAATACAAGTTCCTTATCATTGACTTGCACTTGTAGTGAATAATTTTCATGGTAAATTATGAATGATTCTGTATCTTTAGCATTTTCTAAGTGAAGTGAGTCTAAAGCATGATTGGGTCTTTAATGAACTATGATGGCTTGCTAAATTTTGGATGATTAGTCTTTTGGAAATGTCTAGTGATTCAATAACATTTGATTAATTTGTGTCACCTATTATACGGCATGCTATCCATGTTAAAACAATTAAAGTGTGGCACTAATGGAAGCTATTTTGGTATTAGCCCTTTAGAGGTGAATGGCTTTGTAATTGCTCCAGCAGAGAGTTGGTTAGAAATATTTGTAGCCGTGGCCTTTGAAATAGGGTTCTAAGGTTGGTAGAGATTAAAATTAGGATGTCTTAAAGAGATGCCTATTTAGGTGAGCGGTTGTGGAAGAAAATTAATTATGCATATGATGCAAGCCCCATATCAACAAAGTATGGAGATTTCATTGGCTCAAAAGCTTACTAGAAATGCCCAAGAATGAGATTTCTTGTCAATTGTACTTGTAGTATGCTTCTCTGAGGGAGGGAGGGAAAGCTGGAAAGGGAAGTTTTATTTTTCATGGACCTTTATGCTATATATTACACATAACACTGGGTCAACTTACAGAAATGGTAAACCTGGATTTCTTTTAATCCTCAGTTCCATATTATACCGAGTATTTAGTTTCCATTCCCCCTCATATTACCCATAGAATACAATTTCCAAGGTTCAGTCATTCAATGGACATGTGAATGCTGATCTAGATGTGCTATCTGAAGACAAGGTTGTGCTGGGTGTTTGGCATGACAAGCAAGAACTAGGATTGCAAAAATGAAGAGTGTGGTGGTGCTGAAATCCTTGATGCAAGGGAATGGTATAATATTGTTATAGGAGTTATTGACTTGTGATATGATAAATTAGTGCTTGTGCAGACATACGAGTTCACATTCTAATAATGTGGTTCTAGATATATGACTTATTAGAGATCAGTTATTGCATATCACTTTTAATTGTTTGCCTTACTGTATTTTGTTTTCTGTTTAATAGACTTCTTATGCTGAGAACATTGGTAAAATATATATGCATGATGTCTGCATTGTCATATTGGGTCCTATTTTCCTTTGAATTTGTTAGGGCTCAACCAAATCTCAGTTTTGACACGTTATATTTACAATTGATTCTTTCAGTACTTTATGGAGCTGATGAAAGTCCCCAGGGTGGAGTCGAAGTTAAGAGTATTTTCTTTCAAGATTCAGTTTGGTTCCCAGGTTGGTTTTTGTTTTTGTTTTTAATTTTTATTTGAGTTTTTTCTCTTATTGTTTTGTTGTTACTTTCTCCTAATATTAAAGATGAAATGTTTTTAGTTATGTTTTTACTAAACTAATTATGCAATGTTGATTTTGCAGATTTCAGAGTTCAAAAAGAGTCTAAACACTGTTAACTCTGCTTGTGACGAGGTATAAAATTGCTTGAGTACATTCATGTTTTTATGAGTTTCAATTTTGACTTGGTATCTATACTGCTTAGGTTCGTAATTCTGCCAAATTGAAGGAAATCATGAAAAGAATTCTCTTTTTGGGGAATACCTTGAATCAAGGAACTGCAAGGGGTAAGCTTCTTTTAATTATACAAGAGTAATGGATAATACATGGATTTGGGCAAGTTCCATGTTGTTTTTGGAATATATTGAGAGGCTAAGCTTATAATATTGCTCTAATAGCGATGATTGGTTTGTTCTTATCAACTGGAGAGGATAAGAATTTAATGCTTTATAATCGTTGTAAATATTTTCTGGTTACGTCTTCCACTTATGCACATTCTAGTCCATATGGTGGTACCTGGATTAGAGCTTGCTGAGTAAATGCTTTGACTTAAAATTGAAATTCCTGATAGCGTAAGCTACTTTTGTTGGAAAATGATGCAATGACTTATTAATTGTTTTATACAGTTGTAGTCTGAACTATGAATTTGAGTGGTTGGTTTGGAGGCATAAGTTGCATACTTTTGTCATAACGGATCATAATTTCTATAATGATGTTTTTTTTTGGGTAGGAAAGTGGGGTAAGTAACAAAATACTTTTATTAAGATTTAACATGGAGTGCAAGTATGGCAAAAGCTGGACCAGGAAATAACAAACAACAAATAAGCTTTGAAATAACAAATCCAAACACAACCCTTAAGTGAAATTGTTTACATGGTACTTGGCCGTTGAGAGGCTTGGCACTAATGATTTGCTTGAGGAGTCCTAAGATTTTCTCATCTCAGTGGTGTATATCATGCAAGAAGGAAAGGAGTCTTCATTCTACTTTTCTATCATAGTGATTCCTTCTTGCATGGAAATATATACTTATAGAGTTTGAAATTGCCAATGACTTCTGATTTAAAGTGGTAGCTGCTGGTCAATGTGATTTAAGAAGTATGTAAATTAACTTTAAATCATTTCATTACGAATGCAATGTTTTGAAACTCAAAAGGAGAATTTATTAGGGAGGAGTTTGACTTTGCTTTGAGATGTATGGTTTCTATAAGCACTAGAAGAATTTCTGAAGATAAAAGAAGAACGAAGGTATGGAAGAAAGATAAATATGCTGCGCTGTGGCTGGGATATTTCAAGATTTAATATTTTTCCAATCAATCAAAATTTTGCTGTGGATTTTTTTTTTGTTTTGTTTTTGGAAGGCTTTTGGGTAACCTTTTGACTTTACCTTTTCTTGTTACTATTTTTCTTATGTAATAAAATGTTTCCTACTAGGGAAAGAAGCATTACTCTTTTAGTTTTTATCAACCAAAAAATGGAATCCAATTGTTCAAAACTAGATAGTAGGATTCCTTCAATGTTAAAGTCAAATATTGAGGCTAGGAAAAAGGATTTATCTTTGTCATAAAAAGGTGCACCTTTTCTACTTAGTTTTTAGTCCTTTATAGATTTCTTGCCATAATGTTTAATGTGATTATTCCTCAATTTCTAAAATTTTGGTCATTGTTTTCTCCTATTTGATCATAGGACCCGATTTGTAAATGAAATAGATTTTAAAATGGCTCTGAAATTTACAGGTTCTGCAGTTGGTTTCAAGTTGGACAGTCTTCTGAAACTCAGTGACACTCGTGCATCTAATAGTAAGATGACACTAATGCATTATCTTTGTAAGGTATGTAAGCCAGCTAACGTTGAATTGTATTTTATCTTTTTTTCTAGTAAAAAAGAAAATTGATTCATTGAAAACCATAAATATAATGAAACAAGAGCAAACCAGTTACTCAATTGACAGTTGAAATGCCTCGATTATTATATGCTGTCTAAATTGTTTTCTATGAGGAACTCAATGGAGTCTAAAAAACCCATATTTTAGGTGATTCCCACGTAAAACAATTTAGACAACATATGACTTAATTAATAGAAAAAATAGCTATATTATCAAATCTCAAAGAACTTTGTTTCCAACTTATTAAACAGACAAATTGGGATGATGATATTGATTTTGAAAAAATAACAAATTTTCTTCAATTATCATATATAATTAAAAGTGAATTTCTTGGTCCAATTTTTAAAGAAATCAAAAGGATCTGTCTATGTCTATTTGAACTGTTGACTTGAGAAACAACAAAATATTCTAATTGTTTTTTATGTAGTAAACTTGAACTTGGAAAAGTTTAAACTTAACTTTATAAATTGATATCCCAACTATCTTTGTTTTCTAACGTAAGTGTGGTTGATTCTCAATGTGGTTTGCACTCTTGGTAGAAAAATTAAAGTGAATAATTATTGTTCAAATGTCAAAATATTTGAGATTTTAATCATGTAATTATTAGCGGTTATTAGGGACTCAATTAAGAGATTTGAGGTTTATTAGAAGATTTCAAGTTTGATTTATTTAGTGTTAATTAGGTTATTTTCTTTCCTTAATTTTATCCTAGTTTTTCCCATAGATTTGTATTTAGAACAATTGTAAAGATATACAAGATACAAAAATACAATAATTCAATTTTCCATGACCTCTTTCTCTATGGTATTAGGTTGGTTCTCGTTAAAATATAGCCATGGCTTATTCAATTTTGAGTCAAGAGTTAGAAAACAAGATTAGAAAGCACCTATACCGATACAAATATTATCCTACCAGAGAATGTACTCAATCAATTAAACTTCTTATAAATGGGAAAGAAAAAATGGGATATTTGACGATATGAATAGAAAAACCCATTTCAATCGATACTTTTGCATCGCAACGGTGGAGTTTAGAGAAATCAATGGTGATTTATGTGGCTCGTCAATTCCATGCTACCAACAATCAGAAAAATGTATTTTTTTTTACCGATAACAAAGGATGTGTGGGAGATTGTCAAAGAAACTTATTCAGATGGTGAGGATCCCTAATTTTTGAAATAAAACCATATTATGGCAAATGAAACAAGGAGTAGTTATTGATTACTAAATGGAAATGCCCCCCTTTGGCAAGAGTTGGATCTGAGTTCAAAAGAAGCGTGGGAGTGTGCTAGAGAGTGCCAGAGATAGTGCTTGCTACTAAGAAAGAATTGATGCCAAGAGGGGCTTTGAATTTTTGATCGGACTAAATCGCAAGCTTGATGATGTTTGTGGAAGGATCGGCTCTTGTCCACTGCCTTTCGTCTATGAAGTACTTGTCAAAGTTTGGCAATAAGAGAGTCGGTGACGAATCATGTTGAGTTAGTCTTCCCTTGGCGGTGTGGGTTTTCGTCAGTCTTCCTTGGTTACTTTTTCTACCCTAAAAGTTGGAAAATTAGGAAAGCGATTGCATTGAGTTTTGTCGGAACTAGGCTGGATAGGCCAAAACACCATTTAAATTTTCATGGACTTGGGGCTTCAATAAACTCAACCCATGGATACTAATAAAAAAATGGGCCTTACTTGGGTAGTAGACCTTCAACAAATTTAAGCCTTACCAAAAGAGGACAGAAAATGACCCAAATTTATAAAAAAAAGTTTTTTTTTGCCATCATTATCGTAAGTACTAACATTTGAAAGATTCTTGCTGAGAAATTGTGGTAAGACGCATTGGAAATTAAGGGAGAATAATAGTACTTGGAGTTATCAGGCTTCAATTGACCATTTTAAACTCCAAGATATCCAAAGTTCAAGGGTAGAATTTAATCTGAAACAGTTGGACCAACTTTATAGGCAATTGACAAAAGGTTCAAATTGCTCAGTTAAGTTCTTTACGTCTCATTGTATTTTCAGGACCTAATTATCATAGAAGACGATCGGTAGTGCGAAAGAGTGAAGAATTTTACTACTTAAAATGAAATCAATGTGAGTGCAAATTGCAATTTGTGATTATGCATTTGTTTCTAGGGTTAGTGATTAATTTATGGCATTATAGAATGAGTTATCCTAATTTATAATATTTGAAAATTATATTTCTATCTATGCTTTCAAATAAAACAATTAATTTTTAGTGTAAAGTTTGTGAGTTTACAAAACACCCATGTATCTTCTATTCCAAACCTTAGTACAAATCATCCAAATCTTTTACTTTAATACATAGTGATGCAGGTGGATCCTTTTGTTTTCCTATCTACGCTCATTCTAAGTAGTTTGTCACATCTATTGACTATTATACTCGAGTTGGATTTATATGCTAAAAAAACTAAGTTCGTGATGTTTCATTAATTTTCTTCTAATGATTCAAATCCAATTTCAAGCACAAATTCAAATCCTTAGCATTGATAATGGTACAAAATACTTTAACAATACCTTGGAGACTATCTACAAAAACATGAGATAATATACCAAAGTTCATGTATTTATACTCCTTAGCAAAATGGGTTACACAAACGAAAAAATAGACATCTTTTTGAGGTAGCTCAAGCTTTAACGTTCATCACAAACGTGCCCACAACATTATAGGAGATTCCATTTTAATTGCAACCTATCTTAGTAACTGAATGCCTAATCGTGTTCTTTTTTTTTTCAAAACTCCAATTCTAAAAGTCCAAATTTTTTCCAGGTATCACATCTTTAGTCATACCTCTTAAAGCAACCAAATGTGTTTTAGTTAGCTATTCCCCTAATCAGAAGGGTTACAAAAGGTATGATCTCTCCAAAAAAAATGATCATTGTTAGTCGTGATGTTACTTCAAAAACACTACTTACCACCAAAAGTTGTTTCTTTAGGGTGAGAAGTTGAGCATAGAAAGCTCTTTAGGTCAATACTTGGACTTGAGTTTGAACCTTCACGAATTTGCCACCTAAACCAAATAATTAGCCTCATCAAAACAATGAAACTTTGCCCCATATACTTCCATTCTACCACCTCCACCTATAGAAGGAATCTTAAACCCTGAAAAACTGAAAAACAAAGAGTTATTTTGTCACAAAGATCCAAATTAAACAACATGGGGAACTTCACACTTGATGTACGAAGAGAGAAAGAATTGAAGATAAATCCAAATATATAGGAGTTTATCTCAAAACCAAATAATTCTTAGTCTTCTTTTGAGTACCCTATTGTTATGAGAAAGCTAACTCGGTTTTGTACACTTCATCCTATTTCTAGTTTTGTTTCCTATAAGACTATGTTAACTAGGTTTGGTGCTTACTTCTAACTTTTATAAACAAAAATTTCTAAAAACATTTACAAGGCTTTAAAAATCCTAAAATAGAGAGAAGCTGTTATGGAAGAAATAATAGCACTGGAGTAAAATAGAACATTGAATATAACAAAGTTACCTTCCGACAAGTGAAGGTATCAGTTGATTGTAAATAGGTATTCACAATAAATAATAGAATAATATAATGATGATGGGACAATAGAATAATACAAAACCTTCTGGTTGCAATGAGATTTATGCAAACCTATGGAATTATTTATACATAAACATTTGCACATGTGGTTAAATTAAATATAGCAAGGGTGTTTTTGTTACTAGTAGCAAATTTAGACCGGCCTCTTCATTCATTGGATATTAAACATGTATTTTCAAATTCTCAATGGAGTGTTAGAAAAGAAGTTTTTTTATGTCCATACCACCAAGATTCGACAAAGAAGATGCAAACACAAAGTACAAATTAAAAAAAAAACTACAATCACCTAAAGCATCGTTCAATATGTTTGCAAAAGTATGGAGATAAGGTTACTGAATGAGACAATTAGATAATATAATGTTCTTATGATAGAATGCAAATGTGAAGAAGACTATTTTGATTGTGTGTGTTGATGATCGATCCTGAATGGAGACGACTTTATAGAAATCAAGAGATTAAAGAAAAAATTGTCTACTAAATTTAAAGTCAAGGACTTGTGAAAAATGTGATATTTCAGGAATGGAAGTTGCAAGATGAAAAAAAGGAATCAACTTCTTTCAACGTAAATACATCCTTGGCCTCCTTACCGAAACATGCATGCTTGGTGCAAATCAAGTGTCGAGTGATACTCCAATTGAAGTAAGAAAGATATCGAAAGATTTGAGAAAATCAATTGACAGAGAAAGATATCAAGAATTAGTAGGAAAATTGATATGCTTATCTTACATTAGGCTTAACATTGCATTTCCAGTCAATCTAGTATGTCAGCACACATCTCCAAAACGAAGCTACCTTGAAAAAGTTTATAAAATCCTCAAATACCTTAAAGTGTCACTTGATAGAGATTTGTTTTTCCCAAAGATATAGATGTTTTCATCGATGTAGATTGGATTTACTTAGTGGAAGATAGACAATTGCATATTTTTCTTTGAAAACTTAGTGATTTGGAGAAGTATGAAGCAAAATGTAGTTACCAGGAGTTGTATTGAAGCTAAATTTAGGGTAGTTGCACGAGGAATTTAGGAGGCATATGGTTAAGGAAACTATTGATAGAACATCAAAATTTAGTAAAGCTACTAGTTAAACTTTACTGCTACAACAAACAACCATCAACACTTTTCTTAATCCAATTCAACGCGACATAACAAAACATTTGAAAATACACATTTCAAAAAAGAAAAGATTGAAGATGAAACTATTTGTAATGGTTCTTGTTCTAAAAAAAAGAATGAAATATTGATATCTTCACCAAAGGACTTTCTCGGTAAAGTCTTAATGATTTTATGTGCAAGTTGGATATGATTAGTATTTATGATCCAACTTGAGAGGAGTATTGATAACGAAAATATTTGGGGATTTTGATTGCGTATTTATTTGCTGTTAATAGAGACTTGGTTAGGAGATGTTGGTTCATTAGAATATTCTATTTTTGATTTATTTTGTATTAATTAGGATGTTTTTTTCTTTATTTTCATAATTGTTTTTCCTATAAATTTGTATGTAGAACAAGTGTGAAGATATACAAAATACATAAATACAATACTTCAATTTACGTTTATACTAATTTTCTATAAGAACTTTCTATAAGAACGACGTTTTCACGTGTTTGGAAAGCAGTAATCAAACAAGTTTGAAAAATTAATACAGTTATTAGTTGGATATTTGACCATCAACATATTAAAGTATCAATTTTACACAAACGTACCCAAATTACTTTTCTTTACATTCTTTACATAAAGTTTCCCATACTTTAGTTCTGTTTACACATACATATTACTTTTCTTTACATTCTTTACATAAAGTTTCCCATACTTTAATTCTTTTTACAAATATGTACTATTTTAGGATTAATGTGTTTTTACTTAAACAGATTAACACTAATGACCATGCGTGAGTTGCGGTTTCTTATTACCCCACACATAAAGTAACTGTAGTTAAGAAAAACCCTCAAATCAAACCAAAATCCCTAAACCTTAAATGGCTTGTGTTGCTCTTTGCCTCATTTTTCTATTTCCCATCTTATCTCTTTTGTTAACACTTCCTATGATATCCATAAACCTAAACAATGCCGAGCAAAGCTCAGACCTAATTGAGTTAAAACAAAAAAAAATGACCAACGAAATGAATCCAATCTAGAAGTTAAAAAAGAAGTAAGCTCCATGACTTGGACTCTGATTACGAATATAATGAGTCCACCAAAGATGAAGAAGCCCAGAGTGAGAGATAAAACAAAAAGTAGAAAAGGATAAACCATTTATCCATACTCGACCTGCGACAAAGTGCTTAGGTCGAAGAACACATCTACGGCCAACTTCATTTGGTTTTGTTAGGTACTTTATAGTAAGAGAGTGAGGAAGAGACGAGATGAAGAGGATTGTGTATATTAGTATGATGAGAATTTTTTTGATTTTCATAAAGGACCTAGAACTTGGTGTGATGAGGATTTGGGAGAGCTATGGGATGATGCTCCATTGAAGGTGATCAAATTTGGGCTAATGAAGAGGACTGGGACAATGTTAGGGAGGGGATTGAAGCAGGCGGAGTTCCTTGATCAAGGAGTATCAAAGGAGTAACTGGTTAGGTTTAGGAGTTTTTCTTGCACATGGGATTTTTTTCTTTTAAATTTTTTTAATTCTTAACTAATTTACTTAACACGTGGAGTAATAAGAAATTACAACTAATGATATCATTAGTGTTAATTTGCTTATGTGTAAACGGATTAAAGTAAGAGTACATTTTTGTAGAGAAAGAAAAGTTCAGGTACCTTGTGTAAAATGATTTAAGTTTGATTACCTCGAAAGCTGTTTAGCCTAAAGTGTACCTAGGATAAATTTTTATCATGAAATGGAAAATTTACTCATATGTTACTATGATCTGCTACTTTGATAGCTGGTCGTCTTATCTATGGACATCAGTCTATATTGAAGATATATTGGAGGTGAAATCATTGCTCAACAATCCTTCATAAAAAGTTGGTCCAAAAACGTTCGAAGAATGCATTAAAGCATAATGAGAAACCCTAGTGATTGTTAAATGAAGAAATTAAATAACAATGCAATTATCTAAATTTGACAATTTAATAAAATCTCTAGATATGCTTTATTCCTATGATTATATTCCTGACTTGCATCACCTTAGTATGATTAAAAAAAATATGCATGGGCAGTAGTCATTTTTTTTTGAATAAGTGATGCTTACCTGCATATTTTAGTGAAGTTTAATTTTCTTGTGTCCCAGGGTCTTGCTTCTAAGTCGCCAGGACTTCTTGATTTTCATCTGGACCTTATCAGTTTAGAACCTGTGTCAAAGGTGCTTCTTGTTCAAATTAATTGTTTAGTGAGTCCATGATATTTTTGGGTTTGAATTGCAAAAGGTGTGATGCTTTAATTCCTGCAGGTACAATTGAAGTCTTTAGCAGAAGAAATGCAAGCTATAATTAAGGGATTGGAAAAGGTTAAGCAGGAGCTGACTGCCTCTGAAACTGATGGTCCTGTGTCAGAAACATTTCGGAAGGTTCATTATATTTTTCACTATCTTCTTGATTTTGATGGTAGTTTGAATGGATTTATTGGTTTTTCTTTATAAATTGGGGTAGAAATATGCCTGGTTAATTTTTGTGCATTATGTTCTCTATTTTTTGTAAGATGCCGTTGGTTGGTGTTGGCATCAGTATTTTTATTTACTGCAACTGTTGTGGTTAAGTTGTTAATCCCTAAGAGTTCTCTTACCAAGTCCTAGGTTTTGATCTCCAGTCAATAAGTATTCTTATTTTATCTCATTGGTCTCATGAAGTTGTGGTGGGAGTCAGAAATGTTTTTTATTCTTTTTTTCACCTCTGAGTTTTTTACATGGTATTAGACCATTTAATTCTAAACACTAGCATCATCATTTAAGCCATTTCTCTTTAAATTCCTAGAGTTAATTATGTTTTACGTGCACAACGTATGGGATGGGTTGCAAATATACTCAAAATATTTACTTAGTTGCATTTATATCCACAACGTATGGGTAACGTTGGACATATTTATAGTTGTAATTATGTTCAAAACGTATAGATAATGACAAAAACATGCTCAAAGTTGTTGACATAATTACAACTAAGTAGACATTTTAAGCATATTTGCAACTAACTCCATACGATATGGGTGTGAAATGTAATTAACTCAAATTCCTACTCTACAAGGTATAACAATCAAAAACCAACAACCAACAGCAATGACAATAACATTACAATAAAAGAAAAAGAGGAAAAACAATTTGGTCATTGTTCATGCTCTTGGATTTTTCTAGAAGATTATCACTCAAAGGTCCAGGACAACAATGACCAGTTCTTTGCATGACAGTATTGTAAAAGCTGCTCAAAAATGGTTGCATTTGCTTCCAAAGTTTCTGCCTCTATTAAATGTTGGCAAGTTTATACAAATTTCCACTTTCAAAAGGCTTCCAACTTTTTTTAAACAAAGTAGATGCAAATTTTGTTGCTAAAATAAAATGAAGGTGCACCATATGCAGATTGATGCAGTTATTTCACCAGACTTGCATCATACTTTTTCGCACCGGTTCTTAATTTGCACTCTAATGCACCTCTTGTATTTTAAAAATAAATTTTTGTATTCCCTTTCTTATTAGATGTCTGTTGGTCACTTACCTACACTGTAACTGATATTGCATCAGGTTCTTTGTACTTATGATTCGGTCACTCTGGTGTCTTTGGTACTTCTCCGGGGCTTCATCTATCTAATGAGTTGAGGCTTATGCAATTAAGCCTTCATATTTCTCTATTTATGGTATTATCTTTGTATGTGTGGGTCAAAAATCCAGTGACACAATACCAACTCATATTAGGTTAAGAACTAATTTTTAGAAGACAAAACAACCAACAAAAACAAGTAGGCGTTCATTTTGAATTATTTTCATGACCATTTTAATATTGAACTATGACAATGTTATTATATACATATATATATTTTTATTTTATGAATGTTATCTTATTAGTATTTGATTATTCATTGTTATTAATAACTAAGTTGGGTTTATAATTTGCATGGTGATTAAAAATTGTTTCAAGACTCTTAAAATGAGACTTATGTCTCATACCGCCTTGAGACTTATGCCTTATATTGCCTTGAGACTTATGCATGATACTGCCTTGAGACTTACGCCTCACTTCATGCAATAAAAATGCATCAAATTGTAAAACCACCTTTTAAAACCTTGCTTCTCCTTTCCTCTTCTCTTGCTTCTCTCTCGTCATGATGACTTTAGGGGAAGGAAGATTTAGTGTCTCATTCACTTTTTACTTGGCATGATTACATTTAGTGAAATGATATTACACATGTTTTGCGTTCTGTTCCGTTCTGACTCAATACTTTGCATGTTTCCTTACCTCATGGATTTTCTTTCTAATTTGTGAATTTACAGACTTTAAAAGAATTCATTGCAGTTGCCGAGACGGAAGTTGCATCTGTAACAAACCTTTATACTGTGGTGGTAATTCTCTAATTTCCCGTGTTCTCATTTTTAATGGTAGAATGCATAAGACTTTATCTTGACTATATATCTCATCATTCTGTGGCGGGCAGGGTAGAAATGCAGATGCACTTGCTTTATACTTTGGTGAGGATCCTGCCCGTTACCCATTTGAACAAGGTTAGTTGTGTATGTAATGTCTCATTGTACTTTTTTGTACTTGACATGTCACTTGCTAGTATATCTGAGTCATCTTGTTGATCGTTGGGATATTAGTGGAAAAAATTATTTACCTCCTCGAAGTTTAAAGCTTTGGTAAACCTTGTCAAACATTATAAATATGTAACTCTACTTGGGGTTGTTTTCATTTTGCATGCATTATCTTCATCATATTTGATTTACAAAAATACAAAAATACCATTCATTTGTAGTGCATCATTTTTGCAGTATTTTCCAATCCATCAAATTGCAATACTAAAGAAATACTAAAGAAATACTAAAGAAAATCTTGCATTACAAGAATAAGAGAATAGAAGTAAGCATCACAGAGGAGTTAGCAATAAAGTCCTGTATATGGTAAGTACCCTATGGGGCTGACCAATAAGCTCTTACTTTCATAATGATGCAAGATTCTCCTTAGTGTTTGGATTGGTGTGTTGGAATTGAAAAAATAAAACTATAATTGATGAATTTGTACTTTTGTTAGTCAAATGTTATATAAAGCACCTAAGAACAGTCATATTGGAGGCAACTGATACTTTTTTCATTGTTTTGAGGGTTGATAAATTAACCAGCCGAGGGGGTTATTGATATCCTTAATAAGAAACAGTGCTGTTTCATTGAGTTTTTTTTCTAATAGAACTTTCTTTTCTGGCTGGTAGAACTTGGGACCATATGCATTTTCTATGGCACTAATGCAGGAATTGTACACATTTAGGCCAAATATTAGGTTTGCAGATAGGAATTATGGTTTCCTATGAGGAAGTATGTCCTGCCCTTGGGTGAGTGGCTCTTGTACCATGTAGGCGTGTTGGTTGAGGGCTTAAGAGATTAAAAAAACTGGAAAGACGATATATGAAGGGTTTGATGAAATCAGCACCAGTCCTTTAGTAGAGGGGACTGACTAGGTGGTATTTTTGTCAACTCCCAAGTCCCTAGTTCAAGTATTGTCCTTACAAACTTTTGGCGTATTGTGTGGCCTTTAGTTTCCTTCCCTATTTTAGGTTAGGCATACAAAAGATCGTAAGAGAGAAGAGTTTTTTTTTTTTGGATGGTTGATGAAGTCAATATTTAAACAAATATGGATACATGGATTAATTTTTTATATGCTTTGATGAAGTCTAATAATAATCATCCAATAATTTTAGATGTTTAACAAATATGGATGCTCGTTTATTCGGTTAATATTTTATCATGCTTTTATTGTTTTTACGTTGCAATTCTGGAGAGCTGATTTTTGGTGCTAAATGCTGTTTTAATAAATGCAGTGACTTCAACTCTCTTGAACTTTACAAGGTTGTTTCGTAAAGCACATGAAGAGAATTGTAAACAGGATGAAATGGACCGGAAGAAAGCCGAGAAAGAGGCTGAGATGACAAACGCCAAGGGCAATAATCTCACAACAAAACAGCTATTTAGGTGAAAGATCAGTTTTATACCCACAAAGAAATCATGCTCCTGCTATGCATGAGAAATACGCTGCATGGTTTGTATTTGTGATCGCAAAGGATGCAGCTTTCAGGATCCTGGTCAGATTGCCTATCTCAAGCGTTGATGCAAAGCATTCCATATTCTTACCGGATTTTGGCCATAGGACAGTAAAAAAATTTAAAAGCAAGGAGGGATATTGCTTGTGGCTTGAGCCTGTAGGCCGAAGTATGCTAAAAGCCTAGCAGTGCATGCTTGATAAAGTCATTATTGCACCAAATGATCCTTCTGATAAACACATCTATAGAATATCATCTTCTCTAACCACCTCCATTCGGTAAGTAAACGTCTTAAGCTAACGTGACTGACTTTCATTAGGACGTTGGATATCCCCTTCCCCCGGGTGGGCTTTATACTGAGGAATTTTGTTAGCATTGATCAACCTGCCCTACCTTTACACAACTTTTCAGAACCGAAGTACCCTTTTGGGATTGTAAAGCATTCGTTCCCTTCCCGTTGTACCATGAATGGTCACTGTACAGAGCTCTAACCTCTAGATTAGCGAGATTCATTTGATGTAACATATGTTTAGTTCTCCTATCCTTGATTAAATTTTTTGATAGCGTCCTGTCAGTTGTATAGGGAGAGTTGAGCAAGAAAATTTAGAAAATGTGCGTAATTGTAAAATTTCTGAAAGTATAGGGTGAGCTAAAAACTGGTTGTTTCTATCATTTTATTATTCAAGTTCATTAAATATCATTGGGTTCGGCTTCATGCATATTTGTATTACTCTACTACCATTGCTTGTGTACTTTTCTTTTCCCGTCGTTTTTGTTGATACACAACAGGTGGTTTACCTTAGAGATTCAAGAAACAATCTCTTACTATGTTCAAACCAGTAGAGAAAGCATTAATTGTTTGCTTTGTTTATCGTGCAATGTCTTTTAGGATTCACTTGTTATCTCCCGTCTTGAAACATGGATGACAATGGGCACAGTTTCGACACATTGAAGACTAGAAAATTTTAATATCTCAGCCTCAGAGGGGGGACTAGGAGGTTTTAATAAATGATGTTGATGTTGCATCAAATATCTTCATCTGGGATAAAATCCCAACTATTCAGCGCCAATAACATCTTCAGACTGAAATTTGATTAATATTTAGATGTTTAAAAGTCATATATCAGCGCAAGTAAGAAGTAAATTCGTGAATATTTTTAAAATGCACTACATGGAAGAAGTTGATTTTGGAAGAAAAATAATTATTTTCGTTATTAAAGAGTATAAAAGTCATAACGAGCCCGCGATAACCAACGGCTAAACTGTAAAGCTTATTAATTTTTCTCATATTTTGTGTGGTTTATAAAATTTATCGTACATAAAATTGTTCTGTTGATATGTAATTTATAACTTATTTATTCCAAAATTTATTTCTGGTTTAAATATAATGTTTATCATTATATAAAATTTATTTACATCTTATATAATAATATTTCTATAAAGCTAACAATTTTTTATCAATGTGTTCATAATAATCAATATTTTTAATTTGATAACTTATGTACAAAATGTTTATGCATAAAAATCTATCATAAACAGTACAGAATTTATATCAAATTATATAACATGTGCAGAAACTATAAATATATATTAAAAAAACGTGATATTCAATGTCATAGGGTTTAGTCCACTTCAATACTTTAGGAGAAACAGTCTCTTTTTCATTTTCAATTTAACCATCTTGCAAATAACATATAAAAAAGAAAAGAGAATGAAACAACATTAGACATGAAACAATAACAAACAGGACAACTCCATATTGAATTTTCACTTTGTAAAATTTATAAAATATGTTCCAAATTTTATAAATTATATAGAAACTTCATACATATTTAAAATAAACAGTACAAAATTTAAGCAAAATTTTGTATGGTATACAAAAACTAGAAATAAATATTAAGAAACCTGATAAACAACAACAACGAAGGAAGTAGATATTTCATGCGAATAACAATAAAATATAGAACACTTCATTAGTAAAGTAACAAGCAAAAATCACAATGCCAGAAGTCATTTATCATATTCAAAGATAAATGAAAAAAAAACAAACTAACAAAATAATAGAATCATATAAAAAACAAGAAACAAAAAGCAGATCATTATTGTTGAAAAAACAAGAAATTACTCTACATAAAGAATAACTCTACACAAAAGAGCTTTCTAGTTTGTATTATTTTCTTCGTGTTTTCATTACAATTGTATAGATATATATAAGGAAATTTTACTCATTCAATTACTCTTTAAATTAAGCATTCCTTGATTTACTCCTTGAATTAAGGATTCTTTGTTTTACTCATTGAATTAAAGACTCATTGAATTAAAGATTCATTGAATTAAGGATTCATTGAATTAAGGATTCCTTGTTTTATTCCTTGAATTAAGGATTCTTTGTTTTACTCATTGAATTAAAGATTCATTGAATTAAGGATTCATTGAATTAAGGATTCATTGAATTAATGATTCCTTGTTTTATTCCATGAATTAAGGTCATTGTTTTATTCCTTGAATTAAGGTCCTTATGTTTATTCCTTGAATTAAGGACTAATATCCAATACTCCCCCTCAAGTTGGATCCAGAAGGTTTATTGATCCAAACTTGGACAGAAGTCGTTGAAACTGATGAGAAGCCAAGGGCTTGGTGAAGATGTCAGTCAGTTGATTGAAGCTTCTTGTATAATGTGTATGAATCACCTGTGATTGAACTTGTTCACGAACGTAATGACAATCAACTTCAATGTGTTTCATCCTCTCGTGAAACACTGGGTTTGATGATATATGCATGGCTGCTTGATTGTCACAAAATAAGGACATAGGAAGAGTTGTAGGAACACCTAAATCACATAGAAGACCTTTAAGCCATATCAACTCACACGCAGTTGAAGCCATTGCATGATACTCAGCTTCGAAACTTGATTTGGCGATGACAGTTTTCTTCTTACTCTTCCATGTGACCAAGTTTTCACCGACAAATTTACAATAGCCAGTAGTGGACTTACGATCGATTGCATTCCCTGCCCAATCAGCGTCACAATACCCCATGATTTGTGTGTTGTCATTCTTCTTCATGATGATACCACGACCCACTGATCCTTTTAAGTAGCGTAAGATCCTTTTAACAAGGATCAAATGCTCAAGTGTCGAGGAGTGTATGAATTGGCTCACAATACTTACAGAATATGTGATGTCAAGTATGGTGATTGTTAGGTAGATCAACTTACCAACTAGTTGCTGGTAATAACTTATATCCGTGAGTGGCGTGCCCTTCAAGCTAGGTTTGAGCTTACTGTTAAGAGGGGTAATGGCTGGTTTAGCATTGCTCATGTTAACTTCCTTGAGCAAATCTAGGGCATATTTCCTTTGGTTAAAAAAGATTCCCTTGTGCGAGGTTTCCATTTCTTTACTAAGAAAGTACTTCAATATCCCAAGGTCTTTAATTGCAAACCTTTGTCTGAGGGACTATTTGAGGTTGAAAATCTTTTCAGCATTATCACCTGTAATTATCAAATCATCTACATAAATTAGCACAACCAATTTTCCCATAGCTCTTGTGCGAACAAATAGTGAGGAATCAGCATTGCTGCTTTTGAAACCAACACTAGTGAGAATTGAGCTTAGCTTGGTGATGAGTGCTCAAAAAGCACTAAAATTACCATGATTTTATGCACATTAATTGATTAAAAATATATATATTTATATGTTTTATCATATATTTATATAAATTTGTCTTTTTCGGAATCACGGGTATTTTTATTGTTTTTCAAGTATTTTGACTTAAAAACTCAATTTAAAGACTCAAAGAGGAATACTGGAAGCAATACATCACAATTATATTACTAAATAAATGGGGAAATGTCAACAAATATGGAAAAATTGGACAAAATGGGTCGAAAAGGTCAAAAATGTCAAAAAGGAGAAAATCGCGCTACCGGAAGCGACCATCCGCCGCTGTCGGCCAACAAATGCGTGCGGGGTATCGTTCATCCGCTGCGAGATGCGCGCGTGGTACTGTTCATCATCCGCGCGCCCAGCCTCACGTAGCCGACGCCATTTCGCCCCATTTTTCACGCGTACCGCCTTACGACGTGGCGTCATCGACGTCATCAATGACATCACCATGTCCATTACTCGTTTTTACATTTTTTTAACATTTTTTTACTCATTTTTTCTCTGCATCATCACCTATAAATACCCCCCCTTCACTTCAAAAACACACCTCAAAACACACTTCTCTCTTCTTTCTTTCTATCAATTTCTTAGTTTTTAGTTTTTTTTAGTTTTTCTTATGTTTTAGGTTGTTTTGCTTAGGTTTAGAGTTCTTCCCTTTTTGGGAAGAACTAGTTATGTTTTTTTGTAATTTATTAGCTTTTTGATTCAATAAATGGGAGTGCAAATTCCGTTTGGAGGTTTTCTAGCAACCGGAATGGCATCAATCTTGTAAGGATTTTATTTTCTTTGCGGTTATTTTTTATGCTTTGTTCTTACATGTTATATTTAATTTATCCGTGATTAAATTTAATCGTATAATCGTTTGTAAAAATGATATAATAATAACGTTGTTATGCTTGCGAAATATTAAATAGGTAAAAATCTCTAAAATGAATTGATTTTATTTTTATTCAAGATTTTATATTAAGAATGTTGAGAGAAATATATTATTTTTCATTACAAACTTAAATCAAAATTAGATTTTAAGGTTTAGTTATCCTATTCGATTTAGAGTAGTGCTCTTTTATTTGTTGGTACAATCGCCTTTAGTTAGAGTGAAGCTCTATTTCAAAAGTATTTATAAGAATTATTATCTGAAAATGTATTGACAACATGTTTTCAAGAAGTGGTTTTAAAACTTGAAAGTTAGTACTCGGATAACTAAATTCTTAGGTTTAATTTGGACACCTTGAATAAAGTTTAAATCGCCTAACCCCACCAAAGGTGGCATTTAAATGGTTCATTTTCAATCTCTTAGAAAAATGAATTAATTTAATTAACCAAATTAGTTAAAAACCCCACCCATAGGTGTTAATTGATTTGTTTAGTTAACTAAGAATATCTAACCCCACCAAAGGTGGTATTCATACAAAAAAGGGAGAATCAATAAATATCAATTCATATCTTTAATAACCTAAATAATACGAGCAAGCATAATTAACTTAGTTATTATATCCATAAATACTCCACTATTTATAAAAGATAAAATTTGCATGAATGTTTATTGAATCTATGTTTAATTTTCTGTAATTAGATTAAAAACACAAAAACCCCAAAATATCGTGACAGATGTTTAGGATTTAATTTCGTTTTTAAAAGTTTGAATAATAAATTAAAAACCACATACATTCCTTCCTTAGATCGACCTTGGGAGTATACTTATCATTTTCTACGAAATGATTCGTGCACTTGCGAGAGTTTTATAAATATAAAACCAAAGTATTGGCAGAATCGGCGATGCCGGTTTTCGTTCATCAAGTTTTTGGCGCCGTTGCCGGGGATGACTCCGTTGCGGGGATGGCATCAAAGTTTTTGGCAATCCTGATTCTGCTCATCACTTGGCATACCAAGCTCGTGGGGACTATTTCAGATCATAAATGGATTTGTGCAATTTGCACACTAAATCTAGTTCATTGCTTTGAGGATGCTCGGGTGACAATTTCATATAGACTTCTTCTTTGAGATCACCATGCAAGAATGCATTCTTCACATCCATTTGGTACATGGACCACCCATTGTCTACAGCCACGGATAGTAGCATTCTTACTGTGTTCATTTTTGCAATTGGTGCTAATGTATCTTTTTAATCCACCTCGAATGTTTAAGTGAATCCCTGAGCCACCAATCTTGTTTTATACCTCTCAATTGATCCATCTGACTTGAATTTGAGCTTATAGATCCATTTGCAACCCACGGATTTCTTGTCTTTTGGAAGTTTGGTGATGCTTCATGTGTTGTGTTGATCTAGGGCTTTAAGTTCTTCTTGCATGGCTTCCTTCCACACCTCTTGGTTGTTGGCTTCATGAAAGTTTAGAGGCTCACTGTAACTCGATATAGTGCTGAGGAATGCGGCATGAGCTGGTGTCACTCTTTTATATGACACATAATTTGAGATGGGATGTGTGGGTTTATAGGTGACAAAGTCTTGAAGTCTTGTGGGAGGTTTCCTAACACGTATTGGATTACATCGTGGAGTAGAAGGAGTTATCTCACACTCGTTCACATCTTGTATCATATTGTGAGGATCATCTTGATTGTCACCATCTTCATGTAGTGTACCATCAAGACGAGACCCTTCATTGTTACTTTCAATGAGAGATGCATCAATGTTGACATGGCTGGGATCTTGTTGTTGTGGAGCCTCAAGTTCGATTCTTGGTAATGGAAACACATCCAATATGCTATCCCTTTGACTTGTGATTTCACGTGACTACCTAAAAAAATGATAGTTTCATAAAATCGAACATCTTTAGACACAATTAATCTTTTAAGTTGGGGATCATAACACTTATATCCATTTTGTGTAGATGAATAGCCAAGAAAAATACATTTAACAACTCTAGGATCCAATTTATCTCGATGATGAGATTGAATATGTACAAAACAGATGCACCCAAAGACTCTAAGGTGTGAGAGGTTAGTTTTCCTTCCTTTCATGACCTCTAGGGGAGCCTTGAAATCCAAGACTCGACTGGATAATCTATTGATGATGTAAGCAGCTACTATAACCCCTTGGGACCATAATCTCTTTGGTACATTCATTTGTAGCATTAATATTCTAGTTTTTTCAAGTAAGTCCCAGTTTTTGCATTCAACTACACCATTTTGTTGAGGTGGCCAACACAAATTGTTTGATGCATAATGCCATGAATGCTCAAATATTGTTTCATGATATGAGGCATGTATTCGGTACCATTGTCAGACCTTAAGGCTTGAATTTTAGAGGAGAAGTGATTTTTAACAAGGTTATGAAAGTCCTTTAATACTTCCATAACTCCATTCTTAGACTTTAAAAGATACAACCATATGACTCGAGAGAAATCATCAACACAAATCATAAAATACTTATAACCATCAAAAGATTTATTAGTTGGTCCCCATACATCTGAATGAACTAGTTCAAAACACTTACTAACCCTATACAAGAAAGAATTAAAAGGAAATCTAGTGGCCTTAGACAAGTGGCAAGTTTCACATGCAATTGCATCATTTCCTAAGTTTGGAAATAAAGTTGACAAAATTGGTGGAAAAGGGTGAGCTAAACATTGATGCCACAATTGATTATCTTGGATGGGGTTAAACTTGGCTTGAAACCCTCTAGGATTGCTCTTGGATATGTAATAGAGACCATCTAAGTAAAACTCTTCACCAATCGTCTTTTTGGTGGCACAATCTTGAAAAATGACATTGTGAGGAGAAAAATGGCTAAGAAATTCAAGGTATTTGTGATTTTTCCTAAAAATAAAAGTTGGAAGGGAAAGGAAGGTACATATAAAACCGTCGACTCGATTTCATCTGACATTAATTTTATTTTTCCTTTCCTAAAACCTTTACATTCTCACCATTTACAATTGAAACTTGAAAAGGATTTGCTAATTTTTCAAACTTATGAGACTTTGATACATGGTTGGTCATATGATCTGTGACACCTGAATCTACAACCCAAAAATCATGCAACATATTTATTTTAAGAGTATTTTTAAAGGCTTTTATGATACCTTGCATGTCCTCTTATGGTATGAGTTTTGTATCTGCCAAGAAACCTGCAAACTTGCCTAGCAATGGTGTCAAGTTTCCTTCTTCTATGCTATCCACACAGTTAATTGTAGCTCATTCTATCTTGCTTTAAAGATACAACATAAACTCATTCACGAGTTCAGCTGGATTCACTGTGAAGTTATTGAATGGATCAAACCCATTAGAGGTAGAGGCAAAATCATGATTTGCACGGTGTGTAGTATGATTCACTTTCTATAAACCCTTGTCCTTTATAAAATCAGGCTTTAATTCTGGATGTAGAATCTAACATGTGTCCTTAACATGGCCCGTATAGTTGCAGTGTTGACACTTCAAGTTTGGATGTTTCCCTTTGTACTTCCTCTCGTTGGTTAGATAGCCTCTTGCCTCAAGTACACTAGCCATTGTACCCTTGTTCATGACTTTCCTCCTTGCTTCTTCACGTTGAATTGTGGCACATACACTAGTGAAGGAAGGAAGTTCAGTATTCATGAGTATATGACATCGTATATCTTTATATGTTGAATCGAGACTGGATAGAAGTTGAAATATCTTATCTTCTTCTACTCTCTTTCGTAGCAGAGCTACATCGGTTGTATGAGGACGATATATTTCCAACTCATTCCATATGCTTTTCATGCTTCCTAAGAGTTGTACAAAAGGCTTTCCATCTTGTTGCAGATCTGAGATGTCCTTCTTTAATTGAAAAACTCGTGTAGAATTGTTCTGACTACCACACATTTCCTTGACCGTCTCTCATATTTAGTATGCAGATTTAGAGTAACTGATTATTTTAGCTAATTTACGTTCCATATAATTTAAGAGCCATGACATAACCAACTGATCCTTGCTAAGCTAGGATTCATAGGTTGGTAAGGAAACACCAGGTACTTTGATGTTTCCATTTATGAACCCCAACTTGGACCTTCCACCTAAAGCCAGAGACACTGCTCTTGACCAAGGCAAGTAATTAAACTTATTCAACTAGGTTGAACTTAATCTTTGATTTGGGTTAACATCCACCTCGTGCATATTCATGAAGGAAAGCACCGATAAAATTTCAGCTTCTGATCCTAGCGGTTTGTCTTTAGCTATTTCAAAGATTGAAGATGCTAAGATAATAATAATGCAGAAGCAAGTTAATTTTCCTACTCTGATACCATGTTGAAAAACAAGAAATAACTCTACACAAAATAGCTCTCTAGTTTGTATTATTTTCTTCATGTTTTCATTACAATTGTATAACTATATATAAGGAAATTTTACTCCTTCAATTACGATTTAAATTAAGTATTCCTTGATTTACTCATTGAATTAATGATTCTTTGTTTTACTCATTGAATTAAGGATTTCTTGTTTTATTCCTTGAATTAAGGTCCTTATGTTTATTCCTTAAATTAAGGACTAATATCCAATAACTACATTATACAATTAACAAAAGTAAAGGGTTAGGACTTAGGTTAATTAGTGGTATGATATAGAAGTCATAAGTCAAAAAAGAAAGAAAGATAAAGATGCTTACAACAAGAGTAATGATGCCATTTTTAATAGCTATCTTCAGATATGGAATTGCAAATATAATATTTGTGATCGATAGTATATTCAACTTCTTCATCAAGTGTCATGGGAAAAAAAGTGTTTGGCGCGGCTGATAGATGAACAAATGATACCGAACTCATCGCCCTAAATGCAATATTGAATAAGAGGGGTAATTTTGTCAATTCACTTATCAAAAATGATGTCGTGAATTGAATATTGTGAATATAGAAAATTGATAGAAATGAATCTCTATCTTGGATCTTTCTTGTAGTGTTATCTCTATACACTATGCAGATCAAATACTAACAATTCGCTAATTTAGATTACTAGGACTTAAACACAAGATAAATATGTTATAATGTTAAAATATTTTGTTCATCAACTTTTCCAAAAACTTAAGCTATTAGTAAAATGATTAACTATATTTTTATACATTATATCATTTTTTTAATCAATTTTTTTTGAAAAGATATGGAAATGATTGATGCCCCAATTGATAATAAAAATTTTGTAACAATTAATGGATTACTCTAAAGGATTAAGGACAACAAATAACAAATTAGGAAGTAGAAATTTAGGTCATTAGTGGTAGTTGTTACATGCATTGTTTTAGTTGCATATTTATGGATAGATTGATAAAAAATTTAGGGTTTTGTAATGTATGAATGGATATTGGATTATGTTTAAGCTTTTTTATATTCATACGTGTATTTGTTGTTTAATGGAGGATTTAATGACATATTAATGAAGGATATTTGATTTAATATTTTTGTTTTGTAATTTTGTCCATATGAGAAATGAAAATTAATGTGTTTTAATTTTTTTTTAAATTGTCCTAAAATTTTTGGTAATGTGTTGGTCACATGTTGATTATGAGTCAAATAAAGTGGTCCATGATCAATGCGTGACATTTGTAATATTTTTTAAAAGTTACGGGACTTATCCAAATTATTTAAGAGTTGTAGGATTATTGTGCTAAGTTCTCAAAAGCCACTCTTCACCCGTAAGAAATATAAAAGTTATTTTTTTAAGGTTTGTTGAGGAAGACGATGAATAATAAATTTTAAATATTTTTAATTTATTTTTAACGGTTCACATGGACAAAATTGATGGAATGATATAAACAAACATTTTTTAGTTTAATGGTATAAATGTGATGAAATTTAGCTTAGTAACATATTCGAAACAAATATAATAATTCAGTGATATATTTTTTGTTTATCTTATAAACTTTTCGATATCCATTATATTGAAAATAATTATTTTATTATAACTTAATGCACATAAAGATTTATATGTAACAATTTAATTGCCTCCATTACTAAGAAGTTTGACAAGTAATTTATTATCTTGTATTTAATTAATAAATAATATATTATTTAATATATTTAATAGTTTGATATATATATATATATATTTAAGTTCATAACAATCAAATTAATTATAACATTTTATATAAATAGTGTATGAATACTTTTTTAGATTTGTGACATAATCATAAATAATATGATAAATAATTATTAACTAAAATATCATAATTTTTTATTTATAAATATGCTTTACATAATTATAATATTATATAATTTATAATAAATAAAAATTTTCATACTATATTTGATGAGATTAAATTAAAGCAAGGAAAAAGAAGAAGCTACGAGTGGATTTTTCCTACCAAACATAAGCATTTTATTTGTTAATTTGACACTACCATTGGCGTTTGGTTTGATTTGATGTTCGTAGGCTACGCAATGTGAAGTATGGAAAAAAAAATTCTATCTAATATTAAATTATAATTTTTTATAATCAAATATTAAAAAATATACCATTTATTTAAATTTAAATAGAATATAAATTGATAAGTTTTAAAATTTATTATACTCATATTAATTATTGTTAAAATTATAAATATAACATTAATTATTGTTAAAATTATAAATATAACATGATATATTTAAATATTATACATATCATAATTATATTAATTTTTTATAATAATTTAATAAATAATCAAATATATTTTTTATTATTTTAATTTTTTCAATTATAACTATAAATAATAAAATCTAATAAATGTATATCAATCTAAAATTTAGTGTGATATAAATTATGTATAACTCATGAATAAATTCCACCTTTCATCCAACTAAAATTTTATATGCTAAAATTTAAATTTGTTAAGATTAATTATAATTATACGAGTGGACTCACCCCTACCTTCTAAATTAGAATTAAATTTTGGTCATATTCTTTAATTTAGAATATTACTTAATATAATATTGAATTAACTTTTCAGATACATACAAAGCTAAAATACCTGTAGAACTGAGACGATCTGAAGTCAACTCATAACATGAAGACGGCTAAAGTCTATATTATATTTATCCTCCTAAAAAAAAGTTCCAAGAATATTTAAAAATAATATATATATATATATATATATATTTCAATTATATTATAATAAGATATTATATTATTTCCATTGTATTTATAAATAATATTAAAAAATATATTATATTAAATTTTTATTTGATATAATTATATTATTTCAATTGTATTTATAAATAATATTAAAAAACATCATTTACCCTAAACTTGTAATATATAATTTTTTTTTTCATTTAAAAATTCTTCCCATTCTAGCTTGACTTAAAAGGAACACAAAATAAATTGTTGTTTATTTTTAAACGAGCTTTGCGTTTTCATATCATCTGTGGTGGGATTGTGTAAAATACGCAAAGCTTAAAAATGTAATGTAAAAGATGCAAATATTTAGAGATAGATTATGATAAAACAAAAAGGATGAATGTAAGTTACAAAATTGACCATGTAAATTAAATCAAAATTTATAACCTTTTTTTATATCCATATGTTTTTTAAAAAAAAAAATCTATTTACATTGAGTTGTGTATAACTATAATTATATTATCTAATTATTATATATAATATACTTTTTCAAAAAATTGTTACATTCATGATGTTGATAAAAAAAAAAAAAAGTAATCTCAACTTTTTTGCACACCCACATCTCATAAAATCCCCTATAAGTAGGCGTCATTACGGATTCACCTAACCTACCTGGTCCGTTTCTAACTTGTGATGATTGTTACACATAAAAAATAAATGACAAAATCCCAAATTTTTTTTTTTTTTTGTCTTTACATTTTAATTTGTATCTCTTGTACATTCCAAAAAATTTAATCTAAAATCTTTTGACATGATCATTTTTTCCCTTCTAATTTTGCTAAATTTACAATCTATTAAATATGTATATAGTTAAAAAAAAATTAAAAACTTATAATAACATACATTGACAAATTATTTATTTATTTATTTATTAAATTGTTCAAATTTGTAAAGTTTATGGATTTATTTAATCCAATTAAAAGATCTATACCTAAATTGATGGAAAGTATAAAGATGAAACTGAAAGTTAAGCTATTATTTTATAATTTTATAAAATAAAAAAGAATATAAAACTTAAACTCAATTTGTTTCATAATATCTCCTCCTTGGTATGAATTTTACATTTGTATTTTCTTATATATATATATATATATATCCGATCGAAAGATTAATTGGAAGAAGCTTTTGTAATTTTCACAATGTAAAATTAAGAAAAATTACATATGAAAGTAGTGTAAAATGAAAAATTACATATGAAAGAAATTATTGATAATTAAAACTCTATACAATTTTTCTTGACTTTGGCCTTCATGTTGATAAGGACTTTTCCTTCCTCGTCTTTATGTGTTGAATTTGCTTGGTGTCTTGTTGTCTCATCAATAACATGAATAATTACTTCCGTTTATGACACATTATGTATCATTATTTCAAATCATGTGATATTTTTTTATTAGTTACAATTTTATGTGTATCTATTAAAAATAATGTATCATTCCATTTGACTTGAATGCTCCCTATTTGTTTTTCTTGATTTGTAATCTAAGGAAATTGAAGTGGTCCTAAAGTTTTCCAACTACCGTAACCACCGTTGATTTCCATTTCCTCTTGATCTACAACTTTGATCTCATATAACTCACTGCAATCAATCTTACAACTTTTGTAGAACATGTAATTGACAATGGTATCAAGAACAACAAGAATTGCATACAAATAAGCAATGAAACTCCCCTCCAAAACCAAAGAACATCCAAATTTACCATGCTTGTGATAAGATGTGACAATTCTATAATGAAACAATGATTCAATTGCAGCCAATCCCAAATTGAGAGGCAAAGCTAAACAGAGAGCTGTTGAAGTTCTTCCTCTGATCATAACACATGCCTTTAAAATTGCTAAGTAGCCACTACACTTTTCAATACCTGATAATACCAAAGCTAAGTTGCATATTATTAGAGTATTTGCAATAACTATTGAGTACAAAACTGCCCCTGAAGCTGATAAGATTAAAATACTTGTTGAAGAATAATAGAAATCTAATGTTTGTTCAAGAAAGTTGAAGGCAAAGAAAAGTAATGTGAAAACAGTTGCATTTGCTGAGAGGATTAAGAATGAGTTGTATATGTATGTGATGAGAATTGGGTAGTAAATAGATAGTGTTGAATTGGGCTTATTATTGTTGTTTTTATTGAGGGATTGGATTATGAATGACTTGGATATGAGAAGGAAGGTTAGAGTAAAAGGCAGAGTAAAGAGACATGAAGAGATTGTTTGGGAGAGTTTTTGATTGAGAATTATGAAGAATTGTAATGAGGGTGGAAATCCAGCAGCATCAAAGAGTGTTTTCAGTCTTGCGTAAATTGTTGGAAAAAGAGAAGAGGAAGACGAAGACGAAGATGAAGATATTAAGGCTTGAGAAACAAGGATAGAGGCAGAGTATGGTAAGATTAGAAAGGCTAATATTGAGGTTAAATATTGATAGTTTTGAAGGAAAGTGTAGATTGATTTTCTGATAATCTTGTAAGACTTCTCCATTGGATTGATATGTTGTTTGGGTTTGGTTTGGAATTGATGAAAAGAAATATTTGGGCATGAAATTTCTGC
Organism: Hippophae rhamnoides; assembly: GCA_033030585.1. Lineage (NCBI taxonomy): Eukaryota > Viridiplantae > Streptophyta > Magnoliopsida > Rosales > Elaeagnaceae > Hippophae > Hippophae rhamnoides. Next base: position 38,845,539 of record CM065436.1, read on the forward strand.
TTTTTCCCCAGTGTGCGTTGTGTGTTGTGGTTGTCTTGTGTATATATTGGTAAGGGGATTTCAGGCATAGGTGGTTCCTCCTATGTTTATTTTTGCCAAAAGAATTTGTTTTTTTAATAATGATATTTTTAAAATTATTTTTCTCATGGTTATAGTCCCAACAACAACGGGATATGAATTGTCTATTTTACCCCTATAATTAATTATATTTTTATGTATGTTATTATTGTTGAATAAAATAAGTTTTCGTTATTAAAATATAAACGTGGTAATAACAATTTAAGTAGTAATAATTTCATAATTTTATTACATCGAATTTGATGAATTTAGGTTTGAGGTTTTAGCTCTAAATGGTTGGTTAGAAAAGCAATTATGGGTTTGGTGTTTTGGAAGGGGGAATGGATTGGCCAACTAACAAAAGTTTGTAGTTTTGTAGTTGCTTGGTTATTGTTTTTATCTAAAAGGAGATTAGGAGGTTTTGTTTGTCTTTGTAATCACCAAAATATAATTATTAGTTGGCTGACTATGCTAGAAAAAGTGCAAACGTTTTCTTGCTGTAATATTTGTAGTTTGGCAGAATAATTCTCTTCTCATGACTTGGCTTTTTGGTAAAATGCTAATAATAATAATAATAATAATAATAATAATAATAATAATTAATATTTCTTTTTAATTGCTTGTATTGCACATTTTTCTCCCCATACTCATTATTGCTTGTGAAAGTCCATTATAAGAAGAAGAAAAAAAAAGTCAATTATAAGAAGTATATCAGTACTTGCCATGTGGGTATACTCTAATGTACATTCTTTTGAAATCTTAAGAACCAAGTGTTACTTTTTAAAAATATATTATAATATTGGATTCTTTGTTAAAAAAAATTATAAATAAAAACTTGATTTGAGGCGATATACAACTGATCATACTTATTTGCTATTAATTAAAACTTTGACATATAATTCTTTTTAACCTAGCACAAGTTAACACTCTTAAATTGATTATAAAGAAATTATATATTAATTTTGAATATTGATAATTGTATAATTTTCTATTATTTTTTTAAAATAATAATCAATAATATTAGTGTGGAGTATTATATAACTTATTTTCGGACCAATGTGTAATTTCTTTTGATTATAACTCGTTAAAAAATAAAAATAAAAATAGTAATATTCTTAAAATTTGTAACTATTATATTACATTCTTAAAATACAAATACAATAATTTTTATTGAAAAATAATTGTCTATTATTTTTTTAAAACAACAATTAATAATATTAGTGTGGAGTATTATATCAATTATTCTTGGGTGTAATTTCTTTTGGTTATAACTCATTGAAAAATAAAAATAATAATATCCTTAAAATTTGTAATTACTATATTACATTCTTTTATATCCAACTTGTATATTTTTAATATTAAAAAAATCAAACTCATCATTTCATGTCGAACGTTAGGAGTAAGTAAATGATCCGATCAATTCGTTTAAATTGATAAATCTGATCCGATCTTTGAATTCAGATAAGATCAAATTTATAAATTTTATAATCGGATTGATAAATTTTATAATAGGATTAAATTCAGATTAAAAATTATACAATCTATTCCGATTCAAATTGACATATTTTATAATCTATTATATCCAATCTAGACTAAATTACTACTAAATTATAAATAAATGGATATTTTATTTTAAAATATATTATATTTAAATATTATACATATCATAATTATATTATATTATTATTTTAACTTAAAAATAAATATAAATATTTATAATAATTTAATAATTGTAGAGATATACTTCTTGTTCTTTTGATTTTTTTAGTTGTGATTGTAAATTATAATACTTGTTATATAATATCAATTTAAAATTTTAATTTGTGTATATAGTGTTTTATTTAGATAATAATTTATAAATAAATTTCAATATCAATCTAACCTTATATAATCCAAAAATTCGATTTGTTCGAATTCGAATTCAGATTGATTATATCATTGGTTCATATTCAGATTGAAAATCTTTAAATTCGTTCGAATCGGATTGAATTTAGATTGGTCAAAAACAGGCAGTTTTGATTCGCTGCTCACCCTTATTGAACGTCATCTAATTAGACATAATTCAAGTTAAACGATGACCATTTGAATTAGGAGTGAGTAACAGATCGAAACTGCCTATTTTTGGTCCATCTAAATTCGATTTAATAATATAATCAATTCGAATCAATTCGAATCCGAACATATCGAATTTTTTCGGATCAAATAAGGTTAGATTGAGATTAAAATTTATTTATAAATTATTATCATATATAAAACACGACGCATATAAATTTAAATTTTGAATTGATATTTTTATAACAAATATTATTAAATAAGAAGTATTTATGTACAATTATTAAATTATTATAAACATTTATATTTATTTTTTAAGCTACAATAATAATATAATATAAGTATGTTATGTATAATATTTAAATATAATATATTATAAAATAAAATATCTATTTATTTATAATTTAATATTAATTCAATTTATATCGGATATTATAAAATTTATCGATTAGAATCCGATCGGATTGTATAATTTTTGATTTAAATCCGATCCGATTATAAAATTTATCAATTCAATTCGATTTGAATCCTACGGAACAGATTTTTCTATTTAAGCGATATTATCAAATTATTTGATTACTTTTAATTTATACGTACACATTTCTAGTTCAATTTTCTTTAATAAATAAATTTACCCCTAATCTGCGGTATTTTCTGACAAGGAATAGTTAATATAATCTGTAAATTCAATAATAAAGTGATAAAGTATCTGTATATGTAATTATTTATTAAAAAAATAACTAATAAAAATCATTTCATAAAATTAACCAAGGTAATAAAATTCTAACAAATTATAAAATTTGAGACGCACAGCGTGTGTAATCTAATAAAAATCATTTCATAAAATTAACCAAGGTAATAAAATCCTAACAAATTATAAAATTTGAGACACACAGCGTGTTTAATGTAGATGGTGATTCCCCCCCCTAATTGTCTTCAAAATACTACTAAATTAATGTAAGTAAAATACAATTAACGCACATTCTGTATATGGATTAATGTACAATATGTACAATAAGTACATATAATTAAGATTTTTCAATGGGTAGCGACAGTAGTATATCATATTTTATTATGATCATAAAAATAATTAATTAATAATAAATTTATTTAGTAATAATAATTTCAAAGTATAATTAATATTAAAGATAAAATAAATATTTATTATAATAATAATAATAATAATTATTATTATTATTATTATGGTATTATAATTATCATTTTTTTATAAATTTTCAAACGTATAAACATTATAGCCTAAATGAGTATTGAGGTCCTATTATAATATTTACAGGTTTTATTATATAATATATATAAACATAACATATAAACATAAAAGAATATATACATATATATATTATGTATAATTGATGTTATTTTAGAGCTAATAAATTATGTATAACTTATATATATATTTAAAGTTAAGACTCAAATAAATTATATCGTTTAACTTATAAGAATATATTTGGTTGGAGTGAATGGAATGGAATCAGAATTGATTCCTTCTATTTTGTGTGTTTGGTTGGACGGAATGGAGGACGGAATGGAATCGGATTATTAAAGGAGACGGAATCACAATTCCTTCTCCCCTTTAAGAATGATGATTTCATTCCTGATATAAAATTATCGTTCCAATTTTACCCCTCATTTAAAATTATAATTACAAAACTGCCCTTCCTTTATAAACGAAGAAGCGGATTGAATCTGCCTCACATTTTTCTCACCCACGAGCGTCACGATTTCTTCTCCAACTCTGCACTCAACCATCGTGATTTCTTCTCCAGCTCAGAACTCAGCCGTCGCCTCGCCTGGTCCTCCACAACTGGTGGTTTCCCTGACATTCGAGGTGAGTTCTCGTCCTCATCTGTGTCTTTTCGCTCATATGAGTCGCAACCCTAATTTCTTCACGAGTTGTTCTCTTTTTTGTTTTTTGCTTCTCGCTTCTGAATACACTATTTGTTTCCTGATATTGTGGGTTTTTCCTTTGAGATTGTTCTCTGTTCTGTAAATATTTATTTCTATTTTGAATCGATCCCTAATTTTGTTCTTTGTTCTAATCGCTGATACATTGTTCGTCTGAGGAATTTTTCTCTATTTTGTTGAAATTTATTTATATTTTGAATCGATTCATATTTTTATTATCTGTTTTGGTATTCTGGTATGTGATATTCTTTGTTGTTTGCTTTGAATCGATTTATTGGTTTCATGAACTCAAACACAGCTTCGATATAAACATTCCTTCTACGTCCCATAAAGACGATACTGATATTGTTTCGAACAATATCAATATTGATTATTTGCTAGAGTTTTCTGACTTAATGGCATAAATTGTTGTTAGGATTAATTTTGATAGTTTCAGTGTATAAGGTAACTCTAACTTTGGTTTAAATTATCGATTGGAGCTGCATAAACTAATTGTTATGCTAATGAATTCAAAAACTGCCTATTAATACTTGCAGAGGTATTATCGAAGAGAATGCATTACTTACTTTCATAAACTGTTTATTAATCTTGCAGAGGTATTGTCTATTCAAAAACTATCTATTGTTAGTGATATAATCAATATCTTCTACAATATTTAATTTTGGCAGTTTAATATAATTGGTATATTTTATCAATTTTATGAGTAAATTGTTGTTCCTAATTAAGTATTGTTTTTGTTTGTAGTTTAAGGTAAAATGGATGATTATAGCTTAAATGTGGAAGATGTGGATGCTATTGTTGTGTACTTGATGCATATAATGTATATTGTACAATTCTTTTTTGAGTTGGTGGTGGATAAAAACAAGACAATATCTTTAAGGAGACAATTGTATGAGCTTGATTTTTTTTCAAATAGGAAAATTGTGCATAGATTGTGCTATGAGAGTGACATTACTTGTATTAATCAAATTAGGATGAGTATGAGTGCTTTTACCAATTTGTGTGCAATGCTTGAAACTAGAGGGGGGCTAAAACAATCAAAACATTTGTTAGTAGATGAGCAGGTAGCCATGTTTCTTCATGTGATTGCACACCATGTGAAAAATAGAGTTATAACTAATCGATTTAGAAGATCTGGAGAGACAGTTAGTAAGTATTTCAGTAATGTCTTACATGCTATCATACGGTTGCATAAGGAGTTATTGAAAAAACCTAAGCCTATTCTTGACGATTGTGATGACAATAGGTGGAAATATTTCAAGGTAGATATAATATTTAATTTCTTTCTTTTTTTTTTCTTATTACCATGTAATATTTCTAATAATTAAATGATTTTACTTGACTTATTGGTACTAGGGTTGCTTAGGAGAACTTGATGGTACTCATATTAGAGTAAGAGTTCCTATAGGTGATAAGTCTAGGTATCGAAACCGAAAGGGTGAGGTTACCACAAATGTTTTAGGGGTTTGCTTTCCTGATATGCAATTTATTTATGTTTTACCCGGTTGGGAGGGTTCAGCAGCTGATAGTAGAGTTTTACGTGAAGCTATGCGTAGATAGAATGGATTTAAAGTCCAACTTGGTAAGTAATATGTGAATTGATTAATTTTTTTAAATTCTATGAATATGAAATTGAACTGTAAAATATATTTAATATATAGGGCATTATTATCTTGTGGATGCTGGATATGCAAATTCTAATGGATTTCTTGCTCCATATCGTGGTCAACGTTATCATTTGAGTGAATGGAGAGATGGTTCACAACCTCGCAATCCACGTGAATTTTTTAACATGAAGCACTCACAGGCTAGGAATGTGATCGAGAGATGTTTTGGTGTGTTAAAAAATTGATAGGCTATTCTAAGAAGTCCATCATTCTATCCCATTAAAACTCAAAATCGAATAATTATTGCTTGTTTCTTGCTACAAAACTATATAAGAAAGGAAATGTCATATGATCCATTTGAGAAAAATTGGGAAAATCTTGAAGATAGAGATAAGGATGTTGATGAGGAAGATACAATAAGAATTGTAGACTCTACACATGAATGGGGTGTATTTAGAGACAATACGGCATCAAACATGTACAATGAATGGAGGGAAATGAGAGAGGGATAGATGATATTGAGTGTTTAGGTTAATGGAAGTCGTGTTTTCTTATTTATGTTTGATTTTGGTTGTAATGAAGAGATTGTTTGATTGAAATTATTTGTAATCTTGTAAAACATTATACTATTGGTCGTATTCTTTTAATTTTAAAATTATTCTCATTGGTTGCTAGGCTCGTCAACTTTAATATGTTTTCTATTTCATTTTGTTAAACAGTTAGTAAGTATTTTTTTGTACTTACTTTTTAATTTTAGGATGTCATCTTCACAAAGTTTTACCTCAAGAAATCGAGGCCCTGGACAGAATAAAATATTTTGGACAACAACATTAGATGAAAAATTAATTGAGTGTCTTATAGAGTTACACAATCAGGGTTCATATAGAGTTGATGGTGGTTTCAAACCTGGCTACTTAAATGCTATTGATAAATCACTACTTTAAAAACTACCAGATTGCAATATGAAAGCTAAACCACATATTGAGTCTCGATTGAAAACATTGAAGACTCAATTTACTACTATACATGACATGCTAACTGGTCATAATAGTAGTGGATTTGGGTGGGATCCAGTGAATAAACATGTAGCTACTGAGGCACCTGTTTGGGATGCATATGTACAGGTAATATTTTCAATTTGATTATTAATCCATTTGATTATTAATATTTTCAATTTGACATATTTTAATATTTTTTAGAGTCACAAAGAAGCTGCTCATTGGAGAAATAGGTTATTTCCTTATTACGAGGACTTGGCTATTGTATTTGGTAAAGATAGAGCCACAGGAAAAGATGCAGAGACTCCAGATGATGTTGTTTAGAACTTGATAATGAACAGGATCAAGAGATAGTAAATGAAACTGATCCATTACATCAACATGTAGATGTTATCGACCAGCAAAACTCAAATGTTTCATCTAAAAAAAGAAAGAGAACAATTGGAGTTAATGAATATGGAAATTCTGTTGAGAGGGCAGCTTCGATACTTGCAGAAGAGATGAAGAATGTCGGCAGCCTTTTGAGTCGATCCATCACAAAAGAAGAACAAAAAGAAGAACAAAAGAGGTTGTACAATGAATTACAAAGGACCACATCACTTAGCAACGATGAGCTTGATGTTGCTACAATTCTTCTTGTTGACAAACCCGCAAGAATGAATGTATTTTTTGGAGTACCTGATGGCAACAAAGATGGTTGGATTATGAGCCTTCTTAGACGTGAAGGTGCATTATATTAAGTTATGGATATGTACTATTACTATATGAATATTCATTTGTAATTGTTATATTAACCTTGTTTTGGTATCTAAGTTTATATTAGTTAGGCTAATATCAATATTTTAATATAGTGTTTTCAACACTTGTATTTTGAACACTGTTGAAATATGAACATTTGTGCTTCATTGAACAGATGATACGAAAGTATTATGATCAACATACGTTTGCAATTCTGTTTATATTGATAATTTATTGTTTTGTAAAAATGAATAGCATCACTATACAAAAACAATCCCATATACGGTTTCAATATATTGAATGCTATTTAAAACAATCTTAATAACATCATTCATCTCTATAAAAGTTAATATATAATTAATTTTTTATGATATAAAAAAAGAAATATATATTTTTTAATTAAAAAATTAAAAATTAAAATTGTTATTTAATTTTTCCGACGAAAAACTAGTAATTAAATTACATTATTTGAACTTTACAGCATATAGGGGTATTCATGTCATTTATAGCTTTTTTCATTCCATTCCGGTTCAAACCAAACACTGTAATCCTAATTCTGAGCTTGATTCTAGTGGTCAAACCAAACAGAATTGTTTTCATTCCATTCCCATTCTTATTCCGATTCCGATTCCGATTCCATTCCACGAACCAAAAGCCACCTTATTATCTATTATTAGGGGTGAACAAATAATTCAATATTTTATTTAAATGAAAAATTTTGATTTAATTTATTAAATTTTAATCATATTAGACCAATAGATTTATAATTGGATAATGTTCGAATTAAAAAATATACATTTTATTTAAATTTAAATTGAATTTGAATAGATCCATTTAAATTCAGATTAAATTCGTTTAAAAAGATTTTACAACTCTCAATGTTCCAATTCAATCGACATTATTATTAAAATTATAAATAAATTTATTTTATTTTATAATATTTTATATTTAAATATTATATCTAATATAATTATATTAAATTATTATTTTAGTTTAAAAATAATATAAATATTAATCTCTATAATAATTTAATAATTCTTCGAATATATTTTTTATTATTTTGAATTTATGAAGTATGATTATAAATAATTTTTTTTAGAAATACAAAAATTGAAAATACGAATGTTATATATATATATATCAATTTTTAATTACGTTAATAGTTAATAAATAAAATTTAATATCAATTTAATTTTATTTGATTTAAAAGAATTTAGTCTGTTTAAATTTAAATTAATTATATTATTACATTAAATTTAGGTTAAAAATATTAAAATTTAATTCAAATCAAATTTAAAAATACCGGCCATTTCGATATAACCCGATCCTAGTTTTTTTACTATTTCACTTTTATTTCCATTTGTTGCACATGGTGAGTGAATGATTCTCATTTAGCTTGCAAGGTAATTATCATAATAACTTTTTTTCTTAATCATGATAATTTTGAAAATAAGATAAGATATGAACACATCTTAAATTTAGACGTGGCAGTTCAAGATTGGGCTACCTTTTCAGCTTGGCTTCCGTAAATAATAATTAATTGTGATGTAATCATGAACCCTTCATTTCTTAAATGATACCTTTTCCCTGTCATTATTATATCAATTCGCGTCCAAATTAATCTTGAAGTTTAAAAACTTTCCATTTTATATTTGAGGTTTGGTAATTTTTTAGTATTTATATTTTATAAAAATTTTATTTATTGATTATATTTTAAAATAATTTTTATTTAATATCAAATTTTTTTTAAAAAAATTTACTTTAGTTGTTTTGAACAATAATAAATAAAAAAACTCTAGTAGGATTTTTTGAGTAAGAATAAATTGAGAATTTATTACTATTTTTCTTTCTCTTCCTGATATTTTGTTTTGGCTATTTAAAGTGTCATCCATGCAAATTTTCTTCCCAAAATTAGGTTAATAATATGCATTTATTGTCTACTATTTTGCTCCTAGCTTGCTTACATGGAGTCATCTTATGTGTTCCCAAATGATCACTAGTTATGTTTATTGTAATCCTTCTTGGATTAGAGAAAAAATTTGTACGAAATAGCTTGCATGGATTATCGATAGCATGCATCCTTCTTGGATTAAAGAAAATTGTTATGTTGAGATAGCACCATCAAGGTGTGTGTCGAAGTTCAATTAATGCGGTTACAAATATTAGTTTTCTCAAGTTCAAACAGTGCCTTCTATAAGTTTAATCTTAATTTCCTAGATGTTTTGATTGATTATTTGGCTCAAAGTATTCAATTAAGATATCTCATCATATGCAGCTTGCTCAGCATAACAAGTAATTAAGGGGTGGGTAAATGGTTTAAGGTCTTGACAATGGCATTTTTCAAAACAAGCCTTGCTAAAAAAAGACATGGAAATGATAGGGTTGGAAAGATAACAAATTTTCATTTTACACATGCCTAAAACATTCTATAAGAGTTTTTGTTTGGCTACTATTAAAAAAAGATGTAAATTTTTTTTAAAAAAATATGGGTATTAAATAGGATTTTTTTTAATAACATGGATATTAAAAGAAAATTATTTTAAAATATCGTCGATAAGTAAATTATTTAATAAAATCTGAACACACAAAAATTATTAAACCCTTATATTTACATTGTAAATAAATGGTTGATGGTTATATAGTTTATAACATTCAATCTACAATTATTAAAAAAATAATAAGAGTTTATAAGAATTGATTATCAGCATCTTCCATTTAGAGTTAACCTATTGTACTTGGATATTATACTTAGCATGTTATGGTTATTATGCATTCCATAAAATTTAAATTGTATCAATAGCTTAGTCGATTAATAAACAAAAAATTTATAGACCTTTGGCACACGAAAAAATGGAAAAAAGTCAAGTGATATAAAATATGATAAAGATGATGAGTGGGTGGTAATTTTAATAACGTAATTATGTGATTTATATATTTTATTTCTATAATTTTTTAAGTAAACTATGTTAGTCCTATAATTTTAAATTATTATCAATTAAATCAAATTTTTTAATGATAAAATGAGAATTATAAATTTAATTAATAAAAATCACATCTTCTTTCTCATTTTCTTTATTTTTTCTCTCCCTCTATCTCTCTATTTTTTCTCTCATTCCTCTTCCTTTCTCTCTCTTCTTCTCTTATCATTATTGAGAAAGAGAAAAGGAGGGAGAGAGAAAGAGTAGAGACATGATTCACATTTTACTTCTAAAAATCTCATTGACTTAATTAATTATAATTTTAAATTATATGACTAATAAAACTCACTTAAAAATTTACAGGATTAAAATAAGACTTAAATGACTCAATATTGTAAAGTTTATGTATTTATTTTAAAAGTGATACTTAAGTCATGTAATTATTTTTTCAGAGAGTTTAATTATATTATTATGAAAAAGTGTATGTATATGGATAAATAACTATTTTTATATTTTTATTCAATTATTAATTTGAATTAAAAAAAGACTTAAATGTAAATAACAAAAGTTGAAAATTTAATTTTTTGTGTGCAAAAAATGAGTCTCATGCTTAGATGGAACAACGCGTGCCATCCACCTATAGATTAAACAATGAACAATCTAGATTGCGTATGTTCTCCGCTCTGCACAGCCTAATGCACGAAAAAATGAGTTTCACATTCAGATAGAACAATGCGCGTCACCCATGGTCAAATCAAATAATGAACGGTTCAAATCGTGCGCGTTTTCCACTCTCCATGCGAGAGAGTGATCGCCACACAAATTATGTGTGCAATGAATACGCAAGTATATGTAGTGGGTTTGTAGAGGTTGCTCTTTTTTGGCTGAATTATTTCCTTTCCATTACTCTCTTTATCCACTACTTCCTTTTCATCCTTTTTAGCTTTTGGTTCCTCCTTATCCTTTTTAGTTTTATATTCCTCCTTATCCTTTTTAGTTTTATATTCCTCCTTATCCTTTTTAGTTTCATATTCCTCCTTATCTTTTTGAGTCTCATCTCCCTCTAGAGTTTTACCACTCCTCAAGGCTATATCACTATAATGGTTCTTCTCTTCTCTTCTTGGGTTTATAATTGTGTCACTTGGAAGATTACATTGAGACCTTTGGCTTATGGCATGGGCAAGTTGCTTCATTTGGTTATCCAAATTTCGAATCGAAGCCTCTTAAGTGGACATTTTGTATTTACTGATTTGTTGAAATCTTTCATCATCCTCATTAAGGCATTTGTATTGTCCTCAGTAGATGAATTCTTCTCTTAGGCTTGTGATTGATGTGGTTGTTGAAAACTAGGTGGTTTAAACGATTAATGGTTGAATTGATTGCCACCTTGATTGTTGTTACTCTAAGAGAAATTTGGATGTTGTCTCCATCTTGGGTTATATGTGTTTGAGTATGGATTATTGTTTCGATTCACATTATTCATATAGCAAATGAATTTAGGATTATTTGGACAATTTTCAAGCAAATGAGCTCCTCTACAAAACACACATGACACTCTTGAATCTTGGACCTGGTTTATACTCGCTGGCAAGTTTTGTACCTTCAAAATATTAACCAAAGATGAAACTTGAGCTGTAAGTGTTGTGATATCATTTACCTCATGCATTTTGGCTACTTTTCTCATGGTTGTCATTCTATCCATTGGCCATTGATAATTATTGCTAGCCATTTTCCCAAGTAAATCATAAGCTTGATTGTAAGATTTGGCTAGCAAAGCTCCATTAGCAGATGCATCAACAATAGTTCTTGTGTGAGCATTGGGACCATTATAAAAAGTCTCCATTTGAATCCAAGAAGGAATATCATGATGAAGACACTTCCTTAGCAATTCCTTAAATCTTTCCCATGCTTCATATAGAGATTATCTTTCGTGTTGTTGGTAGGAAGTAATATCATTCCTAAGCTTGAGATTCTTTATTGGTGGAAAGTATTTCATCAAGAATTTCTCCGCCAAACCATTCCAAGTTGTAATGGAATCAGGTGAAAAAGAGTTTAGCCAAGCTTGAGCACGGTCTCGCAAAGAGTAAGGGAATAATCTAAGCCTAAATGTCTCATCTGTCACACCATTGAACTTAAATGAATCTACAACTTCAAAAAAAATCTGAGATGAAGATGAGGATCCTCTGTTGGTAATCTGCTAAATTGTCCAACTTTTTGTAGCATTTGAAAAATCATTGGTTTTAATTCAAACTGATTAGCTTGAATGTTTGACCTTGTAATACTTGGATTCAACCTTTCCAACTTAGGTATTGCATATTCATCCATAGCTCTATCTCTATCATCTATTAAAAGCATTTGATTATTCAAGTTTAACTTGTTATTGTTTATTTCTAATGGATTAGTAATTTCTTTCTCTTAGGTGACTTGGTGTTTTCTAATTAATCTTAAAGTACGTTCAATTTCAAGATTTAAAGGTAAGATTTTTCCCTCACGAACTATACTCATGTAATAGACTCAACTATGTTTTTACAATACTATAGGAGATGTCTAAATAAAAACTAAAAAAATAAAATAAAAATAAAAAAATTAACAACTAAATAAATAAGTAAAGAAAATAAATTAAATAAATTAACTAGAAAATAAAAAGTTACTAAAAGAAAATAAGTAAATCAAGATTAAATTTAAAGTAAAGAAAAATAAATTAAGAAAAAAAATAATAAAAAATTATTAATTTCTAATATTTATAATATCCGGCAGTGGCGTCAAAAACTTGATCGCCACACAAATTGTGTGTGCAATGAATACGCAAGTATACGTATCATAACAAGTAATATAATGATAAGTAAAAATCATTTTCACAAAGATTATTTTATTAGAAACTAATTTTTAAAACTAAAAATAATAAAAATCAATTGTTTTTGGTGTTTTTATATTTTAAGGAAGCAAAATTAAAATAACTAAAAGTAAATAGAAATAGTTAATTAAATCAGATTTTGTGACTAAAAAGATATATGAGAAAATATCTAGGAATACTTAATCCCTTAATTTTCTAAACATGCAAATCGCTAAAATCCCTCATATATAATTATCAATTGAATCTAACCTAACATATATTTCTCTATCAAGTAAACTACACACCATATAGTAATTAATTTAATCACACTCTAATGCCAATTAAATTGCATACTACTCATTAAGTTGATTAATTATAAATCACATACATAAAAATCATACATCTCTGCCTAGAAACTATGTATGTTATTTAATCATGACAAACAATTAAATAATTTTCTCAAATCTATTTAATTGCCTCTATAGATTAATTGTTGGCTAAACAATTAATAGCATAAAAATTTGATTAAATAATATAATTAAATTATAATTATAATTGAGATAAAAATTTAGATCATCACATGGTGAAAATTAGGTTCATAAGATCCCTAGATTAATAAATTAATTACACATAATTGTGTTCATAAAGCTCATATTTTTCATAAAGAAAGACATAAAATTGATAAAAAAAAAGAGTAAAAAAAGAAATACAATCAATCTCTTGAATTGTAGTATTAATTTCCTTTTGAATCTCCACCAAAATTGTGTCTTCTCCTAAATTTTTCTGTATTTTTCTCTTTTTTTAGCTCCAAAAAATGACCAAAATTATGCTAATTGAGGTAAATTAGGGTTTATGAAATAATTAGTGGCTTAAATAAAGCTCAAGTGCAATCTATATTTTGTGTTCTTTACTTAGGGTAGGTGTATTGAGACTTTTGGGTGTATTTGGACTTTAGATTTGAGTGTCATTTTTGGATTCCTAATATTATTCTTGGGATATAGAGCATAATTGGATTATTAGGAAAAATATCCTGTATTCAAAAAATTAATATTAGTAAAACATGGATTTTATAATATAATTTTGGCTTACAAGTGATATTTTTATTGAAAGTTTTCGTAATGATAAAAGTGGTTGTATTTTGATTTTGGTTAGTTTTTGCATAAAATGATAACCACGTTTACATATATCGATTAGCTAAATCAAAAATCAATACAGACTTAAACAATATCAAATAGAGAATATTAAATTAACTTATTAATTTCGATTGAATAGGTTCGGTTAGTGATTTATGTAAATTTATTTTTAAGTGAATTTGAATTATTTTGATTTTAAATTAATAAATAAAAATTTATTGATTAATAAATAATTTAATACGAAATGGTTGTGCATTAGCATTTAAACTTTAATTGTACACAATTTTTCAAGTAGAGAAAAAGATTAAATTATTGAGAATTAGAGAACAAAAAATAATTTAGAAATTTTATTAGTTATATAAGATATTTATAAAATGAACATTAGTGAAGAATAATATAAATTGTTTCACTTTCTCAATTAACATAAAAATTTAACTAAAATTAGATGATTGTATATATATCTTCTATAAATATATAAAAGTTAAAAAATAAATATATATTAATAATATATGAGTTAGTTCGGTTAAGTATTGATTTATAAATTTTAAAATATAAAAATCATTTTTGTGCGTTAACAAAACTCAAACAACAAATTTGAACCTATATAACAAAAAAGTTGGTTCTACCAAGCATGATTTTGGTTGGATGGGTTCATTTATTGATTATTACGTATATCCCTAGATGTTAGATGTGTTGTTTTCCTTTTTTGCCTAACGGATGGACTTTGAATTATGATACTTCTAGTTTATATATAACATACTTTGAATTATGATCTTACAAATATATTACACGTTTTTACAATTGTTTAAGGCGCTTTATAAAAAATGAAAAAAATATCAAACCCTTTTTTTTTAATTTAGACTTGTAATTGATGAGTGCTTAAAAAACACTAAATATATCATGTTTTAATATCATTTAATTAATAAAATAGATTTGTATTTGTTTTATTTTATTATATTTTAGACAAATCTATTTGTTCAGATTAATGAGTATATTGTAGTATTTTATAGATATTTTAATATATAAATATTAAAATAAAGTAAAATACTTGAAGCATGTTTATCACATTTTTTGAGCTTAAATGAATATCATTTATTTGATATAATATAAAGTGAAAAAAATAGGTAATGGAAAATAAAGAGGTTTGAATTGAAAAAAATCCGGTTGCGATCCAATCGTACCGTAACAAAAACACAAGTTTTTCTCACATTCTTTCCTACAAATAGGACTATCGTATACTAAGAAAAGAAGCTTTCAAGTTACGTTTTTAGCAATTTTCTCTCTCTCTTTTCTGTAGATTTTTATATTTTTAACTTTTAGAATTTATTTAGTTCTTCTCTCAATTTTGATGAGGAACATGTTTATTTTTCAATATTTTCTAGTTTTCTATTCAACAAATTTTGGAGTGCAATTACTATCAAAGTTTTTATAATCATAGAATTAACTCTTAAAAGTTCTGTAAGGATATTATCAAGGTATGAATTATATTCCTATTTGTAGTTTATATATATGTTGCTT
This sequence comes from Hippophae rhamnoides, assembly GCA_033030585.1. Classification (NCBI taxonomy): domain Eukaryota; kingdom Viridiplantae; phylum Streptophyta; class Magnoliopsida; order Rosales; family Elaeagnaceae; genus Hippophae; species Hippophae rhamnoides. The sequence goes on from CM065436.1 coordinate 38,861,316, forward strand.
CTTGTGTGTCATTTTTGATTTGTTTGTGATATGTCTTACTGATAATAAATATGATATAATAATAACATTGTTATACTTGTAAAATATTGAATAGTTAAAACAATTTTTTAAACTAAATTGATTTTATTTTTATTCAGGATTTTTATAAAAAATGTTATTTAAAGGAGTACATCACTCTTAATAACAAACTTAATATGAGAGTTAAAAGTAAGATTCAATTACCTGGACTTAATTTGGAGTAATAATATTTTATTTTAGATTTAATTATTTAGATATTTAGAGTAAAACTCAATTTCAAAGGTTTTTTACAAAAAAAATATTATTTGAAAATATATTTATAACATATTTTCTTAAATAGTTTTAAAACCTGAAAGTTATTTTTCATATACTTAAATTCTTAAGTTTAATTTGGACATATTGAATAAAGTCTAGTTAAATGACTCTACCTAAAATTTTGATTAGATGGTTTGTTATTTTCTTAAAAATAAAGCTAAAATCTAATAGTTAATTAATTAATAAACTCCGACTAAGGATATTAGTTAATTAATATTAAACAAAAGAATTTGGGTTCCACGTGATGACACTTTCATACCAAAAAGAAAAAAAATCAATAAATATCAATTTATATCTTTAATAACTTAAATAATATAAGCAAATATAATTAATGAATTATTATATCCATTATTCTTCACTGCTTATGAATGTATTAAATTGTATGAGTATTTGTTGAATCCATGTATATCTTTATCTTTATGCATTAGATTAATTTTTTAAAAAACAAATCATTATGATAGAATGTTTAGGCTTAATTTTGTTTTTAAAATTTTAATAATATTTAAAAACAATACAATATTACTTCATTGAATCGACCTTGGGAGTATACTCATTATTTCTACTTGCGATAATTAATAAAATTTAAAATGAATAAGTATATTGTTTTCAATGATCTGACAAATATAGTACACGTTTTTACGATTGTTTTAAAGACTTTAAAAAAAAAGATCAAACACATTTTTTTTGTAATTTATACTTTAATTTTAGTTCAATAATATATTTTATTTGATGAAAAAATAATAATTAAATGATATTATTTGAACTTTACTGAATATAGGAATATTAAAGTAATATACAGTATTTTTCATTTCATTACATTCCAATTGTAAACAAAACATACACTCTAATATTGATTTTTTTTATTTCAATAATCAAATCAAACAAAATTGTTTCCATTCTATTCTCATTTCCATTTTGATTACATGAACCAAACACTACTATAATATACTTCTCAGCCCTTAATGAATACGCCCACTCAAAATGTGCAATCCACCGATCCCCATTTATTATTTGAATATAAGATGAAGTTATTTCCCACATTAATTATGTGTAATAAAGTATTTAAAACTCTTCCTTATATTCCAGTTTTTAATTGCTTTGTTTGAGATAATTTTTCATATCATAAGCGCACGGATACATGGTTGAAGAGAGTCACTTGAACTATTTATTTTTATAAAAGAAAAATGTTAGAAGTATGGAAGAAATCAATGACATATTAATAAAAGTATAAAACATGTTAAATAAAAAAAAATTATTTTTTGAATATAAAAAGAAAAATAAAATTGTAAAATGTTAACTAACAAATGATGTAAAGAGTATGATGAGTTAGCTAGTTTAATACATCCATATTGTAGGGAATATATATATAATTTATGAAATCATGAGGTAGGTACGCATGCAAGAGTTTTCTTTATATTTATATTGTTAATTTAGCATATTGTTCTTGTTCCACAATCTACATATATGGTATGATATCTTTAAATATTATATTAATTTATGTAGTTGGAAGGAAAGTAAAGGGTCGCATTGTACATGCTTTGGTGTAAGGTCAGTGTTATTGGTGACATTCTAACGGAAATTATTATGGAAAGAGATAATAGGATAAACAAATTAAAATGTAAATATTATAAAGAAAAAAAAATGAATTATGTAAATAAATACAGTTAATCTAATGTTCTCTTAGTAATACTATTTCATCCATTTCTAATCATCATATTCAAACTGTATTATATATATATATATATATCTTTGAAAAACATTGTAAATAAATGGTTATAAAAAATACAAGGTGACTTTGAAAAGAAAAGAAAAAAAAAAGGGTGACCGCCCAATGGGGTTGAAAAAATCTACTGAAATTTTTGACACATATATAGAAATGTCATATTTTTCTAATGCCGGAACATTGTTAAAAAAATATTTATTATTGAAAAATTGTCATGAACCTTTCGTTTTTTTTTGGACAAAATATTGTGGAAATCATTGATAAAAATTTAAAGAAAAATCACCAAAATATATTTTTTTTATTTTTGAAAAATTTATCATTAAATTTATCTATTTATTATGTTTTTATATTTATTCAAAAGATTATTTCTTTTGAATTTAAGAATGATTTTTTTTATTTCTATCCAATTATCACATTCACTTTATTAATTTTACCTATAAAGTTTTTTTTTTAAAAAAAAATTGATGTAAAATTATAATATATTATATTATTATTACTCTTATTATTCTTAGCATTTGAAAATTGGAGTTGACTCTCAATTTGTTTTTATTGGATATATACCAAGCCAATAAATATGACATAATTATTTTTACTCAATGATGTGGTATGAAAATTGTGTATTTATATATAACAATACTTTATATTCAATAATAAAATCTTAAAAATTTTCTTAAAAAGAAAAGAAAAAAAAAACCCTTAAAGATAAAACCTTTTGTTTTAATGAGTTTAAAGTTTAGTAATTGTTATAGCATATAATTTTTTATTATTCTATTAGCACGTAGATTTCGTTGAATAATAATAATTATTATGTTATCTAACTTGACTTAAGTTTTTAAATTTTATGTGTGTAATTTCTTTTGCATATTTATTTATTAAAGTATCACAGCTAATTTTTTTTTAATAAATATTTCATGCAATTTAATTAATTCTACATTTTTTAAATAAATGTTTTATTAATTAATCAAAATAAATATCACATGTCAATTAAAAAACTAGCTAGTTTAAAGACATCGTAAAAAAGAAAAAAAAAAGCATTTTGACAGAACTTTCATAATTTTTATGAATTTTTTTTTAAAGTTTTACCAACAATAACAATATATTTAATTATTATGTAAAATGGTGGTTCTTAACATTTAGACTGAATATATTAATTTACGTTGCCTTTTTCGAGTCTTGTGAAATTATTTAGTTAATAAAAAATATATATTTATAATTCATTCAAATCAAGATGATCATTAATTATAAAAATAATTAAATAAAATTTTTTTAAAAAATACACATTAAATTATTATGAGAATTCTTAAAAATAATCTATAATACATGAGCTAATTTTTTTGAGCGATTGTTTTTTAACTTTTTAAATTCAACAACCTTCTTGTTAACAGTTATGCAAACACAACCTCACTCAGAATGGAACCAATTTGGAATACGAAATGAAAGAAGTGTTCATATTATATTATTTACATTATATATATATATATATATATATATATATATATATATATATATATATATATATATATATATCAAGGTAAAATGGGTTAAGTACTACCTTATATATATTTTTTTTCTAAATTTTATATTTTAATCTTATTATTATTTTTCATATAATTTAGTTTGTTTACTTTTAAATTTAATAAATATATTCCTTAATTATGAAATCAACTCAAGAGTTGACTCCAAATTAACAAAATTAAACATATGTGTATGTTTAAATGTCAATGACATGCAACTCCGATTAAATTAATTTAATCCAAGTTAAAAAAATTTGATAAATATTTTTTATTATTAATGCACAAACCATTATAATAAATTAAAATGAAATTAAAAACAATTGTTTAACAAATGTTGAAACTTTCAATGTTAGAAACTACAAAACATTAATCTCCTAACATTTCTTACAAAATAATTGTTTTTAATGGAAGAAAGCTTGAGCATTTTTTTAAAAAAAAAAGTATTTGTAAATTCATTATCTTAAGTTTGTGAATTAAAAAGGAAAAAAAGAGAAGAAAAATAATTAAAATAATCTAACTTGAGTTAAATTAACAAGCAAATAAGTCATACATGATAAATTAACATAATCAATTTTAAAATTAAGGTTGTGAATTTTTTATTTTTTTAAAAAAAAGAAGAGATTGGTAGCATATCCAATTAATATTATTTTGTATAAAAGGAGGTGAAGAGAGAGCACTTATGTTCTAAGTAGGTTTAAGATTTAACTCATTAAACCAAACATATATAAATCTTTGAGTAAAAGATTGTCATAAACTTCTACTTTTTAAGATTAAACCCATTGGTCACTGTATTTTTAATTTTCACAAATTTAGATTAAAAGAGATTAAATATGTTAAATTTTAAAGTTAAGGAACTAAATTATTTTAAAAAAATAATTTTAACATAATTTCTACATTTGAACCAAATTATATAATTGTGAAAATTAAAAAAGTTAAGGATCAAATTTAAAAAAATAAATTAAGAAATTAAAGTATAAAATTTGTAAAAATTAAACCACTATAAATATTATTCAGCCAGCCAAAAATTAATGAGTAGTTAAAGAAATCTATCATGAGCGATGAGATGTTTACAAGAAAAAAAGAAAAAAAAAATGTAAGATGGTATAGTACTTGGCATTATTTTATGCAAATACAATCCGCTATATATATAATAATTCTCCCATTCAACAGCACTGAGGTAGAAGAATAAAATAATGAGTTTTCTTTACATGACATAAAAAAAAATATGATATTTTGATATCAAGTTGGGATATAATTTTACATGAAATAAATAAATTGTTTTTATTATTATTATTATTATATACAATTCAAATTTATAGGCATGTAACTGGAATTTAATTCATGTGTTTAAATCACATCACTTTAATAATTAAAATTATTTTAAGTAGTTTACAATTTGATAGCTTAAAAATTTGTAAATATATATCAATCATCTCCTTCAAATTTTGCTAATTATTAATGAGAAAAATTCTGTTAGAATCATTTCCTTATTATAAAAATAATATTTAATTCATGTATTTATTTTTTATAACATTTTATTTCTATTGCTATTAAAAAATAACGAAAAAAATTAATTATTTTAATTATATTAAATAAAGACAGTTAATTATGTTATAATTAAATAATCTATAATTGAAATAATTAAAGAAAAAAATAAATTAAAACATAGAAAATAATTATTTATCTTTATGTAATCACTTTTTTATAACTAAGACTAAATTATTACAAAAAATTAAATATATAATTTAAAGATAAGTATAAAACCATTATAATCCTACTTAAAGTTATAAAAATTATTAAAGAAATCATATTATCATTGACAAAAAAAAAACGTAAACATTATTTTTCAAGTATCAATTAACCAAAAAATAATACTATGCTGTTTTTTTTTTACTATATTATTTTTAATTTTAAGATGAATTGATAATTAACTAAATTTTAAGATATCATTGATATTTACTTTTTATGGAATTATATTTATTTTTCACCAAGAACACTTTATAAAATTGTCGGTCGAATGAGTTGTCTCTCTCGTGATAGAGGAATCAGTAAAATTTCTAATAATATATTTTAAACTCTAAATTGGGAAGTAAACATGTAACCGTTAATTATTTTCCTAAAACTAAATAAAGAATGATTGTTATTTTAGGAAAATATTTTCATTAGAAAATAGAGAGTTTTAGAGATTTTGGACTTTGGTAAATAAAAAAAGAATTTTTTTTTAAAAAATAGTTAAAATTTATAACAATATAATAACATCTCAATAATGTTAAATATACTTTAATTATACTTATTAATATTAAAAATATTTAAATAATTATAATTTAATTTAAATTATATTTAATTCAGCAATATTAAAAATATATAAATTAAATATTAAAAATATTATTTTTATGATAACAAATATTAGATTTTTATTATTTTTTTAAAAAATACAATTTCATAGTTGAAGTTGTATTTTAAGAATAAATGATTATAATAATCTTCTAAGTTAGGTTTGTTAGATCAGCCCCTTACCTCAAGAAAGCTTTTTTAATTGCAGTTCTTATATTGGAAAAGAACAGCTCAACTACGAAAAAAAGTGAGGGATTTCAAAATGTGATTAGTTTCTAATTAAGCTCTTACGCTCGTTATTATAAATTAAAGTTTGAATATAATTAAGGTGATACATCTCTTTATTCTCTTTTCTAAAGTTTATGGGGACATATTTCTCGAATAATTCTTTCTGTGAAGTAGTATTGAACGATGTTCTATAGTCTAACACCTAAGATTTTTCTTTGTTTTTCAAAAAACATATCAATGTATCATCTCCTCCTGAGAGGAAAGTAACATTTTTCTTTGACTTCGTATCCTAGTCCTTTGGTGCATTCTTGCATTGATTTTTGTAATGCCTTGTTCTCCCATAATTTCAACACTCGACAGTCTTTGAGTTATGAGAATTATTGGGATTCTTCGATTTGGATCTTCTTTCTTTTGATCTATCTCGATAGTTTATTTTGACACGTTCATTCCCTCTAGTTGAATTTTTTTCTCTTGACTCTATATGCAAAATTGAAGAGGTTGATAATTCACCCAACTCTCTACGTCGGATCTCTTCATTGAGAATCAAATCATGAATATCGTCAAATTTTAACTTATTGCTTCCTGACGAGTTACTCACAGATGTGACAATAACATTACAGCTTTCTAGTAGAGAAGACAAATGTATCAATGTTTGTAATTTTTCATCAAATCCAATTTTAACTAAACTCAACTGGGTTGTGACTGTGTTAAGTTCATTGAGATGTTGAGATATCGATGCGCCTTCTTTCATCCATAAATTGAACAAACGTCTCATTAGATGCATTTTGTTTGAGGTCGATGGCTTCTCATACATATTAGAGAGAGTTTCCATAACACCCACTGTAGTCTTTTCCTTTGCTATGTTGAAAGCAACATTATAAGATAGTGTCGATCGAATAACTTAGAAATCTTGTCTATCTAAAAGATTTCAATCTTCTTCCTTCATAACCTCTGGCTTCTTCCCTGAGAGAGGTTGATACAAACTTCTATGATATAGATAATCCTCTATCTGTATTTTCCAAAACCTAAAATCTATGTCATTGAATTTCTCGAATTTCACCTTTTCTTCATCTGCTGTCATTGCTCCCACTCAAATATAACTTCTTCTGGATCGTTTATGATTATTCCTGCGAACCACCATGTATTATAACACCTCCGTCGACAAACCAATAACACCACGTGAGTAGTAACCTTGTAGAAAATTGACAAAAATCACCACAAAATGTTCTGATACCGGTTGCTGAGAAATTACGCAAATTCTCGATAAGTTAGTTTTATGAGAAAATAAAAATAGATAAAATAACACACAAATTTGATAATGGAGTTTGACAAATTTTACCTATGTCTCTAGACATGCTATAGATCTTTTTACTAAAAAGAAGAAATTATACAAAATATTTACAACACTCACAACTCACAACTCAATTAAACCTAAGAAAATTGCTCTCAATTTTTTTCATTAAAACTTTCTTCTCTAAGCTTTTCTCCAAATAGGATGATTCAAAGTACCTATTGATGTGTTCTATTTATAGATACAGAAGCCTCCATTATACATGTTTTGCCAACTAATTCTTAATTAGCTTTCCTTATTTTTCAACAAAAGGAAGCATCATTCACGCAATTTTCTTGGATTGTTAGCTTGATAACCACTTGTTTGTTTTATTGTCATTTATTGTACCGTTTGATGCATGTAAGTTTGACCAATAATTTACTCGTAGAAAGGATCGATTTAGTGTATATTTCCCATTCTTTCTATCTTTTGATGAAACTCGACCTTACATATTGTAAGAATTGATTCTTATTCTATATATTACCAGCCATTTTCAATAAAAAAAAACTTGATTTTGTTTTTATTATTTTGAATAAGAGGAGATTAGGTGTTCTAGAGTAAGAAGAGCTATTCAATTGGATTCAAATATATATATATATTATTTTAAAAAAATTAAGACTAAACAATAAGTATAATATTTTATTTTTATCGATTTTATGAAATTGTATTTATTTTTCTTCAAGAACCCTTTATCGATCATATAAGTTGTCTCTCTTGTGATTAAGGAATTCGTAAAATTATCAATAATATATTTTAAACTCTAAATTGGGATGTAAGTATTTAACCATTAATCATTTTCTTAAAACTAAATAAAGAAGGATTGTTATTTTAGGAAAATATTTTCATTAGAAAATAGAGAGTTTTAGGGACTTTAGTAAATAAATAAAAAATTTAAAAATAATATCGTTAAAACTTATAACAATATAATAACACCTTAATAATGTTGAATATAATTTAATTAGATGATGTTAACATTAAAAATATTTAAATAATCGTAGTTTAATTTAAACGATATTTAATTTAATGATAATCAACGTAAAATAATTATAAAAAATTTTTAATATAAAAAATATATAAATTAGATATAAACAAAATATTATTTGTATGATAACAAGTTTTAATGTTAGTATTTTTATCATTTTTATTAAAAATACAATTTTATAGTTGAAGCTGTGCTTTAAGAGTAAATGATTATAATGTTCTTCTAAGTTAGGCTTGTTATATCAGTCAGTCGCCTCAAAAAAGCTTTTTTAATTGCAGTTCTTATATTGGAAAAAGAACAGCTCAACTACGGAAAAAGGTGAGGGATTTCAAAATGTCATTAGTTTCTAATTAAGCTGATACGGCTCTTTATTATAAATTAAAGTTCGAATATAATTTATTATTTTTTATAAAAAATAACTTTAGTGGCCATTTAAAAAAGAGGTAAGGTCTTTCAAATAAAATAATAGTTTTATAATAAAAATAATTTTTGTAATAAAATAATATTTTTTTTACATACTTGGGTAATATTTTCTACCTTAGAAATTGTTGAATCAGCCTTTGCTGAATAAGTCTCTTTAAGTCTAGTTTGTTTTAAGTCTTCATTTTCTTTAGAAATTTGAATTTGTCTTTATTTTACGAGACAATTGTAGGGTAGGTTATAACATTTAAATTAAGTATTTCTCCTTTGTTTTAGTTTTATCCATTAAACTTTAAAAAGCGACGGATTAACTCGAAAGGTCAAATTTTATATTTTTTAAAAAATTATATTTTTTCAAAAGCATATAAAAAATAAAATTTAAACATGAATATTTATTAAAATAGTTTATTAAAGTAAAAAAAATATAAAAATGTAAAATCATTCACTTTTTTACTGGTGTTGAATTAAATTATCATAGAAAATATTGGACTCAAAAGTAATTGATTTCCCTTTTTTAATAATAACACAATTTTAATTTAAATATTATTTTTACTAATATTTTTATGTAGGTACATTGGTGATACCCACATTTAATAAAATGTATTTAATTAATGCATTTTTTTATTTTATTAAAATATTTTACACCCGATATATATTTAGTTGAGAGTATTTATTGTACTTTTTACTATTACATCTATTAAAATATTAAAATTTTCTTTACCTATTATTTTTAAGTCCTTAAATATATCTTTTGATGTTATTTGATTAATTTTACACGCTATTTAACCTTACTTATTAATATATCACTCAATAGTTCAACAAATTCATTTATAATTATATATTGGTTACTCATGTTCATTTAAATTTTATTTAAGATTTTGTTTACAGAGAAATAAGTGCAATTTGTATGAAAAAATTAGATTAAGTCAGTAAAAAAAATAGTATGTATGCACAACTTATATATAATCTTATATATCAAACCTGTATCCCTACTATTATAAGTCATATTAATATCATCAAGACCATCTAGCAATTTCTTTGTTTGGAACTGAAATGAACATTAGCCTTTTATCAATTTTAGAATCATTAATAATACCTAAAAGTAAGGGAAGGAAAATAACGATAGAGAAAAAAAATCTCGATTTAAGATGATAAATAGGAAAAAGCATAATATAAGAAAACTTGTTGAACTTCTAGGTGATAAAGAAAGAAGATATGTTAAAGAGAGAGAGAAAAATGAGTCAAAAATATTAAAACATATATTTAAGGACTTAAAAATGATGAGAATAAAAGTTGTTAATGTTATAATGGAAAAAATAGTAAAAACAAATATCACAAATACCTATCATTAAATGCACATGTAAATCACTAATAAAATAAAAAATTACATGTAATTGATACATTTTATTAAATGTGAATTTCACTAAAATACCACTCGAAATATATATAACAAAGGAGTACTTAAAATAAAATTGTGCTATCACTAAAATAACAAAAAACTAAGTAATTCATTTCAAAAGGATATTATGTTGTGCACGGAAGTAATAAATAACGTTATATGAATATATCAAATTGGTAAAAGAAAACACATAGAATTTAAGTGATTTGATAATTTGCCTAGGTTTACGGGAGGCATCAAATATTATTGAACTGTGTAGGAAATATACAGAATACAGATACAAATTTTCTCACTAATAATATCTCATAGGTGTTACCCCAAACTCATAGAATACTCTCACACTTACAGAGTATTTTCTCTCTTTGAGTTTTCCTATGCTATCTTTGATTTTTTTCTTATTTTTTGTTGATGCTCTCAATGCATGAACTCTTCCATGTTTATAGATGAAATAAGACTCACTCTCCCTCTTGTACAATGAATGAGGGCAAGAATCAAGGTCACTAATTGAGGGAAATTAGGCCAAAAGTTAGGCTACAAATTAGGCAAATAATTGAGGAAAATTAGGCCAAACGTTAAGCCATAAATTAGGCACATAATTGAGGGAAATTAGGTGCCTAATATAATTGACTTTAGAGCCAATTATTCAACAATATCCACCTTGGTGAAAAAGTTCATATTGTTGCCTCCAAATGCACCCTAGGCGCTCTAAGCTTTAGAGATGTTGATCAAGTTCAATTAGTGTTGAAACTTGATCCTTGTAACCATCTTTGTAAGCATAGGTGTAGGGTTATCTACAATTTTAACTTTCTGGAGTATAACATTCCCTTCATCGAAGATGTCTCGAACAAAATGAAATCGAACATCGATGTGCTTGGTATGACCATGATGAACTTGGTTCTTTGCCAAACAAATGGCACTCTGGCTCGTAGAAAACCTCCATGTTCTTTTGAACAATACCTAAATCCTTAGTCAACCTAAGAATCCATATAGCTTCTTTGAATGCTTTTGTTACAACCATATACCTTACCTTTGTAGTAGACAAAGCCATAATTGACTGCAATGTTGATCTCTAACAAATTGGTCCTCCTACCATTGTGAACACATAACTAGTTATAGATCGATGCTTATCCAGATCTCTAACATAGTCAGAATCCACATATCCGACTAGGTGCTTACCTTTAGTTTTTTCTCTCTCAAACCTTAAACCAATATCCACAATATCATAGATGTACCATAGAATCCACTTCACTACTTGCTAGTGTCTTTTACTAGAATTATGCATGTAACGACTCACCATACTAATAGCATAAGAAATATCAGGTTTGGTGCATACCATTGCATACATCAAGGCACTAATGACATTTGCATATGGAACACGCTCCATTTGCTTCTTTTCATCGATAGTGATAGGTGACATCAATGCACTCAACTAAAAATAAGGAGCAAGCAGTGTACTTATTGGTTTGGTTTTCTCATCAATGTCAAATCTTTGAAGTACTTTCTTCAAATACTGAGTCTGTGTTAGACTGACTGTGCTTGCAACTTTATTTCTTGTGATATCCATCCCAATAATTTTCTTAGCTTCTTCAAGATCTTTCATTTAAAATTCTAAACTCAACAAATCCTTCAGTTTGTCGATCTCCACCTTGCTCTTAGATGTAATCAACATATAAGAGAAAATAAATGAAAGTACCATCTTGGAATTTTTGAAATTATACATAGTGATCAAACTGGCTACGTATGTACTCTTGCTCTCTGATAAAGCTATCAAAGCACTTGTACCACTGTCGTGGTGATTTCTTTAAACCATAATATGACTTGCTCAAATTGCAAGCCCAATTCTCATGTCCTAGAACTTTGAAGTCATTCGGTTGAGACATGAAGATATCTTCATTCAAAGTACCATGGAGAAAAGCTATTTTGACATCGACTTGAGTTAACTCAATATCAAACTATGCTACCAAAGCCAATAGTATCCAAATAGGTAAATGCTTAAGAAAAGGTGAGAATACCTTATTATAGTCTATTCCTTCTTTTTGAGCATGACCTTTTGCTACTAGTCAAGCTTTATATCTGATGTTGTTTTTACCAAGAACACCTTCCTTCTTAGCATAGACCCATTTGCAACCAATAGTTTTCTTTCCTTTGGGAATTTGATCCAACTCCCAAGTCTGATTATGGTGTATAGACTTCATCTCTTCATCTATTTCCATCTTCCACTTCATACTATCAACTCTATGCATGCCTTCTCTATAAGTGCATGTGACATCATCATCAATTATAATAACTGCAAATGCTACCATGTCTATGTATTTGGTAGGCTTCATAATCTCCCTTCTAGGTTGAGTAGTGGCAATAGATTATGGCTACTGATTGATCAGTGGTGATGGTGAGAGAACCTTCATCTCAACTGAGATCTCTTCTTGATCATCAATTTTATCTTCACCACGATTGATAGTGAGTGCAATCTTTTCTGGATCTTCTAAAGTCTTAAGCACCACCTTAGAAAGAGTATTTGGAATTTCATTCTCTTTCTTTGAATTTTTCTATCTCAGCATAATATACTCATCGAATGTAACATTTCAGCTTAATACTATCTTCTTCGATTCACCACACCAAAGTAAAAATCCTTTAACTCCTTCATTAAAGCCCAAGAAAACAAATTTCTTTACTCTAGGATCTAGTTTGGATTCACTAACATGAAAATATACACGACATCCAAATATTAGTAATGAATCATAATTAGAACCAGGTTGTCTAGACCATACCTTTTAGGAGTTTTCCCATATAATACAATCGTAGAAAGTTTGTTGACTATATGAGTTACATATGACAAAGCCTCAGCCCAAAATGGCTTGCTTAATTTGGATTGAGATAGCATATGTCAAAATTTATCAACCAAAGTACAATCCATTCATTATGCAACTCTATTATGCTATAGTGTATGAGGAACTGCAAAATGTTTGATTATCCCTTCATCTTGACAAACTTTGAAGAAAGGATATCTAGAATTTCATCTTTATAACTCATGGTAAATATACAGACATATCTAGAGAAATCATACATAAAAGTCACAAACCAACATTTATTTCTAAGTGAAGCATTCTTGGAAGGTCCCTAGACGTCTGTGTGAATATAATCTAGAGTTCCCTTAGTATGATGAATGATAGTACCCAAATTGACTTTTGTTTGTTTTTCCATTACACAATGCTCGTAGAAATCAAAATTTCCAGTCTTGGTACCTTTCAGAAGACCTTGATTCATTAAACCTTTCAAAGACTTTTCACCAATATGCCCTAAGCACATGTGCCACAGATAGGAAGAATCATATGTCTTTTATTCATAACTACTTGAGACAACTGCTCTTCCTATAATTTTACTCCCATTAAGGAAATATAGGTTCACATTCTGAGTACCCTTCATCACTACAAATGAACCTCGTACAACTTTCAAGACTTCAGTTTCCAATGTTACCTTGTAACCATTAGAATCTAGAACACTTAAAGAAATATAGTTTTTCTTTAGATCATGAATATACCTCACATTTGTATGTCGTCTGATTGTACCATCGTGCATCGTTTTTTGTATTGTTCCAATCCCTTTTGTCTAACAGGCATTTTCGTTGCCCGTAAGCACAACTCCTCCATCGAGCTTGTAAGAATTATAAGTGTTGGCTATTTTTATGGATAAAATATTTACCTCTAAACTTATTTTTAAGCTCGCTATCAAGTCTATCAAGAAAAGTTGAAGAAATGTCAAAATTTTAAATAATCATACTTCAGGTATAACTGTTATAACTATAACACATAAGATTACACTCACGTATTTAATAGCACATATTTATAAATATGGAATTATTTTTGTTGCTAAAATATTAGATAAAATATACTCTAAATTATAGCGTAAATTTTAGCCTAAAAGATAGCATAAAATATATTTTAAAAGAAATATTTTTAAATAGAAATCTTCATGATTAATGAGTCTATTTTAAAATATTTATTATTTAAATAGGAGTCTTTTTAATTAATGAGTATTACTAATTATATTTATAATAGAAATGATATTATCAATTACATAGGTTTAAGGATTTTAATTTTTCATGTAAATAAAATCCATTACTCATTGTTTTAATCAGCCATACAAGATCATTTTTCTCTTCTTCTTAATCTTTCTCTTATTTGAAAAATATAAGATCAAAATTTTATAGGCTTCTTTATTTAGTTAATCTATCAAATATTGGTGGTTATGTTTGATTGATTAATAAGCCTAATTAGTTTATGATATTTTGATCATATATTCTTATAGCTTCTTCTTTATTTTTGTTCTCGAATTGTTAGATCAAATAATTGTGTTTGTCATATCATAATAATTTGATTTGATTATTAATCTTTAAAGAAGCTATTTTAATTGAAATTGTGTATGATCTTTTTGCTCTAGGATTTTTTAGTTGATTTGATTTAAGTGACATATGTTTTGATTCATATAGTTATGATTATTCATTATTAAATATGTTCTAGAAAACATATGGACACATGTGTTTTGGTGCTATACATTTTGCAGTTAATTCGGGAACTTATTTGATTGGTAGGAAGCTTATTGGAACGTTGGTTTGGAAATTGGTCATGCTAATATTAGAAACTATGAAATCAAAGTAGGTGGCTCATAAGTAAGGTACATTGGGGTAGTGTATAGAGAGGATAGCATAAGACTGAGTTTGTACTTGAAAATTTGTTTTTCATAGTGGAAAGTTAGGTGGTTGTGGCCTAGGTTATTTCCACCTAAAAATATTGTGTGTTATTCTTTTATTTCCACACTTTATTCTTACATGCAATTACATGCCTGGCCACTTTGTTTAGGTTATTAAATTATAAATTTATAAAACTTAAAAATTACCTACGAATTTTTATTATGGATCATTTTATTGAGGACTATAACTTAGATGGTGAAGAACTTGAATTTCCTTTTCTCTCTAAATATAATTTTAAAAGTTCTAAAGAATTATTTTATAAATATCTTATAGCCATAGAAGAGAATAATAATTTAAATACAAAAATATAAAAATTAAATGAACAACTTGAGGCATATGAAAACTTTTCTAATAAATTAAAAGAGGAGAATAATATTTTGCAAGAACAAATTTGAATTTGAGTCTTGTAGGTTTGAAAGAAGAAAATAATAAGCTTGCTGAAGAAAATAAAAAACAAGTGTAAGAGCTCAAAGAAACATGTGAAGTAGTGGGAGACTTACCATTGGAGCTCCACACTTTGATAAAATCTTGAGCATTGGTAAGCCACATGGTGATACACAAGATTTTGGTTTTAAGGACGAGAATTCCACACCTTCAACATCAAAGACCACACTTGTAAGGCCCTTGAAATCCAACCCTACTATTACTACTTATGCACGAAGAACTATTTCACCTATAGTAGAAAAAAATGTTAAGTTTGTGCCTGTCTGGCATCCTTGTGGTAGGAAAAGGTCATATAAGATCAAAATGTAGATTTGTGATGAATGTTCCTGAACTTAATGATTCTTTTTATACTTCATATAGTAGGATCCATAAATATCATTCATCTATGCATGCTAAATCATATTCAACGATGAATGGAAAATATAATAACTTGTTCAAAAATTATACTAGGAAGCATGAAGTCTTAGGTTCAAAGAGGCAAGAAAAATTCAATACTTTTAATCCTAGGACTTATTATCATCTTTCTACTATGCATATTGCATCTTTATTTGGGATGAATGAGAAAAGTAAAGCTAAGTTTAAGAACACGCCTATGAAACCTAAGTTAGTTGAGTCCCAACCCAATAATATAGAGAAACCAAAATGCTAGAAAATTTGGGTAAGAAAAGATTGTTTTTTCCTGGTCATCTGACTGTCTTTTATTACTTCTTCTAGGTATTTTTGTTAGAGTTTGATAGGTCCCAATCAGAGAAGAACAAAAGGGGGTTAAGAAGGGTGTTTATATTCATCATGTTTAAATACATTTAAAAGGTAGCCAAGAATTCCACACCTATACAGAACATATAGTCGCACCTACATAAAATAGATAGCTTAGTAGACACATTGAAATAAAACAAATTTACAATTATCATGACATACATGATACAAAAGACAACTATTACGACACTTGGAACTCAATGGACTTAGGCAACACTACACTTGGCGAACGATAAGCTTAGGCAACCGCTACAATTGGACTTAGGTAGCGCTACACTTGAGGCATTCATAGCAGGAAAAATCATAAGCAGTAGCTGTGGTGGCAAAGAATGTAAGTAGTTGTCAAATACAGCTTGTGTGCAGTGGCTACACTGTGTGCTTTATGGTGGATGGTGGCTATGTGCATGCTAGGATTCTTTTACTATAATATTACCTTCCCCTATGAAATGAACCATTCTTTTATTTGTTGATTAACTTCATTATGGCTTTTTGAATACTCAGGAGTAGTAACAACAAATTTGGCAAGCAATTGACTAGTGTTCATAGGATCACATGTCTCATTAGTTGGATTAAATATTGCATCTAAACTAGTATTCTTCTTGTTTTCTTGAAAGAATTTCAACCAATTTGCAGTCGCTTGTTTAGGGTGATAAGGATCAATATGGAATCCAGATATGTAGTGCTCAATAATCTCTTCCAGAATTGTTTTAATCCTTAAATTTTTCAGCATTCTTTTAGCCTTGGCCTAGTTTATTTGATAAGGATCCTCCATGTTTTGGTTCTCAATTAAAAAGTCAATAGTTGGTCATGGCTTAACTATCATGTTAGTTGACACATTAGTATTTAATGACAGGCCACCCTGGGAAGTTCTAAAGCTTGAAGGGAAACCTCTACAGCCAAGAATACCACTACTAACATTTACAAGGCATTTTGGATTATTATAAAAAAATGACTGGAGAATTAGAAGGCATCCCAATTTCGAGGCATGTTTCCTTAAAATGATGTCTAACACTCCTAGAGTTTTCTGTGAGTTTTTTGATTCTTGACCTCTAAGGGCCTTACCAATGGCCTGCATGGGAATTTTTGCAGCAAAGTTTATCTCTACCAAAAATGTCTTGGAATGGTACTCACGCTGAAACCAAATTTTCATTGTTTTATTCGACGAGAACTCCTCCAATAAAACAGGTGACTCAAGCTTGATGCGAGGGAGGGCTCCAACAGTGAATAAGCTCTTCTTTCCATCATAAGTAAATTCCTTTCCATCAAGATCATCAAGATAGGTTTCATGAACCTTCTCAAGGACTCTTCTCCTAACACCCTTAGCATTAAAAGGTCGAACATCTTCATATGAAAGAGACACACTATAATGAAAGAAATGACTATCGATATTGGTAAAATTAACTTTGTAGTGGTTAGCCAATAGAGCCTTTTTTTGTCATTAATGTCGACGCCATGTCTAGTAGATGAAAGGCATAGTACTTTTTGTTTGATAGGTTCATTTATCGTCTCAACTCGCAAAGGGAAAACATCTTGAGGGATAATAAGAGGTGAGGGTGGAAAATCATCCTTAGCATATGTCTCTAATATAGATGGATCGGGATCCTAAAGAATATCTGAGAGAATGTGCATTGTCTCTATTATTCGTGTTTTATTATCTCTCCAACCTTAATCGAAAATCATTTCTTACAATACATAATAAAACTCAAAATAGGGAGTTTTAAGTGGAAACTTAGAAATATTATCCTCGGCCTTAGCTAAAGTATACTAAAGTTTGGATATGCTTGTTATCTAATCGTTTAACATCAATGCATGCCCTTTGTATTTGTGTACTTTGAGAAAATCAAGTAATGGCACCAAAGATTCCTTGTTGCAAAACATAACTAAGAAAAGGTGGAAGTTAAGGAAGTGAAAACCATTTCCAATGGATGAAGACTGGTTCAAGTGAGGAAACATTGTATTGAATGGCTTAAAATCAAGCTTCAATACATACTTATCACTAACCTATCCATCAACAAGTTCTTTTTTTTATTTAAGATATTCAGTAGCATTCAATTGTTCCATGCTATGCTCAAAGACATTAACATGAAGGTATTCCTAAACATCAAGTCTTGGATAAGCAAAAATTTCCATAAGTGGAGGCAGAATCATAGTTTCTTGTGCAGATTTGATATTTTTTTTCCAAACAGACCATCGTTGAGCTTCTATGCTTCCTTACTTCTAATTGTATCCTCAAGATCATTTAGAAATTTATGTGGTTAGAAAATCCCTTTTCCTTGCTCCACATTCTTAGAGAGGAGAGAAATAATTTTTTTATGATGAGTAAGAGTATCTTCAATGTGCTCTTTAATGCTATATATTGGCTCGCAGTTTTGGCCATTGGAAGACTGATTTCCATGGTGGTTGCCTACATTTTTTGAAGGAGGGTCTTGTCTATGTATCAAGACATCTGAGATTCTATTGATGGTTTCCTCAAGCTGATGTAGCTTATCATGGATTCCCAATTCTAATCGTGTGAAGCTATCTTGCCAGCCTCCTAGACTAGCTTTCAGCTTCTCAATTCTATCTCGGGTTGTTGCCATTTTAATCCTGCTCTGATACCAATTGATAGGCCCCAATCAGAGAAGAACAAAATGGGGTTAATAAGGGTGTTTTTTGGTTATAATATTTTTCCCTTTTCTTTTCCATTCATCATGTTTAAGTACATTCAAAAGGTAGCCAAGCATTTAGTACCTATACAAAACATGCAATCAATACATGTACAAAATAGACAACTTAGAAGACACATGGACACAAAAAAATTTACACTTATCATGACATACATGATAAAAAAGATAGATGTTATAGAACTTGGCACTAAATGGACTTAGGTAACACTACACTTGGCACATCCATAAGCTTAGAAGCCTGCTACACTTGGACTTAGATAGCTCTACACTTGGTGCATTCATAGCAAGAAAAGTCATAAGCAGCAGTTGTGGTGGAAAAGAACATAAGTAGTGTTTGAATGCATCTTGTGCGCAGTGGCTAACCTATGTGCTAAATAGCGGCTGGTGGCTGCGTGAATGCTGTGATTCTTTCAACATAACAGAGCTCTTAAATGACCCTAGGTGAGCAATATTTTTTGTATTTATTTTATTTATTAGTTAAGCTTAAAAAAAGAGATAGAGAAGTAGAATATTTATCTGGCCAACAAGGTATTGGACTTATTCAGCATTTATATACATATAACCTTATTTTTAGTGACTTAATTCATTTTGATATTTATTGTATAAATTATTCCAAAATTTTGATTTTTGCACACACACATATTCTTGTGCATGTGATGATTGATGTTGACTTAAACTTATTCAAACACTCACGAATACACATCTATGCTATGCTTGAAGTTTATGAATTCTCTTGAAAGACTCTAGGACTTCAACTAATCTTGACTGTAAAATTGTGTTGAGTTCTATTTATTGCTTACTAAAATTTTACCATATGAAGGCACCTAGTATTGATAGGGCTACCTATTATGATGTGTGAAGCTACCATAGTGAGTAGAAAAGGATAACTCACAACTAGTGTGAAAGTCATCATCCTAGATTTATAATTCGTGAAAAAAAAAGATTATGCAAAAAAGTGATTATTTATAAAACTTGTACTTGGAATGCACAAAAAAAAGGGCCAATAGAGGTTAAAGGAAAAAAAATACCATTTTCCTTATTTATAAAATAAAGAAAAACAAAATTGAAGTCCTCTTTTGGTATATATATATTGTTTTTTTTTAATTTGTGAGATTGAAGACTCGATTATAATTTTACATGATAGGTGATATATTTTTTTCTTTTGAGTCTTTCTTGATTGATCATAAATGAATTAATTGGTATATTTGTGGAGTTTCAACATATACATTACTTTTAAGTAATTGTCAATATTCATTATATATACAAGGTGTGCTTGAGTGTCTCTTCTATTCTACTTGCTTATTTTTATGATAAATAATCAAAATTTGAGTTAAAAATGATGAGTTCTCAATTAGTAGTGTGTTCATTTTTTATTAAATGAGTTTAATACCTAATATGACTATTTGTGATATAAAAACTAAAAAAAACTAGATTTTTACTCATTCATATTTTCTTCTTATTTATTAACTTTTTAATTGGTTTTTAAGTTAGAGAGTCATAGAACTTAGGGAGAGTTTAAACCACATTGCACTTATGCATTAATTTATTTTTACATTACTCTCTATCTTTTGGGGAATTTTAGCTCCATTGTTTTGTCCAATGCTTTGTCCTATGCTTTGTCCTTCTTGTATGTCAAAAAAAGGGAGAGTGTGTTTTACTTTTATGATTTATTTTGGTATACATATAGGGGAGAACATATTTAGCGTAAGAATGCTTTCGATCATTTTGTCTTATATTAAGCTAGATTGGTATGAATGCATGCATTACATGATTATTTTTTACACTTTACTTATTTCTATGTAAACTGAACTAATATACAATAAGGATTTCATGACAAGTTGTCGTATGCTTTGTCAATGTTATTTCAGTTTCTTACATGCTTTTCAAGTTTCAACGAAGATGAATTCACCGGACCATAGGATAGTTCCACTATGGAGTCTAGGACATCATTGTATTTTTATCTTATTCCTATAAGTGTCATATCGTGAGAGAGAGATTTTACCACACGAAAATGTTAAAGGGGGAGTTTGTAAGGATTATAAGTGTTGGCTATTTTTGTGGACAAAATATTTACCTGTAAATTTATTTTTAAGCTCGCTATCAATCTATCAAGTAAAGTTGAAGAAATGTCAGAATTTCAGATAGTCGTACTTCAAGTATATATGCTATAACTATAACACATAGGATTGCACTCGCGTATTTAATTACATATATTTACAAATTTGTAATTATTTCTGTTGCTAAAATATTTATGCTAAAATATAGAATAAGATATATGCTAAAATATTAGATAAGATATATTCTAAACTATAGTGTCAATCTTAGCCTAAAAGATAACATAAAATATACTTTAAAATAACTTTTTTTAAAATAGGAATCTTCATGATTAATGGGTTTATTTTAAAAAAATATTCTTTAAATAGGAGTCTTCTTAATTAATGACTATTACTAATCCTATTTGTAATAGAAAATATATTTATCAATTATATAAGAGTCTTCTTAATTAATGAATATTACTAATCCTATTTGTAATAGAAAAAATATTGATCAATTACATAGATTTAAGCGTTTTAATTTTTCCTATAAATAAAACTCATTATTCATTGTTTCAATCAACTACATAAGAGCATTATTCTCTTCTTATTAATCTTTCTCTTGTTTTGAAAATATAAGATCATAATTCTTTAGTTTTCCTTATTAGTTAATCTATCAAATATTGGTGGTTATATTTGATTGATTAATAAGCCTAATTAGTTTATGATATTTTGATCATATCTTCTTATAGCTTCTTCTTTATTTTTGTTCTTGAATTGTTAGATCAAATTATTGTGTTTGTCATATCATAATTATTTGATTTGATTATTAATCTTTAAAGAAACTATTTTAATTGAAATTGTGCATGATGTTTTTGCTCTTGGATTTACTAGTTGATTTGATTTTAGTGACATATGTTTTGATTCATATAGTTAGGATTATTCATTATTAAATATGTTCTAGAACATACATGGACACATGTGTTTTTATGCTAATCATTTTGCAGTTAATTCGGGAAGTTATTTGATTGATGGGAAGCTTATTGGAACATTGGTCTGGAAATCGCTCACGCTAATATTGAAAACTGTGAAAATAGAACATGGGCTCGTAAGTAAGATACATTGGGGTAATATCCTAAGGAGGGTAGCATAAGACTGAGTTTGTACTTGAACACTTGTTTTTCATAGTGGAATGTTAGGTGGTTTGGTGGACCAGTGGTTTTCCTCTTAGGTCATGGTTGTGGTCTAGGTTGTTTTCACATAAAAATATCATATGTTATTCTTTTATTTCTACACTTTAATCTTATAGGTGATTGCATGCCTGGCCACTTTGTTTAGGTTATTAAATTATAAATTGATAAAAATTAAAAATAACCTATTCACCCTCTTTAGGTTAATTAGGTCTGTAATTTATATACTTTCAAAGCTCCTCAGAACTTGAAAACCAATGTCTATTTGGATACATATGAGAAGAACATCAAGAATCAAGGATCCATTTTTCTGAGTAGGTATCTGATGATGAAACTATAAAGACTAATTATTCATTTTCATCGGAATTCTGTGCAACGTTTGCATTGAACTTGTCCTTGTTTGGACAATGTTTCTTTCAATGCTAGTTCTGGCGACAATATGCACACTCGTCTTTCGCTGGACATCTTTTGGATAAATCTCTTCTAGACTTTGATTTGGATCACCCTCTATTATTTGATCTGCTTGATTTTTTTTGTTCATCTTACCTCTAGATGTAATCAATGCTTCTGATGTTGAGTCTATGTGATCTTATTAATCCTTCTTCCGGTACTCATTATTTTACAAAGCATTTGAAACATCTATGAATTTAAATGCATCTTTTCCATATAACAGAGTTGTGGTTAAATGCTTATAGCTCTTGATAACTGTATTTTATATAGTTATTTTCATCTATTTTATCAATTATAATTGCTATGTTCTTTACATTTTTGGTTAATTTTAGTTAAATAAATTAATATTCACCTTTTATATGTTAAGAAATACATTTTTAAGAAAATTAAATAATTTGTATCGAAAATGTACTTTATTGCAAGTTTTTGTCCAAAAATATAATTTCAAATAAATGAGTGCTTAATTACAATTTTTGAAAGTCAAAAATACAATTTAAATTAAAATTGGTCTTGATTGTAATTAAAGAAAGATTAAAATGTAATTTGAAATATATTTGTGGGTGAAAATGAAATTAATAAAAATTGAATTTTCTGCGCAGGAGAAGAATGTCACTCGTATCACACAACGGCCCCATCACCCACCGTTCGATCATCAAATCAATGATCCAGATTTGGCGTGTGCATTCCAAACGAGACAAAATCGCATGGACGGTATATTTCTCGCACGGCTCGGCGTGCCCGTGGGGCCCACCTGCCGCGCAGGCCGACGTGCAAGTGGGACCCACGTGTCTGACACGTTGCAGCCGTTGTTCCCCACCTTCGCGCGCCTTTTTTCCCTGCTGTCGATCCACGTGTGCCCGGTTTTTCCACCAACCAGAATCTGCCCCGTTTCCCACTTTATCTATCGGCCAATAAGTTTATGACACGTGGCCAGTTTCGGTGAACACAAAAGCGCAGAATCTCAGACGCGTATCAGGAGCTGTCTCCCACGTTTCTCGTGCCGTAATCCGGTGCGGCAATTCTCCGTGAGCCCATCCTTGCTTTCCTGTTATTTGCTTCCACGTGTCCCACCAATCTATTCAGCGAATCAAACGCTGACACGTGGCATGCACAATGAATTAAAAAATGCAGAAACGGCTCCTTGTCTCGCGCGTGAATTAAAATAAGGTTTCAATTTGCGCATGATCGTGGATTTTAAGGGGAATGTCGGGGTTTTATTTTCGATACAAATTGTTACGCGTGTATGATATTTTAATATTTTTGATGTATTTTTTGGTGCTATAAATAGGTGATATTATGATAGAGTTAATAAGTTTTTTTGTAGTTTAGAATTTTAGGGGTTCATTTTAGGGGTTAGACTGTGGAACACGCAGAAGCCATTTTGGCTTCTGTTGTGTTCCACGTGTGCCAAATATTTTCGTTACTTGATTTCTTAATTTCCTTTTTCTAATTTTTCTGCATTTGTTGTAATTTTAATTTTTAATTAATGAAGTAATTTAATTTTTCTAGGGTTGCATTTGATCTGAATTTATGAAGCTTTGATTTTAATTATTTTTTTGATAGATTTATAAGACGTTTGATTTGTTCACTCTATCTTGTGCTTAATGCTTTTTGATTATTTACGAATTTTATCAAAACGATCCGGTACTCATTATTTTACAAAGCATTTGAAACATCTATGAATTTAAACGCATCTTTTCCATATAACAGAGTTGTGGTTAAATGCTCGTAGCTCTCACGTTATGAATTTAGTAATAACAAAGCTTTATCTTCATTAATAATTTCAACATCTAAATTTTGTAGATTGACCATAATTTTGTGGAAATTATCAAGTGCTCAATCATAGATAACAAAAATGAAAAATTTTATTCTTAAAGTTGAGTCGATTCTCTATGCTTTTCATCATGTACTTGTCCTCAAGCTTCTTTTAAAGAACTATAGTTGCATTTTATTTCATGATAAAGTACTTCTAATCATTTCCCAAGCACAATCAAATTATGCCACAAGCTTAGCAATTGACATAATTCTAATCTTCATTGGAATAATCTTTTGGTCTGGTATACAAAGCAATATTAGATCATTCTCGGAACAATAGATATAATACTTCACATTGCTACATGCCAAAGTTATCAGTGCCATCAAATTTCACCACCTCAAACTTTGCGTTAGATAACATGGTTCTTCGAGTAGAAAAACTTGGTTTACCAGAACTTCTAGGGTCAACTTGTGCACCTTCCTCGATCTTTCTTGTAATAGCCATAAGTATAAATGGATAACAAAATTTTTTAACTTATAACTTAAAATAGTGTTTTTTCACATTTTATACCTTATTTGAAAAAATGGAGTCTGTAGTTGAATCCGAAATGGTCCAATTAGCTAAGAATAGGTCCAACTCACTTGAAAACGGGTGAAAAATGGATCAACTCTATCCAAAAAATCATTAATGACTGAGTTGATTCATTAGTCAATAGTCAATGACTCAGTCAACGATCAACATAATGCTTAGTCAATAGACTAGGCGGCTTGAGTTGATGACATGTTCAACAGCTCAATGGCTCATTCAAACAGCTTAGATGGCTCAACTAGGTGAGTTGACTAAGTTGTTGGCAGTAGCACTCTGGCGGCTCTTAGTAGTGCGTTTGACCTATAAGTTAAGAGATTCGCTCTCCATTGCATTCATCTCATTGAGAGCTTCGATTTGGTGTATAATATTACTATATTTGGCTATGATACCAATTTGTTGTGCACGGAAGCAATAAATAGCATTATATGATATATCAAATCGGTAAAAGGAAACACATAGAATTTACATGGTTTGGAAATTTTCTTAGGTCCACGGGAGATAGTATATATTATTGGATTGAGTAGGAAATATATAGAATATAGATATAGATTTCTTCACTAATAATATCTCTCAGATGTTTCCCAAACTCATAGAAAACTCTCACACTCACAGAGTATTTTCTCTCTTTGAGTTGGCCTATTCTCTCTTTTCTTTTTTTCCTGATTTTTGCTGATACTTTTAAGGTGTGAACTCCTCTATATTTATAGATGAAGCAAGAATCTCTCTCCCACTTGTACAATGAATGAGGGCAAGAATCAAGGTCACTAATTGAGGAAAATTATGCCAAAAAGTAAGCCACAAATTAGGCATATAATTGAGGGAAATTAGGTGCCTAATATTATTTACTTTAGAGCCAATTATTCAACATACTAAACATTGTCGATTACTCGCCCTTCTTTTATTAGTGACTTTCTAGGCAAATAAACTTATAAATGAACCTAGATTATGGGTTGAAATTTTTACATGCAAACATGGAGAATCAAAATCCTTTCTGGATTATAAAAAAACCATCAGATTCATTAATTTGAAAGGGTAAATGCTCATCCACTCAACAAATGTTAAAAAAGTGTGCTTGCCTTCAGATTGTAGATGGAACAATAATAGATATTTGGCATGATCCATGGATACCATGGACATTGGATTTAAAGCTCATCCTCCAAATGATCAATTTCAAACTTTATGACCTCCTCTAAAATTGGTAAGTGATCTAATAATCCAAATACTGGACAAGGGAACTCGTTGTTGATAAATGGTATCTAGGATTCCCAAATGATCGCATATGTCCAAAGACTAGCTGCTCCTTCTTGTAACACAAAAGGATAATAAAAGATGGCTAGGATATAAAAAAAGGAATTTTTAGTATAAAATCTACCTATATAACTCAAATTTGTTAGAGAATTGATTACTCTATATAATCTTTTTGAAAAGGTTATGGAAACTGAAAATCCATGAAAAAATCAAAATTCTTTTGTGGAGTATAATTTCAAATTCTTTACCAACAAAAGACAGCCTAAGAAACAGAATCCCAATTTTAGATATGGATTTCTCTTTTTTTTCTTCATATCCAGTAACCATAGAACTCCTCTTACTTAATTGTCCTTTCATCCACATCATTTGGAAAGGTTGGATATGGAATTTAACCTTACTAACATATTCATACCTTGAATATAAAAGCTTTGATAGAAAAAGTCCTCCAAATTGATCATCTGATCACTCATCCAAACCTTTCTGGTACTGAATTAGTCTCGACAATTGCTCAATCTTTTGAACAAATTTGGAAGGTAAGAAATGACGGTTGCACTTCTTTTTCCTCTAGAAATGGCCTTAAAAAGCTAATGTTTATCTATCTAATTAGAAAGAGATAATCAAAATGTTATAAGGGAATTGATGGACAACACGTTTACAATTTCATGGGAAGACAACAATTTATCAACTATTGTATAGCTCTTTGGTGAGAAATTTGAAAAAGTCTCACATGTATTAGGAAAAATGATGGGTCTTTGGGCTATAAATAAAGCCTCTCCTCTGCTTTGAAAGCATCCCAAAATTTGTATATCTTCTTCTCTTTTGTAAGGGTGATTGAAGAAATGACAGAAGAAAATTCCCCCTCAAACAAAGGCCAACCATCTATGTCAGGCAGAAGAAATGTGATGAATTCAAGGTTCGAGGTGGAGAAGTTTGATGGAACTAGTCATTTTGGCATGTTGCAAGGCGAAGTTCTAGATGCTCTATTTCAAAAAGATCTAAAATTTCCATTGAAGAAGAGAAACCAATTAAGTAGATGAAGTCAAGTGGAAAAATGTCAACCGATTGACATGTGGTACAATTCATTTTTGTCTCTCAAGAGAACAAAAGTACGCGTTCATGGAGGAGACATCCACAAGTAAGTTGTGGAAGGCGTTAGAGAACAAGTTCATGAAGAAGAGCTGACATAATTGACTCTATTTAAAGAAGAAGTTGTTCCATTTTGATTACCTTCCATGTACCACAATAAACGACAACATTAATGCTTTTAATCGATTAGTAGTAGATTTTGTAAATATGGATGAAACTTTTAAAGATAAAGATTTAGCCATGATGTTTTTAGCCTTCCTTCCTAATGAGTTTGATCATCTTATTACGAGCTTACTCATTGGGAAGGATAAAATGTATTTTGAGAAAGTTTGCACTGCTTTTTATAGTTATGAAATTAGAAAGAAAGACGAAATGAGGTAGCAGAGGAACTATCTATAAGAGAGCATTCACAAACACAATGGAAATGAAGGAGAGGTAGATCTCTTTCTAAATGAAGGCTTGGTAAAGATGAATATGCCTTTTGTCACGAAAAAGGCCATTGGAAGAAAAACTATCCGAAGCTATAGAACAAAGGAAAAGCTTTGACTCGTGATACATGTGTAGTTGAAAGCAACTCAGATTCAGATTTTGCATTGGTTGGTTCGTCAACAGCATCCCATCTTGGTGATTGGATTTTTGATTTAACATGTACATTCCATATGTCTCCTAATAAGGAGCGGTTCTTTAATTTGCAGAACTAGACGGTGGAGCTTTTTTCATAGGTAATGATTATCCATGCAAAATTTTGGAGATCAGTACAATTCATTTGAAGAATAGTTATGATTCAACCAAAGTCTTAATGGATGTTCATTATGTTTCAAATATGAAAAAGAATCTCATTACTATGGGAGTCTTAGAATCAAAAAGCTTCATTGTGACTATACAAAATGGGGCATTAAAGGTTACTTTTGGAGCACTTGTAGTGATGAATGGTGTTCGGAAGAATAATTTGTACTACTACCTTGGTAGTATGGTTATTGGGACAACATCAGCAGCAATTTTGGAGGAAGAAAAGATTAAAAAACTTTCAAGCTATGGCATATGCATTTGGGACATGCTGGTGAAAAAGTTTTACAGATTCTTGTAAAGCAAGGCCTATTAAAAGGAACAAGAATCAAGAAGTTGGAATTTTGTGAACATTGTGTATTGGGGAAGCAGAAAAAAGTAAGCTTTGGCACTGCACTCAATAATACAAAATGACATCTTGGATTACATTCATACGAATGTATGGGAGAAAACAAGAACTCCATCCATGAGTGGCAAACATTATTATGTCACTTTCGTCGATGACACTCGAGAAGAGTTTGGGTGTATCTCATGAAGAAGAAGGATGAATTGCTAGGAATTTTTTCAAGTGGAAGTAGATGATCAAGAATTGGGCTGGTAGAAAGATCAAGTGTCTGATATCTGATAATGGTACTGAGTTCGAAAATGATCCATTTATGAAAGTTTGTGAAGAAGAAGAGATAGTGCGACACTTCACTATTCAAAAAGCACCACAACAGAACATAGTTTTAGAACATATGAACCAAACTTTTCTAGAGAAGGTTCGGTGTATGTTGTCAAATGCTGGGTTAGGCAAGTAGTATTAGGCTCAGGTTGTGACATATGCATGTCATCTTTCAACCATTTACCATCGTCTGCTCTTGAAGGAAAAATGCCTATGGAGGTATGGTTTGGAAAACCTACTAGAGATTACAATTTCTTACATATGTTTAGTTTTATTGCATACTACCATGTCAAGGAATCAAAGTTGGATCCAAGAGCCAAGACATTTATTTTTTTTAGAGTTTCTAAGGGATATTGTCTATGGTGCATTGAAATAAAAAGATAATCTTCAGTAGAGATATTACCTTTGATAAATCTACTTCGTTGAGAAATGTAACTAAGAAGATTGATGGCACTTTGTAGCAAGTGGAGCAAACTCCAAAACAACTAGAGTTTGAAATCAGAATCATTGACCCCATTAGTGGAGATAAGACAGAAGCTAATCCTCTATTGGAAGGAGATGAATCGGATGAAGAAGAAGTTTTAACCCAAGAACCTCCACAACAACAAGGATAAACTACAATTGATAGGCCATGACGACAAAATGTCAAGGTGTTTGCATGATACAAGGATAAGGAACATCTACTTGCTTAGTTTGAGAATACTGTGCATGATGATGTTCCTTCCACATATAAAGATGCAATCAGAATTCCTGAAGTTGAAAGATGGAAGGAAGTCATGGATGAAGAGAATTGGGTTTGCAACCGAAAATTTTTTTGTATGGATTGAAGCAATCTCCGAGGTAGTGGTACAAATGATTTGATCAGTTTATGTTGTAGTAGAAGTACACTAGAAGCACACATGATCATTGTGTATATTTTTGCAAGCTACAGGATGAGTCTTTCATCTATCTCCTATTGTATATCGATTATATGTCTATTGCATCAAAGAGACAAGAAGAAATGGAGAGGTTGAAGGCTCAACTAAGTCAGAATTTTGAGATGAAAGATCTTAGAGGAGCCAAAAAGATTCTTGGTATGGAGATAATCAGAGACAGGAAGAAGAGAAAGCTTTGTTTGACCAAGAGTCAATATTTGAAAACGGTGCTACAACATTTTGGCATAAATGAACAGACAAAACCTCTAAGTACTTCTCTTGTTCATCATTTCAAGCTTAGTGCTCAATTTTCTCCTAAGAATGATGTAGAATGAAAATACATGGCAAATATATTGTATGCTAATGCAGTTGGTAGCTTGATGTATGCAATGGTGTGTACGAGACTTGAAATTTCACATGCGGTTGGAGTTGTAAGCAGATACATGCACAATCCTGATAAAGGACATTGGTTGGCTATGAAATGGATTCTACAGTATACTCTAAACATTATAGATGTTTGTTTAGTATTTGAGTAGGATAATATTGTTGGTCAATATGTAGTCGGATATTATGATTCTGACTATACTAGAGATTTAGATAAGCATCGATCAACTATTGGTTATGTGTTTACTCTTGCTAGGACATCATTCAGTTGGAAGTCTACCTTGTAGTTGATGAGCAAAAACCGGCATCGTCGATCCTGCCAATACTTTGGTTTTATATTTATAAAACTCTCGCAAGTGCACAAATCATTTCGTAGAAAATGATAAGTATACTCCCAAGGTCGATCTAAGGAAGGAATGTATGTGGTTTTTAATTTATTATTTAAACTTTTAAAAATGAAATTAAATCCTAAACATCCTGTCACGATATTTTGGGTTTTGCATTTTTAATCTACTAACATAAAAATAAACATAGATTCAATAAACATTCATGCAAATTTTATCATTTATAATAGTGGAGTATTTATGGATATAATAACTAAGTTAATTATGCTTGCTCATATTATTTAGGTTATTAAAGATATGAATTGATATTTATTGATTCTCCCTTTTTTTATGAATACCACCTTTGGTGGGGTTAGATATTCTTTGTTAACTAAACAAATCAATTAACACCTATGGGTGGGGTTGATAACTAATTTGGTTAATTAAATTAATTCCTTTTTCTAAGAGATTGAAAATGAACCATTTAAATGCAACCTTTGGTAGGATTAGACAGTTTAAACTTTATTCAAGGTGTCCAAATTAAACCTAAGAATTTAGTTATCCGAGTACTAACTTTCAAGTTTTAAAACCACTACTAAAAACATGTTGTCAATAAATTTTCAGATAATAATTCTTATAAAAACTTTTGAAATAGAACAGCTTCACTCTAACTGCTAAGGCGATTGTACCAACAAATAAAAGACCACTACTCTAAATTAGACCGGATAACTAAACCTTAAAATCTAATTTTCACATTTAAGTTTATAATGAAAAATAATATATTTCTCTCTAACATTCTTAATATAAAATCTTGAATAAAAATAAAATCAATTCATTTTAGAGATTTTTACCTATTTAATATTTCGCAAGCATAACAACGTTATTATTATATCATTTTTACAAACAACTAGCACAATTAAATTTAATCACAGACAAATTAAATATAACATGTAAGAATAAAGCGATAAAAAATAAGCTGCAAAGAAAATAAAATCCTTACAGGTACTTGATGCCATTCCTGCTAGAAAACCTCCAAACGGAATTTGTACTCCCATTTATTGAATCAAAAAGCTAATAAATTACAAAAAACATAACTAGTTCTTCCCAAAGAGGGAAGAACTCTAAAACTAAGAGAAACTAGTTAAAACATAAGAAAAACTAAAAAAACTAAAAACTAAGAAATTTAGAGAAAGAAAGAAGAGAAAAGTGTGTTTTGAGGTGTGTTTTGAAGTGAAGGGAAGGGGGGTATTTATAGGTGAGGATGGAGAGAAAAAATGAGTAAAAAAATGTTTAAAAAAATGTAAAAAAATGTAAAAACGCGTAATGGAAATGCTGAGGTCATTAATGACGTCAACATGACGTCATGGGGGCGGCTGGATGTGAAAAATGGGGCGAAAAGGCATTAGGCGCGCGGAGTGGGTCCACTTCATGTACAAGGTATCACTTATTTATTAATATATTTGTGATGTATTGCTTCAAGTATTCCTCTTTGAGTCTTTAAATTGCGTTTTTAAGCCAAAATACCTTAAAAACAATAAAAATACCCGTGATTCCGAAAAAGACAAATTTATATAAATATATGATAAAACATATAAATATATATATTTTTAATCAATTAATGTATGCGTAAAATCATGGTAATTTTGGTGCTTTTGAGCACTCATCACAACTCCCCAACAGTATTTCTTGCTAGTCCCTTAGCAAGAGAAGCGATAAAAACTAAAAATTAAACTATCCTAAATCACTTCGTGGATTGACACGGTTGCATTTAGCCTTACGCAATAAGCCTTTAAACTCTAGGTTGCCCTGAGTGGACGAGTTTGAGTCTCGTGAGGTTTTCAGTAATGATACCCACAAACATTGAACTAAATGTAAAAATCAAAAGAAACAATAAAAAAAATAAACTCAAAAACTAAAATTACAACAAAATCAAAATTTAATTTTTAAGAATAATAGTAAACAACATATCACAAAAATGTGTCATACTTTTTAATCTCCTTTAAGATCATAATTAAAATCTCAAGCATAAGTTATTTTAATCTCTTTAAACAATCATGATTTATTATAATAATTAGTCGAAAATCATTTTCATATTTCATGTCAAAAATGTATCAATTTAATTTCACCCAATTTCGATTATGAATCGAATTAGAATTCCATTTACTCTATTCCTCACAAGTCAATACTCTCGAAATACTGAATCCTATGGGTTCAAACACTCATACTATTTTATATGCGAAAGAGTTGATGTATAGAAATGAACTAATATGTTTGCATATGTATAAAGAATAAAGGATCAAAGTGTTATTTTAACATTGATCTCATGAAAGGAATCAAATGTATAAATTATAAAAGATATCATATATAAAAATTATTTTCATGCATAAATCAAAATCATTAAGAAAGAATTTCAAGATATATGCCTTTACAAATGAAGAGAGTGCAATGACTTTTAGGGAATTATTTCCTATATCTTTCTTTTTGTAATTAACTTTTTTACTCACATGACTTTGTAGGCAATGTGGGTTATAGTATATAGATTATACTATATATTCTTTCTCTCTATTTTTTTCAAGATATTTCTCAATATATGTATTTTGGAGAGTCAAACCCATGTACAGTTAATGCTTTGTTTTTTTTGGATTTTGGTGAGTGGTTAATTTTGTGGCTTTTCCTGTTTTGATCTTGGTTTAGGTAACCCCGAATATGTCTTTTTTGTAGCAGTCATGCATGAACGAGATATAAGCATATACTATCAATTTCTACTCAAATCATTTAATCTAAGCAAAAATAATAAAAAATATATGATACTCTATTAAGATGAGAAAAAAATTCATACATTCAATGCTAATACCTATAGAGATCATCTAAAAATTTGAAGAAATAAGAAATGTGTTTGGAGTAGAAAAAATATATATTTCACTCTGAATAAAGGAAATTAGGCTCAAATTATATCTCACAAAGGTAGTCTCCACCAAAAAAAAAAATTCATAAACACCGATTTTGGGTTTAATATAATTTCTACATCTTATCAAGAAATACTAGTTATGACAAAAACTAACTAATTATAAAAAAAATAATTACAAAATATTTCATGATATGTTTTCAAAAATTAATCTAACAGTACAAGATACTTAACTATTTACTTAAATTTAATTTAAAGAAATGATAATTTTTGTAAGAATTTTTTTTTCAAATATTACTAAATCAAACAAAATAGAAATAAAACCAAACACACAAAAAATGAAAAAGTATATTTTTTATTTTTTTATTTTTTTTATTTTTAAATTGTCAAAAAAAAAAACATTTTAATTAAGCATGGTAACTTTTCACTACCCCCAGCCTAGAACTTACATTGTCCTCAATGTAACAACTGTAAATTAAAGATAAAGAGAAAATAGAAGAATGATTACCTATTTCTTGAGAATGTGCAAGTAGTAATGGAAAATGCAGGTGCATCCATCATATTCATCATTAAAGTGTATACAGACAGATCGCTGTGAACTTCTAACATCTCAACAAATATTTTTAGTTTTAACAATTTAAAAATTATTCACATGTAATTAAAATGAAATAAACAATAAAATTAAGTAAATAAAAGAAATAAAAGAAAATTACCTAAAATGATGGGTTGCCTCCCATCCAGCGCTTAGTTTAACGTCTTAGCAAGACGTAACTTGGGGATTGCATTTTAAGTAAACTCAATGTCCCCTCATCATTGAGTCAATCAAACCTTCAGGTAAGACAAGGTTGTCTACCTATACTTTTTCAGTCATGCCCTATTGATTTTCAAATTTCTTTTTGTACTTAAAACTAGAGGCATACTTTGATGGTTTTAGATAACCCACATCTAGGTGCAAATCAAATAATTAAGTCATTAAAACACAATTGTACCTAGATCAAACAAAGCAACTAACTCCTTAGATTGTAATTAAAACTTTAAAATTTTGGAGATAGTTCAGAAATTTTTGTTTTTTTTTTGTTTTTTAAGAAAAAATAACATAATCAGTATTAACCAATAGTGCTCCCAGGAAAGAATGGTGGTGCAAAGGCTCCTTAAAAACCATCCTCCTAGACAGAACAACGTTCCCAGGAAAGACTAGTGGCACAAAGGCTTCCAAGAACTAGTCTCCTTGACAGAACTCCCTTAGATCTTTACTTTTCATGCTATTAAAATTATGTTAATTAAGTTAAGTTAAGTAAAAAATTTAAGTTAATGAAAATCTAATTAAGTTAAATGAAGTAAAAATCTAAGTTAATTAAGTTAATGAAAATCTAATTTTGTCGAGTTAGTTTGAGTTTTATTCATTTAAATGATAGTATTTGTAAATAGTAACTACTTAGAATAGAAAAAATATATCCAAAATCAATAATGCAAAAACTTTACTTAGTAGTTTCAATATGATTAATGCAAAATGAATTCTTAGAAATTTGAATGTATAAGATCATTCCTTAGTAAGATGTGCTTTATATAGTCTAGCTGAATGTTTTATTCCTTGCTTTCAATAGGTGACTTCTGTGATCTTTCAAATTAATAAATCATGAACTTTACGAGGGAAAAAAAAGTAACTTATATAACTCGATGGAGTTGGTTGATGTTTTTTAGGAAAATTTCATTATATTTTCAATTTGTTTTGTGTATTAATTCGGATCTTCATTGAGTAATAGAATCTAGTTTCAATAAATCCTCTCGTTTTTCTTTTATATCTGCTTCCTGAATTTAATATTTATTACAATCGTACATGCATTTTGTTCTTATGACATCCATTTTCCCAATCGAATCTAAGATGAACAAAAATGACTGACCCAAGATGGCAACACATAAGAACACTTTTTCACTCTTTATTCTGAGCCAAAAAAAAAAATAGAAAAAAAAACATACGTATTAATTTAAGATGAAATGAAATGTCTATATGATTATTTTGTTTAAATCAAAGGTGTTGTTTAGTAACTTAGACAAGAAAATATATTTTTAAGTTCTTTTTATTTGTAAAAAAAATGTCATATATTTCCATTTGCTTGTGAAAAAGATATTAAGTTA
Organism: Hippophae rhamnoides; assembly: GCA_033030585.1. Classification (NCBI taxonomy): domain Eukaryota; kingdom Viridiplantae; phylum Streptophyta; class Magnoliopsida; order Rosales; family Elaeagnaceae; genus Hippophae; species Hippophae rhamnoides. The sequence continues at coordinate 38,896,655 of CM065436.1, forward strand.
AGAAAAAAATTAACTTTTTATTAAATTTTTCGTTAAATATAATGAAAAAAAACATATATATCTATATTTTTCGATAAGTATTACATAAAAAATTAATATTTAATTAAAAAATATTTTTAAACTTTTTTAAGAAATTTTTTATTTCAAACTTTAATATAACTTTCAATAAAACTTATATCAAAATTATCATTTTCTAAAATACAAAACAACATATTAGATGATACGAGTGTTGAGTAATATTTTACGTAAAATGACATAAAGAAGGGTTAAAGACCATATGACACAATGTTTTGAGCAATAATCAAACTCTATGACTTGAATTTATATCAATTATCATTCAACATAGCTGGAGACGTGGTGATATAATTCTGTAGTGCGTTGCAAGGTATTATATTGAATTGGACAATAATCTATATATTACCCTTTACGCAATTTGTTGGGTTTTTTTATCAACATGGGCCTTTTAAGTAGCCCAGTATCAATTTCAAACCACGAATAAAATTTGTAATTAGGTTATGTTTGGAATGAGGATTTGTACAGGAAAGAAAATCACAACTCAAATGTGATGGAAAAAAATAGTTGTGAAAGAAAATTTGAAGGAAAAAAATAATTATGTTTGGCTTACATAGAAAAGTTTTGGGAAAAATAATTCTCCAAATTTTTATAATGTATGGTTTCTTTTCCTTTTATATGAATAATTAAGAAATATTTGAAAAACAAAACTTTTTTTTATTACACCTTACAAGGTTAAACTATCAAAATTTTGAAAAAAAAATTCTTCATCTTTTTTAAAATATTAATTATTTTCATATATTTTTTATGAGAAGAATCTTTTTATCTTATATATAAATTCAATCAAGTAGCTTGTGTTGGAATATTATAAAATTTAATGAGTCAAATAATAGTAAAAATTTAATGAGTCAAATAATAGTAACATTAATTTATGGGTTGATTTGTGTCATTGTGTCATGTTTGGTTTATTTAACAAAAATATTAAAGTGAGTTGGGTCATTTTGTTATTACGTCGTGTCCTCACGTTAAATTTGAGTCGTTTTTGCATGTTAAATTTGTATCTGTTAGAAACTCAAGCTTAATTCAAATAAATAAGATCTTATTGAATTAAGGATTACATAAGTTTATAAGCAGCACTGTTGCCGAACTCTTAGCCGATATGAAACTGAAAAAAATTTAACAGCTCTCCTCCACACAGATAGAGGTAGTCTCAAACAGCCACGATGAGATTGTTAAAAACAAAGCCCAAGTCACCGATGAAACTAGGTCTAGCTTTGATACCATGTTAGAAACTCAGACCTAACTCAATCCAATAAGATTTCATTGAGTTTAGGGTTGTTCAGGTTTATAAACATCATTGTTGCCTTATTCCTGAATTCGTGTCATGTTCTTTTTAATATGTTGGTCAACATAATAAAAAATTTAAATTATTTTTAACCATATAAATTATTTATAATAATAATATGACATTTAAATTTATAAAATAACTAAATAAAAATTTATCTTTTAATTATTTTTAATCATCATAATTGTGCTCAATTTTGTGGGTATTTATTCAGGAGTGTTTTTGTAAAAGAGGTTAGGGTGAGGTATGAATAATTCAGCTTTGAGATTGAAAGTTTCTTTATCTTTAGCGCTTGATTTTACTGTTTATTTTAGCTTTCTATCATAAAAGGAATAAGCCTTTGGATATTTCTATTTCTGTTTATCCTAGTAGACTAGTAGTAGTTACGGTGTCTTCGGTTCCTTTTCGAAAAAATGCACATTATTTCATTTTTCTATTAAATATATTAGTGAACCTATTATCATATTTATAGATACTTTAAATATTGATAATTTTAATTATTTTATTTTTTATTTTTATATATTTTTCTCTTGAACATCTATGATACTTACTAATAAATTTCATTTTGATTTAACTTAAGTTTTTTCATAAAAAATTATCCAAAAAAATCAAAAAATTGATAAAAAAAATGATTAAAATGTTTAAAAAACCAACAATAAGATAACTAAAGTATATCAATATCTATAAGTAATCTTCAAAAAATCTTATAATTCCTATTTTACTTTAGCTCTCTTTCTTTATCCCTATCTTCATGTAAATTTTTGTAAGTGCATATAAGACTCTTTTATGCTATTGATTAAGCATGATTTGATGATAATTTCATTTTAAAATGGATTAACTTCATTTTAAATTGAGTTTATATCATGTTTAAACAATTTGAGGTTGTATTTGTATTGATTAACTAGATCGTTATTATGCTTCATAATGAATATCATTAGACTATGTGTAACTATGTCATTAATTTTTGGTTTTATTACATGCGTAATTGTTGAAATTTTGATATATTTAGGATATTTTTAGAGAAAAAGAAATGTTTCAACAAAATAATTGGAGATTATTTGAATGTGTATTCCTAATTGTTAGGGATTTTTTAGTTTTTAATTTCTCTTTATGATTTCATTATTGTATTATATAAACTAGTACAATGAATATGAGTATACAAGAAATGAGAAAAAGAATATATTTATTTAGTACAATCTTCATGGTATCAGATCAAGATTTATTCTGATCCTATAATCAATGATTGAAAATAATAGTAGAGAGTCAATTCCATCTAATAATCTCATTAGAGAAATAGAGGAAATGTCCACCATAAGTTCTAGAGTGAGTGATAACTAGTCCATTCAACTTGCATTTGAAAAACTCAATGGAAAGAATTATCGTGAGTGGGTAAAATTCATTAAACTAATAATTTATGACAATGAAAAATTAGGGTACCTCACAAATGAGACAAAAGAGCCAACCTCAATCAATCCAACAAGCCTCCAAAATTGGAAGTTAAAAAACTTCATGGCCATCGCTTGGCTAATGCATTCCATAAAGCCCTCAATAGGAAAAACTAACCTATTTCTTCCAATGGTGAAAGATGTGTGGGACGCCACTCGAAAAACATAATTTGATATCAAAAAATTTTAACAAATTTTTGAAATCAATATCCAGTTATGGAAAATGAAGTGGGGGGAACAAAGCCATCACATATTACTATATGGAAATGGTTGGATTATGGTAAGAGTTAGACTTGAGCTTCAAAGAGGCATATGAGTGTGTAGATAATAGCATTCGATACAAGAAGAAGTTGGAAAGTGAAAGGGTCTTTAAATTTCTTGTTGACCTTAACTGAGACCTTGATGATGTGAGAGGGAGGATCCTTGGATGGAGACCCCTCCCATAAACTCAAGAAATTTTTTCAAAGGTACACAAAGAAGAAAAACATAGAAACATGATCATGATCATGAAGGAAATCATGGGTGATGGTTCTACCTTAGGCTTTCATGGGCTTTGTATGCAAGAGGAAAATGAACCTATGGGTCGTTGTTCAATTGGGTCTAATAAAACACATGGCCTAATTGGCCCTCCTTATAACTCTTTCGATTTTTTAGAAATGTTGAGCCTATTTGGCCATAAATAAAGTGGGCTAATATCTTGTGTGCCTTAAATTGGTGTTGGAGAGAACCAACAAAAAAGGCATCCTTGGTGTAAACATTATTGAAAAAATAGACACACAAAGAGTACTTATTAGGAAATACATGGGAAACCTGTGGACTAAAAACCAAGATAGAATAATAGAAACCGTGGTTATCAACTTACTATTGACTACCAAGATGAGAAATTTCAAGGAGAAAAATCCATTTTAGTGGAAATTTCAACCCATAATAAATGGAATAACCTTATGAAATATTCTCAAATTTTCAAACATCGGGTCAGTTCTCTACATATGTTCCTTCTAGTTCATTAGCCCAAAAGATAATTTTTTAAAAGCACTAACTACCACCTCTCAAATTAAATTTCTTGGATTGTTAGCTCTACTGCTTCAGATCATATGCCTGATGCTTATCATATTTTTCTTTCATATTTACCTTGTGTTGGAAACTTTAAAATAAAAATTATAGATGCAATTCTCTCTTCTATTGCTAGAAAAGAGAGTATTAAAATTTCTAACTCTATAACATTGAAATCGATTTTATGTTCTAAAATTATCATGCAATTTATTATCTATCAGTCAATTAACAAAACGTTCCAATTTCTTGACTGATTTGTTTTCCTTCATCTTATGTATTTTATGACCTATCATTGGAGAAGACGATTGGTAGTACTAAAGAGCATATAGGACTCTACTACTTCAAGGAATCCAATGTGTGTGAACAGTGTCAACGTGCAAGTTGTAGTTCTCAATCTCTTCCCAAGGATAGTGAGATTTTATCATGTTATTTGAGAATGGGTCACCTTAATTTTAATTTTTTAAAAACATTATTCCCTTCTATTATTTCAAATAAAAAGTTGTATGATTTAGGGTGTGAAATTTATGAACTTAATAAATGTCATCGTAAATCTTGCCCAAAATCTAAATATACACAGTTTAAGCCATTTATTTTAATCCATAGTTATTTATGGGATCATCTCAAACTATGAACTATACTCATACAAAATGGCTTGTAACCTTTATTGATTATCATACTCGATTGTGTTGAGTTTACCTGTTAAAGGATAAAACTGATATTCGTACAGTTTTTATCAACTTTCATTCAATGATTCAAACACAATTCCAAACATAAATTTAGATTTTACTTACTAAAAATAGTGCTTAATATTTCAATACTACCTTGGGGAATTATCTACGGGACCATGAGATAGTTCACCAAACTTGGTGTGTTTACACTCCTAAATAAAATAGAGTTGTAAGGTATGATCCTCGACAACTGTGCCAAAAACTTTATAATCAAATTTGTATTTATAAAAACTCATAAATAAATGAATCTCTTATAATAAGTGATAAGTATGCTCCCAAAATTTTCTCTCAAGGAATTACAGTGGTCATAAAAAATAAAATTATTTTCTAATTCAGTTAAGAAAAACAAGTCTTAAATATTCTAAAAATTTATCAGTTTGATAGAAAAGAACTATAAATTCTAAAATAAATTATATCTAAAGAAACAAGTAAATTAAAGTAGATAAATGGAAATGATAAATTAACCTAGGATGATAGATATATATAGGATTTTAGCAAGCATAACTCTTTATAGAAAGAAGGAATTAGGTAATTTAAATATAAGCTTGATTTATTGATTTATTCTTCTTAAATAAACGAACTCTCCGTAATCATGGTGAGTTTCCAATAATATTAAATTAATCAATACTTCCTTGACCGTGATTGAAATTGATTAATTGATAAACTAAAGAAATATATATTAACCAAAATTTTCAATTAATTAATAACTTCATTTGATCGGACTTTAAATTAATAAATTGATAACTTAAGGTAGATATATTTTTTAATTATAAATCAAGATTTGACTCATCTTTAATTTATAATTAAAGTTATTTTTCAACCATCTAATTTTATACAAATCAATGAAATTAAAATAAATTCTTATTTATTATACATAACTAAGCAGGAATGATATGTCTATTGCTTAATTCTAAAATGTTTTCTTTAATCATAAATCAAGACTTGATCCATTATGAATTTATGATTAAAGATTCAAAGATTATGAATAAGAAATAAATCTAAAACTTTTATTTATTTAAATCACAAAACTATCATTCTGATAATTAAAAGTAGAGACTAAAATCCTATATACAGATTTAGCTAATTATAACTAAATTAACAAAATTTAATTCAACTATGAAAGATATCATATTATAAAAAGAGATAAAAGATGCAACAATAAAAATATTCCTTTTGTTAAAAACGATTCCAAAACTCTAAATAAGTTGTCAATGTATTTTCCAAATTCTTAAATCTTATTCACAATTTGAAGGATCTCTTTCTGTATCTATATATAATGGAAAGGCTAACTAAAATTCTATAATTAAAACTAAAACTATAGATGTTTGTTGAAAATATTATAAAAGATACGTTTTATGATCCTTAAATCACCTAAAAGTTGATTTATTTATAGAGAGAGTATGGGTACAAAGGGATTCGACCCGATTTAATAAAAGCGCATTACAATACACGATTTTCACTACCATGACATGAAGTTCATTCAGATTCACTAATTCTTTCCCAAAGGAGTTGAGCCATGGCACATGTTAATCCATGAAGCGGCACACAAAACTTAAACGTGCTTAGTAATCATCCCGAGCAGTGTACGCTGCGGCATATATATTTCTTTGACGTGGTATGCCCCGGTTATCAATATAATTTCCTTGTACACATTAAAAACTAGTTGGTTTTTCATATAAGGTTTACACGCCTTAATCTTTTAAGGTCTTAGGGTGTAAAATAAGTGATCCACGTGTTGTTCTTTGTTTGTTGATAAATTTTTCAATTTTGAAGCTAAAAACAACTAATGTATAACAAAACATACCCATAATTCTAAAAATGTAGATTTGTATAAATATGATATAAATATATTATAATTAAATATATTTATTATAATTAAGTAAAATAAAATCATGATATATGACTGCTTTTTAAGCACATATCATAATCCTTAACCAACTTATTACTAGCCTCTAACAAGTAAAGTGATATATAAATTAAAAACAAATAAATAAACTAAACTATATTAACTTAAATCATTTTCATAGATTAACATGATTTCATTTAGCGAATCCAATAATTTTTTTAAATCCCTAGGTGGCCCTAATGGAAAAGTTTAAGTTTTGTGAGGGCTTTCTGTAATGATACCCACTAACATTCTACTATGCAAAAATTAAAAACTAAAAAGAGTAAAAAAAATAAAAATAAACTACAAATAACAAAATAAAAACTAAAATCAATAAAATTTCTCATGCTTAAGTTTCTTATTAGGTCATAATCAAAATCAAAGCACAACTTAATTCAACATTCCAAAGGTGCACAATTTATTGTTCAAAGCAATACTCGTCATAAACTCATGTCCCATTACAAAAACATATTAACTTTGAATCACCCAATTCTAATGTTAGGAATTCAAATTAGCTTCGACTCAATCCTTACAAAATATACTCTCAATTTCACTCTGATCTTATTGGTTCAAGCACTTAACAAGATATATGCGAACATAAGTTATGTAAAGAATAAAGCAAAAATGTTAGAATATGATAAACAAAAAAGGCTTAAAAGTTCATAACATTGATCTTATGAAATAAATCAAATGCTAGGGTTATGAATATACCATATTACTAATCTCATACTTCAATCAAAATCATCAAGCTAAATTTTCAAATATGTACCTCAATATGAATGAAATTGCATTGACTTCAAGAGAATTATTTCCTATTTCTTTGTAATAACTGCATCATTACTTTTAAGAACTTAGGGTCATAATATTTAGTTATACTATTTTTATATTTTTTTATCCCTATTTTTTTCTTGTTCTTTTTTTAAAGAGTGTACCCATAACCGTATATGCGTTTTGGTAAGTGGATATTTTGGCTCTTTTTATTCTTAGGGAATCTCATATATATCCTTTTTTTTATAAGAAGTCAAGCATGAATGAAGATAGGCACAAACTTTTAATCTCTAGTTAAATCATTTAGTCTAAGGAATGAAATTAAGTACATGATATTTCATCAGATGTTTGAAATCTTAAAATTTAATACAAAACTTATAAAGATCATCTAACAATTTAAAGTAATAAAAAGGGTTTAAAGGGGTAGAAGAAATATCATCATTCATAGTAAAACTCTTATGGCTCAATAATCTCACAATTTATTTTTTACTTTTCTTCCACCCTCAATCTATGATCTACATTGTCCTTAATGTTTCAAATGTAAATCAAAGAAAAAGAAGAAAAAGAAAAAGGAAAGTTACCCATTTGTATTAGCTCAATGTTATTTAGCAAGTGATATGGTTATTCATGGTGTATTGATGAGTGCTCAAAAGGCACTAAAATTACCATGATTTTATGCACATTAATTGATTAAAAATATATATATTTATATGTTTTATAATATATTTATATAAATTTGTCTTTTTCGAAATCAAGGATATTTTTATTGTTTTTCAGGTATTTTCGCTTAAAAACGTCACTTAAAGACTCAAAAAGGAATACTGGGAGCAATACATCACAAATATATTAATAAATAAATGGGGAAAGGTCAACAAATATGGAAAAATTGGACAAAATGGGTCGAAAAGGTCAAAAATGTCAAAAAGGAGAAAATCGTGCCCGGAGAAACTCACCCCGCGCGCGCCTCACGCCGAGCCACGCGCGGCATGGCCCACGTCCGCACGCGCGGTGCGCGCGCTTCCTTCAGATCCGCGCGCGCCGCGGCCGCTGTGTTCATAAGCGCGTGCGCGCGCTGCTGCGCTTCACGCGCGCGCCAGCCTGCCCTCCGTGCGCGCCGATGCCCTTTCGCCCCATTTTTCCCGTGCAGCCGCCCCATGACGTCATGCTGATGTCATCAATGACCTCCATAATTCCACTCCGCGTTTTCACCATTTTTTAACATTTATTCACCCACTTTTTCTCTCTATCCTCACCTATAAATACCCCCTTCTCTTCACTTCATACCACACCTCAAAACACACTTCTCTCTTCTTTCTTTCTCTCCATTTCTTAGTTTTTAGGTTTTTTAGTTTTTCTTATGTTTTAGCTAGTTTCTCTTAGTTTTTGAGTTCTTCCCTCTTTGGGAAGAACTAGTTATGTTTTTGTAATTTATTAGCTTTTTGATTCAATAAATGGGAGTGCAAATTCCATTTGGAGGTTTTCCAGCTACGGGAATAGCATCAATCTTGTAAGGATTTTATTTTCTTCTTGCTTATTTTTTATCCTTATTTCTTACATGTTATATTTAATTTGTCTGTGATTAAATTTAACTGTGCTGGCTGTTTGTAAAAATGATATAATAATAACGTTGTTATGCTTGCGAAATATTAAAAATCTCTAAAATGAATTGATTTTATTTTTATTCAAGATTTTATATTAAGAATGTTAGAGAGAAATATATTATTTTTCATTACAAACTTAAATCTGAAAATTAGATTTTAAGGTTTAGTTATCTAGTCTAATTTAGAGTAGTGCTCTTTTATTTGTTGGTACAATCGCCCGGTAGTTAGAGTGAAGCTCTATTTCAAAAGTTTTTATAAGAATTATTATCTGAAAATGTATTGACAACATGTTTTTAGTAGTGGTTTTAAAACTTGAAAGTTAGTACTCGGATAACTAAATTCTTAGGTTTAATTTGGACACCTTGAATAAAGTTTAAACTGTCTAACCCCACCAAAGGTGGCATTTAAATGGTTCATTTTCAATCTCTTAGAAAATGAATTAATTTAATTAACCAAATTAGTTATCAACCCCACCCATAGGTGTTAATTGATTTGTTTAGTTAACAAAGAATATCTAACCCCACCAAAGGTGGTATTCATACAAAAAAGGGAGAATCAATAAATATCAATTCATATATTTAATAACCTAAATAATATGAGTAAGCATAATTAACTTAGTTATAATATTTTTATAAATACTCCATTATTATAAATGATAAAATTTTCATAAATATTTATTGAATCTATGTTTATTTTTATGTTAGTAGATTAAAAACACAAAACCCAAAATATCGTGACAGGATGTTTAGGATTTAATTTCGTTTTTAAAAGTTTGAATAATAAATTAAAAACCACATACATTCCTTCCTTAGATCGACCTTGGGAGTATACTTATCATTTTCTACGAAATGATTCGTGCACTTGCGAGAGTTTTATAAATATAAAACCAAAGTATTGGCAGAATCGGCGATGCCGGTTTTCGTTCATCATGTATCCATCATCTAACTCAATCACCGTACATAGAAAAACACTATGTACTTCTCATAAATCATATATTATCAAATAGTTATGAAATTAGCATTTCTAAATAAAATAAACATTGTTCATACTAACAAAAAATAAAAATAAAATAAAAAATACATTAATTCTAAAACAAAGGAAAATATAAAAATAAAAATAAAAACTAAATTAAAAGAGAAGAAAATAATACTACCTAAAATCGATGAGTTTCATCCTACCAAGCGCTAGTTCAATGTCCTAGCTAAAAGCTACTAGAGGTTACAATTTATAGAAATTGATTTACTCAATGTCTTCTATTTGATTGAGTTTGTGTTTGACTATGCTTTAAATATACAATCTTTTGCAAGACTGCCATTGTTAGACTCCTAATTTGGACATCAATAATTTTCTTGATAGATGCCATGAATGACCTACTAAGAAGTACATTGTAATGCTTGTTCATTTTGGTGATTCCTGTACATATGATGAGTGCTTCAAAAACACTAATATTTAGTGATTTTATTATATTTAAATGTGAATAAATAGATTTGAATATGCATGGCTTTATAATTATTTATGAAAATCTATATATTCAAAATCACTTGTATTTTTTATTACATTTAAGGTGTTTTTAGCTTCAAAAATATAAATCGATAAACATTTGAAAAACAACACTTGAAACACTCATTTTCACCTTAAAAGCTTAAAGGAATAATGCATGTAAGCCTTACATGAAGAACTAGAAAATATGTAAGGGGTGTAAACTAAGAAATAAGGTTGAGCATTTCGTGCCACAACAAAGATTTTGTGGGCCACGATGTACTCCTCTTTGCATAGATTCACTGGACATGTTGTTTGTTCTTTGCCATGACATGGAATTATTATGTCGTGCATGAATTATTTGGGATGGAATTAGACAAAGCTTTACAAGTCTCAAGCCACATAGGTGCAATAACTGGGCTGTGGTACGTGTTCATTAATTTGACCTAAAGCCCTTACATCAGCCTCAACCTATATGTATGTTTTACTTTTCTTGTTTAGGTGAGCAACTAGAGAGTTAGAAATAATATAGAATTTTGTTTTCGTAGCCATCAGCTGCTCTATTTTATGTTCTTAGTTTAGATGTAGTTCATACACAATTTAGATTAGATGATAACAAATAAGTGGTAGCAATATGGAGATTTTTCAGATTAAGTGATACAAAAAGGTTGGTAGAGAGTAGGGATTATTGTAAAGATTAAGATTGCAACTATGGAGCAGGTTACATCCGTCTATCTACTTTTGGGTATTAAAATCGTATTTGTATTCTTATTTCTTTTCAGTTAATTCTTTTGTATTACTTGAATTTGTTAAAATTAATTTGCTAATCATTTGTTAATTTTAAGTATGTCTCGCTGATTGTATAATATAAATTGATTTTTGTTGTGATGTTTGTGTAGATTATTTAGGTGAATATTTTTAATAATTAATAAATGCAGATTATTTTCTATTTCATGATTTCTACAAAAAAATTATTATATAAGTTATTAATGACATATTTTTGTAATAAATTTAAAATATGAAAATTAAGATTCAAATACATCATCTAGATTTATTTAGATAGCTTGAATAGGAGTTTAAATTGATAACCTGAACGAATGTATCGAGTAAGATGCTTTGTTAATTCCTTAGACATTAGTTTAATCAAATTTACTAGTGATCCCGACCAAAGACATTAATTGGTTTGATTAAAAAAAATAAGGACTTGACTGAAGACATTATTTATAAATAAAAGGGAAAATCAATAATCTAGGCATATTGGTCAGCGTTCTAGGCATAGGTAGGGTTGTTTTCCCTCTAAGAGAAATTGAGATTATTTCTCCACCCTTGATTATAAGTGTTTGCATAAGGGTCATTCCTAGGAAAATGTTGATAACCTTCCATTACATTCACTTCTTCAAGCCTTGTAAATGGTTCTTTTTTATAAGGGTATTTCTTAGCATTATGCTTATAATTATTGTACCCTTCATATGTTTCTTTGTTTGGAGTGTCCTTAGTGACAAGAAGTGTAACTTTCTTGGTCAATTTTGCAAGTTGTATAGACACTTTAGTGTCAGAGTCTATCTCATTGATTCCAACTCTTCTCACTCTAGTACTCTTTTGTTGAGAATTAGCACCCAATATCTCATAAAGATCATAAGTCTCTAAAGTTGTTATTTCTCTCACAGCTACTTGCAACATTATCAATTATAAATTGACACTGTTATGTTAATCAATCATGGAAAATTTTATTTTTTTGCAGCTATAGTGGAAAACTATGGTGTAGGCATTGAGTGAGAAGTAATTTGAAGATATCCCAAGTTTCATGGAATGGTTCTCTTTCCATTTGAGAGAATGTAGCAATTTTTGTTCACAAATTGGAAGTTTTTTTTATAGAAATAGTATTTTTCCATAAATTTATTATAGACTCCCTCCCAAGTTATCAAGGAAGCTAGTGAGAGAATCATCATCCAAACCTTAGCCTTCTATTTAAGAATGTAGTTTATACCTCATTTTTAATGAGTCCTCAGTAAACCCATGTAAAGAGAATTCCTACACAATTGAGTAGAAATCTCTAACAAAGGTTAACAAATCTTCATTAGGAATTTCATATAAAGATGGCAATATGAAAAATGAATATTTTCAATTCATAGTTCCTAACCTTCTCTCCCAATTGTATAGAAGAAGTAACAGTGCGTTTTGGAACATATGGATCGACCTAGACCCCGATCTAACTAATAGCCTAAGCCATCAAACGAGTTAGCCTATGAGGACATGTTTGTGCCGCCTATGAGGACATGTTTGTGCCCACATCCACAACAACACCCGTAGTACCGGTCTACCTATGCATAGGAGCTTTGGTGTTGAAAGGCCGACCATTAGCCCTAACAAGAGGGTGGATGACCTCAAACTTTAAACGCATTTTCTTTTACTCCTGTACCCTTCTAACATAATGTGACGTGTACCTCTTATGTAATCAATACATGTAAATTTAATACTCTATATATACATAGACCTTATGAGAGATCCACACATGCTACAAATTCATTGACTTTTCTCTAGTTTCTCTTTCTACAAATAAGACCAATTCCAACATTTTTGCACTCATAGTAGGGCTCAGATTTGTAGGTAAAGCTTTGGTTTTTGACCCCATGTTTTCAAGGATTTATCTCGAGCTTTGAGAGAGAGACTTAGCAAGTAAGCATAGTTCCCTAGACTCATGGCCATCATGGTAAGAACATAAGTTGAGGAACGATTGAGACTAACGAATGAGGAGGCAGTATCAATATAGTATCACATCTTGTCAACCCATAATGAGGCCATCGTGGAGATTGATTCCCATGAAGGAATGGCACATCAACTTCTTGAGCTAAGAAGATAGCTTGAGAAGACCAGGCGAGAAAATAGAGAAATATGATCATTGTTAGGCCAAGGTTCCCCTGTTGGTCAAGCCACTAATCTAGTTGGGGGGATCGAGGTAGATCATATTGTGCCTGAGCCATCCTAAGGTGAGAACATAGTTGAGGGAAACCCCATCCTAATTTGATAGGGCCTAGTAATGAGCAATTTCTACAAGAGAGAAAAAGGTGGGAGGCACGATTTCGTGCATTAGAAAATGTTAACAGAAAGCAAGACTAAACCTTGAAAAGGGCCAATAAATAGTAAGACGCATTATGATATGGATAGGGATTGCGAGCAACTATGTCTCTCCCCATTTTATGATGAAATAAAGCATGATAAGCCCCCAACCAAGTTTAGTCTTCCCAAGTGCCTAGACTACCAAGGGAAAAATGATTCGATAACTCAGGTGCAACACTTCAAAACAGTTATGGCCCTTGTGAACCTCACTCTATGCAAGAGAGATGTCATGATGTGTAAGCTATTTGCTGCCATCCTATGTGATGACACACAAAAGTGGTTAAATAACCTACCATCCCATCTCATAACCTCTTTCTCATAGTTTTCCAAGTTATCACTAATTATGCCTATAACAAGCCCTTGAGGAAGAAGTCTTACCACCTCATCTCAATCACCCAAGGAAGGGGTGAGTCTATTGAAGAGTATATGAGAAGTATCAGAGAGGAAAAGCTAGAGATATCAGACTACCCCAACTTTATTGTGATAGAGGCCTTCAGATTGGGTCTACTAAGGAATTCTAATTTTTTTGCAAAACTGACCAAGACAGTCCCACAAACTTTGGTGGAATCTTATGGAAAGGCGAGAAATTTTTTCAATCTATAAAGAGAGCTAGATTTGAATAAGAGAAGCAAGGAAACCGTGGAAGCTACACCAAAAAAGAATAAACCTAGATAGGGCAAACCAAGACAAAAGAATTTTCAAAAACAACCACCACATGCCAAATCACAGGGCGAGTAGCCGATGGTTCGGGAACATGGGGCCTTGGAGGATGTCACAGTCTCCTTTCAAGGGTACATCCTTAAGAGTGAGTCTAACTCAAGTAGTGTTGAGAATGGAGGACAAGTAGAATGTCAAATGGCCACAAAAAATGAGGACTCTTCTTAGGGACACATCTAAGTGGTTTGCCTTTCATAAGGATGTATGCCATGAGATGAGAGACTGCAAGTATCTGAAAAAATAGAATATTTTTTGTCCAATAGGGTATTTAAGAGACCTCGTGGGAAGAAATAGTAAAGGAGAAGAGTGATAGCCTGAATGTGAAACATTGAGGCAAACTTCTTTATTATGTAGTGGGATAGACCCATACAATGAGCCCAATGTAAAGACTATCCATACCATACATAGAGATCCTAGGCTCAATGGGTCCTCTAATAACTCACATAAAATGTACGCCAAAGACTTGCGTGATCACTGCATGTTTACAATCATAAAAAAGTGAAGTCTTCTGCTAAAATCACCTTTATCGGAAAGGACAAGACCTCATCTCCCCACGAAAACCATTTAGCAATCACCTTAAGAATAAGACCCTGTGATGTTTTTCAGATCATGATTGATACTAAGAGCTCTATTGGCCTTCTTTTTCTATCAACAATAAAGGCCCTAGGCATAAAAGAATGTAACATCATAAGAAGAGAGTTACCCCTGGTAGGATTCAACATAGCACCATCTATCTAATTAGAACAATGGTGTTACTTGTCATGGCAAAGGGATTTATAGTGATAACCAATTTTATGGTAATTGATGTCCTAGCTCACTACAACGTCATTTTGGGTAGGCCATGGATACATAAGACGAAAGAAATTTCGTCCACCTTTCTCCAAGTCATCAAATACCCTACTGAGGAAGGTATAAATGAGATAAAGGGAGACCAGCTAGAGGTTGTTATAATGCCACTATGAAAGAGGCTACTCCCAAGTAGCAACCACAACATGGGCCTTTTCAAAAAACTCCAAAAGGTGGATATCTAGCAAAGTTTGTCAACTCAAATGAGGTGTGATATCTACTAATTAGAGATGAGGAGGACCACTCTCTAAAGCTGAGCACAAACTTGACAACAGAAGTTAGAGAATAACTATCTTAATTTCTAAAAGAAAATTTAGACATCTTCGTATGAAAGTCTACAAACATGCCCGGGATTCACCCAAAAATCATAACCCATAGGTTGAATATTGATCTAAAAGCTGGACCTGTCAAGAAAAGAAAGAAGAAATTCCCTAGAAAAAGAATAAGGTGATTAAAAGTTAGGTTACCACCCTTAAGGAGATGGATATTATTAGAGAGATGAACTATCCCACCTGGTTGTCAAATGTGGTGCTGGTGAAAAAAGCTTGTAGATCACCATGTATGTGTGTGACCTTTACAGACTTCAATGATACATGTCCAAGACTTAGAAGAAATATTTTTCATAATCCGAAGGTATGGTATGAGACTTAACCCTAAAAAATGTGTTTGTGGCATTACTTCAAGAAAATTTTTAGCGTATCTTATATCTACTTAAGGAATTGAGGCTAACCCAAAGAAGATATAAGCCCTGGTCAACATGAAGCCTCATATAAATCTAAAGGGGATTCAAAAATTGAATGGAGGAATAGTGGCACTTAATAGATTAATTTTCAAATGCACGAACAAGTGTTTGCCATTCTTTAAAATGCTAAGGAGGAACACATCAGTTTTCTGGAATGAAAATTGCAACAAATCCTTTCAAGGAATTAAATAGTACTTGAGCAAACCTTATGTCCTTGTCATCCCTCTCCTAGGAAAAACACTTTATTTTTATTTGGCCATTTTCCCCTACACATATAATTTCGTACTCCTAGTTGAAAGAAACAAGGTTTAACATCTTGTGTACTACATCAGCCAAATCCTAACAAATGTCCAAAATAGGTACCCAACGATCGACAAATTGGCCTTCGTCCAAAAAACGATGGCATGGAAGTTCAGACATTAGTTTGGCTTGCAATCAATGGTACAACTTATCTCACACCCACTTAAGAACATATTGATGAGGCCAGAGGTCACAGAGATACTAGAACAAATTACCAAGAGCTCGAAAAGTATGATATCAAGTATATGTCTAGGACCTCTATTAAGGGACAAGTGGTGGTAGAGTTTGTCATTGAGTTCAATGAGTCACCAAAGGTTACCAATGATGCAGTAAAAGTGGAATTATATGGCATGGATCAAAGAAAGAGGTCATCCTGGAAGGTATTCATGGATGGTGTTCACAACTTCAATGGTGTTGGGCTAGAGGTGGACATAGGCTATCATGATGAAAACTATTTTGAATATGACATCAGGATGGATTTCCAAGAAACTAATAACGTCATAGAGTACAAGGTAGCTATATTTGGAAACATGACAAAAAAATCTTGGAGCGTATAACATCACTTTGCATGGTGACTCACAATTGGTAGTCAACCAATACTTGGGCACATTTGAGGCTAATGATAACAAGATGAGAGGATATTTGGAGAGACTAATAAAGGAGTGCTCAAAATTTCCCCACTATGAAATCAAGCAAATATATAGGAATGAGAATGGTCAAGCTAACACTTTAGCCACATTAGCCTCAATGCATAAGGCCAAACACAGTAAGGTGGTATTAGTAACAATCCTCTCAGAGACCAATTTGGAAAAGGTCGAAAAAGTAGTTGGAAATGTGGATGCTGCCACGAGCCTATAGTTCACCCTAGTTTTTGACTTCTTGAAAAAGGGAGACCTTTCCCAAGACCATAAGCTCATAAAGGAAATCAAGGCAGGTCGATATATGATAGAAAACCATAAATTATATAGAAAGACTACACTTGGACCCAAGCACTTATGCATAGCTAGGGAAGGTTCTAAAAAAGTTATGTTTGAAACCGATGAGGGAGAGTGTGGCTTTAATTTAGGTGGAAAAGGCTATCCCAATGAATTATGAGGTAGGGGTACTACTGGTCCAATATGCTAGCAGATTGCACTAGGTAGACCCAAGCCTGATATAAGTGTTAGAGATTAGCCCTATTATCACACGCATTACCAACCATCATGATAGGGATAGTTAACCCATGGCCCTTCTACAAATGGGGGTTTGATATAGTAGGAAAATTACCTCAAGTAAGGGGCTAAAAGAAGTTTTTACTAGTCACCAAATATTATTTTTCTAAGTGGATTAAGGCAAAACCTTTAAGAAGAATATGAGAATGCAGGTAATTTAGTTTATCTAGCGGTCCATAGTTTATTGCTTCAGCTTGCCCAATGAATTTGTTACCCAATGAGCTTTTTGCAAGTAATGACTCTTCCTCAATATTACATGCCATGAGTTGATCACCTCAGTCAGGAACCAGGTAGAGTGTTTTGACATTTAAGAGATAGTTGATCACCTAGATCACAGACCAGGTAGAATGTTCTCCTCTAATATTACATGTCACAAGTTAATCACCTTGGTCAGAAACTAGGTAGAGCACTCTAAACACTTAAGAGAGAGTTGATCACCTCGGTCAAGAACCAAGTAGAGCACTTTAACACTTAAGAAAGACTTGATCTCCTTGGTCTTGGATCAGGTAGAATCCTCTCCCCTAATATTACAAATCATGATTTTAACACCTTGGTCAGGAACTAGGTGGAGCACTCTGACACTTAAGAGAGAGTTTATTACCTCGATCATAGACCAAGTAGAATGCTTTCTCCCAATATTCCAAGTCACAAGTTAATCACCTTGGTCATAGATAGAGTAAACCAAGGTGATTAATTGCTCGGGTCAGGCCACAGGTCTATTTCGTTGACTAAGCCCTGCAAGTTTTTTCCTTTCAAGGATATGGTACATTTATCAAGAATCAAAAGCTCATTCTATTAAAAATAAAAATTGATTGCTCGAGCATACAAATTTTTCAAGCTTACAAAGATTTTAAAATTCATTAATTGAGAGTTTGGCCTCCCAAAAAATTAAAATTTCTTCACACAATTACACATATGACCAATGTAGTGGTCGTCTGTCTCCTCTACTAAGGGCAACAACTCATCCTGAATCTTGACAATTTTCTTACAGATATTGATCCCTATTTTGGTAGGGGCAAAGCTCGAGTTAAGTATGGAATGTTCCAACTCCTCAGCAATCCCCATCATCATAAAGAACACCCCTCAGATTGCTTAATGTAAAAATTAGCCCAATAGGATTCCCTATCAACAAGAGCAACCATTTTAGTCAAGGTTCTTTTCTCTCAAGCTCGAGATTATGATAGCTACTATGTACACAAGACGAGCTCGCACTTGGTCTATTCATAAAGGGAGAGCTTATCCATAAGTCTAGACAACTCAATTTTTAATTTCTATACCTTAGTCTTGGGCCTATCATTCTCCAATTTTAAAGCTCGAGCTGAATGTCTATTTTCCCCATTAGAATCCATAAAGTTTAAGCAAGAAAGATGCAGAAAAAAAATGTTAACTGCTTTAAATAAAAAAGATGTGTGAATTTTACAGTATCCCTAACCCCATTTTAAAGGGAATGATATTAGAAAATATTTAATGACACATATCCTTAAAAGTAAGAAGGTGGATCAACATCATAAATAAATACTATAAATGATATAAATGCACAATTACACATGCAATATAAGTTATTCTAAAAATCATTTGTTTCTCATTAATAATAATGGGTTACAAAGGAAAAGCTCACGCCCATACAATTTGGAGAAGGCATCAAGCTTTTAAGAAAAAAAACTACTTAATTAGGAGGCTCGAGCCATAACCAAAATCAAAGGTCCCCAATTCCACCTTCTTCATTTCCCACCCTAGTCCATCACCATTCGCATCAAAGTTTGGACTCGGTTCCTCACCCTCGTCTTAGATTTGAATGGGCAAGTATTGAGGGGTGGCCAAGATATTTAGGATCTGGTAGAAGTATTCCCTAAGAAGAGCTATTTGGTCATCGTGTCAAGCTCGTGCTTTTCTTTTTCTTGATCTTGGGCATATTTCTCTTTGGCATCGACTAGCTCATGCCTATAGGCTTCTACCTCAGCCTCATCCTTCCTTTGGGTCTCCTCAAGCTCCTTAAAATGCATCAAGTTTTCATTCAGCTCAGGTATACCCTTGGATCGCTTCTCCTCATTATCTATAACCTCGTCCTCCCACTTTTTTGCCTTGGCCAACAACACAATGTTCTTGTCCCAAGTTGAAGTATGACTCTTTTTTTCCATTATGAGCTCATATTTCAAACTATCCACACCTCGTACCCTATTAAGTCCATGAAGGAGCTGGACCTGGAAATAAGAAAAATGAGGTACAACCATTAAAATATAAAAAATAAAAAAGAACTTGAGGCTTAATTAGAAATAAGGTTGAACTAACACTTACCTAGTACAGAAGTCGGGTGAGTACAACCCCAAAGTATACATCCTCACACATGGCAGCAAGTTATCTCTCGTGTACTATATAAGAGAGCTAGTCCATATAGTATTCCAACCTCTCTGATGTAATACTCGTGTACATGGCCATTCCCTCAACGTCTGTAGTGAGGTCATCGATGATGCCTTTCCCTATTCTCAAGTCCTTCATAGAGAGGTAGGTGTTTGTTGACCTGAGCTTATATGTATAGAGGTGTGTTAACCGAGGGACACTAGTGAGGGCTCCACAATATTCAAAGGCATAGGCTTGAGCACAGGCTTATCGATGGTCACTTTCTTCTTCGTTTTTGATAGGGTTAGGGTGGCCTCTTGCCCAGAAGACATGCTCCTCTTTTTCCTTTTGGAGGAGCTCATCCCTTAGAAGAGATGTGTAGCTTTTTTAGTACTCACCCCCTGTTTAGCAACCCTACTCTAAAGTCGTGCCAATAGCTCAACGACATTAAAATCCATGCTATCTGCATAGATAAAGAAAAAAAGGTATTAGTTTTAAAACAATCAGGCTAAATAAAAAAACAAAATATTTGTGGAGTATTAGGACTAGTTCATCATCATTATAAAGCATATCGAACCTCCCTTATATAGATTATCTTATAAGGGGGCTCTACTAAGCCTTGCCTCATCAACCCACATTGCAACAAAGCATGGTGTGTTTAGTAGTTGCATCTATTGATTCTTCTCAGTAAGGTAGTTTTGGATATCATCCAATCGTTGCTTGGCCTCATGGCTCAAGATTGTGATAAAAGAGCCTACATTCCTTATCACGGCCTTGATGTTAGCCAAGGTGCTCCTTATTAGCTTGGCATCACTATTTGGGGTCTCCTACCAACTAGATACATAAAATAAATGCTCCTTCCATTTCTTATCATTCTTGGGAAGGATCACATTTATGCCTTGGTCTTATTTCATAGACATGTAAACCCTATTCATGTATGTAGGATTTTTCTTCAGTACATATGCCTCATTGAACTCGGGCATCTCCAGTTTGACCCCAAGTTCTCTTCATCTTAGTATGAGGTAGAGTAGGTATCTTCACACATTCAAAATTAGTTGGCGTGATGCAAGTTAAGTCCTTACCAAAAATTTACTTATAAAGGAATACAAAGGAAATTTGACCCCTAGCCATAAGGCTTTCTCATGAAAGGGCATCCACCCAACTAAAGGCGAATCATTGTTAAGAACACCCAACTCAAGGATCATTATCTAAACCAAGGAGGAAATTTTGTATGTTTTCCATATCCTTTCCTCATCCTGAGGAGATAACCAACTAGTCTTGACCTTGATTGCCCAACCTTTGGTACAACCTATGGGTTCAACAATTCCTTTCTTCCTTATCTTCTTCCTCCATGACCTTGGGATGAATATTTGGGTATGGGGCACATTTAACCTAATTATTGGTATGGCCCATTGGATAAGATGTGGAGGTAAAGCGATGAGGCTCAGATAGCTCCCCTCCAATCGAGGTACTTATCTCATTGGTAGACACCGGGACATCACTTTTTGCCTGGCTCGAGAAAGTGAGATATTATGGGCTCTCCCAAGAGGACGAGCCTGAAGTGAACTCTCTATGCATGGTTTTTAAAAAATATCATGAAGCATAAAAATGGTAAGATGCGAGAAATAGAAATTACCTAGAGTCGAGTTTGAAAGTAAAATAAGGGAGTGATTCTTTAAATTAACCTGAAAAGAAAGTAGAAAATGTTAGACTCGAGAAGGTTTTTCTTTAAATCCCAAGAAAATAAGCTATATGTCGAACTGATTTTCTTACCACCGAGTTGAGAACTTGTATGGCTCGAGCTAAGACGATAGTGTTTTTTGTTCCTATTTTTGTCTTATATATAGGAAATAATGAAATGAAGAAAAGTCCAGGCTCCTCTGTATATAGAGGTGCATATTTTTCTATCCAATTAACTGACAAGAATTTATTAGGGGAATGTTAAGAACCCAAATTAAAAGAGTAAAAGGACTGGATGTTTAAACATATGGATCTACACGGAGCCCGATCCAACAAATAGCTCAAGCCATCAAACGAGTCAACCTAGGAAGACATGCTTGTGCCCGCGCCCATAATGATGCCCATAGTATGGGTCTTCCTATGCATTGGAGCCTTGGCATTAAAAGGTCAACCATCAGCCCGAGCCATGGGATGGACAACCTCAAACTTTAAATGTATTTTCTTTTACTCTTTTACCCCTTTAACATGTTGTGATATGTACCCTCTATGTAATCAACACTTGTATATTTAATGTTCTATATCTACATGGACCTCATAAAAGATCCACACATTCTACCAAATTCTTTAACTTCTCTCTAGTTTCTTTCTTAGTAAATCGAACTAATCCTAAGCATCCTCGTTCATTAGCATCCTTTTTGGTAAAACATATCTCATTTTTAATGGCTTTCGTGGTTACTCAAGAAAAATAAATTAAAATAAAATTAACAACTACAAATAGATAAATTAAAGAAAATAAATAAATAAAAATAAACAAAATAAATAAAAATAACAAAACAAATGACACATAAATAATAAAAAATGTAAACAACAAATAAAATAACAAAAAAATAAAAATAGTAAACATATAAATAAGAGAAAATAAGTAAAAATAAAAATAAACATTTTTTTTATTTTTTATAACTAAACAATATGCTAAGAAATAAAAAAACAAAAAGCAAATAACAAAGATATAAAAATAAATAAGAAAAAATTAAATAAAATAAACACAATTATTTACAAAATAAAAAAATAAAAATAAAATCACAAAAACAAAAAATAACTAAAAGGAAAATAACTAAACAATTTAAAATGTCAATTCCCCAATAATGGAGCCAAACACTTAACGTATAAAAACTTGATAGTCAAATTTTATATTTATAAAAAGCTCACAAGGGCACAAATCATTTATAATAAGTGATAAGTATACTAAAAATATTTTCTCTCAAGAATTACGATTGTTTTAAAAAATTAATTGTTTTTGTAATTTAATTGAGAAAAATAGGTTCTAAACAATCTAACAATTTATCAGTTTGATAGAAAAGAACTATAAATTCTAAATTAATGTATGTCTAAAGTAAGTAAGTAAATTAAAGCACTTAAATGAAAGCGATAAATTAAACTATAAACAACTTAAGATGATAGACATATATGATATTTTAGTGAGCATAACACACTATGGACATGACGAATTAAGTGATTTAAATATAAGTTATATTTATTAATATTTTATTAATTCTTAAATAAATGAACTCTTTATAATCTTGGCGAGTTCCAAATAATATTCAATTAATTAACTCTTCATTGGACGAGGTTGAAATTAATTAATTAGTAAATTAAATATATATATATATGTGTGTGTGTGTGTGAACCAAAATCTTCAATTGATTAATAACTTCTTTTGATCATGCTTAAAATTAACAAATTGATAAACTTAAAGTAGATATATTCTTTAATTATAAATCAAGATTTATCCTATCTTTAATTTGTAATTAAAGTTATTTTTTAACTATTTAATTTAATATAAATTAATAAAATTAAAATAGGCTATTATTTATTATGCACAACTAAGTAGAGATGATGTGTCTAATGTTTAATTCTAAAATATTTTCTTTAATCATAAAGCAAGACTTGGCTCATCAGGAATTTATGATTAAAGTTATGGAGATTATGAAGAATAAATAAATTTAAAATTTTTATTTATTTAAAACCCAAACAAGTCCTTCCAATTATAAGAAGTAGATACTAAAATCCGATAAACAAATTTACCTAATCATAGCTAAATCAACAAAAGTCAATTCAACTATAAAAGACATCATATTACAAAAAGAGATAAAAGATATAGCAATTAAAAATATCTATTTTATTGAAGAAGATTATAGATCTCTAAACAAGTTGTCACTAGCTTCTTCAAATCCTTGGTTATGTTTCACAAGTGAGAGGATCTATTTTTGTATCTGTATATGGTGGAACGACTAACTAAAATTCTACAATTAAAACTAAAACTATAGATGATTGTTGAAAACTATTATAAAAATCCACATTTTATGATCCTTATATAACTTACAAATTGATTTATTTATAGGTAAAGTGTGGTTATAGAGGGCTTCAGGCTTATTTATTGAAGGTGCACAATTTTCACTACTGTGGCATGAAGTTCGTTCATCTTCTCCAATTATTTCTTGAAGTGGTCACATTGTGGCACAAGTTAATCCATACCATGGTAAACAAAACTTTATCATGCATAGTAATCATCCAAAATAGTGTGCGCCACAACATATATTTCTCCACAATGACATGCTCTATTTGTCTTGAAAATTAACTTGCACACCTTATAAACTGTTGGTGCTTCATGTAAGGCTTACATGCATTAATCTTTTAAGCTCTTAGGGTGCAAAATAAGTGCTCTAAGTTTGTTCTTCCTGTGTTGATAAATTTGTCTATTTTGAAGTTAAAAACACCTAAAATACAACAAAACATACCCTTGATTTCGAGCATATAGATTTATATAAATAATGATATAAAAAGGCTATAATCAAATCTATTTATTACAATTAAGCACAATAAAATCACGAGTTATAAGTGTTTTCAAAGTACTTATCAGTGTGCTAATACTTACCACTAATGTGCCAAAAATGTTCTAGGGAGATATAATTTTAACATTTGCTTATCTCATAAATAATATTCCTAATCATGTCCTTTCATTTGAAATGCCTTTCCACAGTTTAAAAAATGCTTTCTTACATATCCTCTCATCTCTAATGTTTCTCTCAAAATGTTTAGTTGTACTACTTTTATGCATATTCATGCCTATAATTGAAGTAAACTAGATCCAAGAGCTCTCAAGTGTGTTTTTAAAAAAGATACAAATGCTATTACATTCCTATAAAAAAAGGTTTCACTAGTCTTAATGTCACATTCTTTGAGAACACATCCTATTACAAAAACCCCTCTCTTTAGAAGGAGCATTTATGCGAAGCTCAATTTTTTTAACTTTGACTATCCTTTCCTGAGACTAATATTCCAAACACTAGTCCTAAGGCTATAACACCATATAGTTCTAAAGTGTGTGACTTCAGCTTAGGAGGAAATGGTAGCACAAAAAATACAAGGATTTATTCAAAAAGGTTAAACTTGAAGTACAAGGAGAATCTCACACTTGATGCACTAAGAGAATCCGACCTGGTGATAGTTTCAAGTATCCTTCCAACACAAGTAATTTTGAGCCTTCTATTGATAATTCGCCTATTGCTCTTAGAAAAAAAAACTCAATCTTGTACTTTTTATCTTATATCAAATTTTGTGTCTTACAATACTTTATCTCCTAGATTCCATGATTTTATTGGTAACCTTGATAAGGTAAAAATTCCAAAGATTATTGATGAGGCATGGGAGATTCTCGTTTGGAGAGAAGCAATAATAGAAAGACTACGGGCTTTAAGAAAAATGAAACTAGGGATATGGTGGATTTTCCATGAGGAAAAAATCATATTGGTTGTAAATGGGTCTTTACAATAAAATATAAAGCCAATGGGATGGTTGAACATTACAAGACTTGCTTGGTTATGATAAGGTTTATTCAAAACTATGGTATTGACTACACAGAGACATTTTCACCTGTAGAAAAATTAAATATAATTTGGCTTCTATTATCATTAGTAGTAAAT
Organism: Hippophae rhamnoides; assembly: GCA_033030585.1. Classification (NCBI taxonomy): domain Eukaryota; kingdom Viridiplantae; phylum Streptophyta; class Magnoliopsida; order Rosales; family Elaeagnaceae; genus Hippophae; species Hippophae rhamnoides. The sequence goes on from CM065436.1 coordinate 38,921,904, forward strand.
CTGGATTAGATTCTTCAATAACTAGACATAAAGAATGCATTTCTTAATGGTAAGTTAGACAAAGAAATTTTCATGATGCTATCACTAGCTTTTGGTAAACAAGGAGAGAATATGACATGCAAACTCAATAAGTCCCTTTTACGGCCTTAAACAATCACCTAGAGCGTGGTGACAGATTTATAAAAGTGATAAAATGTCAAGGATATCAACAGGGATAGTCGAGTCACAATATGTTTTTTCAACAATCTAGAGATGTTTTGAAGATGATTTTGATTACGTATATTGATGATATGATACTTATCGAGGGATAACTTTATTTAGATTGAGAGACTTGAGAAAAGTGTAGCTACTAAGTTTGAAGTAAGAGACTAAGGACAAATGCATTACTTTCTAAGTATGAAAATTTCTAGATCAAAAGCAAGTATATATTAGCATCTCCTAATGAAAGTATGTTTGTGACCTTTTTGATAGAAATCGGCATGCTCAAGAGAAAACCAAATGACATTCTAGTTGAAGTAAGAAAGAAAGTATAAGATAACAGAAAACCTGTTAAGAAAGACAGGTATTAGAAACTAGTTGAAAAGTTAACTTACTTAACATATACAAGACCTGACATTGCATTCGCAATTAGTGTGGTAAGTCAACATATGTATTCATCAAAAGAAATTCATCTAGAGAACATGCACATAATTCTCTGATGTCTCAAGACCTCTCTAGGAAAAGGATTGTTCTTCAAGAAAATTGAATTAAAGAAATAAAAGTGTTTACAGGTGCAGATTAGGCAGGTTCTATAAAAGATAAAAGGTCTTCTAATGGGTATTATACTTTTGTCTACAAAAACCTAGTAACTTAGAAAAGTAAGAAACAAAATGTAGTAGTTAGAAGCAACATTGAAACCGAGTTTCCGGTAATTGGACAAAGATATATGAAGGATTATGTTTGAAAAAGCTCCTGGAAGAACTTAAGCTAAAATAAAAGTTTTACTCAAGGTCTATTATGATAACAAAGTCATCATTAATTTTCATTTCTCTCAATCTAGTTCAGCATGACCAAACCAAACATGTAGAAATGGATAGACATTTCTTTAAAGAAAAAGTTGAAAACTGGATTATTTGCATGACCTATATTCCCACCAAAGAGCAAACAGTATATATCTTTAACAAATGGCTACCTCGACAAAGTTTCAATGCTTTTATCTACAAGTTATATATGATTAATATTTATGATCCAATTTAAAGAAAAGTGTTGAAATCCTAATATATTTGGGATATTTTCGAGGAATAAGAAAAGGAGTTACAAAATAGTTAAAGATTATTTGAATATGTATTCTTAATTGTTAGGGATTTTTCAGTTATTAATTTCCTTTTATGGTTTTATTATTGTATTAAATAAATTAATATAATGAATATAAGTATTCAAGAAATGAGAAGAATAATATATTTCTCTGGTCCAATCTTCATTAACATCATACCCCTAAAGTCACAAAATTTAAATATTAAACACTTTTATTAGAAATATTTTTTTTTAAAATAATAACTAATGTAATAGTTATATATTAGTTAAGATAATAGAAAACTTTTTTCTAATATGTTATTATATGTCACATAAATTATTCATATACAACGAGTTGTTATAAGTAGACTTTTTCAACATGTTTATATATAGTATTAAGATTCTAAATGCATAATTTTTATATAATTATGTATTTTGTTATAAAATTAGATCATATTGTAAAATATAAAAATATTGCATTTATGGAGTGTTGTCTCTTTGTTAGCTTTGATAAGAACCCATAAACTCGAACCTTTAAACCCACGTACCAAATACCTATCAACAAGTTGATTAACAATCCAAACTTAATCTTAAAAGCAATATTTTACTCATCACCTTACCTCACCTCACCTCGTCTTAATACGATGATAATCACTTTATAAATCAATTTACGTGTCATATAATCTCGAGATGACATACTTTAGGATAACATTATTTATGGTACAACAATCTCTACACATTCTCTAAACCCAATCCTTATGAAGCACTAGAAACACACGTGGGCTCAAAGTTTTCTCTTATGTGCCCATTAGCCAACAATTCCTCCACCTGCCTAGTGATTATACCCAGATCAAAAGCTTATCGAGTTATTCAATCGATTTTAAATTGAATCTCTTTAATAAATATATTTTATGTTATAAAAAATATACAATGTACTTTTAAATATGTATATATCAAATATATGATTTTTACCTTATTTCTTAAAATTGGAAATAAAACTTCATAATGGTGAAGTTACGTTAACCAATGAAACCATATAAATTTTACGTTACCTTCTCCGTATTTTGAAGATTTCCGTTTATTAATGTACCCTATTAAATAATAATAATAATAATAATAGATGAGAACTAAAATGCAAGTTTATTTCCTGATTTGGGCTTTATGCCTTTAAAAAACTGAAACTGTGACACTGATTTCTATGAGAATGACTCAACTTTCACAAGCTCTTTCTTGTTGCTTTGGAGTCTCTACACTGAATCAGTTTTGCCCTTCTGTTCAAAATGGAAGGTATCGATGACCATTTCTCACATGATTCAAGCAACGATTTGGAAAAGAAGATCCAATCTTTGAAAAGATCCAACGATGGAGAATTCCGGGAAAAATGGTCCATGGTTCTGATTCGAGACTCTATCCCTCACAATGAGTGCTCTGTCTTCCCTCCAAAGAATCACGAAAACCTTCATTTGCCTTCACACGAAAATGAAGAACAGGAAGACCCCTCTTCGCCTTTCTTGTTTTCTTCATCATTGTCAGCTTCTTCGTCGTCATTGTCATCATCTTTCTCACCGTCTGAGACTGATTCGTCGGACTTGGAACCACTGACGCCGTTGAATACCCAGGTACAGAAACCCCATATGGCCTCTGGGTTGATGGGTTTTGGATTGGACATGTTGCTTTCTAAGCTGTTTGGTTTTGCTTCCTTTTTTGTATGTAATGGTGGTATGAGATGGAGGATTTCTTCTTTTAGCTCTGGTGCTGGCATTTTTGCCGTTGTGGTGATGTTATGGTCATGGTATATGCGGGTTCGGCATAGGAGAGTTCGGGACAATTTGAAGCTGATTATAAGGGAAAAAGAAGAGGTGAGCATTTTTGTGTCTAAAAGGTGTTTGATTTAATGCCTCAGTAAAACCTGAAAATATTGTTGATTCTGAGAACGTTTCTTGAGTGTTTTGTGGCCGGTTAACTTCAATGTTGATTCTTGTCACTTAGCCTCAAAATGTTTGGGTAGATTTACCGTGAGTTATTAGTATAGGCTCATTTACTCCAGTAATCGTAAGCTCACTCGGGTGCATAAATCATCCAATTATTTAAATTTTTTTACTTTTAACTCTAACAATAAAAAAAAAATTTACAATGTTAAAAAGCATTCGTTCATTTACGTCTTAAGAAAAATTAACATATGTTTTTCTCTCCTGAGAGAGTGAAAAATGAAACTCTAAAGTTATACCATACAGTTATACTTTTTAAGTTTTTAAAATAGGTTATTTTAAATTTTATCAAATTATAATTTTGTAACTTAAATCAAGCGACCAATATACAATTACGTGTAAATAGTAAAGTATGAAAAATAAAAATAACACACAATATTTTTAGGTTAAAACAATGTAAGTCATAACTATGACCTAAAAAAAAACCACATATCCATCGGTTCATCAGACTACCTAATTTTTCACTATGAAAATCAAATGTACAAATACAAATTCAGTTTTGTGCTACTATCTCTAGGATACTGTCCCAATGTACTTTACCTACAAGTCCATACTTTATTTTTACAATTTTTAAGACTAACATTCTAATTAACTTCTCACCAATTAGACATGTTTACAGATTCACTTACAAAAGGGTTAACATAGAAACACAAGTTCTCGTGTGTCTTCTAGATGGATTTTAATAAATAATAAACCCTAAGCTAATAAATTCAATAAATATTTCAATGCATGAAAATCTATTGTAACCTTAGAAAAGTGATTTAAGAACAGAATCAATAAACATAACTTCTATTAATCTAAATAATCAATTCAATAAAGTATAACCACACGTGTAAAAATTGATACAAGCAATAGAAAGTTCTAAGAAGAAGAAGCTATATAATCATGAAGTATTTCAAAGAAATATAAATTGAAAGCCTATAGATTTATGTTTTTTAGAATTATGCGTTGTGTGGTCATTGAATCTTTAGACAATGGGTTTTATTTATAGGAAACAAAAAACCCTTAATCTTATGTAATTGATAAATATATTTTTTATTTCAAATAGAATTAGTTATACTCATTAATCCTATATTTTAGGATATATTTTAAAAATATTGAAGTACATGAAAGAAAATGATAAGTGATAATTTCACAAGTTAGTTCAAGTTTAAATAAATATTTTAAAAACCGTAAATCACGCGCTCGATCGATTGAGAAAGGGTATTGATTGATCTAACTAAGTCTCAATCGATCGAGAACTCTATTCGATCAATCTAGTAAAGATACGTCAGTTTCAGAATTCTAATCAAAGAGTGCTCGATTGAACTCGATCGAAGTTCGATCGATTTACAACCTTCGATCTATAAACACAACACTCGATCAATCAAGTAATAATAATTTATGCACTAAAACAATTCTATGTGTTTGCGCAATGTGCTCATGAACGTATGAATGCAAATTCAAGTATGATAAGATAGAGATTTATACCTGAAATACATCCATGTAGAATTCGGGTGTTTCTTCTGGTTTAATTGAACGATTTGATAATGAGCCTAGAAACTAGTTGTAAGTAAACATTTTGTCCACAAAAATTGCTAATACTCATAATTCCTTACAAGTTTGAGCATTAAATGATAGTTTTTTTTTTAAAATGTCATATTTGTCATAAAATGAATATATGCATATCACTTGTATTATTTTTTAGGGGTATTTTTTGGATAATTATTCTATCACGGTATAATCACAAGTCGCATGCACATGTTCATTTAATTAAAAAAAATCTTTTTCTAGAAAATTGTCCCTTAATAACTTAAAATTATTGGATTGAATGTATTCTAATAATTACATGAGTAAAGTATTAATCCAAAAAAGTTAGAGAAATAAATTTAGAAAAAAAACTCTCAATTTCATAAAATTCACACCGCATAGGATGTTATGAAGCACGGTTTTGTAGGGATTAACAGAAGTGGTAGGTATTACGTGCATGATCAGTGAAGGAGACCGTTACCATGATTGTTGCTTCCAGAAAAACTTTGGATTTAGTTACATTTTTATTTCAACACTAAAGGCTAATCATAAGAATTAAACTTTTTAAGTTATAGAAGTCTTCTATGCGAACAACAAATTTTGGTTTGACAGTAAAACCACCCTATTAAAAATGAAAATTTCAAGTTTAAACTTGTATTTTGTTGAAAAATCATTTCTTTCTCTGTATTTACATATGGACTGCTGGTACTCTTGTACTTCTTTCGTTTTTAATGAATTTTTCTGTTTCTTATAGCGTGAAAACACTGTTAATTTTAGTATTGCAGTTTTTCTTAAGGGTTACTGATATATTGGTACCTAGATCATATTGCTTGCCTTTTATATTGACTTTGTCCCCTGCATTACTTATTGGACACAAATTAGAGTCCAGAGGTCTTTTGTACTGAGGTTTTTAAAGACGGTTTTGTGCTTTCAGGGCATTTTTCTCAGACGAGACAAGACGTAAGCCTCATTCTAAAGAGTTTAAGATGATTTTCTTCCAAAATACAAGTTATAAGTCTAACTTAATTTTTACTAAGAATGAATAATAAGACAATAATAAAATAAAATTCATAAAATAATAAAATTATGATAACTTAGTCATAATTTAATATTGAAATGTTAATGAAAATAAGCTAAAATGCTATTTAAGGAATATTTGTAAAGAAGTACCTACTTTTTCTCACACATAACATAAATAAGGCATGACCATCAAGCTTGAAGATACTAAAGAATATAATAGAATCATATGATGGGAAAAAATTGGGATTGTTGAGACCAAATACATAATTTAGTGCGGGTTGCTTTGCCCCCAAAAACAAAATTTGAGGCTACTATAGATACGGTATTTGATCATCAGGATTTTCAACCTACTCATGAGAAGACAATCCCAAAACAGTAAAAGTTAGAGACAGTTTCACTGCATACCACCTAATTGCGCAAGTCTCAACCAAAAATACATAAATCTCAAATAAGCCATTTGAGGCTAGCCATAACTCGTTGGATAGATAAGGCTAGCCTCAAAATAACAACTTAAAACCATGTTTTGTACTTCTTTGTCTATTTTTTCTATTATTAGTTTGAAAACAAATTCCACCGTCACCTTGTCAAGGAGGCTAATGGTATCATTAGGAATGAACTTTGTAATGCTTATGCCGATGTTGGGATCTTGGCAAAGTGATAATGGCAGTATTTGTTGTTTTTTATCTTTTCAATGCCACAATGTGAAATGCATTAAACTGTTTGTGGCCTCATTAGTCTATTCTTTTATATGATGTGTCTGTATTAAGTACTGAATTGATTATTTTGCAGAAAATAAATAAACTTTTGCACCAAATTGCCAAGTTAAATGAGGTTTTGGTTGATCGACATGTATCTCTGGCTTCTAAAATGGCTAATTAAAGGCTGGATCTGCCGGCTTCTCAACTGGCTCATAAAGGAATCAACTGTTGTTACTCGATTCACTTTTATAACCAGAGCTGAAAAATCGAACACTTAGATGCGCTTTCGTCAAAAATTGGATGCTCAATCTTCTATGGTAGAGCACATAGGCACTTCATGCTTCATTTGAACAGAATGCTTCAGCTAAACATGGATCTAGTACACAAGATTTGTAAATATTAAAGCTTAAACTTGGAGTTAGCTCAATCTCATAATATATATATGTAGTCTATAACATTGAATTGTGTAATGTGTAGTTGTTCTTGATTTCTTTGTTGGAAATATTTCATTAATAAGTGCCCTAATGACTTAACAACCCTCTATAAGGACCTAAACTCTGTCTAGTTCAGAGACCTTATTGATCACTTGTGACTTTTGAGGTTCGCAAAGTGCCAGATTTTGCTGCTAAGGACATTGTTAGGGAAATTAACTGGTGATTGTCAAATAAAGTAACATCCCAATCAACCATCGATATTGTGAGGGTTTTCGTAGGAGTTCTCCATCTGATTTGTTTAGCATGAGTTTCTGTATCATCGGTGTTTGAGAAGGCCTTGTTCCAAGAAGTCCAAACTTCAATTTCAAGGGTTTATTTCCTATGAATCAAATAAATTCCCTCTTTGTACATGTTTAGGATGGTGATTGTCAAATAAAACCATATGTATCACTTTAGTTGTCTGTTTTAGTTCTCTAAACATGTGACTATTTCTACGAATAAAATGATATATCTTCAATCTAAATTAACCATTCATGTTTTAAAATTTTCACATTTGAATGGGTCATGTACCCTACAATTATTATAGTTAATGTATTGATACTCCAAATATCACATGTTAAAAGTTCTTTTTTAATATCCCAATTTAGGAAATGGTATGGTGGTATCCTTTCTGTTTTTTTTAATAGGAAACAATTTTTTTCCCAAAATATCCATTTAGCCTTTTAGTCATGGGTTTTTCTTTTTTGTATGTAAATTAACTAGAGTTAAAAAAAAGTTGTTAATTTTTTATAAGATCTTTTTTTGACACTATTATTAATACAAATTGGTTTTTTTATTAGTTAAAAGTATACATCGTAAACATGATTCGTTTATGATTTGTTTATATGTAGTTAGATTTTAACGTTTTTTTATCTAAAAGTTGAGTTTCGACACTTCTTGTTAAGAGATTAATAAACCTTATATGACCACTTTTTGTGAAAAGAAAATTAATAAACAAAAATTATTACTTTTATGTGCCTTTTCATTTATCTATGTCAATTATTTATAATAAAAATATTTTTATCATACCTCAATGAAATTTTAGAAATATTATGGTTTTGTTAGTACTTATTTATATTATTTATTTTTTAAATACGAAAAGTTAAAATGTTGAATCTAATCGTTAAAAAAATTATTTTTTAACTCTAGTTAATTTTCAAAAAGAAAATAAGAAAAATTCTTTACTAAAAGAACAAAATGGTACTTTGAGAAAAAATGTCTACTTACTACTTAAAATAGATTGAAAAGGTATAAATATTTAAGTTGGGGTAATATTTTAATAACATGTGATATTTGAAATATCAATAAATTAATTGCATACCTTTAGGATACCGATCCCCATTTTAAAATATAAAAAATGTCTAAATATAAAATATAAGATTTAAATTTAAATTTAAATTTAAAATCAAAACAAAATAAACAAAATCGAACATTTCTAAAATCACTATTAAATTGAACCTAGTTGAAAGGAAAATAATGTTACATAAAAATTTATATGTAATATAAATATATTATAATTTATAATTACTAAAACAAATTAAATAAATGGATGATATATAGAAGAGAGAAATAAAGACATTTTATATATGAATCTTAATGTTACTATTTGAAATCTTTATTTGTATACTTCATATTATTTAGAGTTTCATATGTCTCAATTAATTCTGCATAATTTTGTTATATAAAATACATCTAATTAGATATTAATTGTTGAATACAACAATTGAAGGTATGAAAGTTGTTGGATAGTTTCTTGGTTTACAAGGTTTAAGATTGTTTAGGTTATGATCGTGTCTGTATTTTTGGTTATATTTTTCTTCTTATATGGTTATTTTGAAAAGAAAAAGAGAGAGAGAGAGAGAATGGTACCTTCAACCTACCGATTAGAGCCACGTGGTCTTACTCCCTGACAGAGACTAATAATTAAAGGGTGTGGCTATTGTGATAACCAAAGACTCCATTTAACATTTTTGAATATTATAAAATATTTCCAAATAAATATATATTTTTTATCTAGTAATTAATTCATAAATAATTACATATAATTTTCGAATTCAAAATTATTGGACTATTGTTATAGAGTAAACTTATAAGCACCAAGGAAATTAAGGGTGTATATGGGTCAGTTTTGGCTAGTTTTATTATGAAATAAAAATAGAACTGAGATTTATGGTTTTTGAAAATATTAACTCAAAAGTGACCAAAATATTTGAATTAAGTGAATTGTTAATAGATCAAGGAGTCAATTCGGTTAGTTTTATTTATAAAAAATGATATAGACATGTTTTACTAATTAATAGCACTACACATAATTATTAAGAATTTGTGTATTTTATAAAGCTATCTAATCAAACAAAAGTCATATTTGTAATAAATATTAAGTTATTAATAATTACAATTCAACATTTCAACATATACTCAATTACTCATGCATCATTCATTATGTCTCATGGAAACATAAACATAAATTATACATAATTATCAAATTTTAAATATATATTATCTAAAATCAAAATTTTCAAATATATTTTTGTGTTTTGGGATTTGGGGTTTAAGGTTTAGGGTTAAAATTATTATTTTTCTAAATAGATTTTAGGGTTTTGGGATTTAGGATTTGAAATTTAGGGTTATATTCGTGGGTTTATGATTAAAATTATTATTTTTCTAAATAGGTTTATGATTTAGCATTTAGGACTTAAGGTTTAGAGTTTAGGATTTAGGATTTAGGGTTATATTTAGGGTTGGGGTAAAATTAGAAAAAAAAATTGAGATGAGAATGAAATCATGATTCCTTAAAGGAAAGAAGGAATTCTGATTCCTTAAAGGAAAGAAGGAATTCTGATTCCTTCTCTTTTAGAAATCGATTACATTTTATTCCTAATTTTCAACCCAATCAAATATAAAATTGGAAGGAATCAATTCAGATTACATTCCATTCCAATCAAACAAACATGGGGTTAGTTCATGAGTTACTCCATTAAGAACCCAGAATTGGACTCTTAAACCTTATAGAAACTAGTCATTTTGTATATGTGTTGCGCATAAATATCTACATATGCAATAATATATTGATAAACATGTATAAAGTTTGTTTCCGTATTCATCTAAATCATGCAAAAATTTGATAAAAATAAACCTAAAATATAATAAATATAATGACTATTAAACATTTAAATGTTGATAATTTTTTTGCCAACCACCCTCTAATAGAAGGAAAAATGTTTTATACTTACGTAAGAAATATTCTAGCTTGATTACCAACTCGAAGTGTAGCTTGACCCCACAGAAATGCTCAAACTTTGTTTTTTAAATTAACTCATAATATGAGATCTCTTTAATTATTCGTAATTGGAAAATTTTGATTATTGTAATAAAAAATTATACTTGTATTTACTAAGTTTAAGTTGAAATGAATATTCTAAAAAAAATTACAATTTTATTTAGAATGGAGTTATTTTCACACCTTATTTTGTTGCTTCCATAACATATATGAAGATGCACATACGTAGGAACAATTACATGAAGATCATTTATTCTTCCAATTCAAATAGGAAATCGGGGCCTAGATGAAGGGTGTAGATATCTACCCATGCAATTTTTTCATGATCTCTATATCAATTTTTGACCAAATCGACCTCATAAACATGAATTAAGCAAATTACATAGTGATAGTACATAACAACATGTTCAATTCAACGCACAACTAAAATACTCAGGAGATAGAAAAACAACAATTTGCATTAAACACACTACTGGCATTGTACCTCACAGACTCCTATCTAAACTAGCAACATGCATACATGGAAATCATCACACAGCATGTGATACAAGCATACATATCGAAATGCTAAAAGGATTTTTAATCACTTGAAAACCTCATATGTGATAACATATTCGGTAAATGATGATTGTACTTTCACAATATGCAAACAAACATACATAGCAAACTATAATAAAGAGTCTAACACCAATTACACTTTCAAGATAAGAAGATACATAATCCTTAGAAATTCACACCAAACTTGTATGTAGATAAAAGAGATTATACTAACACACAGTCTGATCATACATAACTACAAAGAAGGAGTCCCAGACCCGATACGCAATCAGGTTAAGGAGATGATGACTCTTTAAGGACTCAGCCCAAACTCACAAATAATGGAGATACAAATACTTGGAAGATAATCACATCTACAATATAAATAAACACATATAAGTAGTATAATAAAGCAACAGATATAGAATTTAGTAAACAGAAAGCAAGTGATAAATATTAAAAGTTTTCTAATAAGAGCTTAAACTTCAGCATCTAAAGACATACACTATTAAACTCTGATTGTACCAGCCATATATTCAAGCATGCATAGCATTGGATATAACAAGGTAAAACCATATAGAACCCCTGTCTATGTAGTAATAGACTCTGATTGCTTATCACAACTACTCAACAGCAAACAAATCTATTATGCAATAAAACAATTATAAAACCTAATAGAAATAAAACCCCAATTATTTCTATCAGTCAAGACCTCTGTTCAAACTACCTATTGTTATCCTTGCTTTCTACCTCCACAACAACCTAAGAAAATGTTGCATGGAGGCATCTATTAGCCGACACACAACTTATAGCCACAGAAGCTCCTTACATAAGATAAAGTTGCACAACTGTAACTATCAACCAATATATGACTCAACACATAAAACCCACTCTCAAACGCCACCTTAAGTACCCACCAATCACAAGCATAGTTTTACTCATACATTCATGAATCACTAATACCAAACAACACTTGAGGTATTAGTGATTCAAAAATAGAAAAATGAGATGTCAATTTAACAGAGTTTTGCTATATGTTTTCTAGATAACAAAATAAGATAAATAGGGCATTTATAGAACTCGACCGACCACCTCGTGGCAGGCCTTGCCAAGGGTGGTGGCAAGGTGCAAAAAAATCTCACTTTATGTTTCGAAAAATTATTGATTAATTTTTATAAATACTCGCAGTCAAAATGAAACAAAAATATAAGCAGAAACGTCAGCTTGCTTGTAAGTTCGTTTATCTAAAATCACAACACTCAACGTAGCATGGATACTATAAAAATCAACCCCATGGTATGTTTAAACATACTCGCATATAAAGTGTATCTAATTATGTGCGCTTGTACATTACTAATTCTCAGTAACCAACCTTACACAAAGAAAGACATAACATTGAATTAAAATAAACAAGCATCGTATTCTGTACATAAAAACCAACACATATATTGAGAATAACAAGACTTACAATATATATTGTCAATTTTAAAAATTATCAAAAATACCCCTAGTAAATTTAATTTGACACAGAATAAATATTTCAAAGACAAATAAGCATTTTTGATAATTTTAAATTTAACAATAAATAAATTATAAAAACAACAAAATGTGGCGATAACCCCGCCCTTTATTTAAACAATTGAATAACACATACAAAACAATTAAATGCACATTTATTTATTCTAGTTTCAACACTAAAACTACGATTACATTAGCTTTTATGAGCTCATTTACTAAGAATCTACTACTATTTATATCTAAAACAATAGGATATATCTTTTAGAGTAGTTCTATACAATTACAGTGAGTTTGATCCATACATTTGATTGTTATAACGAGATTTACTACTAAATCAAGTGGAATTTAGAATAATTTATTACAGATTTAATTTATTTTGAACCAGGATAAAATAGTAATGAGATATTTAGAGTTTTTCTATCTTTTAACCGCACACTATTTAAATGTCTTGATGAACTGATCAACAAGATTCTTTTATTGCATGAATTAAGTTAAAACTTTTTTTTTTAAAGATCACTTGCTAATTATCAAATTGGCATTTAGTTGAATAATGATGCTATATAATTCCATAACTTGACAAACCAATTCCATTCCATCAGCTTGGGTCCTCGAGGGTGTATGACTAATGAGTAGAGCTGCCAAAATTATGGGGTATTTCTGGAACATTTGAGTCAAAACTTGAGCTGTGTTCATAATTTTTAAGCATGTTTGTGTGTTTGGTAAGAGAGAACTTTCGAGGATGAATTATTTAGCCGCTATGGTTAGCCGTTAAATGTAATTTTTTAGCATATTAAAGGGAGAAAATTGCTTGCATCCAAACTTTTTAACAAATACTAAATACGCCCACGCCCATTAGGCCTATGCATGTGATGATTAGGTAGTACATGTAACTTCTCGTCTAATTAAAAATAAAATTTTATATATATAATTTTATAATTTTTTTGAGAGTTAAATTATTTAACACATAGAATCAAATTTTATATAAACTCAACTATTTTTTATTTAAAATCCAATAAAGATGTAAAAAAAAAACTCATATTCTGATTCTTTTTTGGTCAAAAAAATCAATTGTTAATTTTATAACTCTAATGATAAATTTAATTTTTATTTGTAACTTTTTGTAAGACTTTAACATTTTCTTTATATGGCCATCTTTTGCCCCCTCATACCCAAATAACCAATTGTACATCTAACTGTAAAGCAACTCTGAAGTTGGCACATGTGCAAAAGAGACATGATTTGTTAAAAAGTGAATATACAATTTAATGAACACAAATTAACGTGTTAGGATGGTCTAAAATTGATTACATTGTGAATTGTTTTTTAATTTTTTATTTTTAATACAGATTCTTCTGCATAGCCAAAAAGAAAATCAGGTTCTTCCAATTACAAGAAAGGTCATGGACAGACGGCCGTTGCACAATAGAATACAATACATCCAGCATAGTTGAAAACTACCGGGCATAGCCATATAAAATGGGCCAAAAGTGGTGGAAACATTACTTGATACCCCTTAGGTGGTTTTCATCAAGAAGTTATACTACTGGTAATAACCGGTCACCACATTACCGACATATTACCGACCTTTTGTTTTTGCAGGTCTTTAACATTTTGACCCTATACCCCTTTTTCACGACATTACATCGACCATAAGTTGTGTGACCTATTATAGATACCCATATAAAGTTTTCACATTCATGCGTTGACTATCTTTGCAGACAAGGACACCTGCACAAAATTCAACTATTACTCACAAAATTCACCTAATTTTGCACACAACCTTTATATCCTACCATATGTCATAATTGCTTTGAGAAATGATTCAATTTTTCAGAGAATGACACGTGACAAAATCTAAGTAATACGGGTGTAAAATAGGTGCAAATTTACATGTCAGCAATTTGCTAATCTCAAATTCAGATGTGGATGCATATAGTCAGATTAGTAGTTTAATATTTTCAATATTCTACATATCACTAAACAATAACATGACAAGCAGACACATAAACTTCCATATGTTTCATACAATGAAAATTGCATTTGTATTTATGAAGCTTCTAACTCATTAGAAGGTAGATGACTAATCCATTTACCTGCTTCGCTATTGAACATTGATCCATCCAGAGCAACGTGTTCACAACCCCAGTATGAAGTGATTCATGGGGCTATTTGATTGAAGGGATATATATACTTCGGCACCACCCAAGATTTAATGAGTTGGTGTTGAATGTAATCTGAATGATGTGCACCCCTTTCATTTTAACACTTAGAGCTAAATAGCGAATTCGACTTTTTTCTTCAACAATGCATTTTCTCGTTATATACCGTAGAATAATTCCCAATATAAATCGCATGATGCAACTAAAGATGCAGAAACTCCAAAAAAAAGCTAAAGGAGAACAGGATGCACCTCAGAATATATCTTATTCTCCCTCATGATCCAGCAACATCAAACTAATCCAGAACCACCACATTCAGCAGAGGAATCTCTGGACTCAAGCTCCTCATTTTCATCATAATCAGCAGAAGGTTGGCCGTTCAAATCAACACGAACACCATTAACCTTCCTCACAAACTGTCCTCGCACACGGGGCCTTCTCTCAGCAAGCTTCTTTCGGTTGACATACCTGATCTTTTTATCAAAACAGCGTTCCTTTCTTTTTTGCCTAAATTTTAACAATGCAGCTTCTCTTCTGTCAACTTTATTTGGTTTCACTTCAGTTGAAGTTGAGCTTCCAAAAGATGGCCACGATTGATTAGTAGACTGCATTTGGCCAGATTGCAAGCACATGCTGACAGGGTAATAGGGAAATGATGCCAGTCCAGTTACATGAGGAGGGCATTGTGGAAGATGATTATAATGTGGCATCGTTGGTGTAGTACCATGATTTTGAATGTCATGAAAACTCTTTTGATATACTTGTGTTGATGACATCATAATCTGATTCACAACCCCTGGTATACAATATGGGTAAGCTGCTTGTGCAGGTAACCCAGAGACATCATGGTGAGGTTCGTTTCTAAGATGTCCATGCACCTCAGAGAGTCTTTCTTCATTTGTTTCATGTTGAAGTTCCATTGATGCACGAGGAGTACAAGACCTCTCCATTGAAAGAGAATCTGGGACACTACTACTGCTTGGCAAGTCATTTACTTGTGAGTTGCATTCCCATGCTTCTCCATTTTCATGTACTGGGACATCATCATAATGGTTACCACATGCTTGATGTTCCGCATCTGCCCTCAAATCTTGAGCAGCATTATTGACTTCAATGTCGACAACAACTTGAGACTTGGTTTTCATTGTGTTTGATTTGACATAGGTAAAGAAAGCAGAGGACTGACCAATCTTTAATTCACTCTTTCTGGGACCGGGTGAAAATTGCCCTGCAAGACAATCTAAATCAAACAAAGAGAACATTCCCCGGACTGGATGTACAAAAAAGCTCATACGTTCTTCATTCTGGAAATTGTTCTATAAATAAAAGCAGTAAAGTCAAAGCTCATGCATAATTCAAACAAAAATCTATGTATATCATGGGATCACACAAAAATAAGATATGCCACATTGCTCTAGATATTTTTCTTATCTATTTTTAAAACCAAATCAAACAGGGAAGTTAAATTTGGTCCATACATTTGAGCTGCAAGTCCAGCAAATTGGAAATACATTTTACAGAAGGCTTAGTTAGGAACTTCACACATAGATTCCCAGACTTTTAAAAAAAATGGTTTAATCTTCAAACTTTTAAATTTTCACGTATAAATCCCTAAACTTATAAGTCTTATGATTTATGATTTAGTCCTCAAACTTAAAAAACTCCATACACAGGTCTTAACTTATCCATCAAAATACATATTTGTGATTCAAATATTTAGAACTTATGTGTGAAATTTTAAAAGTTTGAAGACTAAATTATACAATTTAAAAGTTTACAGACCTCTGTGTGAAATTTT
This sequence comes from Hippophae rhamnoides, assembly GCA_033030585.1. Lineage (NCBI taxonomy): Eukaryota > Viridiplantae > Streptophyta > Magnoliopsida > Rosales > Elaeagnaceae > Hippophae > Hippophae rhamnoides. The sequence goes on from CM065436.1 coordinate 38,938,156, forward strand.
AAAAATACGAGGAATAAATCATATGTTTTAAAAATCTAAAGACATGGGTATTAATCTAGTCAAAGTATGGGAACCAATCATATGTTTAACCTTTATATAAATATATTTATGGTTAAATGATTTCTTTTTCTTCTGTGTTTTAGCAGAATAGTTCTCTCAACCGAAAGAAGAACATAATAATTTTTGGCTAGTTGCAGTTACCGTTAACAATGTAACCATAAATAACCAATTTTTATATAAAAGTTTGGTCTTATTTCCAAGTGATATCATAGAATCAAATTTTAATAGTAACTGCAAATAGACCAAATTTATTAAAAAATAAAAAGGTTAGAGACCAAATGCAACAAAAAAATTAATTTTGGAACTAAAAGTGTGAAATGGTGTAAAGGTTAGGACCAACCTAGATTGGTCAAAACTTTTTAAAGAAATTCACAATAGTTGTCAAAATTGAAATCATGGAGCGTTGTATCCTTGCCCTCACATGCATACTCCATTGCTACTTATATTAAGATCAGACAGTTTTAAACACTGAAGCAAGTAGAGAAACAGTTTCACGTCAGTGACTAAATGATGAGAAGCTCACCTATTTGGCAGTCACCAACTGGGAAATCAGGTCGGCAATCCAAAACATTGGTGACCCGAGGCTCTACAGCAGCAGCAGCAAACTAGGGATAAAAGCAGCAGCAGCAGCAGAAAAAGTATTAGTTAAAGAAATAAATATTCCCAATTTTCAGCCAGAGTTATTATAACTTCCTATTCAATACATCTGAATTGACAGGAATAAAAGTTGTTTAAAGGATATAATATGGATTGATTCATCCCAGAAAAAATAGAGCACAGCTGACTCTGTTTTCCCTGAGATGATAATTAATTTATGTTGCCTTAATTGGATAATATGCAATAATAACTAGTTTTCTTTTAAATTCTGAAAACTAGTTGGTTTCAAATCTACTACATTTTAAGTATATAATGATTGCCTCTATTTCCACCAATTAGTTTCCTAATTAACTCCATGTTAGGCTGAATGAATGCAAGAGACAGATAAGATATTTTCTTCTATAAATGTATAAAGAAGCATGAAAAAGGCAAAGAGATCTTCCATGAGTTAAATTTAATTTATAAAGTCTATTTATTCTGCGTTATTTCTTGGTTTTGCAAGTCAAGTATTCTAACATTAATGGAACTCAAACTGGAAATGGAAGAAAATTGCATAAGTACAGCTCAAGCATATAAATTGTACATAATTCTTGAATTTGATCACCAATGACCAATAAACTAAATAGCATGTAGAAAGCTAATGTTTTCTCAAAAAGCATGGCCTTTAAACTTGACTTGCCTTATTACCCCTATCACAATTACATGATTCACTTGGGAAAACACTTCACTAAGTTATAGAATAGCAAGCTCCTTTAGATATGCATTACAGGGGAGAAAACAACAATTTATATGTACTTTTGAAACCTTTGGGAAAGGAAACCGGTAACACTAAAGCTTTACATATCCGTTCAATCCATTATCCAAATTTGTCATGGAAATGAGAATGTTACAAAGTACACAGCCCATTTAAACACTTATTTTAAATTAACATAATACTTTGGATACCACACAAAAAATACAATAATAAAGTTTTCTACACCTAGTAAATAACATAATACTTTGGATACCACATAAAAAATACAATAATAAAGTTTTCTACACCTGAGTAAAGATTTGAGGCGAGGTGACTTGCTATCCCCATACCTTTTTATACTGGTTGCACAGAGTTTGTCAAGGTGTGTAAGCAGTGCTGTGGGAAATGGAGACATGTAATTGTGATAAGGTGATGTGAATAACTGTGAAATTGCAGATCCTACCTTAATCCACTATCTAGCTCATCGAAGGGCAACTTGACTGTTACATGGATCTCCGCATCCTCGACCTCCAAGCCGCTACAACATTCCTCCAAGTTGTCCACCCGGTCGAACAACTCCCCCAAGCTGTCCTGAGCACTCCCAACACGTGCTTCCAAGCTAGAGATCATGTATTTCAACTTGGCTCAAGACTCCATTGTTGGTGGTTTCCGAACTTCTTCACGCCCACGTTCCGTTGCACACTTGGTGTAGCTGGGGCACTAGTCTTCATTATGCCAAGGATAGTAAAACTTCAACAGAAAGCTCAGATACCAACTATCACGACCCAATACTTCAACTAGCAATCGTGCGACACTTAACACAGTCAGTTACATACTGTTTTACAACCCGAACAAAACACTCCAAAGATACTAGAAAGAGACTTGAAAGATTCAAGAACAAAGCAAGAACAAAAGAGAGTTTGTGAAGAATGCTTTGTATTGCTCTAGAGAGATTATCTTACAACTTCCTAAGGATAGGTACAAATGACGGCCAAGAGGCCTATTTATAGTGTTGCATCAAGCCCAAGGTTATGCCACAAGTTTCTAAATCCTACCATGTATAGAATGTACAAGAGTATCTACATTGTTCTAATTTTGTCTACAACATGCCACAAGGTTCTAGGACATTCTCGTCAAGTCTAGCCAACTCTAGAATCTTCTAGGATTGTCTAGTTCTTTCATGCAAGTTCTAGGATATTCCAAAAGTTTTTAAAGACTTCTATATCCTTCATGAACCATATAGCATGTTATAGAATATTCCAGCACCTTCTAGCACCTTTCAACACATGCTAGTATACTCTGAAACATTTTAGAGTCTTTCAAGTTTGAGTTAATTCCATCCAACTCTAGCTCCCTCTAGACATCACTAGGCCACTCTAGAATTTTCTCATATAATAACTTGTAAAAAAGTCTAGATCTTTTAGGCAAGCACCATTTCTTTAGATTTTGAGGGACAATTTGAGTGGGATGTAACACCAAGCAGTCCCTTGCTGGAAAAGATCAAAGAAGAATTGGAGCATGATGCCCTAGCTCAAAATCTCCTTTGCCCTTATCAAGGAAGGAAAGACAAGGCGATTTTGGCTGAGTGACAAACTACTCTGTGCTAAGCAGAACTGCATCTATATGCCCAAGTGGGAGGAACTTAAGGAGCTGATCAAGGAGTACCGCGATTCACTATGGGCTAGACACCCAAGTATGAGACACACCATTGCCTTGATCAAGTCCATTTACTACTAGCCTCAACTACGGGATGATGTTGAAGCTTATATGAGAACTTGTTTAGTATGCCAATAAGACAAGACAGAGCAACATGCACCAGGAGGCTTATTAAAGCCACTGTCTATAACTTGCAACGGAGCGAAGCCACTGGCAAGAGTCCCTTTGAAACCATCATGGGGCAGCAACCCATGACTCCTAATGCTTTGACCACAAGCTATGAAGGAAAGAGCCCTGCTGCCTTCAAATTTACTAAGGCATGGCATGAGCAAGTCGAGTTAGCCCAAGCCTATTTGAACAAAGCATTTACAAGATGAAGAAGTGGGTTGACAAGAAAAGGAGGATGGTCGAGTTTCAAGAAAGAGATTTGGTCATTGTCAAGTTATTGCCCCAACAGTTCAAGTCCCTACGGAAGGTTCACAAGGGGTTGGTGCGAAGGTACAAAGGGCCATTTCTAGTCTTTAAGCAAGTAGGTAAGATGTCCTACAAACTACAACTCCCTCCTAAGCTTAAAATCTACCCGGTCTTTCATGTAAGCATGTTGTATCATGGAGACGAGGAAGACACGAGTTGAGTAGAATCAAAGAGGGTGCCCACTGCAGTAGTAACCTCCTTTGATAGAGAAGTTCACTCTATCTTGACGGACCGCCTAATTCGGCGTATGGGAGTACCAAGCTATCAAGAATACTTGGTCAAGTGGAAGAATGCCTTGAAAATAAAGGCAAGTTGGGAACCCAAAGACTCTTTGTGGCAATTCAAAGATCACATAGAAAGGTTCAAGCTTGAAGGTGCGACGAGGGTGTTGCGAACTTGAGTGGAGAAGGGTGTTATGTCCCACTCAAATTGTCCCTCAAAATCCAAAGAAATGGTGCTTGCCTAAAGGATCTAGACTTTTCTACAAGTTACTACATGAGAAAGTTCTAGAGTGACCTAGTGATGTCTAGAGGGATCTAGAGTTGAATGGAATCAACTCAAGCCTGGAAGATTCTAGAATGTTCCAGAATATACTAGCATGTGCTGGAAGATGATGGATGGTTCATGAAGGATGTAGAATTCTCTAGAAGCTTCCGAAACATCCTAGAACTTGCACGAAGGAACTAAACAATCCTAGAAGACTCTAGAGTTGGCTAGACTTGACGAGAAGGTCCTAGAACCTTATGGAATGTTATAGACAAAACTAGAACGAGATAAATACTCTTGTATATTCTAGACATGGTAGGATCTAGAAACTTCCCAATGATGGGTACAAATGAAAACCAAATAGGCCTCTTTGTCTTCATTTGTACCCATCCTTGGGAAGTTGTAAGATAACATCTCTAGAGCAATACAAAGCATTCTTCACAAACTCTCTTATGTTCTTGCTTTGTTATTGAATTCTCTAAATCTCTAAGTCTCTTTCTAGTCTCTTTGGAGCGTTTTGTTCGGGTTGGAAGGCAGGTGCAACAGACCGTGCTAAGTGTCGCACGATTGCTAGTTGAAGTTTAGGGTTATGACAATAGGCTGTATGAACTTGGAGTTCAATGTAGCGCTCTTAGTTAAACAGGCATGGAGATAAGAAAGGGAATTAAATGCTCCCTATGCCAAGGGCTAAAGAGTGAAAATCAAAGGGCACTTAGGAGTTCTCTTTCGCTTCAAAAAATTTCTAGTAACTCTCATGGGTATAATGCTTTACCTAAGGTGAAGAATATATTATGGACGTTGGCTAACAATGCATTATAAACCAAGGAAACTTGGTGAGAAAAATTGCCTAATACCCCACCTGCCCTTGATGTGGGTTAGAAGCAAAAATAAGGGAACATATTGTCACGACCTTAAATTTCAAGTAACGATCGTGCAGCACTTAGCACGGTCCGTTGCACTAAGCCTGCCTTTCAACCCAAATGAAACACTCCAAAGAGACTTAGAGATTAAGAGGATTCAAGAGCAAAAGCAAGAACACAAGAGAGTTTGTAAAGAATGCCTTGTATTGCTCTAGAGAGAGATTATCTTACAATTTCCCAAGGATTTCCCAAGATGATTACAAATGAAGACCAATAGGTCTATTTATAGTGTGGCACCAAGCTTAAGACTATGCCACAACTTTCTACCTTCTAAGTCTAGAATGTACAAGAATGTTCTAGTTTTATCTATAACATACAACAAGGTTCTAGGACATTCTAGCCAACTCTAGAGTCTTCTAGGAGTGTCTAGTTCCTTCATGCTAGTTCTAGGATGTTCCGTAAGCTTCTAAAGACTTCTACATCCTTCATGAATCATCCAGCACGTTCTAGAATATTATAGCACCTTCCAGCATACTCTAGAACATTCTAAAGTCTTCAAGGCTTGAGTTGAGTCTATCTAACTCTAGCTCCTTCTAAACATCTCTAGGCCACTCTAGAACTTTTCTATGTAGAAGAGTCTAGATCCTTTAGGCAACCACAGTTTCTTTGGATTTTAAGGGACGTTTTGAGCGAGACATAACAATATGGTCTTCAAGTATTATCATTATTAGGGTAATTTTCCAACCAAACCCCTGTGGTTTGCAAATTATAGTCACCCTGAGATTTCGGAAACTACACATTTAGAACAGATAATCAAACAGGGGTTACTGTAATTTTGGCAAAGAATAGATGGTTTTTAGAGGGTTTGACCGTGCAATGGTGGCTGAAAAGTATTTTCACTAAGCTGAAACGAAGATAATCAAACAGCTCAGTGAAGATTTGCATTCACTTGCTGGTACATTTGGATGCTGCATGAAAATTTCTACTTTAAGAAAGTTGGTCCAACACCTCATATGGAGTAGGCTTCAAAGAAATCTTGAAAGGTCCATGGGTAGCAGCAACGGGATAGTAATAGTGGACAAAGGAGACAGAATAATGAAGTTTTAAGGTGGGAGGTGGGAGCCACCACAAGGAGGCTTCATAAAAATTTTAATTGAGATAGTGCATATAAGAAAGGAAGGAGATAATGAGGGAACTGATGATATTGCTATACATTCCAATGGGAAACTTGTGTATGGGAGTCGCATGATTATAGGACGCTCTAATATTGAAATTGTTGAAAGATTACTCGTGGTTGGTTAACATGCATTAGAATATGTAAAGATATTGGCACAAGTTTTCAACTTAGGACATGTTCAGTTCACAGTATAGAAATTATTGAACCGCAATTCTTGGCAACAAAAAACTAGAAAAAATATTTGTAATTTCTATTTATTTGTTCATTTGTCATCGAAGAATAATGAGAAAACTACCTTACGTGCTATTTATCACAAATTTGTAATCATCACAAATGAAGTGGCAACATCTCATTGGTCAAAACATAATCTCATGTAGGCCAATCTTATACCGCCACATCATTTATGTTATCAAAAATTTTGTGATATATAATACTGCTCTTTAAATATGCCCACTTTTTCCCCATATGTAAAAGCACAATTTTTTTTCTTATATGCCCAATTTTTTCCCATATGTATACTTTAGTTGTACACCTAAACAAAAGCCCAAAATCAGCATATGTGAAAATATGAGGAAATTAGGAGAAAGTGGGCTTATGTGGAAAAAATGAAGAATTTAGGAGAAAGTGGGAATATAAATCATTGAGATAAACAATTTTTTATTCTCACATTTGGAATATTACTCTGCAAAAATGAATACAATATATTTTATAGATTTCCTAAAAAAATCTTCATCTCACACAAAAGAAATAGAATCTTATATAAACTTTTTGAAAAATGAGCGTTAGATTAGTATGAATATATTTAGCCTATTCCTTTAGGAGAAGGAATAGATATTCTTATAGTACGGTGAAGAATGCAAATTCCTTCCCTTAAGGGAATTGTTATTCCCAAAGATCACAATACCTTGAATTTAAAAGTGTAAAGGAACAAAAGGAAAAGAATAATCTTTCCATTCCTTGATCTAATACCATAAAATAAACATGCTTTAGTTTCAAATGGATTGCTAGGCAAAGAAATAACGTAGCTGATGAAGTAGCTAAATCAGCTAATAGAGACAGGTTAGCTCTCCAATTGAATACTAACTTGTCCAATAGTATAAGGATGAGGATATGGACTATGGATGCTATACGATGATGATTTTTTAGATGATGCAATTGTTTTCTGGTTGACCAAAAAACAAGGATTTCTGCCTCCTCTAAAGTCAAGAAGTTATATGGTTAGTGTGGTGCAGGTTTTGGTTCAATATACCTTGGGTTGTAACATTTCTGAATTTCCTGTATTACACTCACCTCACCATCTAGATGTGCTGACATTCCCATATCAGGATTGGTGTTCCTGTGTGACTTGTCATCAGCCTCGTCAGAGATTAAAGTAGTACTGTTGGTATTTGCATCACTAGGGTCCGACAACGGATCAAAATCATAGTTCAAGAGACTCTTCTCTGCTAGTCCGAGCTGCCAAATATACACACAAGTATATCAATGACAATTCAACATGGCATAAGCAGGTATGTAAACTTTTCTATACATATAATGTAGTTACATCTTATGATGCCATTAAAATACTGATGCGTCAGTGATATGGACATGTGGCTCTGTAAATTAGCAAAAACCACCATAAGCGTCATATTAGATAAGCTAAAGGGTGAAATCACCAGCAGTACTCTCATTTAACAGAAATAAAATAGTCACCAGCCTGCTTCGATATCTCTCCAAAATACCCTGCTTCTAACCCCACCCCCCATTATCATTTGATTAAAAACAAAGAACAAAATAGAACTGTCAGGCGATGACCCCATGTCTAATGCTATACTAAAGTATAGACCTCCACATCCATCCCATAGATCCCTTCCATCTTCTATAAATACATTTTTATAGTTAGTTGTTAAGGAGTTTCCATCTAGCAGGAAAGGGAGACAGGAGGATAACATCAAGAGCTACCGTTTCAAGGAGCAGGCTCTCTATATTATATTATTTGAAACCTACACACACAAATAAAATCCATGTCAACTAACCATTCGCCTTCTTCTCCACATGTGTGTCCATAAGTTCAGAAGTTCATTAGTTCGTAAAGGTTTCACAAGATAGTCTGCTGCCCCAAGCCTCAGACACTTAACAACAATAGAGACTTTATCCTTTGCTGACATCACTAGTAACAGCCAAACATGTGTTACAGAGATAACAGTCACAATTTATCATGAAGAGATAAAATTCAATCAAAGAGGAGGATGTCATGAGAACTGCAAGCTTACTGATCACAGGAATGCGTTGCAAATCTTTATCTCTAGTAATGTATTTCAACATCTTGAAGCCTTTAGCCATTGGAAGGTCAACTTCAGAAAGTATGATATCTATATCAGGTCCCTCTGCATTTAATGCATCAATCACCTGTCTAGCTGACTTGACAGAGATCACTGCAAAATAGAAACAAAACAAAGATATGGGGGCTCTCAATGAAAATAAATTTCTCATCTTTCAAGTACGACACCAAAAAGATATCACAAAGGAGTTAAAATCAAAATACAAGCTGGACCCATTTCAATGTCCTTGGTTTGGACCTAGTTTCAATAGAAGTGTTATGATATGAAGTGGAATTTGGTCAAAATTAGTTCTAAGAGAAGTATTTAGGTGTTTAGAAGTGATTTTGAATAGAAATTTAGTAATTATTTTAGGACGGGAGCATGCATTTAAACTATCCCGCTCAAAAGTAAATAATACTTCTCTTTTCTCAAAATTTTGAAACCACTTCTTACATAAATTGCCAAACATGGTTTAAAGTACTTTGATCCAATTGAAAGGAAAGAAGCAGTTTCAAACACGCTAGATTTGATTTTGGTGGGAGAAAGGAAGGACAAAGACTATAAAAGATGAACACATAAGGAAAACAGTATCTGAAAATCAACATGTGTTTAATAGCACAAGTTACAAAGGAAACGCAAGCAATAACTCTTGAACTCTACAGGAAACGTAACCACTAACCACTATCAATGTCTTTGCAGGAGCTAAGTTTACCTTGTGGCACATCTTATCAAAAGTAATTGGATTTTAAATCAACCAAGCCACTTTAATACAACTATAGCAAAAACAAACAACCAATTACACCTGAAGATAACATTTCTTGATAACTCAATTGGGAAGAGAAGAAGAAACCAGAAATAGACCAGCTATAGATAGAGTGTCATAGTAACATATCCTTCTGGACGAGGGAACACTTGGTCCCTTTCTTGTTGTAAATTAGACACATTAGTCCTCTTACTCGAAATCGATACACTAGAGTCAGCTTAATACTTAATAAGTGATACACTTTAGTTATATTTTGGTACACTAGTAACCTTTTTCAAATAGGATGATTAACGTGTCCAATTTATAAAAGAAAATACCATTGGAACACTTTTCCTTATCCATAAAGACAGTCATTTTCCAAAAGCAATTGCCTCATCTTTCTATTACCATAAAACTTGGGAGTTTTTCCCCCTTTTCTGCTACCTGATTTTTCTCACACAATCTTAACAGCCAAAAATATAACAAAACAACGCAAATATAAGCAAGCAAAAAGAACAAAAAACAGCATAGCAAAGAAGCGGTTTCATATATTATACCATGATAAGAACACTTCAAAAGAAGTTTGAAAACCTCTTCTGAACTCTTGGCATCGTTATCACAGAGCAAAATCCTCACTTTACTCCTATCAATGAATCCCTCTCCACAACTACCACCACCTCCACCTTCGTAGTCTTTATTCAAATTCAGCTGCTTTGACTCCATAACCAAATTCAACAATCAAAGTATCTCAATATGAAAAATTTTGAGCTTTTTACATCAAAACCCAAAACCACAGCCTTCTTCAAATGCAAATACTATAAAACTTCCATGGAAAACATCTTAACCATATTCTCACTTACGATCCCGACTCCCGTTGAAGCTCCGAATTCTAGGGTTCGAACAACGCAGCCACCAATGATGGACCGATATCTTCTTATCTCACACACGGACCGATCAAACCTTTGTGAGACGGATTTCCAATTTCCCAAAGCTCTTACTTTACGCAGATTGTTTCTTTTAATGTGCGCACTGCAATGCACGTTAGCGTATGTTATGCTTAGGGGAGTGATAAAATCGGCTTCTCAGTCAATCGAACGGCCCAGATGGTAGGGACCCTTCAAACTAACGATCACAATTAGATTAAGAAGTAGCACACGTTAGCACATCTTAACCAGCCTGACGGCACTGTTAAGTAGTGGAAATTGAAATATTATTAAAATATTATTTTTATTAATAACTGCAATCCTATATTAAATATAAATTTAACTATTAAGATTTAAAAATAATTATTAAAAATTAAAAATTTAATTATATAATTTTTATTCATGTATTTAAATATAAAACGAGAACATGTTATATAAAATATAATAATAACAGGGTATAAGTTCTAATATATTTTATTTAATTTGTTTAAAATTATGTATTATGATTTTTTTCATCGTAAATTAAAAATAATTTTATTTTATTTATAAAATATAAAAATAAATTAAATATTATTTTAAATATTAATTATTTTATTAAATATTTATTTATTCAGTATTTAATATTTTTAAATCAATAAAAATAACATAGTATAATATTATTAAAAAAATTAATTTGATAAGAAAAAAATTAAAAAATATATATTTTAAATTTAAATTTGGATAAATTAAGTTAAAAAATTTATAGTTTTTTTAAAATCTTATCACAAACAACTATTAGAATTTAAGAAATATTAGGGATATCTTTTAATAGTATATAATTAAAGTTGTTGTTATTTTAAAATTTTAATTACTTTTTTATAAAAATAATCATAATCAATTATATGTGAGGTAAAAATGGTTATTACGATATAAAAACGATAGTTAAGTAAAACTGAACATATATTAATATTATATTTTTATATGCATATAATTATATACAAAAATATATTTTTAATATTAAAATATATAATATTTTGAAAAATTATATTCAATTATATTTGTTTATATAAATAGATAAATAACGACAATAAATATCAATATTTTAAATAAATAATACAATAAATATATGTTAACATTTTAATTTTTAAAAAAAAATAAACATATTTTTGAATAAATATAAAAAAAACGTAATTATACCGTGAAAAAAAATATTATCGATCATAATTAATAGAATGATAAATAACAATTTTTTCATAATTAACGATCTAAATGCACGTTATTAAACAAATTAGTCTATGATCTCTGGTCTAAGATCCCTCAATATCTATACCTCACTTCTCTCTTCTTCTTTTTTTATTACCTAATTGACTTGAGTGTTGAGTCCAATCATAAGCATCACCTCCCTCTTGTGATTTTCCATTAGATTCTCGCCATTATTCAATTTTGTAGGCTTAATCTTGATTATGTAGAAATCACAACATGCATACAGAGGTACAAAATATATTGCAGTTATATGAAGATAATAAATAAATGACAGTAGTTTAATAATAATCCATTAGAAATACTTACGGAATTTGGAATAATGCATTTATGATTAATTATTCCTAAGCTTTTTTATCAATTTACCTTATCCCTACTTAGACTTTTTTTTTTTTTAAGTGAAAATTTATATTTCCAAATCAAGAATCTATAGGAGGAAAAAAGAATTATCACCACTGGAGTTTCTTAATATATTTGAAAACTAGCTAATGTTTAAAAAATATCACAAAAATACATGTTTTGTTTTGCTTAATGTATCTAACGAATTTTATTGGTATTTTCGTAAAAACAAAACACTAAAAGTTATGTCATAAAGTGACTAGGTATACAATAAATTTTAAAATAAAAACGTAACTACGTATTTTATGGATATTTTAATATTATTATCCATAAAAATTGAAATAAATGTAAAAATAAAGAAAAATAGATAGAATAAAAATCCATTTATTTATTTAGAAAGCTTTGAAGGAAATTTAATTTATATATATGTACTTTCTTTTTTAATACTTTGTTTACCAGTTTCGAACGAACTTTTCACTAATTTTCAGTTTTTATTGTCATATAAAAATTACTAAAATAATTTATCAAATAAATTTATAAAATTATTTTAATGTTTGGTTGTTATTAATTATCAAAGATAAAGTTTTTTTATAATAATTTTTTGATAAATCACTAATATTTTATTATTAATAAGTAAAATCAGACTATATAATTATATCTAATAAAAAATTATCATATGTATATAAATATTATAAAATTTTCTCCTTTATTTATTAGAATAAGATTTTTCTTTTTTAGCTACTCCAACAGAATATTTTTTGTTCTTTGCGATTAAAGATTAAAAGTAAACATATCTTTTAAAAATCAGCATAATTTAATTCCAAGGGTAATTATCAACACCCTTTGGTGTTTATTCAAAATATCAAACATCTCCTTCACGTTTTAATATCCTAGTGCTTCCTGACAACATCAAATGTAACCCATGCGTCAATCTATCACAAAAATCTGACTTTGTATTAAAAAAATTAGTATCCTAATATTAAAAGCTCACATAACCTCATAAATTAAATATTTAATATCATTTAAGATTTAAAAATTTTGAAACTTTGATAATTAACTAAAAAAATGACATAAATACTTTAAATTAAACGTTAAATATTAAGTTCTATAGAATTTTCAATTCAACGAAGACCTGAGCACACAAACTGAAACAAACATAAATACAATTTGAATTAATGATACCACACACTCATTATCAAATTATATAACAACAATACTAACTCCAAATTTTAAAATAATACCAATAATATATTTAAAGTCTTAAAAAAAATCACGTCCCCAAATTTAATGAAATTGAAAATTAATGGAAGTAAAATTAAAGTTAACATAAATAAATAGTAATTATAAAAAATCAAAAAATAATAAAAATAAAAATACAAGATATTTCATAATGTTTCTCGCAAGAAATAATAATTAACGAAATTTAAAAAAATACAAAAAGTAAAATTAAATCTTAAGAAATGAGATAGATTTAAAGATTCATCATTATTAAGAATAAGGAAAATATTATCAAGAAAATATATAATTCATTATGGAATAAGTAATAAAGAAATAAATATTAATATTACAAACGGAAAATGAATGTATAACATATCATCAATTGACAAAGAAACCATTATAAATAAACTATCAAAAATTCTTTGGAAGTATAAAGAAAAAATTAGATACATCTATTTAAGAGCAACCAAATATTAATAAAAACACATTTTAGAAAATAATTGATATACCAATAAAATTAACACTGCTAGATAATAGAATAATAAATAAAAAGAATGCTTTATTAGTAATAATCCATGAAAATCTATGATACTAGAATTTAAAATTCACACCATACCCAATGTTTGCCATTAATATTAATGATAAGAAATTAAACAAAGTATTAAGTTTAATCTATGAATTTGAATAAGTAAATTTAATAAAAGAAGGAAATCATCTATTTTCAATACATGATGCACAAACTTTGATAATCAAATTTTATAAAATTTATAATAGCTTACAAGTACATGAAAAAATTTGTAGAAAACAATAAATATACTTCGAAGGCCAGTCTAAGAAGGAATTAATCAATTATAAATAATTCAACAAAATCGTTAAAAATGGAAAGTAAACCTAAACATTCTGTTACAATAGTTTGATTTTGAAAAGTCTAAGCTAATAATATAAAATTAAAATATAAGAATAGAATTGATTAAACAAATATTAAGCATATAAACATCTAACACTCAATGAAAATTTTATGAGATATATTAGCTAATTAATCGTATTTGCTCAAAATTGATTAGGTTATTAAAAATATAAATTAAAGTTATTAATTTTTCCTTTTTCATATGAAATTATCCTTGAAGGAGATCAAATTATTTGTTAATAAACCCAATTAATATTCTTAAACGGGATCACCAATTGATTAAATTAAATTGTTTTATTTTTAAGAAAATAACAAACAATTTAAATCATTGTTTTATGCGGAACACATAATTTAAATTCTTATTCAAGATGTCAAAGGTAGATCTTAGAACCTAACTTTTAGATTTTAAATTTATTACAAAAAATATGTCTCAATATATTTTTCAATAATAAATTTTAGAGAAAACTTGAATGAAAAAATAAAGTTAATTTATTTTATAAAACTATTTACCTAAATTAATATTTTGCAATCATTATAACATAACTAATATCCCATAGTAATTTTTAGGTAGATATGCTTAAATTTAATAAATGACAAGTATATTAAAAATAACATTTAAAATGATACATAAAATTAAATCTATAAATAAAAGAATATAACTAAAACTTATACCTTAAATGTATACTTCAATATACAAAGATTTAGTACTAATATGTAATCCGGAATGACTCCAAAAATATCTACCTAAATTGTTTATTGAATTAAAACTACTACATAAAAGATAAAATTGTTGCTAACTAAAATTCCTAAGCTGCTTAAAGTGTGCCGCAACCCGCATCATTTTGGTATGCATGAAATCACATCCCGAGAATGTCGCACTGTGGTACAATTATTTCTTCCACATTAATATATTTTTCTTCACTATCTTATTGTTTCACTCCCTACAATTTTTTTGGATCATATGTAAGGCTTACATGTTTTATTCTTTTATTTTTCTAAGTTTCAAATGAATGCATTTAGGCATGATTCTTCGAGTGTTTATTTTTTGAATCAATTTGAAGCCAGGATTATTTGAAAAATAATAAAACATACGCGTAATTTCGAAAATATATGAAAAAATATGTCTAAACTTATACTACCCAGCATGTTGAGTTTACAAATCAACACAATTGTGTTCAGTATGAATATAACCATACTCTTCTGAAAATACAAGGGTTAACACTTAATCATCTTATAGTTAATTCAAGTCATTTGAGAGAACTTGAAAATCAAGAATATAATTTCATTTTTACACTACCTGAGCAATTGTGAAGAATAAGGATTGATTTCCAACTTTACTCAGAATTGTATGAGTTTTATTATTTTTAATTATTTTTATGTATTTTAATTTTATGAACTCTAGTTTAATTGCTTTTAATTTTTTAATTTTATGTTATTTTATATTATTTTATTTCCTGTTTATGTGAACCTTATTTATTTGAGATGATATATGAGAAGTACACAACAATATATTTGTATGGTTAAATTGTTTGAGATGAGAGATGTACCTGACTCTCTACATCATTAATTGATCATGTAAAACAAATGAGTAATTTTGAAGAAAAAAGATGAGATTTTGGAGGGTTTATGTGTGTTTAAGGGAGAGATTGTTTGCAGAAGATGAATGAGAGAAAATAAGGTTAGAACACATTGAGTGATAGGACATGAATTGTGTTCAATGAATACACAAGTATATGTATTGTAACAAGTAATATAATGATAATAAAATATCGTTATCATGGAAATTATGTTATTAGAAACTAATTTTAAAACAAAAAAATAAAAATCAATTTTTTTTTTGTATTTTAATTTTTTAAGAAAGCAAAATTAAAATAACTAAAAATAAATAACAATAATTAACTAAATCAGAATTGGCAGCTAAAAAGATATATGATAAAATATCTAAGAATATTTGATCCCCCTAATTTTATAAACATGTGAATCACTAAATCCCTAATATAATTAGCAATCAATTACATGATCAATTGAATCTAATTTAACATGTTTTCCTTTCTCAAGTAAAATACATAACATATAGTAATTAACTTAATCACACTCCCATGTCAATTAAAATGTATACTACTCATTAAGTTCATCAATTGATTTAATTAAGAAAAATAATTAATAATTTGCTCAAATTTATTTGATTACCTTTATAGATCAATTGTTGGCCAAATAATTACTAGCATAGAAATTAGATTAAATAATATAATTAAATTAAAATCATAATTGGGGTAAAATATTATATCATCATATGTAAAAAATTGGGTTCATAAGATCTCTATATTAATAAATTAACTAAACATAATTATTTTCATAAAGCTCATAATTTTTCATAAAGAAATACATAAAAATTGATTAAGAAAGGAGAATAAGAAGAAAGATACTCAATATCTGTAATTATAATATCAATCTTCTCTTGAATCTCCACCAAAATTATATCTCTTTTTGAATTTTTCTATATTTTTCTCTCTTTTTGGCTACAAAACTAATAAAATTTATGTTAATTTTGGTTCATTGGTGTTTATGGGAAAATTAGGAGTTTAAATTAAGCTCAGGTGAAATTTGGACCATCAAATCAATTTTAAATCAAGGGTTAAGATAAAAAAAAAGGAAAAATTAATAGCGCCATCTAATAGAAGCATGACACATAGCACATGGGAATTACTAGGCGAATTAAAGCGCGATGCGTGGTAGGAGGATTGGTCTTGAACAATATAGGTTGAGTCACCAACATATGGCACAACATGATTTGCAGTTACGGATGGTGTGGCGCACGAGTGGAAAGAGTGGACGAATCAGGTGATGATGCATGGTAAGCGTGTGTACCAAACGACAAACTCAAAATGAGTGTCACGCTGACATTGTCACCTAGCATGGTGTAGTGTCAATGGGATCATGCGGTGTTGTGTGATTAGCTATTTTCACTTATGTGGCGTCCATGTGGCTTGTACGATCAACTCCCCTACTTGCATGACATTCATATGGTAGCTTCTCATTAGTTCTACATCAAAAATTCATAATAAATCCATAAAAATTCCAAAAAAAATCCAAAATTTATATTTTTTCCCTTTTCACTAGAAAGTTCATATTTTAATATTTTTAACTCCAAAAATACTACTTATTGAATAAAATGAGCCAATATTAAGTAAAAAAATGCATTAATGACTCTACTTTTATAGAGTCATCACACCCCTAAACTTAAATTTTTGCTTGTCCTTAAGTAAAGGCAAGTCTAACTAAATGAAATGACTTGGACAGTATATTCATATATATATATATATTAACACATGCATATTTAGTAAAAATTATCCCCTTCAAAATTCGTACAATTCTATGACAAGAAGGTTCACATATTCATCAATCAACGTTCATCAATACAAGGATATGCAAGGTTTTTAACCGACTGATTCGTGTGTAATATGCCACATGATATAATCCAATGCATTAATGAAATCAACTCATATGAGCATGCTAATCATTTCAATCTTAGAACAGGTCTCATAAGTCTATTAAGTCTATTTTTCACATCCTTCTCTACTAATATAAATATGTGTTTAGCTAAAGATCAATAAGGGTTTTACATGTTTATAATGTAAGGCTTAGTTAGAGATCAAAAAATGAAGACATTTAGGCTATTTTCACATTTTAACTTTCTTTTTATTCATCATGCACTTTTGAACTACAATTGAGCTTTAACTTGATATTTTAGTGCATCATCTCTTATCATTCTTTTCATATTCTTTTATTCCACATCTTTTTTTTATTACTTCACAACATCCCTAAACTTATTTTCAATTTTATTTTCTTTTTCTTTAGAGGGATAATTGTGTTGTAAGTTTTGATTTTTTTCTCTTTTTTTATAGGGTGTATTACATTTTACCTCACTCTATAACATAACATACAATTGCATTTTTTTATTTTCATACAAGCTAAAGGTGTAAGGGTAAAGGTAATGTTTATTGGTAAGACATAAAATATGGCTTAAATATATAAAAGGTTCATATGGCTTAAAGATATAAAAGGTTTTTTGTTAGGCTCAAATATTTGACTAGGTATATTAACAATGGTTAGCTTAAAAAGTTCAATCGATCCAAATAAAGCCTAAATCATCCCTTTTACTAAATACCATTCAGAATTTGTCTTAAGGAATGATCAAATAGATTCTAAAACATAGTAAATATCATCAACTCGCACAACTCATCACAAATTTTCTCTCAATAAGAGCACTAAAATCAATCATGAAGATGTACTTAAAAATTTGAATCAATCCAATCAAAACTTACAAGCATATCACATCAAGCATGCATGCATTTAGTTTCCATATATTTATCAATTTCTATCCAAATTATGATTAAAAACATCCTAAAAATTAAAAAAAAATCCCTAAAAATTAAAAATGTATACTAAACACTAATGTAGAGAATAAAGTCCCATCTCCTAAACTTAAATTACACATTTTTTCCAATGTGCACATATAAATGTGAAAAAGGTAAAAGAAAATAAAACTCTCTTAGCCTTGGTATACCACATTTGTCGTTAAAATGCTGAATCTTGTTGTGTCATTACTCTCCATATTAATTCACCTACAAAACAATAATAATAAAAATATAAGTAAAATAATGCTAGGTTACCTCCTAACCAGCGTCACGTTTAACTTCTTTGACTAGACAGTCATATCAAGTCCTAAAGTACATCCCTCTATGTCCATTTACTTTTGAGTTTGTTCGAAATTAGTTTGAGTCTTGATTTGTTCAATAATACCTTATGTTCTGGTTTAAAAACATGGTGCTCAATTCTTTTATCATGCCATATATTTTTTTCTTTTGTACTTTTCACCTCTCTATTGGACTCTTCTACTTGCCTACTTGGTTAGGGATGGTAGGATAAAGATGTGTGGTCTAGGTATGATGGTACTTCAATTGATGGTTTGAGCTTAGATCCTATCTTAAAATTCTCCACAATAACATTAGGTATACACATGGAAGGTAAAACCTCTAAACAGTTCACATAATTAATAATAACAATCATAGATTCCATACTTTCAAAATTAAAACATATTGAGTTATTTCTTGGCGAGTTTACTTCATTCTCCATAAAAACATGTGTAATAGTCTTAAGTATGGGGGAATTAATAGATTCTTTTAAGTTATCATTACAATAAGGAACTTTTGTCTCAAAGCATTCATTAGTATTATCAATATGAGGGGGTTCAGATGCTTTAAAAACTTAAAAATATCACTTGTTCATTTTACACTCTCATTGTAAGCTCACATTTTTGTACATCAATGAATGCATTGTCGATTGATAAGAATGAATAATCGAGTATGATAGGAATGTTATAGTCCTCTTTCATGTCTAGTATAATGAAATCCACCAAAAAGTTGAACTTCTTTTCTTTTACTAGCATATCTTCTACTACACTTCGAGGTTACTTAATTGATCTATCTATCATTTGTAATGTTACTGTAGTAAGTTTGGCTTTACCAACCCCCAATCACTTGAAAATCTATAATAGCATAAGGTTAATGTTGGAACCTAAATCACATAAAACTTTCTCATAGTAGATGTTTCCAATAGTGCAAAGGATGTCAAAACTACCATGATCTTTCAGTTTTTGGGGTAGTTTTCTAGCAATAATGACACCACAACCTTCATTCAAGGTTATTTTTCATTATTACCAAGTCTTATTTTCTTAAACATGATGTCCTTCATAAATTTGGCATAAGAAGGCATATATTCAAGTACATCTACAAATGATATGTTTATGTGCAGTTTCTTGAAGACATCTAATAATTTTGAAAACTGCATGTCTAACTTTTGCTTTTAAAGTCTTTGAGGGAAAATAATAGTAGATTTGTAGAGGTTGCTCTTTTTTGGCTGAATTATCTCTTTTCCATTACTATCTTTATCCACTAATTTTTGGCTTTCTTTATCTACTAATTCCTCATCATCCTTGTTAATCTTATGGTCATCCTCATCCTTTAGAGTCTCATCTTCCTCCTTTAGAGTTTTACCACCCCTCAAGGCTATGGCGTTGCAATGCTACTTACATTTTCTTTTTAGGTTTATAATTGTGTCATTTTGAGGGTTACCTTGAGGCCTTTGGCTTATAGCCTAGGCAAGTTCCCCATTTGAGTTTCTAAATTTAGAATTGAAGCCTCTTAAATGGACACTTTTGTATTTATTGATTGGATGAAGTCTTTCATCATCCCCATTAAGGCATTTGTATTGTCCTCAGTAGGTGTTTTCTTCCCTTGGGCTTGTGAATGTTGTGATTGTTGAAAACCTGGTAGTGAAAATGATTGGCGATTGAATTGATTACAACCTTTATTATTGTTATTCCAAGACAAATTTGGATGTTGTCTCCATTCTGGGTTATATGTGTTTGAGTATGAATTATTGTTTCGGTTCATATTACCTATATATAGTGTTGACTCAAGTTTATTTGGATAGTTATCAAAAAAATGAGCTCTCCTACAAAAAACACACGACACCCTTGAATCTTGGACTTGGTTTATATTTTTTGGTGAGTTTTAAGCCTTCAAAAGATTAACCATAGATGACACTTGAGCTGTAAGTGGCATGATATTATTTACCTCATGCCTTCCAACTACTCTTCTTATGGATTTCATTCTATCTATTTGGCCATTGATAATTATTGCTAGCCATTTTCTAAAGTAAATCATAAGCTTGATTGTAAGATTTGGCTAGTAGAGCTCCATTAGTGGATGCATCAACAATGGTTTTTGTTTAAGCATTGAGACCATTGTAAAAAGTCTCCATTTGGATCCAATGAGGGACACCATGGTGATAAAACTTCCTTATAAATTCTTTGAATCTTTCTCATACTTCATATAAATATTCTCATTCATATTGTTGATTGAAGGTAATATCATTCCTATGCTTGGTATTCTTTGTTGGTAGGAAATATTTTATTGAGAATTTCTCTACCAAATCATTCCAAGTTGAAATGGAATCAGGCGGTAAAGAGTTTAGCTAAGATCAAGAATGGTCTTGTAAAGAGTAAAGGAACAATCTAAGCCTAAACGCCTCTTTGGTCACACCATTGAATTTAAATGAACCTCCAACTTCAATAAACAATCTGAGATGTAGATGAGGATCATCTATCAGTAATCTAGTGAATTGTCCAATTGTTTGTAACATTTGAAACATCACTGGCTTTAGTTCAAACTAATTAGCTTGAATGTTTGGTCTTGTAATGCTTGGATTCAACCCTTTCAACGTAGGTATTGCTCATCCATTCATAGCTTTATCCCTATCATCCATTAAAAGAATCTAGTTTATCAAATTTAGCTCATTATTGTTTATTTCTAATAGATTATCCTTTTTTCACTTGGGTGACAACTTGTTATTTTCTTATTGACCTCAAAGTACGCTCAATTTTAGAATCTAAAGGTAAAATTTCTCTCTTACAAACTCTGCTCATGTAATACTCAAATGTGTTTCTAATAACACTAAATAAGATGTATATATTAAAAATAATTAAAAATTAAAAATAAATAACTAAATGAATAAATCAAAATTTTAAAAAATAAATAAACCAAATAAATAAAGGAACAACGATGCCAAAAACTTAATCTGATACGAATTGTATTCAATAAATACACAAGTATACGTATCACAAGAAGTAATATAATGATAATAAAATATCATTCTCATAAAGATTATGTTATTAGAAACTAATTTTTAAAAAAAAATCAATTTTTTTGGTGTTTTTATGCTTTAAGAAAGAAAAATTAAAATAACTAAAAATAAATGACAATAATTAATTAAATCAGAATTGGAAACTAAGAAGATACATGAGAAAATATCTAAGAATACTTAATACCCTAAATTTCTAAACATGTGAATGACTAAAATCCCCAATATAATTAACAATCAATTATATGATCAATTGAATCTAATTTAGTATATATTCTTCTCTTGAGTAAACTACACGCCATATAGTAATTAACCTAATAATACTCCTATATCAATTAAATTATATACTACTCATTAAGCTCATCAATAATTATCACACACATAAAAACATACATCTTTACGTAGATACTATGTGTGATATTTAATTAAGATAAATAATTAAATGATTCTCTCAAATCTATTTAATTGCCTCTATAGATCAATTATTGACCAAACAATTAATAGCATAAAAATCAAATTAAATAATATAATTAAATTAAAATCATAATTGGGGGTAAAATATTGAATCATCATATGTAAAAAAATTGGGTTCATAAAATCTTTAGATTAATAAATTAACTAGACATAAGTTTGTTCATAAAGCTCATAATTTTTCATAAAGAAATACATAAAAATTAATAAAGAAAGGATAAGAAGAAGAAGAAATGCAATCAATCTCTTTAATTGTAATACCAATCTCCTCTTGAATCTCTATCAAAATTGTATCTCCTTTTGATTTTTTTTGTATTTTTCTCTCTTTTTGGCTACAAAAACTAATAAAAATTATGTTAATTTTGGCTCATTAGTGTTTATAGGGCAATTAGGCGGTTAAATTAAGTTCAAGTGGAATTTGGACCATCAGATCAATTTCATATCAAGGGCCGAGATGAAAAAAAGAAAAATTAATAGTTTCATCCAATAGGAGCACGATACATTGCATGTGGGATTTACTTGGCGAATCAGAGAGTGATGCGTGGCAGATAGACTAGTCTCGATCAAGAAAGTTGAGTCATTAACATATGGCACAATATTATTCACAGTTATGGATGGCATGGTGCACGGGTGGAAAGAGTGGATGAATTAGGTGATGAAGTTTGGTAAGCGCGTTAACCAAGCGACAAACTCGGAATGAATGTCGTGTTGATACCTGACTTGATACTACATCATTAGGAACACACGACATTACGTGATTCACTCTCTTTACTTACATAGCATCCACGTGGCTTGCCCGATTAGCTCCCTTGTCTGTGGGGCGTCCATGTGGCAGCGTTTGATTGGTCATGCGTTAAAAATTCATGAAAAACCCTCAAAATTCCAAAACAATCTCAAAAAATTCAAAAATTTATAATTTCCCCCCTTTTCACTATAAAGTTCATATTTTGATATTTTTAACCCCAAAAATACTACTTATTGAATAAAATGAGTAGATATTAAGTAAAAAAGTGCACTGATAACTCTATGTTCTTAGAGTCATCATAGGGCTAGGCATTTCTATGTAAAAATTGAATGTGGGCCATGATGTGGTTTTATTCATGCCATGGCATGATCTTTTAAAATTCCATCCAAAAACATTTGTAACTTCTTGGGCCATGGCTCAGTTATGTTCATGCCACGGTATGAAGTTAAATCTTCACACCCAAATTTTCAATTCAAGAGCTTCATGCTATAACTATAAAAAGGCCATACTATGGCACAAAGTTTTTTTTAATAATTATTCTAATACTAAATAATAAAATATAATAAAAATAAAAATTGTAAAAACTATTATAACTATAAATATTTTGTCAATAAGCATTAAATAGTTATAATTAAAAATAAATAAATTAAAGCAAAACAAGAAGAATAACAGGTTCACTCTCATCTTGGACTATGTTTATCGTTTGAGGAAGACGTTTCTTTGAAGGACTTTCATTTTTAATAAACTAAATTTCCCCATGTCATTGAGTTTAATTGTTGCTCTGACTATGAAATTGTTCTTTTCTTTGCTTTTACAAGTGTTCGACCAGTTGCTTTATCTATATCTTCACCTACTTAATGGATGCTTCCAAGGAGTCCAACCTTTGATTATTCTTGGACTGGTTGTCCTTACTAACTTGAATGAAAGCATTTAAGTTATTTTCCAGAGTTGTTCTATTGGAAGGATTCTATGGCACTTATTGGTGGTACTTCTAGCTCTATTGATTGGAGTTCTAGGAAAATAGATTATTGTTTTGCTTTTAGGAGAAATTATGATGATTTTTTCACTCTAGATTGTAGGTTTTTGCATTGGGGTCATAACTGGGTTTTGGTTGGTACCTCTCAATTGGATTAACCTATTCAGGTCCTGCAACAACTTCTCTTTGGTAGGGACAAGTATTAGTTGCATGTTCTAATGTACTACACATATCATACTATTCCTTGTTAGGAGTGGATTTGTAGCAAGTGGTGCAACTTGCTTGGTAAGCTTTTCAAGTTGCATCAATACTTTAACGTCAAAGTCTATTTCTTGGACTTCAATTCTTCTTACTCACGAGCTCTTTTATTGGGAATTAGCACCCAACATATCAAAGTGATTATAAGTCTTTATGATAATTTTCTCACCCACGGCTCCTCCGACAACATTGTCAACGATGAACTAAAATTGTTTTGTAAATCCATCATAGAAAAATTGATTCTACAACTACAGTGAGTATACATCCTCCCATGTTATCAAGGAACATAGGACAAGTGGCATTAGCCAAGTCTTGGCTCTATCCTTGAGAGTGTAAGGAAAACAACTCATTCTCAACTGACCCTCGTTTAATATACTGAGAAGGAAAGTTTAGATTATTGCATATAAGTCCCTAATAAAACACAGAGAGTCTTCATTAGCAAGTTCGTAAAAATAGGGTAACATCAAAAAATGAATATTTTTCAATTCATAGTTTCTTCTAGCCTCATCCAATTGGATTGAGGTAGCAATAATGCCAATAATTGGCCTTTCACACTCTTTTATCGTTGTTTTCCTAGCTTATGGATTTCCCCCCCATTTCTAAAGGTTTATAAGAGAGTTTAGGTTTGGTTCTATGTTTTGCTCAAATAAAGGCTTTTATCCAATCTTTTTAACAATTCCTTAGATGTGTTAAAGTTGTCTATGTAAGGTGTAAGAGGATACTTTAAAGATCTCCTACCTAGCATAAACTATGAAAACAACAAATTAAATTCACCTATTATATAGTAAAAAAACATATAAAATAGATATACAATATACCATATATATGATATAAATAATATATTATACAATAATACAAGTTAAAATAAATAATTACAACAAGTTAATAAAAGATATCATACAAGAGATAAATATTAGTACAAATAAATACTAAATAAAATAATTATGAAAAGAATTGGGTTAGTAAAATAAAAAATTAAATTGAAATTTAAAAATTAAAATTAAAATTATTATAGGAATAAAAAAAATAAAAAGGAAATTAAATTAATAAATAATTAAATATCTAAAGTTAATTAAGATATTTTTTTGTTTATTAATATTTAAAGTAAATTAATAACTAAGATGTTTTTTTATTTTCAAATTAATTTTGAAAATTTTGATTTTCTATTTTTACTTTTTAAATTAAAAATAAATCACGAATAGTTACAAAACAAAAACTTTTAAGATTTTCGATACTAAAAATTTAAAACTTTATTCTTTCCTAAAAACAATGCCAAAAATTTCATGCTAAATAGTTGAATTTTGTAAAATTTATAATAACCCTTAAGTGCACAAATCACTTTATAGAAAATAATAAATATACTTCCAATGTTAGTCTAAGGAGTAACTACGTGGTTTTAAATAATTTAACAAAGCTCTTAAAAAAGAAAAGTAAACCTACGTATGCTATCACAATAATTTGGGTTTAAAAGGCTAAATTAATAATATAAAATTAAAAGATAAGAATAGAATTGATTCAATAAATATTAGACATATAAATATTTAACCCTAAAGAAAAATTTATGATATATATTAATTAGTTAATAATGTTTATTTAAAATTGATTATGTTATTAAATATTTAAATTAAGGTTATTGATTTTTCATTTTTATATGAAATTATCCTTTGGCGAAGATCATATTCTTTGTTAATAAAATCAATTAATATTCTTAAACGGGGTCACCAATTAATTAAATTAAATTACGTTTTATTTCTAAATAAAATAACAAACTATCTAAATCCCTGCTTTAGACGGAACACATAATTTAAATTCTTATTCAAGGAGTTAAAAGGTAGATCCTAGAATCTAACTTTCAAATTTTAAATTTATTACAAAAAATATAGCATCAATGTATTTTTCAAGAGTAAACTTTGTAGAAACTTGAATAGAGAAATAAAATCAATTTATTTTATTAAAATATTTATCTAAAGTAATATTTCTCAATCATAACAACATAATAAATATCTCATAGTAATTTTCAACCGTACATGCTCAAATTTAATAAATAACAAATATATTAAAAAATGCATTCAGAACAATACGTAAAATTAAATCTGTAAATAAAAGAATGCAATTAAAATTTATATCTGAAATGTTTCCTTTAGTATATAGAATTTTGGTACTGATATGTAATATGAAAAAATCTCCAAAAAGACATTCTTAAGCTTTTTATTGAATTGAAACTATTACATTAAATATAAAATTGCAGTTGACTAAAATCCCTTAAAAATAAACTATAAATTATATCTAAAGAGCATTTGTCCTATGATTTTTGGTGTATTGAAACAATAGATATGAAGCTCTTTTTATACTTGAAAAATGTGTTAGAAAAAGGGAACCTAAGAGAAAATTCTTTGTGCGTTACTGCCTACTTTTATCCATGTCGAGACCAACATCATTTTTGGTACGCATGAAATCACATCCCGCAAAGATCGTGCCCTAGAGCAATTATTTCTTCGTTGTGACCCACGTTAATATATTTTTCTTCACTTTGTTATTGTTTTACTCCTTACAAATTAGTTAGATCATATGTAAGGATTACATGTGTTATTCTTTTATTCTTTTAATTTACAAATGAGTGTTTTTAGGCATGATTCTTCAATTACTTATCTTTTGAATCAATTTAAAGCTAAGAATACCTGAAAAACAACAAAATATACCCGTAATTTCAAAAACATAAATTTTTTTTAAATAATGATAAAAATATGCAAATTTAAATCTATTTATTTCATTTAACTAAAAATAAATCACGAAATAATAATGTTTTTCAAGCACTAACCAGTACACTACGTAGTAGGATATTCATTAATAAATAACTATAAACAATTTAATATATGGATAAAATGAATTCATAGAAATAGATACGACTTTCTAAGTAATTGGGCAAATAATAAAACAATAAATATTAACAAACTTTGAAATACAAAAAAAAAATAGATGTTAAAGAAAAACTTGTGATATTAGTAGGAAAAAGTAATGTATACAGGTTTATGTTTGTAGATCCTAAAGAAAAAACCTCTAATAAAGAAAGAGATGTGACAAATCTAAAATAAGAAGTTAAAATACTGAAAGCATTAGTCCATGATGTAATATTAAGAAGAAAATGATATCATTACTATCCTAATAATATTTAAAAATAAACTATATAATATATAATTAGATTTTAATAAAAGCTCTTAACAAACATATCAAAAAACTAAATAAGAATAATGAAAGGTTTAATTCTTTTAGTAGAATAAATGCATATAGCACAAGACATAAATGAAATACAAAAAGAACTCTTAAAAAAAATAAGAAAATATGGTTATAAATAATTTCAACAAGACATACATACATAAAGAATTTACATAATTAAAAAGTAATGTAAATAAAAAACTTAGAGATAATGAAATTATAGATTATAAGTTTGATCCAATTGTAGGATTAAAATAAAAACCATCTAAGAGATTAGATACATTGATACCTAAGAATGAGAAAAAATATAAAGATAAAGAAGAAGCTATAATCCCAATTTGATGGAATATAGAAAAGGATTAGAAGAAAAATATATGAATCCTAAGAATAAAGACATAGAAAAATTAATTAGTCTATTAACCTCAATAGATGAAGAACTATAAAGATATCATGATGAAAAACTTTGTACAAATAAAGAGGAAGATTATATGACAATAGTCAATGAAATTAATTTTAAACTAGAAAATATGATCCACAAAATTATATGAAACCTATTTCATTACCAATTCCTTATCAAGAATGACCATCTGACCCACATTTAGAAGAAAGAAATAGGAAAATGCCAAAAAAACCCAACTTTTCTTATAGAAAAAAACAACTCAAAATGGAAGAAGGATTACAATGAAAAACTAGATATAGTATCTCAGTAGAATTCAAACTTCAATAGATTTTATCTTTTAGATTTAGATTGTATAAAATGTAGGGAAAAATCCCTATATGAATCGTATAGTGGTATGAATATAATCATACAAAATTTTCAACCACACACTCAAATCCTTCAACTTGTAGAGTCTTAGTAGCCCACAAAATAAAAGAAAATTGAAAAATTTGATTACAAATTTAACAAAATAAAAAATTTACAATTGTATGGGAATGCTCTCACAAGTAAAGAGTACTTAAATCTAAAATAAATAAAACATATAAATAATTTATTAGAGAAGATAAAGGTAGACATAATTGAATCCAGTGAAAATGAAATTGAGAAAGTCGAATGACATTTAACAAATATGAAATATGTTATGTAGATTCCTTTATTTGTGATTATAAAATATATTATCACAAGTTACTACCCTCCATGCAAGAAACTTATAAGAAAATGATTTCCCAAAACCTACCTCGAACATTACATAAAACTATAACACAATGATAGAATAAAAGAAATAGAAAAACTATATGAGAAACCTTAGAATAAATAATAAGAACTCCGAAAAATTGGATAATCATTAAATCTCAAGGAAGATATGAATATAAACAAATAAAATAAAATAATAAAATCTATTATGATACAAGAGATTTTCGGATACCAGAAAAATATAAATTTAACATAAAATCTTGCAAAGTATAAAAAATACATAACAATCAAAGATATAAATTTAGAAAACAAGACTTTCAAAAATATAAGAGAATATATAAAAAACCTTATAAAAAGATATTTTAGGAGAAAAATATATAAGCTTCTTGAAAACAAAAGTTATTAGATCTGCCAAGAGGGAGGACATTATGCTAATGAATGCACTAAAATTAAACATATGAATTTAAAAAAGAATTTTCACAGAGTAAAAATATTAGAAGAAGCTTTTAAGATGAAATTAGAATGAATAGAATAATCAAATATAGATGAGACTTGTATTATTTATTTATTATAAGAAATAACTGACTTAGAATATGAATACTCTTCATTAGAAGATGAATGATTTTCATAGTATTACAAATACAAATAGCACTTATATGAATGAAGAATTGAAATTTATAGGTTACACAAGTTACCATTTACATGCATATGTAGATATAAGTGCTAATATGTATCTAGCTAATAAATACATATTCCCAGAAGAACTCTAGAAACAACAACCAAAAGATTTAATTATAAGAATTACTAACAACACTACAATAAATCTTAATAAGGTTTTAAAAGATATAGATATAATGATAGGAAGAGTGAAGTTTCATATTCCTTCCATATATTAATAAGAAACATAAGTTGATTTATTGATAGGAAATAATATCCTAAACTTGTATCAATCTTTTACACGATATTTAGATAAAATAAGTCTAACAACACTAGTTCATGAAATCATTTATGCGTCAAAATAAGAAAAACTTTGACTATATTAAACCCAACTTTTATCCAACAATATAAAAGGTGAAAACGTGGTGAGACAGATACAAAGTAGCAAACTTATTTACAAATAATTTCATTAGATTTAGAAGAGGAACAAAACTTTTTACTTAATGAAATATAGGAAGATAAAGCCTTAACAAGTATCAAAAAATTATTAAAACGAGTAAGATTAGAAAATCATTTAGATCCAAAAGTAAATAAATCTAAAATGATTACTAACATAAAACTAAGAAACACTAATAAATTTATTAAAGTAAAACCTATGATTTATACTCCAAAAGACAGGATTGAATTTGAAAAACAAATTCAAGAACTTTTGGAACTAAAAGTTATAATATCAAGTAATCCTTACCTTAGTCCAACATTATTAGTCGAAAAAGAAGCTGAAAAAGAAGAGAAAAAAGAGGAATGATGATGAGCTTCAAAGAATTGAATAAAGAAATCATCGATGATAGGAAGAATAATTATTATTATTAATAAAAAGAAAGATATATTTCTCAATTTTTGATTGTAAAAGTAAATTTTGACAAATAAGACTAGATGAAGAACTTTAAAAACTAACAATATATAATTATCTCAAGGATGATTCCAATGAAGTGTTGTTTCACTTGGATTAAATAAGCTTTGTGTATCTTTAAAAGGTATATGGACAATATCTTTAAGAAATTACAAAATATTTGTTGTGTTCACATAAATGATATTTTGGTTTTTTGTAATGAATTAAACAAATATTATTTTTATATTATTAATATTCTACCATAATGTGGAAAATAAGGCATTGTAATTTTTGAAAAAAAATAGTAATTTCTCAACAAAAAACTAAGTATTTAGGATTAGAAATTGAAGGTGGAAAAAATAATCTATAGTCTTATATACTAAATAACATTTAAGGATTTCCTAATGAATGAAAAGAAAAAAAATCAATTACACAAATTCTTAAAATTGAAAAAATATCACATTTGAAAGTGGTCAGAATGAGATATTTTATACATAAATAAGGTAAAATCATAAGTAAAAAATTTACTATCTTTATACCATCGAGATTGAGATGATAAAATGATAATTGGAGTATATGCTTCATATGAATACTAAGAAGCAGTTTTAAAAGCAAAAGTAAACAATAAAGGTGAATAACTTTGTAGATATATTCTATGGTATAAAATTGAAAGAGTCAATGACTTGGTACACTACCAGTATAAGAAGATTCATACTATTTTGTTAATCAATTATAACTTGCACAAATAAAAAAGAAAACTCTTAAACATGTAATATAGCAGAAGCACAAACAAAATAATATCAGTTAAGCAGATGACTAAAATCGACAAATATTTTTATAAATAGTGAAAATCAAGAAAAGTATAAATGCTTTCTAATCAAATTTTAAGCTACAATATGTGGTAACATACACACCTTAAACTTATATTGTAATAGCTCAACATAGGATCATGCATAACAAGTGATGTAATGAGGTAAACCCACATGGGAATCATATATATATGGTAACATCCTCGATTTGCTTAAGGAAATCACTCAGCATCAAATAATCCATTGAACAATAAACAAGTTACAACTCTGATAAAAAATAAAATCATTATTACCTCTATAACCTGGGACCTCTGTCCTAATTTCCTAGTATTGTTCTAACTTACTGCTTCCATAAAATCTTTATTCAACACTTGAATCTAACACTCCTCCAAGGTCGACATCACCCAGTATGGTGTGATTGGTAAGCACAATTCAGTAATACAAAGTGTAAAAACTAATAACTTTAAGAAAAACCTAGTCCTTCCCAAATCTCAAATGATGTACGGAAGACACATAGTTAAACCATGTATACACACAGACAATGATTTGATCTCTTAACTTCCTAAATAACCCATACTCAAAAATAAGCTTACCAAAATGATTTCCAAAACAGATATAAATCTCAATACGAATTTTAATACTGTTTTGACACTTGGAAACGTGGCTAAAAATAATAGAAATTGGGAGGTATATATAGCACTCAGATTTGTCACCTCGTCAACCACCTCGCCAACCACCTCCTCAAGGTTGGTGGGGAGGGTGGTAGTAAGGTCCATATTGAGATGCTAAAAAAGTCGCATTTTTTTCATTCTTAAAATTACAGAGTAAAAACTATAAATACCCACACCCGAAACAAATCAAAAACACAAGTGATAACATTTTCATTCCAAAAATTGACAGAGTAAGAACTATAAATACTCACACCCAAAATAAACTAAAAACATAAGTGAAAAGATCAGCTCACTCCCACATTCGCTCATCGAAAACCAACATTCTCAAACTAGAATGCATCCTGATGAGTGCTCAAAAAGACTAAAATTATCATGATTTTATGCACATTAATTGATTAAAAATATATATATTTATATGTTTTATCATATATTTATATAAATTTGTCTTTTTCGGAATCAAGGGTATTTTTATTGTTTTTCAGGTATTTTCACTTAAAAACGTCACTTAAAGACTCAAAAAGGAATACTGGAAGCAATACATCACAAATATATTAATAAATAAATGGGGAAAGGTCAACAAATATGGAGAAATTGGACAAAATGGGTCGAAAAGGTCAAAAATATCAAAAAAGAGAAAATCGCGCCCGGAGCAGCTCATCCGCCTTGCGCGGCCTTGTGGCGCGTCCGCGCGCGGTGCGCGTGCCTTCCTCAGGATCCGTGCGCGCCGCGCGGCTCTTCATCACTATTCATGCGCGGCACTGTGTCTTTTGCCTTCCGCGCGCACTGTGCGCCCAGCTTCCTCCGTGTGCAACGCGCCATTTCGCCCATTTTTCACGTGCGGCCGCCCCGCGCGTCATGCTCGTGTCATCAATGACCTCGCCCATTTGTACTACGCGTTTTCACCATTTTTTAACATTTTTCACCCACTTTTTCTCTCCATTCTCACCTATAAATACCCCGGCTTCTCTTCAACTTCATAACACACCTCAAAACACACTTCTCTCTTCCTTCTTTCTGTTCGTTTCTTAGTTTTTAGTTTTTTTTAGTTTTTCTTATGTTTTAGCTAGTTTCTCTTAGTTTTAGAGTTCTTCCACTTTTTGGGAAGAACTAGTTATGTTTTTGTAATTTATTAGCTTTTGATTCAATAATTGGGAGTGCAAATTCCGTTTGGAGGTTTTCTAGTAACGGGAATGGCATCAATCTTGTAAGGATTTTATTTTTCTTTGCGATTATTTTTATGCTTTATTCTTACATGTTATATTTAATTTGTATGTGATTAAATTTATTTGTGCTAGTTTGTTTGTAAAAAATGATATAATAATAACGTTGTTATGCTTGCAAAATATTAAATAGGTAAAAATCTCTAAAATGAATTGATTTTATTTTTATTCAAGATTTTATATTAAGAATGTTAGAGAGAAATATATTATTTTTCATTACAAACTTAAATCTGAAAATTAGATTTTAAGGTTTAGTTATCAGGTCTGATTTAGAGTAGTGCTCTTTTATTTGTTGGTACAATCGCCCGGTAGTTAGAGTGAAGCTCTATTTCAAAAGTTTTTATAAGAATTATTATTTGAAAATGTATTGACAACATGTTTTCAGTAGTGGTTTTAAAACTTGAAAGTTAGTACTCGGATAACTAAATTCTTAGGTTTAATTTGGACACCTTGAATAAAGTTTAAAGCGTCCTAACCTACTAAAGGTGGCATTTAAATGGTTCATTTTCAATCTCTTAGAAAAATTAATTAATTTAATTAACCAAATTAGTTATCAACCCATGTAGGTGTTAATTGATTTATTTGGTTAACAAAGAATATCTAACCCGCGAGGTGGTATTAAATACAAAAAGGGAGAATCGATAAATATCGATTCATATCTTTAATAACCTAAATAATACGAGCAAGCGTAATTAACTTAGTTATTATATCCTTAAATACTCCATTTATTTATAAAAGATAAAATTTGCATGAATGTTTATTGAATCTATGTTTAATTTTACGTAATTAGATTAAAAAACACAAAAACCCCAAAATATCGTGACGGGATGTTTAGGATTTAATTTCGTTTTTAAAAGTTTGAATAATAAATTAAAAATACATCATTCCTTCCTTAGATCGACCGGGAGTATACATATCATTTTCTCTGAAATGATTAGGTGC
The DNA here is from genome assembly GCA_033030585.1 of Hippophae rhamnoides. NCBI lineage: Eukaryota > Viridiplantae > Streptophyta > Magnoliopsida > Rosales > Elaeagnaceae > Hippophae > Hippophae rhamnoides. The sequence goes on from CM065436.1 coordinate 38,971,554, forward strand.
ACTTTCTTGAGAGTTTTATAAATATAAAACCAAAGTATTGGCGAGGTTCGGCGATGACGGTTTTTAAGCTAATCAAAGTTTTGACAATCCCGGAAATTAAATCAAGTTTTTGGCAGGTAGTGGTAGTGAAGGAATAGTATTTTTAATTTATTTATGAAAATTTTAAAAATATTTTTGTGTTGTAAATAATTGTGATTTTTTTGTAAAAAAATAAAAAAAATAAAAAAATTTAATCAAATTTCAAATTTCATAAGAAATAATAAAAAAAATAAGAAAAATAAGAAAAATTAAAAAAATTAAAAAAAAAATTAAAAAATTAAAAAAAAATTAATTATAGCATAAATAGTAAAATAATTTAGAAATTTGAAATTTGAAGTAAAAAGTTGTTACCGTTCATGAATAGTAAAAAAAATTAACAAAAAAAGAGAACATTTTTAAATAAAAATTGTACGTGAATGATAAAATAATTTAGAAATTTAAAATTTGAATTAAAAAAAATTTACCGTTCATGAATAGTAAAAAAAAAATTCAAAAATTTTAAGTTAAAAAAAACAAATTAAAAAAAAATTATATTGTAAATAGTAAAATAAAGTTAGCATTCATAAATAGTTAAAAAAAAGTTTTAAAAATAAAAAAATTCTAATTTTAAATTGTTTAATAAATATAGTGTTAATAGTAAAATAATTTTGGAATTTGAAATTTAAAAAAAAATTTAAAAAAATTTAAAAAAATTTAAAAAAATTTAAAAAAATTTAAAAAAATTTAAAAAAATTTAAAAAAATTTAAAAAAATTAAAACAAAATTAAAACAAAATTAAAACAAAATTAAAAAAATTAAAAAAAAAATTAAAAAAAATTAAAAAAATTAAAAAAATTAAAAAAATTAAAAAAAAATTAAAAAAAAATAAAAGTTTTTTTTACTTAACTTAATTAACCTAGATTTTTATTTTAATTAACTTAGATTTTTATTCAATTTAACTTAATTAACTTATTTTTTTTACTAACTTAATTAACTTAGTTTTTTTTACTAACTTAATTAACTTAGATTTTTTTTTAACTTAACTTAAGTAACTTAGTTTTTTTTACTAACTTAATTAACTTAGATTTTTTTACTTCACTTAACTTAATTAACCTTTTGTTAAACTTAGATTTTCATTAACTTAGATTTTTACTTAACTTAATATAATTAACTTAATAGCATGAAAAGTAAAGATCTAAGAGAGTTATGTCTAGGAGACTAGTTCTTTGGAAACTGTCATCATAGTCTTTCCTGGGAACGTTGTTAAATGCAGGAGGTTGGTTTTTACGTACCCTTTCCACCTCCATTCTTTCTTGAGAGCACTCTTGGTTAATACTGATTATGTTATTTTATTTAAAAAAAACAAAACAAAACAAAAAAAAATTCTTAAACTATCTCCAAAATTTTAAAGTTTTAATTACAATCTAAGGAGTTAGTTGCTTTATTTGATCTAGGTACAATTCTGTTTTAATGACTTAATTATTTGATTTGCACCTAGATGTGGGTTATCTAAAACCGTCAAAGTATGCCTCTAGTTTTAAGTACGAAAAGAAATTTGAAAATCAATAGGGCATGGTAGAAAAAGTATAGGTGACAACCTTGTCTTACACGAAGGTTTGATTGACTCAATGATGAGGGGACATTGAGTTTACTTAAAATGCAATCCCAATTCGTCTTGCTAAGGCGTTAAACTAACTTATTTGGATGGGAGGCAACCCATCATTTTAGATAATTTTCTTTTATTTCTTTTATTTACTTAATTTTATTGCTTATTTCATTTTAATTACATGTGAATAATTTTTAAATTGTTAAAACTAAAAATATTTGTTGAGATGTTAGAAGTTCGCAATGATGCATACGTATACACTTTAATGATGAATATGATGGATGCACCTGCATTTTCCATTACTACTTGCACTTTCTCAAGAAATAGGTAATCTTTCTTCTCTTTTCTCTTTATCTTTAATTTACAGTTGTTACATTGAGGATAATGTAAGTTCTAGGTTGGGGGTGGTGAAAAATTACCATGCTTAATTAAAATTTTTTTTTGACAATTTAAAAATAAAAAAATAAAAAATATATATAATAATTTTTTTATTTTATTTTTATGTTCACATTTTCATTTTTTTGTGTGTTTGGTTTTATTTCTATTTTGTGTGATTTAGTAATTTTTGGAATTAAAAAAAAACTTTTTCACAAAAATTTATCATTTCTTTAAATCAAATTTAAGTAAATAGTTAAGTCTTTTGTACTGTTAGATTAATTTTTGAAAACATATCATGAAATATTTTGTAATTATTTTTGATAATTAGTTAGTTTTTGTCATAACTAGTATTTCTTGATAAGATGTAGAAATTATATTAAACCCAAAATCGGTGTTTATGATTTTTTTTTTTAGTGGAGACTACCTTTGTGAGATATAATTTGAGCCTAATTTCCTTTATTCAGAGTGAAATATATTTTTTTTCTACTCCAAACACATTTCTTATTTCTTCAAATTTTTAGATGATCTCTATAGGTATTAGCATTGAATGTATGAATTTTTTCTCATCTTAATAGAGTATCGTATATTTTTTTATTATTATTTTTGCTTAGATTAAATGATTTGAGTAGAAATTGATAGTATATGCTTATATCTCGTTCATGCATGACTGCTAAAAAAGACATATCTGTGATTTACCTAAACGAGATCAAACAGAAAAGCCACAAAATTAACCAACTCATAAAATCCAAAAAAAAAAAAATGTACAATCTGTACATAGGTTGACTCTCTAAAATACATATATTGAGAAATATCTTGAGAAAAAAAATAGAGATAAAGAATATATAGTATAATCTACATACTATAACCCACATTGCCTACAAAGTTGTGAGTAAAGGCTAATTACAAAAGAAGGATATAGGAAATAATTCTCTAAAAAGTCATTGCACTCTCTTCATTTGTAAAAGGCATATATCTTGAAATTCTTTCTTAATGAGTTTGATTTATGCTTGAAAATAATTTTTATATATGATATCTTTATAATTTATACATTTGATTCCTTTCATGAGATCAATGTTAAAATAACACTTTGAGCTTTTATTCTTTATACATATGCGAACATATTAGTTCATTTCTATACATCAACTCTTTCGCATATAAATTAGTATGAGTGTTTGAACCCATAGGATTCATTGTTTTGAGAGTATTGACTTGTGAGGAATAGAGTCGAAGCGAATTCTGATTCATGACACTGAAATTGGGTGAAATTAAATTGATACATTTTTGACATGAAATATGAAAATGATTTTCGACTAATTATTATAATAAATCATGATTGTTTAAAGAGATTAAAATAATTTATGCTTGAGATTTTAATTATGATCTTAAAGGAGATTAAAAAGTATGAGACATTTTTGAGAGATGTTGTTAATTTGTGATTTTGTTGTAAATTTAATTTTTAAGTTGTTTGTTTTTATTGTTTCTTTTGATTTTTATATTTAGTTCAATGTTTGTGGGTATCATTCTTGAAAACCCTCACGAGACTCAAAGGCTCGTCCACTAGGGCAACCTAAGGGTTTAAAGGCTTGTTGCATAGGCTAAATGCAAGTGTCAATCACGGAAGTGATTTAGGATAATTTAATTTTTAGTTTTTATCGCTTCTCTTGCTAAGGGACTAGCGAGAAAATTTGGTTGTGGAGTTGTGATGAGTGCTCAAAAGCACTAAAATTATTATAATTCTATTATTACTAATTGATTAAAAATATATATATTTATATGTTTTATCATATATTTATATAAATTTGTCTTTTTTCTAATTAAGGGTATTTTATTGTTTTTCGTGTATTTTCACTTAAAACGCCACTTAAAGACTCAAAAGAATACTGGAAGCAATACATCACAAATATATTAATAAATATAAATGGGAAAGGTCAACAAATATGGAAAAATTGACAAAATGGGTCGAAAAGGTCAAAAATGTCAAAAGGAGAAAAGCGCTACCGAAAGAATTTATCCGCTGCGACGCCCAAGGCTGAAAGCCACGCTACAAGAAGAGCATGGACCACGCTCACAAGCGCACGGACGCGCTACGCTTTTCCTCCGGATCCGCTACGCGCGATCGACTCACGCTACAAGACGCCGCCGCTCGCCTACAGACCGCTGGCGCCTAGCTTCACTCGCGGTAGCGCCGACGCCATTTTCGCCCCATTTTTCACGTGGCAAACACCCCCATGATGTCACGCCACGCCATCAATGACCTCACCATTCGCACTACGCGTTTTCACCATTTTTTAACATTTTTTCACCCACTTTTTCTCTCCATTCTCACCTATAAATACCCCTTCTCTTCACTTCATAACACACCTCAAAACACACTTCTCTCTTCTTTATTTCTCTCCATTTCTTAGTTTTTAGTTTTTTTTTTTAGTTTTTCTTATGTTTTAGCTAGCTTTCTCTTAGTTTTAGAGTTCTTCCTTTTTGGGAAGAACTAGTTATGTTTTTTGTAATTTATTAGCTTTTTGATTCAATAAACGGAGTGCAAATTCCGCTTCGAGGTTTTCTAGTAATCTTAATGGCATCAAGCACTGTAAGGATTTTATTTTTCTTTGCGCTTATTTTTTATGCTTTATTCTTACATGTTATATTTAATTTGTATGTGATTAAATTTAATCGTACAATACTTGTAAAAATGATATAATAATAACGTTGTTATGCTTGCAAAATATTAAATAGGTAAAAATCTCTAAAATGAATTGATTTTATTTTTATTCAAGATTTTATATTAAGAATGTTTAGAAATATATTATTTTTCATTACAAACTTAAATCAAAATTAGATTTTAAGGTTTAGTTATCCTATTCTATTTAGAGTAGTCTTTTTTTTTATTTTGTTGGTCTAATCGGCCTTAGTTAGAGTGCTCTATTTCAAAAGTTTTTATAAGAATTATTATTTGAAAATGATTGACAACACGTTTTCGGTAGTGGTTTTAAAACTTGAAAGTTAGTACTGGATAACTAAATTCTTAGGTTTAATTTTGACACTTCTCAATAAAGTTTAAACTGCTCAACCCTACCAAAGGTGGCATTTAAATGGTTCATTTTCAATCTCTTAGAAAAATTAATTAATTTAATTAACCAAATTAGTTATCAACCCCACCCATAGTGTTAATTGATTTGCTTAGTTAACAAAGAATATCTAACCCCACCAAAGGTGGTATTCATACAAAAAAGAGAATCAATAAATATCAATTCATATCTTTAATAACCTAAATAATACGACAGCGTAATTAACTTAGTTATTATATCCATAAATACCCACTATTTATAAAAGATAAAATTTGCATGAATGTTTATTCAATCTATGTTTAATTTTCTCGTAATTAGATTAAAAACACAAAACCCCAAAATATCGTGACAGGATGTTTAGGATTTAATTTCGCTTTTTAAAAGTTTGAATAATAAATTAAAAACCACATACATTCCTTCCTTAGATCGACCTTGGGAGTATACATATCATTTTCTACTTAAATGATTCGCACTCATGAGAGTTTTATAAATATAAAACCAAAGTATTGGCGAGTCTTGCGATTTACTTGCCGCTTAATCAAAGTTTTTGACAACCGGGATTCTGGTCATCAAGTTTTTGCACGCGTAAGGAATAGTATTTTTAATTTATTTATGTATATTTTAAAAATATTTTTGTGTTGTAATTAATTGTGATTTTTTTAAAAAAAAAATAAAAATTAAAAAAATTTAATCAAATTTCAAATTTCATAAGAAATAATAAAAAAAATAAAAAAATAAAAAATAATTAAAATAATTAAAATAATTAAAATAATTAAAAAATAATTAATTATAGCATAAATAGTAAAATAATTTAGAAATTTGAAATTTGAAGTAAAAAGTTTTTACCGTTAATGAATAGTAAAAAAAATTAACAAAAAAAGAGAACATTTTTAAATAAAAATTGTACGTGAATGATAAAATAATTTAGAAATTTAAAATTTGAATTAAAAAAAATTTACCGTTCATGAATAGTAAAAAAAAATTCAAAAATTTTAAGTTAAAAAAAAAAAATTAAAAAAAAAATATATTGTAAATAGTAAAATAAAGTTAGCATTCATAAATAGTTAAAAAAAAGTTTTAAAAATAAAAAAATTCTAATTTTAAATTGTTTAATAAATATAGTGTTAATAGTAAAATAATTTTGGAATTTGAAATTTAAAAAAAAAATTAAAAAAATTTAAAAAAATTTAAAAAAATTAAAAAATTTAAAAAATTAAAACAAAATTAAAACAAAATTAAAAAAATTAAAAAAAAAATTAAAAAAATTAAAAAAATTAAAAAAATTAAAAAAATTAAAAAAATTAAAAAAATTAAAAAAAAATTAAAAAAAAAATAAAAGTTTTTTTTACTTAACTTAATTAACCTAGATTTTTATTTTAATTAACTTAGATTTTTATTCAATTTAACTTAATTAACTTAGTTTTTTTTACTAACTTAATTAACTTAGTTTTTTTTACTAACTTAATTAACTTAGATTTTTTTTTAACTTAACTTAAGTAACTTAGCAAATGCTCTTACAAAAGAATTAGCAACTTTAACAATATTTTTTCTCATAGGAATGGAACATCTTGATATCAAGACGAAGATAAATAAAAAGAATATTATAATCCATTATGAATAACTCGAGATCTTATAACTAGAGAAGTCTCTTTTGGAGACAAAAATTAAATAGGAATAACTTAACAGTTTAAAATCAACATTAGAGTCTAAAAACTTTAAAGAGGAATCCATCCTATATTTTTTTTCTAAAGAAGGTAAAACTTCTAAAGAATAAAAATTCAAAATGAGAAGGAAAAACCTAACAGTTCAAAAGAGAGTAGCACATCTGAAAAGAAAACGCTAAAGCTCAATTAGACTAAAGAAGTAAAAAAGAGACTTATATGGTTTGTAAAATTAGGAATTTACAACAACTAGCCTAAAGCAAGAAAAATTATTATCAAATTTAGTGAAATAACTCACAAAGCTTTCACTAATATAAAAGAAGCTAAAGGTAATTATGCTAACTATAGAGTACTAAAACTATTAACCATAGAAGATATAGTTAAAAATTACTCTGTAGCATTATAACAGTAAAGATAGTATGACCACCAACACTATTTAAGGAAACATTCCTTAAGATTACATTGGCCATTGAAGATAAAAAAAAACCAATATAAGAATTTGAGTAAATCATAATGTTTGAGTCTTTATAACTTAGTCATAAAATCTATTTAGGAACATATCGAATATATGAATTTTACATCACAAAAAAATAATTTCTTATAGGTAGTAACTTTAATATTCTTGAAGGAGCTAATCCAAATTTTTGTTTATAAAGCTTTCCATGAAAGTTTAATTAAGAATCTATATCTAGGAATTAATTTAAATAAATTAAATTATTTTTTTGAAAATTTCAAGAAGGCTATTAAGAACTCCAAGAATAAGATCAGAGTAGGTGACAAGCCTATCTATCTTAGAATTTTAAATTCACTTATGGAATAAAATGAAGAAAATTGTATTACTCCTTAACACTTTATCAAATTAGGGATTTCTAACACTAATAAAGAAATTCCAAAACGAAAGGTTCTTCCAAAAAAGGAATTCAATACATATGAACTCTGTATTCTATGAGGAAAGATGCTAAGTCAAATTTATCATGAGTTCAAAAAATTGATAATTATTTTGAAGTCAAGGTAAATAACTCTATTATTAAAGCTATAATCATTTCCCATAGTAATATGTCCCTCATTGAAGAAGATGATGAGAAAATCAATAAGTTTAAAATAAATTTTAATAGTAATAATTTAAAAATTTATCAAAAATCAAGAAAGATATTTTATTTTTATGTTAAGAAAAGCACTAGGAATCACAAATGTATTTACTGAATTAGAGATCGAGAAGATGAAAATGTATCATTGTTTACTTCATCAAAAGAACTATTAGTAGAAAATGAAAAAGAGAAATAAAGATGTAGAAACCATATATTTAGTCGTTAGATTATGCTAAGGAAATAAAATGCTTAAATTCAAAAGTAAAAAGCATAAGGTTATGTTACTTATTAAAGTAGGGATAAAATAGTAATTTCTTATTATTGTAAATAGGGATTCCTTGTCGACATAGCTTAAGAAATATCAAACTTTGTACTGTAAAAATTATTCATCTAGTAAATATGTATCTAGAAACTATAAGCGGTTAAGAATCTCTTTAAGGTTCTTAGCTAGCTTTTAGAATTGAAATAATTATTAATATTATAAATAAAAAAGGAGTGTAGTTTTTCTTTTCTTATTCCCTTGTAAGTCTAATCTGGATACCATGCCATGTAGGGATGAAAAAGTTTTATCATTACTAGGAAGGTATTAAGCCTTAAACAAGTATAGGCATACCAAATGTAACAAAAGAAGATGAACAACAGAAGGAAAGACCATGATGGATTCATTAAATTTAGTTATGATAATTATAATTCTAAGTTAATTAAGGATCTTAGATGATTAAATATTTGTTTGTTATATTTATAAAATTAATAGATAAGAAACTAACCACATGTCTGTATGGAAATAAACATAATGGAATTTTAAAGTTAAAACAATGTTTTAATAAGAAATTAAAGGCTTGTCTTTAAATAATATTTTTCAAGAAATAACAACTAGCGTTGTAAAATAGCTAGCCATAATTTGCTATCAAAGCCATGGAAAAGAAAAATAAATCATTGGATGGAAATTTAACGTTGTTAACCATTTAAGAATATTAGTGATATTAACTATAAAAGTTGAAGGTATTAGAGCTATTTTTATAAACCTTAGGAGCGTATGTGAAAATATGCTAAATCATCAACAACATAAGTGATAATTTTACTATAATATCAATCAAAAAAATGACTTTAAAATAGAGCACCATGAACTTGAATATAGGAAATAACCTAATAAAAAAAAGAGTCACAAAATTCTACCCCAAATCATATACTTAGAACTACTCTAAACTAGTATAAGTTCATTATTAAATACCACAATATAAACCGACAAAATTCCCCCACAAACTTGTAAAAGTGTCATACACAAATTCTCCTAAACAATCAAGCTTGTGGTAGGTGTAATTAATAATTTACTTATGCTCTTTAATATTCTCTTTCAAGTATGTGCTACTTTATCTTTGCAAAAGCCCATCATTTGAACTTTCCTCTAGAGTGTGTTTCCTTTTCTTTTTACAAGACCTATCAAACTTAAAATTTTTAATTGACATTGGGGATTGTAAGAGAGATTCGATTACTTTACTGCTTTGATACCATATAAAAATGTCAGATCTCAATTCTTCCAAAAGCTCAAGCTTATAGGAGGTATGCCTAAGAACTCATTTATGTTGTTAACATTTTCCCTCAAGTGTGGATGACTTTATCTTTACAAAGGTCATCACTTGAATTTTCTTCAAGAATAAGTAAGCTTATCTTTTGCCAAGACTCATCAAACTTGATAATTTTAATTGACATTTGAGGTTGCCACATGATATCATATAAAAGTGTCATACACCAATTCTTTTAAAAGTTCAAGCACATTTATGACTCTATGAAAGTAGAGTCATTAGTACACTTTTTTACTTAACTTTTATTTGTTTTATTCAATAAATAGTATTTTTGGGGTCAAAAATATTAAAATATAAACATTTTAGTAAAAAGGGATGAAAATATAATTTTTGGAATTTTTATGAATTTTTAACGTACGGCTAATCAAGAGTTGCCACGTGGTATGCCACACAAGCAGAGGAGCTGACTTGGCAAGTCACGCGGATGTCACGTAAGTAGGAATAGCGATTCACATTACTCAGACTGTGAGGAGGACGAACCACATGCCACGTGTCAACTAGACATTCAATCCGAGTTTAGAGATCGGTCAAATTGCACTACCGAGTAATTGCTCACTACATTCCACCCATATCCACGCCATCCATTTCTACGAATCACGTTGCACTACGTGGCGCTGACTCAATGATCATTGACTCTAACCGGTCTCCCCAACCATGAGTCACGCTCTGATTCGCCCAGTGAATTCCATGTGTCACGTGTCGAGCTGTGATTGGCTAGCATTGTCAGTTTTTGCTTGTTTTGATCTCAACCCTTGATCTGAAGTTGATCTGATAGTGTAGATCACACCTAAGCTATATTTAAGCCTTTGATCACCCTATAAACCCAAAGGGGTCGTCATTAGCATAATTTTGGTAAGTTTTTGGAGCTAAAAAGAGAGAAAAATACAAAAAAAATTCAAAAGATGACATAATTTTGGTAGAGATTCAAGAGGAGATTAATACTAAAATTTAAGAGATTTATTGTATTTTTTATTCTACTCTTTTCTTTATCAATTTTTATGTCTTTATTTATGAACATAATTATGTGTAGTTAATTTATTAATCTATGGATCTTATGAACCCAATTTTTACCATATGATGATATAATATTTTACCTCAATTATATTATTTAATTTGAATTTTAAGCTATTAATTGTTTGGCCAACAATTTATCTATAGATGCAATTAAATAGATTTGAGAGAATTATTTAATTATTTGTCTTGATTAAATAATATGCATTGTTTCTAGGCAGAGATATATGATTCTTATGTATGTGATTCATAATTGATGAACTTAATAAGTAGTATGCAATTTAATTGGCATGAGAATGTGATTAAATTAATTACTATATGATGTGTAGTTTACTTGAGAAAGGAATACATGTTAGGTTAGATTCAATTGATCATGTAATTAATTGATAATTATATTGGAAGATTTTAGTGATTCATATATTTAAAAATTGGGGATTAAGTATTACTAGATATATTCTCATATATCTTCTTATGATTTGCTTATTTATTGCTATTTACTTTTAGTTATTTTAATTTTGCTTCATTAAAATATAAAAACACAAAAAAATTGATTTTTATCTTTTTTGTTTTAAAAATTAGTTTCTAATAAAATAATCTCCTGGGGAATTATTTTTTCTTATCATTATATTACTTGTTGCGATATGTATATTTACATATTTACTGCACACACAATTTATATGGCGATCACACATAGGAGGTGTGTCAAATAACTCATTTATACTTCATAATAAAAACTAAACATTTCTTGGGCAATTAAATAAAAATCCAAGAAAATATCTAACAAATTAAAGTAAAAAAAAAAATAAAAGACCTAATTGAATCAGGGAAAAGAAAATTCAATTAAGAAAATAATTAGTGTGGTAAAATAGATTGAAGACTATTGTTTCCCCAATATTTTTTTTAGAAAATACTACACTATGGTTTTCTTTTCTTATTACGAAGGTGTCGTGTTGTAAAATAAGAATTTTGATAAAAAAGTTAGTTGAATAATTAATAGAAGTTTATACGCAATTCTTTATAATTTGAGAATATAATATATGATTATATAAATAATAATTAAAATTATTTTGTTTCTTTTTTTTTTCCTTTGAGTTTTCTCTTTTAAGTTTTTTTTTAAATATATATATATTTACACGATGTATTTTACATGTCTAATAATTATTTTATTTATTTCATTATATGTTTTGTCTCATATTAAAATAAAATTATACATTAATATTTTTTATAAATAAAATACTAACATGTAATTTAGTAGAATAATAAAGATTTAATATTATAATATTCAACAAATCCTCAATTATAATCATCAACTTCTCATTCCTGATCAATTTTTGGTACATGAGAGGGATTAATCGAGGTATGCCGTTACGAGTAGAGATACATACGTCTTCATCATTGGGAGAGCACTTAGACAATTCATTTTGACTCCATGGATGGAGCATTTTCCTTTCTCCTATTATTAGAACGGGGTGGATGGGCTTATATTGAATACCAGAGCTTATGTCAAGGATGACTTTCCCAATACTATAAGTCCTAGTCTTGAAAGGGATATTATTAAAAGGGGTCAATTAACAATTGAGTCGTAGTCCAATTCTTCTTTAAGCTTTTTTTAAGATTTGAATTTGAAAGTTTGTAAACTAAAGTTCTTGTTGGAACAAATATGTGAAAAAATCATGTAAGAACAATATTATTGATATACTGAAATATACTGCTTGGGTTGAGTCGCGGACTAGGTCGCTCTTTTTAAGATGTTTCGCGGCTCTGCCCAAACTTGTGCAAGCAAACACAACCTCATCGTCTCTAGGATAAAACATCACAGAATCTTTTTTCTGTCTCGGAAATTCACTACATTGATGAAGTCCGGAATACTACACCTCTTAAATATTAATGTTGCTCGGAAATCTGAGAAAATAATTCTAAATTTTCTTTCCTTTGATTTTGCTATGAAAAACCATAGAACTATTTTTGAGTTGTTAAGTTATGTTCTAAACTGAGGGCTATTACCCCTATTTATAGTTGAAAAAATATGTATAACGGTCATATAATTATGAACATAATGGTAAAAAATAACGGACACATAATTATGAAAATAATGGTCATAAAAGTAACGGTCGCATAATTATAAGAATAACGGTCATAAAAGTAACAACTACATAATTATGAAAATAACGGTCATAAAAGTAGCAGTCACATAATTATAAAAATAACAGTCATAAAAGTAACGGTCACATAATTATGAAAATAACAGTCATAAAAATAACGGCCATATAATTATGAAAATGACAGTTACATAATTTATGAAATAACGGTCATAAAATAATAAAAAATATTTTTTATTTAAATTCATTTCCAACAATCCCCCACTTGAATTTTAAATAAAAATAGTTTCATCGAGCAATCGATCAATTAAAAGTATAAGATTGTGCATAAGCAAAAGGTGTCTATCGACTTGAACCTTTGCATAGTGTTGATGCTTTAGAATATACTAGAGTAACTCATAGTTTTGAACTCTATCTCTAACAACATCACACACACAACCTTTCCAAGGTGTAGTTCGAAAAGCCCGTGCTTTACGGCCATGCACGTGTATCCCAGTATAGTGAATGCTCTAGTAAATTTTGCCCAAAATTTTCATAGGAAGCGACCATACTTCCACATTCACATAGGTGAGTCTATCAAGAGTACTCTTGTAGCTAGGTACTCCACTCCACATAGAGTATAGAACTCATTAAGAGTTTAATAATTAACTCATCCTTTCTGTCACTTCAGGACTTCATGCTTCTAACAATATAGAATGTGACTTCATAATAGCATGATTCATCTCAAATCACTTCATGACTTGTTATTACCCATTGAACTTATTTCTTGGGATCTCAAGTATATAAGTTGGGTTACCATCATGAGTGACTCTTCATTCTAAGGGCATCAGTCACATTCCTTTCGAGGTTTTTGAAAACCTTCTCTCTTGTTAATCCTTTCGTCAAAGGATCAGCCAAATTTTCATCAGTACATATATGATCCATTCTTACAGCTCCTGTAGAGAGAAATTCTCTAACAGTACTGTGTATCTATCGTCTCTTGCCGTTGTAATAATGGTTCTAAATCTTTGCAATAGCCGCGGTATTATCACAGTGGATCAAGACATCTGGTATCGATCTTTCCCATAAAGGGATCTCAGCTAATAGACTTCTTAACTAGCCTACTTCTTCACTTGCAGTAGCTAGTTCTATAATTTCAAACTCCATCGTAGATTAAGCCAATATTGTCTATTACTTAGACTTCCAAGAAACAGCTCCACCAACAATGCTAAATATATAGCTACTAGTTACTTTGAAGTCTTCTGATAGAGTGTTGCCACCATCATCATTGTATCTATCTAGAACAATGGGAAACTTCTTATTATATAATCCAAGGTTCATAGTTATCTTAAGGTATCTTATGACCCTTTCAATTGCATTTCAATGATCTATACAAGGTCTACTGATAAACCTATGTAGTAGTCCCACAATATAAGCTATGTCTGATCTAGTGTAATCAGTAGCATAACATAAGCTACCAATGATGCTCGCATACTCAGTTTATCTAACACCGACCCCGGTGTTCTTGAACAACTTTACACTAGGATCATAAGGAGTACATGCAAGTTTACAGTTAATGTAATTATATTTATTTAAGATCTTCTCAATGTAATGAGATTGATCTAGAGAAATTCCCCTTTTCAAACCTAGTAATCTTTATACCAAGGATTATACTCGCTTCTCCGAGGTCTTTCATATCAAAGTTAGCACATAACAAAATTTTTACATTAACGTGAATATTTGACAAAAAAATAATCATGTCATCCACATATAAACGTATAATAGTGTAAATGTCATTTTCTGATTTATAATAAGTGCATTTGTCACTTTCATTCATTTTGAATTCATGTGGGATAACTATATTATCAAATTTTTCAAGACTTGTTTAAGTGCTTGTTTTAGACCATACAGATATTGATATATTTTACAAACTTTATTTTCTTGACTTGGGATAACAAAGCCCTCAAGTTGGTCCATAAAAATCTCTTCTTCTAAGTCACCATTTAAGAAAGAAGTTTTGACATCCATTTGGTGCGCTACTAAATCATGGATAACAACAAGAGATAAAAGTACACGTATGTAATTTATTCGTGTGATTGGTGAAAAGGTATTAAAGAAATCTACATTTTCTCTTTGCCACCCTTTGATTATAAGACGAGCTTTGTACTTTTCAATAGTACCATCGGGTTTTAATTTCTTCTTTAGTATCCATTTACATCCTATGGTTTTGAAACTAGGAGGTAAGCCAACTAAATGCCAAGTTCTATTATACTCAAGAGAGTCCACTTCATCATTTATGGCTTCTTCCCATAAGTTGGCATCTAAAGAAGATAAGGCTTCATTAAGAGTTTGGGGATCTTACTATAAGGTATAATCATAAAAATCAGACCCAAAGCCCTTAAGGGTTTGAGCTCGTTTACTTCTCCTAATTTTAGTGTTTAATTCCTCATTTTGTTTACTAGTTCTAGTTATGGGTAAACAACTAGAAGACGAGCCCCCACTATTCTTCGATTTAAATTGGAACCTTTGTTCACAGTAGTCAATATCATTTGATTTTATAACTATGATCATTTAAGTCATATAATTTATAAGCTTTACTATTCATAACATATCCTATGAATAAACATTCGTATATTCTACTAATAAGTTTTATTTCTTTTAAGGATCAGGGATCCTAACATAGACTAAACAATCTCAAGTTTTAAAATAAGTTAAATTTCTTATTTTTCAACATTTTAGATGGTCAAATTTTACTAGTAGATTTAGGCACTCTATTTAGCACATAGCAAACAGTTAATAAAATTTCTCCCCACCAATGGGAAGTAGCACCAGAGTTTAATAAAATTACAACAACTCATTTAGTAAAAGTTTTATTTTTTTCAGCTTTGCCATTCATTTCAGGAGAATAAGGAGCAGTTTTTTCATGAATGATTCCATGAGTTTTATAAAAATCATTAAAAATATTGGAATCATATTCAATACCTTTTTCACTTCGAAACCTTTTATTTTTTTGTTAAGTTGATTCTCAATCTCAGTCATAAATATTTTAAACATGTCAAATGCTTCACTTTTATTTTTCATTAGATATACATAAGTATAATCTGAACAGTCATCTATAAAGGTTATAAAATAACGTTTCCCATTTCTTGTTAAATTTCCATCAAGTTCACATATGTCATAATGTATTAATTCTAAAGGTTCAGATTCCTTAACTACTGACTTATGTGAAGTTTTGTTATTTTAGCTTGACTATAAAAGTCACATTTTTCCAAAATCATTCAAAGATAGTTTAGGAATTAGTTCTAAGCTACTCATGTTCTTGATTATGTGTTTATTAACATGACAAAGTCCAGCATGCCAAATATTAAAGGAACTCAACATTCAATTTAAACATGCCATTAGTGGCGTACCCTTTCCCAAAAAATATTATTTTTAGCTATTGTATATAGATCAGCCCCTATAGTTTGAGTAAACCCAACTTTGTAAAGAAGATATCTTGAAACTATGTTCTTTCTCATCTTTGGAGTATGCAAGGCATCTTTCAAGATGATAGTCTTTCCAGAGATAAACTTCAATTCCACTTCACCAGTACCAACAACTTTAGTGGAGTGGGAGTTGCCCAATAACACTTTCTTATCCTCAGAGTAGGACTTGAACATGTCTTAATTATAGCGAACATGGTGAGAAGTACCAATGTCTACCCAACACCCCTCGGATCCACCAACAAAATTGACTTCAGATATCATAGCAATAAGTTGATATTCGGTAAGGTTCGCCTGTGTGGTAGGACGATTCCTATTCTGGCAGTTCCTGGCCAAGTGGCCAAGTCTGTTACAACTATAACACATGAATGTGTTATTCCTTAAGGGGGTTAAGGTCCATTCTAGAGAGGATAGTTTTTGTTTCTATTTTGGTGGTTACGGTCTTAGTTATTATTACGATTCTGAGTTTTCATATTTCTACCTTTAGATTTCAAAAATGTAGATGAGGGTTTCATATTGGTACTGTTGTTTGAGACAACGAGTACTTCATCTCTTTGGTCTTATTTTAGGGCTTCTTCTTCTATTCTTAAACGGGTTATAAGATTTTCTAAAGAAAATTCCTTAGTTTTATGTCTAAGTGTATTCTTAAAATCTTTCTAAGCATGAGGTGATTTATCTATAATAACAGCTACTTGAAATTGTTCATCTAAAGTCATACCTTCAAAAGTTATTTCGTGTGCTATCTTCTGCAGTTCGTGTGATTGAGCTTTCACAGATTTGTCATCAATCATTTGATACTTCATGTATCTACTAACATTATACTTCTTAGTTCCAGCTTCCTCAGTATCGTACTTCTTTTGAAGTGCTTCCCAAATTTCCTTAGCAGACGATATCAGAGTTAAAATAATCATACAAGTCATCACCTAATCCATTAAGAATAAAAAAAAATTGCATAGAAAATAATTTTCTATCCAGGTGTTTAAATCCTTTATTGTAGCTTCAGTATGAGAATTAAGGCAGTGTTGGTTTTTCAATAATAAGAACAAAAGTGACATTTTACATGGTTAAGAAGAATAACATTTTTTTGTCTCAATTTTTAAAGTGTAGTTCTTCAAAACGAAATGGTTTGTTGATATCAGCAGTTAACATTTCAGTAGACATGGCAGATAGAAAACGTCTTAAAATTGTTGGAACAAATATGTGAAAAAACCATGTAAGAACAATATTACCAATATACTGAAATATACTGCTTGGGTTGAGTCGCGGACCAGGTCGCTCTCTTTAAGACGTTTCGCGGCTCTACCCAAACTTGTGCAAGCAAACACAGCCTTGTCGTCCCTAGGATAAAACAGCCCAAAATCTTTTTTCTGTCTCAAAATTTCACTGCATTGATGAAGTCCGGAATACTACACCTCTTAAATATTTATGTTTCTCAGAAATCTGAGAAAATAATTTTGAATTTTCTTTCCTTTGATTTTGCTATGAAAAACCATAGAACTATTTTTGAGTTGTTAAGTTATGTTCTAAAGTGACGGCTATTGCCCCTATTTATAGTTAAAAAAATATGTATACCGGTCATATAATTATGAACATAACGGTCAAAAATAACGGACACATAATTATGAATATAACGGTCATAAAAATAACAGTCGCATAATTATGAGAATAAAGGTCATAAAAGTAACAACTACATAATTATGAAAATAACAGTCATAAAATTAACGGTCACATAATTATAAAAATAACGGTCATAAAAGTAACGGTCACATAATTATAAAAATAACGGTCATATAATTATGAAAATGACAGTTACATAATTTATGAAATAACGGTCATAAAATAATAAAAACTATTTTTTTTATTTAAATTCATTTCAAACGGTTATTACTTTACAATCCAAGAGAATGTTTCTATTCTCTTATCTACGATACTGGTTCTTGATCGAAAGCCAAGCTTTGAATCATTTTCGGTACAATATAAGGTGGGGTGAACATCGGATTAAAAAATAGTTCATATGCTAGTATGTGTTTAAATTGCAAACATCAATTAATCACTCGTTATTAATAAGTACATAGGAAGGTTGAATATTTTCAGCTTTTACTTTACGTACGAAACTTTTGTTACTTCCCATGTAATCCATTTATTCTACAAACTTTGCATGATTTATGCATATTATATATCTTGAAAAAATGAAAAGAAAAGACCATGTTAACAAAATTAAAAATAAAGAATTTGGTAATATTAAAGCATCGGTGAATCCAAAAGTTTAATTCAATAACGGTAGTATATAAACAAAAAATAGTAATATTATTTATTTTTTAGTTACTAATATTTTTAATCGAAAAAATATTATATAGATATATATCATTTGTGTATAAATATATTCAAATTATTAAATTTTTGGTATACTTTTTAATAATAAAAAACTTAAAAATAAAGCTTCAAAGAGAACACGAACCTATCTTATATATAAAATTTGTTTAAAATTTTATAAATATTACACCTAAAATATATGTTATCAAAATTTGATCATTACCTCTTCTAACCCCAACATAATTCTACCAATGTCTTAAATTTTTTTTAAGTAAATATTTGGAATACTATCTTAAATGTTCCTGAGGTTTGGCATATCTTCAATTATGTTCCTAATGTTTATAAAATATCAAAAATACCCTTATATTTTAATTGTGTTAATTTTTCATCAATTACTATTTATATTACTATTCTTAGGCTCTGATACCAATTTCTAAGGATCGATACAATTTTTAATCATGGGTTAATATTGACCTAGTTGATGATCTCTATCTATTTATTGAAGTTAATAATTTGTCTAAAAAGTTTATTATTTTTCTATATAAATCTAATTTTCTTTTATATTCATTATAATTGCATAGTATATTATGTTCTTCATTATGTTGGTTGCTTAATTCTAATCCTGAATCTATTAATTGTCTTTTAAAATTAAAAATGACTATTTCATTTGTTAAATCTAATAGTTCTAATTTATGTACTAATGATTCAATGTTCATAAAGTATTATTTTGATAAATCATATGTGTTGAATGTATATTATTTTGTCTTATTCATTGTATACAAGCAGGTTTTTCTTGTGTACATACAGTGTATTTATAATCTTCAAAGAAGTAATATCCAAACATTTAGTTGTTAAATTCATCTTCCGATATTCTCACATATTTTTGACTAAAATAGTCTTTTAATGTCCTTGAAACAAGATGGTCTATGATGCTTGTAATAGCTTTAATATAATTTGTATAGATATCTAATAAGATGTTAAATCTTTTAAAATTTTCAAGACAAGTTTCATAGTCTTCGTTTTTAAAATATTCATTTAAATGATAGAGATAACTTTTATCAAATGTTTCTAATAGAATTAGATTTTTATCTTTGATTTCCATTGGAATTATTAGTTGTTTATTTCTAAAAATAATTTCCATTTTCCTGTTTTAACAATATTATCTCTTGTTGTAAGCAAATATTTAAGCATTCAAGATTTTTAGCTAGCTTAAATTTATAATTATTATACCTGAATTTGATGGGTCCACCACGGTCTTCCCTTCTATTCGTCTTCTTTTGTTACACATGTTATGCCTCAGCTTTGCTCAAACCTCAATGTCCTCCTAGCAATGGTGAGTGTTCTGCATCCGTACATAAATGGTGTCCAATAGTTGACTTATTAGAGAAAAGTAACTGAACTCCATTTTATTCATAGTATAATAATTATTACAACTTAAGGCCAACTAAGAACCTTGAAAGGGGTGCTTAGCTGCTCATAATTACTGGGTATAACATTATTGGTTTTGAGATTTCTAGATATAGAGGTTTTCTATGCTAGAGTGTTTTAGAGTAGAGAGCTCTGGATTTCTGTGTATTCGAGTGTCCTTAAAATGATAATAAAGGTTCCTTTTATAGAACAAGAAATCCATGTTTACAAGACTAAAATTATTATTTTACCTTTGTTACAATAATTCATCCACTTTTCTACTTTAAAGAATAGCCACTACTTTTTCCTTGGCACATGTTGTCGATTAAGATGTGAGGTCTACATCTTTATTTCTTTTGTAGTCTTCTGCCGATAGTTTCTTTTCTTATTTTTCTTTGTCATTTTCTACCGACTATTCTTTTGATGACATTGATGATGACATGTCTTCATCTTCTCGGTATTTGATGCAGAGAATGCATTTGTGGTCTTTGGTGGTTTTTTGGAATTGAAGTAGAATACATTCCTTCTTTCTTTACCAATTTCTAGGTTGTTGCAATTAAAATTGGTTTCATATTTGATGATTTTTTTCACGATCTTCTTCTAACATAGCCATGCTATTGTGGGAAATGATTATGACTTTACTAGTTGAATAATTTACTTTAATCTGAGTATAATTTTCAGTCTTCCCGAGTTCATAGTAAATTTAGCTTAACATTTGACCTCTTATTACACAAAGTTCTTCTATGTTAAATTCCTTTTTCTAGAAGTACCATTGGTTTGGGAACCTCTATGTTTATGTTGCAAATCCCTATCTTAATGAAGTGGTAGGGACTAATACTTCCTTCCTCATTCTAGTCCATTAATGAACTAAAAAATCTAAGATAAACAAGTTTATCACCTGCTTTAATTTTTCTTCCAAAATTCTTAATTGTTCTTTTAAAATTTTCTGGGAAATAATTTAACTCACTTAAATTAATTCCTAGATATATATATTTTCTATTAGTCATGCATGAAATGCTTTATATACAAATATTGTATCAACTCCTTCCAATATATTGAATTTACTTCCAGTAAGAAATTCCTTGTCTATAGTATAGAATTTCATATCTTCAATATGTTCTTGGTAGATTTTCTGGCCAAATTATAGAGACTCAACCATTGTAGTTTTCTGAGGTTTCTATATTGGTCCTTTTCATCTTCAATGATTAGAGTAGTTCTAGGAGATGTCTCCCTGAATAGTACTTAATGTTTTAGTATTTTTGATGTTTCTGGAGGAGATGTTTCTCTAAATAGCACTGAAGGCCTTGCTATCTTCCCAAGATTTTTCAATCTGCTTGGAGCTATTGGTTGTTATTGTAGTGCTGTAGAATAATTTCTTACTATATCCTCTTGAGTTATTAGTTTTGGTGTTTTGTAGTTGGCATAACTACCTTTAGCTTCTATTCTATTGGTGAAGGCTCTATGAGTTACTCCATTAATTCCTAGAATAGATTTGCTAGTTTCTGTCCAATTGTTATAAATTTATGGTTTTGGGCCATTATAGACCATATAAACTTTTTTCTATTATTCTTTTTCTGCCTCATCTGCCCAATTGATCTTTGTGGTTTCAGAAATTTTTTGTGAATTTTTATGTTCTTCCTTTTTAATGGAGATTCCTTGTTTGAGCTTTTGGTCTCTAGAGGTTGTTTTGAACAATTAAGTTCTTCTTGTTTCTTTCTTGTCTCCATAAGAGATTTCTCGAGATATAGCAACTCGAGTTGTTCCTGTAGGATTTTTATCTCCTTTTCTTTTATCTTGATTTTGATATTAAGATGTTCCATTCCTAAAAGCATAAAAATAGTTAGAAGTGCTAATTCTCTGGTAAGGGCATCAACTAAATTATTTTTATGGCCTGGAAGATGTTAAACATCAAAATTATAATGGTTGAACCATTGTTGCCATCTAACTAATCTTCCTTGTTTGTAATCACCTGCAATATTAGTTCTTAAGAAATAACCAAAATTCTTGTTATCTGTTCTAAAAATGAATCTGAAGCTTATAACATATATTGCAAATTTCTTAATAGCCTTTTTAGTAGCTAAATATTCTGTTTCATTACTATGATAATTTAATTCTGAACCTTGGAAAGATCTTGATGTATATCTACAAAGATATTCTTCTTTGTCATCTACTCTTGTTTTAAGAACTGCTCCCCAATATTCTTGTGAAGCATCTATTTCAATTATCATCTTTTCATCTGAATCTGGATGGTAAAAAGTTGGTAAATTTTTTACCTTTGCTTTTACTCTATCCATATATAGAGTATCTTCTTTTGTCCATTTCCAAATACGATCTTTTTTCAATTTTTCTTGTAATTTTTTTTCTCATTTCTACAAGTTTCTTGATATATGCTTTTACATATGTTAAACATGCTAAAAATCTTTGCAATTGGTTTTTATCTTTTAATTCACTAGGAAAATCTTAAATATTATTTAATATATGAGGTTGTAGATCATGTTTTCCATCTTCAATTTCCAACCCTAAGTATTTAATTTTTTTATTAAGTACTGCTTTTTTTCATAGAGTACAATGCCTTCTTTTCTACATTCTTGTAGAATATTGATAATATCCAAATATTGTTTATTTAATTTATTACTGAACCCCAAAATATCATCTATGTAAACACAACAAATTTCTTGTAATTTCTTAAAAATGTTATCTATATATCATTGAAGAATACCTGAAGCTTGTTTTAATACAAATGATATAACTGTCCATTGGAGTTGTCCTTGGAGGCAACTAAATGCTATTAATTTTTAGGATTCTTCATCCAGTCTTATTTTCCAAAATCCACTTTTGCAATCAAAATTTGAGAAGTATTTCTTTCCTTTTATTAATGATAGTAGTTATTCTTTTTTTGGAATGAAGTATCAATCGTCAATGGTTTCTTTATTTAGTGGTTTAAAGTTTATTACCATTTTCTTTTTCCCTCTTATTTTCTCAGCTTATTTTTCAACTAAGAATATTGGACTAGAGTGGGGTGAATTACTTGGTATTATGACTTTTAATTTCAAAAGTTCTTGAATTTGTTTTCCAAATTCAATCCTATCTTCTGGAGTATAAATCATTGGTTTTACTCTTATGATCTTGTTAGGATCTCTTAATTTTATATTGACTATTGTTTTAGATTTATTTATTTTTGGATTCAAAGGATTTTCTGAACTGACTATTTTTAATAGTTTATAATGTCTGTTAGAGCTTTGTCTTCTTGTATTTCACTGAGAAAAGAATTTTGTTTTTCTTCTATATCTAATGAAATATTTTCTAAATAAGTTTTTTGTTGGTCTTCTATCTCACCATACTTTTGCTTTATATGTTGTTGCATAAAAGTTGAGTTTAAGATAGTTAAATCTTTTCTTACTTTAGAAACATAGATGGTATCTCCTTCTAAGGTTGTTAGACTTATTTTGTCGGAATGTTGTGTGAAAGGTTAATATAAATTTAGGAAATTATTTCCTATTAACAAATCCACTCCTAGTTCTTGTTGGTAGGGATGTGAAAGTTTTCTCCTCCTATCATTATATTAGTATCTTTTAATATCTAATTGAGTTTTATTGTAGTATTATTAGCAACTCTTACAATTAAATCTTTTGATGCTTGTTTCCATTTGTCTTCGAGAAATACATATCTACTGGCTACAAAAATACTAACTCATGTATCTATATATGCATGTAAATGATAAGTGTTATAGCCTTTAAATTTTAGTCCTACTTTAATGTAAGTACTATTTGAATTTGTAATACTATACAAATCATTCATCTTCTGATGATGAATATTCATAATTTGAGTGTTCATATTCTGAGTCAGTTATTTCTTTCTCAGTTTCTTCCAATAGATAGATACTATAAGTATCATCTATATCAGATTCCTCGATTGGTTCTAATTCTATTTTGAAAGCTTCTTCTAAGATTTTTACTTTTTGTTGAAATTCCTTTTTAAATTCTTTTTTATGTTGAAGTTTGCTTGGATATTCGTTAGCATAATGTCCTTCTTCATTACAGATACAACATTTGTATTTTTTCTTTCCTAAAGGGCAAAAATTTATTTTTTCATAATATTTATAATTTTTTTCTAAAATATATTTTCTTATAGTTTTCTCTATTAAATCTCTTTTTGTATTTTTGGAATTTTTGTTTTATGAATTTATATTTTTTATATTTATGTTTTTATTTATAAGATTTTATATTACATCCATATTTCCCTGGTATTCTAAAATCTCTTGTATCATAGCAAATTTTATCATTTCCTCTTATTTGTTTATATTTTTTCTTTCTTGACATTTAATAATGATCCAATCTTTAAGTCTTCTTATTCTTCCTCCTAGAGTATCTGGTATAGTTTATTTATTCCTTTGTTTCTAATTTTCTGTTAAGGTTTTATATAATGTTCCAGGCAATTTTTGCAAAAACATTTCTTTATAAGTTGGTTGCATAGAGGGTGGTAATTTATAGTAATACATTTCATATTCACAAATAAAAGAATCTATGTAACACATGTTACAAATTTTCATATTTGTTAGATACCATTTAGCTTCATTGATTTCATTTTCACTGGATTCGGTGATAGTCCTTCCTTTATCTTCTCCAATAAATTCTTTGTATATTTCATTTATTACTGTATCCAAATATTCTCTTCCTGTGGAAGCATTTCCTTGCATTAATAAATGTTGTTGGTATGTTAAGTTTGAAAACCAAACTTTTACATTTCCTATCATTTTATTTGCTATAAGCACTCTACAAGTTGAAGATTTGTTTAGGTAGTTTGAGAAGTTTGTATGAGTACAATCATCCCATTTGCTCATTCATCTAAGGTTTTTTTTTTCCTATCTCTTATATAATCTAAATCTAGGAGTTCAGATTTATAATTATCATAGAGTTTGAACTCTGGTGGAATACTACCTCTAGTTCCCCAATGCAATCCTTCCTCCATTTTAGGTGGTTATCTTCTTCTATATGTGGTATTAGGTTGTTCTGTTCTTTACCTATTTATTTCTCCTCTATATGGGTCAGATGTTTCTTCTTGGTAAGGAACTGGTAATGAAATTGGTTTCATATGACCTTTTGAGATCATGTTTTTTGGTTCAGAATCAGTTTTACTGATTATTGTCATATCATCATCTTTTTTGTTAGTACAAAGTTTTTCGTTATAATGTTCTTATATTTCTTCATTGATTAATGTCAATAAACTGACCAATGTTTCTATATCTCTATTTTCAGGATCCATGAATTTTCTTTCTAATTCTTTTCTATATTCCATTAAATTGGAATTATCTCTTTATTCTTAATTGTTCCTCATTTTTTCTTTTTTTTTCATTTTTAGGAATCATAGAATTTGATCTCCTTGGTGATTCTTGTCTTAATCCTTCTAAGGGATCATATTTATAACCTATTATTTCATTATTCCTATATATGTTGTATACATCTTTTCTTAGTTCTAAAAATTCTTTATGCATATCTTGTTGTAGTTTATTATAACCACATTTCTTTATTTTCTTTAGTAATTCTTTTTGTATATCTATTATTTCCTGTAAATATTTTGTGTTTGATTCTTGGACTAAATTCATTTTCTCTGTTAATAATTGTACAATTTCAAATAATGTTGCTTGATTTTTTGCTACACCTACTAGGCTTCCATTTACTTCTAAATGCATATCATATTTTTTATTTTATCTCTAAACATTATTTTTCCCTAATATACAATCATGAACTAATGCCTTCATTATTTTAACTTAATTTTCTAGTTTTTTAACTTCTTCTTGGTTAGAAGTTTCTCCTTCATGGTTTATAAAAGTAAATCTTGGTATGCTATTAGTTTTAACAACATTACTATTTCTTCATGTTATTAAGGGTTTTTCTTTAATATCTAATTTCCATTTTTCTGGTATTTCAAAGTCTGTTAGTATTTTTGGTTTTATTATTTGTCCAAGTTCCTTAAAAGTTTTGTCTATTTCTATAAATTTATTTTGTCCATATATTGAACTATTATGATTATTTGTTAAGAAATATGCTACTAGAAAATGGATGATTTCCTTCTTTCATTAAATCTCCTCTTTTAAATTCATAAGCTAGACTTAATACTTGATTTAGATTTTTATCATGTATATTTATAACAAATCTAGGATATATTGTAAATTTTAGCTTTTGGTATCCTAAATTACCATGGTCATTCCTAATAAGACATCATGTCCATTTATTATTCTGTTATCTAATAATGTTATTTTTATTGGTGTATCTATTCCTTCTCTAAAATGAGCTTTTATTAGTATTTGAATTCCTCCTAAATGGATGTATCTAAGCTTTTATTAGTATTTGAATTCCTCCTAAATGAATGTATCCAATTTTTTCTTTATCTTTATAAGAAATTTTTGATAGCTTGTTTAATATAATTTTTTTATCAATTAATGGTATATTATATCTCACGTTTACATCTGTAATCTTAATACTCATTTCTTTATTACTAATGCCATAATAGATTATATTTTTTCTAAGGAATAATTTTCTTAATAAAAATGACGGGTCTTTAAATTCATCTTCTTCTTTAAGATTTAACTTTGCTTTTTGAATTTTTTCAAATTGTTTTTAACTTATTACCATTTTTTGTGAAAAATATCCTGAAATGACTTTTGTTTCTATGTCAATTATTTCTTGGTTTATTTTTTCTTCTTCCATTTTGAGAATGTTTTTTTTAATTAAACCTTAGGGGTATTTTTGATAACTGTTAGATTTAACCTCTGTTATGTTTTTAGGGATATTTCTGAAGATTTCTTAAACCTTAGAGGTATT
The DNA here is from genome assembly GCA_033030585.1 of Hippophae rhamnoides. Classification (NCBI taxonomy): domain Eukaryota; kingdom Viridiplantae; phylum Streptophyta; class Magnoliopsida; order Rosales; family Elaeagnaceae; genus Hippophae; species Hippophae rhamnoides. The sequence goes on from CM065436.1 coordinate 38,998,062, forward strand.
CCTTAAACCTTAAAAGTATTTCTAATTTTTTCCCTAAATATTTAACAGAAAAATAATTATTTTTTCTATCTGTTTTTATTTATTTTAACCAATGAGCTTGTTAATCATGATAATCACACCAGACAATTAAGGTAAAAATACAGTATCCTAGTAAAAAAAAAGTTCTATTTTGAGTTATTTATATGCATAATCCCATAAAAAAATGTAAAAATTTATAATCAATTAAACAAAAATATCTTTAATATTGCATTTAATTTTCAGCAACAAAATAGATCCAAAAGACGTTAACCTTAGCTTTTGATTTACCAGAACCACTTGTTAACACATAATATGAAGAATGTTGTTTTAAGATTAAGCGTTTTGGAACGTTGATGCAGTTATTTCTTTAAATTTAATTGTTTAACTCGAGGGATGGTGAGGTAAAGTGCAAGCTAACGTTTATGTGAGATTTATACAACTTTGTTTTTTTTTTCAACTAAAGGTTATATCAAAAGTTGGTTGAATAAAAATTTATTATAATATTTAATGAAATATTTAAATAATATTTTTAGTCTACCATATCATTAAGATCATTAACACTAATTTTTTAAGAAAAATATAAGACAAGTACTACTAATGATCAATTTGGGTTTAAAAAAAAAAGAAAAAAAGAGAGGCTGATCTACCTAACGTTTCTATGAGATATACCATAAAAATGAGGAATTATTATTGATTATGGAAACTACGGAGGAAAAAAATTGCAATACGAAAGAAAAACTTATTTCCTTGAAAAAAAAATAACAACTCAATAAATTATTTTTTTACAAAATACATCTTACCTGAATAAATTCGATACGTTTCAAATTAAGATTAGATAAAACAAAATTTTTGAATTTATCTTTCTCATGTAAATATTTTAAAGTTATTTATGATTAATTTATATGATTTCGTAACACTTTGTGGAAAACAAAATCCCTTTCCATGCTAATAAGATAATTAACAAATAATTTTTTTGTAACAAGAGAAGAAAATAAATTTGATTAAATATATGGTATCTAATATGAACTAAATAAATAATATTAATGAAAATCTTCCTAATTAAAAAAAGTTCGATAAAATGGTTCAAAATTTATTCATTTCACATTTGCATATATATATAAAACTTACGTTGTAATTCCAATTTTAACAAATTCTTAATTTTCAGTGATATTATTAGTAATATTAATATTATTTAATATAACATGTGATTTACTCAATCTAAACATTATAATAAATTTCTACCTAGGATTGAAGTCTTTAGGATTTAAAAAATCATTTTGTATTGATCATATATGTTGTACACATGCTTTCAAAATAACCGAATATACCAATTAAATCCAAATAATATTTGAATTTAATCAATTAGAGATCCTTTATCATTGTACCTATTAGATTATCTGAATTATCAATCTTTTTGTTTAACACATCACATCATGTTATCACCTCACGTATAAAATGAGTCGTAACATTTATATGTTTTGTTTTTTGTGATGCATTTGATACTTTGAAAAGTGAATTGCATTTTAACTATCACAATACCCTCTAAAATAAACCAAAATCATTAACTAAGCTTTTTAAGTCATATCGCTTTATTTATTGTTATTGTAATAGCCATATATTATACCTTTGTTTTTGTAAGGTGATAGTTGATGGTAACATCACACGCTAATTCAAAACACTACCTCCAAGAGTGAAAATATAACTTATCAAGGACCTCATATGATAAAGATTGCTTGCATAATTCGAGCTACAAAATCCAGTAACACGTCCAATAACTTCATTTGCTTCTCTATCAAAGATGAGATCTACATCTATAGAACCTCTCAAGTATTTAAAAATAAATATTCAAGTTTACCAGTGAGTCTTCCCTGGGTTAATCATGTATCGACTAATAATACTCACTACATAGGCAATATCAATCTAATACAAACCAGGGAATATATTAGACTCTCAACTGTACTTAAGTAAGGTACTCGGGACATGAACTCTTCTCCTCTATTTTTGGTAAACATTTTTATATTACCTAAATTGAGCTATAAAAGGAGTGTTATATGACTTTGCATTATTCATTCTGAAACTCTCTATAACTTTTTCAATGTAGTTCATTTAAGATAAGTACAACATTCCATATTTTTAATTTCATACAATTTTCAAACCTAAAATCCTCTTTGCAAGACCCAAATATTTCGTTTCAAATTCACCTTTCAATTATGCCTTCACTATGTTGATCTCGATTGCATGGTTACAAGCAATTAGCATGTCATTCATATACATAAGCAAGTAAATGTAGGATCCGTAATATAGTTTTCTATAGTAGACACAATTGTCACACCCTATTTGGACCCAATATTAATCATAAGTGAGACAAATTATTTATACCACTATCTTAGTGACTGCTTCAAACCATATAAAGACTTCTTTAGTACAAACATGGTATTATTTTTCTTGTATAATAAATCCTTATGGTTGTTGCATATAAATCATTTCCTCCATATCGTCACAGAGACCTTTACATTGCTTGAACTAATGAAATACTTTACTCTTTTACTTTAAGACAAAAATCCAAACTTCTATGAATGGTCATAAATGGAAATCAACATGTACCTCGTTCTACCATAAGAAGGAATAGTTGTTGAGCCTCGTAGGTTTGAATGGATGTAATTAAGATACTTTCATATCTTGTGAACTCTAATGTTGAACTTAACTCCACTCTATTTCCCATAAACATAGAATCAAGCTTTCTAGTTTGATGTCCAATAAGTAAACCTATCTTGCTAAGTTCATCCAATTCTCGCTCACTCATATGTCTTAAATCTCATATGCCACTAACAAATTTGATCAAAATCAAAATAGAAGAAACCAATACTGCATCTACAGTTGTATCGCCTTGTAAAATCTATAATCTATTCTTTAACTTTTTTTCATAAATGTCAAGGAGCTTTTAGAAACTCTTAAGATTCCATATTCAGCACTATATGAACAATTAAGAGAGTCTAGAATGCTAAAAAAAATTAAGTTCTTTCGATGTTCTAGCATATACCATCAACATCTTGAAATGTAGCAAACTAATCTCTATAAGGTGTCAGGTGAAAAGTACATGATGAATCATGAATCCAATCACCATTAATATGGTTAGATAAGACAAAGGGAACATTTCCAACATCTGACTTTTCTGAGACAACAATTGTTGCACCAAATTCCAAAGTATTTGCTTTGTCTTTCTAGAGCTTCATGCAATTTCTCATGCAGTGCTTTTCTCACTAAGAAGTACGACATTTATTACTGTTCTTATTGTATCTATTGTGTGACTTAGATCAACCTCTTTAAAAGTTCTTTCTTTCCTTAGTTATTCCTCTTAATGTTAGCCCTTCGTTAGTGCTAGTACCACCATATGAATCGGTGATTTTCCTTTTTAGTTCCCAAGACTATAGAGACTTTTTCACTTCCTCCATAAATCTAATAAAAATTATAGTGTCTACAAAATTATCATACGACCTCAACAAGAAACTAAGAAGTAGAATTAATTGATCCTTTCCATCAATAGCAAAACAATATTATTTAAACTAAGAATAATTTGGTTAAAATTTTCAAGATTTTTGAGAATGGACTCACCCTCCTACATTAGTAAAGTATATAATTGTTTCTTTAAGAAGCAAAGATTATGAAGAGGCTTTCTCATGTACCAACTCTCTAGCTTTGTCCAATGTTTATCGATATTCTTTTCTTGAGAGACTTTTCCAAGAACTTTGTTGCCTAGTGATAACAAAATTAAACTATACATTGTTTTCATTACCACCTGCATCTATACGAGTGTTAGATTATCGGGCAAATTTTCTTTTCCTTTCAATACTATCTTACATTCTTGATGCATGATGAGAGGGAGCATATTTACTAGTCACATGTTCAAATTATTTTTTGCGATAAATTTCTTTACATCGAACTTTGTAGACGTTATAATTTTGATACTACTTGTTATAAAATAATGATATTTAATAAAGAAAATTAGTTAAAGAATAGATAGAAACTTATTAAAAATAGAATATATAATTACATTAATAATAATTGAAATTACTCTAGCTCTCTACTTTTCTTTTCTTGAGTTTTCTCTTTTCGGTGTCTTCACTTTTTTATTTTGTGAATTTTTAATTATTCTTTAAAATTTATATTTACCATAGGAAACAAATTCCAATTTTTACAAATAAAATCCAAATTATAAACTATAATTATTACCCAACCTTTTAAATATTCATAAGACTTGGATAAAAAAAATAGTCACAAAACTGGTATAACCATTTACCCTTCAATTAGAGAATAAAATGGATGGATATCTGATAAAATATGAATTGTATACAATGAATAAGCAAATATATGTATCTCAATAAGTAATATAATGATAAAAAAATATTGTAACAAATAATATAATAATAACAATCAATTTTTTTGTGTTTTTTTATGTTTTTTATGTTTTAAGAAAGTAGAATTAAATGAACTAAAAATAAATAACAGTAATTAATTAACTCAGATTGGTATCTAAGAAGATATATGAGAAAATATCTAGGAATATTTAATCCTTCAATTTTCTAAACATGTGAATCACTATCAAGTAAACTACACATTATATAGTAATTAATCTAATCACATTATCATGTCAATTAAACTATATATTACTCATTAAGTTCATCAATCATGAATCACATACATAAAAAATTATACATCTCTGTCTAGAAACCATGCATGATATTTAATCAAGACAAACAATTAAATAATTATCTCAAATCTATTTAGTTATCTCTATAAATCAATTGTTGGCTAAACAATTAATAGCATAAAAATCAAATTAAATAGAATAGTTAAATTGCAATTATAATTGGAGTAAAGATTAGATCATTACATATTAAAAATTGGGTTTATAAGACCCCTAAATTAATAAATTTGGTAGACATAATTTTGTTTATAAAGCTTATATTTTCATAAAGAAATACATAAAAATTGATAAGGAAATGAGAAAAAGAAATACAATCAATCTGTTAAATTGTAACACCATTCTTCTTTTGAATCTCCACCAAAATTGTATGTCTTTTTGAAATTTGTTTTTTGTAATTCTCTCTTTTTGGCTCCAAAAGTTGATAAAAATGTAACTTTTGACTCATTAGGGTTTATGGAACAATGAGGGGTTTAAATTAGTCTCACGTGAAATCTAGATCATTAGATAAACTTTAGATCAAGAGCTAAGATGAATAAAAAGAGAAAATTAACAAAAGTGGCCAATAGAAATGTGACACATGTCACAAGGATCTCCTAGACGAATCAGCGAGCAATGACGTGGCATAATGGATTGGTCTCAATCAACGCTCGCTGAGTTAGCACTACATGGTGCTTTGTGATTCGTGGTTATAGATTGTATGGTGCTTCGGTGGAAAGAACAAACGAATCAAGTGACAACATGTGGCACGACATATGAGCGCACGATGAATCTAGGAATGAATGTCGTGCTGACATATTGTAAGGAATGCATCACCTAAACATGTGACATTCCGCGATTGGCCTTCTTAGATTGCATGGCATCCACATGACTTTCTTGGTCAGCTTCCATGCTTATATGATATTCGTGTGGCATCTTTTGATTGGTCCTATGTTACAAATTAAAAAAATCCATAAAAAATCCAAAAACATTTCAAAAATATATTTTCACCCTTTTCATTAGAAATGTTATATTTTAATATTTTTAACACCAAAAAAACTATTTATTGAATAAAACAAACAAATATTAAGCGAAAAAAGTATAATGATGACTTTATTTTCATAGATTCATCACACCCCTAAACTTAACTTTGCTTACTCTCAAGTAAAGTCAAGTCTAACTAAATAAAAAGACATATGAAATATATATATAAATATATATTTCTATTAATACATGCATATTTAGTGAAATTTATCCCCCTCAAAAGTCATACAATTCTATGACAAAAAAGTTCACATATTCATCAATCAATGTTCCATCAATACAAGGATATGCAAGGTTTTTGATGAATTGATTCATGTGTGTGTTGCACATGATATCATCTAATGAACTCATGAAATCAACCTATATGAACATGTTAATTAATTCAATCTTGGAACAAGTCTCATAAGTCTATTTTTGGCATCCTTCTCTATTAATATAAAATATGTATTTAGCTAAAGATCAATGAGGGATTTACATGCTTGTAATGTAAGGTTTAGCTAGAGGTCAAAAAATGAAGACATTTAGGCTCTTTTCACACTTTAGCTTTCTTTTTATTCATCATACACTTTTTAACTGCAATTGAGCTTTAACTTGATATTTTAGTGCACCCTTTATTATCATTCTTTTCATATTCTTTTACTCCATGTCTTATTTTAATAACTTCACAACACCCTAAACTTATTTTCAATTTTCTATTCTTTTTTTTAGAGAGGTAATTGTGTTGTGAGTTTTATTTTTATTTTTTTCTTTCTCTCTTGTGGTTTTTTGTAAGGTGCATTACATTTCATCTTACTCTATTTCTTTATATACGATTGCCTTTTTTGCTTTTCATATGAGTTGAAAGGGCAAGGGTAATGGTAATGCTTATTGGTTAGGAATAAAATGTGACTTAAAGATATGAAAGGTTCTTAGTTGAGCTCAAATGGATGACAAAATATATTAACAATGGTTAGCTTGAAAGGATCAATCGATTCAAATAAGGCTAATCATTTCTCTTACTAAATACTATTTAAAATTTTACCTTAAGGGATGATCAAATAGATTCTAAAATATAATAGATCTTATCAACTTGCATAACTCACTACAAATTTTCTCTCAATAGGAACACCAAAATTAATCATGAACATGTGCATAAAAAATTGAATCAATCCAATCAAAATTAGTAAGCATATCACATGATAAATGTAAGTATCTTAACGAAAGTGTTACATTCCTTATCCTAGTCATGATAACCAATTTTTATCATTGAGATCATACATTTCATATCAAGCATGCATGCAATTAGTTTCTATATATTTATCAATTTCTACCCAAATCATGATTGAAAACATCCTAAAAATAAAGAAAAAACTCCTAAAAATTGAAAAATGTGTACAAAGCATTAAAGTAGAGAATGAAATTCCCTCCCAAACTTAAATTACATATTGTCTCCAATATGCACATATAAATATGAAAAAGGTAAAAGGAAAAAAACTCTTTTAATCCTGGCACACCATATCTGTCATTCAAACTACTCAATCTTGTTGCACCAGTGCTTTTCACATTTATTTATCTACAAAAAAATGAAAATATATGTAAAATAACATTGGGTTGCCTCCCAACCAGTATCACATTTAAAGTCCTTGACTAGACAGTTATATCAAGTCTTAAGGTATGTCTTTCTATGTCCATTTTCTTTTGAGTTTGCATGAAAACAATTTGAGTCTTGATTTGTTCAATAATATTTTATTTTTTGGTTTAAAAATATAGTGCTCAATTCTCTTATCATGCCATATTTTTATTTTCTTTTTGTACCTTTTGGCATTCTTATATGCACTCCACTATAGCTCATATAATTTATATATTTCTAGCATCTTTTTCACCTCTATATAGGATATGACAGGGTAAAGGTATGAGCTCTAAACTTGGTGGCTCTTTAATAGATGGTTTGAGCTTAAATCCCATCTCAAAACCCTCCACAACCACATTAGGTATACACATGGGAGGTACAACCTCCAAATAGTTCACACAATCAACAATATTAATAATAGATTCCATACTTTGAAAATTAAAATTGATTGAATTGTGTCTTAGTGAGTTTACTTCATTATTCATAGCATTATGTGTAATAGTCTTAAGTATGGACAACTCAACAAATTCTTTTAAATTGGCATCTATCATAAAGTGTTCATTATCAATATCAGGGGGTTGAAATGCTTTAAAAACTTTGAATGTCACTCGTTCATCTTGCACTCTCATTCTAAGCTAATCTTTTTGTACATCAATGAGTGCTCTTCCAGTTACCAAGAATGGACAACCAAGTATTATAGAAATGTTATGGTCCTCTTCCATGTATAGTACAATGAAATCCATTAGAACGATGAACTTGTCTACTTTTACTAGCACATCTTCTACTACACCTCGAGGTCACTTAATTGATCTATCTACCATTTGTAATGTTACTGAAGTGGGTTTGATTTTACCAACCCCAATCTCTTGAAAATTGATAATGACATGAGGTTAATGCTGGAACCCAAGTCATATAGCACTTTTTCAAAGTTCATGTTTCCAATTGTGCAAGGAATGCCAAAGCTACCTGGATCTTTCAATGTTTAAGGTAGTTTTCTAGCAAAGATAGCATTACAACCTTTAGTTAAGGTTATTGTTTCATTATCTCCAGGCCTCATTTTCTTATACAGGATGTCCTTTAGAAATTTGGCATAAGAAGGTATTTGTTCAAGTGCGTCTACAAATGGTATATTTATGTACAACTTCTTGAAGACTTTCAGAAATTTTAAAAACTGCATGCCTAACATTTACTTTTGTAGTCTTTGAGGGAAAGGAATAGTGGGCTTGTAGAGTTTGCTTTTCTTTGGTTGAATTATTTCCTTTCTAGTGCTCTATTTATCCACTTGTTTCTCCGCATCCTTGTTAATTTCCTATTTCTCCTCATCCTTTTGAATTTCATTTTCCTCATCATCCTTTTGAGTAATATGTTCCTCCTCTAAAGTTTTACCACTCCTCAAAGCTATGGCATTTCAATGCTTCTTACCTTTTCTCCTTAGGTTTATAATTGTGTCACTTGGAAGGTTACCTTGAGGCCTTTGACTTATAGCTTGGGCAAGTTGCCCCATTTGAATCTCTAAATTTTGAGTTGAAGCTTTTGAGTTGACACTTTTATATTTATTGATTTGATGAAATCTTTCATCATCCCATTAAATAATTTTTATTATCCTCAATATATAACTGGATTCTTCTCTTAGGCTTATAATTATTGTGGTTGTTGAAAACTAGGCGGGGAAAATGATTGACAATTGAATTGATTACCACATTGATTGTTGTTATTCCAAAAGAAATTTGGATGTTGTCTTCATCTTGGGCTATATGTTTTTGAGTATGGATTATTGTTTTGATTCACATTATCCACATAGCATGTTGATTCATTATCATTTGGACAATTATCAAACAAATGAACTCCACCATAAAACACACAGGACACCCCTAAATCTTGGAAATGGTTAATATTCATTGGCGAGTTTTGAACCTTCAAAAGATTAACCAAAGATGACACTTGAGTTATAAGTGTCATGATACCATTTACCTCATGCACTCCAGCTACTCTTCTTGTGGCTTTCATTCTGTCCATTGGCCATTGATAATTATTGCTAGTCATTTTCTCAATTAAATCATAAGCTTGATTGTAAGATTTGGCTAGCAAAACTCCATTGGAGGATGCATCTACAATGGTTCTTGTTTAAGCATTGAGACCATTATAGAAAGACTCCATTTGGATCTGATAAGGGATATTATAGTGTAGATACTTCCTTAGAAATTCTTTGAATCTTTCTCATGCTTCATATAAATATTTTCCTTCATATTGTTAGTAGGAGGTATGTCATTCCTAAGCTTGACATTCTTTGTTGGTGGAAAGTATTTCATCAAGAATTTCTCTACCAAATCATTCCAAGTTGTAATGGAATTAGGTAACAAAGAGTTTAACCAAGATCGAGCATGGTCTAATAAAGAGTAAGGAAATAATCTAAACTTAAATGCCTCTTCGATCACACCACTAAATTTAATGAATCTCTAACTTTAATAAACAATTTGAGATGTAAACGAGGATCATCTGTTGATTATCCACTAAATTGTCCAATTATTTGTAGCATTTAAAACAACACTAGATTTAGTTCAAACTAATTAGTTTGAATATTTGGCCTTATAATACTTGGATTCAGCCCTTCTAACATAGATATTGTATATTCATTCATAGCTCTATCCTTATCATTCATTAAAGGAATATAATTATTCAAATTTAACTCATAATTGTTTATTTATAATGGATTAGCCATTTTTTTCACTTGGCTAATAATTTCTTATTTTATTATCGATCTAAGAATACGCTCGATTTCGGGAATTTAGAGGCAAAATTTATTCATTACGAACTCTGCTCATGCAATACAATCAACTATAATTCTAATAACAATAAGGAGATGTCAAAATTAAAAATAAATATATAAATAAATAAATTAAAATTATGAAAAATAACTAAAATAAATATACTAAATAATTAAATAAATTAAAATAAAGAACAAATTAAGAAAAATAACTAAATAAAATAAAATAAAAATTAATTTCTAATGTTTATAATCTCTAGCAATAGCGCTAAAAACTTGATCGAATATGAACTATGCAATGAATATGAAAATATACGTATCACAACAAGTAATATAATAAAAAAAATATCATTCCCACAGGCATTACGTTATTAAAAATTAATTTTTAAAACAAAAAAATAAGAATCAATTTTTTGTTTTTTATGTTTTAAGAAAATAAAATTAAAAGAACTAAAAATAAATAGTAGTAATTAGTTAACTCAGATTTGATAGCTAAGAAGATATATCAAAAAATATGTAAAATACTTAATCTCTCAATTTTCTAAACATGTGAATGACTAAAATCCTCCAATATAATTACCAACTAATTACATGATTAATTGAATCTTACTTAGTATGTATTTCTCGCTCAATTAAATTACACACTATATATGAATTAATTAATTACACTTTCATGTCAATTAAATTGTATATTACTCATTAAATTCATAAATTATGGATCACATATATAAGAATCATACATCTTTACCTAGAAACTATGCATGTTACTTATTCAAGACAAATAATTAAATAATTCTCTTAAATCTATTTAATTGCCTATATAGATTAATTATTTGCCAAATAATTAATAACATAAAAATCAAATTAAATAATATAATTCAATTGCAATTATAATTGAGATAAAATATTAGATCATCACATATTGAAAATTGGATTCATAAGATACCTAAATTAATAAATTAGCTAGACATAATTTTGTTTATAAAGCTCATATTTTTCATAACATATTTTTCATAAAGAAAAACATAAAAATTGATTAAAAAAAATAGAAGAAGAAATATAATCAATCTCTTGAATTGTAGTATCAATCTTCTCTTGAATCTCCACCAAAATTATCTCATTTTAAATTTTTTTTTTGTAATTTTCTCTTTTTGGTTCCAAAAAATGATAAAAAATATGTAATTTTTGATTCGAGGTAATTAAGGGGTTAAATTAGACTCATGTGAAATCTAGATCGTTAAATTAACTTCAGATTAACAACTGAGTTGAAAAAAGAGAAAATTAACAACATTGGCCAGTAGAATCATGACATGTGTCACAAGGATTTACTATGAGGATCCGCGAGTGATGTGCATCGAAATGGATTGGTCTCAATCAACACTCATTGAATCAACGTCATATGATGCACAATTCTTGGCTACGGATTGTGTGGCACTCCGGTGAAAAGAGCGGATGAATCAAGTGACGACGTGTGACACAATATTTGATCACATGGTGAAACTCAGTATAAATGTTGTGATGACACGTTATAAGGCATGCGTCACTTGAAACATGTGACATTTTGTAATTAACTTTCTCGACTTACGTAACATCCAATTGATTTGTTTAATCAATTCCTATGCTTACGGTCCACATAACGTCTTATGATTAATCATCGGTTAAAAATTCATAAAAATCTCAAAAATATATTTTCTTCTCTTTTTACTATAAAATTCATATTTTAATATTTATAATCCAAAAAATACTATTTATTGAAATATTATACAGAAAAGTACACTGATAACTCTACAAATTATCAAAATATATGGATAACTTGGAAATTAGAGTATGAAATATTATTTTATTTTAAAAAGTGTTATAATATTATAATAAAATTTGGAAAAATGAATCTACTCTGTCATAAATTAACAAATGTCCCATAAAAATTATCTGTTTAATTTTTTGAAATCAGCCTACAGCATAATAATTTTCCCGTTTGGGCACAAAGTCTGAATCCTATCTGTCTTTTAATAAATATATAATAAAGTATAAAAACAATTCATCCTAACGTGAATTTATCTACCCGGAAGGACGAAAGATTATCTTGTGGAATTTTTTTTTAATAACATTGAAGTATTTCTTTATTAAATAAATAAAATATTATAAGAATGATATTCGGATGATACGAGTTAATGATAATAAACACAAGACACAAAGTTACAACAACATTTAAATAAATAAATATATATATCACAAAAAAAATTAATGTGACGATATTATTATTAACACAACAATAATTCATTAATGATAACTACTACAGCAAAATATAACTAATAATATAAATAAAATAGACATTTTATACACTTTTATTTTATTTTGAAAATAATAAAAATTTTGCGCCAATATATTTATCCTAAATTTAGCATCTTAATGTACTCAATTACATAGTTTACTCATTATTCCCAGTGGAGCTTACAGGTGATGCATAGTTACCAAATAAAATTTACCTAAACTATAAATGAAGTTAAATATTATACAACAAACACAAGAAATATTCTTTCCATCTCAACTATAATTGATATGCATTAACACCGAAGTTTGCATTTACATCTAAACAAACATCACTAGATCAGTATACCATTTTTTTCCTCATCCTAAACATTTAACTTTGAGAGTTTTTAAAAGAATAAATTTTAAGAAATGGTATTAGTAGTCTCTTCTCGAAAATCTTCATTTCTTATATCAGAAATCCATTCCGAGTTCCGATCAATTTGAATTTGAATGGATGACCAATTTTTTCGCCACCAAGCGAATGCCTGCAATCTGTTGATAGTCATAGGCATCCAAGGAGAAGAATGCATCCACAAAGGTTCCTGGTGTGAACAAAGTTTCAAGCTCTGAAGCATCAAACTTACTAAATACTAGCCTTTGCACTGACCCAGCAGATTTCTTTTGGTAGATCTCTGTGGCGTATATTGCAATATCCCCACATACAGCCGCCGGTATACTGTTTACCAAAATGCAAAAGAGGGGTTACTAAAAAAAGGAAGCGTTAAAATGAGGAGGATATAAAGAAGCTTTGAAAAAGTTCAGTTTTAGAACTATGGTCGAATGACATCAAAACAATCCACTTCCAAGTTAAATATCATTAATTTTGATAAATATATACGTTAGAGGAGAGTTAACAACCAATTTTCCTAAAAACTTGAGCTATTAAGGTTGGTCTAACTATCATCTTATATATTATTTGGGTCTAAATATTCTGCTTTTGATGATTTTTTCTAAACACTTCCCTCACTTAAAGAGTTTTCTACTAACACTGCACTCACTTGGTGGGCTTTTTTTTACAACTCCCCTTAATTAATGAGTTGTGGAAAGAAGTATGATGCACATGTGGACTAAAAAAATTCATCAATTAAAATTAGATATAATCTCATCGATTGAATAAATGATTGTGATACGCTTATTTGTGAGCTGAGAAAGATCATTTTGAATCAAGTAGAGTTAGAATTCTATCAAAATAGTAGATAAAGAACCTTCAATGAGAGACTTTAAAGTTGGACAAAAATGAAAGAAAGAGAAGACCATTTAATATTAGTAAAAAAAATTGGAATTAAGGAGATTTAAACTCAGACCTTATGCTATGAAGGTGGGCAAACTAACCTCTTATATGTTATTTAGGTCTTAATAGTATAAAAAAATCATTCGTTTTTCTCCTAAAAGCTTACGCTTTTAGGACAATTAATTACTAACAATTTTTAACATGTTATCAGAGATAGATGTGATCAAAGTTCAATAACTTAATTATTAAATTTCAAGTGTTGGACCTGCAGTACATAAAATCTACGTATGTGCAAAGTGATAGATGTTATCATAATCCCTTTACAAGCAGGTAGAAGAAGAGTGACTCCATACTCATGGTATCTTTTCCCTTATGTTCCTGTTTTAATTTTTGTTTATCATTGTTTTTGGATAAAAATTTCACTATAAGATTCAAAGCATGGTTTTAAATTGCTATTTTAAGACTTGAAATTTGACTTGCCTTAGTAAACTTCATCTATCTAACAAGTTAAGGCTTAACTTCAAATAGTTCATTTGAAGCTTATGCCTTTTTCAATTGATGCTTATACAATTCAGTTTTGGGCAATGAGGTTATCAAGGTTATAAATCCCCTCTATTTATGGTATTATCTTGTCATAGGTGGATCAAAAATCCATGGTGACATAGTACTAGTCCATATTAGACAAAGATCTAGTTTTTAGAATAAAAAACAACCAATAAAAGTATGGTGTTTTTCCTTGTTAATATTCCCAAAATCACAAAAAAAGAATCATAATCCCTTTACAAGCAGTTAGAAGAAGAGTGACTACATACTTATGGTTTTTTTCCCTTCTGTTACTCGCTCTAATTTTTGTTTATTATGTTTTTCGGATAAAAAATTTCACTATAAGATTCTGAGCATGGTTTTAAATTGCTATCTTAAGACTTGCAATGAGTCTCACCTTAGTAAGATGTTTGTACCGTGCCTAGTTCAGCGGAGAGCACAAAGTATCTCGAGATATCCACGTGAGACATAGGGAGTTCCCGCGTTAATGCTCAAACTAGTTCCTGACTAGTAGGGCGGTCATACCTTGACACGTGTTTGTTTCGCCCTCCCTAGCTCTCGAACCCAAGTCCTAACCCTTAAGTAGACCTTGGGAAGCAAGCTAGTACAACACCGAAACTCCCTGGGTTTCACGTGGATATCCCGAGATACCTTGTGCTTTCCACTGAGCTAGACGCGATACAAACATCAAAAGGCACCCTTTTACCTGCAACCATCCTACAGGGTTTGGATATCTGTGTGGGCCCTCCTGACACTTGGAAAATCTATGTCCGTGGCCAGAGTACGCATTCCTTTCGCCTTCCCTAGCTCTCGAACCCGATCCCTAGCCCTTAAAGACCTTATTAGGACAAAGTTGGTACCATCTGGGTTAGTAGTCCAGATGGTACCAAGTTACTCCCTAATAAGGTCTTAAGGGTTAAGAACAGTGTTCGAAACCTGGGGAGAGCGAAAGAAACATGTATCAGGATGTGACCGTCCCACTGTGAACATCAATGCCAAAATCCTAGACCCCACGTGAATATCCCAAGATCGAAGAACTTCAGTTCAAACATAAATCATATCTATCTAACGGGTTAAAGCTAAGTCTTGTTCATTTGGGCTTAGGCCTTTTCCAATTGAGGCTTATGCAATTACGTGTTGTGCAATGAGGTTATTGAAGCTATAAACCTCATACTCCATTTATGGTGTTATCTTGTCATGGGTGGGTCAAAAATTCATGATGACATAATATCAATTTATATTAAGCTAAGAACTAGTTTTTATAAGGCAAAACAACCAACAAAAATAAGTAGATATTTTTTCCCGCTAATATTCCCAAAATCATATTTTGACTTGTTTTCATGACCATCAATATTGAATTGCAACTATGTTATATATATATATATATATATATATATATATATATATATATATTATTTTATGAATGTTATCTCATTAGTGTTTTCTTATTCATTGTTAGTAATAATTAAGGTTTATAAATTGCATGGTGGGTGAAAATGATCTCAAGGTTCTTAAAATAATGTTTATGTTTCATACCGTCTTGAGGCTTACACCTCGCTTCATGCAATAAAAACGCATCAAGCCATAAAACCGCCTTTTAAAACCATGATTCAAAGAGAGCCTTATCACACACACACACACAGAGATGATCAGGAAAGTCAAATGACAAGATAATACTTACTGCAATCTCATTGTAGGGTAGTTCAGGAAAGTCAAATGACAAGATAATACTTACTGCAATCTCACTGTAGGGTAGTTGGAGAAGCCATTCTTTCGAGTAACAATAGGCCTCCACTCACTGCTGCCAGATTCTGAATACGAGTTCTGTGCAATGCTATCACATGAACCAAGAACCCTGCATAAACTTGGTGGAGCATCAACAACAAAGTTCAACCGAGGCCGCCCAGCGTAATCAAAGAACTTTGAACTTATTCCAAAGCGAACTTTCAGACAAGCACATAAAAGCTGCAAAGTGATATCTCTGTGCAACAACCTTACCCTTTGACTACCACGATACACACAATAAAGGGGTGCAGTGATAGAAGGAATGGAGACTTCATCCGGTGCCAAAAATACATCAGAGCTGTTGCAACAATCATTAAAAGCAGCTGTGGAAGACATATTAGGTGACTCTTGAATAGATATGTCTTCGGTCATGGATACTAAATGGCACTCCATTTTAATATCATTATTGAGGGGGGTCATGTCAGAAGGATCTGGATGTAATGTACTGGATTCAACCATATTAGAGATCTCTTCTCCTCTGTTATCACTCAGAAGGGATGTCATCGCATGATTCTCCTCTGTCATTTGGTTAGCCATAGATAATACTGGGCTACTTTCAAGCTTCAAATTTGATGGAGCCCCTTCAGGAGATTTTTTTCCATTTCGATGACTTCTTGTTATAGCATTTGGAGAAACCCAACTATTGGTTGTGAATATGTCTGGGAGGCTTGACTCCTGTTCAGGTCAGTTTAGTTAATTGTTTATAAAAAATTCTAATCTAAAATATATAACAATAAAACCCTAGTCAAAAGTATCACAGTGCAAATCATCCTTGTTAATCAGGGACCATGGTCCAATCTTAAAAATACATGGCTATAGATAAAGAGCTAGTAAGACACAATAATAAATAACCACCAGTTATGACCTTAAACTTTATCATTTAAGTTCGCATTTGCATTTGCAGTTATTTTGTTACCTATGAAACAAGGGAGGGGGGGAAATTAGAGTTACATAGTTACCAAGAACAACACTGTCGCACAATACTTAAGAACTTCAAGATTCATTCGAACATCATCCAAGCTCCTGAGGAATTATCCCAGAAAGGATTAGCCCACTGGCCTATTTCAAGACTATAAAATCTAAATCAAGAAGTTCAGGTTATACCTGTGTGTCTGCTGTCCAAGCCCAAAATAGGTTGCAAGAGATGCCATCTGCAGTAAAAAAAAATGGACCTATGAATTTTAATATAAATAACATTGAATATTGTAACAGAAGCATAGCCAAAAAGTAAATGAAAATGGAAAGCACATCAATTATTCACACTCTTCATCTCATGTTCATATTATAATCGTTCCTTAGTCCATGATGCATCATGCAAGTATTATGCCTAAAAATACTTGATTTAAAGGAATTTCATCCCAAAATTTGGTTATTTTCTTTTATAATTAAGGACAGAAAAAGGTCAGCAAAACAATCCAATAAGGAGAGAATGAGAGAGAAAGATGAATCCAGCATCTGAGCTCACAAACACTTTGTTATGTATTATCAATAAAATTATCAACCAATAAATTTACATTACTGCATAAATTTGATGCCCCTGTCCAGTGTTCTTCCAGTTTATATTCACATAAATCTATGTACATAATCTCTTGGGTTGAAAGACTAATTTTCAATTTTTTGTGCTGAACAGTCGTCTAAATGCTGATTGAAGAGATAAGATATTCATATAAGTCTATAAACTATTTCTGCCTCTGGGTTTCAATCCGAAATTAATGGCTTAATGAAAGAACCTTAGAGAAGAGAGCTAACATTACCTTCATGTCACCAGCTCTCCTTCCAAATCTCTGAGTTAGCAATGCCAGTGAATCAATTGTACCTTTGGGCTCTGGTGCTGGTCGTCCAATATCTGCAAATGCCTCCCTTATCCGAGCACAATCAAACTTCAATATATTATGACCAGCCCATATCCTCCCTGCCAAAAAAAAAAAAAAAAACAATGAATCATTTACTAACAAAACCATGACGTCAAAAAGAAAAAAAACCAATTAAAACATCATACAATCATCTACATACTCTCGCTCTCAACGGAACATAAAGTAAAATACCTTATTCCGTCAGCCAGCCAAAAAAAATACAGAAAAATACCATTTAAACAAGCTCACCAAAGTTGTCATGTGTTTCTAATTTTCCTTTCTTTTCATATTCCTTTTAATAAACAGTCACACAGGCACACACTTACATTGGATGGGTTCAAACCCGCATCCATGCCGTGCCCAATTGAACCATATCTCAATGCCTATCTTGTAGGCAATTGGCTCCTTTTCTTTTCATCTTTAAGAATCCAATTGCAGAATTAAAAGTTTCCACCTCTCCCTAATTTTCTAAACAGCCAAAAGAAAAACTAAAATTTTCAATTAAAATCTGTAACAAAAAAATCAACACCTAGCTCGTAATTCAAGTAAAGAATGAATTAAAAAAATCATTAAGAAACGTCTGAACTTATCTTTATTTTCAATCTCTTTTCCTTGCTGTTCCCTCTAATTTCCTCTAACCAAAACAATAAATCCGGGAAAAACAAAAAAAAAATTCAGAAAGGAATTCAAACCATGGAGAATGTCATAGATCCTATCAGCAACGTCGAGGAAAGTAGAGGCAGAAACAACGGCTTCTCGAGTAATGCCATTACAGCGAACAGACAATGAAGAAATGAGGGATAGATCAAAGGGTCGAATCAAAGTGGAGTAGCTCTCCAACTCCACCAGCTTCCTAGGGCATACGAGAATGGCTCCAAACTCCAAAATTGCAAATCTCTGGCCAGTTCGGGTCGGAACGGTAGTCTCTACGTCAAAGAAGGCAATCTCAGATCGGTCTTCTTCGGTTGAACCCATAATCAGTGAATGGAGAGATAGAGAGAGGTCGCAAAGGCAAAGAGTGGTGTGCTTCGTAATTTGTAAGATAAAAGATGAAATGAAATTAGGAAGCCCCGATATGGCACATATACGTGAGTTTGCTTTGCAGGTGTGGTTTCCTTGTGCACAGTCTAATAGGTACCTTACGGTAACGGTTAGTTAACTTGTGCTAAACGAAAGCTTTGGTAACTTTGCTTTGTTAATATATTAATTAAATTTTTTAAACAATGCTTTGGTCTCATAACCAAGTTAATATATTGATACATTTTATATCTTATTTTATTAAATTTTTATTTTATTATTTAAATTCAAGTATTGATATTCTTCTTAATCATTTTAAATAATATTTATTTCTTTTTATTTAAAATTGATTATACGTATCTTATATATAAAATTTTAAAAAAATTTAAAAAAATCAATAACAAAAATTAATAATTTAATAATTAAAATATATATCAATAATTACTTAAGATATTAAAATATAATATTTTAATGATATAAAATATTAAAAACATAATACATTAATTAGAGTATCGAATATCACGTAACAATAACTAAATTTAAATTTATTATTCATTCGTTGGTATGAATATATTATTATTATTATCATAAATAATTAAAATTTAAAAATTTAATAAAACTACTTAAAAATTTAGAATAAAAATGTTACACCATTATTTTTTATCAAATTATTTTCCTATTTTTTATTAAAATTTCATAAATATTAATATTCAATTTTATATGAGATACACATGTGACTAATCTTTAACAAACAAAAAAAATACTATTATAAATGAGTAAAAGGATAGTAAAATAAAACTTTTGAATATAATGAGATATAAAGAATATCTAAGTATCTTTAAGATACGAATCCGGCAATACATGAGTTAGTCACTTGTATCATCATCCAGGTGTAAAATTATAATTAGTTAAATCTCTTCTATACACATCAAGCATTAAGTACAATAGATTAAAATTTTCTCTTTCTCATCAATTTAGATTATCTAATTCAAATAAGATTTGAGAATTTTTTGATTGCGTAATTAATTTAAATTTAAATAATTTAAATTCTTTTTAAAATTAATTAAAGTTATATTAATATTAAAATTTATTTATAAATTATTATTATATATAAAATTATACACCACGATTAAATTTTAAGTTTCTACGTATTTAGAAAAATTTATTATTTATAATCATAATTAAGAAATTAAAAAAAATAGTAAATATTATTGGATAATAATTAAATTATTATTAAAATTTCGTATTTATATTTATTTTTTAAATTAAAATAATAATTTAATATAATTATGATATGTATAATATTTAAATATAATAAATTATAAAATAAAAATGTAATAATTTAAAAGTTTTAATAATAATTTATTTTACATCGAATTAAAATATATTATAAAATATGTTAATCAGATACGAATCTAAATAAATTATATACTTTTCAATTCAAAATTGATTTGATTATAAAATTTATCAATAAACTAATTCGATTATAAAATTTATTAATTTCATTCATACTAAATATGATTAATAAAATTTATCAATTTAAATAAATTAATTGAATTATTTTATCATTTTCATCACAAATTGTAAAGATTAAATTGGATTAGAATTACACTTACTCGTAAACTTTCAGCTATTAGAAACTGTCATATCATATTATCATATCATATGTATATATATCAATTCATGTTTCACAAGTAACTTTTATTATTGATTTACACTAATTTTACATTTTTGAAAAACAATGGAATATATTATGATAATTATAATTAGTATTATTTTCAAAATTATTTTTCATTATATGATAATTTTATGGATTTTAAAGTATAATTAATTACAAAAATATAATATATAATTCATAAAGTTTTATTATAATAATAACAAAAAATAAATATTTATTTATATTATAACTTTTGTATCCATATATTATTTTTGTGTGATTTATAAGTTCCCGAAAGGGTTGGGGTAGTGTTTCAACATGGGCAACCAAAATGCTTAAATCTAATAGAGAAAATCCAACGTCCAAGAAAAAGCAATGCACAATTGAACATTAGGTATCTCATGCGTTGCCATTACTTCATACGTACGAAAGTTTCAGCAAACAATTAGCCACAAGTGGAAACCATCGGGGATTTCTTCGACCGAATTATATTTATTTATTGGATTATTTATATTATTTATAAATGATTCAACTTCGTATGAAAAAGTAACTCAATATTAATTTGAGACTAATAAATATTCTTATCAATACATTTAAATTGAAAAATCCAATCAGATCCGTAAGATTTGAATTCGATCAATAAATTTTATAATTATATCAATTCAGATTGAAAATTATATAATCCATTTGGATTTAGATCATATTCAGATTGATATATTTTATATTGTATCTAATTTAAACTGAATTATTATTAAATTATAAATAAATATATATTTTATTTTATAATATGTTATATTTAAATGTTATGCATATTATAATTATTTTAAATTATTATTTTAACTTAAAAATAAATATAAAATTTTAATAATTATACATATTTTTTACTATTTTTTTAATTGTGACTATAAATAATAATATTTTTTTTATAAAAATACCAATTTAAAATTTAAATTTGTATATGTCGTGTTTTATATATGACAATAATTTATAAATAAATTTTAATATTAATCTAACATTATTCGATATAAACAATAATCTATTCATATTCAGATTGAATCAAATTAATTGGATCATTGTATCGAATTCGAATTGAAAAAAAAAATTTAATACATTGCCTACCTCTACGAGTAATTATGGGGACTTAAGCGTGACTTCTTACTGTATGCAAGACTTATTTGATGACCTTTCACATATATTTAAAAAAAATTAAAATTTTAAATATTTAATAATTTAAAGTATAAATATAACTTTAAATAAAAAAATTACAAATGGTTAATTTTTAAATCATATTATTTTAACAATTATTTTATTTAAAAAAGTTGTGAGAATAAATAATATTTAATACTTTTTTAAAAAAAACTTTATTAACTTGTAAAAATTAATAAATTTAAAATAGTTTTAAAAATCTCTTCTAATAACTTGTAAAATGAGAATACGTGTACATTAAGAATGCAAAATCTTTTATAAAAATTATTTTATTGTTAATGAGTTTGAATATATTGAGAATACAAAAATACATTACATGTATATTCTCTATGTATTATAGTTTGTAACATCAAAAATTAATATATATTACGGTTGTTATTTTATCTTTTAAGATGTTTGTATATGAGATGGTTGTGACGAAAAAAGATCAAAAATACCTCCAAGATTTAAGTAATCTTCAGAAATATTCTTAAGGTTTTGAAAAATTCAAAAATATCTCTAAAACATAATGGAAGTTAAATCTAACGAAAGTGAATAGTAACATTTAATATCAGAAATACCTCTAAGGTTTCAAAAAATACAAAAATATTCTTAAAATGAAAGAAGAAAAAATAAACCAAGAAATAATAGATATAGACACAGAAAAACATGTTTTTCACAAAAAATAGTAATAAGTAAAAAGAAATTTGAAGAAATTCAAAAAGAAAAATTAAATCTTAAAGAAAGAGATGAATTTAAAGACCTATCGTTTTTATTAAGAAAATTATTCCTTAAGAAAAACATAATTTATTAGCATAAATAATAAAAAAATGAGTATTAAGATTACATATGTAAAAGGAAAGTATAATATACCATTAATTAATAACGAAACTATATTAAACAAGCTATCAAAAATTCCTCATAAAGATAAAGAAAAAATTAAATACATCTATTTAGGAGGAATTCAAATATTAATAAAAGCTCATTTTAGATCAGGAATAGATACACCAATAAAAATAGCATTATTAGATAACAAAATAATAAATAGGCAAGATGACTTATTAGGAATGATCCATGATAATTTAGGATACCAAAAGTTAAATTTACAGCATATCCTATATTTGCTATTAATATACATGATAAAAATTTAAATCAAGTATTAAGTCTAGCTTATGAATTTGAAAGAAAAGATTTAATGAAAGAAGGAAATCATTCATTTTCAATACATTATCTAGCAGCATATTCTTTAACAAATAGTCATAATAGTTCAATATATAGACAAAATGAAATTATAGAAATAGATAAAAAATTTAAGGAACTTAGACAAATAATAAAACAAAAAATACTAACAGACTTTGAAATACCAAAAGAATAGAAATTAGATATCAAAGAAAAACCCTTGATAACAAAAAGAAAAGGTAATGTTGTTAAAACTAATAACATGCCAAGGTTTATTTTTATAGACCATGAAGGAGAAACTTCTAACCAAGAAGAAGTTAAAAATTAGAAAATGAAGTCAAAATAATGAAAACATTAATTCATGATTGTATATTAGAGAAAAATAATGTTTAGAGATAAAATAAAAAATATGCATTTATAAGTAAATGGAAGCCTAGTAGGTGTAGCAAAAAATCAAGTAACATTATTTAAAATTGTACAATTATTAACAGAGGAAATGGATTTAGTCCAAGAATCAAACGCAAAATATTTAGAGGAAATAATAGATATACGAAAAGAATTACTAAAGGAAGTAAATGAATGTTCCATAATAAACTACAACAAGATATGTATAAGGAATTTTTAGAATTAAGAAAAGATGTATACAATATACATAGGAATAATGAAATAATAGGTTATAAATATGATCCCTTAGAAGGAAAGGAAGGACTATCATTGAATCTAGTGAAAATGAAATCAATGAAGCTAGATGACATCTAACAGATATGGAAATTTGTAACATGTATTACATAGATTATTTTACTTGTGAATATGAAATGTACTACCATAAATTACCACCCTCTATGCAAACAACTTATAAAGAAATGTTTTTTCAAAAATTACCTCGAACATTATATAAAACCTTAACAGAAAATTGGGAACAAAGGAATAAAGAGACTATACCAAATGCTCTAAGAGGAAGAATAAGAATCCTTAAAGATTGGATCATTATTAAATATCAAGAAAGAAAAGAATATAAACAGATAAGAGGAAATGATAAAATCTGCTGTGATACAAGAGATTTTAGAATACTAGAGAAATATGGATGTAATATAAAATCTTATAAACAAAAATATAAATTCAGGAAAAAAAAATTCCAAAAATATAAAAAGATATTTAATAGAGAAAATTACAAGAAAAAATATTTTAGAAGAAATAATTATAAACTTTCAGAAAAAATGAATTATTTCCCTTCAAGAAAGAAAAAATGCAGATGTTGGATCTGTATTGAAGAAGGACATTATGTTAAGGAATGTCGAAGCAGACTTCAACATAAAAAGGAATTTCCATAAGAAGCAAAAATCTTAAAAGAAGTTTTCAAAATGGAATTAGAACCAACCGAGGAATATGATATAGATGATACTTATAGTATCTATCTATTGGAAGAAACTGAGGAAGAAATAATTGACTCAGAATATGAACACTCAAATTTTGAATATTCTTCATTAAAAGACGAATGATTTGTATAGTATTACAAATCCAAATAGTACTTACATTAAAGTAGGACTAAAATTTAAAGGATATAACACTTATTATTTACATGCATATATAGATACAGGAGCTAGTATGTGTGTAGCCAATAGATATGTATTTTCAGAAGACAACTGGAAATAAGCACCAAAAGATTTAATTGTGAGAATTGCTAATAATACTACAATAAAAATCAATAAGGTATTAAAAGATACTAATATAATGATAGGAGGAGAAAACTTTCACATTCCTACCATATATCAACAAGAAATAGGAATAGATTTGTTAATAGGAAATAATTTCCTAAATTTATATCAACCTTTCACACAACATTCCGACAAAATAAGTCTCATAACCTTAGAAGGAGATACCATCTATATTTCTAAAGTAAGAAAAGCTTTAACTATCTCAAACCCAACTTTTATGCAATAACATAAAAAGCAAAAACATGGTGAGATAGAAGACCAACAAAAACCTTATTTAGAAAATATTTCATTAGATATAGAAGAGAAACAAAACTCTTTTCTCAATAAAATACAAGAAGACAAAGCCTTAACCAGGATTTGAAAACTATTAAAAAAAGTCAGTTCAGAAAATCCTTTGGATCCAAAAATAAATAAATCTAAAACAATAGTCAACATAAAATTAGGAGATCCTAACAAAATAATAAAAGTAAAACCAATGATTTATACTCCAAAAGACAGGATTGAATTTGGAAAACAAATTCAAGTACTTTTGGAATTAAAAGTCATAATACCAAGTAATTCACCTCACTCTAGTCCAATATTCTTAGTTGAAAATGAAGCTGAGAAAAGAAGAGGAAAAAAATAATGGTAATAAACTTTAAAGCACTGAATAAAGAAACCATTGACGATGGATACTTCATTCCAAAAAAGAAAAAAGCTACTACCATTAATAAAAGGAAAGAAATACTTCTCGAGTTTTGAATGCAAAAGTAGATTTTGGAAAATAAGATTGGATAATGAATCCCAAAAATTAACGGCATTTAGTTGCCCCCAAGGACAATTCCAATGGACATTTATACCATTTGGATTAAAATAAGCTCCAAGTATTTTTTAAAGATATATGGATAACATCTTCAAGAAATTACAAGATATTTGATGTGTTTACATAGATGCTATTTTGGTTTTTAGTAATGAATTAAATAAACATTATTTGGATATTATCAATATTCTACAAGAATGTAGAAAAGAAGGCATTATACTCTCTGAAAAGAAAGCAATACTTGTTCAACAAAAGATTAAACACTTAGGGTTGGAAATTGAAGATGGAAAACATAATCTACAACCTCATATACTAAATAATATTCAAGGTTTTCTTAGCGAATTAAAATATAAAAACCAATTACAAAGATTTTTAGGATGTTTAACATATGTAGAAGCATACATCAAGAAACTTGCAAAAATGAGAAAACTATTACAAGTAAAATTGAAAAAAGATCATATTTGGAAATGGACAGAAGAGATACTCTATATATGGATAGAGTAAAAGCCAAGGTAAAAAATTTACCAACATTATACCAACCAGGATCAAATGATAAGATGGTAATTGAAACAGATAATTCACAAGAATATTGGGGAGCAATTCTTAAAGCAAGAGTAGACGACAAAGATGAATATCTTTGTTGATATACATTAGGATCTTTCGAAGGTTTGTAATTAAATTATCATAGTAATGAAAAAGAATATTTAGTTGCATGTTAAAAAAACTATTAAGAAATTTGCAATATATGCCATAAGCTCCAGATTCATTGTTAGAACATATAACACGAATTTTGGTTATTTCTTAAGAACTAATATTACAGGTGATTACAAACAAGGAAGACTAGTTAGTTAGATGCAACAATGGTTCAACCATTACAATTTTGATGTTGAACATCTTCCAGGACATAAAAATAGCTTAGGTGATGCTCTTAGCAGATAATTAACAACACATCTAACTATTTTTATGCTTTCAAGAATGGAACATCTTGATATCAAAATCAAGATAAAGGAAAAGGAGATAAAAATCCTAAATGAATGTTGTCTCTTTAGGAGAACATAAAAACATGCAAGTATACACGGTCACAAGTAATAAAATTGATAAGTAAAATTATCATTTCTACGGAGATTTGTTACTACAATTTGTTAAGTGCTAAAATTATTTCACTCTGATTTTATCCAAACAAACAAAAGGTTGATTGAGTTTAACTAACTAATTTTTATAACAATAAATAAGAAAATTTTAGGATTGTAGTTTTACCAAATTAATCCACTCGAATCATATTATTTTATCTTGATTTATATTTTTTTTTTGAATTTAATCTATCAACCAAGAACTCCTAATTTTATCCATACATCTCTTTCGAGCTCCATATAGACACATCTCACTAAAATAATTCACTATATTCCAATGAGAATTAAATTCACCAAGATTCATTATGTTCAAAGTTATCAAATAACCATATGTACAATAAAGGTATATCCCTATCCTTTATATATATATGTTATTCTATCAACGAGCAATTACACGAAAATTTCTTTTTCAAGTTTATTTAAGTGTCACAAAAATGTATTTCTCAAATTTATTTGTGTTACAAATCAATTGATTAATCTTCTAATCAATCAAAAGCATTAAGCACAAATAGAATAAACAAATTAAAAATCTCATAAATCTTTCAAAAATAATTTATTCAAGCTTCATAAATTTAGCTACAACGCAACCCTAGAAAAAAATTAAATTACTTCATAACAAAAATTAAAATTACAATAGGCAAATATTAAAGCATTTAAGGAATATTAGATTAAGAACAACAAAAAGAAAATTAAAATTGCATCTACACAGAAACACAACAAAAGCCAAAAATGGCTTATGCATGTTCCAAAATCTACCCGTCCAACCCCCCTAAATTTATCACAATAATCCCCTATTTATAGCTCCAACTCACTAAAAAAATACATCATAAAATATATTTTTTAGACATGCGAGAGACAAATATTAAATCGAAAATAATAATTAATACACACATGGGAGACATTATTCTTTAAACACGCAGACACACGTGTAAAAAGGTGAGAAATATTGTGCAATAAAAAACCGTGTACACTTGTGCCATTTCTGGATTTTTTATTTCAAATCACGTATGACACGTGTTAGCATTTGATTGGTTGAAATAATAATCGAGACACGTGGCAGCTTTTAATTGGTGGTGAGGATAGGATGCACGTGGACTGCATTACACGAGAATATTACAAGTGAGACACGTGGGTCCCACAAAACCAGCTGGAAAAGCATGCGCCGATTTTGCGTTTTTATTTTAACCAACTCATACCATGTGTCGGCATCTTATTTGCTAAAAGAATCAATGAGACATATGGCATCTTCTCATTCGTTGGAATGGAAGGACGCACTCACGTTGTATGGACTGCGTCGCACCGAAAAAGTTCTTGTGCAGACACATGCGTCCCACCCTACACGCTGGCCTGCATGACCAGGTGGGCCCTACTCTGGGCACCAAGCAGCATGACACCTAGGAAATGTGTCCACTCGCTGGGTAGTGAGTGTATCGCACGCACCTGATCATCACCGTTGATTACTTGATCGAATGGTGCATGATGCTCGTTATGAATGTCATGCGTGGTTCTCCTTTCCTGCGTAGAAAAACAAAGTTTTATTTAATTGCATTTTAGCCCTCCTATTTAATTTAAATTAACTTTTAAACTTTTGATATTTGCAATTAAGCCCTCTTTTAATTTAAATTATATTTTTAGCTTTTATTGTTTTGCAATTAAGTCTTTTTCAATACAAATTCTTTAATTTTCTTTAAAAATATATTCCTTAAAAAAATTAACAGTAAATATTAATTTATTACATTAAAATTAACTAAAAATATTAAGAACATAGCAATTATTATTAATAAAATGGACAAAATAACTGTATAATATACAGTTATCAATGAACAACTCGAGCTACTATATCTCGAGAAATCTCTTATGGAGACAAGAAAGAAATAAGAAGAACTTAATTGTTCAAAAAAACCTCTAGAGGTCAAAATCTCATACGACGAACCTTCATTAAAAAAGGATGAACATAACAGCTCACAAAAAACTTCTGAAACCACAAAGCTCAATTGTGCAAATGAGGCACAAAAAAAGAATAGAAAAACGTTTATATGGTCTATAATCCAAAACCAAGAATTTATAACAACTGGACAGAAGCTAGCAAATCTATTCTAGGAATTAGTGGAATAACTCATAGAACCTTCACCAATAGAATAGAAGTTGAAGGTAGTTATGCTAACTACAAAACACCAAAATTAATAACTCTAAAGGAGATAGTAAGAAATTATTATGCACCACTACAACAACAACCAACAGCTCCAAGTAGATTGACAAATCTTGGAAAGATAGCAAGGCTTCTAGTGCTATTTAGAGAAATATCTCCTCTAGAGACATCAACAATAGTAAAGCATTTAGTTCTATTCAGGGAGACATCTCCTAGAACTAATCCAATCATTGAAGATGAAAATGACCAATATAGAAACCTCAATAAGCCACAATGGTTGAGTCTCTATAACTTGGCTATAAAATATACCCAAGAACATATTAAAGATATGAAATTCTGTACTACAGACAAGGAATTTCCTTTAGGAAGTAAATTCAATATATTGGAAGGAGTTGATCCAATATTTGTGTATAAAGCATTTCATACAGGATTAATAGAAAATATATATCAAGGAATTAATTTAAGTAAGTTAAATTATTTTCCGGAAAATTTAAAAAGAGCAATCAAGAATTTCAGAAGAAAAATTAAAATAGGTGGTATACCTATTTATCTTAGGTTTTTCAGTTCATTAATGGACTGGAATGAAGAAAGAAGTATTAGTACCTACGACTTCATCAAGATATGGATTTTTAACACAAATAGAGAAGTTTCCAATCCAAAGACACTTCTAAAAAAAGAATTCAATACAACAGAACTCTGTGTATTCAGAGGTCAAATGTTAAGCTAAATTTACTATGAACACAGTAAGATTGACAATTATATTGAGATTAAAGTAAATTATTCAACTAGTAAAGTCATCATCATTTCCCATAGTAGCATGGCTCTGTCAGAAAAAGATGGCGAAAAAATCACCAAATATGAAACCAATTTTAATTGCAATTTTATTATGCTTCTATGCCAAAAAAGCCACTAAAGATCACAAATGCATTCTTTGCATCAAAGATTGAGAAGATGAAGATGTGTCATCTTCAACATTATCAAAGGAATCATCGGTAGAAAATGACAAAGAAAAATAAGAAAAGAAATTGTCGTCATAAGATGACAAAATAAATAAAGATGTAGATCCCACATCTTAGTCGGCAGCATGTGCCAAGAAAAAAAGTAATGGTTATCCTTTAAAGTAAAACAAGTAGATGAATTATTAAAGAAAAGGGTAAAATAATAATTTCAGTCTTGTAAACAGGAATTCCTTGTGCTATAAAAGGAACCCTTATTCTCATTTCAAAACACACAAAAAACACATAAATTTAGAGCTCTCTACTATGAAATACTCTAGCATAGAAAACCTCTCAATCTAGAAATCTCAAAAGCAATAATGTTATACCCAGTAATTATGAGCAGCTAAGCACACCTTTCAATGTTCTTAGTTGGCCTTAAGTTGTAATAATTATTATTCTATGAATAAAATGGAGTCCAGTTACTCTTCTTTAGTAAGCCAACTATTGGACAGCATTTATGTACAGATGTAGAATGCTCACCATTGCCAGGAGGGCATTGAGGTTTGAGCAAAGATGAGGCATAACAGGTGTAACAAAAGAAGACACACAGAAAGGAAGACCGTGATGGACCCATCAGAATCAGGTATAATAATTATAAATTTAAGCCGATTAAGAATCTTGAATGTTTAATTATTTGCTTACAACAAGACATAATATTGCTAAAACAAGAAAATGGAAATTGTTTTTAGAAATAAACAACTAATAATTCCAATGGAAATCAAAGATAAAAATCTAATTCTATTAGAAATATTTGATAAAGGTTATCTCTATCATTTAAATGAATATTTTAAAGATGAAGATTGTGAAATCTTGAAAATTTTAAAAGATTTAACACCTTATTAGATATCTATACAGATTATATTAAAGCTATCACAAGCATCATAGACCATCATGTTTCAAGAATATTAAAAGACTATTTTAGTAAAAAATATGTAAGAATAGAGGAGGAAGAATTTAACAACTTAATGTTTAGATACTACTACTTCTTTGAAGATTATAAATATAATGTATGTACACAAGAAAAATCTACTTGTATACTACGAATAGGACAAAATAATATACATTCAACATATATGATTTATCAAGATAATACTCTATGAACATCGAATCATTTGTACATAAATTAGAATTATTAGATTTAACAAATGAAAGAATAATTTTTAATTTTAAAAGACAATTAATATATTCAAGATTAGAATTAAGCAACCAACGTAATGAAGAACATAATATAATTACGTGATAATCAGATTTTATACAAGATTTGCATCAATTTAGTAATGATAATTACATGCTCGCTTATCAGTTTATTAATTTTGTTAAATAAATTAATACTTCCATTTATTTGTTAAAATACATTTTTAATAAAATTAAATAACTTGTATCGAATGCATACTTAATTATATTTTGTCCACAAATATAATTTCAAATATTATAGTTCTTAATATAATTTATAAAATCGAGAATATAATTTAAATTAAATTGGCTCAATTATAATTATTGTTAAAATTTAATTTAAAATTATAGTAAAGCGTAATTTAAGAAAGTTTAAAATGCAATTGAAATATACAGTGAAAATACACCAATTAATGTTTAATTTTCGCAGTAGAGATGATCCACGCCAGCAGCACGTTAAACGGGATCACCATCAGTGATCCAGCTGGCGCTGCGTTGAACCGACAAAGCGGGATGTAGACAGATTTTCATACGGCACGCTGCCATCGTACGCAGGAAAATTTAGTCCCAGCTGATAGACTCGGTAGTTTATTCTTCGACCGATCAGATCGACGGCCCAGATGAGTCACAGCGTCGAGTCACAGAAGACGAGTCAGCCGTATGGTAAAATACATATCCTCAGCTTTACAGAATTCATCACGGTCATATGCAGCTAATCAGACCGACACGCGATATCATATACGCGCTTCTCAAGATCGGGATTACATTGTTCCTCACTTTGTTCACTAATCCGCTGAGTCGCTTCATACAGAATCGGAAGCGAGAGCACTACTTTGATTACACGCGGTCTAGGAAATCTTCACATCGACGACATTTGGCATTTACGCACTTTGAATTAAAATTGGTAAGATCAGATCACGCGAAATTAGCTAATATCAAAATGATATACGTCGATTTTATTTTCGATACAAAATATTCCCTTACGCTGCTTAAAAAGAAATATAATATTTTATTAATGTATTTTTAGCTATAAATAGAGATAGTTTCGCTAAAAGAGTTTTCCAGCTTAAGTTTTTGTTAGAGTTTTGCTGGGAGTGCCTTTTAGTTTTTCGTTATGTTCGTTTGATCATAATAAGCTTCATTTTGGCCTTTGTCAGCTTCAAGGGTACAATATTTCGCTGATGTTTTAATTTTCTTCTTCTTCTACTTTTTATGATAGTAATTTCATCTTAATTTTACGGTACCTATTTAATTTTCTGTGTTGCATTTGATCTAAATTTAGTTTTAATTTTAATTATTTTGGTTATGGATTTAGACGCTTATTTGTTCGCTCTATTTTGTTTAATGCTTGATTATTTACGTTTCATTTATCAAATGATTGCGGCATGTAAAATAAACTTGAGAAAGGCATTCTTCATTACCGTAGATAAATGATATTACACATGAAGGATAGAATACACCCACAGGGTACTTAACTTTAGAATTTAACGGTTCATTGGCTAATTTAATTAGATATGTAAGGAATTAATATATATGTGTTTTATGAGCTCTTAAGAGATGCATGAATAAAAAGAAGTTTTCGCCGACAATTAAATGTACTAAAATATAACCAAAGGAAATACATATACAGTGATTAGTTTGCGAAAATTGCAAAACTTAGAGTTTATTTTCTTTACCTTTTATTAATCAACGATATTTTGGATAAAATCGGAGAAATAATTTAAGATCAACAAACTATAGTAATAGTCACTGCAGATTCGATCTTTACTTATAAATGTTATTATTATCGCATACTAGATGATGAGTTCGTGTGTTGAAAGTTTTTTTCAACACACCTAACTCATGCAAGTATACACTACGCAAAGAATAACATTTATAAGTAAAGATCGATCCCACGGAGATTTGTTACTATAGTTTGTTGAGTACTAAAATTATTTCTCTCTGATTTTATCCAAAATAATCGTTGATTTAATAAAAAGGTAAAAAGAAAATAAAAGAACTCTAGGATTGCAATTCTTCACCAAACTAATCCACTCCAATCATATTATTTCCTTTGGATTTATATTTTTTAGTACATTTAATTTGTCAACCGAAAACTTCTTTTTTATTCATACATCTCTTCCGAGTCCCGCATAAAACACACCTCGTTATATTAATTCACTATATCTCTATGAGAATTAAATTCAATAAGATTCATTAAGTTCTAAGTTTTCAAAGGCCACACATACAATTAGGGTATATTCCTATCCTTCACCATACATGTCATTTTATCTACGAGCAATATACACAAAAATGCCTTTCTCAAGTTTATTTTTATGCCACAAATCATTTTGATAAAATTCGTAAATAATCAAAAAGCATTAAACACAAAATAGAACGAACAAATCGAACGTCTTATAAATCCATAACCAAAAATAATTAAAATTAAAGCTTCATAAATTTAGATCAAATGCAACCCTAGAAAAATTAAATTACTTCATAAAATTAAAATGAAAATTACAACATATGCATAAAAATTAGAAGAAGGAGAAGGAAAATTAAAACATCAAGAAACGAAATATTTGGCACACGCAGAACACAACAAAAGCCAAAAAATGGCTTCTGCGTGTTCTGCAGTCCAAAACCGAACACAACAAAAACTAAAAAAAACTTTTCTCCAACCAAAAACTTAAACTCCAAACTAAAACTCTAACAAAAACTTTAAACTGGAAAAACTCTTTTTTTACAACTGAAAACTATCTCCTATTTATAGCTAAAAAATACATTAATAAAATATTATATTTCTTTTTTTAAAAACGCGTAAGGAATATTTTTGTATCGA
The DNA here is from genome assembly GCA_033030585.1 of Hippophae rhamnoides. Taxonomy (NCBI): domain Eukaryota; kingdom Viridiplantae; phylum Streptophyta; class Magnoliopsida; order Rosales; family Elaeagnaceae; genus Hippophae; species Hippophae rhamnoides. The sequence goes on from CM065436.1 coordinate 39,031,723, forward strand.
AAATAAAATCGACGCGTATCGATTTTCGATATTATTATTTTAATTTACGCGTGATACAAGTTGCCGTCATTGCTCGATTTTTTTAATTCAAAGCAGACGCCACGGTCGGGCCGTCGACTGGCCGAAAGATTTCCTAAGGCCACGGGCAAGACGTCATCGGGGTGCATAAACCGGCCAGACGTAGTGAACGCCTCACAGGACGTGGGCGCCGAAAAGCGAGGCAAAGGCCGAAACGGGCGTAATCCAGCCGCGGGCGCGCATATTGTAAATATCCACGTGTTTCGGACTTTGATTAGCCGCAATATTCACGGACACGCGGCGCATTCTTATTCTCGTGAAAAACCGAGGAGACGCACGCCGCTACCATAATCCGCGTCACACAGGATTTTTACACGAGCGCTCACCGAGCGCCTGACTGACGGACGTCAATCTGACCGTCGACCGATCCAACGGGGCCGAGACGCCCTGGGAATCTCGCGTCATACGCGGGCCCACTTCGACGCCGCCTCGCGCGACACGCGTGGCTCCATCCGAGCACGCCGAGCTGCGTGAAAGGAATATCTCTCCGTCCCCATTCGCTTTGTCGAGTTTGTTGGCACGCGCGCATCCGAGCCGTGGATACTTTGATCGACGGTCCACGTTTGCGCCATGAAATGCTTCTCAAGGCTGCGGACTTCATCTCCCCTGCACGAAAATTAAACTTTTATTAATTGTATTTTCACCCACAAATATATTTCAAATTACATTTTAAACTTTCTTAAATTACACTTTAGCCCTTTACTAATTTTAAATTAAATTTTTAAACTTTTAATAATTATAATTGAGCCCAAATTTAATTTAAATTATATTCTCAATTTTTATAAATTGTAATTAAGAACTATAATATTTGAAATTATATTTGTGGACAAAAATATGAAATTAAGTGCATTTTCGATACAAATTATTTAATTTTATTAAAAATGTATTTTTAGCAAATAAATGGAAAATATTAATTTATTTAACAAAAATTAATAAATATTAAACGAACATAGCAATTATCATTACTAAAATTGATGCAAATAACTGTATAAAATACAGTTATCACTATGTATTTGTAATAAATATGGAATAAAATTATATATATATACAAAAAAATAATAAGCTTTTTAGACAAATTATTACCTTCAATAAATAGATAAAGACCATCAATTAGGTCAATATTGACCCTCGATTAAAAATTGTATCGATCCCCATAAATTTGTATCAAAGTCGATCCCCATAAATTTGTATCAAAGTCGATCCCCATAAATTTGTATCAAAGCTTAGGAATAATAATCTAAATAGTAATGGATCAAAAATTAACACCGTTAAAAGTCTAAGGATATTTTTGATATTTTATAAACCTTGAGGTCATAGTTGAAGATATGTTAAACCTCAGGGTCATTTGAGAAAGTGTTCCGTTTGTGACTGAAAAAATAATTATTCTAATTTTTAAGATGGTTAATAATCATTAAAAAATAACTTTAATAGTAATGATAGCTCATTTCTTACTAATTTTAACATGTACATCAAATGTGATGCCAATTTGAATAAAATATTTATGGTATTAGGTGGCATTTGGTTCATATAATGGAATTGAAATAATTTTGTTTGGTTTGATCACTAGAATCAAAAGAGGAATCGGTATTACAATGTTTGGTATACAATTGGAATGGAATAGAAAATACTGTATATTACCTTAATACCTCTATATTTAATAAAATTTAAATAATATCATTTAATCGTTATTTTTCTTCAACCAACATACATTATTAAATCATTATTTTTTAAATAATTATTACTTAAAAATAAAATATATTATTAAAATTATTATTTTTCTAAATAGGATTTAGGGTTTAGGGTTTAGGGAATATGATATATGTTATAAGGTATAGGATTTAGTGTTGGGGTTTATGGTATATGATTTAAGGTTATATTTATGGGTTAAAATTTAGGGTTATATTTATGGATTTAGGATTAAAATTGTTATTTTTAAGTAGGATTTAGGGTTTAAGATTTTTAGTTTTGGGTTTTAGGTATAGGGTATAATGTTTTGGGTTTATGATTATATTTATGGGTTAAGGTGTAAGGCTTAGGGTATAGGATATAATATTTATGATTTAGGGTTTAAGGTTATATATGTGGGTTAAGATTTAGGGTTAAAATTATTATTTTTCTAAATAAGGTTTTGGGTTTTGGGGTTTAAGATTTAACATTTAACATTTAAGATATAGGGTTTATGATTTAGAGCTTATGGCATAAGGTTATGTTTGAGATTGAGGTTAAATTAAAAAGAAAAAAATTAAGATGAGAATGAAATCATTATTCCTAAAGGAGAGAGGAGTAATTTTCATTCCTTTTCATTTACGTTTTGATTCTATTCCATTACCACTTTTTAGCACAACCAAACATAAAATTAGAAGGAATAAATTTTAATTTTATTCCATTTCAATAAACTAAACACGAGTTTAGTGTACTCCTTGGACTACTTACAAGGAAACAAGTATGTTTTTTAACATTTTGGCTAAGAATGAAAGATTTATAGAAACATATTAATTTATTCATATTTTATAAATTATATATGATTAATATATTATTTTAAAATCAATGTAATTATATAGATATTATACATAATTACATACTATTTAGGATCTCACTTAGACTGTAATAGCGAGGGTTTTACATTTTAACTTTACTGTTGGTTTAATTACACGATGATGGTATTTATATTATATAAAAAGAAAAAAATTAGAAGTACTTGAAATCTACAATGATTATTTGGCTTCCTTAAGTTTAATAATTTAGTCTAGTTACCTCTTATTTAGCTGCTTGTAAAATACTACCGTATCTTGAAATTTTTTGGTTCTTATATCGTCAAATAATATATATGGGTTAAAAGTAATTATTTGTATTGAGATTTATTTTATTTTTTTAAACAATATTTGTGAACAGTGGAAAATTTGAAATTTTGTACAAAATTATATCTTACATGTTTTAATTTATTAAATATTAAATATAAGATTTATAAATTATAGATAATAAACTATAATTTAACAACATAAACTCTATTAATATATGATAAATTTCTAGAATTAAAGTTTCATTTACGTTATATGAGTTGAGTTATATAAAAAACTTAAAATCTATTATAATCATAATTTGTAATTGAGTCCATCACAAGTTCACCACAATTATAATCAATATCTTCTATATAGAACAAGTTATTACTATTATTTTACTCATAATTGTACATCTTATATAACCTCTTATTATAATTATTCAGAATTATTATCTTTTTTACAGAAAAAATATAATTAGATGAAATAAATAAGTACAATGTAATAATTAATAGTTAATTGATTTTGTGAATTAAAATAATTTAAAGAAAAATAGAATACGCGTTAAAAAGTAATCATCATTAATGTTATTAAAATCACGTTTTATTGTATAAATTATTTTGATACACACATTGTAACTATGGTTTAAATTATAAGTTGATATTAATTTTAGAATCAAAATAAGTTAATAAGTTGAGAAATATAATTATTATATACTACCAATTTAAGGAAAAATAGACTACCATTCTATATTAAAAACTAATTTTGTTACAAAATAAAAGTAATCACTTCTTAATCTTCAAATATTACAAACATATAAGTTGTACTTATTTCATGATAAGGCGACTAAATGTGTTTCACATGCAATGACTGAAACTAATAGTGAAAATGATAAGATAAAATATGATGAAAAAGCTAATGCTAACTTTATCGTCATAGGCGATATTCCTATAAGTTTAGATGTGCATGTAAAATGAGTTCAAGACTCAAGTATGTAAGACAAGCTCAAGACTCAAGCATGCAAGCCAAATTAAAGATGTTTGGTTTTAGTTTGTTATGCTAGGTTGTTTTAATTAGATTCTGTATTGAAATATCTGTTATGGTTGGTTAGTATTTCACGTAATGATCGAATATTATTGTTTTTTTTATCAAATTGATTTATAAATAGAATATATAGTGATAGTTTCATACATAAAATGATACAGTACTATTCAATTACATTTCTTTATTGTTTTTCTCCTCTCACATCTCTCATCTTCCTTCATCTTCATTCTCATGAAACTTGTTATATGGTTCTTATGATTTTTTCTTTTCTCATTTCCATTGCTACATACATTGATACATCTTATGATCGATTGTGTTTTCTTTTATGGTATCATAGCATATGAAGTGTAGTTTCAATCACGGAGAAAGAAACAAGTAAATCTAGTGAAGAAGAAGTTATTGCTTATGCTACTAATCAAGCTAATCGTAGTATAATTAATTTATAAAATCATGTTACAACTGTTAAGCTAGATCGACCAAACTTTTTAGTTTTAAAACAACAAATCATTAACATCTTTTTTAGTTTAGATTTAGAACAATATCTAACTAGTGATAGACCTTTAGTGATTTTAAAGAATGATGAGATAAATGCAACTTATAAAGTTGGTATAAACAATATTTAATGCTCGGTAGCTGGTTTATGCATTGCATATATTAAGATGTATTTAGGAAAATCTTTGGTTTTAAAATATTGAAAGAATCATGGAATGGTTTAGATAGTTATTTCTTGTCAAGATCCAAATCTAAAGTTATACAACTAAAACAAGAGTTACATAAAACGATGAAAGGAAGACTAAGCATCAATGAGTGTGTTCTTAAATTGAGAGAACTATGAGATCAACTAGAACCTTTAGGATATGCTATGAGTGAAGAAGACAAGGTTTTGCATCTTACTGCTATATTTGATAGAGACTTTGAATGTGTATATAAGAAATGTTGGAAAGAGCCAAAGGGAGATGGGTGGAGGAGTTACTAGGAGTGTTATGGGCTCTTAGAACAAACCCTAAGGAAGCACAAATGAGACCTCCTTCTCTCTAGTATATGGAACCGAGGCGATCATACCAACCAAAGTAACAATCCCTACCCTCAGATCAATCCTAATAGAAGAACAAAACAGGTGAGAAGAGCAGTTGAACTCACATTAGCAAAGGAAAAAATGGATGAAGCTTTAAGAAGGGTAATCGAACAAAAAAGAACAATATCAAAATACTACAAAAAAACTGTGCACTTCAAAACATTTTTCAGGGGTGATTGGGTTCTTAGAAAGGTTTTCCCTAACAAAGATGTGTGGATGGCTGATAAAATGGGTGCCAATTGGAAATGACCTTATCAAATAATTGAGATAACACTGGGAGGGGCCTACTTATTGAAAAGCATCAAAGGCAAGGATGAAGGCACAAGCTGGAATGCCAGACACTTAAAAAGAAACTATGTCTAAAAACATATGTATTAACCTACCTATCTATTTTTTTGTAACAACGACGCACAACGTGTATCTACGAAATAAAAGGTTTCAATAGCTGATCATTAATTCAAGATCTTTCCCTTATAATGGGCATTTAGTGCTGCTCACCTAGATTAATAAATTAGGAAGGGTGCCCTAATAGTTGAAGAGGTCGAGCGGCCCACCTCGATCAGGAACCAAGTCAATGCTTTGACAAATATATATATATACGAGCACCTTGGTGAGGAACTAGGTCAATCTCTTTCCTTTATAATGAGTATTTGGGGATGTGCATCTAAATCAATAAATTAGGTAGGGCACCCTAACAGTTGAAAGGGTCGTGCTACCTACCTCGGTCAGGAACCAGGTCGATCACGAACTAAGTCCAAATTTTTGCCTTATAATGGCCATCTAGGGCTATGCTCCTAGATTAATAAATCAGGTAGGGCATCCTAACAGTTGAAGAGGTCATGCAGCCCACCTCGGTTAGGAACCAAGTAGACACTCTAACAATCTAGACCAAGGGTCAGTCACCTAGATCGTGCTAAATACTTTAAAATTATAATATACCAAACAACCATTATACATAAACACATGCCACTCTGATTGTTCATTATTAAAAAAATTAATCATTACACGCCGCTGATATTGTCCTTTATTTAAAAATCATAAACTATGCATATAATGCTAAAAATTCTTCAAGTGCTTCGCCACACAGCCAATAATTGGTTCTCCGTTTTCCTCAACCAAAGGTAATAGCTTGGCTTGAATCTCGGAAACCTTCTTACGAATATAAATCATAGGTTCAGGGTTCGTTGTCATCATGGAAAGCAACCCCTGCTCCAAATCCTCGGTAACCTCCATAACCTTAAGAAAAACGCTTTTAGATTGCTTCATATAAAAACTTGGCCAGTACGATTCTCTATCAATTAGAGTGGCCATACTAGCCAGGGTCCTATTTTCTCGAGATTGCGTCTGGATTAATTGCCCTCTTTAGCATTATGTTCAAGTTTCATGACCTCGACTTTAAGCAAACTAACATCATCCTTAAGCTTACCATTTGCAATACGAAAAGCCCAAACTAAGCGCCTATTTGTTCGATCAGAATCCATAATGCGTGAGCAAAAAAGTTAGAGGTACTAGCTTGTTTCCCAAGCTCTACTTAAATGGTAAAGATTCTCAAACACACGAATCAAACTAGTGTTCTCCAACCCTTTTTATAGGAAAGGAAAACTAAAAAAAATTATTATTCCACAATAAATGACAAAAGGTAAGTCAACATCATAAATACACAATAAATAGGAAAATTACTTTATTTATTCAAAATGCTCAGGAGTATGAAATAAAGTAACAATTTGCGACCATACAAACCAAAATGGCATCGAGCTTTCAAAAAAAATCATTCAAGGATCAGCTATCCCTTCCTTGGGAACCTCAGGGCCATCCTCGCCACTAGAAGAGCCCAATCCTTCCCCCTACTCCTCAACTGAAGAGGCTTGATTATAAAGTGGCATATTTGGGATATCCAGAATGCGATAATAGTACTTGCCCAAATATTTCTTTTTGGCCTCCTTCTTGAAGGTCTCCATCGCCAGCTCATATTCCCGCTCGACACTAGACTCGAGCTACTGTGCCATAGCATCCACGTCGAATTTTTCTTGACGTTTCACTTTCTCGATAGAGGCCTAAACTTATCTCTACACTTCCCTTGCCTCTTCCTCCAGCTCGGTCACACACCAAACATATGCATTAAGCTCAGATACAACCATCTTCAGCTTCTCCTCCTTATCAATTGTTTCGCTCTTCCACTTTACTACTCTCGCCAGTAAAGCGGTGTATTTTGAGCACAATGATGCATGAGCCTACTTCTCCTTCACTAGCTCGGACCTTAAATAGCCCACGTTGTGAGCTCGATTAAAGTCACAAATCAGCATCAACTATACACAAAGAAAAAAAGGTTAAGCAAATAAAAATCGAGCTCACACTGCACTACGTAGAATATCACAAACAAAAAATATAACACACCTGACACAGCTGACAGAAAATGACCTTGCCAACATCCACCCCCTCGTAAATAATCGTGAGTTCCTCCTTGCATCCATTCATTGAAATTTGGATCGTACAACGATCGAGGTACTCGGGTGATTCAACAAGACCCCATTAGCACCAATGGTAAGATCCTAAATAATAGACTTCCCATATTTAAATCCCTTAAAAGATTTCCTGATTCTTTGGACCCAGTGCAGGGAGTTGAGGACCTAGGATGCTTTGGTAAAGGAGGACAAACATTCAAAGGATCGGGGTCACAGATGGGTTCATCAACACCAACCTTCTTCTTTTTCTTCTTAAGAGAAGAAGTACGATCTTCATGAAAAGATTTCCCCCTTTTCTTACCCACCGATGAGCCTCCCCTAGGAACAAGATAGGCACCCATTGGTGAACCAATTCCTCCTGATGTCACCTTACTCTTGATTCGAGCAAAAAAGTTGGGCAGCAATCAAATCCATATGAACTGTAGAATAGAAAAAGAATACAGGTTGAACACCTCAAAAAAGAAAAAAATAATAATATAAGAAAATGTATATATATTTAAATTATAAAAATAGGGGCAAAAATATTATAATGTAACAACAAAGATAGACTAATGTTCACCATCTTTTGGCACCACCTCGAACTGTCCCCCAAAATCTGTAGGAGGGATTCTACATTTAGGAGAAGCCCGAGCATTAGAAGAAGCTCAGGGTTTGTGAGTCAACCTAAAAGGAGGCTCTATGGCACCATGCCTCATTAACCCACACGCAACAAAACGCGAAGTGTTCAAAATAGTCCTTTAGTTCGTTTTCTCAGGAATATAGTTTTGGATATCAACTAACCTCTACTTTGCATTAAGACTCAAGGTCGTGATCAGATAATCCATATTCATAATCACGACCTTAGTATCATTCCAAACACACCTTACCAATCTCGTATCACTTGTGGGGGACTTCCACCGATATGAAACATAGAAAAAGTACTCTTTCCATTTTTTCTCATTTTATGGGAGGGACACGTTCACCCCATAATCTTGCTTAAATGACATATGCACTATCGTTAGGTCTGTGGGGTTCTGTTTTAGAACATACATCTCATTAAATTTAGCCATATCTAAATTCACCCTAAGTTCTTGACATATCAGTGTTAGGTAAAGTAGATATCTCTACCTATTAGGCATTAATTGACGTGATGCAAGCTACATCCTAACCAAAAATATTTTTATGAGAGAATACAAATGAAACCTTACCCCCAGCCATAGAGCTTTCTCATGGAAAATAGTCCACCCAGTTAGAGGTTCATCATTATCACGGGCACCTTCAGAAGGAATCATTATCTGAACTGTTGGAGGTATTTCGTAGGTCCTTCTTATTCTCTCTTCATCCTAGGGTAACAACCCGCAAGTTTTAGGAACGGCCACCCTGCCCCTAACGCGACCTATCGGCTCACCAGATATTATATTCCTGTTTTTCTCCTCTATGTCCTAGACGCTAAAATTTGAGTCTGAGGCACGCTTAATTTCACAATAGGCATGGTTTAGGGGTGAAGGGTAGAGGTAGATGGTTATGGTGAAGACTAACTTGTTTCATTAGAAGAACCTGGGCTAGAAGACCCTAAGTTCCCACTTGTACTAGTATACTCGGGACTCTCCCATGAGCCTGAGCCAGAAGCTGATGTCTCTTCTCATTGCATTTTGATAAAAGTTACAAAAAAATAAAGATAAAACAATAGCAAGTGGTAAGGTACGAGGAAAAGAGATTACCTAAAGATGACTTAAAAGTAAAAGAAATTTTTCCTTTTAAAACCGATCTGAAAAAGAAGTAGCAAATCATTAGGTTGTCAACGTTTGAGTGCTAAAAAGCCAAATAGAGAATATTATAGTGCGAGCTATATTCTTACCACCGAACTAAAAATATTTCACCACTTAAGAAGAAATGAAAGAGCATTTTCCCTCACTATTTCTCAATTTTGCAGGGAAACAATGATAAGTCCCAACCCAAGTAGCCCTTTATATATGGGCATTGGATTTCTCTCTCCAATCAGTTGACAAGCATTTATTGTGGGAGTCGAACGGTTCGTATCTTATGTCTGGTATTCACTCTTCCACCTCAGACCGAATCCCGAGCTAAAAGAGTAGGGGGACTTGATGTTTGGACATCTGGACTGACCCAAAGACTGGACCATGTAACCTACCTAAGCCAAGTCTAACCCAAGATGGAAGATGAAGTACCCTAGACAGACTGAGCCCAATGACAGCATGAGCTTGAGTGAAATACCTTGACATCCTATCCATGGGACAGACCGAGCCCATTGGTAGCTCAAGCCTTAGTAAGTTGAGCCCAATGATAACATGAGCTCGAGTATAGCACGAGCTCGTGGATAGCACGAGTAAAAATTGGTCTGGATCTCTGACATGAATAGAAAATATGGGAATAAGGAAAATAGTGCGAGATGTAGTTACATGTACATTTTGTATAACTAACACATGTACCCATAATGTGCTATAAATAGGTGGACCACTCATGAGGATCCACACATTCAACCCTTTACATTCATCTTTCTCTAATCTATCTCTATAAGATATAGAGTCTCAACATATATATATATATATATAAAGAAAGAAACGTTAGGCTAATATATATATATATATATAATGAGATGTGCAGGGGTAGTCAGCGAAGAAACACAAAGACTAGAGAAAAAGAAAAGGAGAAAAAAGAAAAGAAAATATTCGGCATAGAAATGAATAGAAAAAGAAGGAAAATGGTATGAGAATACGATAAAAAGGAAAAATATGGGAATAACGAAGTAGAGAGGCGGTGGAGAAGACGAGAAAGTAAATTCTTTTTGCGATTCAATTTTCTTTCAATTCCTCTCAAATATATATATATATATATATATATAATGAGTTGTGCAGGGGGTCGTCAGCGAAGAAACACAAAGACTGGAGAAAAATAAAAATAGAAAAAAGAAAAGAAAATATTCGGCATAGAAACGAATAGAAAAAGAAGGAAAATAGTGCGAGAATAAGATAAAAAGGAAAAATATGGGAATAACGAAGTAGAGAGGCGATGGAGAAGACGGGAAAGTAAATTATTTTTACGATTCAATTTCTTTCAATTCTTCTCAAAAAATTATGGTAAATTCATTTATGTTAAATTTAATTTTTAGCATGAACTAATTGTTCTTTATTATAGGAAAATGATGTAATTTAATTCTATACTATGCTTAATTTTCTATGTTAATTTGAATTATTTCTCTCCATATTTGTTTGATTTACTCTAGGTTTATTGCTTCTAATTAACTGGCCATTTATTAGATTATTTTGGTTTTTTGATTTACTATTGAAAGAGGGAATTATAGGATAGATATGAAATATTTTGGTATAGGTATATATAGAGATCGACATGTTAGTATGAACTTGTATAGTTTAAAAATAATTGTTCTTAATGTTTTCTTGCTTTATTAAATTGCATACTCTTATGTAAATTAATGAACAATAATATTTTTAATTGACTATTGAAAGAGGCTTTTGGATGTTATTTTGGAGATTGTTAACAATCAGAGAGAATTAAATTCAATTAGCTAGAAGAGTAAAACATATTCTTCTTATCACTTTATTATAATAGTATGATACTTTGCACTTGTAGTTGTGTACCAATCAAGTTTTTGACACCGTTGCTGGTGATTTATTATTTATTATTTTTATCAATATCAATACAAAGTAATCTTGGTTTTAATTTAGAATTATATTTTATTTCATTTTCATTTTTTTCATTTTTTTTATTTTTCTTTAGATGTGTTTTTGACATTGGATGCACCGTGTTAGAACTCAAAACATTATTCCTTTTGACCCAGAGATTGAAAGAACCTTTAGATCACAAAGAAAGAAGAAAGAAGAAAGTACTAGCCATGGCTAAAGGAGAACAGAATGTACCGCCATGCACCTTGAAGGATTATGTAAGGCCAATTATGAATGACAATTACTCAGCTATAAGATGCGAGACTATTAAAGCCAATAATTTTGAGCTCAAATTGGCATTGATCAGTATGGTGCAACAAGCCCAATTTAGCGGATCGCCACTTAATGATCCCAATATTCATCTAACGATGTTCTTGGAGATTTGTTACACTATAAAGATGAATGGTGTTACTAAAGACACCATTAGATTGAGTTTGTTTCCTTTTTCATTGAGGGACAAGGCTAGAGGTTGGCTACAATATCAATAACTGTGAAACATCATTAGTTGGTAAGACATGGTTGAAAAGTTTCTTGCTAAATTCTTTCCACCTGCAAAAATAGCCTAACTCAGGAGTGAGATTGGTCAATTCAAACAAAAACGATTTTGAGAAACTCTATGAAGCATAGGAAAGGTATAAAGATATGATTTGACATTGTCCTTAACATAGATTTCTAGATTGGTTATAAGTTCAGATGTTCTATAATAGGTTAAATGGGCAAACTAGGATCATAATTAATGTTGCTTCTGGTGGAACTTTGATGTCAAAGACAACTGAAGGTGCTACTTCTCTTTTGATAGAAATGACCTCAAACAACTATCAATGGCTAGCTGAAAGATATATGGGTAAGAAAGCTGCCAAGATTCATGATTTTGAGTTGTTTGCTGCCCTTTCAGCTCAAGTTGCTTCTCCATCTCATCGGATTTTTGCCTTGACAACCCAAAGAATACCACAAAGTGTAGAACATGTTACAACTTCAAGTATGACAGTTCCGATGAATGAATCAAGTCAATAACATGTTTAATACATTAACAATCGGAACTACAATTATCATGGTAATCCCATGCCAAATTACTACCATGTAGGGCTTTGAAATCATGAGATTTTTCTTATGGAAACACAAAGAATATGTTGCAACCTTCTCTAAGGTTTGATAGTCAAAAAAACAAGAAGAAGATGTCACTTGAGGATGCCATGGTTTCCTTTATTGAGGAGACCAAAGAAAGGTTTAAAAAGAGTGATTCACAATTGGATAGCATTGAGACTCATCGTAACAATATGGGAGCCACTATGAAAAATCTTGAAATGCAAATTGGGCAACTAGCCATAACCATCAACAAAGAGGAACTTTTCTTAGAAATACAAAAGTGAATCCAAAGGAACAATGCAAGGCCATTACAATTAGGAGTGTAAGAGAAATTGAGAGTTCACCATCAAAGGAAACCGAGTCCATCCCTACAGCTCTAAACAGTGGCCAAAGCAATAATAAAGTAAAAGAATAGGAATTGTTAATGATACCCTAAGAGAGACATCATGTTCAAGAATAAAAGGTTGGAGGATTCGAAATAGTAAAGCATTCTAAAGATTTTAGTACCATTCTTCAAATAAATTTCCTCAAAAATTAAAAGATCCAGGGAGTTTCACATTGCCTTGCACTATTGGAAATTTAATTTTTGATAAAGTTTTATGGGATCTTGGTGCTAGCATTAATCTTATGTCATTGTCTGTTTATAGGAAATTAGGACTTGGATAGATGAAACAAATAACCATTTCTTTGCAACTAGCGGACTGGTCTATCAAGTATCCATATGGAATCGGAGAAGATGTATTGGTAAAGGTGAATAAATTTATTTTTCCTAATAATTTTGTTGTATTATATATGGATGAAGACCAAGATGTCCCACTAATTCTTGGTCGACCATTCTTGGCTACGAGAAGAGTTGTAATGGATGTTCAAAAGGGTGAGTTAATATTGAGAGAAAACATGGAAGAGGTTACATTCAACATCTACGAAGCCATGAGATTTCTAGAAGATACAAGCACTTACTTTCGGGTAGATGTCATTGAACAATGTGAAGTAGAAAATTTTCAAGAAGATATGCTAGCCAATCACCTAGAACAATGTACCATCACTTCATCTCATGCTTATGATTTCAATAACTCTTCTATTTATGAATCTGATTTACCTTTTGCTAATGAAGAATTTCTCCACTATGTATTTTCCTTGGAAGCATTGCAGCAGGTTACATCATTTGGTAAAGAAGTGGAGAGGTTAGAGCCAATGGTAGCATAGACGAATTCTGTTATCTCTACAAAAAAAGTGTAATAAACTATAACTCCAAACTTGAAGCAATTGTCTGAGCATCTTCGCTATGCATTTTTGGGTGGGAATTACACCTTTTCAATGATTGTTACGGTCTCACTTACACCCAAAGAAGAGGAAAAGTTGTTGTGTGTGTTAAGCAAGCATAGAAAAGCCTTGGGATGGACTATCTCTCACATAAAAGGTATAAGTCCATCCATTTGCATGCACAAGCACTTATTGGAGGCATCCTATAAAGTTTTCTTTTGTTTTTTTATTTTATTTTATTTTATTTTCATTACTATTGAATAATTTGGATTTTGATGTTAGTTTATTATGCAAGAATAAAAAGCTAAAAATTATAAACTAATGCGGATCCACCATAAAACTAGGGAAGTTCCTTTCATTTCTTCTATCTCACTTTTGAATTACAATGAGGACATTTTTTTAGTTTAAGTTTGGAGGTATCAACTCCTATAGTCTTGAGTTATTGGATTCTCTTTTTAAACATGTATTTGAGTACGATTGAATTCGCTATGACTATGAAATTTGTGATTAAAGATGGGTTCGAGAAACTTTTTTCAAAATCTGCTATTATGTTAGTGAGAGTTTTGTGGGTACTTTGATTTAAATCTTTGTCCTTAAAAATAAATGAGCATATAGTAAATTTTTCTCTACTCTTTTTTGCCTATAAAGAGAAGGAGTTAAATTAACTGGGTTAGGAAAAGTTTAATCTTGATTTTCTCTAGAATACGTTGATGGATCCTTAAGGCATCCTAATTCCAAATATTAGAGAAATGATCTAGGCAATTTTTTTGTCACAACCAAAAAGTTTTCCCAGCCGTCCTAATTATCACGCAATCATTGTATGATGTATTTTCATAGTCAACCCCATTGAGCCTTATTTAATATAAGCCTTATTTTTTCTTTTTAACTGCATAAATAATTTCTATTCTAAGCTTGAAAAATCTTGAATTTACCTTGAATTTTGAGAAAATACTTTGGTGAAACATTCCAAGTAATAAAATTTTCTCAACTCTTTCTCTCTTTAGAAAGTTTTCTTAGTTTTTAGTTTTAGAGTTCTTCTTTTTTTGAGAAGAACTAGTTATGATTATATAGATTTTTAGTTTTTGATTGAATAAATGAAAATGTAAATCTATTTAGAGCTTTTTCAACAACAAAATTAACATCAAATTGCTATAAAGATTCTTTTAAGGTATAATTTTAATGGATTATTTACAGTTATTTTTTTATATATTTTATTCTTATATGTTATATTTAATTTGTCTGTTATTAAATATAACATAACTGGTTGTTTGTAAATATGATATAATTATAGCGTTGTTATGCTTATGAAATATTAAATAGGTAAAACATTTCTATAAAATAAATTGATTTTGTTTTATTCAAGATTTTATATTAAGGATGTTAAAGATAAATATATTATTTTTCATTATAAGCTTAAAATTAAAAAATTAAATTTTAAGGTTTAATTATTCGGTCTGATTTAGAATAGTGTTTTGTGTTTGTTGGTACAATCACCCGGTAGTTAGAGTAAAACTTTATTTAAATTTTTTTTATAAGAACTATTATTCGAAAATGTATTAACAATATATTTTCAGTCATGGTTTTAAAACTTGAAAGTTAGTACTTGGATAATTAAATTTTTAAGTTTAATTTGGCCACCTTTAATAAAGTTTAAAATGTCTAAACACACCAAAGGTAATATTTAAATAGTTTATTTTCAATCTCTTAGAAAAAAATGAATTAATTTAATTAATCAAATTAGTTATCGACTCCACCCATAGGTGTCAATTGATTTATTAATTAAAAAAGAATATCTAACTCCACCAAAGGTGGTATTTATATAAAAAACAGTGAATCAATAATTATCAATTTATATATTTAATAACCTAAATAATATAAATAAACATAATTAACTTAATTATTATATCCATAAATACTCCACTGTTATAAATGATAAAAAAATGTATTATTGTTTATTGAATCCATATCTATGTTTATGTTTATTTTTTTATTATTAGATTAGGAAACAAAACCAAAATATCGTGATAGAATGTTTAGGATTTAATTTCATTTTAAAAAGTTTGAATAATAAATTAAAAATCACATATATTCTTTCCTTAGATTGGCCTTGAGAGTATACTTGTCATTTTCAATAAAATGATTCATACACTTGCAAGAGTTTTACAAAAATAAAACAAAATTATCTGTAAGATCGGCATTACATTGCCGATCTTGTCTCATCAGCTGGCCAACAAACATCTTATTGATGAGGCGTTGATATATAGCTCCTGAATTCTTTAAACCAAATGTTATTTGGGTGTAACAGAAGTTCATTTTTAGTAATAAAAGATGTTTTCTCTTAATTCTCTAGATGTATTATGATTTGATGATAACCAAAATATAAGTCCATGAAACTCATTAAACCGAACTCGGTGGTAGCATCTACCAGTTGATCAATACTTGGTATGGGAAAACAGTCTTTTGGGTATGTGTCATTCAAGTTGATGAAGGCTACACACATGTGGGATGATTTATAAGCCTTTTTTACAAGCATTACATTTGACAATAAGGTTAGTTAGTCTACCTCTCTAATAATCTTCGTCTCCTTAAGTGTGGTGACCTAACTTTTAATCATTTTTTTTCTTGTCTCTTGGGAACTTTTATTCTTTTGTTTGATAGATCTAGATTTTATATCAATATTCAATCTATAGATTATAATCTCTGGGTCAATCTCAGGCATATCGGTAGGCCACCATGTAAAGCTATCGAAATTGGCTTTAGGAATTGAGATAATTGCTCCCTGATTTCTATTGTTAAGTCAACGCTCAATTTTAAAGTGTGATCTTCCCCCTTTTCTTTGACTGGTAAATCTTGAACTTCATTTGAATTAATTTACTTCGCTAGGCATCTATCCCTTGCCCGTTTTTGACAAGGCTCATTCTTTAATTGCTACATGAAAACCACATCTCTAATTGTGGCATGATAACAACCACTAGCCTTTTCTTAGTCCCTTTTATCTCTTTGGGTTGGGATATTAATTACCATAAAGTTGGTCATGAGTATAGATCCTGTAGCCATGATTGGTAACATTATGATTCCAACTACATAAGTAGTACTGCTATTGAATCCCACTAGGGGTAGCTCTTTCCTCAAGATGTCGCATTCCTTTATACCTAGAGCCTTCATTGTCAACAGAAAAAGAAGATTGACAAGGCTCCTAGTATCAATCATGACTCGAAAGACATTGTAGGATCCTATTCGTAGGGTGATTACCAAAAGATCTTCACGGGGACATGAGGTCTCATCCATCCTGAAAAAGGTGATTGTAACAGAGGACATCCCTTTATCCAAATTATAAACATGCGATAAACTGTGTAAGTATCTTGTGTATCTTTTGTACAAATTACTAGAGGTCCCATTGAACCTAAGTCCTCCATGTATAGTATGTATGGTCCTCACATGAGCCTCATTGTGTGAGCCTATCTCACTATCTAGTGGAGCAGGTAGCCTAAGAGTTTCGTGTTCGGGCAATCAATCAACTTCTCTGCTATTATTTTCCACGAGGTTACCCAAATATCCCTTGGATAAAAAAATCATCTATTTCTTTCTTTAGATGTATACAATCTCACGTCTCGTGGCCTTTATCTTTATGAAAGGCACACTATTTAGATGATTCCTTAGAGGTTCCCTTATTTTTGGTGGCCACTTGACATTTTTCTCATCTTCCATCCTCAATACAACTTGAGATAGACTCACTTTCAAAGGTGGACCCTTAAAGAGGGACATTGACCTATCCTAAGGCCCCCTATTCCTAGGTCATTGACCACTCACCTTGTGCTTTAGAGCAAAGTGTTTGTTTCTATTAGGCCATAAGCTTCCTCCATCGTTGTGCTTTGGAGAAAAGTGTTTGTTTCTATTAGGCCATATCCTAAGGCCTCCCGTTATTTCTTGCTTTTTTTCTCTAAACCTTCTCATATATTCTTCAATAGACTCTCCATTTTCTTGGAGGATCGAGAAAAGCTGGTGAGATTCTTTCATCAAAGGCTTGTTATAGGCATAGTTGGTGATGAATAACTTGGAAAATATAGAGAAAGAGGTTATGGTATGAGGTGCTAAGTTATTAAACTACTTTTGTACGCCATCGTATAGAGTGGCAGCAAACAATTTGCACATCATTGTATCTTTCTTGTCTTGAGTGAGGGCTACAACCATCTTGAAATGTTGGACGTGATTTACTGGATCATTCGTTCCTTAGTAGCCTAGACACTTAGGAGCACTAAACATAGTTAGAGGCTCATTGTTCTCTATTTCGTTAAAGAAGGGAGAGACACAATTGTTCACAATCCCTATCCATATCATAGTGTGCCTTGCCTTTTGTTAGCTTCTTTGAGGGACTAGTCTTACTTTCTATTTTTTTCTTTAATGCTTAGAAGCATGCCTCTCAGCTCTTTCGCTCTTGCAACAATTATTCATTGTTGAGTCCCATCGCATTAGAAAGATGGTCATCCTCTACTATGTTCTCAACCTAGGCGGGCTCATTTACTACAGGAGCCGGTCTAAACTCACCAACTAGATCAGTGGCTCAAACCGTCATAATGCCCAGGCTTGATTGTGAGCGCAATGCTCTATTTTATTATTGGGTACCCTCAAGATATCTTTTTAGCTTGAGAAGTTGGCATGTAAAATCTTGATAGGGATTAATCTCAACTAGAGTCTCCTCATGGGCTTTCAAGGTATGGTCTTGTCAAGAAGATGCTATTTGATTCGCTAGTTTCAATATTTCCTCAGCTTGCATTCCCACCATGACAGACTTGAATCCTAAAGAACACAATGTGGGGATCTTACTTATGAGGTTTCTCTCTCAAGACTTAGGATTAATCCTTAAAAATAAGGAGTCAAAAGCTAAGGTTTGACCTTCAAATCCTAAGCCCCATGGTGGGTGCCAAAATGTTAGAATGATTTGATTTTCAAAGAGAGAAACTAGATAGAAGTTAGAGAATTGAAAGGGTCTGTGGATCTCTTATGACGCCCATATATTTAGAACATTACATGTACATGTTTCAATCACATAGGGGTACGCGTTGCAGTATGGTAGAAGGATACATATGTAAAAGCACAATCTAATCTAGAGGTCGACCACTTTATAGCTCGATCTGGTGGTCGGTCCTCTAATACTCAAAGTTACTATGCATAGATATGGGTACCCTATAAGTATCTTTATGGGTACGGGCATAAATTGGATCTTCCTAAAATAACACGTTTGATTACTCGGGTTGTTTTTGGGTCAAGTTTCAAACCGATCCATATGTTCAAATAATCACCATTCAAATCAAATTTTTTATTACTCTTTCTTCTTTCTCAATTTAAAGCATGGATTTTAAAATTTCAAATAAGATATTTAGCACTTGCAAATTGTAGTATTTACCTGATTGTTTTTTCAACTGATACATTTCTAAATCTTGAAATATAAAAAGTTGTAGGAGAATTAATATCATAGATACTCCCAAGCTTTAAGGAATCTTCAAAAATACTCCTAAGGTTTCAAAAATATTTCTAAAACATAAGGAAAGTGAGTAGTAACAAGAAGAAGAAACTTCTAACCAAAAAGAAGTTAAAAAACTAGAAAATGAGGTCAAAATAATGAAGGCTAATTCATGATATTATATCAGGAAAAAAATAGCGTTTAGAGATAAAATAAAAAATATGCATTTGGAAGTAAATTGAAGCCTAGTAGGTGTAGCAAAAAATCAAGCAACATTATTTGAAACTATACAATTATTAACAAAAGAAATGGATTTAATCCAAGAATAAAACAAAAAATATTTACAGGAAATAATAGATGTACAAAAAGAATTAATAAAGGAAATAAATGAATGTGGTTATAATAAACTACAACAAGATATACACAAAGAATTTTCAGAATTAATAAAAGATGTATACAACATACATAGAAATAATGAAATAATAGGTCATAAATATGATTCCTTAGAATGACTAAAATAAAAACCACCAAGGAGTCAGATTCCTTGATTCCTAAAATTGAGAAAAGAAAAAATGAAGAACAATTTGAGAACAAAGAGATAATTTCAATTTAATTGAATATAGAAAAGAATTATAAAGAAAATTCATAAACCCTGAAAATAGGAATACAGAAAAATTAGTAAGTTTATTGACATTAACTAATGAAGAAATAGAAGAACATTATAATGAGGAACTTTGTACTAACAAAGAAGATGATGATATGGTAATAATAAGTAAGATTGATTTTGAAAAATAAAACATGACCCCAAAAGGTCATATAAAACCAATTTCATTACCAGTCTTTTACCAAGAAGGAACATATGACCCACATAGGGGAGAAAGAAATAGGCAAAGAAGAGAACAACCTGATATGACAGAAAGAAGAAAACCACCTAAAATGGAGAAATGATTGCATTGGGGAACTAGAGGTAGTATTCTACCATAATTCAAACTCCATGATAATTATAAATCTGATCTTCTAGATTTAGACTATATAAGAGATAGGAAAAAAGTCTTAGATGAATGGGCTAGTGGTATGAGTGTACTCATACAAACCTCTCAAACTACCCAAACAAATCCTTCAATTTGTAGGGTACTTATAGCATATAACATGATAGGAAATGTTAAAGTTTGGTTTTTAAACTTAAAAAATCAAACAATTTTTTTTAATGTAAGGGAATGTTTCCACAGGAAGAGAATACTTAGATATAGTAATAAATGAAATATACAAAGAATTTATTGGAAAATATAAAGGAAGAACTATTAATGAATCTAATGAAAATGAAATCAATGAAGCTAAATGGCATTTAACAAATATGAAAATTTGTAATATGTGTTACATAGATTCTTTTATTTGTGAATATGAAATGTATTATCGTAGATTTCCATCCTCTATACAAACAACTTATAAAGAAATATTTTGCCAAAAATTACTTGGAACACTACTTAAGACCTTAACAGAAAGTTGGGAATAAAGAAATAGAAAAACTATACTAGATACTCTATGAGAAAAAATAAGAAGCCTTAGAAATTGGATCATTATTAAATGGCAAGAAAGAAAAGAATATAAACAGATAAGAGGAAATGATAAAATCTACTGTGATACAAAAGATTTTAAAATACTAGGAAAATATGGATGTAATATAAAATTTTATAAAAACATATAAATATAAAAAATATAAATTCAAAAAACAAAATTTTCAAAAATATAAAAAAAACTTTAATAGAGAAAACTACAAAAAAAATATTTTAGAAGAAAGAAGTATAAACCTTCTGAAAAAAGGAATTATTGCCTTTCAGGAAAGAAAAAAATACAAATGTTGGATATGTAATGAAGAAGGATATTATGCTAACGAATGTCCAAGTAGACTTCAACGTAAAAAGGAATTTCCACAAAAATAAAAAATCTTGGAAGAAGCTTTTAAAATGGAATTAGAACCAGTCAAGGAATCTGATATAGATGATACTTATAGTATCTATCTATTGGAAGAAATTGGGAAAGAAATAACTGACTTAAAATATGAACACTCAAATTGTGACATTATTTATCAGAAAATGAATGATTTATATAGTATTACAAATCCAAATAGTAGTTACATTAAAATATGACTAAAATTTAAAGGCTATAACACTTATCATTTAAATGCATATATAGATACATGAGCTAGTATGTGTGTAGCCAGTAAATATGTATTTTCAGAAAAAAATTGGAAACAAGTGCCAAAAGATTTAATTGTAAGAATTACTAATAATATTATAATAAATCTTAATAAGGTAGTAAAAGATACTGATATAATGACATGAGGAGAAAAGTTTCACATTATTATCATATATTAATAGAAAACAAGAGTTGATTTGTTAATAGGAAATAATTTCCTAAACTTATATCAAACTTTCACACAATATTTTGACAAAATAAGTCTCACAACCTTAGAAGAAGATATCATCTATGTCTCAAAAATAAGAAAAGCTTTAATTGTCTTAAACCTAACTTTTATGCAACAACATAAAAAGCAAAAACATGGTGAGATATAAGACCAGCAAAAACCTTATTTAGAAAATATTTCATTAGATATAGAAGAGAAATAAAACACTTTTCTCATTGAAATACAAGAAGACAAAACCCTAATAGGCATCAAAATATTATTAAAAATAATTAGGTCAGAAAATCCTTTGGATCCAAAAATAAATAAATCTAAAACAATAGTCAACATAAAATTAAAAGATCCTAACAAAATCATAAGAGTAAAACCAATGATTTATACTCTAAAAGACATAATTGAATTTGGGAAACAAATTCAAAAAATTTTAGAATTAAAAGTCATAATACAAAGTAATTTAGCTCACTCTAATATAACATTTCTTAGTTAAAAAAGAAGCTGAGAAAAAAAGAGAATGGTAATAAACTTTAAAGCACTGAATAAAGAAACCATTAACGATGGATACTTCATTTCAAAAAAGGAAGAATTGTTGTCATTAATAAAAAGGAAAGAAATACTTCTCGAGTTTTGATTACAAAAAGGATTTTGGAAAATAAGATTGGAGGAAGAATCCTAAAAACTAACGGCATTTAATTGCCTTCAAGGGCAATTCCAATGGACAATTATACCATTTGGATTAAAACAAGCTCCAAGTATTTTTCAAAGATATATGAATAACATTTTCAAGAAATTATAAGATATTTGATGTGTTTACATAGATAATATTTTGGTTTTTAGTAATGAATTAAATAAACATTATTTGGATATTATTAATATTCTACAAGAATGTAGGAAAAAAGACATTGTACTCTCTGAAAAAAAAGCAATACTTGATTAACAAAAAATTAAATATTTAGGATTGAAAGACAAAAATTAAATACAAAAACTAATTACAAAGATTTTTATGATGTTTAACATATGCAGAAGCATACATCAAGAAACTTGCAGAAATGAGAAAACCATTACAAGAAAAATTGAAAAAAGATCATATCTAGAAATAGACCGAAGAAGATACTCAATATATGGATAGAGTAAAAGCAAAGGTAAAATATTTACCAACTTTATACCATCTAAGACCAGACAATAAGATGATAATTGAAACAGATGCTTCATAAGAATATTAGGGAGCAGTTCTTAAAGTAAGAGTAGATGACAAAGATGAATATCTTTGTAGATATACATTAGGATCTTTCTAAGCTTCAAAATTAAATTACCATAGTAATGAAAAATAATATTTATCTGTTAAAAAAGCCATTAAGAAATTTACAATATATGTTATAAGCTCTATATTCATTGTTAGAACATATTACAAGAATTTTGGTTATTTATTAAAAACTAATATCGTAGGTAATCTTACAAATAAGGAAGATTAGTTAGATGAAAACAATGGTTCAACTATTACAATTTTGATATTGAACATCTTCCAAACCATAAAAATAACTTAGCAGATGCTCTTACTAGAGAATTAGCATATCTAACTATTTTTATGTTTTTAGGAATAAAACATCTTGACATCAAAATCAAGATAAAGGAAAAGGAAATAAAAATCATACAGGAACAACTCGAACTGCTATATCTTGAGAAATCTCTTATGGAGATAAGAAAGAAGCAGTAAGAACTTAATTGTTCAAAACAACCTCTAGAGACCAGAAGCTCAAAAAAGGAATCTTCATTAAAAATTCAAGGTGAAACTTATGAAGATAAAAAGGAAGAACCTAATAGTTCACAAAAAACTTCTGAAACCAAAAAGTTCATTTGGGCAGATGAGGCAGAAAAAGAACAAAAAAAAGTTTATGTGGTTTATAATGGCCCAAAACTAGGACTTTATAACAACTTGATAGAAGCTAGTAAATCTATTATAGGAATTAGTAAAGTAACTCATAGAGCCTTCACCAACAGAATAGAAGCCGAAGGTAGTTATGCCAACTACAAAACACCAAAACTAATAACTCAAAAGGAGATAGTAAAAAATTATTTTGCAAAATTACAACAACAACGAACAGCTCTAAGCAGATTAACAAATCTTGAAAAAATAGAAAGGCATCCAGTGCTATTTAGAGAAGCATCCCCTCTAAAGATATCAAAAATAGTAAAGCATTCAATGCTATTCAGGGAGACATCCCCTAGAAATACTCTAATCATTGAAGATGAGAAAGACCAATATAGAAACCTCAGCAAACACAATGATTAAGTCTATATAACTTGGCAAGAAAGTCTACCCAAAAACATATTGAAGATATGATGTTCTATACTACAGACAAGAAATTTTCTACATAAAGTAAATTCAATACCTTTGAAGGAACTGATCCAATAATTGTGTATAAAGCTTTTCATGCAGGACTAATAGAAAATATACATCCATGAATTCATTTAAGTGAGTTAAATTATTTCCCAGAAAATTTTAAAAGGGCAATCAAGAACCTTAGAAGGAAGATTAAAACAAGTGATAAACCTATTTATCTTAAATTTTTCAATTCATTAATGGACTTGAACAAGGAATGATGTATTAGTTCCTACCACTTCATCAAGATAGAGATTTCCAACATAAACATAGAAGTTCCTAAACCAAGGGTACTTCTAGAAAAATAATTCAACACAGAAAAACTCTATGTACTAAAAGGTCAAATGCTAGGCCAAATTTACTATGAACTCAAGAAGATTGATAATTTTATTGAGATCAAAATAAATTATTTAACTAGTAAAGTCATCATCATTTACCACAATAGCATGTCTTTTTCAGAAGAAGATGGTGAAAAAATTACTAAATATGAAACCAATTTTAATTGCAATAACCTAGAAATAGGTCAAGAAACAAGGATGGTATTCTACTTCTATGCTAGAAAAGCCACCAAAGACCACAGATGCATTCTTTGCATGAAAGATCGAGAAAATAAAGACGCGTCATCAAAAGAACCGTCTACAAAATATGACAGAAAAATATAAGGAAAGAAATTGTCGATAGAAGATGACAAAGGAAATAAAGATGTAGATCCCACATCTTAGTCGGCAGCATGTGCCAAGAAAAAAAAGCAATGACTATCGTTTAAAGTAAAAAAATAGACAAATTATTAAAACAATGGTAAAATAATAATTTTAGTCTTGTAAGTAAAGATTCCTTGTGCTATAAAAGGTACCCTTATTCTCATTTCAAAACACATATGAATACATATAAATCCAGAGTTCTTTATTCTAAAACAAACAAAAAACTCTAGCATAGAAAACCACTATATCTAGAAATCAATGTTATACCCAGTAATTATGAGTGGATAAGCACCTCTTCAAGGTTCTTAGTTGCCCTTAAGTTGTAATAGTTATTACCCTATGAATAAAATGGAGTTCAGTTACTCTTATATAGTAAGTTAACTATTGGACACCATTTATGTACGGATGTAGAAGGCTCACTATTGCCAAGAGGGCGTTGAAGTTCGAGCAAAGTTGAGGCATAACATATGTAACAAAAGAAAACGAACAGAAGGGAAGAACATTGTGGACCCATCAAATTTTTGTATAATAATTATAAATTTAAGATAGTTAAGAATCTTGAATGATTAAATATTTGCTTACATCAAGTCATAATATTGCTAAAATAGGAAAATAGAAACTATTTTTAGAAATAAACAACTAATAATTCCAAATAAAATCAAAGATAAAAATCTAATTCTATTAGAAACATTTGATAAAAGTTATCTTTATCATTTAAATGAATACTTTAAAGATGAGGATTATGAAACTTGTCTTGGAAATTTTAAAAGATTTAATTCCTTATTAGATATCTGTACAGATTATATTAAAGCTATCACAAGTATCATAGATCATCCTGTTTTAAAGATATTAAAAGACTATTTTAGTCAAAAATATGTAAGAATAGAGGAAGAAGGATTCAACAACTTAATGTTTATATATTACTTCTTTAAAACTTATAAGTACACTTTATCTATACAAGAAAAATCTATTTGTATACTAGGAATATGACAAAATAATATGCATTTTATCAAGATAATAATACTATATGAATATCTAATCATTAGTACATAAATTAGAACTATTAGATTTAACAAATGAAAGAATTTTTTTTAATTTTAAATGACTATTAATAAATTCAAGATTACAATTAAGTAATCAATATAATGAAGAACATAATATACTATACAATTGTAGTGAATATATAATAAAATTAAATTTATACCAATAAATAATAAATTTTTTAAATAAACTATTACTTTTTGTAAATAAACAAATATCATCAACTAGTTCAATATTAACCCCGATTAAAAATTGTATTAATTTATAAAAAATGATATAAGAGTTAATGAATACTATTATAAATAATAATAAATGTAAAATTAATATCATTAAAATCTAATAATATTTTAGATATTTTATAAATTTTATGTACGTAAATAAAGATATCTTAAATATCATAAATATTTAAGACATTTTTCCGAAAAATGAAGCGGAGAAATATATGTTTTTGGATTCCAAACTCAATCAAATGAGAAAGGATAAAGATTACGTCGGAGAATAAATGACTTGCTGAACTATGCAAAATTTTCTATCTGTGTACAGTGAACCAAAGAATTCCAAATTATTCAAATATTAATTGAGATTTTTGTTATTAAAATAAGAAAAATTAATTAAAATTTAGTTAGTTTTTTTATTGATTAACAAAGAGTCACGTTAATATTCACATCAATCAAAAGGTTAACAACTTGGAAGTAATGTCAGCAAATGAAATTGGAAAGAAACTATTAATGTGTTCATAATAAAAGACATAAAAATGATGTTGTTAAGCATTTTAGCTATGAAAATAGGATTAAGTAAACCTTAAATGAATTTATTTTAATAGTAGTAAGATTGATGCAATAGATTTAATGGATTTGATTGTTATTAATTTTAATTTTTTTTTTAAAAAAGAAAAAGTTAATATAACCAAAAACCCAATAAGAAATGGCATGTTTGACCGTTTGTGTTCGAATACACGTGGCGAAAGGAAATTATAGTTCCATCTAGCCTATCTTGCTGAAACAATTTCTATCGCTTAGGAAGAACAAATAGAGCACAATTTCTTCCTCTGAAACCCAAAATGAACCAGCTTTCTATGTGCAAGAGCCAATAGGAGATAAATGAAGCCAACAGCCAAAGAACCAAAGAGAAGAAGTCGACCCTCTTCTCCTCTCAAGGGTCGAACCACCACACTTCCTTCTTGGTTCGAACAAAGACCATCAACTGGTCCGCGCCCATCCAGATTAGTCTCGCCTTCAGTTTCTCCACTTGAGCCAGACACTGTAGCAACCGATGACACCATTACTCTCCTCGAAGACCTCGCTATCTCCCCAGAACTCACCAGTCCCTCTAATTTCAACAACCCACGAAGCTTTCCTTACAATATTAAGCAGCAATGCTGGGAAAAAGCGGAGAAAATCAAAGGTCGAGACCCTGATAGATGGCGCCGAGACGCTATTGGTAATATCGTGTTTCGGAAGCTTGTGGGCTGCTCCGGTTGTCTCTGTCATGATTATGATCATATTGTGCCTTACTCTAAGGTATTAGTTGCATTCTCATTTTGGGTTTTCTATTTTTGAGGGATTACTTCTTCTTCTTGTTTTTTCCCCCTCCTATTGTTGGATTTTAGTTTGAATTAGTAATATAAGTTTGCTAAGATGTGTGATGGTTTTCCAATATCTTTATTTTTCATGTTAGAATTTAGAAATGTGATGTTTTCCATTTCTCATACAGACACGCACTCAAACATGATATTATATTAGATTGTTCGAATCCCTGTAAGTGTTGGGCTTATTACAGAGCCGCCCTTGACGGGTGTACTATAGAGTGTATAAATGTAATGCAACTCCCAGTAGCATTTCTTTTTTATTATTTTCTTTGGATGGTTTCCCTCTTAGGTTTGCTGTGATTCAATGAAACATTTACTATTGTTTTCCATCAATATTTTCATTATGCGCATTATCTAAAGATATGTTGATCTTCTTTTAGTTCCCAATTTACACTTTTTTGGTTGCGTAATGCCATATACATCAAGTTGTTGTTATAAAGCTCCTTAATTTAAGGAGCAAATTAAGGAGCAAATTAAGGAGCAAAACATGGAGCAAAACATGGAGCAATTCATGGAGCAAAACAAGGCTCCTTAATTCAAGGAGCAATTTAAGGACCCATTAATTTAAGGAATAATTCAAGGAGTGAATTTTCCTATAAATAGATGTGTAATTGTAATGAATTAATCATTCAAAGTGTTCATTCCAATTGAGAGAAAAGCTTAGAGAGAAAAGCTTTTGTGAGAGAAAATTGAGAGTAATTTTCTTGGGTGTAATTGGGTTGTGAGTTGTGAGTTGTACAAACACCTTGTGTAATTTCTCCCACTTCAAGAAAAGATCCTTGCAGGTCAGGAGACGTAAGCAATATTGGCCGAACTACCCATATCAAATTTTGTGTGTTATTTTTTTATTCTTGTTTTCATAACCGAACTTATCGGGAATTTGGCGTTATTTCCCAACAACCCAGTATCGAGCTATCGTGGTGATTTACAATTTTCTACAAGAAATAGTCGAAACGATCTGAGAAGCCGATTTTAGTGGGAGGCAATGGCCGCAGATGAAGGAAGGGGTAAAATTCGAGAAATTAATGGCACCTGATTTTGGGTTTCGGAACGCAGATAGAGGATTATCTCAGATTATCAAAGAAATCTATATCAACCTTCTCTCGGAAGAAACCGGAAGCGCTTGAAGGAAGAAGGTTGGAATCTTCAGGCATGCATGCTCGAGTTATTCAATTGACGTTATCCCGTAATGTTGCCTTGGCCTTAGCAAAGGAAAAGACCACGGCGGGTCTTATGGCGGCTCTTTCCAATATGTACGAAGTGGTCGGCCTCAAACAAAGTGCACTATTAGGCGTTTGTTCAATTTGCGGATGAATGAAAGGCGCGTCGGTAGCTCAACATCTCAATGAACTCAACACAAATACAACCCAGTTGAGTTCGGTGGAAATGAATTCGATGAAGAAGTACGGCATTAATACTTTTATCTTCTTTACTAGAAAGTTGGAATGCTCTTGTCACGCCTTTTGTGAGTAGTTTCGTCAGAAGCAATAAGTTGAAATTTGTGATGTTCGTGATCCGGGTTACTCGGTGAAGAGATCCGACGCGTAGAGAGTCGGGTGAATCGTCGACAACTTCTTGCGTACAGAGTTAAGAGGAAGAAATTCAACCAGGAATGAACGTGGCGGAAACGGTATCAATGAGGTAGATCAAGCGACAATGAGGTAATCCAGAATCTGCACACCTTAATAATTCCTATACCAAGACTATCGAGTGTTGGAATTGTGGAAGAACCAGCACTACAAAAATCGGTGCGAAAAGAGGGCAAGGACAAGTGAAGGCGGAGGCAAATGTTACTTCCACTCGGGAGGAGACGATGCATTGATATGCTTTCTTTGGAGAAAGCAAGGAAGAATCTTGGGTGTTAGACTCTGGAGCATCGTTCCACGCCACTTCCACAAAAAGAATTCTTCGAGAAATATGTCCCCAGAACCTTGGAAAGGTATATCTTCGTGATGATGATCAACCATGTCTTTATTATTGGCAAAGGTGTAGTGAAGATTAAGTTGAACGGATCTGTTTGGGAACCGAAGGATGTCGGGCGTATTCCCGATCTCGAAGGAACTTAATCTTAGTGGGGCGGTTAGTAGATTGAAGGCTACTCTGATCTTCCATGGTGATGATTGGAAGATTTCAAAGTGGTGTAACGATGTTTTGCTCGAGCAAGAAAAATGAGACTTTTACATGACGAGAGAGGCACGTTGTTCAATTACGATTCTGAGCAACAATGAAACACCAAATCTGTGGCACCAGAGACTAGGCCTATGAGTGAGAAGGGGATGAAGATTATGCACTTTCAGGGAAAACTTCAGTCTACGGTACGGAGATAGACATTGTGCGAAGATTACATACTGAAAGCAAAAGAGAGTCACTTTCGGACAAGTCACAGTAATTCCAAAGAAGGAAAGACTAGAGCTTATTCACTCGATGTTTGGGGACCAACGACCGTCTCATCTATTGGTGCCAAACACTACTGTGACTTTCTACTGATGATCGCTCTCGGAAAGTATGGGTTTACTTTCTAGCATAAGTCCCATATTTGAGGCTTTCGGAAGATGGAAAGCTATGGTGGAAAATGAGACGGGTTTAAAGATCAAAAAGCTCGACAGATAATGGTGGTGGAATATGAAGACACCAGATTCAAAAATTTCTGCTATGAGCGCGGGATCGAGAATGGAAAGAAGCGTACCGGGCACGCCTCGATACAATGGTGTAGGGCGGAGCGTAGAACCGAACGTTGACAGAAAGAGCCGGAAGCATTCGTATACGGTCAGGTCTACAAGCAGTGCAGGCGGTCAACACGGCGGCTACTTGATCAACCGAGGCCCGTATCATTCCATTGGAGCGTAGAATACCGGAGGAGGTATGGAGCGGAAAGAAAGTGAAACTATCACATCTAAAAGTTTTCGGTTGTGTAGCATTTGTGCGTATCGGTGATCAAGGCAGAGGGAATAAGCGATCCCAAATCCAAAATGCTGCGTTCATTGGCTATGGTGAGGATGAGTTTGCTACACATTGGGATGATGAAAAGAAAGTTATCCGTAGCGGAGATGTGATTTTCAACGAAAGGGTGATGTATAAGGACATGCATAAAATAAACGCCAATGACTCGGAGCGAGAATGAGTCGGTATTTGTAGATGCGAGATGATGTCCCCGAGATATACTTGTGAGAACCAATTGTAACAAGTCCTCGGCCCGGAGGAACTTGTTGACAAAGCAAGACACAACATTCACACACTACAACCTCATCAGCCTCCTGTATTGAGAAGGTCTTCTCGACCCTTATGTGCCTAACGGGAGATCATGGGAACTATATGTTCTTGGTGATCGAAGGGGAGCACGAATGCTATGATGAAGCTTGTCGGACTCGAGATTTCAACAAGTGGGAGTCATGAAAGAAGAAATGAAATCTCTTATCTCCCGACGCATACGTGGGAACCAGCTAAGTTACCTATGGGAAAGAAGGCACTTTCACAACAAATGGGTGTACCGGTAAAGAAGAGTACACGGTTCCAAGAGATACAAAGCCCGCCTAGTTGTCAAAGGGTTCAATTGCAGGAAGGAAGGAGTTGACTCTGGTGACATTTTTGCTCGTTGTGAAGCTTAATACTATCGTACCGTATCGAGTATTGTAGCCATCGAAGATCTTCATCTTGAGCAGTTGGATGTGGAAGACCGCATTCCTTCAAATGGAGATTTAGATGAAGAGATATACATGTATCAAATGTAAGGTTTCGAGAAAGGGGGAAGAAGAACATGGTGTGCGGACTTGAAGAGTTTGTATGGCACAGAAACAAGCCACGAGACAATGGTACAAAAATTTGACGACTTACACACAGGAAGGTTTCCGTAGTGCAATGCGATCATTGTTGCTACTTCAAGAGATATAGGTCCGCTTATATCATTTTACTACTTTATGTTGATGATATGTTAGTATAGTTCGAGACATGGATGATATTAAAAAGTTGAAGCATCAATTGTCAAAGAATTTGACATGAAAGACTTGGAGTCTGACAAAGAGAAGATTCTTGGAATGCAAATCACAAGAAATAAGAAGAAAGGATCCTTACTGCTATCTCAGGCAGAAAGTACATCAATCGTGTTTTGTAAAGATTCAACATGGCGATGCGAAGCCGGTTCAAGCACCTTGGCGGTCATTTTTGCCTATCCGAGGATCGGTCCCTCGGTAAAAGAGAGAATTCATGGCTAAGGTCCTTATGCCTCGACCATTGGAAGTTTGATGTGACGCAATAGTGCCAGACGAGACCGGACATTGGCCGTACAGTGGGAGTTGTTAGCAGATTTATGTTAAATTCAGTGAAACTCATTGGGGAAATGCCGGCAGTGGATTTTGAGGTATGCGAGGGCACCACGGAAAGTGCTTGTACTAAGTAAAGCGGAGAGTTAAAAGTACAAGGGCACGTGAGACGCAAACTTTGGAGGAAGTTGATCACCGAAGAAGCACCACCTGGGATTATATATTCTTGTTGGAATACAATTTGCTAAGTTGGATGTCACAAATACTGAGAAAATTGTCACTCTATCCACTACGAGGTCGAAAGGTATGTAGCGATCAAGCTAGTAAAGAGATGATAATGGCTTCAGTTTGTTAATTGGTTTGGGATTCAAACAAGAGAAGAATGTTCTGCATAGTGATAGTCAAAGTGCAATACACTTGGCGAAGAATTCAGCATTTCATTCTAGAACAAAGCATATTGGACTTTGTTATCACTTCATCAGATCTCTATTGGAAGATGATGTGTTAATACTGGAGAAGATTCAAGAAAGCAAAAATCCAGCAGATATGTTAACAAAGGTGGTGACTATTGACAAACTGAAGTTGTGCTCAACTTTAGTTGGTCTGCTAGAGTAACAAAGACTAGAAAAGCTGCTGCATTGATCAAGGTGTGAAGACAGATTGAAATCAGTCTTCAAGTGGGAGATTGTTATAAAGCTCCTTAATTTAAGGAGACAGATTGAAATCAGTCTTCAAGTGGGAGATTGTTATAAAGCTCCTTAATTTAAGGAGCAAAACATGGAGTAAAACATGGAGCAAAACATGGAGCAATTCATGGAGCAAAACAAGGAGTTTAATTCAAGGAGCAATTTAAGGAACCATTAATTTAAGGAGTAATTCAAGGAGTGAATTTTCCTATAAATAGATGTGTAATTGTAATGAATTAATCATCCAAAGTGTTCATTCCAATTGAGAGAAAAGCTTAGAGAGAAAAACTTTTGTGAGAGAAAATTGAGAGTAATTTTCTTGGGTGTAATTGGGTTGTGATTTGTGAGTGTTATAAACACCTTGTGTAATTTCTCCCACTTCAAGAAAAGATCTACATGGCCAGGAGGCAGTGCAAGATTGGCCGAACTCCGTTATCAAATTTTGTGTGTTATTTTTCTATTCTTGCTTTCTCATAAATTTGGCTTATCGGGAATTTGCGTTATTTTCCAACAGTTGTTGTATACATTAGTGACGTGTTAGTATTGGATTGAATGTGTCTTTATTGGATTGAATGTTAAATTGGGAAAATAAGATGTTGAAGTAATCATGGAACCCTTATAATGAGACAATTATATTGTGACATTGGACTGATGCATTCATCAAGTTGTTATGAAAAGTTTTTCCTTTTTGGTCCTTCGCTGATTTAGTGATTGTGTTTAAATAAGATGGTTATGGGATCTTTACTGATCATTGTTCTCAAAAATACAATAGCAAACAATTTCTTACTACAGTGTCTCTACTCAAAATCGCACTGTTCCATGTATCATGAAAATAACCCCAAATGCCCAATATATCTCTCAGAACATTGAACGTATATATCTCATTCTCATACAAAACCCAAAAGAAAAGATTCCTAAAGCTTCTAAATATTCTTTGCTTGCAGTACGATCAAAAAGGAGAGATAAAGCACAATTCCTGTGCAAACTTCTCTATGTTTGTCTGATATATGTTATGGATTTTCTCTCCATGGCTTAACATCAACCATACATACTGCATCATATGTAATTGGGTCGTAGACTTTGTAAAGCAAGCTCACTTTCTTTAGAACAATAGTCAACTTGGTATGCACTATCTTACATCGGACCTCCATTTTTGATGAAGCATTCATGTTTAACAGATACATCATGGACATGACAAAAATAGCGTTGTGCCAAAAAGTACATAGTTTTGACTTTTAAATTTACTTTTTTTACCTTCATCTTTTTCAAGCTTATATTCGTCGAAAGGTTAGTCGTTGGTGGTTTTCGGCAGCAGTGGTTGGCGCCGGAGCTCTGTCTGTTCTGGTGACGTCAGTGATCGTCATCAGCAATGACCACCATTAATTGTCATTTTTTCTATAGTTACTACTTTAATATACATATTCATTTTATAAAGTTATGTACATGCTTACATTGCTTTTACAAGTGTACATTGTGGTTCGATAATAATGTACATGCATATATTATTTTTCTAAACTAATGTACAAGTATACATTATCATTTGTACATTTCTTTCTTTTATAAATTAATGTACTATGTGCAGACCAAGATTTCAGTTTAGGCACCAGTTAGACCAGATCATTTGCTCAAAGCTAATTCTAGAATGGAAAATGACATATTAATTAAAAAATCAACAAGATATATGCAGTATTAGAATTGCATGGGTCAGTGACATGGTACAATCTAATGCTTAGTTTATAATAGGCTAGTTAATGATGTGTACTACAGTTGTTGGAAAAGCTTTTACATATCTTGGGCCAGTTATCCTCACTTGTTGCACCTTTAAGTAAGTATAAATTTTAAGACTCATCTGTTTCATTCACTTTGTGGTTTGTATTAGATAGAGTTTTGGTTACTGCTGGCATAGTAATAATCTTGCACTTATTGTTGAGATTTTCTTTAGCCCTTCTTTAGTATTATTGAGTTCATATTTTTTTCTTCCTTTTTTAGTATTGAGGTTTCATTTCTATTTCTTGGAGTGCCTTTATTGGTAGACTTCGTCTGTAATTTTTGTCTGGTCTGGTATGTGAGAATTAATAATATAAGATTTTTCTCTATCCCCGTGCTTATGTTTCGTCCTGCTTCATCTTTAACATCCATTTTTATTGTGTAAACATCTTTATGTAGGCCTAATCTTCTCAAATGAATTCTTGGCCCCCACTTGGCTACACTGGGATTATTTTTTGTTGACTGATGTTTATTTTTATTTTTCAGGGAGGACAAAGCACCCTTGAAAATTGTCAGGTTTTACAGGTACTTTAGCTTTTTCTCCTTTTTCTTCTTTTCGGTGGTTCTGAAGATATGGAGTTTTTACATTTCAATTTATTTGTGAAGCATAGTTATAAACATAAAAAAGAAACATACCAGTTTAAAGGTGAGTTTGGCTTTCATTTTTTGTCCATGTGTGTTGTAGATGTTGAAATTTTCAATTAAATCTTTATTTTGAACTACTGGTGTATTTAAAATTAAATGTAAGGACTACGAATGTTCTGTTATGAAAATAAGAGTCTACATACATACCTTATGTTGAATAGGTATACTACTAAAATACCGAATTCCATTTTAATTGATGATGTATAATCCATTTACGAGGATTATGCATTTCTTTTTCTTTTTATTTTTAGCAGAAGCAAGTTGAAGTAAAATAAATGCATGTACTTTATACTAGCATGTTTTCATCTTGCTAATATATAAAAGGATAAAGAGCATAATTGTTCTTTACTTATGGCTAGTGGAGCACTTTAATTCCTTATTTTTCAAGAGGAACACTTTAATTCCTTTATTGTTCGAGATGGAGTATATAGATCCTATATTAACCATAAACTCCCATTACACCTAATTACACCTATTTTAAGTTATATGTTTGAATTATAGCAATATTATTTGTCCTAAAGAAAACTTCATTTTCAAGAATAAAGTATGATTAACAATAAATTTTAGAGGCTAAAAGATTAATTTAGTGCTGTGAAAAATCTATTGGAACTCTTTTTTTTTTTTGGTGTAACTCTTTGATTTTTAGAGTTGATTTTTATTTTTTTTATTTTTTGGTTCAATAGTTAATATAGGATTTATGTGCTCCATAAAGTGAACCCGGAAATAGGAAGGTACTAAAAGTGCTCCTACTTTGACTAGGAAAGGAACTAAAGTGCTATACTTGAGAAGAAGAAAAAGATTAAAGTGCTCCACTAGTTACAAGTAAGAGATCAATAGCACCCTTTACCCTGTATAAAATGTTGGAATATTAAAATATTAAAGGCTAAACAATATTTATGGTTCTTTAACTTTTATCAATTTTCCTATAACTCTTTTTCGTTAGAGTTGGTCCTGATAACTTTTTAATTTTTACAAATGGTTCAAAAAGGACTACCTATGTTAAGTGACTAAATCATACTAAAAAAATTATTTTAATGTTAAATCTATTTGTTATAGTGAAATTTCAACATAATTTCTATTTTTGGAATAAATTTGTTAAATTTGAAAAATTAAGGGATCAAAGTGTAAAATTAGTAGTAGTCAGAGAATTGTAGTTATTTTTTTAGCCAATTAAATATTATGTTTCCTTATTAGTGTTGGAGAATATTATAATTAGGATATATGTTTCTTTATTATTTTACGGGTCTTATTAAGAGTTTTGTTAGGGTCAGTGGTTGCTTTCTGCTATTGTTGTTGGACTGTGTATCTAAACTTTGCAGCAGCTATTCTTTTATGAGGATGATTCATTTATATCTATCCTAGGTAGAAGGTTTTAATGAACTAAACCTTTTGGGAAGTTATTGACAAACATGCTCATCATAGAGTTGGATGGTAAACTTCTGGCCAAACATTACCTTTATACCATGTAGCACTCCCTCAAATGTGGACCATATATAGTTATAGGCCCAACACTTCAATAATTTGGGTTGCAAGATTTTGGAGACACGACTACCTGCTTTGATATTATGTTAAAATAGTATTAGCAATCAATTTTTCTAAAAACTTTTAAGTTGATGATAGAATCTGACAATGATTTCTCAATCTTCAATCCAGTGTCTTATTTTGGACAATGTGTTCAAAACCCCCTAACCCCACTCCGCGACGGCACCCCAAAAAAGTTGAATTAATAACCACAGTACAAGTGTTTTTAAATAGAGCTCATAGCTCAATCGTCTCAGTAATTTTTGATGGAGCAACCATTTGTATTCGATTACCAAACCAATAGCTAGACTAATTTATCTTTGTTTTATTGATTAACGTTTAATACATAAGAGGGGGAATGGAAAAGAGTGGGGATGAAGAGGAATCTACCCTGCATTTGGACTAATGATAACGAGGATGAGGAGGAATCTAACCTGTATTCGAATTAATGATTAACTTCCACAATCGTAACTGAGCTTAACAATGATGCTGACTTTGGTATTGGATATAAAATCCATTCCATTGTTCAACCACTTGACCACTCTTATATTTTGTTAGAAGTTGTTGGGAAATCGATTCTTCTAAAAGTTTAAATAACTTTTGTAGGAAGGAATTGTTAGTTTCTTATAATTATATATTTATATTTTAAGGATATTAATCTTTTGTATTTCCTTAAATAGTGTAAAGTAGCTCCTAGAAATCAATATCTTCTCCACAAATCCTTGTGTATATATATGTACCTGAATTGTACCTAATAGAATATAGGTGGCGTTTGGTTCATTGAATGAAATTGGAATAGAAAGGAAAAAAAACAATATTATTTGGTTTGACCACTGGAATCAAAGAGAGAGCTAGTATTATAGTTTTTGATTTACAACTAGAATGGAATGGAAAACACTATATATTATCTTAATACTCATATATTTAGTAAAGTTTAAATAATATAATATAATTTAATTGTTATTTTTTCCTCAGACAAAATACATTATTAAAATTATTATTTTTCTAAATAATTATTACTTAAAAATAAAATATTATTAAAATTATTATTTTTTTAAATAGGGTTTAGGATTTTGAGGTTTGGGGTTTGGGATTTAGGATTTAGGATATTGGATTTAGGTATAGGGTAGGGTTTAGGATATAGGTTATAAGGTATAGGATTTAGGGTTTGGGGTTTAGGGTTTAAGGTTTAGGGTTTAGGGTTTAGGGT
This sequence comes from Hippophae rhamnoides, assembly GCA_033030585.1. Classification (NCBI taxonomy): domain Eukaryota; kingdom Viridiplantae; phylum Streptophyta; class Magnoliopsida; order Rosales; family Elaeagnaceae; genus Hippophae; species Hippophae rhamnoides. The sequence continues at coordinate 39,068,863 of CM065436.1, forward strand.
TATATTTGTGTGCTAAGGTTTAGGGTTATATTTTATGGGTTTAGGTTTAAAATTATTATTTTTCTAAATAGGGTTTAGGGTTTAAGATTTTGGGTTTTTGGGTTTTAGGATTAAGGGTTTAGAGTTTAGAGTTTAGAGTATAGATTATAGGGTATAATGTTTAGGATTTAGGGTTATATTTATGGGTTTAGGGTTAAAAACATTATTTTTCTAAATAGGATTTAAGGTTTAGGGTTTTAGGTTTTAGGTTTTAGGTTTTAGGTTTTAGGGTTTAAGGTATAGGGTATAAGATATAGGATATAGGGTTTATGATTTAGAGTTTAAGGTTATATTTGTGGATTAAGGTTTATGGTTAAAATTATTATTTTTCTAAATAGGGTTTTGGGTTTTAAGGTATAAGGTATAGGGTCTAGGGTTATATTTAAGGTTGGGGTAAAATTGAAACAAAAAAATAAGATGGAAATGTAATCATGATTCCTAAGGGGGAGAGAAGTAATTCTTATTCTTCTCTTTAAAGAATTGATTCTATTTTATTCTCACTTTTTAGTACAACCAAACATACTAGAAGGAATCAATTCCAATTTCATTCTATTCTATTCTAGTGAACCAAATACTACCCATAAAGAAAAAATTCCCATTTTATTCTGCTTGATGGTATCAGAGCAAAGCTTCTAAAACCTAATTTTTCATTTATCTGGTCGTCGGCCCTAGTCTATTCTCAATTCACATTTCTCTATCACCTTTGTAACAATCAAGTACTATCTCTCTCTTAAAATCTCGTCCACTATGGCCGAATTTGAGCAGACTTTCAGGGACTCATCTTCACTTACCATTCCATCTCCTAATACTCTTATCAATCCTCAGATCACTCCCGAAAACAATATTATCCCTATAATCAATCACAAACTCAATAGCCGTAACTATCTCCAATGGTCTCAATTCATAATGATGTTTATGAGTGGACAGAGTCGAGATTATATTACAGGTGCTGCTATCCAACCAAGTTCAAGTGATCCTAGATTCAACGTTTGGAGGGCAGAAAACAACCTGGTTATATCTTGGTTAATTAATTCAATGACTTTCGAGATACATGAAAACTTCTTCCTTAACACTACAGTTAAGAAAATATGGGATACAACCCATGCCATCGTCTTTAGCAGTGAGAATATTGTTGAACTCTTTTATGTAGAGAGTGTCCTACATGATCTAAGGCAAGGAGAAAATACAGTCACCACCTCACCACTCTGATGTGGTATTGGCAATAGTTGGATCTCTTTGAATCTTACGAATGGAAATGTCCCAATGACAGTACCAATTTCAAGAAAGTAGTGGAGACCAAACGCATCTTCAAGTTTCTGATGGGTCTTGATAAGTCCCTTGATGAGGTGCAAGGTCGAATACTCGGAATCGAGCCCTTACCAAGTCTCCGAGAAGTCTATTTTGAGGTACGTCGAGAGGAGAGCCGAAAGACAATCATGATGGGACATTCTAATACACTTGCATCCATTGATGGCTCAGCCTTTACTTCTACCAAAGACCACTTGTTCATGGTTGAACCTGCTGCCTGTGTCGCTTGTGGGATGTCACAGACTCCAGGTGAAAATTGACCACGAAGGGGACGTCCTTGGAAAGACCACTTGCATCCACTGATGACTTAGCCCTTACTTTTGCCAAAGACCACATATCCATGGTTGAACCTGCTGCCTGTATCGCTCGCGAGATGTCTTATACTCCTAGTGAAAATCGACCACGAAAAGGAAGTCTTTGGTGCAACCACTGTAAGAAGCCAGGCTACGTTAAAGACACTTGTTAGAAGTTACATGGAAAGCCACTAGATTGGAAACCAAATAGGGTTGTTGGCGATCGTGAGAGTCGGGTAAATGCAGTCTACACAGAAGCAACCAAATCCTAAGACCAAATCCCTTTCACGAAGGACCAGTTGGAGTTGCTCCAGCACCTAAATTAGCTAGGCAAATCTGTCAACCAATCCATTAATAATTGGGACAGGGAACGGAACTGTGCACAGTAATGGAAACCATGTACCTCATGTGGCTCAGTCACCTTCAACATCTTGGATAATAGATGTAGGCGCATCAGATCACATGACAGGTGATAGATCACTGTTTTTAACTTATACTCCATGTTAGGATTATCAAATAGTGTGTATTGCCAATGTTTCACGCTCAAGAGTTGTCAAAATAGGAACCATATATCTCTCACGCAATCTTACTCTACACTCAGTGTTATTTGTACCTAATCTTGATTGTAATCTAATCTCTATAAGCAAAATAAATCGTGATCTTCACTACGAGACTAAATATTTTGACAAATCTTGTGTTTTTTAGAACTTAGATTTGGAGAAGATGATTGATTAGAAATGCTTAACTTTGTGTAGGCTTGTATCTCTTCAAAGTAGACTCATCTTTTATCCCAGCTCAGTGTAATAATAAGAATAGTGTCAAACCCCAGTGTTGGTAAGTTTAGAGTCATGAGTCAATAGGTCAGTCCAATAAAATAAGTGCAATCATGTTGTGGCATTATCATCTAGGTCATCCAAATTTCTTGTATTTGAAACGCTTATTTCCATCATTATTCATTAATAAAGATGCAAAATTATTTTAATATGATGTCTGTCAATTATCCAAACACACTTGAAGTACATATATATCACGACCATACAAACCAATTCTCCCTTTTTTTCTTATCCATAGTGATATCTGGGTGCCAATCAAAATCCCTAATATTTCTGGAGCTAGTTGGTTTCTATTGTTGGTTAATGATTATACCCGATTAAGTTGGATCTTTCTTATAAAAGATAAATTTGAAACCAGTCAAATCTTCAAAAAATCTCATGCCATGATTCAAACTCAATTTCAAACCAAAATTCAAGTCTTTAAAATTGATAATGCTTGAGATTTCTTCAACTCCATTCTCAGTCCTTATTTCCAATCTTATGGAGTTGTTCATTAAAGCTTATGCGTAAACACCCCTCAACAAAATGATGTGGTAGAACGCAAAAATCGTCATGCGATTGAGGTTGCTCGTTCATTACTCTTCTAGTCTAATGTACCTAAGAAATTGGGGGCAAGGTTGTTCTTATTGCAACCTATCTCATTAATAGAATGCTCTCACGTGTTCTCAAATTCAAAACTTCAGTACAATCACTCCTTGATCTCTTTCCAAACTCATACCTACTTTCCCAAATTCTCCTTAAAAATTTTGGATGCATTACTTTTATTCATATCCACCTTCATAGCTAAGGTAAACTTGATGAAAGAGCACTCAAATGCATCTTTATTGGATACTCACCAAACAAGAAGGGATATAAATGTTTTTCTCTTCTCACCAAAAAGGTATATCATGCTATGGATATCACCTTCTTTGGAGATAAACCATTTTTTCTCAATTCTGTAATCCATTGGAGACAAACACTTATGAATCCCAAAATTGGGATTGGACTTCTCTCATTAATCTGGTACCAAGTCCAAGTCTACTCAACTCAATTCTTCACTTACCCAACCCAAAGTCATCACCTTCAAGCCCACAGACAGCAACTAGCTTTCCAAACATTTGAATCACCCAATTCTCCACCTGATAAGTCAGAAATATACCCAAAACATCTCCACCTTTTTGATGAGGCAATAAAAGTCTATACTAGGAGAAAACAATCTCAATAGCCTATTCAAAATCAGCAAAACTAGGAGTCTAATCCAATCTCAACAATTCTTGAATTAGCACGAGGTGAGATTGAACCTAACACATACAGTGTTGAAAAGGTGGTAGAATATGATCTAGACTTAGATCTACTTATTGCTTAGAGAAAGGGAGTTCGCTCATGTACACAACATCCTATCCGCAATTATATGACCAACTCCAAACTTTCCCAAAAATTTAGAGCATTTGTGACTACTTTAGACAAAATCCAGATTCCCAAAACAGTTCATGATGCATTAAAAGTCCCTGAATGGAGAATTGCTACTTTAGGAGAATTTCATGCCCTTAAGAAGAATGACGTATGGATCCTAACAATTCTATCACTTGGAAAGCAAACAGTTGGGCGCAAGTGGATTTTCTCAGTAAAAAAAAAGTTAATGGTAGTATTGAACGGTTCAAAGGCCGTTTGGTAGCAAAGGGTTTCACTCAATCATATGAAATTGACTACCAGGAAACATTTACTCCTATAATAAAACTCAATACAGTAAGTGTTTTGTTGTCTATTGCTGTGAATCAAGATTAGTCTTTATTTCAACTTGATGTGAAAAATGCTTTTTTGAATGGGGACTTAGTAGAGGAAGTATGTATGGATATATATCTTGGGTTCGAAACTAATTGTACACAAGATAAATTCTGTAGGCTTCGAAAGTCATTGTACGGGCTCAAACAATCACCCCGTGCATGGTTTGACAAATTTACAAGGGTGCTAAAACAAGATGGTTACTTACAGTCTCAAACTGATTATACTCTTTTCATCAAATACTTCACAAGCAGTAAGATTATTTTGTTAATAGTGTATATTGAAGATTATTTTGTTAATAGTGTATATTGATGATATAGTTTTCACGTGGAATTATGAAGAGAAAATGAGGAGGTTTAAGCTTCTTTTATCCATAGAGTTTGAAATCAAAGACGTGGGATATATGAGGTATTTTTTGGGAATAGAAGTGGCTAGATCAAGTAAGGGAATTTTAGTTTCCAACGAAAGTATGTCTTGGATCTCTTAAAGGAAACCTATATGAGTGGATGTAGGGAGTGGGCATTTCTATAGTCCCTTACACAAAGTTGAAGCCTCGAATTGAAAAAATGGTGGTGGATAAAGGACAATATCAACGCTTATTTGACTAACACATGTTTGTATATAAATTTTGCAGTGAGCATTGTTGGTCAATTTCTAAGCAATTCTTCAGAAACACACTTGGAGACACTTTACCGAGACCTTGGAAAGGGACTAATGTTCAAAAAGACCCTTAATCGCTCCTTAAATGTCTACACGGATGTAGATTAGGCTAGATCTCTTATTGACCGAAAATCAATTTCAGGGTATTGTTGTTTCTATGTATGAGAAAATTTAGTGACATGATGGAGTAAGAAGCAACAGGTGGTAGTATTTAGTAGTGTTAAGGCAGTATTTCGAGCCTTAGCTCAAGGTATTTGTGAAAGAATCTGGTTAAAACAGCTATTGGATAAACTCAAAGTTAGTATTTATGGTCCTATAGATAAGGTGTGTAACAACTAATTAGCTATAGTTATTGCCAAGAACCCTGTCCATCATGATAAGAAAAAGCATGTTAAGATCGACCGATACTTCATCAGCGAAAAGATAGAAAGCAATGTTATATCACCGAAGCATGTTTCATCTCGGCTTCAAGCAGCAGACATCCTCACAAAGGCACTCTTTTGTCCGAACTTCATTGAGTTAAGTTCTAAACTTAGTTTAATGAGTAAATACTGCCTAGTTTGAAGAAAGCGTAGGAATTCAAATTAATCATATATAAGAATTGTTAATTTCTTATAATTGTAGATCTATATTTTAAGGATATTAATCTTTTTTATATAACTGTAATTTACTTTTCTTAAATAGTGTAAATCAGTTCCTAAAAATCAGGATCTTCTCCACATATTCTTGTGTATATAAATGTATCTGAATTGTACCTAATAAAATATAGGGAGAAATTCACATTCTATTCGGATTCAACTTTTAACATTTTTTTTAAAATAAAATATTAGTTTATTTTGTTGAAAAACTGAGACAACAATGTATTTATATACTAAAGTAAGATATAGGCTTATAATTAAAATGTCTCTATTTTAACACTCTCCCTCGGATGAATCACATATATTCATGATGCTCAATTTGGAATAAAAAAACATAAATAGACTCTTAGTAACAACTTTAGTAAAGTCTGACTTAATATACAGGCTCCACACATTTCCCGCTATAGTCCATTTCTATTCGATACTCTGTTTATGCACTTGAGTGAGCAATCACATTTTGCCTTTTGTTTTTCCATGTTACAAGATTTCAGTATTACATATTTTAGAAGAGTTAGTGTTTCAACAAATTCTAACATCTTTAATTTTAACCATGTCATGTTCTTATTGTGTCATTATGTTTCTCTGATATGCTTTAGGCAAGGGTGAATCGATCAAAGGGGAACCGGACAGAGCTTTCTCGATCTGATCTTATCCAAAAGAGCTCTTATTGTAGGGTGTCAGGTAAGCCAAAAGTCTCCTTAAGTTTCCATATTTACTCTAGGTTATCCGTGGTTTTGACATGTATAAGAAGATAGTTTGACTGGATTGAATCAATTGTAGGTCGTGACTTGGATCTCCTGGAACTATCAGCTTACGGAAATGTTCATCATGCCCCGGATTCTGGGGGTTGTAGAATTCAATAACCATTTCAAACGGTTGTATTTACATAATGAGAAATACTAGGTGCACTTGTACCAATTATGGTATGAATGTTAATTTATGCGTCTTTAGTATTTATTTTTACAAAATTGATCTCAAGGTTGTGTGATACGATGATAACCCACTTTGAGGTACAATCTTGCAGTAGGTATGTCACAAATGAGTTGATTGTGACTTACCTCGCCTCACCTGGAACAATGTGATTGGCCATTTACATTTTGGGCTTATTTGGTCTTGTTTTTGACCAATCATAAGCCTTTAAGTTCATTTAAGATTGTCACAAGTTTACGATGAAAAGTATTTTCTGTTGGAATGTGATGCTAGCTAGACCTTGTACAGATAAATAATGCTTTCTTTTTACCCATGTTTTATGGACTTTTAGAATATCGAGTCATACATTTTTATTTTAGTGTTACAAATGCTCATTTTCTTCAATTTTCTGTATTTTTTTATTTAAATTAAAGTTTCTGAGTATTTACTTACATGTAATTTTATTTTTAACCTCTTCTTAAAAAAAATCATTTTTCTTATAATATAATTAACAAAATATGTTTTATTTTGGGGGTTAGGTTCAGAGGGGATAATTGGGATGGAATGTATTATTAATTTATTATATAATATATTAATCTTGTAATTTCATCTTATTTTGTCTAATTTACTTTTTGGTGAGTTAGGATAATAATAAGATTGAGATATATCATTTATCCCTAGATAATTATTAATATTTTAACTACTAATAATTTATTAATTAATTGATAAAAAATAAAAAATAAAAAAATTTAAATAAATTATACAATAAATAAGGATAATAGTAGTCATTATTCTAAAATATTTTCAAAAACTTATAAAGTGTAATTTAAATTTTTATATATAATATAAATCTTAAAATATTTTGGTATAATTAAATGAAAATTCGAAGTAAATAATATCCGAAGTTGGTAAACTGTTAACTGAACAACTGTTCTAGTCATATCCTACTTTAAACTAAAAAAGAAACGTAGAATTTACTCAAAATGGGGTAAAATTTGGGTGGAATTTACAAAAAACATTTGAGTTAAGTTAATTTACAACGTAGAATTGCTCCAAAACGTGGCTCCTATAATCGGTGAAAAAAAAAATAACATCTATTATAATTACATAGAATTTCTATTCAAATGTATGTTAATTATATGGAAATAAAAAATAGAAAAAAGAATTGTAAATAATAACATGAATATTGTTATGACCTAATATATATATATATATATATATATATATATATATATATATATATATATATATATATCTCTTATTTTTAACTTTCCCCGAAGAAATGTTAGAAAGTAGTGTCCCCTTTTCATGTTTATAGAAGTATTACATAGAAGAGTTTTCATCTTATGTGTTGGGCGCAAATTACACGTGGCAAGTTATCATTAAGCCACGTTAACATTTGATTTATCAAATGCAGCTAGTCATCATCTAGTCAATAACATATAAAAAAAATTGCATATTTTAAAGCTTATTTTGAAAATATGCCTTTTAAAAGGTAATTATCTTCTAGTTTAATAAAAATAATATCTAAAATGTTTTATGTCTCCAAGGTTTATAAAAATATATAGAATATTTCTAGATTTTATGGTTAATACTATTAGTGTCCTTAATACCTAACAGTATTAATTTTTCATTTATTATTATTTATAATACTATTTTATGACTTTGATATCAATTTTTGCGGATCGAATAAATTTTTAATTGGGCAATAATATTGACTAAATTGACCTAATTAATGATCTTTGTCTATTTGTGAAAGACAATAATTTATCTAAAAAGTTTATTATTTGTTGGTGTAAATCAATTTTCTTCTATATTCATTACAATTGTAAAGTATATTATGTTATTCTTTATGTTGATTACTTATTTATAATCCTGAATCTATTAATTATCTTTTAAAATTTAAAATTATTTTTTCATTTGTTAAATCTAATAATTATAATTAATGTACTAATTATTCGATGTTCATAGGATATTATCCTGATAAGTCATATGTGTTGAATGCACATTATTTTGTCCTATTGGTAGTATACAAAAATATTTTTCTTGTATACATACAATGTACTTATAATCTTCAAAGAAGTAGTATCCAAACATTAAATTGTTGAATTCTTTTTCCTCTATTCGTACATATTTTTGACTAAAATAGTCTCTTAATGTCCTTAAAATATGGTGGTCGATGATGCTTGTGATAGCTTTAATATAGTTTGTATAGATGTCTAACAAAGTGCTAATTCTCTTAAAAATTTCAAGACAAGTTTCATAATCCCCATCTTTAAAATATTAATTTAAATGACAGAGACTTTACCAAAATTTTCTAATAGATTTAGATTTTTATCTTTAATTTCTTTTGGAACTAGTTATTTAATAAAATTAAAAACAATATTCATTTTCCTGTTTCTTAGTATTATCACTTTAATGTAAGTAAATATTTAAACATCCAAGATTCATAAATGGCTTAAATTTATAATTATTATACTTGAATTTGATTGGTCTACCACGGTTTTTCTTTATATTCGTCTTCTTTCGTTACACTTGTTATGTCTCAGTTTTGCTCAAACTTCAACGCCCTCCTAGAAATGGTGAGCCTTCTGCATCCGTACATAAATGGTGTCCAATATTTGACTTATTAGGAAAGAGTAACATAACTTCATTTTATTCATAAGATAATAATTATTACAATTTAAGGCCAACCTTGAAGGGATTCTTAACCACTCATACTTACTAGGTATAACATTACTGGTTTTAAAATTTCTAGATAGAGGGGATTTCTATGCCAGAGTTTTTGTTTTTCAGAGTAGAGAGCTTTGGATTTCTATATGTTTGTGTGTTTTGAAATAAGCATAAGGGTTCCTTTTATAGCACAAAAAATCCCTATTTACAAGACTAGAATTATTATTTTACCCTTACTTTAATAATTCATCTTTTTTTTTGCTTTAAATGATAGTCACTTCTTTTTTTCTTGGCACATGATGCCGACTAAAATGTGGGGTCTATATCTTTATTTTCTTTATTGGCTTTTACTAATAGTCCTTTTAATGACGTTGATGATGATGCATTTTCATCTTCTCGATCTTTGATATAGAGAATACATATGTGGTTTGATGACTATATGAAAGTATAGTCATTAGCGTACTTTTTTTCCTTCTTAATATTCACTTATTTTATTCAATAAATAGTATTTTTATGAAAAAAAATATTAAAATATAAACGTTTTAATGAAAAGGGGTGAAAATATAAATTTTGAATTTTTTTTGAAATTTTTATGAATTTTTAACACAGGACCAATCAGGAGCTACCACGTGGCCTGCCACGCAAGCAGAGGAGCTGACTGGGCAAGCCATGCAAGCACAGAGAGCGAATGAAGTTACGTCGCGTGTAAAGAGGACAAAATGTGTGCCATGTGTCAACACGGCGTTCAATCTGAGTTCAAAAATTGGTCAAACCACCTTGCCACATGTCTCCAAGCCATTGCTCCACGCGTTCCACCAGTGCGCCATGCCATCAATTTCTCCTAATCACATTGCATTGCATTGCGTGGCATTGACTCGGTGATCGTTGAATTTGACCGATCTCCCAGCCACACGTCACCCTCTGATTTGTCTAGTGAATTTCTCCTACCACGTGTTGCTTTGTGAGTGGCTAGCATTGTCATTTTTTCTTGTTTTGATCGTAGCCATTGATTTGAAGCTGATCTGACAATCCAGATTGAACCTGAACAATATATAAGCCCCTAATCACTCCATAAACTCGAAGTGGCTATCATTAGCATAATTTTGGCCAATTTTTGGAGTTAAAAAGAGAGAAAAATATAGAAAAATTCAAGAGAGGAAACAATTTTGCTGGAGATTGAAGAGAAGATTAATCCTATAATTGAAGAGATTGATTATATTTCTTCTTGTACTCTTTTCTTTATCAACTTTTATGTCTTTCTTTATGAAAAATATGAGCTTTATGAACACAATTATGTGTAGTTAATTTATTGATCTAGGGATCTTATGAACCCAATTTTCACCATGTGATGATTTAATATTTTATCCCAATTATAATTATAATTTAATTATATTATTCAATCTTATTTTTATGTTATTAATTGTTTAGCCAATAATTTATCTATAGAGGTAATTAAATAGATTTGAGAGAATTATTTAATGGTTTGTCTTGATTAAATAACATGTATAGTTTCTAGGCAAAGATGTATGATTCTTATGTATGTGATCCATAATTGATGAACTTAATGAGTAATATGCAATTTAATTATATGAGAGTATGATTTAATTAATTACTATATGATATGCAGTTTACTTGAAAGAGAAATACATGACATGCTAGATTCAATTGATCATATAATTAAATGATAATTATATTAGCAGGATTTTAGTGATTCACATATTTAAAAAATTAGGGGATTAAGTATTCCTATATATTTTCTCATATATCTTTTTAGTTATCAAATATCATTTAATTAATTATTGCTATTTACTTTTAGTTATTTTAATTTTTCTTCCTTAAAATATAAAAACATGAAAAAATTAATTTTTATTTTTTTAGTTTTAAAAATTAGTTTCTAATAAAATAATCTCTATAGGAACGATCTTTTCTTATCATTATATTATTTGTTGCGATACGTATACTTATGTATTCATTGCACACACTTCGTGTGTGGCAATCATGGTCTTTAGTAGCGTTTCTAGCATAGAACCAGAATATCTTCCTTGTTTCTTGACCAATTTCCAGGTTGAATTGAAAAATCTAAGATAAACAGGCTTGTCACCTGCTTTAATCTTCCTTCTAAATTTCTTGATTTCTCTTTTAAATTTTCTAGGAAATAATTTAATTCTCTTAAATTAATCCCTAGATATATATTTTCTATTAATCACACATGGAAAGCTTTATAAACAAATATTGTATCAACTCTTTCTAAGATATTGAATTTGCTTCCTCCAGGAAATTCCTTGTCTATGGTATAAAACTTCATATCTTCAAAATGTTCCTGGGTATACTTCCTAGCCAAGTTATAGAGACTCAACCATTGTATTTTTTTGAGGTTTCTATATTGGTCCTTCTCATCTTCAATGATTGGAGCATTTCTAAGGGATGTCTCTGTGAACAACATTGAATGCTTTACTATTTTTAATGTTTCTGGAAGAGATGTTTCTCTAAATAGCACTGAAGACCTTGCTATATTTCCTAGGTTTTTCAACCTACTTGGAGTTGTTAGTTGTTGTTGTAATGATGCGGAATAATTTCTTACTATATCCTCAAGAGTTATTGGTTTTGGTGTTTTGAAGTTGGCATAACTACCTTCAGCTTCTATTCTGTTGGTGAAAGTTCTATGAGTTACTCCAATAATTCCTAGAATAGATTTACTAGCTTTTGCTCAGTTGTTATAGATTCTTAGTTTTGGGCCATTATAGACCACATAAACCTTTGTATGCTTTTCTTTCTGCCTCATCTACCCAATTGAGCTTTTTGGTTTCACTTTGAACTATTAGGTTCTTCCTTTTCATTTTGAATTCTCTCTTAGGAAGTTTCACCTTCTTTAGTTTGAATTTTTAATGAAGATTCCTCTTTTGAGATTTTGAGCTCTAGAGGTTGTTTTGAACAATTAAGTTCTTTTTTTTATTTCTTGTCTCCATAAGAGATTTATCAAGGTAGAACAACTCGAGTTGTTCCTGTAGAATTTTTATCTCCTTTTCCTTTATCTTGATTTTGATGTCAAGATGTTCCATTCCTAAAAGCATAAAAATAGTTAGATATGCTAATACTCTAGTAAGAGCACCTACTAAGATATTCTTATGTCCTAGAAGAAGTTCAACATCAAAATTGTAATGGTTGAACCATTGTTTCCATCTGAATAATCTTTCTTGTTTGTAATCACTTGTAATATTAGTTCTTAAGAAATAACCAAAATTCTCATTATCTTTTCTAACAATGAATCTATAACTATTTTTGACTGCTAAATATTTTTTCATTAGTATGGTAATTTAATTTTGGACCTTGGAAAGATTCTGATGTATATCTACAAAGATACTCATCTTTGTCATATGCTCTTGCTTTCAGAACTGCTCTCCAATATTCTTGTGAAGCATCTGTTTCAATTATCATTTTATCATCTGGCCTCGGGTGGTATAAAGTTGACAAATTTTTTACCTTTGTTTTTACTTTGTCCATATATAGAGTATCTTCTTATATCCATTTTCAGGTATGATCTTTCTTTAATTTTTCTTGTAAAGGTTTTCAAATTTCTACAAGTTTTTTTTGATATATGCTTCTACATATGTTAAGTATCCTAAGAATCTTTGTAATTAGTTTGTCTTTTAATTCACTTGGAAGACCTTCAATATTATTTAGTATATGAGGTTGCAGATTATGTTTTCCATTTTCAATTTCCAATCCTAAATAATTAATTTTTTGTTATGCAAGCACTGTTTTTTTTCTTCAGAAAATACAATTCCTTCTTTTCTACATTCTTATAGAATATTGATAATATCCAAATAGTATTTATTTAATTCATTATTGAAAACTAAAATATCATCAATGTAAACACAAAAAATATCTTGTAATTTCTTTAAGATGTTATTCAAATATATTTGAAGGATACTTAGAGCTTGTTTTAGTCCAAATGATATAACTGTCCATTGGAATTTTTCATGGGGACAAATACATGCCGCTAATTTTTGAGATTCTTCATCGAGTCTTATTTTCCAAAATTCACTTTTGCAATTAAAACTTAAGAAGTATTTCTTTCCTTTTATTAATGGTAAGAGTTCCTCTTTCTTTGAAATAAAATATACATCATCAATGGTTTCTTTATTTAATGTCTTAAAGTTTATTATCATTCTCTTTTTTCCTCTTCTTTTCTCAGCTTTTTTTCAACTAAGAAGCTAGACTAGAGTAAGGTGAATTACTTGTTATTATGACTTTTAATTCCAAAAGTTCATGAATTTTTTTTTTCAAATTCAATCATGTCTTCTGAAGTATTAATCATTGGTTTTACTCTTATGACCTTGTTAGGATCTCTTAATTTTATATTGACTATTTTCTTAGATTTATTTATTTTTGGATTTGAAGGATTTTCTAAACTAACTATTTTTAATAGTTTTCTAATGTCTGTTAAGGCTTTATCTTCCTGTATTTTATTGAGAAAATAGTTTTATTTCTCTTATATAACTAAATCTTTTCTTACTTTTGAGACATAGATGATATCTCCTTCTAAGGTTATGAGACTTATTTTGTCTAAATATTGTGTGAAAGGTTGATATAGGTTTAGGAAATTATTTCCTATTAATAAATCAACTTCTATGTCCTATTGATATATGATAGGAATGTAAAACTTTTCTCCTACCATTATATTTGTATCTTTTAATATCTTATTAAGATTTATTGTAGTAATGTTAACAATTTTTACAATTAAATCTTTTAGTGCTTGTTTCTAGTGTTCTTCTACAAATACATATTTATTGGTTACACACATACTAGCTCATGTATTTATATGTGCATATAAATGATAAGTGTTATAGTCTTTAAATTTTAGTCATACTTTAATATAAGTACTATTTGGATTTGTAATACTATACAAATCATTCATCCTCTGATAAAGAATACTCATAATTTGAGTTTTCTTATTCTGAGTCAGTTATTTCTTCCTTAGTTTCTACCGATAGATATATACTATAAATATCATCTATATCAGATTCCTCGATTGGTTCTAATTCTATTTTGAAAACTTTCTCTAAGATTTTTACTTTCTATGGAAATTCCATTTTATGTTCAAGTCTGCTTGGACATTCGTTGATTCGTTGGCATAATGTCATTCTTCATTACAAATTCAACATCTACATTTTTTTATTTTCTAAAGGGCAATAATTCTTGTTTTCAGAAGGTTTATACATTTTCCTTCTAAAATATATCTTCATATAGGTTTCTCTATTAAATCTTTTTTATATTTTTGGAAATATTGTTTTCTCAATTTATATCTTTTAAATATTTTATATTTTTTATATTTTTGTTTATAAGATTTTATATTGCATCCATATTTTCCTGGTATTTTAAAATCTTTTGTATTATAACAGATTTTATCATTTTCTCTAACTTTTTAATATTTTTCTTTCTTTCTTGGAATTTAATAATTATCCAAATATTAAGGATTCTTATTCTTCCTCTTAGAGTATCTAATATTGTTTCTCTATTTTTCTGTTCCCAACTTTCTGTTAGGATTTTATGTAGTGTTTTATGTAATTTTTGGAAAATATTTATTTATAAATTGTTTGCATAGAGGGTGGTAATTTATGATAGTATATTTCATATTCACAAATAAAAGAATCTATATAACACATGTCACAAAGTTTCATATTTGTTAGGTGTCATTTAGCTTCATTGATTTCATTTTCACTAGATTTAGTTATAGTTTTTTCTTTATCTTTTCCAATAAATTTATTGTATATTTCATTTATTACTATATCTAAGTATTCTCTTTCTATGAAAGCACTCCATTAAATTAACAAAAGTTATTGATATGTTAAGTTTGAAAACCAAATTTTAACATTTTATGTGCTACAAGTACCATATAGATTGAAGGGTTTGTTTGGGTAGTTGTAGAGGTTTGTATGAGCATATTTATACCACTAGCTGATGAGCGAAAACCGGCATCGCCGATCCTGCCAATACTTTGGTTTTATATTTATAAAACTCTCGTAAGTGCACGAATCATTTGATAGAAAATGATAAGTATACTCCCAAGGTCGATCTAAGGAAGGAATGTATGTGATTTTTAATTTATTATTCAAACTTTTAAAAACTAAATTAAATCCTAAACATCCTGTCACGATATTTTGGTTTTTTGTGTTTCTAATCTACTGACATAAAAATAAACATAGATTCAATAAATATTTGTGCAAATTTTATCATTTATAATAGTGGAGTATTTATGGATATAATAACTAATTTAATTATGCTTGCTCATATTATTTAAGTTATTAAAGATATGAATTGACATTTATTGATTCTCCTTTTTTTGTATGAATACCACTTTTGGTGGGTTAGATATTCTTTGTTAACTAAACAAATCAATTAACACCTATGGGTGGGGTTGATAACTAATTTGGTTAATTAAATTAATTTCTTTTTCTAAGACATTGAAAATAAACCTTTTAAATGCCACCTTTGGTGGGATTAGACAGTTTAAACTTTATTCAAGGTGTCCAAATTAAACCTAAGAATTTAATTATCTGAGTACTAACTTTCAAGTTTTAAAACCACTATTGAAAACATGTTGTCAATACATTTTCAGATAATAATTCTTATAAAAAATTTTGAAATAGAGCTTCACTCTAACTACCGGGCGATTGTACCAACAAATAAAAGAGCACTACTCTAAATCAAACCGGATAACTAAACCTTAAAATCTAATTTTCAGATTTAAGTTTGTAATGAAAAATAATATATTTCTCTCTAACATTCTTAATATAAAATCTTGAATAAAAATAAAATCAATTCATTTTAGAGATTTTTACCTATTTAATATTTCGCAAGCATAACAACGTTATTATTATATCATGTTTACAAACAGCCAACAAAGTTAAATTTAATCACAGACAAATTAAATATAACATATAAAAATAAAGCATAAAAAATAACTGTAAAGAAAATAAAATCCTTACAATATTTCGATGTTATTCTCATTGCTGGAAGACCTCCAAACGGAATTTTCACTCCCATTTATTGAATTGAAAAGCTAATAAATTACAAAAACAAAACTAGTTCTTCTCAAAAAGAGAAGAACTCTAAAACTAAGAGAAATTAACTAAGAAATGCTAAAAATTAAGAAAAACTAAAAAACTAAAAAAAATAAAAAAACTAAAAAAACTAAAAAAAAACTAAGAAATGAGAGAAAAAAAAGAGAGAAGAGAATGTGTTTTGCGGTGTGGTATAAAGTGAAGAGAAGAAGGGGTATTTATAGGTGAGGATATGGAGAAAAAGTGGGTGAAAAATGTTAAAAAATGGTGGAAACGCGGAGTGGTGGATGATGATGTCATTTAATGATGTCAGCATGACGTGGGGGTGGCTGCGGGTGAAAATGGGGTGAGATGATAGCGGCGGGCGCATGGGTGCGCACGATTGGGCAGCTGGGCGACGCGGCGGCGCGATTTCCTCCTTTTTGACATTTTTGACCCATTTTGTCAAGTTTTTCCATATTTGTTGACCTTTCCTCATTTATTTATTAATATATTTGTGATGTATTGCTTCTAGTATTCCTCTTTGAGTCTTTAAGTTACGTTTTTAAGTAAAAATACTTGAAAAACAATAAAAATACACGTGATTCCGAAAAAGACAAATTTATATAAATATATGATAAAACATATAAATATATATTTTTAATCAATTAATGTGCATAAAGGCATGGTAATTTTAATGGTTTTTGAGCACTCATCACTAGCCCATTCATCTAAGGCTTTCTTCCTATCTCTTATACAATCTAAATCTAAAAAATTAGACTTATAATTATCATGGAGTTTGAATGCTGATGGAATACTACTTCTAGTTCTCCTATGCAAACCATCCTCCATTTTAGGTGGTTGTCTTTTTCTATTTGTGGCATTAGATTGTTCTATTCTTTGCCTATTTCTTTCTCTCCTATATAGGTCAGATTTTCCTTCTTGATAAGGAACTGGTAATGAAATTGGTTTCATATGACCTTTTGGGGTCATGTTTTCTAGTTCAGAATCAGTTTCATTTATTACTATCATATCATTATCTTCTTTATTTGTACAAAAACTTTTATTATAATTTTCTTCTATTTCTTCATTAGTTAGTGTTAATAGACTAACTAATTTTTCTATATTCCTATTTTTAGAGTTCATGAATTTTCTCTCTAATTCCTTTCTATATTCCATCAAATTGAAATTATTATTTTTTTCTCAAATTTTCTTTATTTTTTCTTTTTCATTTTTAGGAATTAAAACATCTGATCTCTTAAGTGGTTCAGGGATCATATTTATGACCTATAATTTCATTATTTATTTTTATATTGTATACATATTTTCTTAATTCTGAAATTTTTTGTGTATATTTTGTTATAGTTTATTATAACCACATTCCTCTATTTCCTTTAATAATTATTTTTGTGTTTTTATTTTTTCTATAGATATTTTATGTTTGATTCTTGAACTAAATTCATTTCCTTTATTAAGAGTTGCACAATTTCAAATAATATTGCTTATTTTTTTGCTACGTCTACTAGGTTTTCATTTACTCGTAAATAAATATTTTTTTTATTTTATCTTTAAACATTATTATTTTCCTAATATAAAATCATGAACTAATGCTTTTATTATTCAAACTCCATCTTTTAGTTTTTTAACTTTTTTTCGGTTAGAGTTTTTTCCTTCATGGTCTATGAAAGTAGACCTTGGCATACTTATTCCTAACAACATTACTTTTTCTTTCTATTATCAGAGGTTTTTCTATAATATCTAATTACTATTCTTCTGGTATTTTAAAATCTATTAGTATTTCTAGTTTTATTCTTTTTCCAAGTTTTTAACAAGTTTTATCTATTTCTATAAATTTATTTTGTCCGTATATTGAACTATCGTGACTATTTGTTAAAAAATATGCTAATAGGTAATGTATTGAAAATGGATAATTTCCTTCTTTCATTAATTCTCCTATTTTATTATCAGTCCATTCAAGTATATTTTTGAATGTTTTAAAACTTTAAGAGTATTTTTAAAGATATCTCAAAGCTTATGGTATTTGTGATATTAATCCAATTTAATAACGGAGATAGTATCATTGATATGGAATTTGATGAATATTCTACAAAGGATATTTATCCTAATATCTTATTAAGAATATGCCATTTAATCACTTTACTTGTAAAAATTGTGTCAAAAAGAATTATTTAGTAATTTTAAATTTATTTAAAAATAATAAAATTATCAAGGATATTTTAGTCAAAGAGTAGGATAAAAAACGATAATATTCTTACCAATTATGTTTGTAATTTTTTTTTTGTTTGATAATGTAGGGGTAAATGACAAAAATATTCTCACCAATAATTATTCAAAAAAACTGTCAATAAAAATATTTTTGTAATTTATTTTTTTAAATTAAATGAATAATGAAGTAAAATGATTAATAAATACTTTTATATAAATAAAGTAAAGAATGAACACATTTTTAAACTTAAAATAACAAACAATACTTTACTCGTATAAAAATGTACCCTTACCACATTTTTCCTTCAATATATGTTGAGATATTTTAGCCATATACGGAACAAATACAAACTACCAAACCTTTGACCAATAAATACTTCTAAATATTTTTATTCTTAGGACACAGTGGTAACTCTGCTAAAATTCTCTCACGTACAAAGATCTAATTTAAGCATAAGAGTGACTTTGACACAACATTGATGTCGTTTTCCACAGTTTTGTAAGATCAAAAATTAAAGAATGAAAATCGGTATCAACAAATGTGCAAGGATTTGGTTTTATATTCATTGATCTGTTCAAAACATAAAAAGAAACATCTATTACTATTCTTTAAGTTCTTCATTGTGTTATTTGCTATCTTCACCAGTTTCCTTTTTCTAAGAAACTCTTCGATCCATTAAGTTTTTGAAATGAGCCAACAAATTGTAAGTGAAAATCTTGTTGCTAGGGAGTCAAACCAGGACCCAATTGCTAGCCGCACCCCATTTAAGACTACCATCACAAGTTTAGGTTGGCAAAAAGGGTAGGAAGCCTAAGAATAGATGGCACCAGGGTGGCACGCATAGAATAGATGCTCCATCAGGCACTACAAAAGTTTCCCACTTACTCACGCACAAAATTATTAATTTTAACTATAATATAGTTTTAGGTGTGGATTCAATGAGAAATAAAATAAATTAACAAAAAAGTTATCACATGATGATAAATAAAAATGATAACAGAAAAATAAAGAAAAACAACAATAATTAAAGAAAAGAATATCAATATTAAATAACAAGATGAGATCTACTTAATTGTTTTCATTTAATATTAATAATTTTGATTCTTATTTATTAGTCAATTGTTTGTTTCATATCCCAAACAAACAAACAATTCGAAAATATAAAATTGAAGATCAATAACAAAAATTAATATATTTATTTTAAAAAAATATTTTTATTGAATAATAAACAAGATTTATTATTATAAGTTTACAATATCAACAATATGCCAAAACGATAATATCCTAGTAAAATATCAGCTTATAAAATAAAAACTAAAAATTGAACATAAAATAAGCATGAGTGAAATTAAATGAAAATAAAAAATATAATATATTAAATATAGAAATATATGAACAAAATAATTTCTCAAAATTGTAACTAGAATGTACTTATAAGAATAAATGATGTTTATAAAAATACTACACAATTAAGCTCATCTCTAACCTTCTTTACTTTTAGTCTAACTTACAAATAATTCCCAATATTCTAGAGAGAAATAATGAGATTAGAAAGTAACACCCTTTTATAATTTTTTGATGTTTTTCAAGCATTGAATGCTCCATCTATTTTTAGCATTAGAGTATAAGGATTTATTGAATTTTAATAATATCAAGCTATTTTTTCATTTAAGATAATTGATTTAAAACATATTTTCAAAATGCAAATTGTAAATAAATCTCTTATCTTTTTATAGGATCAATAATTATCTAATTTGAAGTTTTATACAAAAAAAAATATATCAGAAATACTAACAAACATTTAAATACCATATATTTTGAAATTAAACTTATTTTTTGGTTTAAATAATTAGATTTAGATATTTTTATGAAATATGAAATTGTAAATAAATCTCTTATATTTTCATATCAACTTGAATTATCTTATTTAGATATTAGAATCAAAAGTTATGATCCAAATTCATCGACTTGTTTATGAAATCTTATGAAGATATATTGCAAAAGTCAAATTTTGATATCTTTGATATTCTTTTGCTAATTTTGTTTATCCTATTAGCATAAAATAATCATAATTAATATACAACAATATTTATTGAATCAGTAAAGATAAATATTAATTCTAAACTTTTTGGATCATAAATATCAATTTTACATATTTCAGATATATTTTTATGCTATTATCACAGCCCCTAACTAATTTATTGTTAGTCCCTAGCAATTGAAATGTAAATAATAAAACAAAAACATGATTATTAGTCCAAATAAAAGTCTAAAAAAATCACCAAGTGTTTCAAACAAAAAGTTAATTGAAGATCACATATGATATGTAGATTATTTCAATTATAACTTCCAAAAATTTGTATGTGTGAACTAAGCTAAAGCCTTTTTACTACAAATCACAACACATATAACCTAGAGAATTTGTTCATATAAAAACCTCAACTATATATCCTCATGGATAAATTATTTTTAAGAGCTAGGGATTTCACTATGGAGTTGGAAAACAAAGACAATTAAGAGATAGGTTTTTTTTGGACAAATAAAAAAAATAAACATTGATCTAATGATAGGAAAGTAGACTACTTAAAATTCAACTATTTGTATCACAAACTAGTTTTAGGATTTCAATTAGTTTATATAAGAACACAATATAAATAGATATTGATAAGAAAAATTGCTTCCTACAAACTAAATATTAATAAAAACTTGTTATCTTCTAGGATAAGGAATATAAAATTTATTAAAATGAATAATATTTTCTTTTTATTCTATTTTTTTACTATTTTTCTTTTCTTTTCTTTTCTTTTAATTTTTTAATTTTTTTCTCTTTTTTTATTGCAAAATTTAATGCAAGCATAACACAAAGAAAAGATCGAACACAATTACTACAATATTTCTCATAAAAATTATCTCAATTTTTAATTAACATTATCCTTTAGCTTGTCAATCAATTCATTACATAAACCAAGAAATGATATTTTAAATATTAACTAATCAATTCAAAAGATCAATGAAAGTTCATAAATTATTTTCTCAGTTCACTCCACCTACTCACAAAAGATATGAAAGATCATAAAAATATATATTTAGACATGAAAATTCTATGGACTATATACATTGAACATTACATCTTTTGCGAAAGCTTAATAATATATATATATATATATATATATAATATTTTTAAAGTTATTATTTAGTAATCAAAACACAAAATGTGATTCAAACCAAACAATTTGAATTCATCACGTAGACAATGATGCAAATATTTTCATTTGAACATTTTAAATATAGACTATGATTCTCTACTTGTTTTTTCTCTACATATTTTAAAATCTTAACTATCCATTTTTACATCTAATACATGTAGTGCATATAAAGCTATTAATAGAAAATAATACTTAAATCTTAGATTAACAATTGTTGGCTTAAATTTGACAAGTAAAAATGAGAATAAGTAGAGGAACTTATTCCTTCAAACATATAATGCAAACTTATTTTCATAAATTACTAAGATCTAAGCATTTTTTATAACACTCTTTTAAATTGAATAATGGGCATCAATGTATATCAAAAGGGTGCATAAAAATTGTACATGAAGTGCCACCAGTCCCAACCCAAATTTGATAGTGTCCTTAATGTCTCAAAATTAAATATGAATTAAATTATCAAAGGATGGAGGGAGTCTACGTGATGAAAGTTCACATGAAAATTGCCTCTAAATGTGTTAGCTAAAGATGAGAAACACAAGAAATAACAAAAAAATAAATAAAACTAATGTACCAAAAAAATAAAACCTGATAAATGTTGTTAGATTGGAGTTACAAGATGAATTTCCTGAAAACATGTAGAATGATCTACTCTCTCCATAAAAAAATTCAACCATTGTTTATTAACCTTAAAAATTCACCCATCGATTAAATCCTCTATCTTAATAACATCGTTGGAAAAAACTTGTTTCACCATAAATTGACCAATCTATCTTAATCTTAGCTTTCTAAGGTGGAGATGCAATTGGGAATCATAAAGATGTACTTGTATTCTTGGCTCAAAGTTCTTTCTTAGGATCACTTGTCATAAGCCATTTTTAGTTTAACCTTGTAAATCATAGAGTTATGATATATATCATTCCTCAATTATTCTATTTATGATTATTTGGGGAGAATTATAATGTGCCAATAAGGTTAGAGAGATGTTAGAGAGAGTCAGATCCCCCTAACAGATGATATAGGTCCATATATATATAAACTTTCACTCTCAGGTGTTAACACCTCACTAGAATCACCATATTTGACTTGCCATCAGATCATTTCACTATTTCCTTGCAAATTGTTTCTTTGTCCTCCTACCTTTGGTACCTCATTGGGGTCACCCCATATGGGATGCTCACCTTGTGTTACATGTCCACCTCATTTGTCTAGGGTTCCGCACCTTGTGTGGGTTTTACCTCGATTACTTTGTATCTCATATTTCCAAGTCACCCTGTGTGAAATCTTTTACATATATAAGTATCATGGTACGTGAATCACTCGTGCAATTATATGTATCCATCCTTTGGAATGAAATTTCCTCAATTTCTTCATATTTTAACCTTTATAAATTCATTGGAGTAAACTTTCAAATTCTTCTCAGCCTTTCAACTTCTACTAGGAGATCCAAATTCCTCGACCACTATATTAGGAGCCCTTGCTCCATTATTTTCATTCTATTTTCTCTCAAACTAGATCTCAAAATTCTTTCAAAGAATTTCAGACAATGTAAGAAATTTTAATTTGTGCTTGAAAAATTTTATTCTGTGCCTGAAGAAAAGCATTCTATGCCTCTAGATTTTTAGACGAGTACCAACTTTCTACATTCAGGTGCTTTTGCTAACTCTTGCTTTAATTTTTGTTATCTATGGCTAAGTAGTCTGATTCCCATCCAAGTAAGTTCCACCAAGGTCCACCTTGGGGACTGAAGACATTTTATCGCTAGTAATTTGAAGGTATAACTTATGGGGTAGAGAAATTTGGGTTAGGGAACATAAGTTGTGCATATGGTTTTGTCTTCTATCTTCTCTTTAATGAAATGCCTATCTACTTGTACATGTTTAGTTATGTCATATTGAACTGGATTATGGGAAATATTAATGGTAGCTTTGTTTCCATAGAAGAGTTTCATTGGAGACTCTACTATGATCCAAAGTTCATTTGAAAGTTTTGTTAACTATAAGACTTCACAAATTCCTTGTGCAACTTCTCTAAACTCTACTTCAACACTAATTCTTGCTACTACAATTGGTTTTCAACTTCTCCATGTTACTAAGTTTTTGAAAAAAAAAAGTGGACAATAACCTATAGTTGATCTTTTATCTTCTACTAAGCCAGCATAGTCTGCATCAGTAAAGATTTTTATATCATTAGTTTCACTTATTTTGAAGAACAACCCTTTTCCTGGTGACTCTTTTAGATACCTAAGAATTCTTTACATAACTTACAAGTGGAATTTTGTTGGAGAGTGCATGTGTTGACTTACAATACTAACTCCATATGTGATATCAAACCTGGTGTAAGACAAATAGATCAACTTTCCTACTAATCTTTGATATCTGTCTATACCTACTAGTTTTCCCAAATTTTCATTCCTTTTCCTAACCTCTATCGAAGTATTACTTAGTTTACAACCGAGCATGCTTGTTTTAGTGAGGAGATCAAGGATGTATTTCCGTTGGTACACACTAATTCCTTTTTTGATATTGCAACTTCCATCCATATAAAATACCTCATATGTCCCTAATTCTTGAATTTAAACTCTATTAACATTATTTTTTTCAACCTTTCGATTTCACTTGAATCATCTCCAGTCACAATTATATCATCAACATATACTATCAAGTCAATTTTCCTCCCATTTCTAGTGTGGGATAAAAAAAATTGTATGATGTGATTGCCCTTGTTGATATTCTTATTCCTTCATCAATTTTGCAAATCTATCAAACCAAGCTCTAGGTGATTATTTAAGGTCATATAGTGATTTCTTTAGTTTACATACAATAATTTCCCCTTTATAGAACCCTAGAGTCATGGTAATGTAGACTTCTTCTTCTAATTCTCCAATAAGGAATGTATTTTTTATGTCAAATTGGTATAGTGGTCAATCTAAATTAGCTCGTAGGGATAAAATAATCCTCACTCTATTGATTTTAGCCACTGGTGTAAATATTTCAGTGTAACAAATCTCGTATGTTTGTGTAAATCCTTTTGTAACTAGTCGAGCTTTGTACCTTTCTATTGTCCCATCAACTTTTATAGTTTATTGTAAAAATCCACTTACTACTAACATAAGTCTTTCCTTTTGGTAGTTTTGTCACATCCCAAGTTTCTTTTTTTAGAGCTTTTATTTCTTCCATAACAACTTCGTTCCATTATGGGATTCTTAAGGCCTTATGAATATCTTTGGGTATCTTTGTTTTATCAAAGTTAGTGGTAAAAGTAGAAATCCAAAAGACTAGGTATTATAAGAAATAAATCTAGAAATTGGATGAAGAGTACAAGACCATGTTTTTTTCTTAAGAGTAATGTGTAACTCATGAGATTTAGTGGATTTAGAGTTACTTGGATTCAATATAGATTCATAGATATTTGGATCTATAACTGATTCTAACTCTTGAAGTGCTTCAAGTGTAAAATTCTCTATATCAATTAATTTTGATCTCAATGAGTAAGTAATTATATATTTGTCATGTTGTTTATCTATTTCTCCCCTTGAATTCAAGTTACTCTCTATGGTACAACAAGGTATGTTTGGCTCACAACCTGGTTCAGACTCTCTATTTGGGTCATTACTTTGTTTGTGAGTAAATTTGAGAAGAGGATAAAGAGTGAGATCATAATTCAAGTATTGATCAAAAGTTTTATCTTATGTTATACCATTCTCCCATTAAGGAGATGTCATTTGGTAGTCATTTGGTAGTAATGGGTGTTCTCAAAAAAATGACATCAATATTGACAAATTTTTTATGAGTATATGGATTATAACATTTGTAACCCCTTTGAGTAAGATAATAACCAATAAAAATATATTTAATAGCTTTTGGATCTAGTTTGGATTTGTGTTTTGAATGGTTTTGAACAATGCACTACAACCAAATAGTTTTAGGGTCATGGTAGATTATAAATGTGAAAGCGTAAAGATGTTTTGTAATCTTTTTAGAGGAGTTTCAAAGGAGAGAACCCGACTAGGCATACAATTAATAAGATATGCGAAAGTGAGAACATCTCCCCAAAAACTTTTTGGAATGTTTGTGATAAACATCAAAGCCTATGCTACTTTAAAGAGACGTCTATTCTTACGTTAAGCTATCCCATTTTGTTGGGGTGTGTCCACACAATAACTCTAATGTATTATTCTATGATTTTGAAGATAAACTTGTAAGGTATGATTGAACCACTTGGTGCCATTATCTATATGGAGAATTTGTATTTGTGTTTGAAATTGGGATTGAATCATTTTATGAAGGTTAATGAAAGTATTGCGAACCTTAGCTTTTTCTTTCAACAGATACATCCAACAAACACAAGTATAACCATCAATAAAGGTGATGAACCACTTGGTATGAGTACGATTTAAGGATACAAGATGGTCGCTACATATAATTGTGTATCAAGGTAAAGGATTTGAAGGGTTTATATGTTATTTGTGGAAAAAAATTCCACTTATGTTTGCACAAGTTTCACAATGAAGTTTAACTATTTTATTATTTGAAAATATGGAAGGAAATAAAAGTTTCAATAATGAAAATTTGGATGTCCCATTCTATTATACCATAATAATATTTTTCTATCACTAGGAATAGAAATATAATTACAAATAGCAAATTGACTAATTTTACTCACTTTAGTCTTATCAAAATGGTATAGACTTTCACACTTTCTAGCATTGCCAATCTGTTTCCTCGATGATAGGTCCTAAAAGACATAATAAGATGAGAACAAAGTAGCAAAACAATAGAGATTTTTGTCAGTTGACTATTAGAAACTAAGTTACAAGATAGGTTCGCGACATGGAGTACAGAGTTGAGAATGATAGAATTTGATATTCATATACTCATTTTTTAGCAACAGATGATAGAGATCCATCTACAACTCTAACTTTAATTTTCTAGCATAAGATACATAAGTGATAAATAAATTATATGCATCAACCTTATGATCTGATGTTCCAGAATCAACAATCCAAGGAATTTTATTTTGAGAAGTGATAACAAGGGCACTTAAGCATTATCTTTGTAAGCTAATGAGGTAGATGATTGACCTGCACTTTGAAAATTGAAAAATAGTTTATAAAGTTGATATAGTTGAGTTGAATTAAAAGATTCTTTTGTTTGGGTTTCAACTGAGACTTGGTAGTTACGAGATATGTTTTGTCTCGGTTTTTAATCCATGGGTTTTTCATGAATTTTTCAACATGTCTTTTGTGTGTCCAATTTTTTAACATTGCTTACAAAATATTCTTTTCCATTGCAAATTTGGGCCTTGCCCAGTTCGGTTTCCATGTGGTCCATGTGCTATATTGTTTTGATTTGAGAGCGCCAAATATTGTGAAAGCTTATGACCCAACCCATTATTGATTTTACTCGACCTATACCCAGTATTTTCACTAGGCCTATATTTATCTTTTCTAGACCCATTTTGAGCCAACCAAAAGGCTGATAAACTTGAGAGTTTAGGGTTGATTTTTTATACGTAGTCCATAAAGGTTCGAGAGAGGTGATTTGTAAAGACGAGATCTGCGAAGGTGATGGTTATTCTCTGAGCATCACGCATTTCCTATAATCCTCCCGTTGCACCTCAGAGAACAATTTTAGGATTAACGACAATGGTTGTCAATTGAGCACTCTTCCACGCATTTCATCTAATTCTCTGTTTAGACCAACGAGAAATTCAAAGATACGCTTATTGCAATCATCTTAATTGTATTTAATAAAAAATTAAGAATATTCTTCAAACTTTTCTAAAATTACAATCTACAATGAAACTAAAAATAATATTTTTTTTATACTGTATTGCAATCATTTTTAATTTCTTCAAATTCTATATTATCCTTCTCAATTCAAACACCCAAACAATTATTCTAATCATATAACTCCACACAAGAAAAGCCTTCTTAGCATTCATACAACTCTCATACAAAGTTAAATTTTTCTACCAACAAAAATCTTGAGAGACACATTAAACAACTATATTACTTTATATCTTAAACTAAAAATTATAATTAATTAAAAAATATATAAATAAATTATCAATATTTAATGAACTTTTTTTACAAATATCGCACCAATTGTATTTCATTTTATTCAATTCATTGTATAAACTTGTAAAGAACAATTAATCACCTCAATAACTTTACTTTATTTGGAATATGACAATAATCAATATAAAATATATTAGCATCAATCACAACATACTCAAAGTAAGATTTACATAAAAGTATCAATTAATTCTTTAATTCATTTTTTATATATATATTTTAAATCTTTAATAATTGCTCACTCCTTTTAAACCTCACATCAAACTTATAAAATCATAATCTTTTTGATCATTTAAAATTTTCCAAAATCTTAGAATTCCAACCTTCTAATATATATAAAAGGATTTGAATATAGATGATTTTAAATAATTATATCTACATGTTGAATTACTCCAACTAATGGTAAATATGTGTTTCTATGTAATTTCTCTATTTTCTTGATTTTAGAAATTATTAATTAAATTAAATTTTAAAACTACGATAATATTTAAATATATTTAAATTTTTATAATTAATTTAATATTAAAAGATGATAAATTATTGATTAAAAGCATTAGTTTCTTGAAAGGCACTTATATATACACATTGGTCAAGTTCACCTATTTATGATTTTTTAGATTATAATTATGAATTTATTAATATTTGTAAAAAAATATTATATCAAGTAATTTTAATATAAGATAATGTATAATTATATTATCATATAATTAAAATTAAAAATAATGCAACAAACTTACATTAGTTTTAGAAAATATAAAAAAGATACATTCTTTCAATTTCTTTGATTTTTTGAAATGTTAATCAAAATAATTTCACAAATAAAAATAATGATTTCAATCTTACTATAAAAATATACTAAAAACACATTAATATGTATTCAAAACTATCAAATACACTCTTATATAAAATCAAGAGCGTGGAGGAAAGCTCAAAAATATTATGAAACCTAAGACATGTATTCTTATTTTGAGATGATAAATATACACTCTCTAATGATTTTGTTACGATGGATAGTACAGTATTTAAGATTTTTAATTTTTTAATGGCTAAATAAAATTAGTTATTTTATAATTATTTTTACTAATAATAATTTATTAATTTTTTATCATATCATAATATTTTATAAGAAAATCTTAAAAATAATATTAATTAATTGCTATAATAAACGTAATTTTTACAATTTTTAAATCATTATTAATTATTATATATTAAATTAATAATATTTACTTTTTAAAATAAAATCTCACAAATACACGTAAAATCAATAACATTGGATAATAATATATCTATTATGGACAATTGGATACGATTTTTTTAAATACAAAATACAAAATATAAAATGGCCTAAAATAAAAAAAATTGACTTAGGTAAATATATGCGGTAATAATATATGTATATATATTATATAAAAAATTAAATAATTCATTATAATTTTTAATAAAATTACTTACATATTTTAAATATGACTACTATTTTTCTAATCCCTTAAATATTTATGAATTTTAATTATTTTAAATCAATTAAGTAATAAATAATTAGTATTTAAAATACTAACAATTATCTTCAAAACTATTTAAAATATTAATTGTATGTTTAATATTTTTAAATAATAATAATACTATTATAATTTTAATCAAATAAAATTTAGTAATTATTATTTTTAATATTTTAATAAATTACGTAAATATATATATTCTCATTTTCATTCCTTATAAACATGGATGATTGAGTTACGAAGGTATAAAAAATTGTGTAAAAAATATAGATAATTGATATATATATATATATATATATATGATTGAAATTTTAGGGAAAAATTAATTAAATAAAGAAATATGATTGAATTATGTTAATCATCTATATATATGTTGTATATATATATTTTTTAATTTACATTTTCTCTTTCCTAAGTTTCGAATTTAAATTGGTTATTAACTTTTTTTTAGGATGTATTAACAAGTAACTAAAAATTATATTAAAAAAAATTTTAATAATCAACTAAAATAAAATTGCTTCTAAAAGGATTATACAGTAACAATTTATATCATTTATTACGTAACTAAAACAAAACAAATTAATGAAATTGAGTAATAAATTACTTTTCGGAAATTTATTACTCAATTTCATTATAAGTAAAAAACTAATTAATTTTAAATAAAAATAATAATCCATGTAATCTGTTTGTATTCTTGTTTTGTATCTGAAATTGTCTTGTTTTGAATGGTGGTTCGAATGAATACATCTGGTAAAAATGACATCAGAATAGGTGGAGTGTTATGATATATCTCAAAATGGAGTTAGAATAATTGAGACATTATCAAATCATATTTACAATTTTATTTAATTATTTTTACTTTTTTAATATAATAATAAAATGATTTATAAAATTAATATAAATTTTATAATTAAATTCATTTTTTTATTACCAAAATATTACCTCTATGTTCAAAACTACGTAATTTCAGTCTGACTCATATAATAATGATACCAAAATATTTCTATAAATATCTTCATATAAAACAAAAATAAAATCAAATATAATCGAAACTCCGATAAATTTTTCCATAATTCGATCAAATATCTAGTGAAGTTTCAAATTCTAAAAAACTTTCCAACGACATCAGTATAGATAACTTTTGGACGTTCTCGATAGATTCCAACAACCTTTGTAAAGCATTGGCATGCAATTGTAAGACGTTAACATAGTGTAACAAGACATTGATAAGCCATGGTAAGGTATTGACATGTCATAATAAGACATTGACACAATGTATTAAAGCATTGACATGATATGGTAAGATATTGGCATGCCAATTCAAGCTTTGACATATTACGGTAAGGCTTACCACAATAATGTAATGCCTTACCACAACAGTGATAAAACTTTTTTCAATCATATCATAGTAAGTCTTATTAGTGTCGTGGTCAATATTTTACCACAATAATAGTAAGCCTTTTGATAAGTGCTTAAAAATCACTAAAATTATCATGATTTAATTTACTTTAATTGATTAAATATATTTATATTTGTATGATTTTATCATATTTTATATAAATTTATATTTTTGAAATTACGGGTATTTTTATTGTTTTTCAAGTATTTTTGCTCCAAAAATAATTTAATGACTTGAAGAAAAAACTACTAAAATCATTACATCACAAAATTCAAAGTGTAGTATTCATTTATTATACAAATAAGTGAGAAAAAATGAAAAAAAGTAAAAAAAAAATGAAAAAACTGACAAAACTACCCAATCATGCGCATGCCATGTCAAGCATCGTGCATTCGCCAGCGCATGTCACGCTGAGATCCACGCCCTTGTCTGCACCTATCTATTAATTAATCTTTTCAACATTTTATCAACGAAAGTGATCCCTTTTAATATATAAATTCAGTTTCTTAAAATCTATTCACATCCTTCGTCCATTAATTTACTTTTTTTTTTCATTTTTAACAACCGTTATAGAAGCAGATTTCTTAATTACAATGGGACTAAACTAACCCACTTAAATAGTAAGACTAATAAAGATTAGAAGAAATCTTACTTATCTGTCTATGAGTAAAAAAGGATAAATCTTTATCGAGAGAATCATTAAATAAATGAACTAAGCTATAAGCATTGGATTTTTTGAATTTTACATTAAAATTTGACTAGCTTTTTTACCTTTCCAATAAGAAAACCTAGTTTCCCTTTCAATTGATAGCTAATTTTATCGATTGAATCTATTCTATCATTTGATTTTTCTACGGAGAGTTGTAGAAACAGACTTTCATTTGAATTGATGATAAGAATAAGTTTTGAATTTTAGTTAGGAATTTCAAGATTGGCTTCTAATTTATTGAAAGTTAATGGACCCTCAATTGCTATGATACTGTATAGAATAGATAGTAAGACTAATAAAGATTAGAAGAAATGTCCTTTGCTATATTATAAAATTTGTACAGAATTATACTCAATTTATAATACAAATAAATGATAAAAAAGAAATAAACTAATTAAAGGAAAAATATATCTCAATAATTTTAATGATATTCTAGTCATACACAACTCATTAAAATCATTACACTAAATATAAAATCAATTTACATTTAAATTTCAAATATTTCAACAACATCATTTTTGACTAAATAGATAAGTTTTTTAAAATGCTATTACTTTTAATGCACCAAAAAAATCTTGAAAAATAATGGATACTAAAAAGTATCCCAAAAAAAATACCATACCTTAAAAGTTTCATCGAAGGTTCTCCATTTCCTTTTGCTATTTATTATTATTTTTAGAATATCCAAAAATCTTTCACCAACTCTCGAAAAGTATTTCACATATGTATAAGATATTTACAGCCAGAACGACTCAATAAGCTAAGAAAATCATAACTCGTCCATATAATGTTACAAAACTTACAATAGGGCAAAATTAGTTTACCCTAGAGCTTTACAATAGGGCAAAATTAGTTTACCCTAGAGCTTTACCTCACATCATAGGTAAATTGCCTAGTAGCTTTCTTGAAAGTTGAGGGATCTAGCTAAAGCCGCCGGGTTAGCTCTCAAGATTGAAGAGGTCTGAGTTATCTTATTGGATTTTTCATCAGATTTGGATTGAAAACCCTTAAATAACCTATCTCCATTGAGTGAATCATTCTTCATCCCCAGTGTTTCCCATATTGAACTCTTGGAAGCTTCATTTGGATTATCAATCCTTAATGTTTTCGGAACCAAAACACATCCATTTTTATGTTTCTTCTGCTGTTCTTTCTCTGCGCTCTCCAATATAAGCATGTCACCATCCCTTGAATGCTTACCTAGTATCGGAGAATTCGAAATGGAATTTGGTGACTTTTGGTTTAGTGAAGAAGGTTGTGGAGACAACCATGTAGGTATGTTCCAATTTCCTTGAGCAGCACAGTTCCAATATGCTGCAGGGTAGAACATCATGGGATACCCGGGTGAGCAGAAGGCTGGTGGAGGAACTGAAGAGTTCCACGGATAAGGCCAAGGTACACCAGGGGGGTATGTTGTTATATGAGCTTCTTGAGAACACTTCATGCCCACTTCATTCATTGAATTTGCGACTCTTACAGAAGAAGCACTAGAGCAGTCATCACAATTTTCTCCAGCTCTTTCTTTGATTTTATAATGGTAACCGTTTTGATTACTATTCAAGACCTTATCTGCAAGATTTACAACAGAAGCCATGGACTCACAACTTGGTGCATCTACAAAGCTAAGAACTCTACCATTTGGAGGATCAATTCTAGCGGCTTGAGGATCCTCAGAAATGGTGAAATGCTGATAACGTGAGGCAGGAGAGTTCTTGTTCTTTCGGCGTCCAGCTCCCACAGGTACATTCCTCATATTACCACCAGCAGTCCAGTATCTTTGACAAGCCTTACAAAAATGACGCGGTTGACTGACATTGTAATTGTTGTAATAGCAGAACTTGGTGTCCAAGCTATTGCAGCGAGGGCAAGGCAGTATCTTGTCAGGCTTCTTCAAATTGTTCTCTTGTGTGTAATTGTTAGCCTCACTCTCATCCTTGTAAAGTTTTGATTTTGCACTTTCTTCATCTCTAGATGGTGTTTTAGGATTCACATTACAATCTGACATTGTTTCCAAATCTTTTGAATCCTGTCTTTCTTGTGGTGCATCTCTAGAACTATAATGTTCTTTTTTTGGAGGCAAATCATCATGATGTTCAGGATTGTCGGTGGATATTTTTGGCTGTGAATCCTGAGATTTTTATAAATATACCATCTATTAGTTATTTAAGTATGAGGTGCCAAATAAGTTGGAAATGCCAGCGAAAAAAAAAGTACTTAGTCAGGAGAATTTGAATTAAGTTCTCAAGTTATATCTAAAAACAATGCTAAATAAACAATATGAAAAGGGAATTGCTAATTTTTAGTAAAGAAAACGTTGATGTTACATCAATTTTGAATATTTTACTTAATAATTTAATACTAAAGTGTTTCTTTAAAAAAGAGACTTGCTAAGTCATTAGAAAAAATTACTAATTCAGAAAAATAAAATATACATGACACTCAAAAAAAGGGTAAATCACTTCAGAGTTGATTGATGGAAAAATAGGAAAATTGACGTGTATAAAGACTAGCTACTAATCAGTTGGTGATGAAATTTGTATGTCACGTCCGCCTTCTAAAAATCCAAATAAAAGTGGTAAAGGATCTAGACACATGAAAAGTTAGAGTTGCCAGAAAGTCTAGAAAATTTGAGTTAGGCAATTTCAGCTGAGCAGAAGGCCTAGAATGTTAGAAAGCGCGTTGGAGGAGTCTTAGAATGGCTGGAATATTCTGAACGCGCCGGATGGTTCGGGAAGGTTGTAGAAGGCTGGAAGCTTACGAACATCCCGGAAGGTGCATGAAGGAACTAAACAAACCTGAAGACTCTACAGAGTTGGATAGAAGGTCACAGAAGCTTGTGGCAGATTAATGTAGAACTATCTTGTATATTCTAGAGCTAGAAGTATCTAGAGAAATGTGGCATACTCACAGGCATTCTTGTTATAAATAGGCACTTTACGTTTGTATTCATCCGTGGGAATTAGCGTTGTAACGTAAATTACTACAAAGCGATCTGGCGTTAAACTACTTCTATTCTCTTTGGAGTTACATTTCGGATTCAAAGACAGGCTTAATACAACGGATCGAGCTAAGTGACGCACGATCGCTACTTGAGAAATTAAGGTCGTGACATGTAACTCTTAATATGTTTGGATTTGTTGAATATCTAGGTCGAGGTTCGAATCCTAGTTACTATTAGGTGAATTTTAGTTTTATTTTTATAAGAAAAAAAAATAGTAACTAACCATGGGAAAAAAGTGATTCAGACCAAGAACATGAATTTCAACAATTTTGCAAATTTAGGACTTCGTCTTGAAGACAATTCAAAGTAAAAAAAAAATCTATTTTCTGTTTCACAGATTGAACAAATTACAAATTTGATCATTATAGTCATCAAAAAGCCATAAATCAACAAAAAAGTAATATAGTAGTAAGCCAATCCTGTTAAAGTGCGAAACGAAACTCTGAAAAATCAAATCACAAAATCCGATTTAGCATTCAAAAACACAGAAAAAACTGAATCAAGCAATCAAAAACTCACAGAAATTTTAACAAAACGAATTATCATGATGTTCCAGATAAACAAGATCAACAAGCACAAGCTCTAAATCTCGAAATACAAAATATACCAACCTCTTCCACTTCTCTCTCATCTTCATCTACTTCTTTCTCTGACATTTGAGAGACCACGTCATCACCCGAAACAGCCGGAACCTCCCAATCTTCCTGAAGCGGAATCCTTTTACCAAAGAGCTTGATAGCAGAGTTCTTATTTTCTTGCATATTTTCCCGGCGACCAAACAGAGCAAAAATAATAGATATAATGTTTTTACGAGCAAGAAAATGATTTAATGTCTCAGTTGGCAAAGTGTTGGTTTGTCATCTACGATTTTGATCCTTTTAAAAGAGAGTTTGAAGCCACGTAAGAACCTTGGTTTCATTCCCAACCACAAGTTCTTGTGGTCTCTATTAGTTTCTTCTCTTTCACTTCATATTCTTTTTTAGTATTATTTTAGGAAAAGTTATCATAATCCTTCGTTCGGACATTAAAGATTGTTTAATTATTTTATCTAGAAAATTTACTTTTAAATAAAAAATATATATATAAGAATGATAAAATTAATTTTTTATTTAATATTTTTTTAAAATATAAGAGAATATTATTTACTTTCTATAAACATATTAAATAATAAAAATTAAAAAAAAATTATTTAAGATTTAATTTTTTTGTGTATATACCTATAAAAAAATATAAATATATATGTATTATTATGTTATATTAAATAAAAAATAGGATAAAAATTTAATTTTATTCATATATTTTTTATAAACAAAATAATTTTAATTACACATTTTTCATAGAGATTAAACAATATAAATTATTCTAAATAAAATGATTATATGGTTATTATCTTATAATTTTAAAAATTATATATTTATTTATATTGTAATAAAATTAAATATATATATATATATATAATATATTATATTATTAATATATAAATTTATATTAATATTATTATTATTATAATACGTAAATAAATAACTTTAAGAATAAAAAAGTATATATTTTTTAAAATTTAATTATATATTATATTATAATTAATATAAATATAAATGTATATTTTGGTAGGATCTTCTTAATAGTATTACTGCGTCGCCCAAAGAATGGAACTGTAGCTTAGGAGACTTTCTATTTTTTCTTGTTCTTTATTTAGAATATTCTATTTTCTCTTTTTGTTAAAATCTTAGAGAAATACTACATGTCACAACTGTGACTTCAAATCAATCTAAATGTCAACATTAGATTGGATGAATATTTAATAAATGATATTATTAAGAATTAATATTATTAGGTAATATTACTTAAATTAATTATTATTTATATATAAAATTATAGCAGATTAAACATTAATTAATAAATATAGATCGAATTCTAATTATATATATATATATATATATATGATGGGATTACTATTTTATTTAATAGTACTACTACATATCAATTTTCAATAGTAAAACCCACTAAAAACAAGAGTCTAATTGTTTAACAACTACATGTGTATTAATAACTTTCTATCTCAATTAATACACATAGCGTTTTTACTTTTTTTGAACTGAATAAAATATAGCTTCTTTTTTTTTAAGTATATTTATAAGAAACATGATAATATATATATATATATATATAAAAAAAGCCAAATAATCCATTTTAAAAAAAAATTAACCAGAAGACAATTCATTTTTTAATATAATATTAAGATAAGCAATCATCTTAATTATATTTTATAAAAAATTAAGAATAATCTTCAAACTCTTCTAAAATTACAGTCTAAACTAAAAATAATATTTTTTTTTATATTGTATTGTAATCATTTTTAATTTCTTCAAATTCTATATTATCCTTCTCAATTCAAACACCCAAAAAATTATTCTAATCATATAACTCCAAACAAGAAAAGTCTTCTTAGCATTCATACAATTCTCATACAAAATTAAATTTTTCTACCAACAAAAATCTTGAGAGACACATTAAACAACTATATTACTTTATATCTTAAACTAAAAATTATAATTAATTAAAAAATATAGAAATAAATTATCAATATCTAATGAACTTTTTTTACTAATAACGCACCAATTGTATTTAATTTTATTCAATTCATTGTATAAACTTATAAAGAACAATTAATCACCTCAATAACTTTACTTTATTTGGAATATGTCAATAATCAATATAAAATATATTAGCATCAATCACAACATACTCAAAGTAAGATTTACATAAATTAAGATTTACATAAAAATATCAATTAATTCTTTAATTCATTTTTTTATATAGATATTTTAAATCTTTATATAGATATTTTTAACTTTAATAATTGCTCACTCCTTTTAAACCTCACATCAAACTTATAAAATCATAATCTTTTTAATCATTTAAATTTTTCCAAAATCTTAGAATTCCAACCTTCTATCATATATATATATATATATATATATATATATATATATATATATATATATATATATAAGAATTTGAATATCAATGATTTTAAATAATTATATATACATGTTGAATTACTTCGACTAATGGTAAATATGTGCTTCTATGTAGTATCTCTTTTTTCTTGATTTTAAAAATTATTAATTAAATTTAAGTTTAAAACTATGATAATATTTAAATATATTTAAATTTTCATAATTGATTTAATATATTATATGTTCAAGATGATAAATTATTTATTAAAATCACTAGTTTCTTGAAAGCCACTTATATACCCACATTGGTCAAGTGCACCTATTTGTACATGTTATGAGTTTTTAGATTATAAATATGAATTTATTAATATTTGTAAAAAAAATATTATATCAAGTAATTTTAATATAAGATAACGTATAATTATATTATCATATAATTAAAATTAAAAATAATGCAACAAACTTACATTAGTTCTAGAAAATATAAAAAAGATACATTCTTTCAATTTCTTTGATTTTTTGAAATTTGAATCAAAATAATTTCACAAATGATTTCAATTTTATGATAAAAATATACTAAAAACACATCAATATGTATTCAAAACTATCAAATACACTCTTATATAAAATCAAGAGCGTGGAGGAAAGCTCAAAAATATTATGAAACCTAAGACATGTATTCTTATTTTGAGATAATACACTCCCTAATGATTTTGTTACGATGATAGTACAGTATTTAAGATTTTTAATTTTTTAATGGCTAAATAAAATTAGTTATTTTATAATTATTTTTACTAATAATAATTTATTAATTTTTTATCATATCATAATTTTTTATAAGGAAATCTTAAAAATAATATTAATTAATTGCTATAATAAACGTAATTCTTACAATTTTTAAATATTTATTAATTATTATTATATATTAAACTAATAATATTTACTTTTTAAAATAAAATCTCACAAATACACGTAAAATCAGTAACATTGGATAATAATATATCTATTATGGACAATTGGATACGATTTTTTTAAATAAAAAATACAAAATATAAAATGGCCTAAAATAAAAAAAATTGACGTAGGTAAATATATGCGGTAATAATATATGTATATATATTATATAAAAAATTAAATAATTCATTATAATTTTTAATAAAATTACCTACATATTTTAAATATGACTACTATTGTCCTAATCCCTTAAATATTTAAGAATTTTAATTATTTTAAATCAATTAAGTAATAAATAATTAGTATTTAAAATACTAACAATTATCTTCAAAACTATTTAAAATATTAATTGTATGTTTAATATTTTTAAATAATAGTAATAATACTATAATTTTAATCAAATAAAATTTAGTAATTATTATTTTTAATATTTTAATAAATTACGTAAATATATATATTCTCATTTTCATTCCTTATAAACATGGATGATTGAGTTACGAAGGTATAAAAAATTGTGTAAAAAATATAGATAATTGATATATATATATATAAATTTTAGGGAAAAATTAATTAAATAAAGAAATATGATTGAATTATGTTAATCATCTATATATATGTTGTATATATATATTTTTTAATTTACATTTTCTCTTTCCTAAGTTTCGAATTTAAATTGGTTATTAACTTTTTTTTAGGATGTATTAACAAGTAACTAAAAATTATATTAAAAAATTTTTTAATAATCAACTAAAATAAAATTGCTTCTAAAAGGATTATACAGTAACAATTTATATCATTTATTACGTAACTAAAACAAAACAAATTAATGAAATTGAGTAATAAATTACTTTTCGGAAATTTATTACTCAATTTCATTATAAGTAAAAAACTAATTAATTTTAAATAAAAATAATAATCCATGTAATCTGTTTGTATTCTTGTTTTGTATCTGAAATTGTCTTGTTTTGAACGGTGGTTCGAATGAATACATCTGGTAAAAATGACATCGGAATAGGTGGAGTGTTATGGTATATCTCAAAATGGAGTTAGAATAATTGAGATATGTGTGAGAATTACATTATCAAATCATATTTACAATTTTATTTAATTATTTTTACTTTTTTAATATAATAATAAAATGATTTATTAAATTAATATAAATTTTATAATTAAATTCATTTTTTTATTACCAAAATATTACCTTTATGTTCAAAACTACGTAGTTTCAGTCTTACTCATATAATAATGAGACCAAAATATTTCTATAAATATCTTCACATAAAAGAAAAATAAAATCAAATATAGTCGGAGCTTCGATGAATTTTTCCATAAATCAATCAAATATCTAGTGAAGTTTTCAAATTCTAAAAAACTTTCCAACAACATCGTTACAGATGACTTTTCGACGTTCTCAATAGATTCCAACAACCTTGTTAAAACATTGGCATGCAATTGTAAGATATTAACATAGTGTAGCACGACATTAATAAGTCATGATAAGGTATTGACATGTCATAGTAAGACATTAATACAATGTATTAAAGCATTGACATGATATGGTAAGACATTGGCATGCCAAGTCAAGCTTTGACATGTTATGGTAAGGTATTAGCATGTCATGGTAAGGCTTACCACAATAATGTAATGCCTTACCACAACAGTGATAAACCTTCTTTCAATCATATCGTAGTAAGCCTTATTAGTGTCGTGGTCAATATTTTACCATAATAGTAGTAAGCTTTTTGATGAGTGTCTTAAAAATCACTAAAATTATTATGATTTAATTTACTTTAATTGATTAAATATATTTATATTTGTATAATTTTATCATATTTTATATAAATTTATATTTTCAAAATTATGGATATTTTTATTGTTTTTCAAGTATTTTCGCTCCAAACATAATTTAAAGACTTGAAGAAAAAACTATTGGAAGCAATACATCACAATATTCAATGTGTAGTATTCATTTATTATACAAATAGGTGAGAAAAAATGAGAAAAAGTAAAAAAAAATGGAAAAATAGCAAAACTGCCTAGTCATGTGCATGCCATGTCAAGCATCACGCGCTCGCCAGAGTATGTCATGCTAAGATCCACACCCCTGTTTGCACCTATCTGCCGACTAATCTTTCCAACATTTGATCAATGAATGGAAGAGGAAAGTGATCCCTTTTAGTATATAAATTCAATTTCCTAAAATCTATTCACATCCTTCATCCAGTGATTATTCTAGTGGGCACTAATTCACTTTTGTCATTTTTAACAACTGTTATCCTAGATTTCTTAGGTACCACATGCACTGGACTAACCCACTTACTATCGGCAATAGGGTAGATAATTTCTTCTTCTAACAATTTAAGAATTTCTTTCTTAACTACCTCTTGCATGTTTGGATTTAGTCTTCTTTGAGTCTCTCATACGAGTTTAGCACCATCCTCTAAGTTGATCTTATACATATACATGGTAGGACTAATGCCTCTTATATCTCGGATACTCCAACCTATGGCTTTTTAAAACTTCTTAAGCACTTTTACAAGTTCCTTTTCTTAGGTTTTGGTCAAGGTTGAAGAAATTATCATTGGATAAGTTTCTCCTTCTCCTATAAATACATATTTTAAGTGCTTAGGTAAGTCTTTGAGTTTAAGTGCAGGTGGATTAGCCTCTTTACTAGATAGGGAACTAGGTAGATTTAAAAGTGTACTAGATTTTGTCATTAGTTCATCACTATCTAATCGTTCAAGGTTCCCCATAGTTTCCTCATCTAAATCTTCTTCAACCTTTTAAGTGTAAGAATAGTTTCAAGCTTGTCTTCTATTCTGGTTCAGAAAAAGGTGCTTTGGGCAAGATTATCCAAAGGGTCAACATCGAATATTTCATGAATACTAGAAATAGAAGGAAAAGGTGAAGAATCAAAAACTTTAAAATGTACAGTCTCTCCTAAGACTGTCATTATCAAATTTCCATCTTGGACATCAATAATAGTCTTGGTAGTTGCCATAAATGGTTTACCAAGCAGTATTGTGTGCTCTCTATCTAAGGCTGGATTTTTTTTTTGCATATCCAGAACCATAAAGTCAACAAGTATTATCAATTTGTATAATTGTACTAGTACATCCTCAACTATTCCCTTTGGATACATAAGAGATTTATCTGAAAGTTGAAGAGACATAGTTGTGGGTTTTAAATCTCCTAAATCAAGCTGTAAGAATATAGAGCAGGGCATCAAGTTTATACTAGCACCTAAACCAAGCATTGCTTTAGTGACCTTCCTATCCCCTATAGTTATATTTATAATAAAACTTCCAAGATCTTTCAACTTAGAGGGAAGTTGGTGCTGAAGTACAACATAAGAAATTTCTGACACTACTACTCGCTTATTAAGTTCATACCTCATTTTCTTAGTGTTCAACTCTTTGAAAAACTTAGCATAGGATGGCACATTCATGATCACTTCTAATAATGATAAATTGATATTTACTTTAGAAAGCATATAAAAAAGATCATAAAATTTCTTATCTTGTTTAGATTCTTTCAGTCGGAATGGAAAAAGTACTTGCAGTTGGTGTGGTTATGTTGTCTTTTGAATTTTTGGGATGTTAGATGAATCCTCAATGACTTTTTCCAAAGGTTTGTCAAGTTTAATACTTGTCTCTCCTTTTTGCGAGACTAGAATTTCACCTTCTTTGTTACCTGAACTAGGTAGACCTTTAGAGATTTCAGGTAAACTAGTATTGACTACCTTACCACTTTGAAGGGTTCTTACATCCTTCGCTTGTTTTGGTTGACTGTGTAACTTTTCTAGTTCTTTCCTTTGCGTTTGTTCTGCTCGTTGCCCAATTTTAGTTTCAATTCTTTTAACTGAAGGCTTTATGGTGCTCAACCTTTGATTATTCATCAATTGTTTGTCGTGACTCACTTGAATGAAAACATTCAAGCTATCCTATAAGGTTAGCTTAAAAGATTGATTTAGTGGATAAGCGTGGTTTTTATTTGACCTTAGAGTTGACATTGGGTGTAGCCTTGGTAATTGTTTGGTGTCTAATAATGGTTAGGGTGATTATTGGTGTTTGGATGATACCTTTGAAAGGAATTGAATCCCTCCATAGCATCCACACTAGAATCAAAAGTATATGAACAATTACAGGCATCATGCCCAATTGAAAAACACACTTCACACACCTCTTGATTTGGCATTTGGTGGTTAGTGAGAAGTTGCACTTAAGTAGTCAATTCATCAAGTTGCAAGGTTATTTCATTACCGAAGCCAACTTCATTGACTCTTGCTCTCCTTATTTTAATACTTCTTTATTGGGAATTAGAACCCAATAGCTCATAAAGACTATTGGTTTCTCCCATAGCTCTTCCAGCAGCATTATCAACTATGTATTGACTCTACAGTGTCAATCCATCATAAAAGAAGTGGTTATATAGCTGTAATGGAAAGCTATAATGGGGACATTGAATGAGAAAGAGTTTGAATCTTTCCTAAGCTTTATGTAAAGGCTCATCATCCATTTGAGAAAACATTGCTATCTCCATCCTTAGATTAGTAGTCTTTTGATTGGAATAGAACATACCTATAAAATTTTCATAAACTGCCTCCCAAGTTGTTAGAAAACCTAGTTATAGAGTAATGAACCATGACCATGATTTATGCTTGAAGGTGTAAGGAAAACACATCATCCTAAGCTGGTCTTCATCAATTCTCTATAGTGGAAAGGTTTGAACAATAGCATAGAATTCCCTAATGAAATGAAAAGGGTCTTCATTAAGGATACCATAAAAGGAAGGAAATAAAGAATAACAAATTTTTTTCAACTCATAGTTCCTTTTAGCCTCTTGCAATTGTATGCCGAAAGTTGCATTGCCAATGATTGGTGTTGCATAGTCCTTCATTATTTTCTGCCTATCTCTAGCATCTCTCATGGCTACTTCTAGTTGAAATTGACCATTCTCCTCTTGCGTATCAACATCTAGCTCCTAAATTGAAAAATAGTATAACTTTCTCACTTAACAAAATGTATAGGCTTAAAGAAGACGAAAGACGTAGGGAATCTAAATGTTTTTAAATTTTTTAAGTGAAAATCTAAGTTAATTAAGTTAATAAATTAAGTTTTTTTTTTGTAATGCTAAATTTAAATAATGGACACATTTTTGAAACAAATAAATTTCTACTATTTCATTTTAATTTTATTACACACATTCTTAAAATAAAAACAAAACAAACTAAAAGAAAGGAAAATACAATAATGGGTGACCTCCCACTTTTGGTAAGACGTTGCTTGGAGATTTTAGAATGACAAACTCAATGTCTCCTTTTCGTTGAATTTATTTGATCCAATTTGACCATTCAATTAGTCTTTGCTTTGTTTTTGAAAATTCTTAACTAATTGCCACTTGGACTTCCACCTTTTTGATAGAAGCTTCCACCATTGATTGGTTTTAGACTGATTATCTCTACAGACTTGAATAAAAGAATTCAAGTTGTCTTCCAAGGTTGGTTTACCAAGAAAGCTTATTGGAATAGGTTGGTAGAATTGCTAGCCTAGTTGATTTGAGTTTTGGGTGAAATGAGGGTTGTTTTCCTCTATGAGAAGTTGGGGTGAATTCTCTACCCAGGATTGTAGGTATTTGAATTTGAGTCGAATCTTGGTCTCTGTTGATATGCTCCCAAAATATTAACATGTTCAGGTCTAGCTGGTGTTTCTCTTTGATATGGATAAGCTTTAGTATTATTTCCTATGTTTTTACACAAGCCATAATGTTCATTGTTGGTGTTGGTTTGTATAGTGAGAAGGGAAACTTGCTTGGTCTATTGAACAAGTTGTTATTGAACTTCATTGCTGGAATTGATTTCATGAACTCTAGATTTTCTCACTCGTGAGATTTTCTGTTGGGAATTCGCACCCAACATCTTAAAGAGGTTGTACGTATTTGAAGTTGTCTTCTCTCCCATAGCTCCTTTGACAGCATTGTCAAAAATGAACTAGCATTACTACGTAAGTCTATCGTAAAATAATTGGTTTTGTAATTGTAGGGGAAAGCTTTAATGGGGGCATTGAGTGAGGAACAGTTTGAACCTATCACAGGCTTCATAGAATAGGTCTCCTTCCATCTGAGAGAGAGTGATAATCTTTTCTCTCAACTCTGATGTTTTTTTATGGGAATAGAATTTTCCCATGAATTTTTCGTAAATGTCATCCCAGGTTTTCAGAGAACCTAGAAGGAGTGACACCAACCAAGCTTTGGTCTTTCAAGGTGTAGAGGAAACACCTCATTCTAAGCTGATCCTAATTTAGAATATCGAGTGGGAAAGTTTGAACTGTGGTATAGAAGTCCCTAATGGAGGAAAGAGAATCTGCATTAGGTAGCCCATAGAATGAAGGAAGCATGGAAAAATGAATGTTTTTCAAGTCATAATTTTGAGCAGTCTCACCTAACTGGAT
Source organism: Hippophae rhamnoides (assembly GCA_033030585.1). Lineage (NCBI taxonomy): Eukaryota > Viridiplantae > Streptophyta > Magnoliopsida > Rosales > Elaeagnaceae > Hippophae > Hippophae rhamnoides. Next base: position 39,113,500 of record CM065436.1, read on the forward strand.
AGAGGTAGTTGGCATGCTAATTATTGGCCATGCAAACTTCTTCCTGGTAATTTCCTTAAAATGTGAGCTTTCTCCCATTTCTATTGGTTTTGGTAGAGGACTAAGACTTGGTTTTGTGTTTGGCTTAGAAATAGGCTAATGGTTAGAATCCAACCTTGTGGACAATTATTTAAATTTATGAATATTATCTATCTATGGTATAAGAGGGTTTCCTAAGGATCTCCTACCATGTATAGACTAGTGAAATCATAACTTTAAAACACCTATAAATTAAAAAGGAAAAGAATAATAAAATAACTATACAAAAATTTAGATAAAATATACATAGTATTTAATGCAAAAATACTAAATAAACAAGTTAAGTTAACCTTTAAGTTAAATAACATAATCATAATTAACCAAGAGTGTTCTAAGGAAATAAGGGTGGGGCAAAGCCTCATTAAAAACCATCCTCCTAGACAGAGGAATGTTCCTAGGAAAGTCTAGTGGCACAAAGGCTTCCAAAAACTAATCTCTTAGACAAAACTCTATTAGATTTTTACTTTTCATGCTATTACACAGTTTTTTTTTTAATTTTTTAATTTTTTTAGAAAGAAAATAATTAAATATATTAATGTATAATTGTTTTTAATATTTTTTTAATTAAAAATCAAAAATTATTTTTTATTGAACACAAAATAAATAAACAAATCACAATTATTTACAACACAAAAGGTTTTCAAAATTTTTATAAATAAATTAAAAACTCTATTTCTTCCCCAGAAACTGCACCAAAAAATTGATGAAACACAAGACCGACATTGGGTTAGCAATACCGATCTTTTGGATATTTTGGTTTTATATTTATAAAACTCTCGTAAGTGCACAAATCATTTTATAGAAAATGACAAGTATACTCCCAACGTCGATTTAAGGATGGAATATATGTAGTTTTTAATTTATTATTCAAACTTTTAAAAACAAAATTAAATCCTAAACATCATGTTATGATATTTTGATTTTTGTTGCCTAATCTAAAGACATAAAAAAATAAACATAGATATGGATTCAATAAACAATAATGCAAATTTTTATCATTCATAACAGTTGAGTATTTATAGATATAATAATAATTAATTATGCTTGTTCATATTATTTAAGTTATTAAATATACAAATTGATATTTATTAATTTTCTCTTTTTGGTATGAAAAATGTCTTTAAACAGGTCCAATTTTTTTGTTTAATATTAATTAATTAATATCATTATGTGGGACCTATTAATTAATTATGTATTAAATTTTAGCCTTATTTTTAAGAAAATATCAAGTTATCTAATCACAGTTTTAGGCAGAATCAGTTAATTAAACTTTATTCGAGGTGTTCAATATAAACCTAATAATTTAATTATCTGAACACTAACTTTCAATTTTTAAAACTATTATTAAAATATGTTGTCAACATACTTTCGAATAATAGTTCTTATAAAAAACTTTTGAAATAGAGTTTCACTCTAACTATCGAATGTTGTACTAACAAATAAAAAAATACAACTCTAAATCATACTAGATAATTAAACTTTAGAATCTAATTTTCAAATTTAAGTTTGTAATGAAAAATAATATATTTCTCTCTAATATCCTTAATATAAAATGTTGAATAAAAACAAAATCAATTTATTTTATAGAAATGTTTTATCTATTTGATATTTCGCAAGCATAACAATGTTATTATTATATCATATTTATAAATAATCAACCATATTAAATTTAATCAGAGACAAATTAAATATAACATATGAGAATAAAACATAAAAATAACTATAAATAATTCATTTAAAATTATACCTCAAAAGGATCCTTACAGAACTTTGATGCTAATTATATTTTTGAAAAACCTCTAAATGGATTTGTATTTATCTTTATTAAATCAAAAAATAGAAATCTATGATAGCATAACTAATTCTTCTAAAAAACAGAAGAACTTTAAAACTAAAAAAACTAAGAACTAGAGAGAGAAATTTTTGGGATGATTTTTACAATAGGGGAGAGGTTCCTTTTATTGGTAAGGAAAAGGCAAAAACAAAAACAAAGTGGGAAAATATCTCAAAAATTGATTTTGGACGCATTTGGACAAATTGGCACGAATGTGGGGCGAGACACATGAATATTTTAGGCCTTGATAGGCATGATACATGAATGATCCATTTCAACTCTAAGCTTATCGACGATGCTAAAGTAGCCAAGGATTCTTCATGCTTGTTCCCCCTCTTAGTATTTGCTTGATCTCAAATGCCTCAAAAGTTGCCATTTCTTTCTTCTCCTCTCATAGATAAAGCTTCATCCTTTCTTATTTGGCCATAAACATATCATTGACTTGATTAACTACAAGTAATCAGTTACAGTGGATCAATACCCTTTTAGCTTCCAAGGACTTCAATTGGAGTAAAGCTAGGATTAATGCTTCATACTCTACAACATTATTGGTTTCCTGGATAGTGATGCAGAGACATTGCTCTATTAGGTCTCCAGTGGAGTGAATATAACAATTACCAGAGTTTCTAACTTACTTGTGGACTCTTAACTCTACTAAGTAATAAAATCCGCAAAAGCCTATCCCTTGATTACCGATAGGGTTTATAATGTATCTCAAACTTACTTAATTCAATAGTGATTTGGGATAGAATACTAGGTTGGTATGGCTTTCCCAAGATATTCTCCATGGGATAAGATGTGAGGACGAATATCTTATATGCTCTAAAATAATGCCAGAGTTTTTATGCATCCATTCTTATTATAAATACTACCTTAACCAACAAAAGATATTGTTGGTGTGCTCATATTAAAGAATGGCTTGTATAGTATATAAGATGTTGTCTCCCCTAATTATCGACCACCAATACAGCATAAGTTGTTTTATCCATGAAAGCCATATACATATGTAACACCTCCACAATAGTAGGATTGGCTAAAAGAGGTTCCTTCCTTAAGTATTCTTTAATGGACTAAAAAGCTTGTTCATATTTTATATTCCATATATATTCCTTGTTTTTCTTTATTAAACAAAAAAATGGTACTCTGTACACTTGGAAATGAAGTGGCCCATAACTACGATTTAGTTGTTGAACCTCTTTAATACAACTTGGAGACCTCATGTTTATCAGTTCCAAAATTTTGTTGGGATTAGCTCCTATCCCTTTGAACGGCACTAAATAGCCTAAAAACTTTCTTGAGTTTACTCTAAAGACACATTTTAGGATTGAGTCACATTTGATAACATCTTATTATGACAAAAACTTATATTAAACCTAAAAGATGGTATTTAGCCTACTTTGTTTTAATCATCATATCGTCTACATAGACTTCCATGTTTTGACCAATCTGATCCTCGAACATTTTGTTGACTAACCTTTGATATGTAGCTCCCACATTCTTTAAACCAAAAGGTATCCTTGTATAACAATATAACCTTTTTTCCATAATGAAGGCCATTTTTTCTTCACCTCCAGGGTGTATTTAGATATGATGTATCCTAAGTATGTGTCCATAAAGCTCATCATTTCAAAACTAGTTGTGGCATCGAGAGCTAGACAATGTTTGGCAATGGAAAGCAATCCTTTGGCATAGCGATATTAAGGTTTATAAAGTCAACACATATTTATGATCTCCTCCCACCTTGCTTGCTAATATGACATTTAATAGCCATATTGGATAGTTGACTTCGTAGACCTGACCTACACTTTTCAAGGAGTTAACCTTCTACTTTATGATATCATTTTTATCTTGAGTGAATCTCCTCTTCCATTGTTTAAATAGTTTATTGGTGTGATCATCATTTAACTCGTGAGAAATTATGTCCAAATCGATGCCTGGCATGTCTTCTAATTTCCATGCAAAAAAGTCTACATTCCCCTTTAAGAACTCAATGAGAGCATCTCTTAACTTGTGGGAGAGTTTAGAACTAATTTTTAAAGATTTGTCTTCTCCCAATTCCCTTACGAATATTATTTCATAATCTTTTGGGGCAACTATCATGGTTCCACATTCTACTATCTCTACAACCCCCTTAAATCATGGGATACTTAAGGAGCTAATAACAGGTGTAAGGGATTGCTATCATCTTATAGATCTATGTTTTCCCAATATCGCATTGTAAGATGTAGAGGTGTTTAACACTATAAAATTTGTAAGGATGATCGCTCCTTCCACAGAGACTGAGAGATATATGGTCTCTACCGACATGGTCACACCACAAACGGCATCTACTATTGCATGATTTCCTTGGGGTCAATTCTTATGTCTAATAGGGTAGATAAATACAACAAATCAAAAGAGCTACCATTGTCCACCAGAGTTTTGTGCATCTCATAATGTGCAATCTTAACTGTGATGGCTAAAGGATCATCGTGAGGTGGTAGCACTTCTCATCCCTAAAAAATGATTGGAAAGATAGGTCCTTCATGCTTCAAACTATAGAGGAGTTGATGTGTATCCCTTGTTTCCTATGCATACCTCTTTCTTGAATTACTAGAGTAGCCCGACATAATCGCTACACTATATATAGTGTGAATTATACGCACGTCACCTTAGTGAGGTTGATTTGGTCAATTATTGTCTCGAAGAATAGGGTTTGGAAGAACAAACTCTTTTCGATTAGAAGGATTATTTACTTCTCAATTCCCTCATCTCAAACCCTCATTTATGTCAACAAAATCACCCAAATTCCCTTTCGATAATAGATATTCGATTTCCCATTTAAGGTGTTGGAAATCCTTGGTCTAATGACATGTATCTTTATGGAATGAGTAATACTTGTTGGGGGTCCCTAAGTGGAGCTTTCATAAGTTGTGGCCAATTAAAGTGATTAATATACTCCATGTATTATACCATTTCAAACAACGAGACATGCAATGGGGGGACTATGAAAGGATATAACACTCTCCCCTATATCCCTAGCCTTCCCCTACGCATGACTACTGGTATGAAACAAGGAGGATTAGGATGGCTATCCTCATAAGGCTTATTCTCTTCCTCCCTTTTAATTGGGATAGGCGTGTTCGTAGTTCTACTCAATAATCACTTTGTAGAATTCAACTCTCTCTTCATGCTGACATACATTTGGGCCTTCTCGTAGACTATATCTATGGATTATGGACTAGTCTTAGTCAATTTGATAAATAGGCCTACATCACATTTGATTCCCTTATAGAAAGCCTTAATAGCAATGGAGTTTAGACATTGTGAAATTTTCATCTTCTTTGTCTTAAACCTCCTCATATAAATTTTGATGGGCTCACTATCCTCTTGGGAAATTGAAAATAAATTGTGCAACTCTTTTTGAATTGTCTTGTTGCATGCATAGTTGGTGACAAATATTTTTACTAATGCATTTAAAATTTTTACACTCTTGGGAAGTAATTCAATAAACCACTATTGTGTCATCTATTGAAAGGTGGTAGTGAATGACTTACAATACATGGATTCCTTCTTAGTTTTGGGGATGCTCACATTGACCATGGCCATTTTAAAGTGAATGACATGGGCCACAAGGTCTTTTTTCCCCATATAGGTGGGACATTTTGGGGTAGAAAACTTAAGGAGTGGTGTCATTAACTCAATATCATCGAAAAAAAAATGATGCTAACAACTGGTCATACACCATTTCTATATCGCTCTAAGCAATAGTTTTTCCTAACCTTTAAGTTGATCATTCATCTTCGCTTTCATTTTCAATTCCATTTCTTTAAATTTACTGGGGTGTATTTTATCGTAGATGTTGGTGGGTAGGTAAGGTCATGTATACAAGTTTTGAAGCTGGATTGGGAATTGGAGTTATGGGTATACACTATGGATCAGTTATACTAGGTTGAAGCTAGTTGGGATCCTTTGAGTCATGCTTTTGTCTTATTGGCCAGCTTATCCTTTATGGTATGGTAGTGGTTTAGAATAAACTTTTAGCCTCTGAATAATCATTATATATCATCCTTGATATGCGTTTCTTATTATCATCTTGAGACCTAATAAACACTTGTTGTAATTTTTCTACTTATTTTTGGAGACTCTCTAACCTGGCATCCTTTTCATGGGATGTGATTGAAGAACTGTAATTAGCAGAACTAGTGGTTCATGGAACTACCTTGGCTATTTTGGTCGTTCCATCACTAACTACAAGTCACGTTCCATCACCGAGCATAGGTCATGTGAGAGCATACTTTAGGCCACAATATGATGCACTGATTAACGATAGGTGATGTAACTAATCATTTAGGTTGAACTCTTGGACTGGACGAGTAGGACTATTTATTAGTTCGAGATGAGATACAGGGCTCACCATAGTGAAAGGAGTGAATTTTCTTACGATAAGGGCTATTTCACTAAGAATGTGAAATGTAAGGTCTCAAATGTTAAATATGAACTAGAAATATTTAAGGCCTCATGGTGGGGTCCAATTGTTTGAAGAAGTGCTTTTATATGTGAAATTTTAGTGAGATATTAGAAAAAGCTAATAGTTCAATATTTCATTCATCTTATTAGTGTGTTATATATAAGCACACATGAGGTAAGGGTCAACGTTACATTAGTAAGTATTCTATTCAAGGTGTCAAAGTCAACCTAAACATGACAATTATAACCAGGTTATTGAAATTAGGTCTTTTTCCTAACAATCAGATCACTGGGGTTATGTAATCTTTGCACAGATAAGGGATAGAAATGTGGAAAGCTACCGCGCTGTTTTAGCTCGATCTTTACATAGCTAGGTCATTAGGTGAAGAAAATGCTTTGAAGAAGCTCAAACAACCTACTGCTCATTAGTGCTAGGTCACCACACATGAAATGCTCAATAGGATGTGCTCTATAAAATCGAGGTGATTCAGGTTGCTAAGGTTGCGCACCCCTCTACATGTAATATACCTAACATTCACAAATACTTTGGATGAAACAAATGTTGTTTAACTATGGCATCAAGGTTAAAAATCTTCACTTACATTGTGACAACACCAATGCTATTTGTATTCCAAAGAATCTAGTCCAACATTTAAGGACTAAACACATTGATATATGTCATCATTTTATAAGAGATCTTGTTGAATCGAAGACTTTGACTTTGCAGTAGATCAGTACTGATCGCCAACTTGCTCATATTTTACTAAACCTCTAGATTTTAAAAGGTTTGAATCTCTTGTAAAGGCTATTGGTGTGGGTCTCTCACCTTGAAAGATTTGTTCTTGCATTCTTCATATTTGTATAAGCTTGAAGAACTATCCTTACTATTTTGTTGTATAGTATTTCATCTTTTCTTACTTGTGTTCTTTTCTAATACTAGACATATGTTCTTCTGTCTTCTTGCAAAATGAATGTGTTTTTGAAGGACCATTGTTGTTTTATAGTTAACTTGCCTTTGACGTAAATTGCAATAATGTTGTCTTGGTGTGTGTATTTCTTGAAGTGTATCTATGACTAAATTCTTATAGTCTTCATAAAATAAATTGTGTTCTTATGTGCTTCCCTTAACATTGTGAATTTGTATTTTCAGAAGTTTGTGTGGATTTCTTGCTTTAACGATTTGTATGCCTCTAACAAGCTCTATAATTCATGTTTAGTGTCTATTGAAGTGAAATTCTAGGTATTGCTTGTATAGAAAAAAGATTTAGGCCATCTTTGAACCGTTTGATCCTTTCTCGTCACCCTTATCTATTAATCCTTAAATTCCCCCCTTAAGCCCTTTGTTATACTTTTGTTTCTTTATACCTACTAGCCTAGCTCGAATAATAAATTTCACTCACTTAACACTCTTTTTGTTGAGTTTCAAATTTGACTTATTGAACTTATCTGCCTTGGAATGGCTAATGTTGCTCTTAAGCTTAAAGGAAAAGGAAAGAAGAGAAGAGAAAAAGGAGAAAGAAAGAAAAAAAAGGAAAGAGAAAAAGAGGAGTTCAATAAATGAATGATAAATTGTAAATATAAAAAAAGGGAAAAAGATCCCATATTTGGAAAAATTGTGAGTGCTTTAAAATTGAGAAGAAAAAGAAAAAATTCCTAGTTTAAAGGATTACCTTTTATGGTTGTAGGCTCTATGCTTAAGGTGAAAGTATGGTCATCTAAAGGTGTGCCTATACTTTAATTTCACTTACATTAGTCGAGAGAGGGAGAGAGACTAAATGTAAACTTATGAAGTTGGTTCAATTCGAGCCTATATTTCTATTTACTTGATTCATATAAGCATTTCTTGATGACATATAGAGTAAACATGTTTAGCATATTACACACTAAGCATGAAATCAAATTTTTAGTCACATATCACACACTAAGCATGAAAACGAATTTTTAGTCATACTTCTACTTGGATGCATCATGGATTGATGACCATGTGAATGTTTACGTTAAATGCATTTTTAATGTAAAATCACTCTTGTTCTTTAAACTTGTTCCATCTACTTCTCCCTTTACATCTTTTTTTATTTCACTTATTTCCCTCTTTTAGAGGTGTTCCTTTGACTTTTTGTGTTAAAAAATGGGATAAATTATTGTACATAACTATGTGTTTTTTGTCACAATGTGTGGTGCATGGATTATGAGTGTAGGATTTCACTACATATTGTCGTCTGACTTGTATACATTCAGGAGGAGTGTTGTATGAAGTCAAAGGGAATTGTGCATTTTTGCTTTTGTTTTTCTACCTATTGATGTGTACCTATGTAGGGATAACACAATAGAACCTAATAGACTACATTTTGTTTATGCATGATACATTCATGGGGTATGTGTTTGTTTTGTACGTGCAGGTTATAGGTGTATAATGAAGTCTTAGAGGTTGATTTGAGTTTATGTGTAGTGGTGCTGAGACCCATCATATTTTAGAGAGATAGAATGGATGAGTTGATACAGAAAGATGGATGGAATGCACAAGATGGATGCACTTAGTATAAATGTGTTTTTCAAGTTTAGGTATCCGTCAATGTTTTGTTCATTGGAACAAAATCATTTGGTATCTTCATGATCATCTCCTGATAGATGTAAGTATTAGGGGTGAGCATCGGTTCGAAACCGCAAATTTTAGGTCAATCCGAATCCGATCCGATCCGAAGCAAATTATGAATTATTCAATCCGAATCCGATCCGCTGTACATGTCAATCCGAACAAATCCGAAACCGCTAATTTTAAGTCAATCCGAATCCGATCCGATCCGATCCGAAAATTATTTAAACCAAAAATTATTCAATCCGAAACTAATCCGTTGTACATGTCAATCCGAACAAATCTGAATTTGCTAATTTTAAGTCAATCCGAATCCGATCCAATTCGAAAATTATTAAATCCGAAATTTTAATTTAAATCTATTAAAAAAATTACATATAATAAAAAAATCTAAAATAAAAATATTTTTCATACAAATTAAAAAAGTAAGTGACAACATGATTAAAAATAATTCAACAAAAATAATCAAAAAAAAATTAAACATTAATTACATAATTTAACTCCAAATATACATAGTAATAATTTAACTCCAAAAATTTAAATAGCAATTACATAAATTAACTTCACTCTACGAATATTAATAACAACAACTCTTTTTGATAATCATTCAAGGTTTAAGTCACCAATACCATCAAGAATATCTGCACAATGAAAAATTAAAAAGTTAAAAATATACATAAATAATGAGCTAATAAACATAATAATATATATTTGATAACAAATAAATCTATATATATTTGAAATATATATTTGAAAGTTTTATGAAATATACCTGATTCTAGAGCTTCAATTTCATCAAGTGACTCTTGGATATTAATGATTGGAGATGAACGAATCCAATTTTGAGTGAAAATCAAAGATTGTACAATTTTAGAAGATAAGGAACTCCTGTATGGACTAATTGTATGACCACCAGTAGAGAATGTAGATTCAGATGTTATGGTAGATACCGGTATGGCCAATACATCTCGAGCTATCAAAGACAAAATCTTAAATCTTGAGGAATGAACATTCCACCAACTTAAAAGATCAAATTTCTCATCATCCATATCAACCAATGCTTCTTGTAAGTATTTTTCCACTTCAGATTTGTTTTCCATAGTATGAACTTCTTTTAAATGCTTTCTCTTACGAGAAGCATAAAGTTGGAATGCATCTGCTTCTAAACCAAAACCTTCTGTACCCATTTCTAAAGGTTGAGAAGATTCTTCTATGTTTGAGGGAAAATACGCTTTATGATACTCCTCGTACATATCTTCCAAAGTTTTTTTTACCCTTTTAGAACTCATTGAAGCCTCAATCTCATCCCCATTACACAATTCTAACAAACTTAGATGTAAAGAACACTCTTTATGCCTAGGATCAAGTAAAACAGACACAAATAACATCATATTCATTTTAGATATTCCTCCCAAATATTTGTCAAACTTTACCTTCATATCACTAGCCATCTTCATCATAATATAATCCTCGTATTTACTCCACATATCAAGTTAATCATGAATAAAACAAATACGATCCAAGAAGAAATTAGAAGTCACATATAAAGATCCAAAAAACATTAATGTAGCTTCATAAAAAACTTTCAAAAATTGGACAAAATGTCTAGCATTATCCCAATCCATTATAGTCGGAGCTTGTTTAATTTCACCTCGACAAAACTCTTGATAGTATCCCAAATCAGTGATCTCTAACCTTTCAAATGCTTTTTGAAAATAAGTTGCCGAATCCAACATCAAATAAGTTGAATTCCACCTTGTCGTAACATCTAAACAAACGAGTTTTTGAGTAGAGAGTTTTTCCATTTCAGCAGCACTCTTAAATTTTTGTAGTCTAATTGGTGATCCTCTCACGTATCTTACAACAACACGAATCCTATTTATTGATATGTTATACTCTTTCAAACCCTGCTCAACAATTAAATTCAGAATATGTGCACCACATCGCATGTGCAAATGTTTTGATTCTAAAATTGCATTACCCCAACCATTAACACATTTTTTCAAATAAGTAAGTGCAGTATCATTAGAACTTGCATTATCAACTGTAATACATAATATCCTATCAATGCCCCGATCTAACAAACATGCTTCAATTGCTCTACCAAGTGTATCACCTTTATGATTTGGAACTTGACAAAATTTCAAGATTCTCTTTTGTAAATTCCAACCATTATCAAAAAAATGAGCAGTTAAACACATATAACATAAATTCTGACAAGATGTCCATGTATCAGTGGTAAGACATATTCTTTTACTAGTTCTATTCAACAACTATTTTAATTTTACTCTTTCAGTAACATACAAATTCAAGCAATCTCTTGCAATAGTCCACCGAGAAGGGATTTTAAACAAATGTTGTAACTCTTCAATAAACTTCTTAAATCCTTCACCTTCTACGATAATAAATGGAAATTCATCTTTTATTATCATCCTTACCAATTTTTCTCTACATCTTTCAGCATTAAAACTATGAGGTACAAGACTTCCTTCCTTATGGAAAGCTAAAGTTTTTTGTTTCTTAAGAACTCTACCGGGAAACTTATCACATCCAATGGAAATGTGTGCAAGCAAATTTGACGTGCCAGATTTGCTTGACACATACTTATATTGTTTCTTACAATATTTGCATATAGCTTTGCGATGTTGCCCTACCCCTTCTATAGTAAAATGAGCCCATGCTTCACTACTAGATCTAGAGGAAACTTTTTTACATTCTTCTTTAGAAGCAATGCATAGGTCAGGAATTGGAGTACTTATAGAATCTTCTTCTTGAGTTGGTGGTGTTGCACTTTCATCTTTTTTTACTTCCTCAATCACATAAAGTGTATCATTATCTTTATCTAAAACCATCTGTATAGTTGTAGAAAAAAATATTAGACATTTACAATAAATAATTGTAAAAATGTGCACATATATGTGGGATGATGTTGGACATGTTTAATTGCATGTGATTTAAAATATGTATTGAACATTTATATATAATATAACTAAAACTTTAATAATACGAATGAAATGTTCAATTAACATGCACCATTTATAAAACAATGTTTTATGATATTGATTTTTATAATTATATAAATAACCATGATGTACTACAATGCTGAAATTTTTTCCACCAAGCCATGATAGATCTCAATATTTTAAAAGTAGTTTAAAAATTGTTATAGCTCAATTAAAGCATGAAAAACAACGTTTTTGGAGAAAAACAGAGTTTTGGGGAAAAACTGCATTTTTGGGAAAAAATTCTGGAAAAACTGCCTTTAACAGTTTGGTGTGCCTAGATATCACAAAGTTATGACCGTTCAATTTTCTTATAATGTCATCAAAAAATACAACCTTCTTGTTAAGGATGATGAAGAAAAACGAACAACGAGCAGCAGCAGAAGAAGTAGCAGCGGCGATGAAGAAGAGAATGATAGAAGAAGTAGCGGCGCCAGCAGTAGTAAGCACGAGCAAATAGCAACATCAGCCGTGACGGCCGGCGATGATGAACGAAAACCTAAGCGCCGTAATTCTCGCAAATACTTTGGTTTTAATATTTGTAAAACTCTCAAGTGCACCGAATCATTTCGTAGAAAATGATAAGTATACTCACGAGTCGATCTAAGGAAGGAATGTATGTGGTTCTTAATTTATTATTCAAACTTTTAAAAACGAAATTAAATCCTAAACATCTTGTCACGATAGTTTTTGGTTTTTGTGTTCCTAATTTAGTAACATAAAATAAACATATATCTGAATTAATTAAATATAATCTAAAAAGAATAAACATAGATACAAATCGAATAAATAAATATAAATACGATTCAATAAATATTCATTTGCAAATTTTATCATTTATATTAGTGGAGTATTTATGGATATAATAACTAAGTTAATTATGCTTTCATATTATCTAGGTTATTAAAGATATAAATTGATATTTTATTGATTCTCTCTTTTTGTATGAATACCACCTTTGGTGGGGTTAGATACTCTTTGTTAACTAAACAAATCAATTAACACCTATGGGTGGGGTTGATAACTAATTTGGTTAATTAAATTAATTCCTTTTCTAAGAGATTGAAAAATGAACCATTTAAATGCCACCTTTGGTGAGTTAGACGATTTAAACTTTATTCAAGGTGTCCAAATTAAACCTAAGAATTTAGTTATCCAGAATACTAACTTTCAAGTTTTAAAACTACTATTGAAAACATGTTGTCAATACATTTCCACATAATAATTCTTATAAAAACTTTTGAAATAGAGAGCTTCACTCCCTAACTAATGGGCGATTGTACCAACAAATAAAAGAGCACTACTCTAAATTAGACCGGATAACTAAACCTTAAAGTCTAACTTTCGTGATTTAAGTTTGTAATGAAAAATAATGTATTTCTCTCTAACATCCTTAATATAAAATCTTGAATAAAAATAAAATCAATTCATTTTAGAAATTTTCACCTATTTAATATTTATAGTATAACAACGTTATTATTATATCATGATTATAAAATGCAGCAATGGTTAAATTTAATCACGCATAAATTAAATATAACATGTAAGAATAAAGCATAAAAATAATCAGAAGAAAATAAAATCCTTACGAACTTGACGCTATTCAGTTGCTAGAAAACCTCCAAGCGAATTTGCACTTCCATTTATTGAATCAAAAATCTAAATTATTACAAAAACATTACAAGTTCCTCTCAAAAAGAAAGAACTCTAAACCTAAGACAATTGAACTAAAAACTAAGAGAAAAGCTAAGAAAAGCTTAGAAACTAAGAAAGAAACTAAAGAAAACTCAAAAACTAAGAAATGAGAGAAAGAAGAAGAGAGATGTGAGGTTTTGAGGTGTATTTTGAAGTGAATGGAAGGGGGTTATTTATAGGTGAGGATGGAGAGAAAAAAAATGATTAAAAAAATGTTAAAAAAATATTAAAAAATAAAAACGTGTAGTGGACATCTTTGAGGTCATCAATGACGTCAAGATGTAGCGTCATCATGGGCGGTTACCAGTGAAAATGGGTCAGTTGTAACGCTATTTGGCATTGGTAGCTGCCTTCAGTGCCATGGGGCTGGCTGTATGCCGTATTTGCTGTCGAGCAACAGCAGCTGACTGGAAGAGCCAGTCAACATTAAAGCGCGACTCTGACTGGCGGTATGACTCTGGCGCTTGTGGCGGTCAAGGGCCAATTTAATGACAAGCGTTTTCAATCTTTGACATTTTTGACCTTTGACCCATTTTGTCCAATTTTCCATGTTTGTTGACCTTTTTCCACTTATTTATCAATTTATTTGTGATGTATTGCTTCAAGTATTCTTCTTTTGAGTCTTTACGTTGCGTTTTTAGGCCAAAATTCCCGAAAACAATAAAAATACCCGTGATTCGAAAAAGACAAATTTATATAAATATATGATAAAACATATAAATTTATATATTTTTAATCAATTAAAGTGCATAAAATCATGGTTATTTTAGTGCTTTTTGAGCACTAAATCACACCCGTGAACCGACTTCTCTAGTCCCTTGTAGCAAGCGATAAAAACTAAAAATTAAACTATCCTAAATCAACTTCCGTGGATTGACACGGTTGCATTTAACCTATGCAACAAGCCTTTAAACCCTAGGTTACTACAAGGGACGGTTTGAGTCTCGTGAGGGTTTTCGGTAATGATACCCACAAACATTGTACTAAATGTAAAAACAAAAGAAACAATAAAAACAAACAACTTAAAAATTAAATTTACAACAAAATCACAAATTATCAACATCTACAAAAATGTCTCATACTTTTTAATCTCCTTTAAGATCATAATTAAAATCTCAAGCGTAAGTTATCTTAATCTCTTTAAACAATCATGATTTATTATAATAATTAGTCGAAAAATCATTTTCATATTTCATATCAAAAATGTATCAATTTAATTTCACCCATTTCGTTGTCATGAATCGAGTCGCTTCGACTCTATTCCTCACAAGTCAATACTCTCAACCACCGAATCCTTCCATGGGTTCAAACACTAAATACTAATTTATATGCGAAAGAGTTGATGTATAAAAAATGAACTAATATGTTAGCATATGTATAAAGAATAAAGGCTCAAAGTGTTATTTTAACATTGATCTCATGAAAGGAATCAAATGTATAAATTATAAAGATATCATATATAAAAATTATTTTCATGCATAAATCAAACTCATTAAGAAGAATTTCAAGATATATGCCTTTTACAAATGAAGAAATTGCAATGACTTTTTGGGAATTACTTCTTATATCTTTCTTTTGTAATTAGCCTTTACTCAATGACTTTGTAGGCAATGCGTGGTTATAGTATGTAGATGATACTATTTTTATCTCTCTCTTTTTTTTTTTTTGTAGATATTTCTCAATATGTGTATTTCTTAGAGAGTCGACCCATGATTGTACATATTTTGGATTTTGGTGAGTGGTTAATTTTGTGGCTTTTCTGCTTGATCTTGGTTTAGGTAACCCCGATATGTCTTTTTTGTTTTGTAGTAGTCATGCATAAATGAGATATAAGCATATACTATCAACTTCTACTCAAATCATTTAATCTAAGCAAAAAAAATAATCAAAAATATATCATACTCTATTAAAATGAAAAAAAATTCATACATTCAATGCTAATACCTATAGAGATCATCTAAAAATTTGAAGAAATAAGAAATGTGTTTGGAGTAGAAAAAAATATATATTTCATCTGAATAAAGGAAATTAGGCTCAAATTATATCTCACAAGGTAGTCTCCACTAAAAAAACTCATAAACACCGATTTTTGGGTTTAATATAATTTCAACATCTTATCGAGAAATACTAATTATCGCAAAAACTAACTAATTATCAAAAATAATTACAAAATATTTCATGATATGTTTTCAAAAATTAATCTAACAGTACAAAAGACTTAACTATTTACTTAAATTTGATTTAAAGAAATGATAAACTTTTGTGAAACTTTTTTTTTTTTTTTTTTTTTATATTATTTTTTTTATATTTTTTTATATTCCAAAAATTACTAAATCACACAGAATAGAAATAAAACCAAACACACAAAAAGTATATTTTTTTTTTATTTTTTTTATTAAGCATGGTAACTTTTCACCACCCCCAACCTAGAACTTACATTGTCCTCAATGTAACAACTGTAAATTAAAGATAAAGAGAGAAGAGAAGAAAGATTACCTATTTCCTGAGAATGTGCAAGTAGTAATGGAAAATGCGAGGTGCATCCATCATATTCATCATTAAAGTGTATACGTACGATCATTTGTAAGCTTCTAACATCTCAACAAATATTTTTAGTTCTAACAATTTAAAAATTATTCACATTACAATTAAAATGAAATAAACAATAAAATTAAGTAAAGAAAACAAATAACAAACAAAATTTTTTTTTATTTTACCTAAAATGATGGTTGCCTCATCAGTAACTAGTTTAACGTCTTAGCAAGGCGTATCTTTTTGGTGCTAAGGGTTACTCGGCCAAATGCAATCCATTTCGGCAATGTTGTTTGGTTCTTCTAAATAAGGCTTGACACGATGGCCATTGACTTTGAAGCGTTTTTGTGTTTTGGAGTCAATGGTTCCACTACTCCATGTTCAAATACTTGAACTATTTTGAATGGTCCATCCCATCTTGATCTCGCCTTTCAAAACAATCTCAAACGAGTTAAATAAAAGAACTTTCATTCGAGGGTGAAAGAGTCTTAGGAACTAGCCTCTTGTCGTGATAGCGCTTAATGCTCCTTGTATAATTTGGCATTCTCATAGGCTTCATTCCTAATTTCTTCCAACTCATGAATTTGGAGTAATCGTTTTTCACCGCATCTAAATCCATGTTTAACTCTTTAATTGCCAATAAGCTTTGTGTTCAAGTTCAACTGGAAGGTGGCGTATGCTTTCCCAAAGATTAACCGGTGACTCGTCCCAATGGGTGTTTTGTAAGCGGTGCGGTATGCCCGTAAGGCATCATTTAGCTTAAATGCCCAATCCTTCCTTGACGGACGCACTGCGTTCAGACTTCACCAATTTGCCTATTGCTCACTTCCACTAAACCTAAGTTTGAGGATGATATGGAGTAGCTACTTTATGTGTGATGTTGTACTTGTTTAGTACTCCATCAAAGAGTTTGTTACAAAAATGGCTACCTCCATCACTTATTATAGCTCTAGGCATTAGAACCCTCTTGAATATGAAATCTTTCAAGAATTTCACAACAACATTAGCATCATTGGTCTTGGTGGGGATAGCTTCTACCCACTGGCACCGCATAGTCCACAAAGAACCAAAAATGTATTGAAAACCATTAGATGGGGGAAAAGGACCCGTAGATCAATCCCCCATACATCAAAGAAGTTGACAACTAAATTAGATGTCAAAGGCATTTCATCTCTTTTGCTTATGTTTCTGTTCTTTGACATCTATCACATTGTGCACAAAACATATGAGCATCTTTAAAAAGAGTGGGCCAAAAGAATCCAATTGTAATATCTTCACGGTGTCTTTTCACCTCCAAAATGACCCCATGATGAAGTTCATGACAAAAGTCGAATGCTCTTATGTTCTTCTTCTCGGGTACACATCTCAGGATGACTTGATCTTGACCAATCTTGTATAAATAAGGGTCATCCCGAAATAGTCCTTAATAGTTTTAAAAACCTTTTCTTGTCCCGATATGAAGTGTTAGGTCGCAAAACACCAATGTGGAAGATAGTTTACAATATCGGCAATACCGTAGGTTGACTATGAAAAATAGCTTCATCGCAAAGGTTTCAACTATATCATCATTACTCTCATCTTTAAGAGAATTGAAGTCGAAATCAACCTAGACAAATGGTCGGCTACTAAGTTTTCAACGCCTTTCTTATCCTTGATTTCTAGGTCAAATTCTTGTAAAGCAAGTAAGACACCGATTAATCTTGGCTTGGCATTTGGTTTACTTAATAGGTATCTTAAAGCGGCGTGATCAGAATGTACAATCACTTTAGATCCTACTAAATAAGACCGAAATTTGTCTAAAGAGAATACTATAGCCAAGAATTCCTTTTCGATGGTGGTGTAATTCATTTGGGCATCATTGAGTGTTTTGCTAGCATAGTAGATGACATGTAAACGCTATCCACTCTTTGTCCCAGGTGCTCCTATTGCATAATCGAAGCATCATACACAATCTAAAATGGTAAAGACCAATTTGGTGCCATTATAATAGTTGTAGATGTTAACATCTCTTTCAAGGTATTAAAGGAAATAAAGGCAATATCATTGTTGAAGTCAAATTCAGCATCTTTGGATAATAAGTTACATAAAGGGCGACTTATTTTAGAGAAATCTTTAATAAATGGTCTGTAAAATCCTCGTCGCCCCAAGAAGCTTTCTTATCCCCTTCACACGTAGGGAGGTAGTTTGGATATCAATTCAACTTTTGCCTTATCAACTTCAATACCGCTTGTTTGAAATTATATGTCCCAAAACTATCCTCTTGTTGAACCATAAAAATGACTTTTCTCCCAACTAAGGGTTAGATTGCATTCAATGCATCTTTCTAAAACCAAAGTCAATTTATGTAAGCAATCATCAAATGAGTTCCCAAAAGAGAGAAATCGTCCATGAAAATTTCAATGAACTTCTACACATGTCCGAGAAAATGGATATCATCATCTACGGAAAGTGGCGAGCATTGCATAACCCAAATGGCATTCTGCGAAAAGCAAATGTCCCAAAAGGACATGTAAATGTGGTCTTTCACGATCTTCGGTCTAATGGGTACTTGATAATATCCAGAGAGTCCATCCAAAAACAAGAAAATTAGGTGCCCGGCTAATCTTTCCAACATTTGATCAATGAATGGAAGAGGAAAGTGATCCTTTTCGTATATAAATTTAGTTTCCTAAAAATCTATACACATTCTCCATCCAAAGTGATTATTCTAGTGGGCACTAATTCACTTTTATCATTTTTAACAAGCTGTTATCCCTGATTTCTTTGGTACCACGTACCTTGGACTAACCAATTTACTATGATAGGATAGATAATCCTCTCTCCAACAATTTAAGGATTTCCTTTTTAACTACCTCTTGCATGTTGGGTTTAGTCTTCTTTGGGCCTCGCATGCGAGGTTTAGCACCATCTCCAAAGTTGATCTTGTGCACGCATTGTTGGACTAATGCCTCTTATATCCCTATACTCCAACCTATAGATTTCTTAAAAACCTGTTTAAGCAACTTTGATGAGTTCCTTTTCTTGTGGTTTGGTCAAGGTTGAAGAAATTATCCTTTGGATATGTTTCTCCTTCTCCCAAAAACACATATTTTAAGTGCTCGGGTAAGTCTTTGAGTTCAAGTTCGAGGTGGATTGGCCTCTTTATGAGATGAAGAAGCTGGGTAGATTTAAAAGTGCACTAGATTTTGTCATCACATTCATTATTGTCTAGTTGTTCAAGGTACCCCTTAATTTCTTCATCTAAATCTTTCAACCTTTTCAAGTGTAAGAACAAATTTTCAAGCTTGTCTTGATACGGTTTGGAAAAAGGTGTTTTGGATAAGATTATCCAAAGGATCAACTTCGAATATTTCATCGATGGCGAAATAGAAGGGAAAGGTGAAAGAATCAAAAACTTTGAAATGAAGCAGTCTCTCAAGACCTGCCATTGTCAAATTTCCATCTTGGGACATCAATAATAGTCTTAGTAGTTGCCATAAATGGTCTACCAAGGCAATGTGTATGTTCTCGTCCAATGCAGGATTTTCTTGCATATCCGGAACCCTGAAAGTCAACAGGTATTATCGGTTTGTTCACTGCCAAAACATCCTCAACTATTCCCTCTGGATATTTAAGAGATCTATCTGCAAGTTGCGGGGACATAAAGTTGTGGGTTTTTAAATCCACAGATTTGAAATGGAGAATATAGAGTAGGGCGTCAAATTTATACTCTTTAAATCAAGCATTGCTTTAGCAACCTTCCTATCCCAGTAGTTATGTTAATAATAAAACTTCCAGGGTCTTTCAACTTGGGGTAGTTTTGTCAAGTACAATGCAGTTAGAAATTTTCGATACTACTACTCGTTAATTCGGTTCATACCTCCTTTTCTTAGTGTTCAACTCTTTGAAAAACTTGGCATATGAGGGCACATTCGCTGATCACTTCTAATAATGGTAAATTGATATTTACTTTAGAGAGCATATTAAAAAGATCATTGAATTGTTTATCTTGTTTGGACTCTTTCAACCGGTGGGGAAAAGGTACTTGCATCCGGTGTGGTTGTTGTCTTTTGAATTTTGGGAGTGTCGATGACCCGAGTTTTTTCGTGAAAGCTTGTGAAGTTTAACACTTGTTTCTCCTTTTGCGATATTAGAATGTCGCCTTAACTTTGTTAGAGATTTCAGGTACACCGGTATTGACTACCTTACCACTTCGAAGGGTTCTAACATCTTTTGCTTGTTACGGTTGGTAGGCAACTTTCACAGTTCTTTCTTTTGCATTTGTTCACCAGGTTGCTGACTTTAGATTCAATTCTTTTAGCAGAAGCCTCCACGTGGTGTTCAACCTTTGATTAGTCATCGGTTGGTTGTCACGACTTGAATAAAGCATTCAAGCTATCTTAATTTGGTTTAAAAGATTGGTTTTGGTGGTAAAAGGGTGGTTGTAGGTCTGGGTGATTATAGGTGTTTGGATGATACTTTTGAAAAATATTGGACTTCCTCATGGCATCATCACAAGTATTTGAATAATTATGAGTACCGTACCCGATTGTTCAACAGCTCATACCTCTTGATTTGAAATTTGGTGGAGGCGTGAGGAATTTCACTTGTTTAGTCATTCGCAATTTGCAAGGTTATCTCATCATCAAAGCCGACTTCATCGACCTTTGCTTTCCTTCTACCACCTTCTTTGTTGGGAATTAGAACGATAGCTCATAGAGATTATAGGCTTCCTCTGTGTCTTTTCTCCTACAAAGACCTCCATACATTATCAACCATGTATTGACTCGTAGTGTCAATCCATCGTAAAAAGAATTGGTTTTGTAGGCGTAGTGGAAAGCTATGATTTTGACATTGAATGAAAAGGAGTTTGAATCGTTCCCAAGCATGAAAGAACTCTTCATTCATTTGAGAAAATGTTGCTATCTTTGTTCTTAGATCAACCAGTCTTTTGATGGGAATAGAACCTACCCATAAAAATTTCATATTTGCCTCCCAAGTTTTAGAGAACTCCGGTAGAGTAATGAACCATGACCAAGCTTTATCTTTGAGAGTGTAAGGAAAACACCTCATCCTAAGTTGATCTTCGCTAATTGCGTTTGAGTGGAAAGGTTTGGACAATAGCATAGAATTCTGAATGAAATGCAAAGGATCTTCATTAGGGATACCGTAAAGGAAGGCAACAAAGAATAATGAATCTTTTTCAATTCATAATTCCTTGCGACCTCTTGCAATTGGATCTGGAAGTTACATTGCCAATGATTGGCATTGTATAGTCTTTCATCTTTTTCCACCTATCTTGACATCTCCCATGTTTATTTGTAGTTGAAAAATGAACCTCCTCCTATTGTGAATAACCGTTTGGCTCTTAAATACAATAGTAGATATCTAAAAAAATGCAAGGAACCTAATTTTTTTTTTTTTTTTTTTTTTTTTTTTAATTTTAATTTAAACGAAGGGACACAATTTTTGAAACAAACGAATTTATTTTATTTGAAATATTTTTTTTTTTTTTTTTTTTTATTACATGGCCTAAAACAAAGGAAAATACAATAATGGGTGACCTCCTACGTGTAGGACTAAAATTTATCGTCTTCTAGTAAGACGCGGTTGGCAGAGATTGCGGAATGAAAAACTCAATGTCTCCTCTTCATTGAATTCATTTAAGTTTCAATTTTGCCTTTGCAAATGTTCAATAACTGCTCAACTTGAACTTCCACCTTTTGATAGAAGCTTCCCACGAGTCCAACCGTTGATTGGTTTTGATTGATTGTCCCTACAAACTTGAATAAAAGAATTCAAGTTGTCCTCGGGTTGGTTTATTTGGAATGCTTCGTGGAATAGGTGGGTGGAATTCTTGGCTGCCTGGTTTGAGCTTTGAGGAAAGGAGGGTTATTTTGCCTCAGAGAAATTTGGATGACTTCTCCACCAGGATTATAGGTATTTGAATTGGGATCAAACCTTGGTCTTTGTTGATATGCTCCAACACATTAACTGCTGCTGTCCAACAGATTGTATCTCGATGTGGACGAGATCTTGTCCCATGTTCTTCTGAACCATATTGTTCATTATTTGTGTTGGTTTGTGTAGCGAGGAAAGCAACTTGCTTGATCAGTTGAACAAGTTGTTGTTGAATTTCATTCTGGAGTCAATCTCATGAACACCGGCTTTTCTCACTCCTGGAGCTTTTCTGGCCGGGAATTAGCACCCAACATCTCAAAGAGATTATACGTTTCTAATGCGCTTTTTCTCCTATTGCTCCTCCCGTTGTCGACAATGAGCGGACATTGTTGTGTAAGTCCATCGTAAAAGAATTGGTTACTGCAACGTAGGGAAAGCTATGATGGGGACATTGGTGAGAAACATTTTGAACCTATCCCAAGCTTCACGGAATGGTTCTCTTCCATCCGAGAGAAAGTAGCAATCTTTCCTCTCACCATTTCTGTTTTTTGATGGGAATAGAATTTTCCCCATGAATTTATTGTAAATTTGACCCCGTGTCATCGTGAGAACCAGGGGTAAGTGACATCAACCAAGCTTTAGCCTTATCCTTTAAGGTGTACGGAAAACATCTCATTCTAAGTGATCCTCGTTTAGAATCAAGGGGAATGTTTGGACCGTAGCATAGAAATCTCGTAAAGGAAAGAGAATCTTCATTAGGTAGCCCATAGAAGGAAGGAAGCATAGAAAAATGAATATTTTTAAGGTCGTAGTTCCTAGCGACTTCTCCCGTCGGATAGCGGCGATTCTTAGTACAATCATAGGTCTTACCAAACTCTTTCATCGTGGTTTCCACAACATGTTGGTTTTCCTCCATTTCTTTTGGTTCTAGTAAAGGATTAAGGCGTTACATGTTTGGCTCAAAACTTGTTGATGGGTAGGATCCAGGTGTTGTTAACTTGTTTAAATTTATGAATGTTATTTATATATGGTGTTAGGGGTTTCCAAGGATCTCCTACCACGCATGTAGACTATTTTTTAAACGTAAATTTAAAAACTCCGTCAACAAAAATAAAGAAATTAGAAAATTTCCATGGCATTTAATACAAAACACTAGACAATTTTTTTTTTTTTTTTTTTTTTTTTTTTTAAATAACATAATTAGATAACTAAAGTGTTAAGGAAAGAATGGTGGCATGGCAAAACCATTCTCATGGCCGAACAACGTTAAAAAATTAATGACGTACGAAAAATGATCTCTGCATTTCATTAGCATTTTTACTTTCACGCTTTTAGTTTTTTTTTAATTTTTTTTTTTTTTTTTTTTTTTGACGGTAATTTTATTTTACTATTCACACTATCTTATTTCTTATTAACTTAAAAATTTTTAATTTTTTCTGACGGTAATTTTATTTCTTATTCACACTATCTTATTTCTTATTAACTTAAAAATTTAAATTTTTTTTTTTTTTTTTTTTTTTTTTAACGGTAAAAACTTTTTTTACTTCAAATTTCAAATTTCTAAATTATTTACTTTTTATGCTATAAAAAAAAAATTTTAATTTTTTTTTTTTTTTTTTTTATTTATTTATTTATTATTTATTTTTTTATGAAATTTGAAATTTGATTAATTTTTATTTTATTTATTTATTATTATTATTATTATTATTTTTTTTTTTTTTTTTTTTTTTTTAAATATCACAATTATTTACAACACAAAAATATTTTTAAAATTTTGATAAATAAATTAAAAACGCTATTCTTCTAAGAATCCGTAGAAAAACGATGAGCAATAAAATAGCGATTCTAATACTTTGGTTTTAATATTTGTAAAACTCTCAAGATAGTCTAATCATTTAAATGAAAATGATAAGTACTCTTTCACGAGGTCGATCCCAAGGAAGGAATGTATGTAGTTCTTAATTTATTATTCAAACTTTTAAAAACGAAATTAAATCCTAAACTTGTCACGATAGTTTTGGTTTTGTGTTCCTAATTTAAGTAACATAAAATAAACGTATATCTGATTAATTAAATATAATCTAAAAAGAATAAACATAGATACAAATCGAATAAATAAATATAATCTGATTGATAAATATTCAAGTGCAAATTTTATCATTTATATTAAAGTGGAGTATTTATGGATATAATAACTAAGTTAATTATCTTTCATGTTATCTGGTTATTAAAGATATAAATTGATATTTTATTGATTTCTCTTTTTGTATGAATCTCGCTTTGGTGGGTTAAGATCTTTCTTTGTTAAGCTAAGCAAATCAATTAACACCTATGGGTGGGGTTGATAACTTAATTTGGTTAATTAAATTAATTCCTTTTCTAAGATTGAAAATGAACTATTTAAATCTGCTTTGGTGATTAACGATTTAAACTTTATTGAGGTGTCAAATTAAACCTAAGAATTTAGTTGTCAGAATCTTAGCTTTCAAGTTTTAAAAGCTACTATTGAAACATGTTGTCAATACGTTTACATAATAATTAACATAAAAGCTCTGAAATAGAGCACTCTAACCTTCAAGCGATTACTCAACAACATAAAAATGACTACTCTACAATTAGGCAGGATAACTAAACCTTAAAGTCTAACTTTCAGATTTAAGTTTGTAATGAAAAATAATGTATTTCTCTACAACATCCTTAATATAAAATCTTGAATAAAAAATAAAATCAATTCATTTTAGAAATTTTCACCTATTTAATATTTCGCAAGTATAACAACGTTATTATTATATCGTGATTATAACAATAGTGAGTTAAATTTAATCACGAATAATTAAATATAACATGTAAGAATAAAGCATAAAAAATAAGCATAAAGAAAATAAAATCCTTACGTAACTTCGACGCTATTCCCGTTGCTGAAAACCTCCAAAGCGAATTTGTACTTCCATTTATTGAATCAAAAATCTAAATTATTACAAAACATTCTGAAGTTATACTCAAAAGAAGAACTCAGCTTAAACCTAAGACAATTGAACTAAAAACTAAAGAGAAAAGCTAGAAAAGCTTAGAAACTAAGAAAGAAACTAAAGAAAACTCAAAAACTAAGAAATGAGAGAAAGAAAGAAGAGATGTGAGGTTTTGAGGTGTATTTTGAAGTGAATGGAAGGGGTATTTATAGGTGAGGATGGAGAGAAAAAAATGATTAAAAAAATGTTAAAAAAAAATATTAAAAAAATAAAAAACGTGTAGTGGACATCTTTGAGGTCATCAATGACGTCGGCATGACGTCATGGGAAGCTGCGGTGAAAAATGGGTCAAAAACGTTGAAGTAGCCGCTGGCATTGTGGTATTCAGGTGCCGTAGGTCTAATGGCGCCTCATAGCGATGGCGAACGGTCTGATGACAATATGCGGTGCAGTCATCTGTCACGGGTATGTGACTCAAGCAGCCACATGACTCTGGCCGATTGTATGGCCTGACTGCTCGGGTATTACACATGTATTTGGCTGGAAATTTAGTCGCGGACAGCGTTTTTTCCGTCTTTGACATTTTGACCTTTTACCGACCCATTTTGTCCAATTTTTCCATGTTTGTTGACCTTTTTCCACTTATTTATCAATTTATTTGTGATGTATTGCTTCAAGTATTCTTCTTTGAGTCTTTACATTGCGTTTTTAGGCCAAAATTCTGAAAAACAATAAAAATACCCGTGATTAGAAAAAAGACAAATTTATATAAATATATGATAAAACATATAAATTTATATATTTTTAATCAATTAAAGTCATAAAATCATGGTTATTTTAGTCTTTTTGAGCACTCATCAAGCGGCGGTGGCTTGAAGCGGTGGCGGGAATGAGAGTAACGAAGTGCAGAAACCTGGCAAGCACGTGAGCTGCAGTAAAGGCTGAAATAGAGAAACGAGCGGTGCAGCGAGAAAGTAGAAGCAGAAGCAGCTGCGAAGCAGAGAAGCAAAAACAGAGAAGCAGAAGCAGAAGCAGAGAAGCACGATCAGCAGAGAAGCAGAAGCAGCTGCGAAGTAGAGAAGCAGAACCAGTTGTGAAGCAGAAAAATATAGAAGCAGAAGCAACTGCGAAGCAGAGAAGTAGAGAAGTAGAGAAGCAGCAGCAGAGAAGCACTTAACAATGGAGGCTGGTAGGCAGGGAGAGAGATGGAGGCTGCAGAAAAATATATTAGGTTTTTGGTTAAGATTTAGAATTTTAGATATACGGCGGCTCTTTAGGTTAGGTTAAATAATTATATATATATATATATATATATATATATATATATATATTTAAATAATATATTAAATATATCGGATCGGATCAGATTATACGGATTTGAATATTTCTAATCCGAATCCGAATCCGAGCAGATTGATAAAATCCAATCCGAATCCGATCCGACTTTAGATTGAAACCACTTAATTTTATCGGATTTGATCGGATTTTTCGGATTGATCGGATATTTTGCTCACCCCTAGTAAGTATGTGTTTAATTGTGCAATGTTTTGATACGGAAAGCCAAAGAAAGAGAATGTAAGTATTGTTATATTCGTGTTTGTGTATTGGCTTCCTATATACAAAACACAATATCTTTTTTATTTAACTTAGTATTTTTGCCTTCTTCTATGTAAGGTTGGTTACAATGGATTAGTAAATCACACATGTATATAATTAGGTACACTTTGTATGCAATCATGTTTACACATAATACGAGGTTGGTTTTCATAATATATATGCTAGGTGGAGCACACGAGCTGGCATTTTTGCTCATGGATTTTGGCTTGTTTCGGGTGCAGGTATTTGTAGAATTTATTCTGTAATTTTGAAAACAAAAAATGTAACCTTTTAGAACTTCACCATTACTCTCGTTGCGAACCTCGCCACCACCCTTGGCGAGGTGGCAAGCTGATTGTTATAAATACTCTCCCTCATTAATTGCTTTAATTTAAAAATAAGTCAAAACTCTGTCAAAATTTTCATCGATTCAAATTCCATTCACTAATTATTTTGAAAGTGCTTCAGTAATAGTAATACGTTAGTATAATAGTGAAAGTAAATATTTTTACATGGTGAGTGGGCACATCTCTATTTGAGTAGTATTCAAGGATTGTGTTATATTATTCTACACATTACTATTTAGTGGTATCTAATCACACCACATCAGTTGGTGTCGGCTATAGAGGAAAGCCAAGTTTGTATGTCAAACCTTGATGTTGTAGATGCAGCAAATAAGAACAACAATACGTAGTTTGGACAGAGGTACCGGCTAATAGAGGTAATAGTGATTTTTTTTCAGAGTTATAATTATTTTATTGATAAGTAAATTATTTACTATTGAGTGGTTACCTTAAGAAACCTGAGGATATTACCACATAGATATGACATTTATATAGGTTTACCTCGTTACATCGTGTGTTATGTATGCTTTGTTATTGTGCTAGTATAATCTAAGTTTGAATTATTTATATTAAAACATACTTTTGTTTAAAATTTGATTAGAATATGTTGATTTTCTATATCTACTTGTTAGTTTACATATAATATTTGATATTGAATGTTCTTTGCTGAATTGATATTATATTTTTACTACTTCTGCTAGGTGGTCTATTTTCATTGTTATTCTATTCTTTATGTATATGGATGAGTCTATTAAGAGTCTGTATCTCTTTATCCTGGTTGTGTACCTACTTATGTGATCTTTCAGTTTCTAAGTATGATAAAAAAATCATATCAAATACATTATAATATAGTAATAGTCAGCTTTACTTATGCTAATATAATTTTAAAAATGAGTAAAATATTAAGTTATATAAAGGCTAGTAACCTAGCCAAATTGAGAGAAAATGGATAGTAAGTAAATGGGTAATCTGATAACAGTTATGGATGTTCTAGGCAATGCACTAATAGTGATGTTGTTTGATGGGGTCGTAGCCAAATCATGGAGGTTATGGTAGCTTTGATTTGGATAATGAAGTTGGTCGATGGTTGTTGTGGAACTGCTATACCATTTTAAGTGGTGAAAGCAACGTTGCAACCAAATCCTAGAGGCTATGGAAGGTTCATTTTGGACAACAATGTTGGTTGGGGGCTATTGTGGAACTGTTCTACCATTTTAAGTGACGAAAGCAACATTGGGCCAAATGATGGAGGATGTGGGAACTTCGTTCTAGATAACAACATCGGTCGATTATTGTAGAGCTTCATTTTACTATGCTTTTGGGGTGGTCGTTCTAAGTGATGAAATGTCTAGCGTAAAAGATGGGAAAAAGTGTAAATATAACTTCTAAAAAATTGACTCTAAGCGATATTGATAAAAATTCTATTGGGACTTAAAATTTAGCAATTTGAAGTAATAATTTCAATAATATATACTCCATAGCACCTGGTTCAAATATGTTCTTGTACATACGTGAATCTATAAGCTTGTATCAAAGAATATTAATAATATCCTCAAATTTTGAAATAATATCACAAATACTCTTAAAAAATTTAAAATATCACAAGTATCACTAAACTTAACGGAAGTTAAAGTTAGGAGGAAAAAATAGTAATATTTTATACATAAAAATGATAGAAATAATAAAAAAAATCAAGAAATAATATAAATAGAAACATAAGATATTTTATGATACTTCTCACAAGAAATGATAATTAGCAAAAAATTGAAAAAAATACGAAAAGTAAGATTAAATCTCGAGGGATGAGATGGATTTGAAAATTTATTATTCTCAAGAATAAGGAAAATATTTTTAAGAAAATATATAGTTTATTATGAAATAAGTAATAAAAAATGAGTATTAATATTACATACACAAAAATGAAAAGTATAATATATTGTTATTTAATAAAGAAATCATTATGGATGAACCATCAAAAATACATCAGAAGTATAAAGGAAAAATTAGATACATTCATTTAGATGGAATTCAAATATTAATAAAAACACATTTTAAAGAAAAGACCAATACATAATTAAAACTAGTACTACTAAATAATAGAATAATAATAGGAAAGATGTTTTATTAGAAATGATCAATAGAAACCTAAAATACAAGAAATTAAAATTCATAGCATATTCTATGTTTGTCATTCAAATTAATGATAAAACCTTAAACTAAGTGTTAAGTTTTAGCCTATGAATTTGAAAAATGAGATTTAATAAAAGAAAAAAATAATTCATTTTCAGTACGCTAAATAGTGAAATATTTGTTAACAAACAATTATAATAGTTTAATATATAGACAAAATGAATTCACATAAATAGATAGAAAATTTAAGAAATTAGATAAATAATAAAACCATAAATATTAAAAGACTTTAAAATACCATAAGAATGAAACTTAGATACTAAAGAAAAAATAATGTATTAAAGTTTACGTTTATAGATTCTTAAGGAAAAACCTCTAGTAAAGAAAACAATATGATAAATAAAAAATAAAAAATAAAAATAATGAAAGCATTAATCAATGAAGTAATACTATGAAGAAATTGATATTATTATTATCCCAATAATTTTAAAAGAGAAAACTCTAGAATATATAACTAGATTTTAATGGAAACCTAACAAACATATCAAAAAATCAAATAACTATGATGAAAACTTTAATTCTTTTAGTATAAGAAATGGATATAATATAAGAATCAAACATCAAATACTTACAAGATATATATGAAACACAAAAGTAACTCCTAAATAAAATAAGAGAATATAATCATAATAAAAAATTACAACAAAACATATATAAGGAATTTACAGAATTAAAAAGAGATGTTAATAATATACCTTGAAATAATGAAATTATAGGTTAAATGATCTATTTGTAGAATTACAATAAGAACCATCTAGGATAAGGAAAAATGCATTAATACCTAAGAATAAGGAAAAATCGATAATGAAGAAAAATGATATTTAACAAATATAGAAATATGTGGCATGTATTATATAGATTTATTTATTTGTGAATATGAAATGTATTATTATAAGTTACTATCTTCTATGCAAGAAACTTATAAAGAAACATTTTTTCAAAAATTACTTAGTATATTACATAAAACTATAATGGAAAATTGAATAAAAGAAATAAGAAAACTATATCAAACACCTTAGGAAAAAAATAAAAATCTTAAAAATTGGATAATCATTAAATGTCAAGAAAGATGGAAATATAAACAAATAAGAGAAAATAATAAAATCTATTGTGATACAAAAGATTTTAGAATGCCATAAAAATATGAATGTAACATAAAATCTTACAAGCAAAATATAAAAAATATAAAAAATACAAAACATTCAAAAGATATAAATTTAGAAAACAAGAGTTTCAAAAATATAAGAGAATGTATAGCAAATGACCTTGTAGAAAAAAATATTTTAAGAGAAAAATATATAAGCCACTAGAAAACAAAAATTAGATCCTAAATATGTATCAAAAAATTATTAAAAATAATAAGCTCAAAAAATCCTTTAGATCCTAAAGTAAACAAATATAAAAGTATTGCTAACATAAAAATAAGAGATCCTAACAAAGTTATTAAAACAAAACCTACGATTTATGCTCCAAAAAATAAAATTGAGTTTAAAAAACAAATTCAAAAATATTTGGAACTAAAAATTGTAATATCAAGTAATTCACCATACTCTAGTACAACATTCTTAGTTTAAACAGAAGTTGACGAAAAAAAGAGGAATGACAATAACCTTCAAAAAGAAACCATTGATGATGGATACTTTACTAAAAAAAGAAAAAATATTATCATTAATAAAAGGAAAGAAATATTTTTCAAGTTTTGATTGTAAAAGTAGATTTTGACAAATAAAACTAGATGAAGAATCTCAAAAACTAGCAGCATTTAATTGCCCCTAAGAATAATTCTAATGGACGGTTGTATCATTTAAATTAAAACAAACTTCATGTATCTTTTAATGGTATATGGACAATATCTTTAAGAAATTATAAAAATATTTTCTATGTTTACAAAAATGATATTTTGATTTTCAATAAATATTATTTGGATATTATTAATATTTTACAAGAATGTAGGAAAAAAACATTGTACTTTCTCGGAAGAAAGTAATAATTTTCAACAAAAATATTAAGTATTTTGGGTTAGAAATTAAAGATAAAAAATATAATCTACAATCCCATATATTAAATAATATTTAAGAACTTCTTAAAGAATTAAAAAACAAAAATTAATTACAAATATTTCTAGGATATTTAACATATGTCGATACATGCATAAAAAAACTTATAGAAATGCAAAAACCTTCACAAACAAAATTAAAAAAAGATCATGTTTGAAAATATATAGAATAAGATACTTTGTATAAAAAGATAAGTAAAATATATACCAGCTTTATATCATCTAGGTTTAGATGATAAAATAATAATTGAAATAAATACTTTATATATAAGGTTGTCAATTTTTCCTAACGGGGCAAAAGCCTATAAAGATTATTCAATTGAAAGTAAAGATGGGGACAACAAAATGGGAAATGGAGAACGAAGAACAAAGATCCCTATTTTATAATATAGTACGGGACAAGCATGTAGATTATATTTTTTCGCTCCATTCCTTGAAATTATATACCCTATTTTAATAAATATATAAAAATTTAATTTTTATTTTATTTTTTTATAGATTTAATTTTATTTAAACTCAAAGTAATCATAAGTAATGCATTATATATTTTATATTTCATCTTTAAGTTATATTTTTATTCTATAAAACATTAATAATTTTCCTTTTATAAAAGTTATTTAAACTATTTATTTGAATTCTAAAAATCTAAAATTTTAAAATTATTTTATAATTTATCTAGTTTATAGTAAGTTTCTAATAATATTATTTAATATAAAAGGATTATGTATTTATTGTCAAATATATTCTATTTTTTCCTTTTACATAAATATTTTTTATTTTTATTTTATATATTTTCTGGTACAAAATATTTATTTTTGGCTTATTCTATTATAATTTTTCCTTTTTAATCAAAAATAAAAATATTTAAAATATTACATGGATTTTTGCTCTCCAAAAATAGTTTAACAAATGTCCTTAATAGAGAATTAGTATCTTTAATTATTTTTATTCTTGTAAGAATGATACACTTTAATATCAAGATCAAGATAAAAAAAGAGACAAGAATCTTTCAGGAATATATAGCTTTAGGAATAGCTCTTTTGGAGAAATGGATTAAATAAGAAAGACTTAACAACTCAAAACCAACATTAAAACCTAATAATTATAAAGAGGAATCTACATCAAAGATTCATTCTAAGGAAGACAAGACTTCTAAATAATGAATTTAAAATATGAAGGAAGAACCAAGTTGTTTGAAAGAGAGTAACATAATTTAAAATAAAAAATAAAAAAACTCATTTGGGTTAAAGAAGTAGAAAAGAATGACAAAAAAAAAAGACTTATATGATCTATAATGGTCAAAAACAAAAATTTATAACAACTGGCCTGTAGCAAACAAAACTATTATTGGATTTAGTAAAATAATTCACAAAGCTTTCACTAATAAAATAGAAGCTGAAGGAAGTTATGTTAATTATAGAGTACCAAAAATATTAATTCTATAAGATATAGTTAAAAATAACTCTACAACATTACAACAATTATCGCCACTAAGTTAAAACCCCCAAAAAAGGTAGTACGATCACCCGTACAATTTAGAGAAATGTCTCTCGTAGAGAAATAAAGATAGTACGTATGACTATTAATACTATTCAGGAAAAGATTCCCTACAATTACATTGGTCATTCAAGACGAAAAAGACTAATGCAAAAAATTAAATAAATCACGATGGTTGAATTTCTATAACATAGCCAAAAAATCTACTCAAGAACATACTAAAGATATGAAATTTTACACCACATAAAAAGAATTCTTTATATAGGCAGTAAATTTGATATTCTTCAATGAGCTGATCTAGTTTTTATTTATAAAACTTTATATGTAGGTTTAATTGAGAACCTATATCCAAGAATCGATTTAAATGAATTAAATTATTTCCTTAAAAATTTCAAGAAGGCTATTAAGAACTTTAGGAAAAAGATCAAAGGAGGTGACAAGCTTTTCTATTTTATATTTTTCAATTCACTTATGGAATGTAATAAAGAATGTTAGGTTAGTCCCTACTATTTTATCAAATTAAGGATTTCTAACACTAATAGAGAAGTTCCAAAATCAAGAGCACTTTTAGAAAATGAATTAAATATAAATGAATTATGTATTCTAAGAGGATAGAATCTAAGTTAAATTTATCATAAACTTAAAAAAAAATTGATAGTTTTTCTAAAGTCAAGGTAAATTATTCAAAGAGTAAAATTATAATCACTTTCCATAGCAATATGGCTCTCACTGAAGAATATGATGAGAAATCAGTAAGTTTAAAACAAATTTTAATATTAATAATCTGAAAATTTGTTAAGAAACAAGAAATGTATTTTTTTACGCCAAGAAGACCACTAAGGATTATAAATGCATTTACTGCATTAGATATTGAGAAGATGAAGATACGTTATTGTCTACATCATCAAAACTACATCATTAAAAGAATTGTCGATAGAAAATGACAAAGAGAAATAAATATGTAGAACTAATATATTCAGTCGGTATATTATGTCAAGGAAATGAAAAAGCTTAGATTCAGAAGCTAAAAAAAAGTTAAATGAATTATTATAATAGGGATATAACAATTATTTTTCACTATTAAAAACAAGAACATTTTGTCTTATAACATGAACTCTTATTTTAACTATTCATTCTAAAAATTATTAATATAACAACTATGTATCTAAAAGTTATAAGTGACTAAAAATCTTTTCAAAGGTTTTAATTGGCTTTTAGAATTGTAATAATTATTAATATTTTAAATAAAATAGAATGCAATCACTTTTTTTCTATTATCTAGTATGTTTAAATTGAACACGTACAAGTGAAGAGTTTTGCTATTACTAAGAGTGTATTAAGGTTTGAATAAGTTGAAACATATTTGATATAATAAAAGAAGACGAACAACAAAAAGAAAAATCTTGATAGATTCATTAAATTCAAACATGATAATTATAATTCTAAGTTAATTAATGATCTTGAATAATTAAATATTTATTTATAATATTTATAAAATTAATAAATAAGGAAATGAAGATAAAAAAATTAGCCAAAGTCTATATTAGAATCAATATAAAAAAATTATAAAATTAAAATAATGTTTCAATAAGAAACTTAAAGTTTTATCTTTAAATAATAATATGCATAAAATAACAACCTACCTTGTAAATAATTAGTTATAATTTGATATTAGAGCTATAAAAAATAAAAATATATCATTAAATGAAAAGTTAATATTATAAATTGTTAACAATTTAGAGGTATTAATGGTAATTTTTCAAGTTTGTATATGTTATTTAAAAAAAAAAAGATTTTTTTTAATAGTTTAAATCGTCACATGAAAAAGCCTTGATTAAAATTATGGAATGATTTAATTATGATAAGTGAAATAATATTACTGATAAATATAATTAATTAAAAATTAATATGATTTTGATATATAAAATTGATATTAAAATCTTGATAAAACTCGTTTTTACCAACCTTCAATCTTTTCTATGGGTTGGTGGTAGTATCTATCAGTCTGTGTGTCGCAACCAGCACAGCGACCCAAAAGGCCAAAACTTCTCGTTCCTCTCTTATCCTATGTATACATATTCATCGCCTTCTTGTTATTTTCTCAATTTCAATTCTGCAATTTCTCTACTTGTCTTCAATTCACAAGTAAGTCTCTCTCTTTCTCTACAAACCTAATATATTTGTATGAATGTGAATCGGATTCACATAAAGATAGATTTAGTTGATGGGGCATAGGAAGCGTAACTTTGCTGCTCGTCCCAAACAACTTCCGGCGATTTCTCTGCCGGCTACTATCTCCGGAGGATCCGCCAGGGGAGATGCTCCGTCTTCTTCTCTTGAAGTTGAGCCTAACTCTAATCCCAATTATCAAAGTAAGATCGAATTATCGCCGTTGATTGAATTTGATGGTTCCTCTGTTTACTCCACCATCAAGCTTGAATGCGAGCGAGCCCTAACGGCACTACGGCGTGGTAACCACACTAAGGCACTGAGGCTAATGAAGGAGTCTGTTCAACGCCATGAAAATTCGGCTCTAATTCATCGAGTTCAGGGCACGGTTTGTGTTAAAGTGGCTTCCATAATCGACGACTCTAATGCTAAGCAACGTCATTTGAGGAACGCGATTGTATCTGCTCGTAAAGCTGTTGAACTATCGCCCAACTCTATTGAGTTTGCTAATTTCTTTGCAAACTTGCTCTATGAGGCTGCAATTGAACCTAAGGAGTATGAGGACGTGATAAAAGAGTGTGAGAGAGCATTGTCGATTGAGAATCCGGTTGATCCTGCTAAGGAGAGTTTGCAGGAGGAAAATCAACAGAAGATATCAAGCGCCGAGGCGAGAATTATGCACGTGCAAAATGAGCTGAGGCAACTGGTTCAGAAGTCTAACATTGCTTCGCTGTCAACTTGGATGAAGACTTTTGGGAATGGGGAAGAGAAGTTTAGGTTGATTCCTATAAGGAGAGTGACTGAGGATCCAATGGAAGTAAGGTCAGTTCAAGCAAGAAGGCCCAATGAGATTAAGAAGGCTACTAAGACTCCTGAAGAGCGTAGAAAGGAGATTGAAGTTAGAGTAGCTGCAGCAAGGCTGCTGCAGCAGAACTCTGAGGTGCCCTCGTTGCAAAATGTGGAAGAAAGGGCTGACAAGGGTTTAGGTTCATCTTCTTCGGCATCTATTTATAGAGGAGGTGATCGACGGAAGTATGGCAACGCAAGGAAAAACAGGTTCTCTTCTGAAAGAAAGGACTTTGTTCAGACCTATTGGAATTCTATAAGGGCTGATATGAAGAAAGAGTTGTTTAGGATTAAAATTTCTGATCTCAAGGCTTATTTTGTTCTGGCAAAGGACGGATTGGCAAATGAAGTTTTATCAGAAGCATTATTATTTGCCGAGACTAATAAGACATGGAAGTTCTGGATTTGCTACCAGTGTGGTGATAAGTTTGCTGATTCAGAGTCTCACATGCATCACGTTGTGCAGGATCATATGGGAAATCTCCTTCCCAAAATGCAATCAGTTTTACCTCAGAATGTTGATAATAAATGGCTTGATATGCTTCTCAATTGTTCATGGAAACCATTGGATGTGTCAGCTGCAGTTAAAATGCTTAGTAATAAAACGAAATATAAAAACTCTGATTATGTTGAGGAATTTTCCTCTGGGAATGATATGAGTGGATGTGAGGACAGCTTTAAAGATGTATGGGATGATTCGCCTAAGGAGAATCTTCTGGGCAGTTGTAACAAGAATGAGACTGAGAGTACTAACCAGGAGAAAATTGTTGGTTTTGAGTGTCTAGAATGTGATGAGGACAATAGGCCCATGCCGTATTCTTCCCTTGCTGATAGATGGCCTATATCTAATGATCCTGAGCGTACAAAGCTTCTAGAACGAATTCATTCTGTATTTGAGGTGCTCATTAGACATAAATATCTTGCTGCAAGCCATCTTAACAGGGTAATACAATTTACGATGGATGAACTACAGGGCATTGCCTCAGGTTCTCAGCTTCTTAACCATGCTGTGGAGCAAACACCAATGTGTATTTGCTTTTTGGGGGCTTTCCAGCTAAGGAAAATACTCAAATTTTTGCAGGATTTATCGAAGGACTGTGGCTTAGGTAGATATGCTGAGAATGGTGGTCTTATGCGTGGTGATGTAAACAATCATAGTCCAGGCTTAGACATTAAAGAGCGGATTGTTCTTAACGGAGATGCGTCGTTGCTTCTTCTGCATGAATCCTTCATGTCGAATAAATGCACTGCTGTTAGTAGCCACTATGCTGCCACTGATGCTCCTGCTGCTGAAACTTCCGCTATTTCCAGCAGTGCAAATTGGGTCATATCTGATTCTGGTGCCCTGCTGTCCTGGATATTTGTGGGTCCAACTAGCGGGGAACAATTAGCATCATGGCTACGTGCAAAAGAAGATAAAAGAAGAGAAGGAAGGGAAATGCTTCAGATGCTTGAGAAAGAGTTTCACCATCTTCAGAGCCTTTGTGAGCAAAAATGTGAGTATTTAAGCTACGAGGAAGCATTACAAGCTGTGGAGGACCTCTGTTTTGAAGAAGGTAAGAAAAGGGAAAATGACACTGAATTTGTTCATCAAAGCGTTGAACATCTGTTGAGAAAGCGGCGGGAAGAGCTTCTTGAGAGCAAAAATGATGAGATGTTCCTCACCAGTCGAATTGAGTTGGATGTTATTTCAAATGTTCTGAAAGAAGCAGAAGATCTGAATATCAGTCAATTTGGATATGAGGAAACATATGCTGGGGTGGCTTCTCAGTTGTGTGACTTAGAATCTGGTGAAGATAATGATTGGAAGACAAAAGACTGTTTGCACCAAGTTGACAGTTGTATAGAAGTTGCTATCCAAAGACAGAGAGAACAATTATACCTAGAGGTCAGTGGTTTGGTTTTTAGGCACATTGATTATTAAAATATTTATGTTAATACACGCTCTTTTGTATTGTCATGCAGCTTAGCAAAATTGATGCTAGGATCTTGCGAAATGTTACAGGGATGCAACATTTGGAAATTAAGCTGGAGCCTGTTTCTGCGCATGATTATCAATCGATATTGTTGCCTCTTTTGAAGTCATATCTGAGGGTTTGTGTTGAACATAATTAATTCTTTTGGTTTTCCATGGCCAGCTTTTCTTGACCTCACTGTATGTGAACTTGTGCTATTCTCTTTTCACAGGCACGTCTGGAGGATCTGGCCGAGAAAGATGCCACAGAAAAATCTGATGCTGCTAGAGAAGCATTTTTAGCGGAACTTGCTCTTGATACTAAAAAGGGTGCTAAACAAGGAAATGATATTTCGAGACGTACAGCAGACAAAACAAAGGATAAGAAAAAGAATAAAGAAAATAGAAAAGCCAAAGATTCAAAGGTTTCAATTATGTGGTGTGGTTTTATGTCTTGTACCTAGTGATGGTAAATATGCTTGCAGCATTGAAACTCAATGATGATGATCTAATATTTTCTTACTTCAGGTTGTTAGTGTATCAGAGCAGCAGATGCTTCATACTGAAAGTTCTGAGCAGGAGTATGTTTATTGCTCTTATAATGCATCTATTGCTGTAATAATGTGCACCAAAATCAATAAATACAATCGATATTCAGTAAACTGTTTCTTCTTGGTTCCTCCCTCATGAATGCCTTATAGTGGATTGAATTGGTGTAATGATCTTGATTATACTTCATGTCTGTTGCTGCAGTTCCTTGTCTGTTGCATCTGATTGCGATCATCTGGATTCTGATATTGTTGTCTCTGTAAATGGTGATGACTTAAAACAAGAAGAAGAGGAGTTTAGATGTAGAAGTGAACTTGAAGAAGAAGAAAGGAAGCTTGAGGAGACTTTGGAGTATCAAAGACGAATAGAAAATGAGGCTAAACAGAAACATTTATCTGAGCAACATAAGAAATCTGGTCGACCATGTCTAGAGGAGGTTAAGGAGGGACTGCCTGATGTTTTATTGGAGCATGGAACTGTTATTTCAGGTGATGAGCAGTTGACAATGTCTATGCGGGTAAAATGCTAATTGATTGCTGTCCCCTTCTTTTCTGCTTTTCTCTCTCCATGTTTCAGTTCTCATGGATCACTAGAGTGTCTGAACTGTAAGGCAGAGGATCCTTTGATATGGACACCTCTCTGTACACTCCACAACCCTTTTTTATGGGAAAAACCTAAACAAATTGCATTTTCCAGGACCAGGTTTTACAGAACAATGGTTTTCCTTGCAATCAGGAAGGCATGCTTTCGATGACTGTAAATGGTTATGCAATGCCAATAAAATCTTCTACTCTTCCTACTGCTGAGATGACAAAGAGTGAGCCTTGTGACCAACATTTAGTGATACAAGGTTAGTAATTTCTAGAATTTCTCACATGAGAATGAGTTAATTTTAGGGGTATACATGTTATTTCATTGCCTTATATCTTTAGCATGCCTTACAAATGGAGGAATTGTAGAGGATGGCTTCTTACCTTCTGATCACCGTGCAGGAAAGATAAGTAGGCACCAGAAGATTTCTAAAAGTTCTGATGGAAAACATCAAGCGGTTTCATCTGGAAAGGAAAATATTGAGGTGGGAAGTTTACATATTGAGAGACGCTTAAAAGAAGCTAATATACATGATAATTTCGGCTCTAACAGCAGTAAGTTCTATAGGTTTACTCTGAGTATGTAATGTGTTATGACTTACCATACAAATATGCTAATATTTTTTACTTTACTCTGAGTATGTAATGTGTCATGCAATCCATGTCCAGTTTGCTAGTATTTCAGTGGCTATCTGTGTCAAAGTAATTATGGTTATCGTAATTGTTAGGTATGTGATTGAGTGATTCTGTGGGACTATGTTGGGATAACATTCATATGGTCGCCCACATCTTCACATTTCATCTCCGACCACACTCACACATATTTTCTAAACTCTCTTGATCATATTATTAGAAAAGGCAATCACATGTTCTCTCACAAAACAAAAAATAAGAGGTGCTATTTCTGTTAAACTGATTCATGTATTTTTTTTCATAGGTTTTATGATTGATTTAGTTGAACTATGTAACATTTGTTAATTTTTAGGGCAAACGTTTATTTAGTTAATGTAAAAAATTTTAGTTTACTACTTTAATATATATATTGTTTTAGTTGACAAGTTGTATTATTAAAAGTCTTTAAATCAATTATTTTGGTCTAAAAATTATGAGTTTGATCGAAAAATATAAGTCACGCGTACAACATGTGAAGTTATAAATTCATTATTTTATTCATAGCACTCTCTCATAACTTCACGTGCAATGTAAGTGATTTAAATATTTTGATCAAATTGGTCAATTTTTGGTTAACGTAATTCATTGAAAGACATCTCAATAATTAAAGTAATCAATTGAAATAAAAAATATTAAAAATAGTAAATTAAAATTTTTCACATAACATTAGTAGTTAAATGAATGTTTGCCCATAATTTTTATGGGGAACAAATTTTATATAGTAGGCTTGTTATTTTCTATTTGGTGATCAAATGTTTAATTGACTTTTTCATACAATAAGTATTAAGGTGAGCAAGCTGCAAAGGTTTTAAAATGTGGTTTTATGTCTTGAGGTGTTTTTCTTACGTGAGGCGAGATGTAAGTTTTGTGACGGTATGAGGTGTAAGCCTCATTTTAAAGTGTGTAGAGTCTCGAAACAATTTATTTCACGATGTAAGTTATAGGCCTAACTTAATTTTTACTAAGAATGAATAAGAAAAAGTTAAACGTTAATAAGATAACATTCACAAATAACAAAACTTTGATAATGTAATAATAATTTAACATTGAAATGATCTTGATAAATGGATAACAAGTTAAAATGTGATTTTAGGAATATCAACTAGGTAGAAGTGCATACTTTTTTCTCAATAATATGAATAATTTCTTATTGTTAAAGATATCGAAGATATGATAGAAGCAAATGAATTGGGATAATTGAGGCCAAACACATAATTTATGGCCGGTCATTTTGCCTTCTAAATATAATTTTTTAGTCTAATATGGGTTAGGTATGGATCATTAAGAATTTTCAACCCTTCCATAAGAAAACAATCTCAAAAATTAAGAAATTTTGATGCGAATAGCCTCAAAAGCCTCATTCTGCTACACTTAGTTGTGTAAGCCTTATCCCAACAAGGTGAAGCTTCAAATAAACC
This sequence comes from Hippophae rhamnoides, assembly GCA_033030585.1. Taxonomy (NCBI): domain Eukaryota; kingdom Viridiplantae; phylum Streptophyta; class Magnoliopsida; order Rosales; family Elaeagnaceae; genus Hippophae; species Hippophae rhamnoides. The sequence continues at coordinate 39,154,413 of CM065436.1, forward strand.
ATTAGCCTAAGGCTTAACTCGTGGGAGAGATGAGGCTTATTAAGATGAGCCTCAAAATAGCAATTTGAAACTTATGTTACTTGCACTCTTCATTATTCGTGAAGTACATATGTCTGAGCAACGTAACAAGATTATGAGAGTGGGTAATCGGACCAATTTAGTGAAAATTTACAGAAAATTGACAAAAATGGGTTTGTCTAAAGTCAAAATACGTGTTCAAAAATTTATAAGCCATTGTCGGTCATAGTTCTCAGGAAGCATCTTCATGTAAGATTATCTTATGCTTTTTGGATCTTTTTTGCATGCAAAATTGATTTCATAATAATGCATTTGTATGTTAACCAGGCTATCCCATTTCGGGAGACAATGGAATGATGATGTTTGGACAACCTGCAGATGATGATGAAGAAGAAAGGTTTCTAGCTGATCTTAACAAGGCCATGCTGCAAAGCCTTGGTAAAACATTTTCTATCTTTATTCATCTGAACTCCTTGTTATAGTTATGATTTCTAATTGATGTAAGACCATTCAATTGATAAGCTTCGTGCGTGCATTTATCCATGTTCACATAGATCTTGTAATTTTATTATTTCATTTTGTATGCTTTCTTGATTTTCTTTGGATTATGTTTTTGTTGACATTGCAGTGCCAGAAAATTCTTTTAGGAAATAATGCAAGCTAATACCTTGCATTATTGACTCCTGAAACTTAGGAGATAGTTATTAGCTGAAGCCCTGCTCTATTATACATATAATTTTTCCTCTGGACTGCAGAATTTTGCTGGAAAATATGCAATTCTTATAAAATTAATTTTATATTTTTCATCAAGTTTTACTCTGCTGCTAAGGTTCAATAGGTACGAACTTACAGATTGCAGTCTTCTGGAAGCTATGTAGAATATGTTCGCCATATCAGGTCAACATGAGTCAAGTGTCCTGACCTGATTTATTTGGAATGATAATTGACCATTAAGTCTTTTATCCGATAAATTATCTCTACAATACAATGCAGATCTATCTTGAATACTATGTATTATAACTAACCTATGTTACCTGGATTAGTTCACTTCTGCGGCCATACTTGTGTCAACATGGCATGACACTAATGCAGGTGGAACAGCCGCCAGTCACTGGACTTTTTTCTGCTGGATTATTATTTATTGAAGAAGAAAGTAATTTTATTATTGCGGTAGAAGAGGATAATAGCCTTGGTTAAAACGATAAAGTAAAAAAAGTTGAGGCTCTACCATAAGTAGAAGTCTTGGGAAAAGTAAATTAAATAAAAAAAAAGTTGTCCTCTTTTCACAATGAATGTTGTAATCGCAGGAAAAACAGTTTCTAGCAAGAGAAAGAAAAAGAAAAGTTTAGAAGTTGCATAGAGAAGCAGGGAAAATTTAAACTTGGACTTATTTGGTAGCCTTAACATGTTTTTTAATTTAAGAAATAAGATCTTTTTATTTATATTTTAATCAAATATAAATTGAATGATAAATAATGGGTAGTCTTATTGTCATAGCTATTTTTGCTTTTGTCAGAGTAAAGTTTCTATTTTTAAAAACACTTCATTAAATTGTGAGCATAAATTTAAATTACACTGGCATTAGTCTTTTTTTGCTCAGAAAATATCAATTCCTTAAATAATTTATATTAAACAAAACAGTTCAATTTCATAAGAGAGAGTTTTCAATAAAACATTAATATTTTACTTCATTGCACGTTTCCTTAAATCCTAAAACTACTTGATGGCTCTTACACTTGGATATGTACCGAAATCCGACACTCGCGCTTGAGGTCAGGTTAAATAAATTGTAATCAATGCAGTCGCCACTTGCTATTGTGTTAAGCTTTGACCACACTGTATCTCTTTTCTATTGTTTAAATGGTACTTAATATTAGATTACATTGTATTTGTTCTGTTTTTCAGATACATTTGAAGCACATCAAAAGCTACCCCCACTTACTTGTTTAAAGGCACCACCGAGGACAGTGGGGGAAGCTGATGGTATAGATGATAGACCTGATAATTTCTCAGAGGTAAATCTGAGTGGAGATGACATATATGGTACAGGGTTGAAGAATGACGTGGGCGAATACAATTGCTTTTTGAATGTCATTATACAGGTTGATTTTCCATAAATCTACTTTCACATTACAAATTATGAGTTCAGTTTGTGTTTTCATCCTCTTATTGTGTTAGTTACTTTTTCTTTTGTTCTCAGTCTTTATGGCATATTAGACGGTTTCAAGATGCGTTTCTGCAAAGATCAACATCAGTGCATGTTCATGTTGGGAATCCTTGTGTAGTTTGTGCATTATTCGAGATATTTACTGCCCTGAGCATTGCATCTACAGAAACACGAAGAGAAGCAGTTGCTCCTAGTTCCTTGAGAATAGCTCTAAGCAACTTGTATCCAGATAGTAATTTTTTCCAGGAGGTAATTTTTTTAAAATATGGCTCCGAGTCTTTTCTCCCACAACACATCCATTTATTTTTATATTCATGCTTCTTGAATGTATTTTCATAAGCTGCAAATTGAACAATGACAATGACAGGCTCAGATGAACGATGCTTCTGAAGTACTGGCAGTGCTATTCGACTGTCTTCATCGGTCATATACTCCTGAGTCAAGTGTTTCTGATTCAGAATCAATGGCAAGTGGTATCCTGGGGTCTTGGGATTGTGTTAACAATGCTTGTATAGTGCATTCTATTTTTGGAATGAATGTTTTTGAACGTATGAATTGCTACAATTGTGTTTTGGAATCTAGACATCTCAAGTACACTTCTTTCTTCCATAATATAAATGCTAGTGCACTTCGGACTATGAAGGTATTTTTTGGGAGACAAAAGGTCTTTGTATGACCTTTTCTATTACCTTATGATCATGAGCAATCTGATTTTGAGACATGGACGCATTCCTCCTAATTCTTTTTATATAACCAGATTATGTATGCAGAAAGCTCCTTTGTTGAACTTCTAAATTTAGTTGAGAAGAATCACCAGTTAAAGTGTGATCCCGAAGCTGGTGGTTGTGGGAAGCTTAACTACATCCACCATATTCTCTCCACCCCACCTCATGTTTTTACAGCAGGTGAATCTTAGAGTCATTCAGAAAAAAATTTGCTGGCATTTTTAAGAACAAGAAAAGTGCATTCTCTCAGTTGAAACTTAACTATTCTTTGGTTTTTGCAGTTCTGGGTTGGCAGAATACCAATGAAAATGCTGATGACATCATAACAACATTAAAAGCACTTGATTCTGAAATAGACATCAGTGTCCTTTATCGTGGTCTTGATCCAAAGAACACACATAGTTTGGTTTCTGTGGTATGTTTACTTGAATAAACCTCAACAATTTTGTGTCTGCATTTTACATTTTTCTGTTTTGAAAATTGAGGTGCATATCTATAAAATGAAACTTCAGTATAGCATGTTTGAATCATAGCAAAAAGAGTCATATGTTTGAACATTTTCTTAGGATAGAGTTCTTGGTGGTTGAAAAAAGGCTTCCCCCAAAATTCCCAGACTACTTTTCCTTTCAGATTTCCTCATCAGAACAGAAGAGAATTATACAAGCCAAGAATCCTTTTATTGTTTGAAAATATGAACCAGGGTATGTTCTCGGGTGATTTTATTGGGTTTTCTTTGCATGTTACAGCCTCCTTTCTTGCTTTGCATCTGTTTTGTATGGCTTACTCCAAAGAGTTGGAATTTTAGATATTTAATGTTAAGTTTCCTTCTTAGAGTTGAAATATTTAATATTATGTTTCTTTATTAGTTTAGGAGTCATATTATAAGTTGGATTAGGGTTTCCTTTTCTTATTGCCCTATAAATACAGATAAATATGGATATAATCTTTCATTATTATTATGAATGGAGAATTAAAATGTCTCTTTGGCTCTTAACCTATTTTGATTCACTAATGTTCTAGTTTCGACATTCTTTATTTACGTATTTTATATTTCTACTTAAAGCTGTCTCTTATTGTTTCCATTGCTTGCGCATCTGTGATTTTATTGCATGGCTTTCAGGTTTGCTATTATGGGCAGCATTATCATTGCTTTGCTTATAGTCATCACCATGGACAATGGATTATGTATGATGATAAAACTGTGAAGGTAAATTCTTTTTCTGGTCTAAATCATGCATCTTATACAGTTCTCTTGCAGGGGCCATTCTCTATGATCCCTGTTTTGTATATCTAGTGAACCTACCCCACTATACTGCACGACCTTCTTGGCCCAAAGTGCAGCCTTAACTTTGAAGTTTCCTTAAATTCATTTAACATTTTGAAAATATATATTAGTATAAGTATAACATGAACGGTGATTGGTCCACATATAGGTAATCGGTAGCTGGGCTGATGTGCTTTCCATGTGTGAAAGAGGGCGTCTTCAACCCCAGGTTCTCTTCTTTGAAGCCATCAAGTAGTCTTTTCTGTTCATATCATGGAGTCATTTGCTGAACTAATAAGCAATCAAGTTTTTCGTGTCATGGTATCGGATCCTCGTAAATGAGGGAGTTCATGCTATAGGAATCCTGCTTTACACCCATTTCCATACACTGTATTTGCAAAATGATTAAATGGGTTCAATTAAAGGACACGAGTTTTGGCATAGAATGAGCAGTTTTTGAAATTAAGCAGGAAATTTATGGAACCTAATCTGAAATATGAAGAGCCTAATCAGTAGCATATGATGCTTTCATCTCAGACAGGGTTTCAAGAATGCATAATTGGGTTTAGTTACAGCTTTATTTTCATGCAATAACAATAAAGGTGGTTCATCTATAGGCTAACACTGTTAAGGAGTTTGTGGTGCTTGCCATTTTATACCTTTTTTGCTACTGATGTAACAACTAGGGAGGTTTTTGATTTTGCTCAATATTTAAAAAAAAAAAATAGAAAGTTTATGTGTCGATGATATGATTATTATCTTAGGAGGGCTAAAGTGAAAATCTGCGAGGTCTTGAATTATTTAGTTCACCTAAGCGAAAAGTAGGGATTGTGTTTTCTGGTTTCAATTACAGGCTGATTTTGACTTCAAAGAATGAATGTGGCTACGTCTGAAATGTTTCTCACACATTCTCTTTAGCCACCAAAAGTTATACAAGAGCACATCAATGATAATCTAGAAATATAAATTTAAACGTATAAAATAAAGAAAAGTGGGATTATTTTTAGTCTTGTTATTCCCTTCTCATAATTATTATTTACCATCATTGGTTTAGGATATTACACGATTTAGTAATTAAGATGATTCAAATAATTCATTTGTTTATAAGGTTAGATGATACGACATGAAACGACAGCATTTACATGACTTGTGCACACGAATGATTCATTCAATTAGTATTTAATTATTATGATGATTTTTGGCTGAGATATTTTTTTTATTGAATAAAAGACGATGATCCGATTACATAAGAACTAGATGTTCGGTATAGTTAGCATCGATGATCTTTGTTTTTGTTGTCAGCTATAAGAAATGCATAACCAGTTTCTTTGATTCCATAAAATTGAACTCTAATGTATCATTATGTGTAACGAATAAAATAATAGATATATTTCTAATATTATATCCAAAGAAAACATGTTTATAAACAATAATGAAAGCATGTCAAAAAAATCTATTTGAAAATATGTCACCTTAGAAGTCTAGAAGAAAAACAACACAAATTGTGTTTGGTTTCATTTAACTAAAATAAAAAATAAAGAAAACATATTCAGAGAGAGTCAACTTTTGTAGGATAAGAGCTCTTCTTTCGGGAAGCAAAATATAAAGGGTTATATGTTGTAACATTCACATATCAATCAAAAATTATATGATAACTATTTATGCTTGATTTTTTATATATTATGACAAAAATATCCTTAGTTTTCATTGAATAATTATGATTAAATTTTGATTAAATATTTGTTAAATTTAATTGATTAAAATCAAAGAGCTATTTAGTTTATTAGAGTTAGTTGATCAGTAATCTTATCAGTTAAAGTCGAGTTGGACACATCTTTAATTAAATTAAATAGGTATTTAACTAGTTAGATTTTGATTATTTGACGACTTGATTCGTAAGAACCGAATTAGATACATGTCCAACAAAACTGGACTTTATTCAACTAGTCAAATTTTGATTAGTCAATGACTCCATTGGCCAACCAAATTAAACATATATCTAACATTTCGTTACTCAATTCAATAAGTGTTTAATTCACCAGTTACATTGTAACTAGGGATGGGTACGTGTATGGACGGAAACAGTTTTTGATATATAACTGTCTTTGAGTCAAATTATAATAATTGTACTCGAAATCGTCCCAAAATTGTAACATTTCGGAGACGGTTCTTACCTCACGGGCAATGGTTCGGGTATGTTATTAAAAAAATATCCGAAAAAATCTGTTTTTCAAAAATTTTAAAAATATTTCTTAATAAATCATAATTATTAATTCATATATAATTTAATTTAATAAATATAATTAGTTTTGAATACATACGGTTATCAGTATAACTATACCCGTTATTTCATGTTCGATTTTTATTTAAAATCGTATTCATTTTTAAAATTTATGGAATAAAAATTTAACACGGATAAACGAACTAGTAGTTTTTTTTACCGTGATCATGTTAACTCAATTATGCAAGCACAAAATTTGTTATTAATTAATTATTATCTAAATAGCTTTTGGATACGTGAGGCACGGATCGTACTTTAGCTCTTCGTTAATAAATAAATCATATACGCCCGGTCAATATGTTAAAACTAATTTATTAAAAAGAAGGACGAAGAAATTTGTGGAGAAAGAAAAATAAAGTGATTGAGCTTGGATTTACTGATTTTAAAAAAGCTTCAAACATAAACCAAATACCAGATTGGGTCTTCTTGGAGGATTAACAACTCTGAAATATGAACTTGGAATAGGATTCAAATCAATATCGAAAGACCCACTAGTTTGCATCTAAAATTGTCTCCTCTCAAAATACGACAAGATGAATCAATAAGTGGCATCATAGAAGAAGACGTTGACTAACTAGTCCTCCTTGTACCAATGAGCACGTTTAATATGAGTTAGCACTAACGGAATCAAAATTCGAGTATAATTTATTTGTATAAATATATAATTATAAATAACAGTATAATAATAAACAATGAGAAAAATAAATTATACACAATGATATAAGTGGTTTTATTTTTCAATATAAAAAATCTATTTCACTGACGACAATACACCGAAAAAAATTCATTAATAATCAAATGCAAATGTAAACAATGATATTTAGAGAGCTTCACAAATTATACCAAAAACTTAAATACACCTAGAAAATAATTCTCTCTAATTTACTAATAATATACAACAATAATAAATTAATAAACTTGATATTTAATCAAATATTACCATACAAATGAGTATACTTAACTTCAACTTCTCTTTTTCTTCTATTTGCATCTGCGTAATTTTTCTATTTTGTTCGATAGCTTCAGTTGGAGACGGAGACAGATAGTGAGAAGGAGGCAGACATCAACACAAGAAACAAGACGTAGACCTCTTGATTTAAGGGAAATAAGATTGGTACCGAATGAAAATTTTAAAAGAAAAATAGGAGTTCGACTAGTTGGCTCTTCTATTCGGTTTTTCACCCAATTATAGAGAAGAAAACTTCAGGTCTAAAATATTAACCCATTAAAACCCTATCTCATTTGCCTTTATAATATTTCCCTCAAAGGTCGAAAAAAGAAGGGAAATATTATAAAGGCAAATGAGATAGGGTTTTAATGGGTTAATATTTTGGGTTTGAAGTTTTAAGCTAATATTTAATAAATCTATATCTTGGTTCAAAATGGAAGCAAGTTCTTCAAATATAAAATTCTTTGGATTACCAAATAATCGTCATCCAAAGCCTCGAAGGGAGATCATTTACTGCAAACACCAATCAAGTTCAAACAATTCTTGAACTTGCTAAATGGAGTGAGTTTGGTTAACATATAAGGTGGATTCTCTATAGTGACTATCTTATTGACAACAATAGCATCCTGAGACACAATATCATAAAGTGATATATGACATTAATATGTTTGGTTATTTTATGATACATAGTATTTTTGGTAAAGTGTATCGCATTCTAACTATCACAAAATACAACAGAAGTATCCTACTATAAACCCAAATCAAAGGCCAAACCTCTAAGCCAAATGACTTTTTTCACTACTTTTGTTACTACCATATATTCTGCCTCTATAATAGACAAAACAATTGTAGATTGTAAAGTAGCCTTCCAACTAATGGTACAATGAGAAAGAATAAAGACATAACTTATCATAAATCTTTTTCTATCCAAATCACCAGCATAATCGGAGTCTACATAACCAATAACATTACAACTAGTATTCGAACTTCCATCATATACCAAACCAAAATTAGACGTGCTTCTCAAATACAGAAGTATCTATTTCACTACTTGCCAATGACCTTTTCCAGGATTACCCATATATTTGCTGACAATACTAATTGCATGTAACATGTTTGGACGAGTGTAAACCATAGCGTACATCAAACTACCAACATTGCTAGCATATAGAACCTAAGACATATACTTCTTTTCTTCTTCTAACTGTGGTGGAAAATCCAAAGAAAACTTAAAATGTGCAGCTAACGACGTACTCATAGGTTCTCTTTCATACCAAAGCGTTCAAAAACTTTTTCAATATAACTTTTCTGAGTCAAATAAAGCTTATCCGTTTTTCTATCCCTATAAATTTTTATGCCTAAAATTTTCTTCACTACACCCAAATCTTTTATCTCAAACTCACCACTAAGTTGAGACTTTAAATCTCAAACTTATTCTTAGAAGCAATAAGCATGTCATCAACATAAAGCAACAAATAGACCGATGAACCATCATGGAATCTTTTATGATAAACACAACTATTATAATCACTCATAGAGTAACCATGATCAATCATAAAAGAATCAAACCACTTATACCATTGCGTAGGGGATTTCTTCAACCCATATAAAGACTTTTTCAATAAACAAACATGATCTTCTTTACCTGGAACAACAAACCCCTCTGGTTGATACATATATATTTGTTCCTCAAGCTCACCACTAAGTTGAGACTTTAATTTCTGAATCTCAAACTTATTCTTAGAAGCAATAAGCATGTCATCAACATAAAGCAACAAATAGTTGAAATTAAGTTGTTCTAATTCCATGTTAAACAATACAACCATAGCAAGCAACACACGAATAGAGCTATGTTTCACAACAGATGAAAATACTTCATTGAAGTCAATACGTTTCTTCTGATAGTAACCCTTTGCAACAACACGTGCTTTGGATTTAGTTGCTTCAATCTCAGGTATATCTTCCTTTTTTTTAAAGACCTATTTGTTTCCAAAAGAACAAACTTGATCAGTTCCAATAAATAATATAATAACCTAATTTTTTGATACCAATTTGTTTATTTGTTATTAGTTACCACTAACGGAAGTGAAGTTTTGGTATAATTTGGTTGTACAAATATATAATTATGGATAACAATAAAATAATAAGTAGTGAAAAAATAAATAATACACAATGATTTAAGTGGTTTAACTTTTTAATATAAAAAAATCTATTATATTGACAACGAAATATCGAGAAAAATACACTAATAATAAAATGAAAATACAAATATAAATATTCAAAAAGTTTCAAAAAATATATCAAAAAATCAAATATATCCAAAAAATAAATCCCTCTAATTTACTAATAATATACTATATTAATAAAACAACAAACTTACTATTTATTCATATATTATCATAAAAATGAGTTCGGTTTCTCTTTTTCTTCTATCTACGTCTGCACTGTTTTTCTATGCTATTTGACAGCTTCAGGCAGACAATAACACAAGAAACAAGATGTAGGCCTGTTGATTTCTAGGAAATAAGATTGGCACCGAATGAAAATTTCGAAAGAAAAACGGGAGTTCAACTGGCTGGCTCTTCTATTTTGTTTTTTCACCAAGCTACAGAGAAGAAAACAAATATATATCCGAATGGTTGAAAAAGGAAGGGAAATATTATAAAGGAAAATGGGAAAGGGTTAATATTTTGGGTTTGAAGTTTTTGACTAATCATTAGTAGCGTTTATGTTTTATAATTATAATTATAATTAATATAATTATGTTAATCAGAATATACTTAACAATAATAATTGCACCAGATAAATAGAATTTTCTTATAATATTACCATTCGAAACTGGCCTGTATGGGCCCAGTTTATGTCGTCGTAAAATGTACTCGACGAACTACTTCTTTGGATGCATTGGAAGAAGTAGTGCCAAAATTAATGACGGTTCTTAGTGACAGCGCTATTCAAATTACAGGGAGGGGAAAAGCAGAGAATGTAATGAAAAAGAAAAAGCTTAACAAATTTAACGAAGGTAAAATTGGTTTTTTAAAAATAATTTGCAAGTGGCCTATCCAAATTAAAATAAAAATAGTGAACAGTGTCTATTTTCCAAATATATATAAAAAAGAGAGATTAAGATGAACAAAATAATAGAAATAACTACAAGGGTTTATTTTAGATAAGCTGGAAATATTTCCTTTACAAAATGTATAATACTTATCTAATTAGACTAAGAATACTACGAGATATTATTAACGTTGAATTCAACAAATACGGCAAATCATTCAACAAATATTGCACCGACGTCAAACGCCTACCATATACACGGTGCCTACCAAGTAACTGTAAATCATATAATTCAATCATGATAGTTGTTGAAATAGTAATTAATATTTGTCTATATAAACAATGTACATATCCCATTCAAATTAAGAAAATATATATTGAAGAAAATGTTTATTTCTTCTTTTGATTGTTTCTTCAAATATTGATTTCTTCATGATATCAAAGCCAAGTCGTTGCTTTATACAAATTTGAAACCCTTGTTATCTAAAACAGAGATTTCTTTCTCTGAAAATATTTGTTCTCGTGAATTTTTTTTTCAAACACCAGTACAAATATTAATTACAAACATCATTTTTGAAGCAGTATTTGTCCCACCTAATTTTACCAGATTACTCTAAACACAATTCTGAACATTTTGGTAAAAATAGGGTAGAAGAAAAATGCAACACGCGCCCCACGCGCCACCTGAAGGAAAGAAAACATTTTCACGCGCCTCCACGCGCCCTCTGGAGGTTGAAGACGATGACATGTCATTCGACTTGGCTCGGCTCGGCTCAAGGGCGTAGTTGGTCCGCACCTCGATTTGGCTCGTGGACGTAGCCAATCTGCATCTCGGTTCAGCTTATATACGTAGCTGGTCTACATCTCGGTTTGGCTCAGGTTGGTTCGGTTCAACCAGCAGTTCGGTCTGAACCTGGTTTTCTCGGTTTTCAAAGTTTTTTCATTTTTGGCCGGTTTGGTCTATTTTAAAGGTCTGAACCCGGTTTTTTTCCTGGTTTTGGATTTTTTTGAACTAATTTGGTCCAGTTTTCAAGTTTTTAAACCAATTTTTTACCCGGTTTTGTGGTTTTTTATCCGGTTTAGTCCATTTCTTAAGAAAAAAGATAGTTTAGTTCTTGAATATTTTTTTATTTTTTTATTTTCAGTTCTGAAATTATTACACCATTTTTTAGTTTGTTTATCATATTATCATGACAGAGGGTACAATTTCATTAACTATGGAGCAATCAACTCCGGTTATTGTACAATCTGTTCATTCTGAAGGTGTTTTTAATGTTGGAATTGTTCTTACTAAGACTAATTATGATGTTTGGTATCAAATAATAAAAATGCATATTGTAGAGAGAGAAAAACTCTCTTATATTCATGACAAAAATTTGCAACCAGAAAAAAACATCAAACAATTAAAACAAGTGGTATGCAGAAAATCAAAAAGTGAAGAGATGGATACTTATGTCAATGAGTCCAGAAATCATGAAACGATATTTACGCATACCTACTTCTCTTGAAATTTGGGGTGCTTTGGCAAAAGCATTCTATGATGGAAGTGACGAATTATAGGTATTTGTCTTAAACCAAAAAGCCTTTACTTCTAGACAAAATGAAAAATCACTTTCAGAGTATTATGAAGAGTTGACTGAAATTTTCCAAGAGCTAGACCATCGTGATAAGGTGGTCATGAAAGACCCTCATGATCTAATATCATATCAAGAGTATGTTGAAAGACTAAGGATACATATTTTTCTTGCTGGATTAGATGATGAATTTGAGCAGGTTTGTGGAGAAATTTTGCGAAAAGAAACTATCCCAGATTTAGAAGGTTGTTATTCCTTGATTCGACGGGAGGTAGTACGTCGAATCTCATTGAAGGAAAAATCTGGAGACGTTGACGCTTCCGCCATGATATCTAAAAATCGTTCTTTTTCCAATCAGCAAGAACGAAGGATGATTGATAAATCATCATTTAAATGTACCCATTGTCATCAAAAGGGTCATACTAAAGAACGATGTTTTAAACTTTTGTGATATCCTGATTGGTGGGATCACAACCGTGACTCTGGGAAGAAAAATCCATGATAGATGTTTGCTACCACCATTGTTGAAACAACAAAGGATCATGTTACAAACTCCTCAGCAAATGTTGGTAAGATGCTTAAAGCTTTTTCTCCTGTTTTTAATAATACATGGATAATTGATTCAGGTGTAACTGATTATATGACATTCAATTCTAGACAAATCTCAAAACCATCCTTACACAAAACTGTTTGCACTACCAATGGTAACACAACCCCAGTCATTGGGGAAAGATCTTTGTCTCTCACTAGTACTTTGAATTTAGACTCAATACTAGTTTTTCCCTCTTTAGAGTATAACCTTATATCTATTTCTCAAATAACCACTACTTTATCTTGTTTTGTTATTTTTTGGCCTGACTTTTGTGTGTTCAAGGACATTCAAACAAAGCAAATGATTGGTCATGGTGTTAGGCAAGGAAACCTGTATTATTTGGACTTGGATTCAACAAATCATGCATTGGTAGCAACTGGATCTAAAAAGGATGAATCAAATATATGGCTCTGACATAGGAGATTGGGTCAGGCTTCTTTTGGATATTTAAAGAAATTATTTCCAAGTTTATTTTTGAGCTTAGATCTTTCTACTTTAAAGTGTGATGTCTGTGAATGAACAAAAAGTCATCGTTTCTCATTTCCTGTAACCTTAAATAAAAGTCCATTTCTGTTTATGGTTATACATTCTGATGTATGGGGTCCTTCCAAAGTCTCTACTTTGGGAGGATCACGTTGGTTTGTTACATTTATTGATGATTTTAGTAGAATGACTTGGGTCTGTTTAATGAAATCTAAAAGTGAGGTAAACGTATTATTTAGAAAATTTCATAAAATGGTTCATACTCAATATATAACACAGATTCAAGTTCTAAGAAGTGAAAATAGAGGAGAATATAAAAGTTCTGAGCTTCAAGAATATCTTAAATCAGAAGGGATTATTCATCAAACTACTTGTGTTGATACACCTCAACAAAATGGAGTTGCAGAAAGAAAAAATTGACACTTGTTGGAAGTTGTCTGTGCCTCATTGATCGAAGCTAATATGTCATTATCTTATTGAGGAGAAGCAATTACTTCTGCTACATATTTGATCAATCGGGTACCTTCAAGTCCCATTAACTTCCAAACACCACTACAAGCCATCATTGAAGAAATTGTTGCACCAAGTGCCCCCAATTTACCTCCTTATGTCTTTGGTTGTGTGGCATTTGTACACCTACATAAACAACAACGTAGCAAGTTGGATCCACGAGCAATACATTGTGTTTTTATGGGATATGCCATGCAACAAAAAGGGTATCGTTGTTATCATCCTCCTACAAAACAAATGATTACCACCATGGATGTTATTTTTCATGAAGATACAATGTATTTCTCTTCTACACCTGAATTTCAGGGAGAGTACAACCATGCTGAAATTCAGACCCTTACATATAAATTGTTTCCTTAAGAAGAAAGACAAATTATATGTGAGGAAAATACAAATAACTTGAATTCAGATGGTAATAAATCTCAATATAGAAAAGACTCAAGGGAAATGAAATCAAGTCCTCATCAACTTCAAGATCATCAAGCAAGTTCCTTACTACCACTAAGTGAGTACGAGTTTCCATCTCCACAAGCTGCTGATATACATAACCAATCGTTTGCAGAGGATGTTCCAACTATTAAACCATCCAGAAAATACTTCCATCACGTCCTAACAGAGGTATTCCTAAAGCCATGTATGAACTTGATATTCTAGTAAAGTCAAATATTCCATGAGTAACTATATGTCTAAACATCGTTTGTCAAAATCAAACGTATCATTTGTGAATCAATTATCTGTTGTATCTATTCCTAACAGTGTGCAGGAAGCTTTAGCTGACCCAAAATGGAAAGATGCTATGAATGAAGAACTAAGATCCTTAGAAATAAATAGAACTTGGGAACTTGTCGATCGTCCACCAATAAATAAAATTGTTGGATGTCGATGGATTTTTTCAGTAAAGTATCAAGTAGATGGTATGATTGAACGCTATAAAGCAATATTGGTGGCAAAAGGATACACTCAAACATATGGGATTAACTATATAGAAACATTTGCACTTTTAGCCAAAATTAACATTGTTCGGGTCTTGGTATCTCTAGCTGCAAATTTAGATTGGCCATTATATCTATTTGATGTAAAAAATGACTTTCTACATGGAGATTTAATTGAAGAAGTCTACATGGATTTACCACCAGGAATCAAGAAATGAAAAATCTATGATGAAAAGGTGTGCGAATTAAAAAAATCACTGTATGGATTGAAACAATCCCCAAGAGCATGGTTTGGCAGGTTCACAAAGTCAATGAAGGAATTTGGCTACAAGTAGATCAATTCAGACCATACTTTATTTCTAAAAAAAGGGTATGGTAAGATCAATGCACTTATTGTAAATGTTGATGATATGATAGTAACATGAAATGATCTTGAAGAAAGGAAAGCGCTACAAACTTTTTTGTCCAAAGAATTTGAAATGAAAGACTTTGGTTCCTTAAAATATTTTCTTGGGATTGAGGTTTCTCGATCAATTGAAGGAATCTTCTTATCTCAAAGAACGTATGCCTTAGATTTATTAAAAGAAATTGGTATGTCAGCATGTCAACCAACTAATACACCAGTAGAGGAAGGATTGAAGTTATGTATCAAGGTTGATCAAGTTCCAACAAATAAAGAAAGATACCAAAGGCTTGTTGGAAGGTTGATGTATTTGGCACATACAAGACCAGATCTTGCCTATGCTTTAAGTATTGTCAGCCAATTTATGCATAATCCTAGAGAACAACATATGAATGCAGTTATTCGTATTTTGAGGTATTTAAAGTCTACTCCTGGAAAAGGAGTATTGTTCACTAAAAACTCAGAGTTTTCTAGAATTGAAGTATATACTGATGCTGATTGGGCTGGATCAATAAATGATAGACGATCTACATCAGGCTACTTCACTTTTTTAGGGGGAAACCTTGTAACATGGAGAAGTAAGAAACAACATATTGTTGCTCGTTCAAGCGCAGAGGCTGAATACAGAGGCATGGCACTTGGGCTTTGTTAGGCCTTATGGTTACAATCTCTCTTAAAAGATTTGGGATATCTTGCTAAAGAATCAATTAAGTTATTTTCTGACAATAAAGCAGCATATGATATTGCTCATAATCCAGTTCAACACGATCGTACAAAACATGTTGAAGTTGACAGATTCTTTATTAAGAAAAATTTAGAAGAAAATTCATTGGAATTACCAAAAATTAAGTCAGAAGATCAATTGGCTGACATCCTCACTAAAGCAATCTCATATCGAGTATTCACAAAAGTTTCAGTCAAGTTGGGCATGAAAGACATCTATGCACCAACTTGAGGGGGAGTGTTGAATTCAACAAATACTGCAAATCATTCAACAAATATTGCACCAATGCCAAACGCCTACCAATATACACAGTGCCTACCAAGCAGCTGTAAACCATGTAATTCAATCATGATGGTTGTTGAAATAGTAATTAATATTTGTCTATATAAACAATGTACATACCCGATTCAAATTAAGAAAAAATATATTAAAGAAAACGTTTATTTCTTCTTATGATTGTTTCTTCAAATATTGATTTCTTCAATTAATTGGTAGAAAGTTTTTGTTTTCAACCTATAATAATTATTTTAGCTTATCCAAAATTGTTTTATAAAACCGGTACATAATTCTCCATAAGTAAGTTATTTGTGCCAACCTAAGCTTAATAATTTGGCTTGGTCCGCACTATATATTATTGTAAATACTTGGTTTAATTGTGCTTAGATGCAACAATAATCAACGTAGAATCTTAATTACTTGTCCTGCATTGAATCAACCCTATTATGCACCCCACATTTTAGGAAAATACTTGGTAAATATGCTATTTGGTTCAAATTCAAATTAAATGATACTTGGACTATAATTAAGTGTTGATTATAACATTGACTATTCAAATAATAATGTATATTAATGGAATATGTTCGCACCTACCTATTGTAAATTACCCCAATAACAAGCCGTAGGATATTTGGATTGTCTTTGTCAATAGACAGCTTAATTGTAATTTGTTGTTCATATTCATTTAGTTGTACACAACTGTTATTCATAGTTATTTTTACCTGTAAATAATTGTCCATAACCGTCCATAGACAACAATCCATGACTGTCCACAAACTGTCCATAAACAACTGTCCATGGACAACTTTGTTGTATTTTGTAGGTTTGTTGTATTTTGTAAAGTCTATAAATAGAAAGAAATCATAAGAGTAAAGTCTATAAATAGAAAGAAATCATAAGACCAAATTATTTGGTCATTTTCATATAACATTCTTGACTTATTTCTGACATGGTATCAGAGCTTCCATGAGGAAAAAAATTCGGTTTTTTATTTATGAGAAAATCTTCATTGATATTTTTTAGCGTTTTTTTCTAAACAAGTATTCTTCAACAATCTATGTTTAAAGTCATTTTCTCAGTTTCTTTAATTTCAGTATTATATTTCTAAGGAAATTTTCATTGATATTTTCTAGCGTTTTCTATCAAACAAGTGTTCTTCGGCAATCTCTGTTTAAGGTCCTTATCTTGGTTTCTTTAATTTTTTTGAAATATTTCTCAGGTTCTATTTATTTGCAATGGACACTGCAACAATGTGTGTTAAGTTTACGGGAAAAATTACTCTACTTGGGTTTTTTCCAGTTTGAACTTTTTCTCAAGGGAAAAGACCTTTAGAGCCATATTGATGACACATATGTTACACCAACATCTGACACTACTAACTCTAAGGAAGTCGTGTCCTTTCCTTTTTGAATTGTGCTTGATGCTCGAATCATGTCTTGGCTTCTTAGTTCAGTGGAACCACATATCATCACCAACTTGATGGCTCATCGCTATGCTCAATCCATGTGGAATTATTTGAAGAAAGTTTATCATCAAGACAATGATGCTCGTCGCTTTCAGTTGGAACATGTGATTGCCATGTTCCAACATGGTAGTCTTTTCATTCATGATTATTACTCGACATTTTGACTCTTTGGCATGAATATGTTGATTTAGTTACAACAAATGTTCATGTTGCTGCTATATCAACTATTCAAAATCTTCACAAGACTAATCAGCGTAATCAATTTCTTATGAAATTATGCCCAAAATATGAATCAGTTCACTCTTCTCTATTGAACAGATCTCCTATTCCTTCTCTGAATATTTGTTTTGCTAAGTTACTTCGCGAAGAACAACGTCTTAGTACTCAAGCTATTCTGGAACAATCTTATGGCAGTTCCACGACGGCAACTATGGCTTATGCAGCCCAAGGGTGTGGATCATTTATGCCTTCTAAAAATCTGCAATGTTTTTACTACAAAGAATATGGGCATATTGATGTCAATTGTCCTAAAAAATGTTGTTCTTATTGCAAGCAAAAGGGTCATATTATCAAAGAATGTTGTATTCGTCCCTAGAATCGTCAGGCCCAAGCATTTCAGACTTATTTTGTTCCTCTAGTAGCACCTACTATAGCATATGTGTCTTCCTCAAGTGCTTATCCTAATCTTCCACCTCTTGCAGCAACTTACTACACTTCTGAAATGGTGCAATAGATGTTAATTTTGACATTATCTACAATGGGATTTCAAGGTAAAATTTTTACTACACTTTGGTATGTAGACTCAGGGGCTTCTAATCATATGACGAATACTTCCACAACTTTGTCTCATGTTCGGCCTTATGTTGGCTAATCTACTATTCAGACTGCCAATGGCAGTTCTTTGCCAATCAAAGTTGTTGGAAATACTTCTTCTACATTTACTAATGTGTTTCTTGCTTCTCAACTTTCTACGAATCTCATTTCTGTCGGTCAATTAGTTGATAACAATTATGCTATTAACTTTTCTAGTGATGGTTGTGTTGTGCAGAACCAGATAATAGGGGAGCCGATCGCAAAGGGACCTAAAGTGGGACGTTTGTTTCCATTACGTTTACCAATTCCAACACTTTATCCAATTCCTTCTATTGAGTCTTTTGCTTGTAATAATATTCCTTATCTAAGTATGAAATGGCATCGTCGTTTAGGCCATCCCAATACTCAAGTTTTACCTCATTTATTGAACTCGGGCTTTCTTGGTAATAAAAAGCATTCTTCTTTACCTATTGAGTGTGATTCTTGTAAACTTGGTTAAAACAAAACTCTTACATTTCCTTTGCATGCTAGTAGAGCTTCTCACTGCTTTGATCTTATTCACAGTGATGTTTGGGGACCTTCCCCGATTACTTTACATGAAAAATTTAAATACTATGTAACTTTCATTGATGATCAAAGTAGATTCACTTAGGTTTATTTTCTTCACTCTAAATTTGAGGTTTTTAGTACTTTCATTGAGTTTCTAGCATATGTTGAAAATCAATTTTCTGCAAATATTAAGACATTTTGCACAGATTCTGGTGGTGAATATTTGTCCACTGAGTTTCAGGTATTTTTGGCTTCTAAAGGTATTATCCATCAACGTTCATGTCCTGCTACTCCTCAACAAAATGGAGTAGTTGAGCGCAAAAATCGTCATCTTCTTGATATGGTACGTACTCTCTTGTTAGAATCTTCTGTTCCATCCATGTTCTGGGTTGAGGCTCTAAAGACTGCTACTCACTTGATTAATCGTTTACCTTCTCAAGTTTTGCACATGGAATCTCCCTATTTTCGTTTGTTTACTAAGCAACCTAATTATGATAATCTTCGTATCTTTGGTTGTGTATGTTTTGTTCATTTACCACCTCATGAGCAAAATAAATTATCTACTCAATCTGTTAGATGTGCATTTTTAGGATATAATGTGTGTCAAAAGGGATTTGTTTGCTATGATCCTACATTACATCGTACACACATTTTTAGGAATGTTATTTTCTTTGAAAATCAACTTTTTTTTCCTCTGTCTTTTGTGCCCTATTTTTCTACTTTAGTCCTTCCCTCCTTTGAGCACCATTTCTTAGCTCTTCCTCAAAAAAGTTCTCACTTCAAACTAGGAATGGTATATACAATACAATCCCATCCATAGTCTCTTCCGGTGGCTCACATGATATCTGATCCTAATATACACCAGAGTCAGTGAGTTGCAGCACCTCTAGAGCCTTTGGTACGTCGCTCTTCTCGAGTGTCTGTACCCCCTGATAGGTATGGTTTTTCTTCTAGAAATTTTATTTCAGCTCTTACTACTGCATTGTCCAATTTTGATATTTTCACATGCTACTCACATGTTGTCAAGCATGATTGTTAGTGCCAAGCTATGCAGGAAGAAATTGATGCTCCTGAGGTCAATCACACTTGGGACAGGGAGTCTTGTCCTTCCATTATAGTTCCTCTAGGTTGAAAATGGGTTTGCTCAGTGAAGGTTCACTTTCATGGAAGTTTGGATCGTTATAAAGCTCGGCTTGTTATCCTTGGGAATAAACAGGAATATGGTGTTAATTATAAGGAGACCTTTGCTCTTGTGGCTAAAATGACTATTGTTTGAAAGATTCTAGCTCTTGCTGCTTCCAATGATTGGCCACTACATCAGATGGAGGTTAAGAATGATTTCCTTCATGGAGATCTTAAAGAATGTATTTATATGAAGCCACCTCCAGGGTTGTTTTCCTCTCTAACATCCAAGCTCTGCGGGCATGGTTTGAAAATTTTTGAACCACTTTATTACAATTTTCTTTCACGTAGAACAAGTATGACACTTCATTGTTTCTTCAAAAATCAGACATGGGTATTTTTGTCCTTTTGGTTTATGTTGATGATATTATGATCACTGGTTCTGAGTCTACTTTACTTGTCCACCTCAAGACCCATCTCTCACAATCCTTTCATATAAAGGATCTCGGGTCTCTTACATATTTTCTTGGTCTTGAGGTGCATCATAGCCCCTCTGGTTTTTCCCTCAATCAACACAAATATGCTAGGGATATGGTGACTACAGCTGAACTGCAAGAATCTACCTCTGTTGATACTCCAATGGAATTAAATGTAAAGCTTTGCAAAGAGGAAGGTGACTTACTTGTTGATCCCAGCTTATATCGAAAGTTAATGGGTAGCCTTGTCTATCTCACCATCACTAGACCATATATTTCTTTTATTGTACAGCAAGTCAGCCAATTTCTTTAGGCTCCTAGTCATCTTCATCTGGCTGCTGTCCGTCGGATCATATGCTATGTTCAAGGCACTTCTTCCCGTGGCTTATTATTTCCTTCAGGAAATTCTCTTCATCTTGCTGCTTATAATGATGCTGATTGGGCTGGTTGTGCTGATACACGTCACTCCATTACTAGTTGGTGCATGTTCTTAGGTGATGCATTGATCTCCTAGAAGAGTAAGAAGCAAGACAAAGTTTCTAAGTCATCTACATAATCTGAGTATCGAGCAATGTCTCTTGCTTGTTTTGAAATTATTTGGCTTTGAGGTTTGCTAGCTGAGTTAGACTTCTCTAAGACCGATCTTACACCTTTACATGCCGATAATACAAGTGCTATTCAGATTACGGTCAATCCTGTCTATCATGAGCGCACAAAGCATATTGAAGTCGACTGTCACTCTATCCTTGAAGCCTTTGAAGCTCGTGTTATCACTCTTCCACATATTTCTACTGAACTACAAATTGTTGATATCTTCACCAAGTCTCTCACTTGTCATCGACATTTCTTCCTAAGTCGCAAATTGATGCTTGTTGATCAACCCGCATCAATTTGAAGGGGGCTATCCATAACAGGTTTGCTGTAATTTGTTGTCCATATTTATTTAGTTGTACACAACTATTGTCCATAGTCATTTTTAGCTGTAAATAATTGTCTATAAGCAACTGTCCATAGCTGTCAATAGACATCAATCTATGACTGTCCACAAACTGTCCGTAAATAGTTGTCCACAGCTGTCCATAGACAGTTTTGTTATATTTTGTAGGTTTGTTGTATTTTGTAAGTTTATTGTATTTTGTAAAGTTTATAAATAGAAAAAAATCATAAGACCAAATCATTCGGTCATTTTCATACAGCATTCTTGACTTATTTCTTACGGTTTAGCAGGCAAAGAAGTCTAATTGCATGTAATCAAGGTACGCATGGAGTCACGTGTAAGTAGTTTCTCATGTGTTTCCTGCTTCTATAATTGATAACCCCGGTCTCCTTGGCATGATAGCAAGCATGATCTTCTGAGCTTTCCAACTATATATTTCGTGTCTACATTTGACTCTCGGTCATAGAGATACGAATAGTAAAAGTTCTATTAAAGAAAAAGTTAATTGTTGCTGCTTTTGGTAGGATTTGTGCTAGGTAGGATAATGGGTGAGGACCATACTCATGTCTGCATGTAGAGAGCTCTTACTTGGTTTTATTTCACCCTTGTTTCTGGAGCATCTTTGGATATCCATACCACTTCTGCATCTCTAGCTACATCATTTTTACTTCCACTCCATTTTTGAAAAAGTTGAGATTTTGTTTAAGGCTTCCATTTATGTACAGGACACATCTTGCACACATAGGTTTGTGTGCTAACTTTCTAGGTTGAGTTATATATACACGGCATTTTTGGCACCTTGAGGAATTCAAGAATACTGAAGAGCACGTCCAGAATAGATGGACACCTCATTCCATTGTGTACTTCTAGGGACAAAGAGGGGATAAGAAGAGTAGTTCTATATGCATCCATGTGTCTTTTTTCTTTATTAGTTATTATAAGTGATATTTGTTATTAAATTAGATGAGATTTGTAATAATTAATTAAATATTTAGTTTATTTTTAAGTGAAAAAAAATAATATTAAAATAGAATTTTCAGAATAAGCAATCCTTATTTGTTAAACTATGATCAATTAAGTTGTTATAACAAAAATATATTTGTTAATATTTAAATTTCCGATTTTAATTTTATGATTCGCTTGTACTTGTAATTGTTTTTGCACTAATCAACCCGTCCCCTGCTATTTTAGTTGATCCATTAATTTATTCATCTGAATCTACATTTTAATGAAGTAATCAAATAGAATAAATCAAAATGTGGATGATTATTGCAATTTGTATGTACAAGAAGCTCAATAGTAAACAAGAGTCTATTAAGTGTCCTAAGTTGATGATATCACGCTCATGGTTAATGACGTGGCAACATAACCAATGTTAAAAATATGAATATTAGTAAAAGCTAACACATAAGCAATAACAAACAATTTTGAGTATTTTTTATTGAAATCATTTTGTTTGTAATAGGTAATAAGATTAGAAAAGAGAAAATAGTTTTATTTATTTAGGGTTTTTGTTTAGATTTTTACTAAAATAATAATTTCTTTTATTTAGAATTTTTTTTTGTCCCACATGAAAACATTATAAATCATTCTAGTGATTTTTCAACCATCAATAATTACGTCCTATGTTTGTATAAGTCATTGATCGTAATATAAATTATGAGTGTAATAAATACGCAACTATACGTATCGCAACAAGTAATATAATGATAAAAAAAATATCGTTTACACAAAAATTATTTTATTATAAACTAATTTTTAAAACTAAAAAAATAAAAATCAATTTTTCATGTGTTTTTATATTTTAAGGAAACAAAATTAAAATAACTAAAAGTAAATAACAATAATTAATTAAATCAGTTTTGGTAACTAAGAAAATATATGAGAAAATATCTAATAATACTTAATCTCCTAATTTTCTAAACATACGAATCGCTAAAATCCACACAATATAACTTATCATGATCAATTGAATCTAACTTATCATGTATTTCTCTCTCAAGTAAACTATGCACCATATAGTAATTAATTTAATCACACTCTCATGCAAATTAAATTACATACCACTCATTAAGTTCATCAATTATGGATCACATATATAAGAATCATACATCTCTGCCTAGAAACTATGCATGTTATTTAATCAAAACAAATAATTAAATAATTCTCTTATATCTATTTAATTGTCTCTCTAGATAAATTATTGGTCAAACAATTAATAACATAAAAATCAGATGAAATATTATAATTAAATTATAATTATAATTGTGGTAAAATATTATATCATCACATGGGGAAAATTGGGTTCATAAGATCCCTAGATTAATAAATTAACTACACATAATTGTGTTCATAAAACTAATATTTTTTATAAAGAAAGACATAAAAATTGATAAAGAAAAGAGTAAAAAAAGAAATACAATCAATCTCTTGAATTGTAATATTAATCTTTTCTTAAATCTCCACCAAAATTGTATCCCTTCTTGAATTTTTCTATATTTTTCTATATTTTTCTCTCTTTTTAGCTTCAAAAACTGACCAAAATTATGCTACTGGCAACCCTTTTTGAGTTTATAAGGTGATTAGTAGCTTATATATAGCTCAGGTGCGATGGACTGCCAAATCAGCTTTAGATTAAAGGCTAAGATCAAAACAAGCAAAACTGACAGCGCCAACCAATCACAGCGCGACAAGTGGCACACAGAATTCACTAGGCGAATCAGAGCACGACGTGTGGTAGGGGAGACTAGTCTGACTCAACGCATGCTGAGCCAGTAACACACGGTGCAACGTGATTCACGGTAACGGATGGCATGGCGCATGTGTATAACATGGGGAGAAATCATAAGGCGACACATGGTAGTGATGTTTGATCGATCTCTGAACTCGGATTGAACGTTGTCCTCTTTACATGCAGTGTAATGTGATTCACTATCCCTTCCTGTGTGGAGTCTACGTGGCTTGCCCAGACAGTTTCTTTGCTTATGTGGCATACCACATGGTAGCTCCTGATTGTCCCTGCATTAAAAATTCATAAAAAAATCCATAAACAAATTCCAAAAATTATTTTTTCACCCCTTTTCACCAAAAAATCCCACATGAAAACTTTATGAACCATTCTAGGGACTTTTCAACTATAAATAACTAAGTCCTATGTTTGTATAAATCATCCTAGAAATAAACAATTTAGTTATACTAAAAAGTTCTCTTCTTTCTCTTTTTTCCTATATTCCTTATTTTTAAGAATAACTCTTATTTCTTCCGTTTGGAAGTTGAAGTCCTCTTATTTATGAGATAGAGGAATATATTTAGGCTAGTCTTACTCTAGAGTTGTTAGGGTGCTCGTCTAAAGATAGATAACAAACTAGGCTTGTCCTATTCTAGATTTACTAAAATGCTTGTCTAGATAATAGTTTCCTTGTGTTTGTTTCACAACAAAAATATGAGTACTTCTTGCCAGAGAGTGGGTATAGTTAGCCTAAAATTTGCTCATATTTTCTTATTTTTAAGTGTTTCCATATTATTGGTGCATTCATGTTTCCGTCCTACATCAAGTGGTATCAGAGTGAGGTTCAACTTGGGAGAATGGAGCATAATCAAGTGACGTGAGAAGAATATTAACAATTTTGTGAGGAGGTTTGACACCAAAAAGAGGAGCTTACTACAGTCGTTGCTTAACTAACTAATAATAAAAATAGACCTTAAATCCAAGCCAAAGAAGTAAGGGGTGCACATGGAGATAGGATCAAGCCAATACCACCTAGAAGACAAGGTGAAGGATTACCTCTAAGAAGACTTGTTGATCCAATACCCCCAAAAAGACATGCTACCCTTACTAATAGTTCTAGTGATGAAGAATTAGAAGAGGAATATTTCGGAGGTCGAGCCAAAGGAGGACATCATCAAAGAGACCAAGAACCGCAAGAATATCGTCTATAAATTGACCTTCCTGTTTTCTATGGAAATATGAATATGGAGGATTTTCTTGATTGGATCTCAGAGGTGGAATGATTCTTTGATGTTGTGGGCATTCCAGAGGAAAAACAAGTCAAGATGCTAACCTACCTACTCAAAGGAGAAGCTTCTACATGGTAAGACCAACTCCAAAAAAATAGATTAAGACAAAGGAAAGCTCTAATTAGAACATGGCCTCGGATGAAGCGATACCTAATGCATATGTTTCTTCCCTCTGATTATGATCAAATATTATTTCAACAATATCAAAATTGCAAACAAATGAATCGTTCAGTTCAAGAGTATACTACATAATTTCATCATTTATCTACTCGAAATAATTTGATGGAATCTGAAGCACAACAAGTTGCACGCTATATTGGTGGATTCCGTCTACCAATACAAGATCGATTATCCTTGCATCCAATATGTACAGTCATTGATGCCTACAATATGGCCCTCAAGGTGGAGGTGCAATTGAGTAGGACAAGTTCAAGTACAAGATCATAAGGCCTGCCAAGGCCATTAGTGGAAACAACTAGGCCAATATATAAAAAAAGGAAAAGAACATAAGGATGGAATATCAAAAACAAAGAAAACTTAATCAGTGGAAAATGTTGCTCATAATCCTCCATGGAACCCTTATGAATGCCTAGCACCAGAAAAATGTTAAAGATGTGGACAAATGGGTCATCATTCTAACCAATGCCCAAAGAAAAGAACAGTCAACCTGGTGGAGCAAGACTATGAAGATCATGAGGAAGAATAAGAATATTATGACTATGAAGGAGCATAGTTTGTTGAAGTGGATAAGGGAGAACGTATTAATTATGTTATTCGTGGACTCCTTTTATCACCAAAACAAGACACAAAGCTACAATATCTTTCACACTCGTTTTTTAATCAATAATAAACTATATGATGTAATTATCACACTCGTTATTGTTTCTAAAGCTCTTGTGAAGGCATTCAAATTAAAAACTAAACAACACTAATCACCATATCGAATTAGGTGGAAAAAAAGAGGAGAAATAGAAGTAAATCGTATATGTCGAATCCCTTTCTCCATTAGAAAATCCTACAAGGATGAAGTTGTATGCGATGTTGTTGATATGGATGCATGTCACGTTCTAATAGGGAGCCAGTGACAATACGTTGTAAATACAACCCACAAAGGTAGAGATAACATTTATCTATTCCATTGGGGAGAAAAAAAAGATTGCATTAACTCCTTTACTGAAAAAAGAAGATGTCAAAGCTTCTACAGTGGAGGGAAAATCATTCCTTGTAATATCATGAGCATTATTCTTTACAGAAGTGAAGCAAAGTAAAGAGATATTTGCCTTGGTATTCAAAGAAGAAGCCATGTCAACTTCAATCATTCATATCTATGTCTAAACAATCGTTGATGAATTTGAAGAAATCATGCCAGAAGAATTTCCAACTAGGCTACCACCAATGAGAGGTATCCAACACCACATCAATCTCATTCCAGGAGTAAGCCTTCTCAACCTTCCTCATTACTGTCTAAGTACAAAAGACAGTGAAATTCTCTAACAAAAGATTAAGGAGTTAATTAGCAAAGGGATGATTCAAGATAGCATGAGTCAATGTGCAGTACTAGCCTTACTAGTTCCAAAGAAGGATGGGGATTGGCATATATGTGTGGACAGTCAAGCTATCAACAAAATAACAATAAAATACAAGTTTCCAATACCATGTCTTGATGACATGCTTGATATGCTTTCTAAAGTAGCCATATTCTAAAAATTTGATCTATGTAGCAGATATCACCAAATTCAAATCAGACCTGGGGATGAGTGGAAGACTACGTTCAAGACAAAAGAAGGATTATACGAGTGGTTAGTGATACCTTTTGAATTATAAAATGCACCTAGCACATTCATGCAACTTATAAACCACGTCTTAAAGTAATACATTGGTAAGTTTGTAGTTGTTTACTTTGATGACATCCTAATATATTGTTGAACATAAGAAGAACATTTGGAGCACTTGAAGAAGATACTCATTATTATGAAGGAAAATAAGTTGTACCTTAATTTGAAGAAGTGTAGCTTCTTGACCAATAAATTGGTATTCTTGGGTTTTTTCATCACTGCCAATGGAATTGAAGTTGATGAGGAGAAAGTATGTGCAATTCAAGATTGACAAACTCCTAAAACCATAACTGAAGTTCGAAGCTTCCATGGGTTAGCAACCTTCTACCAAAGTTTTATTAAGAACTTCAGCACTCTTGCTACCCCAATAACATAATGCTTAAAGAAAGAAAATTTTAACTGGGGAGAAGAAGCAGAAAAAGGTTTCCAGTTACTGAAAAAGAAGTTGATTTCTACACCAGTGTTAGCATTGCCAAACTTTTATAAGATCTTTCAAATGGAGTGTGATGCCTCGGTAGTAGGAATTGGAGTTATTCTATCTTAAGAAGGGAAACCATTGGCTTACTTTAGTGAAAATATTAACGAAGCACGACGAAAGTGAACTACATATGAACTTGAGTTCTATGCATTATTTCACACTTTGAAATATTGAGAACAATATCTCATTCAAAGGGAGTTCGTCTTGTTCATTGATCATGAGGTATTGAAGTTTATCAACTGTCAAACTAGCAAGACACATGCCAGGTGGATTTCCTATCTACAAAAATTTCTTTTTATTCTAAAACATAAATCCAGTCAACATAAAGAAGTGGTTGATGCATTGAGTCGTAAGGCAACCATATTGATCACTATAAGCACTAAAGTTGTATGGTTTGAATATTTTAGGGATACATATGCTCAAGATGAAGATTTTAAGAGCCTATAGGAAAAGTGTCATATGAAAAAAGATGTAGGAGACATACACATACATAAGGGGTACTTGTTTCGAGGCACCCAACTTTGTATCCCTATGACTTCATTACGGGAGAAAATCATTCAAGACTTACACTCTAGAGGATTAAGTGGACATCTTGGAAGAGATAAAACCATTGCACTTGTTGAAGAAAGGTATTTCTGGCCTCAATTGAAAAGAGATGTTAGCAAGTTTGTCCAAAGGTGTTATATGTGCCAAATGTCCAAAAGGAGAGCTCAAAATATCATATTATATACACCTTTTTTCCATCCCTAAAACCATTTGGGAAGACTTATCTATGCATTTTGTGCTAGGACTTCAAAGAACCCAACGGGGTATAGACTCAATTGTTGTTGTCGTTGATAGATTTTCCAAAATGGTGCATTTTATCCCATGTCGCAAAACTACAGATGCGTCGAATATTGTAAGACTCTTTTTCAAAGAGATTTTTTGTCTACATGGAATTCCACATTCAATTACTTTAGATCGAGTCACAAAGTTTCTTTCTCATTTTTGGAGAACATTACGGGCATGTTTTGATACGTCACTCAAATTCAGTAGCATTGCACATCCTCAAATAGATCATCAAATAGAAGTAATGAACCGAACACTTGGTAACATGATTCGTTGTCTTTGCAGCAACAAACCAAAGTAGTGGGACCTCACTTTTGCATAAGCTGAGTTTGCCTTCAATAGTACTATGCATAGTTCAACTGGAAAGACCCCATTCGAGGTTGTATATGTGAAAGCTCCACAGCATACATTGGATTTGGTTAATCATCCAAGGATTCATGAGAGAAGTAAGGCTGCCAAGGAAATGACAAATAAGATTCAAACTATTCATTCAAAAGTAAAACAAAAACTTATAGATCCCAATGCCAAGTATAAAGCAATAGCCAACCAGCACAGAAGGAAGGAAATTTATTAAGTAGAAGACATGGTGATAGTATTTTTATGAAAAGAATGCTTTACTATTAGCACTTAACGCAAGCTAAAGGATAATAAGTATGGGTTATGTTGAATATTGAAAAGGATCAATGATAATGCATACATAGTGGACTTACCCAAAGATATAGCAATCTCAGCAACATTCAATGTATTAGATATGACTACCATTCACCAGAACCACTCTATCCAAAAGAAAACTAGAGGATGAGTTTTAAATAAGTAGAAGGAAATAATACGAAGCAAGATTAAAAAAGATAAAGTAATTTAATTTGTTTAGGGTTTTTGTTTAGATTTCTACTAAAGTAATAACTTCTTTTATTTGTTACTAAAATCCCACATGGAAACTTTATGAATAATTCTAGGGACTTTTCAACTATAAATAACTAGATCCTATGTTTGTATACATTATCTTAGAAAATAAACAATTTGGTTATATTAAAAAAGTTCTTTTCTTTCTCTTTTTCCCTTATTCTTAATTTTTAGGAATAACTCTTTCTTTTTTCTGTTTGGAAGTTAAAGTCCTCTTATTCGTGAGATATATGAATATCTTTAGGTTAGTCTTACTCTAGAATTGCTAGAGTACTCGTTTAAAAATAGATAACATAGTTAGGTTTGTCCGATTCTAAATTTGCTAAAGTGATTTGCCTAGATAATAGTTTTCTTGTGTTTATTTCATAACACAAATACAAGTACTTCTTGCTAGAGAGTGAGTCTAATTAGTCTAAAATTTGCTAATATTTTTCTCATTTTTTAAATACTTTCATATTATTGATATATTCGTACTTTCGTCTTAAATAAATATGTGTTTATAAGGTTTTACCTTGAGTTGCAAAATAAAACAATAATAACAAATTCAAAATTGTTTTTAAAAAAAACTTGGCACTTATTTGATAATAAATTGAAAACTCTTTCTTCTATAATTATCAAATACCACTGAAAAAATTTCAAATAAAAAATCCACACATTAATAAAATATTAATCATCTATTACAAATATTTAATATGAACATATAATAATGGAAATAATATAAATTATACATTCTTTAAAATATATCTTTATATAATAATAATATTAGTAAATTCGGACTAGAAATATATTTTTCAAAATATATTAATAGGATAATATTATTCAAAATTTATATTTTAAAAAATCAAATTAATATATAAAATTATTTATTTATCTGTAAATATATGTTAAAAAAATAAATTATTTGTTGTGATAAAACGGCACTTGTTTTTCTATTGATTTTTTTTTTGTAGGAAATTTTATTTAAACTAAATATAATATTAATAGTTTCTTTTTTGTTCGAAAGTTATATCAGAAAGCTATAACCTTGCTGTCATTAGGCTTAATTTCACTTTTTTTTTAACCGATCGTAACTATAATGTGTATCATGTCCACCTTAATTACACAAAATTTTAGTAAATTGTTTTACAGTTGAACTATCTTAGTTTATCCTAAATTCTAGGCATTAAAAACCAAAGGGAAAATAACAATAATAGACAAGTATATAAAGAAAATGTGGTCGGTTGATTATATAGAAGAGAACGAAGATACAAGGAGAAGCTAAGGATGGAATTCTATAAGGTTCAACTGCTTTGTTTTTGCCTGTTTATGATTACAATTGTTGGAGCCTCAAAAGCTCTTGATGCATCATATTTTGATGAGATTTGGCAAAAAAGAGCAGTTATAGCTAAGGCAGCATCCCTTAGGGCCTACAATTCCAATCCTACACAAGTTGCCAAAGATTTCAACGATCAAGTTTATAAGTATTACATTAATTCTTCTCAATTAAATTGCCAACCTCATTTTTAAATTAATCATGAAAATATTTTCAAATTAAAATTTTAGTCATCTACACAATTTCCATTTTATTTCTTAATAATCCATGGAAAAAATATACACCAATACTCCCGTTGCACGTATTTCATACTCACACTTGGCAAGCGTGATCCACATGGTGTTATGTGAATGAGAAGTACCTGCAATGCAATGAGAATATTGAAAATGTTCTCATGATCCATGATTATTTATGAAATCATACGAAAAGATGTTTTTGAGTGTCTTGAATTAATGAATAAAAAAATCATGTAGAAGCTTGAATGGAAATAGTACCACAAGGAGGAACTTGAAGAACAAAAAGTATCATGGTCCATGTAAGGCTAAAAACCCTATTGATCTTTGCTGGAGATGCAAACCAAATTGGGCAAAAAACCGCAAGAAGCTAGCTGATTGTGCTCAAGGCTTTGGTCAAGGGACGACAGGGGGCAAGGACGGAAGATTCTATGTTATTACCGATTCTTCAGACAATGATGTAATGAACCCAAAGCCAGGGACTTTGCGTCATGCTGTGATCCAACCAGAGCCATTGTGGATCATATTCGCACATAGCATGTTCATTAGGTTAAGTGAAGAACTCCTAGTGTCAAGCAACAAAACCATTGATGCTAGAGGAGCTAATGTGCATATTTGCTATGGTGGGCAAATTACGCTACAATTCGTGCAAAATGTGATCATACATGGTCTTCACATTCATGATATCAAAGCAGGAAAAGGAGGGATGATTAGGGACTCTATAGATCACTATGGCATACGCACACATAGTGACGGTGATGGTCTCTCCTTATTTGGAGTGACAAATGTTTGGATTGATCATGTTTCTATGAGAAATTGCCAAGATGGAATGATTGATGTTATCATGGAGTCCACAGCTATCACTATATCTAATTGTCACTTTACCCATCACAATGAGGTAACAATTTGTTAGGTCTAAGTTACGGAACTAAATAACTTAATCATAATCATTATCATCATCATTGTCATCATCATCATCATAATGTGTGATGTCTGTGCAACTGCAGGTGCTATTATTTGGTGGAAGTGATAGCTTCTCAGATGATAAAGTGATGCAAATAACAATAGCATTCAACCATTTTGGTAAGGGATTGGTTCAGAGAATGCCCCGAGTCAGATTCGGGTTCGTTCACATTGTCAACAATGACTACACTCATTGGCTCATGTATGCCATTGGGGGTAGCCAACATCCCACCATTCTAAGCCAGGGTAACAGATTCATTGCTCCACCAGACATAAATTGCAAACAGGTATATATAAGAAACACAAACACAAAATGCATCAAAAGTTTCATTAAAATACTTGCATTAATGTTCTTCAACACACGCGGAATGTGTGTGAGGTTGATGATAATAAACTTTTTTTTTTTTGGTGACAGGTGACAAAGAGGGACTATGCACCAGAGAATGTGTGGAAGACATGGGATTGGAGATCGCAAGATGATCTTATGATGGACGGTGCATACTTCATTGAATCTGGAAACCCGATTATGAATCTGCCAAAGGAGAAAGCGATCAGATGGAAACCAGGGACTTATGTATCAAAGCTTACACGTTTTTCTGGTGCACTTAACTGTGTTGAGAAGAAACCATGTTAATGTCTAAATACAAAATTATGATGTACACAGCTCCATTGAGCTCAAAGTGACCAATTTGTTAAGACAAGTCTTTGGTACTATAAATGCAACATTATAAAAAGAATAGCCTCTTGACTCATTCTTTTGTAATTTCCATTTACCTTGATAAGGAAAGAATGTTATTTCTATAAGCTAATTCTGGCTAAAACTTCATAAAATCTTCATAAATAATTTTTCATCTTTTTTCCCCCCCTTTCCATATTTTCCATTTGTAAATTCGTATCTAATGTAGAAGAGAGAGAATGAAAAACAATATGAACTAAGTATTGCTGGGAAAAAAACTCAGATTAGCTAACCTTTTCAATCGAATCTGCAAATAATCAATTGTTTTATCTTGATGGAACTTGAAGTTTGAGCAATTTGGCAAACTACAACAAAGATCCAACAAAATAATATGTTTTTCAGTATATCCTCTCAAAGTTGTAAGGTGTGAGTGATATAAGTAGTTTGGCTCTAAACACATTGCCTAAAAACCATATATAAAATGCATCTCAAAAGAAATCCAAAAATATAATAAAGGAACTGATTAATAAGCATTTATAAGGACTTCTAGTGTTTCCAAAACTAGATATTAATTGATATAGGAAAGTGTCATTATATCTTTTAAGGGTAAATATCGATAAAACCAGCAAGATTTGCTCAAATAACGAAGAGGTCCAAACTAGTTCACTTTTTATCAATCAACTACCCTAAGATATGATTTAATTTCAAAAAACTCTTAATTTCAACAAATTACCTAGAAAAATAAAATAATACAAAAAAATACCATAACCTCGTGAGTAAAAATAAAAATAATATATATATATATATAATAATACAGAGGAAAGTATAAAAGAATAAAAATAGTCATTCAACATAATATTTTCAATAATAAAATAAGGTATATTTTCGTTATAGTATTTTGACTTCAGTGTAAGGATTAATAAAAGATCTCATCCATTGGGATAAACAAATTTAAGAGTTTGGATTATTGGTCAAAGATATTTGCAAGGGGGTGCATAAATACATACATTGAACACATGCGTGCATGCATAATAAGTTAATAAGAGGTGTATTTTTACTTGCCTGATAAATCTTGAGTTCCAGTTCATTCCATTCTAACGATGCATCACTACCATCCACAATTCCCGTTCCAGCATATATCAGTGCACCAAGTCCCTAAGATCAAAGGCAATTAGCCAAAAGATATAATATCAGTTATGAAATCAATAACAAAGCCAAAGTGGAAATAAGCCAAAGCCCTACCACTAATATAAGCTCAATTATTTGTTAGCCTCCACAAGAGTTGAAGGGAAAAAACAGAAAAACGAGAAATTCTGGGGACATACCCCTAGTTCTAAACAATTTCAAATCAATTAATACGAGAGTACAATTATCAATTTACCCCTTCAATATACCAACAACATCCCACCTTCACAATTTCCCTAATACAAACACTTCTCTTTTGAGAATCCTAAGACATCCCTTTTTTGAGAATCCTAAGAAATTTTGAAGGTGGTCCCACATTCATAATTTCCCTAACACAAACACTTCTTTTATGAGAATCCCAATACATCCTTTTTTTCCACCCCTAATACATCCCTCTTCTCCACCACCGTCCACTAACTATCATCGAAATGTCCTAACATTTTGATTTCAAAAACGTCTAAAACTCAAAATTGAATATAAATACATCAAAAATATGAAAGAAGAAAAACCCCACCTTTTCCACTAATGCTGACCTGATGCCAACGGCAAATTCACTTTCTCCTCCTCCAAACCATCCAACAGGCCCAGCATACATGCCCCGGTCAAACACTTCTGAAGAAACACACGTATGCAAAAACTTAGTTCATTTGTATGGATTAGCAAACCATAACATGTAACTTAGATTCAGGATATATCTATCAAGTGATGGTAACATTCTTCAGCAATGTAGGATACTCTATCTTTAACATTCCCTCAAAGTGTGGTAAGCCTCAGGAAAAACGGTTTAAAGCTAAAGAAAATTATTTGAAACCTTAACCTCATTTATAAACAAACTACTTTTTCCTTCACCTTTGCTGTCTCAAGTTAATAAGTGGTATTGATTTCTTTTACTTCAGCCAACCATGCATATTACCAAACTAAGAGAGATTAAAGAAAGAAAGATCTAGAAACTAAATCTTCAATTATAGAATCAATCGAACTGTTACAGTGGAGGAAATTATTTATAGCTCATTCTGTCAGCGTACAATATGAGATTTACAATACCTTGCTATTGAAGTAAACTAAACTCTCTAAGCCCAACAGACAGACTATTTACACTTGTAAATCAATTTAACTAATTTTACTTCAGATAAATATTATTCAACTTCATCACAATGAACACAGTATTTACAAGGAAAGAAGCCACTAATATAACCCTGACAAGAATTGTCACAACCAACATTTGAAACCTTAGCCTCACTAAAAAACCTAATTTTCCCCCAGGTGAGGTGTAGTACTGGTCCTGTAGCTATTGAAAATGAGCATTTTAGTCCTATTGTTACCTACGGCACTTGGGTCCCATAAATATGAAAATATGCACTTTAGTATACTTTTTACATAAGACTAATAGGAACTCAGGTGTTACAGTTTCATGACTACAGGATTAGAAGTGCCTCATTTTCACACAATTATGGGACTGCTAATACCATTTTTTCATTTTCCCTATCTTCCCTGCATTCTTACAGTAACCACTAATAATTATTTCAACTTCTGCTAGTACATAAAGCTTCACCACAGTGAACACAATAGTGAAAAAAAACTGTCATTTTTAATATTGTCATGACCACGAATGTTACAACCATCAGCAACACCAACACCAGGGTGTACTTGTCAGTATTGACTGCAAATGTCCTTACCTATAAAACATTTCATTCCAACCAAGACATTAGGATTGGACCAATTTTGTCTCCAATCCTTCTTTGAGGCAGCACTAGTAGTGCATTATCACAAAACCATAACAACCAATAATCATGTTATGAGGAAAATCTAATTAATTAAAAGATGGCAGATCTTGTGAGTGAATAAATACCTGTTTCAGCAATTAAAAGTCGTGCCTCTTCTGCTGGATATCCACATACAGCAGGAGTTGGGTGTAAAGAAGATAAAACGTCATACTGAGGGAAGACAGAGAGAAATTAGTTCTCTATAAATAAAAAACATTTTTTACATACACAAAACAGATTTCAAGAGTGCAAAAAGAATGGAATATGAATCAAAATCCAACTTGTATTACGATACCTCATCCTCTTCACTAATTAACCTGCCAGCCAATTTGGCATACAAATGCTGCACCCTTGTGAGTTTTCTAATTGCTTTCTTAGGCTGAACTACAACAAAATTACACACATCCTGCAAGACATAGGGAGGGAAAAACAAGGGTTAAATGCTCTGAAAATTCAATTGTCTAATTCAAATGCTTACCACCAGGGCGCAGAAACAGTACAATGAGCTTTGTTCCCAAGGTTTTGGTTTCCAGGTCAAGTGGACAAAAATAATTAAGTTTAAAGGTGTCTTCTGAACCAAAGAATAATACACGGAAGCATGCTCATGTTATGTTACTTGGACTCTTCATTTTTCGTAAAGTACCCTTGTCCAAACGACATGACGTGGACATAGGTGTGGGTACTCAAACACTTCAATTTAGTAGAAATTTACAAAAATTTAGAAAAACGAGTGTGTTCAACATCTACATATGTATCCAAAAATTAACGACTCTCGATATTCTAAAAGAGTCCGTGTAAAATATTGCTCATGATGTATCATAGTGTCTACCAATAAAATATGCACATTGAAGGGTTCATCATTATCTATTCATCCAACATGTACAATTATTTTCATTCAAACGTTATCTTCCTTAGTAGGAATATTGTTCATTTGTGGTTTTAAAAGTTGGAGTACTGAACCCTGAAGAAGAAAAGTTGGAGTATTTGATCCTTTTTGCTCTCACTCTTCTAGGATTGACTATAAAAGTACTTAAGTTGCATGCATAGTTCACCACTTGGTTAAACATCAGTTTCTATAGAATCAATAACTCCTAGTGATAATGGTGAGTTCCAAAAATA
This sequence comes from Hippophae rhamnoides, assembly GCA_033030585.1. NCBI lineage: Eukaryota > Viridiplantae > Streptophyta > Magnoliopsida > Rosales > Elaeagnaceae > Hippophae > Hippophae rhamnoides. Next base: position 39,191,042 of record CM065436.1, read on the forward strand.
AACAAGAAAAGTATTTCTGTCATTCTCTCTTTGAATTCAGTCACCATTGAAAAGTTCATGAACTACTCCAGCGTCTCTCTTAAAGAATTCAGTAAATCACAACTGTAAAGCTAGCTAAAAAAACTTGCCTCCAATTTTTTTCTTATGCTTTCTCGTACAATTGTAAACTCGAGATGATCTTTGGGACTGTTTCATATATAGAGCACCATCCAAAAGGGTTGTCAGCAGTTAGAAGCAATTCAAAATACCATAGTTTCTGAATGACGATAACATAGTTACTGATGAAATCAAAGGAACAAATGAACCTGGAGAGCAAGTCAAGTTCTATCTGAAGATCAACAACTATTGATTCACTTCTTGCACGGGTTCCAGCAAGAGCCTCACTCTTAACATCAAGCTGTTTTCTGTGAAACAGTTGCTCTGGCTACTAAAAAGATCATTTAAGTCAAAACAAACAACTTTCTAAAATTGAGCCACTTGACTAGAGATTTTCTAGTTGATACTCTTCTTAAATGAAATTAACATTCTAGGTTGTGAAATATTTTATCAGAGTATTTGTAACAAGCCTAGTATACAATCAATGAGAACCCTCACCGTGTTTCCAATAAAAGCTGGTGCCTTTGGTGGCTGAATAAGAAATTGATAAGTATATTCACCTTCAGTCTGCAGAATTTTCGCTCAGATATGAAAAGGAATACTAACTTTTTAACTAGACAAAATAAATCCTTCACCGATATTGAGAGAAGGAACCAATACCTTTAAGCAAGATAACCATGATATCGGATCAATACCAGCAGCAGTTATCACCCTGGTTCTACGGGCAAGTACAACCTGAATGGAGAGAAGAATCAACTGGATAATTGAGAAAATTAATGATGAACTAGAGAAGGAAAAAAAATAACAATAAGTTCCATTCCCATGCAAAGAGAGATCATGCATTCAAACATAAAAGATGCATTTCAACATGCTAATCCATTGGATGAAGAACATCTTTTAATTTTCTTTTCCTTTTTTTTTCTTTCCTTCTTTCTTTTTTTCTCTTAGGAAAGGCCTATTACCACTATTACCAATCGGCACTAACAATAAATTTGGCTTGTACATGAACAAAACCTTAGTAAGTGTTGATTTGCTTCTTATTATCTTCAATGCTCTGCTAACAGCAACATCCCAGGATGATTTACAGGGAACATGATTATTTCTTAGTATGAATGTCCCTGGAACTTTTTTCCTCAACTTCATAACAGTAGAAGAAATCTGCATATTGAACACAAATAGTAAAGTTATAGATTATTGACAAACTTCCCCATATGCACTTAAAGAGACAAGTCTAATTAATTGAACTTAGCCCAATCATCTGAACCTGGTGTATGGTGGCTTGAAGTTCTTTTATTGCTTTTGTCCATGTCCATGAAAGAGCATTGTCCCAAGCAATAGTTGTAGCTAGCATGGAACTTTCTTCAAGCTCATTAAACTCCACCTGCCATTCAACATCTAATCTAGCCAATTGATAAATACTAACAAGAAACATGATTGGATCCAGCTAAAATCAATGCATGAAAAAATATTGGTTGCATACCTGAGGAATCATAAAATAAAATGAACCAAATGCCTCCCATTCGGATGATATGTTTGCACTTGCATCGAAACGGATAGACCCATAAGCACGAATCAAAGGGCATTCTTTAGAGAGAAACCTTCAAGAAACCAACATAATTAAAATCAAATTTTGCTTTAGGTGAAAGGCTCATACCTATTATGTATACAGTAACCTTGTGTATCATATAATCTTAGCAGGAATTATATAGTCCAGTTATTGAATTGTTTCTTTCATCAAAATCAACGTATGGAGTGGAAAGCATAACTTCTATGACCCTTTTTTATTTCAATTCATCCACTTCATTTTTTCTTTCCACTTTTTATTCAACTTTGCCTGCTTTTTCTATCACTTCTGTCCATAATAATGCTAATTAGTGGCACATGTAATTGAACACCAAAAATGAAACGATAGAATTAGTACCATTTGGAACTACTTCTACTTCTGATTGAAAGTAGTTTCAAATGAGCTAAAACACATGCAGTGGTGTTCGGGAATCTTCATCAAAGTAGTTTTAAAATTTTAAGAAAGTTATATTAATGTTTGTAGAAGAAGTTGGTAATCCAAATTTTCGAAATGAGTAGCTTTCGGATTTATTGTCTCCCCTAAATTAATTAATTAATTAGGGGAAACTCACAATTTAAGTTATATTAATACTCGGACTCTAATTTGAGTCAACCAATTTCAGAATATATTTATGTCAATATTTATTTAATTATTTATTTTTCCAAATTTCATTTCCATAACACATATCTGTGTGAAACACACCCATTCAACGTTCTCTTTACTTATGGTATGTTCATTAAAAAATTCGCTTAATTTACCTTCATTCGTGAAATATGCTAAAAGTATACCCTAAATGAGGTGATTTTCGAATTAATTACAAATGTTGCTAACAATTTCACACTAAACTACACAAAAGTGAAGAAAGTGGATTCGGAAGTTTCAAGACAGAAAATAATGAAACAAGAATATAGGTATTAAAAAAAAATTACCTCTTAATTGCCTTCCAATCATTGTATGAAAAAGGATGGTGATGCGTAAACAAAACCGCAGAACCAACTCCAGCAACACTTTGAAAATTTGGTAAAATTGAGAAATGCCCATTTCCATGGATTCTATCAACAAAAACACCAGAACTAACACTACTACTACTATTGCTTCGACCAGAGAAGAAAATGCGTGGAAAAAACTCGTCTTGAGCATATAGCCAGTCAATTGCTTTTATTTGCTGCTGAATTGGAACCTTTCAATCACGATAAAAATAATAAATTGCTACAGTAAAATAATAATAATTAAAATCACCATATTTCTTTTTAAATAATTACATTACACATACAAAATTTTATTATTAACTCTCCAATTCAACGTCATATCGCAAGCATTTAAAATCATGATATTAAACCTGCCTAGCACTTTTTAGCTAAACAATAGCTCCTTACTTTTAATCAGTTGATGACACTACGATGCCTTTTAATAAGTTGATTTGTTAACTATTCCTTAAAATCATATATATATATATATATATAAACCATAAAAACATCATATTTTTCAACTTGTTTTGTTGGTGCTAAATAATAAGTACCGTTCTATATTTACATGAATTACATACTGAGATAATTAATTTCACTTTTAATAATTAAAACATATATTTTTATGTCAAAATTTTTTATAAAAATAACATATTTTTTAATATTCATGAAAAGTAAGTTTTTTTATGTTATAAAAGACATATGTGCACAATATTGAGAAATTAAATATAAAACCCTATAAAAACTATTATATTATACGATTAATCATAATAAATATTATATCTTTCAAATTCATCTCATCTTTTATTTAAAATACAATCTAACTATCTATATTTAGTTATATTATAATTATTTAAATATATTTATCTTTCTTCGTACTTTTATTGAGATTTAAAAATAAGATTGATACTTGTCAAGATCAAGTCCTTTTATTTGTAACGTAGTCATGGAATATTTTTAAAAAGTCTTAGAGAGTGTACTCAAAAGAGAGAGTGAATTAATGGTTGGCATGGAAGGCATGAACTTCCGTTTTGAAAAAAATATTAAAATCCAGTTTACGTGATCAACAATCTGTACAGCGGGTAACCGAACTATTAAAATCCAATTAATTAAAAAAATATTCATTTTAATTGAATATGTATCAAACTTTAACTAACTCTAAAAAGGTTTGATTTTCGAATAACTATATCTACCATACAATCATAAAATTCTAATAAATTAAATTAAATAAATATATAATCAAAATTTAATAAAAATTAAATATATTTTTATTCTTTAAAAAATTAAGTGAGAGTTATATCTAATTTTGACTAAATCATATCATATAATCCTATAAATAATGGTACCAGATCTACTCATATAATGTTTTATCATGAATAATGATATTATATTCTATCATGGATTTGATAAGAAACAAAAATTTATAAATTTTTTATTATATTTTTATAATTATTTTCATATTAGTTGATAAAGTTGTTATTAAATATATATATATATGGTGAAAAGAATGTTACGATATCACCATTCTTTTGTAATTTTGGGAAGTTTTCTCTAACAATGTCATCTGTCATCTAATATATATTTCAAAATTAAATTTTCAGACTATAATATTTGGTTGATTTTAAAGTATTATTATTTTAAGTTGTTCTCTCCCTCCCTTGTGAGTGTGTAGAGTTTTTTTCTTCTTCAACTTCATGCCTACCCTGGGTAGCTTGAATGATTTTTAATTTTCTGTGACTGGATTGATAATCCCACAGAGATCTATCACCTTTCAAGAAAACCTTTCAGATTAAATCCTTTTTTGCTTGAACTAGAATCTTCACCTTTGCCATAATATCATTTTCTTAAATCCTGCTAGTCTAATTATTACAAATCAAGAGCGCTAATTGACAACAGGTCTGGTTTGTTTTCTAATGTTTCCTCCAAGAAACGCTTGGTCTTCACTACCTTCAGAAGACTCTCCACGTGGCATTGCATGCAGCAACAGAAAACCCATTTTGTGCATAAATCAAGAAAAGATGACAGTTGTTGTTTAAGGGAATGTTTGTCTAGCTGTTTACTCAAAAGATCTTTACTCTAATCTAGGCAATTTAGAGATGCATGGTTCAAAACTTGGGGTTATGACTCTCGCTGTCGACCTTACAAAAGACATTCTCTTTACTAACTTAAGATAAATATATCTCTTATAGTCGATGAACCAGTAGTTAGGTCGTTCCGTCATACCTCTGAGAAGATTTTTTCAAACCAAAAAAAATATATATATAGGCAATTTGATCAGTGCTTATTCAGTTTCATCTTCTATAAATTACTCTTTCTATTTGTTGATTTTCTTCCCATCCTTTTCAAACCTTCCCAAATTCTCTTCCTTTGTCTACTTTCTCTGATATATATGTTTATATTTGTGTATTTATTTCTTAAATTAGGAATTGATCACAGATGGAGAATTAATTTGGTAATAATACCAAATATCATGTATATTTATTATTTTCTAATTTTATTTTTCTTCTAAAATTAGATGATTGTATATTTATAAGAGTAGATTTCTCTCTTTCTTCTATGTTCGTATAAATATTTTCTCAATTGTCATAATAAAATACACATAAAATATTCAAAACTCACATGGTATCAGAGTCGGGTTCCTCTTAAGTCTCCCATATTTTTTTTCTCTCCATGTATCCATCCTTGTCTACCATGGCTGTCGAAAAATATAGCTCCATTTCAAAGGTAACCTCTAAGACGTCCCCATCAGATCAGTCCCTTTCTGCTCCAGTTCTCTCTCACGGCAATGAAGTTGTCTCCCTGGTTATCAGCCACAAATTCAATGGACACAACTATCTCTAATTATCTCAATATGTGGTAATCGGTGGAAAAGGCAAGGAGGAATATCTCATTGGTAAAATTTCTGCTCCAAAACAAGATAACCTTACATACAAAACTTGGAAAGCCGATAATCTTATGATTAAATCGTGGCTGATAAGTTCTATGAATAATGATATAGGAGAAAAGTTTCTTTTACATACCACTGCAAAGGAATTGTGAGATGCTGTCAAAGACTCCTATTAAAGTTATGAAAATACCTCAAAAATGTTTGTTATTGAAGATGCCTTGTATGATCTTCGCCAAGATGATACTTCTGTCACTCAATACTTCAACACTCTAACACGCTATTAGCAGTAGTTAGATCTGTTCGAAGAATATGCTTGGAAGTGTACCGATGATTCTACTCTACATCGTACTATTATGGAGAAAAAGAGAACCTTTAAATTTCCTCATGGCCTTAATAAAAATCTTAATGCAGTCCAGAGTCGAATCATGAGCACCAAGCCCCTTCTTAAGGTCAAAGAAGCATTCTCTGAAGTTCGTCTTGAAGAAAGTAGAAAAAAGGTTATGATGGGCTCTCCAACTCTATCATCAGATTAGGAATCATCTGGTCTTGCTGCCCGAGGAAAATCTCATGGCGTCAATCCTGATAATCATCAAAATAAGGGACGCCCTTGGTATGACCATTGCCGAAAACTTGGATACTACAAAGAGATATCCTAGAAAATCCATGGAAAGCCTCCAAATTAGAAGTCAACGTCGTGGGGTGATTGGGAGAGTCATAGAAATGTTGCTTCCATTGTTAATCCTACTACTAAAGGAAAGAATGATACATGTAAGTCAGCCCCTAAAGCTCAGGTTGAAGCTCTTCAGAAACTTCTAAGTTAATCATCCAACTCTACTCAGGTTAGTGGGATGTTGGCCATGAGAGGTAATAAATCAATAGTCTTTTTTGTCAATAAAAGAATTACTAAATCTTGGATTCTTAACTCTGGCGCTTCAAATCATATGACTGGAGATGTATCTATTTTTTCTGAGTATATGAGTATAGGGAATCATACAGTTAAAATTACATATGAGACATTTTCTAAGGTGGAGGGTTCATGTTCAGTCACAATAAATAAGGATCTAACTCTCACATCTGTAGTCTATGTGCTTAAGTTAGACTGTAATTTACTTTCAATTAGTAAATTTACTCATGACCTCCATTGTGTGACTTAGGGGTGTCCACCGGTCCGATTTTGGAAGAAAAAAAATTAACCAGACCAGACCAGACTGTTGAAAACAGTTTTAATTAATACAAACAGGATTAGACCGTTTGATTTATAAAACCGTTCGATCCGATTCGGTCCAATTTCAGGTTTGATTTGGTTTTTGGACACCTTTAATGAAAAATAATATGAAAATTTTAATATATTATTGAATCAGTCCAGTCTAGTTCAGTTCGACCGATTTAAAAATTAATATAATCGGACTGGACCATTTGAAAAACGGTTTTAATTAATACAAATCGAACCAAACCGTTTGATTTATAAAACCGTTCAGTCCGATCCGATTTTTCTATTTAGTCTGGTCCGACCCGGTTTATGGATACCCCTAATGTGACTAAATTCCTCTCAAATCTTTGTGTATTTTAGGACTTGGATTCAGGGAAGAGGATTGGTAGTGCTAATATGTGTTCTAGTTTTATATTCTACAAGATGAAACTCCATCCGCTAGTACAGCTCAAAAGTTTAGTTTGTTTTCTTTGAATAATCAGTCCGTTTCCCATTCTAATAAGAATAGTGATATTATGTTATGACACTATCGTCTTGATCATCTAATTTTTTTTGTATTTTTTTGTCGTGAAATCTGTCAGTTTGCAAAACACACTCGCAATATCTCTAGATTAACATATAAACCATCCAAACCATTCTCATTGATTCATTGATATATGGAAACCCTCACGTGATAACACTTTAATTGGAAAATAATAGTTTATATCGTTTATTGATTATCATACTAGATTAACTTGGATGTTTCTAATGAAAAATAAATCTAAAGTGAGTGAGATTTTTCAGAATTTTCATTCTATAATTCAAATTCTCAAAACTGATAATGCCAAAGACTTTTTTAATTCTATTCTTGGTTCCTATCTCATCCAACTAGGCATTATTCACTTAAGTTCTTGTGTTGACATTCCTCAATAGAATAGAGTTGTTGAACGCAAAAATCGACATCTTCTTGAAGTTGCTCAATCACTCATGTTCCCAATTTTTTATGGAGTGATGTTCTTCTTACTACTGCCTATCTAATCAATAGGATGCCATCTAAAGTCTTCAAATTTCAAATTTTTTGTCAAACTCTCTTGCAATTATTCCCTCATACAATGTTCATTAATTTTATTGATCCTAAAGTTTTTGGCTGCACCACTTTTGTCCATCTCTATTCCCAACATCGTAGTAAGTTAGACCCTAAATTTATCAAATGCATCTTTATTGGTTATTCATCTCATCAAAAGGGTTATAAGTGCTATTCTCCTATTACTCAAAAAACCTATAACTCTATGGATGTCACCTTTTTTGAAAATCAGGCTTACTACAAATTTAAGATTCAAGGGGAGAATGTGAGTGAATCTCATCTTTGGGATATTATTCCGAGCACCCATACTCCACATCCACCTATTGTTCAAACTGTCAGTCCAGAGACGATCAGTCCATCTACTTCCTAAGTCATAGAAAGTCAAGTTGAAAAATCTTCTGGACCATATATGACTGATGATCCTCAACAAGAACCTAAAGAGCTTCATGTCTACCAAAGAAGGAAAAATTCTGATAAAGAAATAAAGGACAATACACATCTCGAGGACCACCATGAATCGGAATTGGATCCACATCCTCTAGAAATACATTCAAATTTGAGTAATCCTAGTCATGATAATATTACTCATATAAATGATGATTCAAATCTGCCTATTGCTTTGAGAAAAGGAATTTGTGCTTGTACTAAACATCCTATTGGCAACTTTGTGTGCTATAAAATCTTATCTCCATCATATCAGGCATTTGTGTCTGTGATTGATAATATATAGATTCCTCATACGATCCAAGAGGTGCTGATTGATCCTGATTGGAAAAAGGTCGTACAAGATGAGAGCAACGCTTTGGTAAAGAATGGTACTTGGACAATTTACAAAATTACCAATTGGGAAGAGACTTGTGGGATGCAAGTGGGTATTCACCATTAAACATAAAGCAGATGGTAGCGTTGAGATGTTTAAAGCTCTCCTCATTGCTAAGGGTTTCACTCAGTCTTACGGGATAGATTATCAAGAGACCTTTGTACTAGTTGCTAAACTCAACACCATCTATTTTCTATTCTCCCTTACTGCAAATAGGGATTGTCCACTGCACCAACTATATGTTTAGAATGTTTTCCTGAATGGTGATCTTGAAAAAGAAGTCTATATGGATATTCCACCAGGCTTCGAGAATTCATCCAACCATGACAAAGTATGCAAACTTAAAAAATCTCTATATGGCCTTAAGTAATCTCCACGGGCATGCTTTGGTAAATTCACTAAATTAATCATTCAGAATGGTTATACTCAGTGTCAGGAAGATCATACATTGTTTGTCAAACTCTCATCAGATAAAAGGTTAACTATCATAATCGTTTATGTTGATGATATAATACTGACATACAATTACAAGGAGGAACTGGCAAGATTGAAGAATTTCTTATCAAAGGAATTTGAGATTAAAGATCTTGGGTATCTCAGATATTTTCTTGGCATGAAAATTGCAGGATCAAGATATGGCATATTTGTTTCTCAACGTAAGTATGTTCTAGACTTACTCAAAAAAACAGGTATGTTTGGGTGTAAACCGACCTAAACTCCAATGGACTCTAACAAGGAAATTGGCTCAGAGATAGATAAGACACTTGTGGACAGGGGGAGATATCAAAGGCTAGTTGGACGCCTTATTTATCTATCTCACACTAGACCTGATATTGGTTTTTCTGTTAGTATGGTCAATCAATACATGAATAATCCAACTGAAGAACACATAGAGGTTGTTACTATTCCTTAGATACCTCAAGATAACTCCTGGAAAAGGTCTTCTATTCAAGAAAGTGATAATATTGAAATCAAAGTCTACACAGATGCAGACTGGGTAGGAGATGTAACAGATAAAATGAGTACTTCAGGTTACTGTTCTTATGTTTGGAGTAATCTGATAACATGGAGGAGTAAGAAATAGTCATTTGTTTCTAGACGTTCAGCTGAAACGGAATTTAGAGTTCTGGCTCTTGGCCTTTGTGAAGAAATTTGGTTGAAAAAGTTACTTGGTGAACTTGGAGTATTTACGGAAGAGTCTATACAAATGTTTTGTGACAATCAGGCTACCATTAGTATTGCAAAAAATCTTGTTCATCACGACAAGACTAAGCATATTGAGATAGATAGACACTTCATTACCGAGAAAATTGAGAATATCATTGTTCAATCATTTATACTCCATCAAGGTTTCAAATAGTTGATATCCTCACCAAAACCCTCCTAAGAACTGTTTTTGAAGAATTAATGTGCAAGTTTGGGATGTTTGATATATACAACCCAGTTTGAGGGAGAGTGTGGATTTATTTCCTAAATTAAGAATTGACCATAAATGTAGATAGGGAATCAATTTGGTATTAATATCAAATATCATGTATATTTATTCTTTCTTAATTTTGTTTTTTTTAGCATTAAATGATTGTATATTTATAAGAGTAGATTTCTCGATATATAAATATTCTCTTAATTTTCATAATATATTTACACACAAAATATTCAAAACTCACAATATCTCTTAAGGTACTTCTTTGTCTTTTGAATTTTTTACTTCTTCTCTGTTAAAGCAAAAGGAAAATATCTTTACATAGTTATTTTCTTAATCTGCATGTGATAGTCACCTTTCAGCTTTAAAGTCACTCGATATCCCTTTGTTCTAAAAGTTTTTATTTTTTTCTTCTTACTCAATACAGTCTTAGTCAATACAATATAATTTTATAATAGTTGCTTCTATTATGCTATCAGTTTATATTAACATGCAAAAGGTTTTTCTTGTTTCTCTATAAAAATACCACATGATGAAAAACTCATTTTTCTTGTTATCTTTCCACTTATAAACAGCTAGTTCTCTTTCTTAAAATCCCTTATTTAGTTTTTCTATTTGTGTTTCTAATAAGATATATTCATGACACAGAATGGACCCCAATCTACATTCTTCTGATGGTACACCTGATTACAACCATGTAACAAATAGCAACTACCTAGCTCTGGTTACTCAAACTCAAAGACTTTTCACCAACCCCACTGGAGTTCAATAACACTATTTCTTGGGAGGATGTTGTCCAAACAACCTCTTTGACTTTATTGGCCAAAGTCTTGGCTCAATCTTCTATTCAAGCTACATTTGATCTAGCTGCTAGCCTTTCTTTTGGGATTAGGGTGTCTTTTATTCATAGATCAAATAACATTTTCAGACTGAAATTTCAACATGAAGCAGATTGTAACAAAATTTGGAGAGTCAGAATATGGCATGTTAGAGGCCACTTGATGGTGATTAAGAAAGGGTTCCCTAGAAGAAATTAATTTTTCTACTACTGAATTCTGGTTACAAATTCATGGATTGGCCCCCCATAAGTAAGCTTAAAGACAACCCAATAATTGAAAGATACTTGAGAATAAGGATGTTGCTAAATGTTAACTCTCACATGATTCCTGGATGTTTCTACATTAAAGATGACAACACTCTTAATTGCTTGGTTATAATTTAGATATGAACCATTATCGAATATCTGCTTCAAATATGGCTCTTTCCTTCATAAAGACATTACTTGTGCTGAAAAATAAAAAAAAAAAAAATTCATCTTCGAAGATAATCAGAAAATATCAGCTTTTGGATTATGGTTAGCTCTAATCTTAATAGAGAAGCCCCTGTTGTACAAATTGTGAGAAACGAAATTGCTATTATAGCCTTTCCTATGGATTTTCAATCCATAAAACTAAAAGTCATTATGAAGGTCTTCCTAAACCTACATTATAGATTTCAGAGGGTCCTTCTAAATCTCATGGTAACATTCAACTGGTTGCTAAAAACAATTGCTCTCCAAGGTCTTTGGATAAAGATCTCATCTTTCATTGCATGCAGAATACTTCATCCATGCAGACGGAAACCTCAATGCTAGTGACTACCAATCATACAAAAGGCTCCCATGCAAAAGTTCCAGCCACTTCAGAATTATTGCAAGGTTTTTACCATTGGAACCAAGACCAAAAAGGAAGTATCAACGCAGTCAAGGTCCTAGAAACAAACCTGATCCTGAAGTTGAGTCTAATCAAAGTGCTTCAAAGAAGAGGAAGAATCAAAGTGTTATGCCTAAGAAAAATAAAAACTTTTTTCTCTGATGAAGCCACAAGTTAGGTCCTACCCAACACTGAGGATTTAGAAGCTGTTCAGATTGAAATAAGTCCTAATCCTGTTACTTATTCGTCAATTGGTCTTCAAGCTATTATCTCTAATGCCACATGTACTACTACTTCTACCAGAGGACTTCCTGTTTCTGATCACCCTCACTTGCAAAATACTTCCATCTTTTTGTTCCATACCTCCAAAGAGGCGAGGAAGAGGCTTTCAAGCTCCCAAATCAGAAATGAAGTTTATTGCTTGAAACTATCGGGGATTTGTTAAATCCTTGGCTTTTAGGTATCTATATAGAATAGGTAATTTATATAATCCTGGTTGTATTTTCCTTTCTGAAAGAAAATCAAGTAGTGCATTTTGTGTGTCTGTCCAACAAAGGCTAGAAAATTTTGATAGTTTTTGTATTCATGCCTTCAACTATGCTAGTGGTCTGTGTATCATGTGGAAATTTGGTGTTCAAGTCTCAGTCATTGCTTTTGATCAATACATATTTGCTCTGGAGTTTTGAAATGCTTCAACTAATGGAATCAAATTTTGCTGCTATTTTCCGTGCAATGAGGAACACAAAGATGAATTTTGGTCAAATCTTGCTGCTCTGACTTCTGTTTCAAATAATTGTTGGATATGTATAAGCATTTTAATGAAGTGTTAAGTCAAAATGAAAAGAAAAGGAGCCTCCCTATTACTTTTGGTACCAACAGACTTAGGGAGTTCATGGATGAAGCACAAGTTGTTGATTTGGGCTTATTGGGTTTGACTTTTACTTGGAATAATAAAAGAAAAGGTAGACACAATATTAAACAAAGAATTGACAAAGTTATGGCTCTACTAAATGGTTTCACCATTTTCTAAATGCTAGTGTCAATAATTTGCAAATAAGAGCCTCTAACCATGCTCCTATTCTTGTAAATCTACACGAATCTATAATTTTGTATAAAATGAACATACAGAATTTACGTGGTTCGGTAATTCGCCTAGGTCCACGGGAGGCAGCAAATATTATTTGAACTGAATAGGAAATATACAGAATACAGATACATATTTCCTCACTAATAATATCTCTCAAGTGTTTCCCAAAACTCACAAGTATTTTCTCTCTTTGAGTTTGCTTATACTCTCTCTGATTTTTTCTGATTTTTGCCTTATTCTTCAATGCATGAACTCTTCCCTATTTATAGATGAAGAAAGGCTCCTTTCTTTAAAGCGTGCTATACAATTTAAGCGTTAAATTAGGCCACCAATTTCCTTAAATTATGCCACTAATTTCCTTAAATCACGCCATTAAATCATGCCACAAATTAAAGCACTAATTTCCCTAAATTATGCCACTAATTTGCTACTTTTAGAGCCCAATATTCAACAATCTCCACCTTGGCGAAAAAGTTCATAACGTTGTTCTCCAACGCGCCCCTGGCGCCCTAAGCTCGAGAGATGTTGATCAAGTTCGTGTTGAAACTTCTGATCCATGTAACCACCTTTGTAAGCATATCCTGCATAGGTTATCTCAGCTCCGACTGAGTATAACATTCCCTTCATCGACGATTTCCCGAACAAAATGAAATTGAACATCGATGTGTCTGGCGCGACTACGATGAACTTGGTTCTTTGCCAAACAAATGGCACTGGGCCGTCAGTAAACCTCCACGTTCTTCCGAACAATACCCAAATTCTTAGTCAACCCGAGAAGCCATATAGCTTCTTTGAATGCTTCACATGCCCATATACTCGCCTCCGTAGTAGACAAAGCTACTAGCTTGACCTGCAATGTTGATCTCCAACAAACCGTCCTCCCGCCATTGCGAACACATAACCAAATAGATCGACGCTATCCGCATCTCCAAAGATAGTCGAATCCACATATCCAACTAGGTGTTTACCTTCGCCTTATCTCTCTCAAACTTCAAACCAATATCCACAAGACTAGATGTACCGTAGAATCCACTTCACCGCTTTCCAGTTGTCCTTTACCCGGATTACGCATGTACCGACTCACCATACTAACAACAGGGGAAATATCGTGTCCGGTGCAAACCATTGCATACATCAAGGCACCAACGCATTTGCATATGGAACACGTTCCATTTGCTTCTTCTCATCTGGCTAGTGACATTAATGCACTTAATCGAAAGCTGAGAGCAAGTCGGTGTACTTACCGGTTTGGTTTTTTTCATCAATGTCAAACCTTTGTAGTACTTTCTTCAGACATCGAGTCCGTGTCGACAGATCGTACTTCAGAACTCTATCTCTCAGGATTTCCATCTCAAGAATTTTCTTAGCTTTCTCCAAGATCTTTCATTTCAAATTTCGAACTCAACAGAGCCTTCAACTGCCGATCTCCACCTCGCTCTTAGACGCAATCAACATATCATCAACATATAAGAGCAAATAAACGAGAATACCGTCTCGAGTTTCCGAAAGTATACACAATGATCAAATCGACTACGTGTGTACTTCGCTTCTCGATGAAGCTATCAAAGCGCTTGTACCATTGTCGCGGTGATTGCTTCAAACCGTAAATTGACTTGCTCACCAGTAAGCTCCAATTCTCTCGTCCCGAATTTTGAAGCCATCCGGCCGAGACATGTAGATTTCTTCGTTCAAAGTACCATTGAGAAAAGCTATTTTGACATCGAGTCGAGCTAACTCGAGATCAAACCTGCTACCAAAGCCAATAGTATCCGAATAGATGAATGCTTAACAACTGCGAGAATACCTTATTGTAGTCTATTCCTTCTTTCCGAGCATAGCCTTTTGCTACCAGGCCCGTTTTGTATCTCGATGTTGTCTTTACCAGAAAGACCTTCCTTCTTGGCATAGGCCCATTTGCAACCAATAGTTTTCTTTTCCTTTAGCAAACCAACTCCCAAGTCTCGATTCTCGACGTGTAGACTTCATCTCTTCATCCATTGCCATTTTCCACTTCATACTATCAACTCTTTCGCACGCTTCTCAGAAAGGTACTGACATCATCATCACTCATCGGAAGGCAAATGCTACCATGTTCTGTATCTCAGTGCTTCCTAATCTCCCTTCTGGCCTAGTAGTGCAATAGATTCTAGCCGCCGACACCCAGAGCGATGGGCAGTAACCTCCACCTCAACCGAGATCTCTTTCGATCATCAATTTCATCTTCACCACGATCGGTAATCGTGCAATCTTTTCTCGATCTTCCGAAGTCTCAAGCATCACCTTAGAAAGAGTATTTGACTTTCATTCTCTTCTCCGAATTTGTTTGTCTCAAAGATAACAGACTGCCGAATGTAACATCTCGCTAAGACGATCTTCTCGATTCACCACACCAAAGTCGAAATCCTTTAACTCTTTCCTTAAAGCCCAAGAAAATGTTTTCGTTTCCTGATCCGCTTTGGATTCACTAACATGAAAATACGCAGGACATCCAAATATTCGCAATGAATCATAATCGCAGTTGTGCTGTCCAGCACTATACCTCTTTAGAGTTTTTCCATCTAATGCAATGCATAGAAGTCTCTGACTATACGAGTTCGCATATGACAAAGCCTCACCCCAAAATGCCTTGCTTCAATTTGGAACGAGATAGCATACATCGAACTTTCTCAACCAAAGTACGATTCATTCGTTCCGCAACTCCATTCTCTGCAATGTACGAGGAATTGAAAAATGTCCGATTATCCCTTCATCTTGACAAACTTTAAAGAAATGATCTCGATTTATACTCGCCACCATTATCAACCGAGCCTTTTAATCTTCCCGCCCGTCCGAGTCTCGATCATTTTCTTCCATTTAAGAAAGATATCCAGTAACTTCATCTTTGCGACTCATAAGGTATATCCGCATATATCTAGAGAAATCATCAATAAAAGTCACAAACCAATGTTTACCTCCAAGTCAAGCATTCTTGGGAAGGTCCCCAAACATCCGTGAATATAATCAAGAGATCCCTTTAGTACGATGAACGGCAAGGTTTAACTGACTCTTGTTTGTTTTCCCATTACACAATGCTCGTAAATCAAACTTTCCGGCCTTGGCACCTTTCAAAAGACCTTGCTTCATTAAGCTCGCAAAGCCTTTTCACCGACATACCCTAAGCCGACGTGCTACACAAAGGAAGAATCATTTGCCTTTTCTTCGTAACTACTTGAGACAAATTTCGCCTCTTCCCGTAATCGTACACCCATCTGTGAAATACAAGTTTGCCTTACGAAGCATTCTTCATTGCTACAAATGCACCTCGTACAACTTTCAAGACTCCATTTTCCAATGTTACCTCAGAACCATCGGGATCTAGAACACCTAAAGAAATAAGGTTTTTTTCAGTCGTGAATATACTTTACATTTGTAAGTCGTCTCGATTGTACCATCGTGCATCTTTAGTCGCATTGTTCGATCCCTTTGCCGACAGTACTGTCGCCGCTTCATAAGCACAACTCCTCCATCGAGCTCTTCAAAACTCGAAACCAATGTCCTGCTTTGGACACATATGATAAGAACATCCGTAATCAAGAATCCACTTATCCGAGTAGGTTTTGATGATGAAACCGAAAAGGCCGATTCTTCATCTTCATCGGCCTTCTCCGTGCAACATTTGCATTCGATTGACTTGTCCTTGTTGACAATCTTTCTTCCAAAGGCCCTTCTCTGTGACAATAGGCACATTTCTGCCCTTCGCAGGACGTCTCTGACGACTCTCCTCCTGGACTTTGATCTAGATTTCCCCTATTATTCGATCCGCCGATTTTTTGCTAGTCCTACCTCCGTCGCCGTCAATGCTTCGATATCGAGTCTCGTGATCATATTGATCCTTCTTCCCAGATCAAGTATTTTACCAAAGCATTTGAAACATCTACGAACTTAACC
Organism: Hippophae rhamnoides; assembly: GCA_033030585.1. Lineage (NCBI taxonomy): Eukaryota > Viridiplantae > Streptophyta > Magnoliopsida > Rosales > Elaeagnaceae > Hippophae > Hippophae rhamnoides. The sequence continues at coordinate 39,207,775 of CM065436.1, forward strand.
TCATCCTTTCCATATAACAGGGTCAGGTTAAATGCTCATACCTCGTGTAATGAATTCAACAACAACAAAGCTTTATTTTTCATCGATAATTTCAACATCTAAATTTTGCAATCGGCCAAAATTTTATCAAATTATCTAAGTCATTTCAATCATGTGGTACCTTTCTCAGACCGAAACTAAAAGTTTCTTCTTCAAGTAGTCTGCTCTCAATACTTTTCGTCATATACTTGTCCTCTAGTTTTCTTCCGTAGAATCGCAGCCTACATTCTCTTTCATGACAAAGTACTGATCTTTTCCTAAGCACGTCGATCAGGCTACAAGTCATTTCGCTGACATAATTCCAATCTTCATTTGAATAATCTCACGGCCTAGTCTCCAAGGCTATATTAGATCCTTCTAACAATAGATCTAATACTTCACATTGCCACACGCCAAAGTTATTTCAGGTCAGTCAATTTCTCCACCTCAAACTTCATATTGACAACATAGTCTTCGAATAGAACTCGTTTGCCATAAATTCTACGGTCAACTTGTTCACCTTCTTCGATCTCTCCTTTATCAGCCATAAGTACAAACTGATAACAGAAATTTTGCACTTACAACTTAAAATAGTGTTTTTCCAAATTTTATACCTTATTTGAAAAAACAGAGTCCGTAGTTGAATTTGGAATGGTCCAATTAGCTAGGAATAGATCCAACTCAGTTAAAAACGGATGAAAAATAGACCAACTCGGTCCAAATATCACTAGTGACTGAGTTGACTTCGGCCTAACTCCTACGAAAGTTGACTCGGCCATCGGCAATAGGACTCCCGGCTTCCTGGTGGCGATTTCGACTTTCGATTTGGAATGATTCTTTCACCGCTATGTCAGATCGTCGAGAGCTTCGATTTGATATATAATATCGCTATATTTGGCTCGATACCAATTTGTATCGTGGGCTAAGAATAAATAACTAACGGTATATGAATATATCAAAGCGATAAAATGAACATACAGTAATTTACGTGGTTCTAAGCAATTCGCCAGGTCCATTGGGAGCAGATATTATTTGAACCGAGTAGAAATATACGTAATACGCATACGTATACGCATTTCCTCACTAATAATATCTCTCAAGTGTTTCCCAAAACTCACAAAGTATTTTCTCTCGAGTTTGCTTATACTCTCTCTGATTTTTTCTGATTTTTGCCTTGTTCTTCAATGCATGAACTCTTCACTATTTATAAATGAAGAAAGGCTCCCTTTCCCTAAAGTGTGCCATAATTTAAGCCTTAAATTAGGCCACCAATTTCCTTAAATTATGCCACTAATTTCCTTAAATCATGACACAAATTAGGCCACTAATTTCTCTAAATTATGACACTAATTTGTTACTTTTAGAGCCAATATTCAACATAATTAACCTTTTTATTTCATTGCAGCTTGGTTTAGAGATTCTTCCAATAAGATGGTTGTTAATCAAGCTTGGAAACTTGTTAATTCTCTTCATGTTCAGTCCAATTTCCATTACTATCATGTACAATTAACAAAAGATTTTAAATGGTGGAACAAACATTATTTTAATTACTGTGAGTACAGATTAACGCAGTATGAGGATATTTTATTTCAGGTACAAAGTGGTTATATTGAGGATGAGAAATGGTTCATATGAAAAACAATTGCTTTAAGACATAGGAATAACAAAGTAGAATTGAAAGTATCTGGAAGTAGAAGTCAAGAGAAACATGGTCAGTAGATGGCGATCGTAATACAAAATATTTTCATACTTCTACCATGACCAGAAGAAGAAAATAATCACCATGATATTAAAAACTCTCATGGTAGAAATGATATGGGTACTTGTTTTGTTCACATTTTAATGAGGTTTTCAAATCTTCTCGGGTCGATCATCTTAATTATGACCAAGAGCTAGCCCAGTTTTTCCCCAAGTGTATTTCCCCTGAAGAAAATGTTGAACTTTGAAATATACCTGACTCAACTGAAATAAAAAAAAAAGTGGTTTTGTCAATTGGCTCCTACAAAGCCTCAGGTTCTGATAGGCTCTCAGCTCTAGTCTATAAAATTTATTGGGATATTACTGGCAATCGCACTATCCTCCTAGTCCAAGATTTCTTTTGGATTGGATATCTTGATCCCACCTTAAATAGGACTTTTATCACTTTGATTGAAAAGGTGAGAAATCCTTATCAAGTGCAACAATTTCAATCTATAAGTATGTGTAGTGATTTAGAAGATCGTATCAAAAATTCTCTCTAACAGACAAAAGGTATAAAAATTTACGAATTTATTTTCCCTTTTTTCAATTAGCTTTTATTCCTAACAGATGAATTGATGAGAGTGTCGTAATAGCTCAAGGAGTTGAACACACAATCAAAATGAAGAGAGGCATAGGTGGTCTTCTTGGGATCAAAATTGATATATAAAAAGCTTATGATTGTAGTGAGTGGAATTTCATCACCAAATTATGAAAGTTCTGGATTTTTTAGAAAAATTTTGCAATCTTATCTATTCTTGCGTAAGCTCTCTGTCTTTTTTGGTTATAACTGGAGCTGAAACCTTATCGAGTCTTCTACTCTTAACTGAAAACAATTTGGGTCTTCGTGGTATCAAGATTGCAAAATCTGCCCCAGCTATTAGTTATCTGTTATATGCAAATGATCTTATTCTTTTTTAGTCGTGGAAAAATGTTATCCAACAAATACTTCTAGTCTAGCAAAGAGTCGCTCAAGATTTATTCTCTATAGAAGCTACAATCAAATTCGACGCAGGACAGTAGTACAAATGTGTCAAAAAACGCTTAAAAAATAAGAAAGATAAGAACAAATTTTATATTAACTAGACTCATTCTCTGATAAGATGTAATTGTATTTGTGTTATAAAATAAACATAAGAAAATTATTATCTAGACAATCACTCTACTAGATCTTGAATAAGATAAGTCTACCTATATTATCTATCTTTAGACAAATATTCTAACATTTATAGAGTAAGAATAGCTTAAAAATATTTCTCTATCTCGCGAATAAGATAAATTCAACTTCCAAATGGAAGAAAGAAGAATTATTCTTAAAAAATATAAATAAGGGAAAAAAGAGAACTTTAATATAACTAAATTGTTTATTTTTTAAAATGATTTATATAAACATAGGGCTTAGTTATTTATAGTTAAAAAGTCTCTAAAATTGTTCATAAAATTTTCATATGAGACTTTAGTAACAAAAAAAAATTAGAACTTTAAATAAAAGAAGCTATTACTTTAGTTTAAATTTAAACAAAAACCTTAAACAAATTCAACTATTTTTTCTGTATTATTCTCTTCCACTTATTTAAAACTCGTTCGAGTTTTCTTCTAGATAAAGTGGTTCTCACGAATGGTAGTCATAAATATCAAATACATTGAACTTTGTTGAGATGATCATATCTTTAAATAAGTCCATTATGTATGTATTATCATTGATCATTTTCAACGTGTGAAAATTAAAAAAATAAATAAACAAAACACTATAAAAAAATTAAAAGTAACGGTATTAAAATGTGAAAATTAAAAAAATAAAATGACTATATCAAAATACAAAATAATAAAGAAACCAAACTATAAAATATAGATATAAGAATAATTTTGTGTAATTCAGTATAAAAAGAATTAAAAAAATAGAGGATTAGAGTGTAAAAATAAAAAAAAATAAAGAAAAAGACTAAATTGTATTTAAATTCAAAAAGTAAAATAATGAAATTGTTAAAAATAATAATAAGAAAATTAAAGTGTAAAATATATAAAAATATAAGAGATTTTTATGTAATTCATTTAAATTTATATAATTGTCCGTAGTACTAAATCTAGAGTAAAATGATATTTATCATTATTAAATGGAGTAATAATTATGATAAAATTTATATTATGGATAATAATTAGATATATATTAAAACATAACTGATATTTATAATTTGTTAAATACTTTATCTAAAAACTTTACATATAATTAGTAATGTTACTTATCACTTATCACTAATCATCTAAGTATTGATCTTTATACGCAATCATGAGCGCTCAATGAAGTGCTTTCTATTTCTTAAAAAAAATGAAGTGATTTCTAAACTTTTATTATAAAACGATAATGATTTTATTATATATTAAGAAGAGAATTATAAGATAAAGAGTTAGTTATGGTTGACTCTCTCAATCAGAAGTATAAAATTTTCGTATCCTTCTATAATACAAACTTAAATATTATAATTTATAATAAAAATTATTTAATATAAATAAAAAAAATTAAAAACAACACATTAAGTTAATAAGTATTAGTATAAATTAAATTAAGCAAATGAAAATGTAAATCAAATACAACAAAATTTATAAGTATTAGAACTAAAATACTCAAAGAAATATATTAAAATATATAAAATAAAATATGATTTAAGATATTAAATTTAAAAATACATCTATATAAAAAGATGCTACACATGTCTCTTCTATAAAACCAAATAGGTCATTTCGTCACTCAGAAAAAAGTGTCATTTAATTCTTTATTTTTATAAAAAAAATATAAAAAATATATTTTTTATTAATATTTTGAATAAAATAATATTATTTTTTCAATACTTTATTTTTTGGTAAATAAATAAAGGATAAAAATGACTTTTTACTATAATATTGAGTAAATAAAAACTATTAAAATATTGAGTAAATAATAAATCTTTTATCATAAAACTATTAAAATATTAAATAAATAGTAAAATTTAACCTTATTTATTAACTTTTTACAAAATATAAAGGACTAAACAATACATTTTATAATGTAAGAGATTAATTGAAACAAATTTACTAGTAAAATAGACCTTTATCATACCTCATCATAAAATATAAGATTGATAAATAAAAAAGACATCGAATGAAAGGACCAAATAAATATTAAAAATTTTATAAAATTTTAAATAAACTCAAATATTATTAAAATAAAATGTAAAATAATATAATATTAAATAAAAGTAAAATTAAAATTTGAAGTAAAAATAAATTTTTACTATATTAATGACAAAACCTTAAAAACTAAGTTTTTTTTGTAATTTTAACTTTTATAATATTTGACCGTGATCATTTAGTATTTTGAATTTAATAAAATTTAAATATTTAAAATATTTTTAGATTTAAGAAGTATCTTTATATATGTTAGTATCTAATTAATTTTTATCAAATATGTACTTAAAACAAAATATTTTTAACTACTTTAGATTAAGTTTTATTTCGCATGTTTGTTAAACATTATTAGTAGATATATTTATATAACCCCAAAAATATAATTATAGTCGATCTTTTGTAAAAATCTCACAATAAATCGTAGATTTCATCGATAAAAGTGAACTTCCTAGTACTAAATCAGTAGAAAATTACATTAAACTAACTCAGGTGTAATATCACAATTTTTGTGATATCTAAGTTATAACATTGTAGCTAGGGGTGTTCATCGGATCGAAACCGTTGATTTTACTGTCATCCGATCTGATCCGACCATCCGTTCGAATTGAAACATCCTAATCCACAACCAATCTGATCACCTCTTACATCCACTCAATCCGATCCGTAAACTATTCGGATGACATCCGATCAATCCGATCAATCCGAAAAATAAATTTAATTAACTCTATTTTTTGTATTTTTAAATAATTTTTTTAAATTTTTACATAAATCATAACATAAAATTATTTGATTTAAAAAAAACATTAAAAAATTAAATAAATAAATATTAATTATTTTTATATATTTAATTTAATAAATATATATAATTAATTTCTTTTGATCGGACGGACGGATGAATCGTAATGAAATCCGCCATCCGATCCGCACTTAACGGATGGAAAAAATCTCCATCCGATCCGACCATCGGATTGGATCGGATCGGATGAAAAATCAACGGATCGGATCGGATTGATCGGATTGATCGGATGATCAGATTTTTTGCACACTCCTAATTGTAGCACTAAAAATGTTATATTTTATGAACATTTCATACATATGTAATATTACTCAAATCTAAAATTATAAACGAGGAAAAAAGAAAAAAGAAAAAAAACTCAACCTGCATTCCAATTGAACTTTTTATTATTATTATTATTATTATTATTATTATTATTATTATTACTATTACTATTATTATTATTATTATTATTATTTATTTATTTATTTATTGATGCAAATTGCATTAATGGCTTTGTTAAAAAAATATTATGGTCATGACCGCACACCTGGATTCTAGCCAACCACGTAGCATAATTCTATTGGTTAACTAAAGGAGGTATTATATATGGCCCATTTGTATTCTTCAAACAAGAGATAAGGCTGCAAGTTGTACCTTAAAGAAAACATAAAGAAACTAAACCATATAATTGTACCTATTTTTGTATCTATACGTTTTTTTTTTATTTTATTGTGAAAATATCATGATCGTATATAAAATAGATGATTACAATAATAATGTGTTTAAGTGAAGTGATATTAAGATTTCTCGTGGGATATAAATAATACCTGAAGACGTATAATTCCGGAGGTGAAAGGAGGTGGTTGGGAATTCAATTGAGATATAGAAGAGCTGAGACATTCCAAAGCTAAAGCAAGTGATGAAACTGCTGAAAAATTGTGAGTTTCAATCATACCTAATGGAAAATGTGGTCCTCCTTCACACCCATTCATCGACAACGAACACATTTTAAATGAATACCTCTGTTTCAACAACATTAATTGTTATTTATTATTACTTTTCATTTTATTTATTTCTACTACTTTTTTCGATTATTTCTATATATATATATATATATATTGCATGGTTATGAAACAATGATAAATAAGTAGCTTACATGGTTATAAAATTTAGAGGATTGCCTGCTATAAATTCTTCGATTAATAGATAAACTGGTGCAGTACTTTGTTGATTCTGGGTCCAATAGACGTAGCTGGTAGTAAATAGCTGAACCAATAGTGGCCATTGAAGAGTGTGTGTGTGTGTGTGTGAGAGAGAGAGAGAGAAAGGATGTGTAGGAATGATATGCGTAATTGCTAAAGTTATTTATTAAAAATGTATTTGTAGATGAAAGAGGGATGGTTGAATGTTATGGATGAGTTTGGCTTAATACAAGTGATGATTGGTTGGCGATGTGACACGTCATATTTTCCATCTCGATCTCTCGCTAAAAAGTTTACCATCTCTTAACTTTCTCTCACATTCTTTTTCTTTTTTCCTTTTTTTTTTTAATCTTCCATCGTATTTCTTTTACAGAATTATATATTTAATTTTTTATTAATATCAATTTTTATTTATGATAGATAAACAAACCATCCAGATTTCAAAACAATATATGTTAACGTGTCTTTGACCATTCGATACTAATAACAAAATGATAAAACTTAGAGGAGATTACGTGATTACGAAAAAAGAGATACTTTAACTGTGATATTCAATTTATTTCATATTTTTTTTATTATGTACTTAAGTGAGTATATATATAAAAAAAAATATGATTATTCTTTATTAAAATAGAATCTACTTATTATACCATTATAAACATTGATTTATGGTTATCTATTCACGATAAAATTAAAGAATAATTATTATATAATTATCTCTTTATTGAGATTATCTTACTATCTTTTATTTCATGTTTATCTGATAACAATAAACTAATTAATAAAATCTTTTATAATAATCTAAATAATTAAATAATAAATACAAATTTAAAGATAAATAAATAATATTTTATTTATAATAATCATAATTTACAATAGAAACAATTCCTAAAAGATATGAAATTGTTATTCTACCGTCCCTTTTAGGAATTATTATTTCATTCCCTTCCCATTATATAAAAATACATTATTTCAATTTTTTCTTTAAGTCATAAATCTTAAATCTTAAACATTAAATCCTATAATATTAAATCTTAAAATTTTAAAACCTAAACCCTCTAACCTTTCTTTATTTTTGATTATGTGATATTCGATGTTGATACGATGGATCAACAATTGAACTTTATTCACATATATTAATACTTATGTGCTATTTTGCAAATAATATGAAAGAAAAATTATCAAAAATATTTTTTCTTGTTTTAATTTTTTTAAGAATGAATAATAGTTATTTAGAAAAATAAAAATTTTAATAATATATTCTGCCTAATAAAGAAAATAACAATTAAATTATACTATTTAAACTTCACTGAACATAAAAACATTAAGATAATATATAGTATTTTTCATTCTATTCTTATTCTAAACCAAACATTGCAATAATAATATTGTTTTCTTTACATTCAATTTTATTATTATTACCATTCCTATTATTTTTTCATTTTGTGAAACAACACATAACCTAAAATAATAATTATCTATTATATTTTACATCATTCACACCCGGTAATAAAAACTTGATTGTTAATGAGTTGTATAGCCATTAATCAATAATATAAATTTCAAATATGATAGGAAGCATGTGTAATTATGGTGGAACTTATTGAGATGACTACAAAACAAGAGAAACACGATTAGTTGAAGTTTCAAGCTTGATTCGAGTAGTGTAGAAAATTCATAAAAATATGTTTTCTTTTAATAATGCTTAAGAACTCAATTATATCTAGAAAAATATCATCAAGAGTGACGATGGCTAAGAACTTTTTTATGAATATAAGGCCCCATCATATGTGAATAAATTTGCTCCAATGATTTTGTCTTGGTCATAATCTCCGAACAAGTATCCTATTTTCCTATTTGCTTTTGCAAATGTGATTGTGTGGTTTGGTCATTGTTTTGACCCATACATGATTTATTGACAATTTTCACTTTCTCTTTTTGCTACTACAGAGATGAAATTTGTTGAATAAAAGTGGTCATTATAGATTTTAACCCTAACATTCCATTTGTAAGTGAATTCATGCGAGAATTCATTTCTTGTCTTAATGCTTCAATAAATGATCCATTTTTCTTTACTTGTGATTTGAGGGAAATGTGTTCTTATTCAAGCTCTTGAATCTTCAGAGTTCGATGATCACTACCAGCAATGGTGGCTATTTGTGCAACGATTATTGGACTCTGAGGTTCTATTACTAAGGTGCTCATAATTCTTTGGTGAGGTTAATGACGAGTACTCGCAACAATGATGATGGAATAGCAGCAACGACAACTATAAGGTTTGCGATCCTATGTGTTTTCAAATAGGTCAGTGACTACGACATATACTAGCAAGTGGCCTGGGTAGGATGTGGATGGGTTGGCCTATTGAGGGTGGTGGGGATGGTGGGTGACAATGACTAGGGTGGTAGGTTAAGATGGTGCTCGATAAAAGGAAAATTATCTCATTAAATGGGTGAGATATCACTAATTATAAATATAATGTATATTTGTTATATATTAAAAATATAGTAGGTTTAGTATTGACTCGGTAATAAGTATCACCAAGTTGACTCCACTTAAGTTAACTAGAGTTAACTGGTTATTCAGTAAAAAGAGTGAAAAATATTTCACTTTCTATCTCATTTCTTTGCACCAAATCTCATTTCCTTCTTATTTATCTCAATTTCTTCTTCTCTTTTCTAAGGTTTGAACTCAAAAATTATAATCTAGATAATTTCTTTATTAGTTACAACATCATTATCTTTTTTAATTGATTTTCCTGTAACTATTATAGCTTAAGGGTAGGTTTTTTCTCCCTTATTTTTCTCTTCCTTCTTCTCTTCTCCAAAACTGATATTGTGTTCATATGTTTACATATGAAGAAACTCCACTATTATAGTTTCACATTGTTAAATACAAAAACATCATTAGTATATTTTCATATTTTTAAGCCTAAAATATCATTTTTAAATATAATGAAATAAGTTACGGGTAAATTATAAGTATATATAAATTGTTATAAATGCAATAGGTTTCCTAGAATTTGTATTTAATGTTTATGAAATATATAAGATTTTGATGTTTATTACATAAACACAACTTCAAGGTAAGATTTTGTTTTCGATGTAAAAACTACAAAAGTTTGCAGTTATGTTATGATTTTACTGTTCGATTGTAGAAATACAAAAGATTGTAGTTTTTCTTAAAGTCTAAATTAATACTGAAAATAATAAATTATATTTCAATGAATATTTTTTTATATTGGTTTATATTTAAAACTAACAAAATATGAAGGTACAAAAGATTGTACCTTTGAAATAAAAAACATACAAATATGGTTGTAGTTAAAAGTATGTCATGCAATTGCAACGTAGAAATACAAAAATTGTAATTTTTGTAAATTACACATATAATTATTGTTCCATAATTCTTAACGGGATGTTTATTTTTGTAATAACATTATCTAATAGATACATATATGGTATTTGTTCTTATGGTGGACAATAGATAACTAAGAGAGAACGAACATTGTGTATAGGTGTTGATTCTATTGTATTAACAATGCCTAGCAATTTTGAATACCAAAACTTGTTAGAAATGATTTGTGAACTTTTGAAGATTGACAGCAAAAGTACTTTGCATCTTGCTATTACAATTAAAAAAGACTGTGATGTGAAGGCATTTATCACTTTTCATGATAATGGTTCAAGTAATCCCCCTATTATATGTCACTATTGACTCAACTTGATGACTTGTGTTGATTGAAAAATGTAACTAGTTATTAGTGATCATGACCTTTGAAAATGATGGGACATACTTGTTCAATCTAATGTGAATGGAACTTCAGTATATGAATTATTAAATGTAAGGGAAGGAAGTGAAGGTTTGGAGGATTTTGAAAACACACTTGAGAATGATATGATTGATTTTGATGATTGTCTTGGTAATGAAAGTAACATTTTGAATACAAAAATGAATAATACTCCATCTAGTATTTCCAATGTTGATGATTTCCTTGGTGATGAAAGTAATCCTCAGAATACATAATTAAATAATTTTTTATCTAATATTTCTCTTGCTCATGATATGTCAAGATATATTGAGAACCTTATAGTTATAAAGAAATTGGATAAAAATGTAAGAGGTATTATAGACTTTGTATCTCCAAGTAATGATACAATGATTACTTCAATTATCAATGACATATGTGTTGGAACTGTTTACAGATCGAAGGAAGAATTAAAGACCCAAGTTGGTATAATTGCGTATAATTTCTATGAAGAAGAAGTTTGAATCAAAGATTGTTTGTTCTAACAAGTTTGAAATTGTCATCAATTGCAAGTTTTTTGTATGTAATTGGAGAGTTCGTGGGGTGAAGACAAGAGGGTCTGAAATGTGGATGGTATCGAAGTATGTTAATGATTATATACAACATCTAGATACACTACGAAAAAGTAACAAGTTAGCCACTAGCAAAATTGTTATTTCCATACTTAAGAAAAAGTATAGTGATCCTAGATGTGTTTATATTCCAAGTAACATACAAAATGATATGAAATTAGTTTTTAGGGTGGATATATCGTAGAAACATCATGAATGATTAAAGAGGAAGCAATAATAAAGATTAGGGGAGATCCCAACAAGTCATTTCTCTTTCCTAGGATTTTAAGATAAAAAATCTAGGAAATTTTGACCTATATATAGCTAAACCCTTTGCGTATATAAGGCATCCTAGAAAGGAATCAATTTATAAATATTAAAAAAGTTCTATTATTTCTCTTTTTTCCTCTTATTCCTAATATTTTAAGAGTAATTATTCTTTCTTACATTTAAAAGTTGAAGTCCTTATCCTTGAGATAGAAGAATATCTTTAGGCTATTATTACTATAGAAATGGTAGTGTTTATCTAAAGATAGATAATATAACTAGGTTACTCTTATTCTAGATTTGCTAGAGTGTTTTGATGAGTGCTCAAAAAGCACTAAAATAACCATGATTTTATGCACATTAATTGATTAAAAATATATATATTTATATGTTTTATCATATATTTATATAAATTTGTCTTTTTCGGAATCACGGGTATTTTTATTGTTTTTCAGGTATTTTGGCTTAAAAGCGCAATTTAAAGACTCAAATAGGAATACTTGAAGCAATACATCACAAAAATATCAATAAATAAATGGGGGAAAGGTCGACAAAATATGGAAAAAAATGGACAAAATGGGTCGAAAAAGGTCAAAAATGTCAAAAATGTCCAAAAAGGAGAAAAACGCGCCCTTGTCAGTAACTTCGGCTCGTCCCAAGCTGACGGCGGAGTGCGTTCATGCGCAGCGACCTAACGCGCGAGTTCTCTTGTTTACGCACGCGACGACGGCCCCAACGCGCGAGCGCCCGGACGCCCCCCTCCAGCGCGCCCAGCGTTTTTCACCCCGTTTTCACGTCTGGCAGACCCCGTGTGACGTCATGCGCGTCATTGATGACCTCGACATTTCCATTACCGTTTTTTAATTTTTTAATATTTTTTTTAACATTTGTTTTATTCATTTTTCTCTCCCGTCCTACTTTATAAACACGCAGCCTTGACACCAAAAACCACACTTCTCTCTTCTTTCTTTCTCTCATTTCTTAGTTTTTGAGTTTTTCTTAGTTTCTAAGCTTTTCTTAGTTTTTCTCTTAGTTTTTAGTTAATTTCTCTTAGTTTTAGAGTTCTTCCCTAATTTTAGCTTTTTGATTCAATAAATGGGAGTGCACAATTAAACAGAGTTTTTCAAATGACGGGAATAGCGTCGAAGTTCTGTAAGGATTTTATTTTCTTTCTGATTATTTTTATGCTTTATTCTTACATGTTATATTTAATTTATGCATGGTTAAATTTAACTATCTTTGGTTGTTTAGTAAACATGATGTAATAATGGCGTTGTTATGCTTATGCGAAATATTAAATAGGTAAAAATCTCTAAAATGAATTGATTTTATTTTTATTCGTGATTTTATATTAAGGATGTTAGAGAGAAATATATTATTTTTAATTATAAACTTAAAACTAAAAATTAGATTTTAAGGTTTAGTTATCTAGGTCTAATTTAGAGTAGTCTTTCTTTTTATTTGTTGAGTACAAATCGCTTAGGTAGTTAGAGTGAAACTTCTGTTCAAAAGTTTTATAAGAATTATTATGTGAAAATGTATTGACAACATGTTTTCAATAGTGGTTTAAAACTTAAAGTTAGTACTAGGATAACTAAATTCTTAGGTTTACTTTGGACACCTTGAATAAAGTTTAAAGCTCTAACCCAATTTGCATTTAAATAGTTCATTTTCAATCTCTTAGAAAAAGGAATTAATTTAATTAACCAAATTAGTTATCAATACAGCGTAGGTGTTAATTGATTTGTGTAGTTAACAAAGAATATCTAACCCAATGAAAGGTGGTATTAAATACAAAAGAGAGAATCAATAAAATATCAATTTATATCTTTAATAACCTAGATAATATGACGGCATAATTAATTTAGTTATTATATCTATAAATACTCCTTTAATATAAATGATAAAATTTGTATGAATATTTATTGAATCTGTATTTATATTTAATTTTTATTTATTGAATTTGTATCTATGTTTATATTTATGTTTTTTAGATTATATTTAATTAATACGTATATATATGTTTATTTTATGTTATTAGATTAGGAACACAAAAAACCAAACTATCGTGACGGGATGTTTAGGATTTAATTTCGTTTTAAAAAGTTTGAATAATAAATTAAAAATACCATACATTCCTTCCTTAGATCGACCTTGGGAGTATACTTATCATTTTCTACGAAATGATTCGTGCACTTGCGAGAGTTTTATAAATATAAAACCAAAGTATTGGCAGGATCGGCGATGCCGGTTTTCGCTCATCAAGTTTTCGTTCATCAAAGTATTTGGCGATCACGATTCTGCTCATCAAGTTTGCCTAGATAATAGTTTCATTCTGTTTGTTCTATAATACAAATACAAGAACCTCTTACCAAAGAGTGAGTCAGGTTAATCTAAGTTTTACTCATCTATTTCTGATTTCCTAAGTGATTCCATATTATCGGTACACCTACGCTTCCATCCTATGTTAGGTGGTATCAGAGCCAACTTTAGCTCTAGAGAATGGATGAGCATAATCGAGTGATGCGAGAAGAATTTCAACAATTTAGTGAAGAGATTCAATACAAAATGGAGGAGCTTACTACAACCATTACTCAACTAGCATTGAGAAGGGGTTAAATTAATGATGAAAACAAGCTTCAATTCCAAGCCCAAGAAGTAGATGGTACACATGAATATAGGATAAAGCTAATAGTGCCTAGCAGATAAGTTGAAGAACTACCCTTAAGAAGATTTATTAATCCAATACCCCCAAGAAGAGATGATGCCTTCACTGACATTTCTAGTGATGAAGATTTAAAAGAAGAATATTTTGAAGGTTTAGCTAGAGGAGGACATAACTAAAAAGACCAAGAATCACAAGATTATTGTCTCAAAATTAACCTTCCTATTTCCCATGACAACATGAATATGGAGGATTTTTTTATTAGATCTCCAAAGTGGAACAATTCTTTGATGTCATGGACATTCTGGAGGAAAAACAAGTTAAGCTAGTAGCCTACCCATTCAAAGGAGGAGCTTTAACATGGTGGGATAAAATCCAAAAAAACATATTGAGACAAAGGAAAGTTCTTATCAGAACATGCCTCAGATGAAGTGATATTTAATGCATATATTTCTTCCCTCTCATTTTGAGAAAATATTATTTTAACAATATTAAAATTGCAAACAATAGAATCCTTCATTTCAAGAGTATACCAAAGAATTTTACTATTTATCTACTCAAAATAATTTGACAAAATTTGAAACACAAAAAGTTGCACGCTATATTGGTGGACTTCATCTACCAATACAAGATTGAGTATCCTTGCATTCAGTATGGAAAATCATTGATGCCTACAACATAGCCCTAAAAGTAGAGATTTTGTTAGGTAGGACAAGTTTAAGTACAAGATCACAAGCTCTGCCAAGGCCATCAACTGAAATAATTAGCACTTAAGCATGGAACATTAGTAACAAAGCAAACTCAATTATAGGAAAACAATGCTTGTAATCCTCCAAGGAACCCTTATGGATGCCCAACACAAGAAAAATGTTATAGATATAGACAAGTTGGTCATCGTTCTAATCAATGCCTAAAGAGAGGAGCAGTAAACCTGGTGGTGCAAGAATATGAATATCATAAGAAAGAGCTAGAATATGATGACTATGAAGGTGCCAAATTTGCCAAAGTGGATGAAGGGGAATGTGTTAATTGTGTATTTCGTCAACTCTTCTTGTCACCAAAGTAAGACACACAAAGGTACAATATCTTTTGCACTCCTTGTTTCATCAATAATGAAGTATGTGATGTTGTTGATATGGATACATGTCACATATTATTGAGGAGACCATACAAATATGACTTAAATACAACCCGTAAAGGTAGAGATAACATTTATTTATTCCATTAGAAAAAGAAGAAGATTTCTTTGGCTACTTTACTTGCACAAGGAGATGTGCTTAAAGCTTCTAAAGTGGAGGGAAAATCATTTCTTGTAATATCTCGAGCATCATTCTTCGCAAAAGTGAAACAAAGTAAAGAGATATTTGTCTTAGTAGTCAAACGAGAAGGCATCTTGACTTTAACCATTCCTACCTATGTACAAGCAATCCTTGATAAGCTTAAAGAAATCATGCCAGAAAAAATTTCAACTAGGCTACCCTCAATAAGGGATATCCAACATCATATTGATCTTATTCCAAGAGCAAGCTTGTGCAACCTTCCCCTTTACCATCTAAGTCCAAATGAGGGTGAAATCCTCCAACAAAAGGTTGAGGAGTCAATTCATAAAGAGATTATTCAAGAAAGCATGAGTCCATGTGCTTTACCAACCTTACTAGTTCCAAAGAAGGATGAAGATTGGAATATATGTATGGATATTCGAGCAATCAACAAGATCACAATAAAATACAAGTTTCCAATACCACGTCTTAATGACGTTCTTGATATGCTTTCTGGAGTAGTTATATTCTCAAAAATTGATCTACGTAGCAAATATCACCAAATTTAAATCAAACCTGGAGATAAGTGGAAGACTACATTCAAGATAAAAAAAATGATTGTACAAGTGATTAGTGATGCCTTTTGGACTATCAAATGCACATATCATATTCATGCAAATCATGAACCATTAATTCCAATCATACGTATAACTCTATAAAAGTACAATCATTAGTGCACTTTTTTGCTTAATATTTGTTTGTTTTATTCAATAAGTAGTATTTTGGGGTTAAAAATATTGAAATATGAACTTTCTAATGAAGAAAGGTGAAAATATGTTTTTGGGATTTTTAGTGATTTTTTAATGCAGGACCAATCAAAAGATGTCATATAGATACCAAGCAAGCATGAGAGTTGACTAGGCACGCCATGTGGATGCCAAGAAAGTGAGGATGGCCAATTGTTCAACGCCACATGTATTGGGTGATGTAGGGCGATGTCATCCATTATTCACACTAGCACATCACATAATCCTCACCCCTAAATCACATCACACTTCATTGATTAAGCGCACATTCACTATGATTAGTTAAGCATGCCATGCATCCCCGTGTTGATTGGATCCACCTTTTTTCTCTTAACATGTGTCACGTTTTTATTTGTTAGCGTTGTTGAGTTTTTCTTTTTTCATCTCATCCCTTGATCTGAAGCTTATCTAACGGTCCAAATCCTACTTGAGCTTAATTTAAACCCCTTAATTACCCAATAACCCTAATGAGCCGCCATTAGCATAATTTTGTTAGTTTTTAGAGCTAAAAAGGGAGAAAAATATAGAAAACATCAAAATGAGGTACAATTTTGGGGGAGATTTAAGAGAATATTGGTACTAGAATTCAAGAGATTGATTGTATTTTTTTATCCTTTCTTAATCAATTTTTTATCTCTTTCTTTATGAAAAATATGAACTTTATGAACAAAATTATGTCTAGTTAATTTATTAATCTAGGGGTATTATGAACCCAATTTTTACCATGTGATGATATAATATTTTACCCCAATTATGAATTTAATTTAATTTAATTATATTATTTAATGTTTATGCTATTAATTGATGAACTTAATGAGTAGTGTGCAATTTAATTGACATGAGAGTGTGATTAGGTTAATTACTATATGATATGTAGTTTACTTGAGAGTAGAATACATATTAGGTTAAATTCAATTAAAAATGTAATTGGTTAATAATTATATTAGAAGAATTTTAGTGATTTACATGTTTAAAAAAATTTAATCCTCTAATTTTTTAAACATGTTTAAAGAATTAGAGGATTAAATTTTTTTAAATATTTTCTCATATATCTTCTTACTTATAAAATATAATTTAATTAATTATTGTTATTTATTTTTAGTTCTTTTAATTCTGTTTTCTTAAAATATAAAAACACAAAAATAAATTGATTTTTTATTTTTTTAGATTTAAAAATTAGTTTCTAATAACATAATCTCTGTGAGAATGATATTTTTTATCATTATATTACTTATTCCAATACATATACTTGCGTATTCATTGCATGCAATTCATGTTTGATAAAAAATTTGTCACCGTTGTCGGGGATTATAAACATTAAAAATTAATTTTTTATTTTATTTTATTTTAGTTATTTTCTATATTTATTTTTCATAATTTTAATTTATTTAGTTATTTTATTTATTTTAGTTATTTTTCATAATTTTAATTTATTTATTTAGTTATGTATTTTTAATTTTGACATCTCTTTTAGTCCCAAAATTGAGTATACTTTGAGATTAATAAAAAAACAAAAACTTGTCACCCAAGTGAAAGAAATGGGTAATTTCATTTGAAATAAACAATAATAAGATAAATTTAAACAATCAGATTCCGTTAATAGATGATAGAGAAAGACTGAATAAATATGCATTACCTATGTCGGAAGGACTGAATCCAAGTATTACAAGATTAAACATTCAAGTTAACAAATTTGATCTAAAGTCAATGATATTTTAAATACTACAAACAATTGAAAAATTCAATGAATTACTAATAGAGAATCCTCATTTACATCTCAAATTATTTACTGAATTTGGAGCTGAGAAGGCATTTAAGCTTATATTGGTCTCTTGCTCTTTATGAGATTGTGCTCGAGCTTAGCTAAATTCCTTGCCATATGATTCCATTATAACTTGGAATGATTTGGAGGATAAATTCTTGATAAAATATTTCCCACCAACAAAGAATGCTAAGCTTAGGAATTATACTATCTCCTACCAACAATATGAAGACGAATCTTTATATAAAGCATAGGAAAGATTCAAAGAATTGTTAAGGAAGTGTCATCACCATGGTATCCCTCATTGGATCCAAATGGAGACTTTTGATAATGGTCTCAAAGCGCAAATGAGAAATATTGTTGATACATCTGCTAATGGAGTCTACTAGCTAATTCTTATAATTAAGCTTATTATTTACTTGAGAAAATTGCTACAAATAATTATCAATATCCAATGGATAAAATGACAGTCACAAGAAGTGTAGTCATAGTGCATGAGATAAATGATATCACGACACATGTAGCTCAAGTGTCATCTTTGGTGAATCTTTTGAAAGCTCAAAACTCGTCAATGAGTATAAACCAAGTCCAAAACTCAAGTGTGTATTATGGTGGGGCTCATTTGTTTGATAATTATCTAAATAATCCTAAATCAGCATTCTATATTGGTAAGGTGAACCAAAACAATAATCCATACTCAAACACATATAACCCAAGATAGAGAAAACACCCAAAATTCTTTTAGAAAACACAATCAAGGTGGTTAGAATAACAATAATCAAGGTGGTAATCAATTCAACCATCAATCATTTTCACCACATGGTTTTCAACAATCACAAGCCCAAGAGAAGAAACCAGCTACTGAGCATAATACAAATGCTTTAATGGGATGATGAAAGACTTCATATAGTCAATAAATATAAAAATTTCTACTCATGAGGCTTCAATTCAAAATTTAGAGACTCAAATGGGGCAACTTGCTTAGGCCATAAGTCAAAGGCTTCAAGGTAACCTTCCAAGTGAAACAACTATAAAATCAAGAAGATAAGGTAATGATTATTGCAATGTTATAGCCTTAAGGAGTGGTAAAGCTCTAAAGGAGAAACATAAAACTCAAAAGGATGAAAAGGAATATGAGACTTAAAAGAATGAGGAGCAGTATGAAACTAAAAAGGATGAAGAGGAACAAGTGGATAAACAGAGCATTAGAAAGGGAATAATTCAGCAAAAAAGAGCAACCTCTACAAACTTACTATTCATTTCCCTCAAAGGCTACAAAAACAAAAGTTGGACACATTTTCAAAACTTCAGGTTGTCTTCAAGAAGCTACACATAAATATACCATTTACAGATGCACTTGAACAAATATCGTCTTATGCCAAATTTCTGAAGAATATATTGTCTAAGAAAATGAGGCTTGGAGATAATGAAACAATAACCTTTACTGAAGGTTGTAGCACTATCCTTGCTAGAAAACTACTCCAAAAATTAAAATATCTGGGTAGCTTTGACATTCCTTGCACAATTGGGAACATGAACTTTGAGAAAACGTTATGTGACTTAGGTTCAAGCATTAACCTTACGCTATTATCATTCTTTAAGAGATTATGGATTGGTAAAGCCAAATCCACTTTAGTAACACAACAAATGACAGATAGATCAATTAAATGACCTCGGGGTGTAGTAGAAGATGTATTAGTAAAAGTAGTTAAGTTCATGTTTCCAATTGATGTTATTGTAATAGACATGAAAGATGATCATAACATTCCTATAATACTTGATCGTTTATTCTTAGCAACCAGAAGGGCACTCATTGATGCACAAAAAGGTGAATTGACAATGAGGGTGCAAGATGAACAAGTAACATTTAAGGTTTTTTAAAGCATCTGAACCCCATGATATTGATAATGCTAATGAATGTTTTAGGATAAATGTTACTAATTGTGATGATAACTTAAAATAATCTATTCAGTCGCCCATACTTAAGAGTATTACACGTGTTGTTATGAACAATGAAGTAAACTCATCAAGAAATAACTCAATCTATTTTAATTTTAAAAGTATGGAATCTATAATTGATATTATTGATTATGTGAACTATATAGAGGCTACACCTCACATGGGTATAGTTAATATGGTTATAGAGAGTTTTGAAATATGATCTAAGCTTAAACTATCTATTGAAGGGCCACCAAGGTTAGACCTCACAGCTTCACCCTACCATCCTCAATCAAGTAGGCAAGCAGAAGAGTCTAACAGAGAGGTGAAAAAGATGTTGAAAATACATAAATTGGATAAGCTACGTTGAATGCTTATAAGAATGTCAAAAGGTACAAAAAGAAAACAAAAATATGACATCATAAAAGAATTGAGCAATATGTTTTTAGACCTAAACATAAAGTATTATTGAACAAATCAAAACTGAAAACTATTTTCGGACAAACTCAGTAGTAAATGGACATAAAGAGATGTACCTCAGGACTTGATATGATTGTCTAGTCAAAGATGTTAAACATGACACTGGTTGGGAGGTAACCCAATGTTACTTTACTTATATTTTCATTGTGTTTATTTTCTAGGTGAAGAAATGTGAAAAGCAATGACGCAACAAGGTTGAATAGTTTTAACGACAAATGTGGTGTGCTAGGACTAAATAAGTTTTGTTTGCTTTTCCCTTTTTCATATTTATGTGTATATTGGGGACAATATGTATATATTGGGAACAATATGTAATTTCAGTTTGTGGGAGGGAACTTCATTCTTTACATTAATGTTTAGTATACATTTTCAATTTTTAGGAATTTTTTTTATTTTTAGGATGTTTTCAATCATGATTTGGGTAAAAATTGATAAATATATGAAAATTAAATGCATGCATGCTTGATATGAAACGTATAAAATCAATGACAAAAATTGGTTGTCATGACTAGGATAATGAATGTAACATGTTCGTTAAGATATTTACATTAATCATGTGATATGCTTGCTTGTTTTGATTGGATTGATTCAAATTTTTATACACATGTTTATGATTTATTTTGGTGTTCTTATTGAGAGAAAATTTGTAGTGAGTTATGCAAGTTTATGAGATCTACCATATTTTAGAATCTATTTTATCATCCCTTGAGAAGAAATTGTAAATAATATTTAGCAAGAGAAATAATTTAGGTATTATTTGGATCGATTGAGCCTTTCAAGCTAACCATTGATAATATCTTTAGTCATCTATTTATAAGAACCTTTCATATCTTTAAGCCACACTTTATGTCTAATTAATAAGAATTACAGTTATCCTTGCACCTTCAACTTACATGAAAAGAAAAAAATCCAATCATATGTAATGCTATAGAGTAAGGTGAAATGCAATGCACCTTATAGAAAACTCACTACACAATTATCCCTCTAAAGAAAAATAAAATAAAATTGAAAATAAGTTTGAGGATCTTATAAAGTTACAAAAAGAAAAAAGAAAATGTGAAAAGAATGATAAGATAGGGTGTGGAAAGAGCCTTATAAAAGGATGTGGAATAAAAAATGTGAAAAGCAATGCATCTTATAAAAAACTTCAATGCACATTATAAAAGTGTATCTTGAATAAAAAGAAAGCTAAGGTGTGAAAAGAGCCTAAATATATTCATTTATCTACCACTATCTAGGCTTTATATTATAAGCATGTAAATCCCTTATTGGTCTTTAGCTTAAGTGCATATTTATATTAGTGGAGATGTATGTAAAAACTAGACTTATGAGACTTATTATAAGACTGAATTGATTAGAATGCTCATATAGGTTGATTTTATCAGTATATTGGATGATATCATGTACAACACACACACAAATCAATTTGTCAAAAACATTGCATATTCTTGTATTGATGGAATATTGATTGATGAATATGTGAACCATCTTGTCATAGAATTGTATGACTTTTGAAAGGAAAGTTTTTACTAAATATGCATATATTAATTGATATATATATATTTATGAATATACTACCCATGTTGGTATATTTAGTTAGACTTAGCTTTATTTGAAGACATGCAAAAATTTAAGTTTTGGGATGTGATGACTCTATGAAAGTAGAGTCATCAGTGTCTTTTTTACTTAATATTTGCTCATTTTATTCTATAAGTAGTATTTATGTGGTTAAAAATATTAAAATATATAATTTTAGTGAAAATGAGTGAAAATATATTTTTGACAATGTTTGGGAATTTTTAGGAATTTTTTAATGAAGGACCAATTAGAAGACACCATGTGTACACCATATAAGTAGAGGGAGCTGACTAGGCACGCCATGTCGATGCCATGCAAGTAAAGAGGGCCAATCACGCAATGCCATATGTATCGGGTGACATAGGGCCATGTCACGTGTTAGCACGGTGTTCATTCCAAGTTTCATAGCGCGGTCAATGATTTTTCCATATAATTCTCACCGAAAAATCACATTGTGCCACGTGTCACTGAGTTAGCGCATGTTGACCACGACCAGTAAAGAATACCACATTGTGTGATGATTGGATAACCCTTTCTCTCTTGCCATGTGTCACATTTTTATTTACCAGTGTTGTTAATTTTTCTTTTTTTCGTCTCTACCCTTAATTTGAAGCTGATCTAACGGTCCAGATTTCACTTTAGCTTAATTTAACCCCCTAATTGCCCCATAAACCCTAATGAATTGAAAATTGCATATATTTTTTATCAATTTTTGGAGTCAAGAAGAGAGAAAAATACAAAAAAATTTAAAAAAATATATACAATTTTAGTGGAGATTCAAGAGAAAATTGGTACTATAATTCAAGGGATTGAATGTATTTCTTTTTCTTCTCCCTTCTTTATCAGTTTTTATGTCTTTCTTTATGAAAAATATGAGATTTATGAACAAAATTATGTATAACTAATTTATTAATCTAGAGTTCTTATGAACCCAATTTTCAACATGTGATGATATAATATTTTGTCCCAAATTATGATTTCAATTTAATTATATTATTTAATATGATTTTTATGTTATTAATTGTTTGACCAACAATTAATCAATAGAAGCAATTAAATAGATCTGAGAGAATTATTTAATTGTTTATCATGATTAAATAACATGCATAGTTTTTAGGCAGAGATGTATGATTCTTATGTATGTGATACATAGTTGATGAACTTAATGAGTAGTATGCAATTTAATTGACATAAAAGTGTGATTAGGTTAAACACTATATGATGTGTAGTTTACTTAAGAGATGAATATATGTTAGGTTAGATTTAATTGATCATGTAACTATTTGATAATTATATTGGAGGGATTTTAGCGATTCATATGTTTAGAAAATTAGAAGATTAAGCATTCCTAGATATTTTCTCATATATCTTCTTAGTTGTCAAAACTAATTTAATTAATTATTGCTATTTATTTTGAATTTTTTGAATTTTGCTTTCTTAAAACATAAAAACCTAAAAAATTGATTTTATTTTTTTATTTTAAATATTAGTTTGTAGTAACATAATCTCTGTGGGAACGATATTTTCTTATCATTATATTATTTGTTATGTTACGTATATTTGTGTATTCATTGCACACAATTTGTATTCCATCACATACATTGGTAAGTTTTTGGTTGTTTACTTTGATGATATCTTAATTTATAGTCGAACATAAGAAGAACATTTAGAGCACTTGAAGAAATTGCTCACTATTTTAAAGAAAAAAAATTGTGCCTTAATTTGAAGAAATGTAGCTTATTGACCAACAAATTGTGTTCTTGGGTTTTGTCATCATTGCCAATGAAATTGAAGCTAATGAGGAGAAAGTACATACAATTGAAGACTGAGCAACTCCCAAAAACATAACTAAAGTTTGAAACTTCCATGGGTTAGAAACCTTTAACCGTAGGTTCATTAAGAACTTCAACATTATTGTTGCCCTAGTCATCAAATGTCTAGAGAAAAGAAAGTTCAACTAGAGAAAAGAAGCTAAAAAAAGTTTCCAAATACTAAAAGAGAAATTGACATCTATACCAGTGTTAGCATTTCCAAACTTTGATAAGATCTTTCAAGGGCGACTAGAGGCTCACTTTAGTAAAAAGCTCAACAAAGCACATTGAAAGTTCAATACATATGAACTTGAGTGCTAGGTAGTATTTTGTACTTTGAAATACTGGGAACATTATCTCATACAAAGAGAATTCATTTTGTTCACTAATTATGAGGCATTGAAGTTTATCAACGGTCAAATCAAGCACAGTATGACACATGTCAAGTGGATTTCATACTTTCAAAAATTTCCTTTTGTTATAAAACTAAGTCTAGTTAACATAATAAAATGGTTGATGCATTAAGTCGTAAGGAAACCCTAGTGATCACTTTAAGCATTAAAGTTATAGGGCTCGAATTACTTAAGGACACATATGCTAAAGATGAAGATTTCAATAACCTTTGGAAAAAATATCAATTGAAAACAAGATGCAGGAGACATGCACATACACGAGGGATACTTGTTTCGAGGTACTCAACTTTGTATCTCTAAAACTTCATTAAAGGATAAAATCATTCGAGACTTACATACTGGAGGACTAAGTGGACATCTTGGAAGAGAAAAGACCAT
Source organism: Hippophae rhamnoides (assembly GCA_033030585.1). Taxonomy (NCBI): domain Eukaryota; kingdom Viridiplantae; phylum Streptophyta; class Magnoliopsida; order Rosales; family Elaeagnaceae; genus Hippophae; species Hippophae rhamnoides. Next base: position 39,232,388 of record CM065436.1, read on the forward strand.
CACACTTGTTGAAGAAAGGTACTTCTGGCCTCAATTGAAAAGAGATGCTAGCAAGTTTGTCCAAAGGTATTATGTGTGCAAAACCTCCAAAGGATGAGCTCAAAATAATGGATTATATACACCTTTACCCATCCTTGAGACCATTTGGGAAGACTTATCCATAGATTTTGTGTTAGGACTTCCAAGAACTCAACATGGTGTAGATTCATTTTTTGTTGTTGTTGATAGATTCTCCAAAATGGCACATTTTATCCCATGTCACAAAATTGTAGATGCGTTGAATATTACAGAACTCTTTTTCAAAGAGAATTTTCATCTGCATGGACTTTCGTGGTTAATAACTTTATATCAAGACACAAATTTTTTTTTCATTTTTGGAAGACATTATGGGCATGCTTTAATACGTCACTCTACTTCAATAGCACTACAAATCCTCAAACTAATGGTCAAATAAAAGTAATGAACCGAACACTAATAAAAATAATTCATTGTCTCGATAGCGACAAACCAAAGTAGTGAGACCTTACTCTTGCACAAACTAAGTTTTCCTTTAAAAACACTATGTGTAGTTTAACTAGTGAGACCCCATATAAGGTTGTATATGTGAAAGCCTCAAAGCATACATTGGATTTGGTTAATCATCCAAAGGTTAATGGGAAAATAAAGCCTGCTAAAGAAATGGAAAATAAGATTCAAATTATTCATTCAAAAGGAAAAAAAAGCTTACAGACTCCAATGCTAAGTATAAAGCAACAGTCGACAAACACAGAAGAAAGAAAACTTATTAAGAAAGAGACATGATGATGGTGTTTTTGAAAAAAAAGAACATTTTCTTATTAGCATGTACAACAAGCTAAAGGATAAGAAATATAAGCCTTGTCGAATACTAAAAAAGATCAATGACAATGCATACATAGTGGACTTAGCCAAAGATATGACCGTCTCAGCAATGTTCAATGTGTCAAATATTTATGGCTACCATTCATCAGAACCACTTTATCCAGAAGAAAAGTCGGGACATGTTTAAAACAGATAGAGGGGACTAATACCAAATAAATATAGGAAGAAAAGAGAAAATATTGCATTTTTGTTTAGAGTTCTATTTTTTACGTATTATTAGAGTCTCACATAAAAAAATTTATTTAGAGTTCTTTTTTATGTATTACTAGAGTACCACATAGAAACTTTATGAACTACTCGAGAAACTTTTAAACTATATATAGCTAAGCCCTTTGCTTATATAAGGCATTCTAGAAAAGAATCAATTTATAATTATTAAAGAACTTATTTTTTTTCTTTTTTCTCTTATTTTTAATATTTTAAGAGTAATTCTTCTTTCTTCCATTTGGAAAATGAAGTCCTCATGTGTGAGATGGAGAAATATCTTTAGTCTTACTCCATAATTGGTAAAGTGTTTGTCTAAAGATAGATAATATAGTTAGACTAGTTCTATTCTAGATTTGCTAGAGTACTTGCCTAGATAATAGTTTCCTTGTATTTGTTCTATAACATAAATAGGAAGACATTTTTCCAAAAAGTAAGTCTGGTCAATGTAAGCTTTGTTCATCTGTTTCTAAGCATGGCCATATTATTGGTACACTTATGCTTCTATCTTATGTCAATTATTCTAAAAATGATAAGTCTTGGATTTGTTTTTGACAACTTAGGTGTAATTAGTGAGTTGGAGGATTGAATGATTGTTTTTTTTAGCATCGTCTTAGCATTTTAAATTGTCTCAAGTTGATTTTTCCAAATATACACCACAATTCATATGTGCGACATTTGGCAATGAACATCTATTCAAAGTTTAAGAACATAGAGATTATACCACTTTATTATGTGGCTGCAAAGGCATATACAATTCATGATTTCAACAAAATATTTTTTGAATTTAATGCATAAGAAGAACATGTTGGATTTGAAGGATAGACAAGGTCTCATTTTCTAAGTATATTCATATATTTAATTATAATACTATGTATTGATAGTTAGAAAATTTTATAAGTTCAATTTATAAATATGATATTTAGATGCAAATGTCTTTAAATGCAAGCTTATATTTTTCCAATTGTTTAATGTTCTCGTCAGTGTATACGGTAAATACCGGGTTAGCATAGACTTAAATTTCTTGCTTTAATTTGCATTTTTGCATTTATTACTCTACTTAAAAGATAATCATCAACATCAATAGGTGTCGTTATATAATGATGACTACTAATATTAAAGAGTCCTTGAATAATGTTTTGAAGGATGTAAGGAGCTTCCTACGATGAGATTGATGGAACTCCTCACAAGTATGATACAAAGATGGTTTAATAATAGATGAATATTGACTGCTACATGGAATATTAATGACATCTGAGGTGAAGGAGTTAACTAAGAGAATAATTTCCCTTCACTATCAATATTCATGATGGGGATAGAAATGAAGTAAATTTGAACATGAATGTGTATATGTCATATGTTTGATTTGAATATGTTGTCATGTGGTTATGTACTTGATGCAGCTAGAGTTAGAGATGTTGATCATTGGTAACTTTGTGACCCAAAATACTCATCTATTTTTATGGTAGTGGCGAATGGGGAGTCAATTTATCTTGTAGGTCACTGTGACTATTAGAATGTGCCACATTATAACCTTGTTGAAAATTGTTCTTCCTCCCTTGACCAAACACAAAACAGATAGGCGAACAAAAAAGAAGAAACCAAACATTGGTGAGGCTAAAAGGTTTACAAAATGTTCTAATATGATAAACCTGTTCACGATAAGATAACTTGTAAAAGTGACTTACAAATGGTGCTTAAAGATGTTCCTGTTATAGATATGGATGAATTAATATAACATGTATACAAAGGACGTATTATATTAGTATTTTTATTAATATTTTAATTTGTTAAAAAACATTAATTTTTTTTATTATCGATAACTTAAATCTTAGACCAGCATAATGTTAGAGATTATTGTTATAAAGCTCCTTAATTTAAGGAGAAAATTAAGGAGCAAAACATGGAACAAAACAATGAGTAAAACATGGAGCTTAATTCTAGGAGCAATTCAAGGAACCATTAATTTAAGGAGTAATTCAAGGAGTGAATTTTCCTATAAATAGATGTGTAATTGTAATGAATTAACCATCCAAAGTGTTCATTCCAATTGAGAGAAAAGCTTAGAGAGAAAAGTTTTTGTGAGAGAAAATTGAGAGTAATTTTTCGGGTGTAATTGGGTTTGTGAGTCAGAGTATTGTAAACACCTGTGTAATTTCTCCCTTTTAGTAAAAAAGATTCGCATCAAGTCCTGAGACGTAAGCAAGATCGTCTAACTCGTTATCAAATTTTGTGTGTTATTTTTTCTATTCTTGTTTTCTCATAAATCCGCCATCGGGAATTTGCGTTATTTCCCAACAACTCCAGTATCGTAGCTATTGGTAGTGATTTCTCACAATTTTCTCGCAAGAAATAGTCGAAACGATCCGCAGGAAGTCGATTTTTAGGAGCAACGGCCGCGGATGAAGGAAGGGTGAAACTCGAGAAATTTGATGGCATAGATTTCGGGTTTTGGAAAATGCGATAGAGGATTATCTCAGATCAAAGAAATCTATATCAACCTCTCTCAGTGGGAAGGTTTGTAGAAGCATGAAGAAGATTGGAATCTTCCACAGACGAATGCCTCGTAATTATTCGATTGACGTTATCCCGTAATGTTGCTTTCAACATAGAAAGGAAAAGACTCAGCGGTGTCTTGTGCTCTTCTCCAATATGTATTTAGAAGCCACCTCAAACAAAGTGCACTCTGATGAGGCGCTTGTTCAATTTCATGATGACTGGCGCACGCAGCTCAACATCTCAATGAACTCACACGATTTACAACCCAGGTTGAGTTCAAAGGAAATTGAATTCGATGAAGAAGTACGAGCATTGATACTTTTGTCTTCTCTACCAGAAAGTCGAATGCTTCTTGTCACGGTTGAGTAGCTCATCGAAGCAATAAGTTGAAATTGACGATGTTCGTGATTTGGTTCTCGGTGAAGCAGACCGACGTAGAGAGACAGCTAATCGTCAACCTCTTCGCCATACAGAGTCAAGAGGAAGAAATTCAACCAAAGGAAATGGACGCGGTAGAACCGACTACCGAGGTAGATCAGACAGGAGGTCCAAATCTAAGAATCCTAATAATTCCAGCAACAAGACTATCGAGTGTCGAATTGCAAGAACCTGCACTACAAAAATCGGTGCGAATGCACCGGCGACAAACAAGTGAAGCATGAGGCAAAATGTTACTTCCACCTCGGGAGGAGACGATGCATTGATACGCTTCTTTCGGGAGCAGCAAGGAAGAATCTTGGGTGTTAGACTCTACACATCGTTCACGCTACTTCACAAAAAGAATTCTTCGAGAAATATGTCTCCCTGAACCTGGAAAGGTATATCTTCGCGATGATCAACCACGTATATTATTGGCAAAGGTGTAATAAGATTGTTGAACTGACCGTTTGGAAACCGAAGGATGTCAGCATATTCCGATCTCGTATGAACTTAATCTCGGTGGCAAGTCATGGTGAAGGCTACTACATCTTCCATGCGATGATTGGAAGATTTCAAAGGGTGTAATGACAAATTGCTCGAGGCAAGAAAAGTGGCACTTTACACGACATACAGAGGCACGTTGTTTCAATTACGCTTGCGAGCAATGAAACACCAAATCATGGGCACCAGGAGACTAGCCATATGTGCTGGAGAGGATGAAGATTATGACTCAAAGTGGGAAAACTTACAGTCTACAAGTCTGCGGAGATAGACACGTGCGAAGATTGCATGCCCACTGGGAAAGCAAAAGAAAGTCGGCCGACAAGTGCGTTAATCCCAAAGAAGGAAAGCATCAGAGCTTATTCACTCGATGTTCGTGGACCAACGACCGTCTCATCTATCAAAGGGAAACACTACTTCACGACTTTCAATGATCACTGAAGGTATGGGTTTACTTTCTAAAGCATAAGTCTCAAGTATTTGAGGCTTTTAAGATGGAAAACTATGGTGGAAAATGAGACTGGGTTTAAAGATCAAAAGCTCGAACCGGAGCACGCTATGAATACGAAGACACCATATTCAAAAATTTTCTGCTAATGAGCACGGGATTATAATGGAAAGAATCGTGCCGGGCACGCCTCAACACAACGGTGTAACGGCGTATTTAACCGAACGTTGACGAAAGAGCTGCAAGCATCCAGATACACAGTCTATCGAAGCAATTTGGGCGTAGTCAGCCAACACGCAGCCTTACTTGATCAACCGAGGCCCATCTGTTCCATCGTGGAGCATAGAATACGAGGAGGTATGGAGCGGAAAAGAGGTGAAACTATCACATCTAAAAGTTTTCGGTTGTGTAGCATTTCAGGCATATTGATTAAGGCAGAATAAGCTTGATCCCAAATCCAAGAAATGCACATTCATCAGCTATGGTGAGGATTTAGTTTGGCTACACCGTTTGGGATGACGAAAGAAGAAAGTTATCCGTAGAGATGTGATTTTCAACGAAAGGGTGATGTATAAGGACATGCATAAAGACGCCAATGCCTCGAAGCAGATAGTCGCATTACAGACGCAGATGATGTCCCGCATACTTCCGCAACGTAACCAATTGTAATAAGTCCTCACGGAGGAACTTGCTGGACAAAGCAAGCACACAACATTCCGACACCACAACCTCTTACTCCAGCCTCCTCAGATTTAGATGTCTTCTCGACCTCGTGTGCCTAACGGAGATACATGGTATATACGTTGTGGATCACTATGGAGGGAGCACGACGTTGCGATGAACCTTGTCAGGACTCGAGATTCAACAACATGAGTTTCTTATGAAAGAAGAAATGAAATCTCTCATCTCCAACCGCATACGGGAACTAACCGAATTACCTAAGGAAAGCAAGGCACTTCACAACAAATGGGTGTCGGTGAAAGAGGAGTACATGATGGTTCCAAGAGATACAAAGCTCCGCCTAGTTGTCAAAGGGTTTCAACAGAAGGAAGGAAAGTTGACTACACCGACATTTTTGCTCCCGTTGTGGAAGCTTAATATTATCGATCGGTATTGAGCATTCAGAGCCATTGAAGATCTTCATCTTGAAGCTTGGATGTGAAGATCGCATTCCTTGGAGATTTAGATGAAGAGATATACATGTACCAAATGTGGGAAGGTTTCTTAGAAGAGGAAGAAGCCACATGGTGTGCACTTAAGAAGAGTTTGTATGGCCCCTAAAAGCCTCCGAGACAATGGTACGTAAAGTTTGATAGCTTCATGCACAAGGTTTCCAGTAAGGCAATCACGTCGACTATCATTGCTACTTCAAGAGATATAGGTCCGTTATATCATTTTACTACTTTACGTTGATGATATGTTAGTAAGCAGGTTCGTATATGGATGATATCAAGATTGAAGCATTAATTGTCAAAGGAGTTTGACATGAAAGATTGGGTCCAAAGAAAAAGATTCTTAGAATGCAAATCACAAGAAATAAGAAGAAAGGATCCTTGCGAGCTTATCTCAGGTAGAGTACATCAATCGTGTTTTGCATAGATTCAATGACACGAGCGTGCCGCCAAGCGACACCCTTGGCTAGTCATTTTCGCCATCCAAGGATCACCCCTCAGACGTAAGAAGAGAGAATTCATGGCTAAGGTTCCTTATGCCTCTCGCCATTGGAAGTTCGATGTACGCAATGGTCCAGACAAGACCGCACATTCGGGCCATGAATGGGAGCTTGTTAGCAGATTTATGTCAAATCCAGGAAAACTCATCGGGAAGCCAAGTTGGATTTTGAGGTATCTGCGAGCACCACTGGCAAGTGTTTGTACTTTAGTAAAGGAGAGTTAAAAGTACAAGGATACGTAGATGCAGACTTTAGAGTGAAGTTGATCACCACAGACCACCGGTTATATATTCTTGTTGGAACTACAAATTGTTAGTTGGATGTCACAAATACGTAAAATTGTCACTCTATCCACTACGTGTTCTAGTATGTAGCATGAAGAATCGCTAGTAAAGAGATGATATGGCTTCAAGGTTTGTTAAGTGAGTTAGGATTCAAACAAGAGAAGAATGTTCTCAGATAAGTGATAGTCAAAGCTGTACACTTGTGAAGAATTCACAGACATTTCATTCCTGGAACCAAACATATTCGACTTGCTATCACTTCATCGGATCTCTATTAAGATGATGTGTTATCTAATACCCGGAGAAGATTCACAAGCAAAAATCCAATGAGATATGTTAACAAGGTGGTGATTATTGACAAGCTGCTCAACTTCTGGTCCACAGAGTAACAAGACTGTAAAAGTCAGATTGATCGAGTGTGAAGACAGATTGAAATCACTTAGTGGGAGATTGTTAGAGATTATTGTTATAAAGCTCCTTAATTTAAGAAAAATTACGAGCAAAACATGGAACAAAACAAGGAGTAAGAAACATGGAGCAAAACACATTAACAAAACAAGAAGCAAAACATGTAGCTTAATTCTGTGAGCAATTCAAGAAACCATTAATTTAAGGAGTAATTCAAGGAGTGAATTTTCCTATAAATAGATGTGTAATTGTAATGAATTAACCATCCAAAGTATTCATTCCAATTGAGAGAAAAGCTTAGAGAGAAAAGTTTTTGTGAAAGAAAATTGAGAGTAATTTTCTTTGGTGTAATTGGGTTGTGAGTTGTGAGTATTGTAAACACCTTGTGTAATTTCTCCACTTTTAGTAAAAAGATCTGCATCAGGTCCAGAGACGTAAGCAAGATTGGCCAAACTCTATTATCAAATTTTATGTGTTATTTTTCTATTCTTTTTTTCTCATAAATCTGACTTATCGGAAATTTGCGTTATTTCCCAACACATAAAAATACATAAATTAATATAATTTTTCTCAACTTATCATTAGCATTAACTTCGATTTTATATTCATCAACCTGGGGAACATAACCCATGATTTCATCAATTCCATGAACGACTTTTTTTTCTCCTCCTCCATTAGAATTGGTACGCACTCCTTGTGATTATTGTGCCTTTCAATACTTGTCTCACCAATTTCCTTACTAGTGTAATTTACCTAAATATTAAACCTTGTGTTAAATTAAATGTATGCATAAATTATATAAAAAATATTCATTTCCTTTATTAAAGTACTTATTCCAATAGAACTTGCAGGTTTAAGATCAAAATAATTCTATATTATGTCTTTGAAGTCTTTTAATAACTCTTTTTAAAAAGATTTCAGTGAGGTGTGAATGTATTCCTTCAATATAGCAACCATTGATGAAATAACTTCCCGTAATATATTCAAATAATTATTTAATTATTCAAATTTCTCATATAAATATTTTTAACATATTACTATAATATTTTTTACAATTATAACACCATATTATTAAAACATATATTAATAATATTTTATTTTTATTCGAATTGTTAATGTCTCAAATAACTTCATCATTATCATCCCACTTGAAATACTCACTCATGTGTGTTGTATGATCCAAGTCTTCGTCCTTTTCATAGAAGATGTTTAATTATCATCCAAAGCTGCAATTGACTTATATACATCTTTTCTTTTTCCTGGTAAGTTCGATTTAATTTATATAACACATTTAACTAATTCAATAAATTTGTATGGAATATATGACAAAATAGATGAAGTATATTTAAATGAATATATAAAATCATGCCTATTAGTTAAATATTCATCAAATTTATTTTAAAATACATGTAAATAAATATTTAAAAATAATTAAATAACTTGCATATTTTGTCCCAAATACTAGCTCATCCAAACTTGACACATATTCAATTTAAAATACGAGAGTTGCTTTTCCCAATCCTAAACACATTAACACACCTTGCAAATCTTTGGATTGCCTTACTATGACATCAAATATTATGAATAATATATAAAAAGTAAACAAGTCAAGCTATAATAATTTAATACTATAAAATTCAATAAATAAATTATTTAAATTATGTATATCCTTACCTTCCTATAAATTATATCTAAATTATTATATGCAGTAAGAGACATTGTTTTTTAGATGCATTTTTATTCCCATTGCCCTTCATACTATGAAGTGACTGACCTTTGTTACCAACAACCTTACTTGCCTTTTTTATTTTTTAAACCTTCAACCAATGTCTCGTATACTACTTCACCCCACAGCATAATGTTGAAAAGTTTTATGTGGTGGAGGAAGTCCACATGCTCTAATTTTACATTGTTTCTCATTTCCTTACCCAAGATAAATACATATAAGGTATAAAGACATGCCAATTTGATTTTGTCCCAGATTCATTTACAAATAGCTCTTCAACAAACTCTTCACTTATCTTTTTTTCATTATTAAAATATTCTTTGCAAAATTTACTTTCCTTTTTTCTCAAACTTACATCTCCAGGTAGGTTCTTCGTTACCCATATTAAGTCCACTGATTAGTGTAAATTCAATATGATCAAATCTTATCTACTTATCGTCTATAGTGAACCATATGTTATCATTATCATAATCAAATGAACTCATAAGTAACAAATGATGGCATATAGTGCCAGATCATTTAAGATTCTTGACATAAAAAAAATGACCAAAACATGTATCTCTAAATAACTTATGTCCAAGTTATGTATTTTCGTAAATTTTCAATAAATTATATTTAGGACAAATATTTTTAAGCTCTTTTTCTACAAAATATTATTAGTACAGTTATGATTTGAATCCACCAAAGCTTTCTATGTATATTAGAAATACAATCCACCAAATTCCATTTACAAGTTATCTTTCTATGTATTAGACTGAATTTAGTAACTTTCACCAGGCAAAACAATTTCATATAAGGAAAAGTTAAACATAAAAAAAATGCAAAGATGTAGAGCAAAAAAATGCTTTGTATCAATGAATGTTTTAGTTTCCATATTTTGAAATCCACTTATATTTAGTTATATTATTTTGTTATTGATATCAAGAACTCAGACTGGCTTTAACTTAGGCCTGTTTTCTCTTATTTCAATCCCTAACATAATTTCGCTTCTCAGTTCTATTTTTCATATTTTTCTCATTTCATCAGTAATAATCTAAAAAAAAAAAAAGGAAAATGTAAAGAAGATTTAGATGCAGTAATTTACAGATAAATAAAAAAGAAAGGAACGCAAAGTTTTTCGACTCACAGCGGACAAGACTTGATATTAGGGGATTTCTCTTTGAAATTCTTTCTGAGCTCCTCCTTGTCATATATCACAGCCAAGAAATAAATTATCAATTTGAAGTACAAAAAGACAATGAAGATGATAACCGAAATATGAAGGGAGAAATTACAAGAAAATCTGATGCTTTCTCCTTCGTCTTCTTCGTCAAAAGAGTGTGGGAAACGATGGTGGTTTCTGATTTTTGGATTTTTTAGATCTAATTCTCTATATTTTTTCTTTTTCTTTTTCCTTTTAAAAAAATTAGGATAGATAATTCCGTTTAAGAAAATGAATTTTTTTGTTGACTCTGATACTAAATTGATATATAATAGATAAAAGAATGGAGAGATAAATGGACAAAATGATAGAATAATCAAAAACAAATATAGGAAAAGGTGAAACTAACAATTAATATTCAAATATTCTCGAGGTAGATAACACTAAAATAATATTTTTATTATGTTTTATATCAAATAATTTTTATACTCTTTTTTCTCCTAATCTAAATTCATGCTCATTTTTATTTCGGTTTATTTTCATTACACGTTATTAAAAGCCTTAAAAAGCACCATTTTTAGGTATTAAATGTTCCATTTTACATGTACGTAACATAGGCTTTCTTTTTTTTTACTGATTCTTCCATGTAAGTCTGTAAGTTATATGCATTTTAAAGTGTACGAGTATAACATGTTGGATGGATCTATTATCGATTCACTGTTATTCTATTTTTGTTTAATTGCTGATTTTTAGTAAATCGGTCCATGGACTTGTTTTGCAATTTCCACTTTTACTTATTATTGAGTAAATTTATAATTATTTTTAAATTTTTAAACCATTTACTTTAATTCAAAACTTTAAAAATTTCGTACATAAATCTCGTATAAAAATATATATTTATGCGTCAAAATTTTATAAATATATTCAACTTCTATTACTTTGGTATTTATCGGTTTCATATGATATGATTTCTCGTCCATCAGTACCGTATATTTGAATTCAAACATCACTTGTATAATATATTTTTTATTTAATAAAAAATTCAATTTTCACTTTTCTTAGAAATAAAATAAAAATAAAAAATTATATCTTCCACTTATTTCGTCGTCACATCATATGGGAGCATTTTCCTCACCACCCCTAGGTTATTAACAATGAGGTTTTATGTTGATATCAGATTTTAATATCTCGACACTTCCAACATCTTTTTTATCCTTTTATTTAATACTACTCACCACCCACGTCACTACTACCACCACCACCTAACATGCACTCACAGTACAGTACGGTGTTCTAAACTGAGACAGTATTTTTATTTTATTTTTTTCATTATTGATTTAACTATTATTAATATAAATCCATAAAAATCCAGGAAATAATTCACTGTACTATACAAGATTATAGTAAAATCTACAAAGAGTACTTAAAACTTCTCTTTCAAAAGGTTATCAATATTCTAATTAAACACACCCTTCTGATAAAACATTTAACTCAACTTGTTTGAGCAGTAAATCTACCTATTTTCATTAGAAGCTTTAATTTGAGATAAAGAAACCACTTTCCCTTAATCCCCCTTTGATTTTGAATAAAGGAGCCAAAGTTAAGTTTATGATAATAATAATAATAAAAATAAATAAATTTTATGAAGATCATATGATACTCTCAATAACTCAAGAGTTCCAGTTACTAGACCGAGGAAAGATTTTACCGTGCAAACATCGACATTAAACCAGAAAACTATCCGATACGTTTTTTACCAAACAGACTATTGACATTATTTCTACAGTGGTACGAGTTATTTTCGTAATTACAAAAAGAAAAATCGAAAGGCTTAAAATAATAAATATTTTTATAAAAATAAAATTGTCATAATTTTTTTTATTTTTTAAATTTGGACTAAATGGGACTACTAGCAAAGTAATATATGAAAATATGGATCCAAAAAAGTACCAAACTCTTGATTTCATGGAAACTATTATCAAAACCTTTGTAAAAGAAAAATATTTACAAAAATACAACACCAATATTGGAAAGAATTATGAATTTTTGTTACTATTCATCTTCCAAATCAAGTCCAATTCGCCTTCTGTTAAAAACAGCTTTGAACAATTCACGCTCCGCTCGAAGTTGCTCCTGAAATCTGCTCGGCCTTTTTGGTTGACCATTGCTTTCGCTCGATTTTGAGCTTGTTTCAGGTAATGGATTGGATTTCTGTAAAACACATCCAAGTTGTTATTGTTCAGAAGATAAATACAAATACTAAAATTTCATATTACATAGATTTTATCATAATAAAGGGTCTGATGTCATTTTAGATGTATGTCAAAATGTCACATGAATATTCAAGGGCATGATCTGTGTTCTGTACAATTTCCCATGTGCTTCAAATGATCCGTGTTCTTTCTTTTTTGGAAAGCCAACATTTATAACAACTTTAAAAGCTTGTAACCACAAAAGTATCACCTATCATGTGGAGCTCATATTTTTATTACAAAGAAAAAACTCGACCCAAACATTCCATATTGAATGCCAATTAGTCGTACTCCATTCAAGTAAAACTTTGGCCAATTAGACAACATGTCGAACTCCGACTATTTAAGACCCTTCATTCCTTTTTGGGCCAATCTTAATTAGAGGACGGGATTCAAACTCTTTAAGAAAAAGTAGCCGATGCTTAACCACCTCAACTAGCCTAAAGGTCAACAGGTCAAAAGAATCATTTCTATTAGCACAGCATCGCAAGAAGCAAAATAACCCATTTATCAATAAGACTAGTAGAAGAAAAGGAAGATGTTAGTTGTATGAAGATCAAATGACTGACCAAGTTGTATCCAGGACCAGGACCAATGACTAAAGATCTTGCATTTGCCTTCCCGACTGCGCCTATTGAAAACCCAGTACCCTGAGAGAGAGAAAAAAGGAAGGTTGATGCAGTTTGTTCACAAAACAGGGACAAAAAATTAAACCCAACACGCAATAAACTCAATATAAAAGAACAGCAGTTACCAAGATTTAACAACAGGCAAAATAACAGTAACAAACATCTAGGCTCAAACTAAAATGTTTTAGGAATGACTTGAATGAGCAAAAGATACCCATGTCTTTACCAACTGAAAAATTTAGATATATGGCAAATATGCAATTAAGCCAAACAACAGAAATACTCAATCCGGGACAAACTATTGGCTGATGTTTGAACGAAGGCAAAGATAATAATAACCACACCGATGAAATATTGTGCAATGATAAATGTCGTCTCATTTACTTTTTCAGCTCAAAATTCTTTTGAAAAAGATATATATCAAAGAGGAATACCATACCATTGAAGTTTAAAATCATTATCAACCAACCAATCATTTTAGCATAATGGCAGCCCAAGCTAGGAAAACAGTGCATTGACATTAATCAGTGTTGATTATTTAATCAGTCATTGGCAATTTTCTTTTTTAATGTCTTTAATTAAAATTAATTTGTTTGTATAATAAATAACAACCCTAATGGCTTAATTGTGAATTAAAAACTAAAATTTCAAAATATTTAACTTAGGATTATTTTAATCATCCTTAGTAATTTTTTTTTTATAAAATTAAAAAAGTTATACTTTAACGCTCATTGTAACTCCTAAATGAATGAAGTGCCACAAAATGATTTGTGGCCTTATTCTAAACATTTATGTTTTTAATAAAAAATATTTCTTTGTGGAATAATAAATAAGAAACACAATGACTGATTAATAATTAAAAAATAGAATTCTAAAAAGACTTCAAATTTGATTACTTAATCACCTCTTAGTAATTTTTTTTTAGTATTTTTAATTAAAATTAATTCATTTTGGATAATAAAAAAATGCATAATGTCTTAATTATGAATTAAAAACTAGAATTCTAAAAGACCACTTAAAATTATTTAATCACACTCCTTTGTAAATTTTTTCTATAAAATTAAAAAAATTATAGAATATATATAATTAATTTAATCATATTTCTTCTAAAATTTGACGCAAAAATAATAAATAACATACATAAAGACTTAGAAATTAAAGGATGAAGGGCGCCAAAGGTCATATAGCTTACACAAGTGAAGCGCATAACTCTCGCTATTTTCATAAAATTAACAAAATTCTATTTTGATTGTTGACTGAGAAATTGTGTTGTCATTTGCTAGTCATGTTGCAAAGTTTGAGTATTTCTAGAATAACAATTTTATTAAAGTTATTAGGGTGATAGTAAATGACTATAAATAACCTTATAATTTGATAATATGATCACCAAATAACAAAATCTAGCCTAATTTCTCAGGCAACGATTAAAATAAGACTTGGTGTTAATTTTATAAAAGTAACAATACTTATATGGTCCACTAAAAAGCTAAGAAACTTGTGTGCTCCACTTGTGTGAGCTACGGGACCGACATCTTTCACCCAAATTAAAAACTAAACTTCAAAATAACTCCAGTTTTGATTACGTAATCACTATTTTATAACTTTCTTTTTTCATAAAATTATAACACTTACAGATTGCATATAGTTTTATTTTAGTCATACTTCAAAACTTAATTATTTTAATTAGAATTAACTCTTTATAGAATAATAAATAACAGACATAATAACTTAGAAAATAAAAACTAGAATACTAAAATATTTCAATTTGGATTATTTAATCACAATTTTGTAACTTACTTTTATATAAAATTAAAAAAGTTACAGATTACATATAGTTATTTTGATCATAATTCTTCTAAACATTAATGTGTTTAAGTAAAACTAATTATTTTTGAGATAATAAATAACATACATAATGACTTAACTAAGAATTAAAAACTATAATTCTAAAAGACTATAGTTTTAATTATTAATAATTCTTTAGTATATTTATAAAATTAAAACATCTGTAGATTACATATAGTTATTTTATTACTCCCAACCCCAATAGTAATTATATATATGTCCAGCTTAATAGCAATATGGACATGAATTTTTTGCTTTAACAAATTTTTCGTGCTGTTATTTGCTGATTTGAGGATACAATGTGTGAAAAAAACAACATAGGCAGGTTTAAGTCTAATCCTTTTTTATTATAGTATTCTTTTTCTTTTTCATTTGTCTTAAAATAAATAATTTTTAATGCTACAAAAAGAAAAAAGTTTTAAAATTAAATATGATTAGATTTTCATTTGCTACATAATATTCATAATAACTATCAAATAAAATTACTCAGAAAACCAATTGGATTTGTTGAATCTTTGTATTCATGAATGCATTGGTAATTCTCTTACCTCTCATATTGATTTAATCTATAAAACTTTGGACTTACAAGTACTTAATTTTCTTTATATGTTATATATAGTTCTATGCGTATATTCATGAAGCATTGAAATATATATATATATTATTTCCTATTAGACTTTTTAAAATATTACTTTTATGTAATAAAAAACAAGAAACTCAAATATTTAGTTGAAGTAATAAAATATCACTAACAAAATAAACTGCATATTCTATATTTATAGAATTAATAATTATTTTCACAATTTATTTAAAATATTGTAATATAAATGAATTATCACACATAAAAATAATTCTCTACTTAATTAACAAGCATAAATTTTCATGTGCAACGCACATCCTAATGACTAGTTCAATCAAATAGGCAACTAGGTGTCAATTGAAAAGGACAATGCAACTACTTTTAACCAGGGATTCTTGAAGCTAGATGGACCTACACATTCAGAAAGAGCATTCCCAACAAAGCTGCCGCTTAACAAACATCGAACATGGTTCAACATTAACATAAATGCTGCTAATTAAGTAAATGGCTAAATTCTTATATATACAACTTGATAGGGGAAAGCAAAGGTTGGTCTGAATGACTAGTAAGAGAGATAAATACCTGGTCACCCCAGCGTACAGATTTCCCTTCCTTTCCATAAGCCTGTATTAGTCCAGAAAGAGCATTTGCATTACCCCTCCTCATGGCTCCAGTTTCTTCTGTAACATCTTCATCTGTCTCATTTGACCATTTACTCCTACCTAATAATTTCACTTCATTTGCATACCCTTCAGCATCTTTCTCATCCTCTAAAGAACCAAAAGTGCACACCATTAAGAAAAAAAGAAAGAAAAAGAAGGTGATTCGAGAATAAGATATTCTCTTATTAAATAACTTATATAAGATAATTATGTTGGATACAAGATGTAAAATGATATCACCTCTCATAAAATACCAGAAAGAAAAATTTGCCTTACAACTCTCAGTAGGGTTCACATAATATTTACATCACAAGTAGATATTCTGAAAAATCATGTATAAAGAGTCAATCGTATGTATTAAAACCTATGCTAGATGGACTTTTTTAGTACACTCAATGTCCTAAATTTTTAGATACACATCCAAGTGTCAAGCCTACCAATATTTTTCAATTTTCTTTATATTTTCACCTAATTTGGAGAATTGAGTACCCATACCCATATTCATATTCATACCGTGTCCATATAGACACTTCATGAAAAATGAAAAGACCATGTAACATAGATTAAAGCAAAGTAACTAAAGCCAAAACAAGAAATTATCTTGGAAGAACATAAAGCAAGAGGGTAGTAATAATAATTAAGATAGTTGATGCAGGAGCACTTCATTGTTTGTAAGAAGACTGCTGATGCAAGTTGTGTGGCCCAGCTGCTTTTACATGGACAAGGATATGAAGTTTACTAGTCACTTTGGGAGGGAGTTATTGACGAGGTTTCAGACTACCTCAAATTCAGCACCACTTGCCACCCACAAAATGACCGCAAAACAGAGGTGGTGAATAGGACTGTGGGTAACATTATTAGGTGTATATTGGGCACTAGACCAAATCTTTAGGACTTAGCTTTACCGCAAGCTGAATTTTCTTAAAATGGAATGGTTAATAAATCAACAAGAAAGAGCTCTTTTAAGACAAGTGTACGCTAAAGTTCCCAGTTTCCCTATTGATCTTACTAGTCTCTCTGTTCAAGCAGGTTCTAAAATTGCTACAATCATTCAACAGAAGCTGGCTGAAGTAAGGGAGCAATTGAAGCATGCAAACAAGAAGTATAACGAAGCAGACAAGAAGAGGATAAAAGAATTTTCTGTGACCCATGTTTGGTTGACTGGAGTGGAATGAAATCAGAATTGATTCCTTCCAATTTTATGTTTGGTTGGGCTGAAAAGTGGGAATAGAATGAAATCGATTCTTAAAAGAGAAGGAATCATGATTTCATTCCCATCTCAATTTTGTTTTTCAATTTTACCCCAATCTCAAATATAACCTTATCCTAAACCCTAAATCCCAAAACCCTAACCCTATTTAGAAAAATAATAATCTTAACCCACAAATATAACCCTAAATCTCATATCTTAAATCCCAAAACCCTAAATCCTATTTAAAAAAATAAAAATTTTAATCGTAAATCTAACCCTAAATCTCATATCCTAAATCCCAAAACCCAAAACCCAAAACCCTATTTAGAAAATAATAATTTTAACCCTAAACCTTAACCCATAAATATAACCCTAAACCTCAAATCCCAAAACCATAAAACCTATTTAGAAAAATAATAATTTTAACCCTAAACCTTAACCCACAAATATAACCTTAAACCCTAAATCCTAAACCCTAAACCCCAAATCCCTAAATCCTAAGTCTCAAACCTCAAAACCCTAAACCCTATTTAGAAAAATAATAATTTTAATAATATATTTTATTTTTAAGTGATAATTATTTAGAAAAATAATGATTTCAATAATGCATTTTGTCTGACGAAAAAATAATAATTATTTAAATTTTACTGAATATAGGGTTATTAAGGTAATATACAATATTTTTCATTCCATTCTAATTATAAACCAAACATTATAATATTGATTTCTTCTTTCATTCCAATGGTCAAACCAAACAAAAACTATTTCCTTGCGATTCCGATTTCGATTTCGATTTCATTCCTTGAATCAAATATCACCTGAGAGATTTGGATATGGTTCAAATCGTAAGGGTAGATAACCAACTGAAGCCTACTAATAAGCTTCAGTATAGAAAACTAGGGACTTTCAGAATTTTCCAAAGAGTGAGTGTTAACGCTTATGTGTTAGAACTTCCGGAACACTTCAACATTTCTCCATCAAATGGCTGATTCGTTCGAGTACACTCCTCCAGATGAAAGCTCTGCTCATTGTGAAGTCGTTTATTCCTTTAAGTTGTTTGTCATTAGTTTTATTGGATCTTTTTTATGCTGTTTTGTCATGTAGTGAGGTTAGCTACTCAAAACAATTTAGGATATAGCTGAGTCTGGTGGGAGAGAGACACCTTTTGATAATCTGTAACAGTGTAACTTATAGTATGAAAATTATTGAGCTAATCAATTCATTTTTCTTATGTTCCTACTAATATAGCCACTAACCTTTAGTTTCAGGTTAAATTGATACCTTAAAGTGACCAAGGAGACGGTTCGGTTTCTGCATGAACTAGACATTTTTTAGCTACTTCGTATGACATAATTAATTTATTAACATGATTTAGCATGAAAGATCCTGAAAAAAGCATGACCTTGGAGCTATCTTCTTGTTTGGAGATAATACGAAAAGACCAAAATTTGATTTTTGGTTACAATGGGAGGCATTTTCCTAACATAAACCATATTAAAATGTCTATCATACACGTGCAATATTTAGAAACAAATCAACAGCGTATGTTTAACAAAAACACAAGTATTAATATAATATAAGGACCAGAATTATAACTGCTCCTTGGTGCAATCAATACAAGCCTACCTTTGCATTTGAGGGTAGGGAATAAAAAAAAACTGGAATGGTACATGCCTATCCATTACACAAAATTAACTTCCAATATTCAAAATTTTAAAAGCAAATCGACGGCCTTCCATAACAAACAAGAGTAACTTAGCCTCTTGGCATGCATTTACTTGGAAATTAAGATAGGCATACCATCAGGAGCTTTGTCTCCAGCTGGAAGTGTTCTGATCTCATCAGGTATCCTTTCTACCAATCCAGGTAAACATTTGTTGTCATCCTCATCTCCCATATCCATGTCCACCTGCCAATTTTATGATGGAAATAAATGACTCAGCCCAAATCACAAGGAAGATTGAAAGACAGACCATGGAACTACATATTTCAAGAGAAGTTAAGTTCACTCCAGAACAAAAATGATGGAGAATACTATTTTAAAAAGGGCATCTTTAATATTTTAATTTTTAAACCTGATTTGAGGGTCACATCATGTTTTTAGGAGGGAAAACAAAATTCCAGGGCTATTTTCTTCACAATATCTTCTTCCATCCTCAAAACCATGATTTCTCAGTCCCAAACCCTATTTCCCCTTTCTATTCTCTCTCCCTACCCCTCTCCTCTTTCCAATCTAATCAAAAGGTTAGATAGAAAACACAAAGACAAGCCTACCATACATTGTACCTAAATCACATATTAATAGTCATCATTACAAGGAAATAAAACTGCATAATGGTCAGTACTTACTTGCGACACTATCAACTATGATATGATGGTTCTGCAGTTAAATTGCATTAGAAATTTATTTAATCTCTAAGATCATGTTTAGTTGACATTAATGTTTAGGTTGACTTTAATGGGAATAGTATTGCACAAGACTTCCCATTTGTTCAGTTTGAGTTTTAATAAGAAAAGGAACCCATTCCACAATTAATAGTTTCCCACCATATAGGAATATGTTGTATTTTCTTCATTTATTTGTACTATTCTTTATTATTTTCTCTTAAGTTTCTTCATTTGAACTCAGTAAATTTTAAATTTGGTCTATTTTGAACACATTAAATTCCGTTCCCAATTTTAACCTCATTTTAATACAATTGTTTAAATGGCACGGTAATAGTAAACTTGTTTCAATTCAAATCAATTCCCCCTTTTTTTCCATTTTGCAAATCAAACATTACCTAATAACATAACACAACATTTTCAATCTTAGGCTACTCAAGAACATCAAATTATTATAAATTCAAGAACTTACATATCACACAAAGAAAAGTATAAAAGATCAAATTTCTTGATTACCTCTTGAATTCCACTTTTTCTCAGGTCATCTCCATTAAATAAAGACTACAACCAGAAAAGTCCACCATCAGAACACAAGCAACATAGCTTCATACAGTTCTATTTTCTCAGCCAAGCTCACTCATTAATCTTTGCTTTAACGGTCCAATATCCAGCCTGAAATGAACTAAATATTTCATAAACACAAACCTTGATGTCCAGCTGCAAGTAAAAAGATGGTGTTTCTTCCCATTGTTCAGCCATCTTCTGTATCTCGTCCTTCGTAACTCCATGCACATTCCTCACCGCACAGCCCTAACATTAAAAAGTCATAAACAGAGTGTCTCTTTGTTTAAGCCTAAGGTCAACACATGTAGAATTTCTCTCTCATATTTTTTCTTTGTGGGAAATAGAATCATTAAAAATCACGGTTGCAATATATGCTACCACAAAACCTAGTAACTTCGGTGCAACATGCAAACACATCAAATATTTATTTACAAGTGAAAAGAACTACCAAACACCCCAAGTTATTTCTGATTTCACTGGTCACATAATAATAAACACACCACATGATACTTGTAAGAAATTATAAACAAACACAAAAGAAAAATATAAACATATACAACACCTCATTTCTGATTTCACCGTGACACTGATAAACAGTGGTTACAGAGTGAAGATCTTTAAACCATGTTGAAAAACGAAAGGCGTCTAATCTTGCATTCGAACTTAAAGAGTTGGAACACTTCTAAAAAAAAGATAGAAAAAGACAGCAACAAACTCACCACAGGATCCTTGTAAGAAGCTTCTAATATATAAACCTCATATCCCGAACTCTGTAGAAGATGTAGATAGTAATAAGAAACAAATAATAGACAATTAAACCTCATATTCTTTGATTGGCCGTCACCAAAACAATAAAAAAGGAGAAAAAGAAAAGAAAATGAGATGAGCACTTATCAATATTGCAGTTGATGTCTGCATGTTTACACGGTAGTAGATTTGCAAGGATAAGGTGGAACAAATAAATTTACCTCGCCTTATATTATTGGTGGTGCTATTTCCCAGAATGATTTAGCTTTGTCCAGGAAACTTCACAAAAATATCAACTAAACATGATATTCTCTTTTACCATTTCGTAGTACAAAACCAAATCATCTTTGGCAGTAGCTCACCCATTATTATTAAATAATGGATGTGTTACAGAATGGTCATAAAATATAGTATAGAGGTAAAGTGTTTGTTTACTACCCAAATTTTCAATTTGGTACTCAAACTTCACCATTTGATTCAATTCAATTCACTAATTTATCTATTTTTTATTCAATTTTCATTATATATAGGATTATTTCTGTCTTAACAAGTCATCCACCAGTAATTTTAGTGAACAACAAAGCTTACTGGCATCAATGTGAAGTACCACTCATTAGTGAAGACCAATCAAACAAAAGTAGCATTTTGTAAACAAACAAAAGATAACCTCCAAATGGAAGAAGGGTAAATCACAAAAACAGACCATATCCAGTTTCCAACAAAGCACCCAAGTAATCTAAACTGGCCCAATACCAGGTTAATCTCCTAGATTTTGCATTTAAACATAAAAAGGAACTCTCTTCAGACATTAATTTAATGTTATAAAAAGAACATGTGAACCATAAATTTAGCTTCAATGAAATACGTAGCCTACATAACTGAGTTCAATGAAATACTATGACAAAATAAAGTGCATAAAACATCATAATTTCGACAGGACTGTCAAAAGGAACCCAACAACCTACGCATAAGAAAGCAACAGAACATGTACTAGAAAAACACAATAATATTAGACAAAAAATAAAAGCCAATTGCATTTAAACCATTTCCTCCGGCCATTTGAATTTAAACTTGCTCTTTTGAAAGCATCCCACGATTTCTACACATCAATTAATTTTCTTCAAACATAACCTTGCTAAATTGAGAAACAGGAAAAAGGTAACCTTTCGACAAGCACTCCAAACAAAGACAAATGTTAAGAAATGGGGGTAAGGTGTATGAACATGATGATGCCACCATATTCACAGGACAAAAAAGTCATTGCATCTGAAAATACTGAGTCGACACTTCAGAACGCATGGTAGAGGTTGAGAAAATGAGAGAATTGAGGGTATACCTTTGCATTTGCCCAAAACTGAGCAAAATCAGCTACCCGCAGATTGCGGTCATCCACTAAGACGAAGCACACATACCAGCAACAAATGGGTCAATTGCCGAACAAAACTGCATATGGGGTTAGTTAAAACGTATGCAGTGCTACGGCACTGCATCGCTACTTAGTCTATCATCAACTACTCATTTTGAAAGATTACAGCCCACAGCAAGGCAAACTAGCTGGATAACACTATTTGTGGCTTACTTTTATGCCTAATAAATTTTTTTTTTTAACAAAATAACACTACTTAGATCCCCTATTCTGAAGTCAGACTTGGGTCCGCTAAGGATACCAAAAGTACAATAATTAGATATCAAGATTAAACATTTTATCATCATCTTTAAAACAAAATAAACCATGCAACTAATTGAGTACAAACTTTACAACAAAAAATGCAACTTCCACGTTGGAAAATCTGAACAATGGCCACTCAACAAACGTCTACAACGCAAGGTGATTATCCAAAATACATGTTTCAGTTAAGAAGCAATATCAGAATAAGAGCTCACCAATTATAAATGTGAAAGCCCCCTCATCAAGAGTCTTCCTAAATGCTTTTAACATGCTTGCCCGATAAGCCTGTCAACAAAACATAAAAGCATCATTGTTTGACTTAAGACAAACAAAAATCCAGAATAAAAAATCAGAAACAATCGCACACTCCACAGATAAAATTCTAAATGTAACTGGAAATATTAAAACCAATTGACATGAATATATAATAATAAAGTATAAAAGAAATTAATTTTAAAAATATAAATGTTTTTTGTAAAGCTTAAGAAAAAGGATGCTACTTAGCACCCATTACATCTATAAATTATGAAGGGTAAATTATGTTTTATGTGTCCAAGTTATTGAACCAACCGGTTGCTAATCCATTCCCAACATTTGATTTGTTAAAAAAAAGCCCCCAACCTAATGGTAGAACTTTTGTCTAATTTTTATTCATTCTGTTAACAAAGATAACAGAAAACGTCATGTGACGCCACGTGTCATTTTCTGTTAGATTTTATTAGAAGTTGTCAGGAAACTAACTCTCTCCAAAGCTTAAGCTATTAGGAGAAGGGTCAACAGTACTTTTTATACATTTATCACTCCCCAATAAGTGTTAGCACTATACACAATACAAATTAAATACTTAAAAGTTCAACAATTGTGGTTATTGTGGTTTGAAAATAGAACTTTCAGCTCTAATACAATGTTATAAATTATTGCGAAATCAACTCTCCAAAATCTTAAACTATTAGGAAAAGGGCTAACAATAATTTTTATACATATTAGTTGACAAAATGGATGGAAGGGCCACCCTTCTTCAAATTCTTTCAAACCCTCAACTCGAGAATATTATTATCTACAACATAATCTAAAATTTCTTCGACTCTTAGTCCATAACATCTTCAACATCATTTATTTTCTTCTTAATTACAAGAATTTCTCCTTCCTGTCCCCACCTCAATATCCCTTAAAAATAGGATTACGAGAATTCAAACAAGGACTTAAACTTCAGCTTTTAATTACTACATCATCCAATCCTCCACTCTATTTCTTTGGATTAAACTGAAAAATTAACTTATTGACATTAAAGGGGAAAATGACTCAACTAATCTGTCATTTTAGACACATTGATCCCCTTATTTTAAATTGGGACACATTTGTCTCCCTACTATTATACGGAAAGTTTAGTCAAATTTGTCATATTTTAAATCAAATGCTCATTATTTTAATATTTTTAATATTAAATGACTTTTAATAAAATTTAAAAGGGTACTGTCAGTCATTTTAACTTTTTCTCACCTTTCTTTTTATCCTTCTCGTGTTTGAAAGCTAATCACAATATCCTTTTAAATTTTTTAAATGCCATTTAACATTAAAAAATATTAAAATAACAATTTTCTGATTTGGAATTTGACAAATTAGTCTAAACTGTCTCATAGTATAATAGTAAAAAAACAAACGTGTCCCAATTTAAAGTAAGGTGACTATTGTGTCTAAAATAATAAAGATGAGTGACCCAAGTGTGCCCAGACCGATGCTAAATGTCACAATTTTTGTTCAACAATAGCAACTCCTCTAACCATAGGCCCTAGATCACTCGAAAAAGCTTTAATATTCCCAAAGCATTTTCCAACTTTCTTTTAAGTAGGATCCCACCGCTCGAACTCCGAAACACCATGTTACTCCCATCAAAAGAAACATCTCTCCTTGCTAATAACCAACAATGTAATCACCTCCACCAAATTGTTTCTTGAGCTTACAACAGGCCATGAGTAATGGGACATTAATTCATCAAGTAAGTCAATTAGATAAAATTTGAATATTAGGTTGACAAAGCAAGCAGATGCGTCCATGAATGTTACAAAGGTAGTCTAATGAATACGTCAAGAAAGAATAAACTGACAGAGATTATTCAGGTTAATAATACTATAAAGTGCATACCTCTTCCATTTCAGGTTCATAGCAATATTCTATTACTCTCTTTGAAACTGGTTTCTTGCCTTTGCCTGAACTTGAAGATCGTGAAACATCATTTTCCTCAACCTTTAAGATACGAAACATAGGTTATCCAAAAGTCGTGACACATTCAACTCAAGAGAAGGAGCATAAGCACTTTGAAAGCCATTAAGAAATTTCACTAACATCTAGATAAAAATTTTGAAAAACAAAATGAGATGAGAACAACAGAACCTTTTCAACTTCAATCATGTAATAATCATCCATTGAATGAATTCGTGGAACACCACCACCATTTTCAACCTCTATGTCACGCAACATTTTTGCTAAATAGCTTTTTCCACTGCCTGGTAGCAAAAAAAAATAATTCAGATGATTCCAAAATATAAATGTAACTCTAGAACATCATCATAATATGTTCACTGGAGAATCATTATTTAAACATTAAATAAGCAATTTTTATGCATTATCTGAAGCAGTTTTTTTTTTAAATAAAAAAATATTCTGCGCTCCGAAGTTTATTGTTAACTGTTTATGAACACAGAATTACATATACAAAGGAAGTTTGTATGCACTCCCAGAAGTTCTTTTAAAAGTACAGGTGTTTCTTCAAAGCAGGTCTTCTTCTATAGAAATCACTTATTTTCAAACAATTCTGCTCAAATCACTTCCTGAAGTATGGCATCAAATTTGCTTATAATATTGCAGCCAGAAAATTAACAAAGGAATCAACCATGGGCAGAAGTGGACAAACAATCTGTTACCTGGAAGTCCCCGAAGGATTGTCACAAAATGATCAGGTCGAGTAGATCGATGTGGTGACCTAAGCAAGTGAGACACATCAATAAGTTTTGGCTTATCCAAAGATGACTGCTTTAACGAAAAGGCTTGGTTCCCTCCGTTGTATTGCTTTGACTGTAATGCGATTCCTTAAAAAGTTAGGAGTGCCTTATTTAACAGAAAACTAAAGAACTAAAAGATCTCAATCATCAATGCCAAAGAATATACAAAAATAAAGCAGATATACCTCAGCTGTGGAAGTATGCAAGAAAGGCTTAGCATAGAAATACGGCTGAGCCTCAGGAATTGGTGAACAAGAACTAACAGGAACATGAAACAAAGATCCAGAATTCATCGACTGTTGTGAAGGGTAAGGTCTGAGCTCTGAAGAGGAACGCAACGGCAACGGGGGATCCCAATGAAAGAGAGGTGATGAAGAAGCAGGAATTGGAGGCTGCCCATTAGGTAACCCAGAACCCTGCATTTGACCTACATTTTGAGAAGGTGGAAAGTAACATCCACGTCCATTAGGGTAATGTTGATTGTTGGGATCGTGTTTATCAGAGAAAACACTACCACGCCAAATATGTGAATGATTAGGCTCATTTGAAGATTCAGACCGAACACAATCAATCTCCGATTGACCAAGGAACAAATCAGGACGACCGTCAAACGCAACGTGGTTTGAATCTAATCGAAACCCAATACTAATATTCGGCTTATGTTGCTGTCCAGACACTGCATCAGTCCCCTCTCTGGGTAAAAATGGCATTATCCTATCCTCATTGGGTACACTACCATGTTCACGAATCAATTTCAGTCTTCGCTCATCTTCAGATGAAACACTAGGGGGGGCTGGATTACCAAAATCAGAAACCCTCGACCTCTTCAAATTCCTATCGCCTTCAAATTCATATGACGGTGGTGGTGGCGGCGGCACTTGCGGGAACTTCCCATATGGAACTCGATTGGAGCTAGGGTTTCTATCCCAAGGAGGTCTCGGATGCCCGAAACCTTCATTGCTAGTGTTAGGGAAAATTGGGGCAATAGGGTTTTGATTTAAAGAGGGGTGTGGAGGAGGGCAAAAGGGTACGTGAGAGTACGAACAGGTAGGACAAATGTTAACTTGTTGGATAGGAGGCGGAAGAATTCGCGGACGCCATTGTTGATGTTGAAAGTGATGATGAAGATGATGATGATGAGGATCCATTTATGAAGCTCCAATTCAAATAGATACTAGAATTTCGAAACTGTAAAAGACTGGATTAGGGATTTGAATGGGATGGGTTGTTAGTCGGATGATAGCGTAAATGGGAAGAAGGATCAGCATTCAGCATTGACTCCTTAACACAGCCTCGCGCTGCGTCTCGGCCAAATACCAGAATTCGAAATTATTTTTATTGGTAATTATTATCGATATCCTATGTATTTTTACCGAAATATAAAGTTTTATTTTAATTTAGTCAACTACCCGGTATTTTGTAGCACGTTAAATTAAAAATATCAATAATAATAATATCGAGAGAAATTGAAAAATTTTAATTGAATTTGAATCAAAATATTATATTATATTTAAAATTAAAAATAAAAACAATGATTATAAATTTAAAGAATTACCATTAGATAATAGATACTCCTTCATATCTTAAAAACTCAATTTTTACATCTTTTTAATTTAAAATGATTTAAAAATATTAAATTTAACAATGAGTATTTACAAATTAAAATTAATAATATATTATATATATACTTAATATTTTTATTTTTATTTTATTTATAAATATTAAATTACAATATATAATATTTAATAAAATATAAATTTATAATTTTAAATATCATGATTCTCACTCTCGAAACCAAAATCAAACTCAAAATTTTAAATAAAAAATAACCAAATATAAAATAAATTCAAAATTTATCATAAAAAACTAAACCCGCAAAGAATTCGGACATTCTCAGATTCAATTTAAGCTTCTAATGTCCTAATTGATCAAAATATGGATCAGAATTCAATCAATTTTTTTAATCAATTATGGAAATAAGTAATTTGAATTGAACCTACTATAAAATAATATGGAGGTGATTGAATCAAAAGAAAGCGAACATGGATCAAGTGATAATTTTCATGTATTATATCTTCTAAACTTAGTGCTAAGCAAAAACAAACATAAAAATACACTATGTTGGATTATAGTTGACATAAAAATTAATTCTTACTATAGAATCCATTTAGAGAAAAAAGTTTACCCTCAAAGAAACACCCAAATAAGACAATCTCACAATGAAAGAAATACTTAGGAAAGAAGTCTTAAAATCATTAAACTTAGGTATAATTTACTTAATATTTGATAATAAATGGGTTGGTTCAACATAAGTAGTTTCTAAAAAATATAGGTTAATAATAGTTGAAAATGAGAAAATAGTTCAATCATCCAAGAAAAAATTTCATTGACTTTTATCAATCAAATCTTAATAAGTGTGGCCAACCATCCTTTTTGTTGTTTTCTTAATGGATCTATTATTATTATTAAATAAAGATATCTTTTGAAAATTATAAAAATACTACATTTATATGCTCATTTGGTACTTATGCTTTTCATAGGATGCCATTTGATTTATGTAATGCACTATCTACCTTTCATTGATGTATGCTTAGTATTTTTCTGACATGGTTGAAAATTGCATGAAAGTTTTTATGGATTATTTGACTAATTTTGGTGATTTTTATTACTCATGTTTACTTAATTTATAAGCAATTTTAAGTATGCGTGAGGAAAAAGAGTTGTATTGACTTCTAAAAAATGTTATTTCATGGTGTCTTATAGAATTGTTTTAAAGCACATTGTGTCTGAAAAGGAAATAGAGGTAGATAGAATCAAAAAATAAGTTAATATCTAAATTACCTAACCCCAAACCAATAAGAGATACCACTTTTTTTGAACATGTTAGCTTTTACAATAGGTTTATATAGAAATTTTCTAATATCACATTCATTGTGTAACCTCTTGATCAAAGATGTTAAGTTAATTGGACTAAGAGTGTGAGGAAGATTTCCAAACTCTCTTTGCTAAACCGACTTCCACTTATATCATTCAATCACTTAATTGGAACCTGCATTTTGAAATTAATGTGACTAAGTAACTATACTTTAGGAGCTATCCTTGGACCACAAAGGAATAAGAAGCATTTGTTGTATACTATGCTAGCAGAACTTTGAAATTGCTCAAATGAATTATTCTACGGCTAAAAAGTAACCATTTGTTGTTATTTTTCCGCTAGACACATTTCATTCTTATTTAATTGGATAACTTATAATTGTTTTTTTTACCATACGATTCTTAATTACTTTTTAAAAGAAGAATGCTAAGGCTTTATTGATTAGGTGGATTCGTATTTTGCAAAAAAATTGATCTAATAATTAAGAATAATAAAGGTGTTAAAGTTTTTGTGACTGATCATTTGTTTCGTTTAGAGTTTAATGATTTTACCGATAATTCATCCATTCAAGATGACTTCCTCAATGAACACATGTTTACTATGAGACAAGTACCTTGGTATGTACATATTATTAATAACTTGCTTTCCAATGAAGTTCTATCTTATTGGAATGTACAAAATAGATGAAAGTTCTTGGATGAGATAAGAAATATTTATTTGGATGATTCATATTTGTTCAATTATTGCCCATATCAAATCATGAGATTTCATATTCCAAAAGGTGAGATTTCTAGTGTTTTGGATTTTTTTCTTTCTAATTATATATAAAAAAATTGTTCTAAAGTATGTAGTGATCATTTTTTCATGAAAAATACTGCTATTAATTTTTTTAGATGTGGCTTTTATTGGCCTACTTTGTTTAAAGATATTAAACTTTTTATCATTCATGTGAAAGATGCTAAAAATTGGGTGCACTAACTCGATGTCACATGATTTCCCTTAACCCGATACTTATTGAGATATTTGATTATTGGGGTTTTGATTATATGGGATACTTTCATGCATTTTTGGTTATCTTTATATTCTTTTATATTTTGGTTATGTGTCTATATTGGTAGAAGTTTTGGCTTGCCATACTAATGATAATACCATTATAGTAAAATTTGTAAAAGAAAATGTGTTATCTAAGTATGTTACACCTCATATCATTATCAATTACCAAGAGGCCCACTTCTGTAACCGTTCTTTTAAGGCTTTGATGCATAGATATAGTGTTTTGCATGATGTTTTTGTCCTATATCATTCATAGACCAATGGACACTGAGTTAGTTAATAGGGAGATAAACAAATCTTAGAAAAAGATAATCAATCCAAACTACAAAGATACATCCTTATGACTTTCTGATGTACTTTGGGCATATTATACTTCTTATAATACTATCCACGGGAAATCATGTCATTTACATGTAGAAATGAAACATAAGGCTCATTGAATTATTAAAGCTATTAACATTGATTTGAATGTTGTAGAATATCAAAAAAAGTTACAGATATAGAAGAATTGAAAATGCATGTGATAACTTTATACCTACAATGCTAAACTAAAAGTGACACATAACAAGAAGATAATAAGAAAAAATTTGAGCCAAAACAATGGGGTTCATCTTTATAATTTTTTATTGCAACTTTACCCTGGAAAGTTGAGATTGAGATTGACCGATCTATTTATGGTGAAACTAGTTTTTCTCAATGCTGTTGTTGAGATTAAGGATCCAATGGATGGGAGAATTTTTATGTAAATGGCCAAAGGTTAGGAATTATATGAAAAATGTATACCATTCTATGTGTTTTGTGAAGATTCATTTGACATTTCCTATCTGCCTATACTAAGGTTTTATTTCTTTTCTCTCTTTTATTTTTTAGTTTATATTGTTTTGTTTTCCTTTTACTACTTTTTATATTTCTCTTCTCATTTGAAATCCAATCGCATAAGTTTCTTCTATTGTTATTTCATGTCACATTTATTTTTGAGACATCGAGGATATTATCATGCATATATTTTTTTCATTAATATATCCATGACATTATTGATTTTAAAATTGAAATTTTGTGAATTATCATGCATGACTACAACTTTCTTTCTATTATAGTCCAAAGATTCTACCTTGATTAATTATGAATGCCTTCTGAAAAATCGTTCTTATACATATATAAGACCTTATGAAAAGGTTGTTTGGGATACATTTATGGGAAATGATGTCCATATCAAAGCTTATTTTTTAAAAACATTATTTTTAAAAAGCATTAACACACATTTTTGTTCATTAGTTAAGGGTACGAAAAACAAACATTCTAAACTTTAATTGATCAATTGAGTTTGTTTTGTTGCTATATGGAATATTGAATTTATATAATAATGCATGTTGATAAATTACAATTGTTATAAATATCAAAATTAACAAGAGTAGAGATCACGTGGAGCATGAATGACAATATTAATTGAAACCAAAATTATTATAATGTCCTTTTATATTACTAAATCGCATTTCATAGCCACACATAAATAACAAGTTTTATTCATTTTTTGGTTTGTTGTTTTTTTATATGTATTTTATCGTTATATATATAATAATCCTCTATAGTAATGCAATAATTTTGGTAAGCCCTATACCAATCATTGTTCTTGAGGCCCATCATGTATGTATTGATAAGCTTTTACAACTAACTCTCTCAAACCAATTATTGCATTTTCAAAAGCAAACATAGTAGTAGCCCTCGTACATGCCCAAAACCAAAACTTCTCTTTAAGTGCTAAACCAAGGTGTGATTTCTTGAAATTTTGGTACATGTGTCTCACACAATAAATATGCTTTACCTTAGGTAACAACTTCTCAATCACGTCCACTAATATTTTTTGTATATATGTTATAATGACCCAAATTTTATCACCTTTTATATTCAAATCTACTTTTAATATTTCCATAAACTATTTTCAAGTTTCAGTATTCTAAATCTCTACAATTGCACGAGTAATTGGGAAATGAATTGTTGTCAAGATTTCTCAATCAATGAAACATTTAATATGACATCCATCTAATTTAGATGTTGGTAGCTTAAATATATCCCTAATGTTTAGGGGTAGTAATAAATCTACCTCTAACGTTTAATTCAATGTTACGTAAATACCCTTTTAGAGATTTTCACTAAAAGAGTTAGATTTTGTCTAACAACTTGTACATATGAGCATTTTTTGGAAGGAAACTTTGATATTTTAAAAATTAATATATTAGGTCTTCAATTAGGGTTTCTTCATCCTCTATAACAAATCCCATCAGACCTTCATAACCACACCCTCTAAGATTATGAATAAAGACTCAATTTAGATGTTGATTTTTTCCCTTGCTTGAACATGATGTTTGCCTTGGAGCAAAAGAACAATCAATTTTTTCTACCAATATAGAAACAATACCAAAAATAAAACAAAGGATGTAATAACCATAAGTTAGATGATAAAACAAATATTTATTTAGAACACACTGTTTGCCTTAAACTAAAGGAATAATTGATTTTCCTCATGTTACATAAAAAATACAAAAAGAAAAGAAAAGAATAAAGGGTCAAATTTAAACACTAAATTGCATAAAAATAAAATTATATTGAAATCTAAAGAAAAGTCACCTTATGCACTTTTATAATATAGGTCACTTAAATCTTATTAAAGGTGACAAATGTCACAACTTTGGATATATTCATTGTAACACTTAAGGTGAAATGTTCCTCAATTAGGTTATCTATATATACTAAATCATCAAAAATTATAAGTATGATTTGGAGTTTTTTAATCCCATAACCACCTCTAAAAGGTGTGATAATGGAAGTCTGGTAAGGTTTGGTGAAAACGGTGGAGAAACCCTAATTGAAGCTGACGTAAGAAGTTAATAACAATTATGCAACAACAATTTTGATTAACAAATAATTAGAGCTCATCAAGTCAACACTTTACAACCTAAAAGCTTTAGAATATGATAAAAGAAAATACAAATTCAACAACTCATTATGCATTACCATGTGCTTACAACCATAACAAGAATTTTTTACACAAAACACAAACTTAAATGCCAATTTGTAATGCATTTTGTGTAACTAATTTGATTGACTCGAAAATGAATTAAAATAAACACAAAGTATAATTGTTCTCTAAATGGATAATAGCAACTAATAATCCACCCTATAAAGTGTTCCTAACTCAATAAATCCATTTTGATTAGCTCATACATCAATCCCTTTTTCTTCTAAAGAATTCGATTTAGAATTTACAATTGATATGGTTGTTTAATCTAAAAGGGCAATAGGTATGGATATATGCAACATTAAAAGTTGAAGAAATTCACCAATCTAATAGGAGAGCAATGATATAAGAGTTGCTGTTAATTTTCTTCTAAACTTTAAAAGCACCATATTTATTATTTTGCAACTTATAATATGGGAAATATTTGTTTATTCAAATGCATTAAAACGATATCTCCTATCTCAAGTTCCTCGAACCTTCTTCGTTTGTATACATATTCTTTGTATTAAGCTTTCATGTGTTCAATATGAGGCTTAATTTTATTATGAAATTGAACATAGTCTTTCCCAAGCATAAGTTATCTTATTCTTTGCATTATGTAGGTTAGCTAAATCAATAATGAAGTATGGAGACTTGGTGTATACAATATAAAAAGGTTTGTGACCAATAGACCTATTAACTATGTTGTTTATAGAAAATTCAATTTGAGGCAAAGTTATGTCCCATTACTTAGGTATGTCATTACATAGGCACCTAAGTATGCTTTTCGCAATCTTATTCGAAGCTTCAGTTTTCCCATTGGTTTGAGGGTGGCATACACTACTAAAGTTAAGTGCAGTGTTCAACTTTTCCAAAGCTCTCTCAAAAAATATTCCACAAATTTCACATCTCTGTCAAAGGTTATGAATTATGGCACCTTATGTAACCTCACAATTTCTTTGAAAAATAAATAAGCAATGTGGCTAGCATTATTTACCTTTTTACAAGAAAGTAGGTGGACTATTTTTGAAAATCGATCGACTACAACTAAGATTGAATCAACCCTTCTTTGAGTAGTAGCAAGACCCATAATGAAGTCCTTACTAAGATCTTCCCAAATTGAATTAGGAACTAAAAAAGGTGCATATATGCTAGTGTTTTGAGAATAATCTTTTTCACATTGACAATTTGAAACCTTTCCATATACTTAGTCACTTCTTTTTTAAAATGTAGCTAGTACTTTTCTTCAAGCAATGCAATTGTTTTATCCCTTCTAATATGAGCTAATAGCTCCTTCATACAATTCTTTCACCAACTACCTTCATGCATTTATTTCACCAATTACCACTTGCGAGAAGATTTTGGAATACACAATTGATTCCCTTTCAAAATATATCATTCTTGGATGTGATATTCTCCCAAATTATGGTAGTTATTGCATTTAGCCAATAATTCTTCATAATCCTCATAATGATCATATGTAATAGGAAAGTGATCAAAACTAATTAGCTTAGCTTTTAAAGTAATCAACATGTTATACCTTCTACTCGAGAAATCAATAGCTTTCTTTTATTGTCCTACTTTGTGTCTACATACAAGAGTAAATTTTTGAAGGAAAATCACCCAATGGGCATGAGCTTTTGATATGTTCTTCTAAGAGTTTATGAATTTTAGTGCTTAATGATCACTTTGTAATACAAGCTCTTTTTGGATGAGGTAATGCTAAAAGTGTTTCAAAGCTTTCATGATTGCATAAAATTCTTGTTCATATACATTCCATTTTGCCTTGATTCATTGAATTTCTCACTAAAAAATTCAACATGCCTACTCTCTTGTGATAGGACAACACCAATACCCGCCATGGATGCATTTGTTTCAACTTTAAATTTTTTATCAAAGTTTGGAAAAACTAATAAGGGGTTAGAGTTAAGTTTTGTTTTGATGAGTTGAAAACTTGTTTCTTATTTTGGATCCCAAATAAATTTGCCTTATTTCAAGCAATTGGTGACTAGAGCAACTAGGGAATTGAATCCCTTAATGAAACTTCTATAAGAAGTAACTAATCTATGAAAGCTTCAAATGTAATGAATTGATGTAGGTGTAGTCCAAATTTTGATAGATTCAACCTTCCTTTCATTTATTGAAAGGCCATCTAAGCTTAAAACGAAGACTAAGAATTGTAATTTTCGAAGTAGCAAACTCGTACTTCTTCAAGGTCAAATAGAGTTTGTTATCCTTGAGTGTTTGAAAATTTTCCATTATATGTTCAATATGGTCTTCTTCACTCTTTCTATGGATAAGTATGTTATCAAAATACACTACCACAAAGCTATTCATGAATGGCTTGAAGATCTAATTCATGATCATCATGAATGTACCAGGGGTATTGCACAATCCAAAATTCATCACCAACGACTCATATAAACCATCCTTAGTTTTGAAAGTTGTCTTATATTCATCCTTTGGTCTAATTTTTATTTGATGATAGTCATTCCTTAAATCCAGTTTTGAAAATATGATAGCTCCTTATAACTTGTCTAGCATTTTCTTAATTCTAAGTATTGGAAACCTATATTTGATGGTGATTTTATCAATTGTATGACTATCTATGCACATCCTCATATAACCATCTTTCTTAGGTATCAATGGAGATAGGATTGCACAAGGACTTAAATTTTCTTGAAGCAAATTCTTTTGTAGTAGATCATCCACTATTTGCTACAAAATCTTATGATCTTGAGGGTTGAGCTTGTAATGAGGCAAGTTAGACAAACTAGATATAGGGATAAAGTTTACTTAATGCTGAATGTCATTCATGATAGGTAATTCATATGTTAATTCTTTAGGGAAAGATCAGAATAATCTTCAAGTTGTATTTTTACCAAAGGTGGAAATGTGTTAGATGTGTCTACTTGTTTTCTAGAGATAACAACTAGGATTAATTGGCCCTTGTATATTTCCCTTAGCAAGTCTTGCACAATATTGAAAATCATAAATTTTAGTTTATTGTAAGTTTTTTATTGCCTCATTGGTTATTTGTATGGAAGGTGGGTAAAAGAGTTATTTTTTTATCATTCTAGTAAAAAACAATACGCATTTATCTTACCTTTATAGATGCCATTGACATCGTGTTACCAGGTCCCCCTAAAAGTATATGACATGCATCTATATCTATGACATCACAGATTGCTTCTTCCTTGTAATGTTTCCTAATGGAAAATGGTATGCTACATAACTCATGTAACTTAACTTCTACTTTATTTTTGATCCATCCAATCTTGTATGGCTTACGATGCTTAATAGTGCTTAGTCCCAAAGTTTGCACTAGAGTTTTGGATACTATATTCTCTATTGAGCCACCGTGAACTATAACTTTAGACACTCTTCACTTTACCATACATCTTATCCTAAATAAGGAATTTATGTGGGATTTGTCAAGCTATTTAGGACTCAATTACAGTTTTTGAACTACGTAGTTATAAGATAATTCTCTTTCATCTCCATAGGGAGGTTTAGTTCCCTCACAAGTATATGTGGAGTTTTCCTTCTTTTTTACATTCCCCCACTAAATGAGCAGCATTTCTTTGTAGACATTCATTGAATATATGGCCTAGTTATTGGCATCTAAAACATTTAAAAGGAAAAAGGTTTAGAATGAGGGTTAGGTTTGTGTGTTGGATAAGGTGGTTTTGGGGCTGGATTGATAATTAGATGATTCTCAACTTGAGGTTTAGTAGCTACATTTATAGGTTATTTATTTCTATCATAGTAAAGTTTAAATGTAGGTTTTATGGTAGTCACAACTCTTTTAGCTCATGATAATTGTGCCTTTGAGCTTAACTATTTGCCTCATGAATGATCCAATAAGTCTGACCAAGTTCTAATCTCTGCCTGGTAGGCGAATTCAATCTTTGCTTGTACCTGGATACCTTTTGTGGTTCTTTTTCAATCATGTTAGCCCTTATACCCAATCTAAAAATTTCCTTATGATACTCAATAACACTTTTGGTATTTTGGTGATACAGATGGTTCTTTTGGTTTAATAATTGCTCATAATCACTAGGAAGAAAAAGTTTTACAAATTTACTTTTCTCATCCTTCCCAAGAAGAAATGGAAGGTTGATTTCTCATTTTTTCTCTCATATTGTATTTGTTCCCACTATGTTGAAGCTCCCCAACAAGCTTATATGTAACTAACTTGACTTTATTTTTCTTAGAAATTGTAAAATAATTAAAAGATTTATCAAAAATAGTGAGCCAATAAAAAAAATCCTCTCAACGCATTATGCCAGAAAAGTGATATAAATCAACATTCAATTTTTAATCATTCCATTCCAAAGGTCTAATAAGGAGGTGAGTTATGTCATACCTTCGTGCTTGTAATGGATGTTGGTTGTCAATAAAAGCTACTTTAGGTGGTCGATAATGGCGCCATAAAAATTGATTTGTTTAGATGAATAAATAATTTAAACTTTACTTTAAATTTTTTAAGATATCATAAATTAGTATATAACAAACAAGGGTTTTTCTTGCGTAATATTTTGAAAACTAACTACTATTACGAAAATGGAGGGAGAATTTTGGTTTTATAAACCAAAACTTAAATTTATTAACTAAAAATTAATAAGGTAAATATAAAATCTAAATATTATGATAAAAATATGAATAAAAGAATGATTATGTGATCTTTCTCCACTATTAGCATGTATTATAAATCCACAAAAGTATATCCTAATATTCTATTCTTTAATTACATCAACTTAGGAAAATTTACAAGCATAAAAGTCTTAACCTCTTCTTACCTTTAGTTAAATTAAATAAGCTCTTAATTCAAGCTCTTTCTAATATACAGCCTAAAATAAACTTTCTATATTTAATATATCAAAAATATTTAATTTCAAGAAACATATTAGATCAAGGTTAAACACACAAGCTTAGTTTAATTATCTTAAGTATTAGTTCCATTAAAAGCAATTTATCACTAGTTATTTAAATTGATCAAGCAATTACGTATCCAATCACCTAAATTAATTAATGATAAATTAATATAATTATTCAATAGTACACAAATAATCAAGAAAATTCATACGAATAGACACACAAATAATAATAAATCAAATCAAACAAACAAAAACTATAAATAAACATAAATAAAATTTGGTTTCCAAATCAATTTATATCTTTGTCTCAAAAATTGCCCATAACACATAATCTATAGAATATTCAAGTATCACTTACAATTAAAAGACAATTCAAACATTAATTTCACTTTTGCATTCAACTCTTAAATATCCATCTTAACATAAACAATTAATCTAAATACCAAATGATTTTATGTACGACATTCACAAAATAATTTTTTTTTGTCTCATGATTATGTAAATATGATGTGTAGGTATTATAATCACAAATTCTAGAGGCTTAACTTTCAAATCAATATCCACTAATGTAGAATAGACACACTATTCAGATCAATAGGTCTTTATCAAGATTATAACGCTAGGTTAAAGTATGGGTTATGAAAGAACGAGAAGGTGAGTCACAAAAATAAGAGAATTTAATTAAATTCAAACATAACCATTTTAAGTAATAAAATAACTCCATATGTTATATAACTCATCCAGTTAGTATTTCACATCCATAGTAAAGTATACTGTGGGTACATATCAAATATCACTATATTCCTTTTTCTCTATTTTTTTCTTTTTTATATAATTGAATAGATACAAAATTGAATTACTAGAGCCTTTTATCCTTTTTACATTCAAAATTTATTTTCCATAACCCCAACCTATTATTTTCAATGTTTTTTGGATTATAGTTAATTTTTACTAAAATTTTCACTATTTCTTCACGGAGAGTTCATACCAAATATGTGTTTATGTTAAGCACTCTTAGAGAGTAGAAGGGTAGGATAATTTATTTCTTTGGATCATAAAATGGTATGTTATAACATGTTAAAGAAAGTAAAGTTTTATAATTTATATAAGCTCAAAGAGGTATAAGTGACAAAGAGATGAGTGGTAAGTTTGAAAAGATTCAAACAGTCTAAAAATGACCTAAATTCTTTCCTAAGTACTGTATATTCTATGATTTCACCTTAAGTGATTTTCAAATAAGTTCTAGAGTTTATTGAAACCTCAATATGTCCATGAAAAAATTTGCACACAAAATACTCCTAAATATTTAGATTAACATGAAATTTATATTCAAATTATAATCTAATTGAAGCAAAATTTAAACTCTTCTATATGTTATTATTATCATAATATTTTTCCTATTATTGATATATAAATTGACTCAAAATAAAAATAAAAATATAATAAAATAAAGAGTAAACAAACAAATAAACTTAAAATAAATAAAAAACAAAAATTGGAATAAAAATAAATATGCAATAAAATAAAGATAAAAAAATTTCTAAACCTATAATAAATAAAAACAAAAACTGAAAAGAAATGTTTAAAAATTCTAGAATTCATAATTTTTAAGGAACTTTGCCCTCACCTCCAACCAAAAAACTACATTGTTTGCAATGTTCAAATGTTCAAATATAAATCTAAGAACAAGAAGAAAATAAAGAAAATGTTACCCTATTGTAGTACGACAATATGATTAATCATGGCAATTAACTTCATACTCTCGTTGCATTCCAACATCTAAATCAAATTTTATCACGTGTAGAGAGTTACAATATACCTCATATATACCACAAAATCACCAAAATGTTATGAAATTAGGGGTTTCAAAACAAACAAACATTATCCAAAGGAAAACCAAATAGATAAATAAATAAAAAATTACTAACAAATAAAAATGTTCAATAGCAAACTAGAGTGAAAGAAAAGAAATCTCATTGGGCTGCCTCCCATTTAACCCTTAGTTTAACATCCTTACCCTAACTTTGCCTCAAATTGTTTCTTTATTCATTCTCCATCTTTGGCATTTTTAATTTTCTATGTGATTTTATTGATTTTTTGGTTGTCAACCATTTTTCTTCAAATATATTGAAGCAAATGATATCTCCATCAAACTCCATTATAAGATTTCCATCATACACATTTATCTTTTTATGAGTTGTTCTCATAAAAGGTCTACCCAAAAGTAAGGGTGTTTCCTTAGTAGTGGTGTCATATTTCATATCAAATATATAGAAATCAAATAGAAGGATAAGCTCATTTACTTGCACCAAAACATTTCCAACACTCCCATTGGATAGATGTTAGAACAATCGACTAGTTGAATAACTATGTTAGTATCTTTAAGGGAACCAAGCTTTAAACTAGTATAAATAAAGTAAGACATGAGTTTAATTTATCGAGGTCTAGCATAGCTCATTCAAATTTAGTGTTACATATAATATATGGTATGGTAAAGTTACCCAAATCCTTGCATTTTGATGGGATTTTTCATTGCAAGATTGCTAACACATTCTCTTCCACACTCACCACTTCATTATCGTTAATTTTCTCTTTTTGTGCACAATTCTTTGAGAATCTTAATATAGAGGGGTACTTGTTTGATAGAATCCAATAGTATAATGTTAATATGTATTTTCCAAAAGGTGTCCAAGACTTCTTTCTC
Organism: Hippophae rhamnoides; assembly: GCA_033030585.1. NCBI lineage: Eukaryota > Viridiplantae > Streptophyta > Magnoliopsida > Rosales > Elaeagnaceae > Hippophae > Hippophae rhamnoides. The sequence continues at coordinate 39,272,622 of CM065436.1, forward strand.
ATGCTCATCATTCTTTGATTTTGCAAACCTGTTAGAAAAAAAACATGGTGGTTAATAAGTAGAAATTGGAATTTTAGAGTGTACCTTTAGTTATTGTTTTGCTTCCTTTGGCACATATTAGAATTACTTTCTTATTCTTGAATTTTCCCATCCTTAGTTTCTTTACCAATGGTTGGTTTATTATGAGCTTCTTCAAGTTGTATCCCGCTTTTTAATGAGACAACTTTAACATTCTCCCTAGCTAGGATTGACCATGGGTTGAACGGGAAGTTTACCAGACCCTTATGCTTCTAATCTTCCAATAGTAGTAGTTAACTGACTAAATCCATTTCAAGGTTCTTGATATCAACTTTTGTTTCTTGTTAAAATTTGATAGTATCTTATTGAAACTGAGTAGTGTTCAATTCTACCATACTTATTAACTCCTTTAATTTTTTTCCTTGAGATAAGGGAGATTTTTTTGGTATCACTTGATTAGGTTATTGGCTTATTGAAAAAGAAAAACCTAGTGGATTAGCATGGGCAATTGCTTGATTGTTTCTAGAATAGTTAAAGTTGTGATTATCCCTCCAACCAGAATTGTAAGTGTTAGAGAAGGGATTATATCTTGACTTTTATTTTTCTTGACATCCCTCCCCTAACATCATTGCTTTTTCAACATTAGGATCTTGAATAGTAGGACACATGTCTATTGGGTGTCCAATGTTAGTGCAAATTTCACAAGCTTTAACTTGTCTGATTACAAATTATTGCACCATTGAAGTAAGAGTGCTCAGTTGTTGTTCAATATTATTAGGAACTCCAACTTCATTAACCTTTTGTGGTAGATTGGAATAGATGCAAAACTATTGAGCATTTTCAGCCATAGTGGCAATAACATTTTTAGCATTTTTAGGAGTTTTATTCAATAATGCACCACTACTTGTTGCATCAATTATACTTTTATCAATGGGTATCATTTACTCATAGAAGTATTGGATTAAAAGTTACTCACTTATTTAATAATGAGGGAAACTTGCACATAATTTCTTGAATCACACTCAATACTCATATAAATTTTTCCCATTATACTATTGAATACCACAAATTTCTTTTTTGATTGGAGTTATACTAGATGTTAAAAAGCATTTCTCCGAGAATAACTATTTCATCTCATTCCAACTATTTGTATTCCTAGGTGGTAAGTAGTACAACCAATATTTAGCACTGTTTGCTAAAGATAATGAGAATGCTCTAATTTTTACCTATTTCTCAATAGTGCCATTAGGTTTCAAGATAGAATAGACCATATGAAATTCCTTCATATGCTTGTTCAGATCCTTATCAGCTTGATCTTGAAAAATAGGTAAGAGATGAATCATGTCAAACTACAATTTAAGAGTATCCATTATCATTATATTGAATGCATAATAGTTGTTGATCTAACGCTGATGTAACCATCTCTTTAAGAGTTTGAATAGGAATATTCACAACAATTTCTTCATAATTAGAATGATTAGAATCATCAGTGGAATCACTTGGAAGTGAAAGATATGTCTGAATTGCTTGTTCAATAAAAGTACAATGCATGAATTTGATCTCAACTGTAACGTGAGGTAATTCAATGTGAATTTGAAAAATAAATAAGGACTAGAGATAAATTAAATAAAAATTAAAAAATTAAAAATAAAAAAAATATTTTTAATATAAAATAAACAAAAAAGAGTAAACAAGAGTTAATTTGACTAAAATCCTCAACGATGCGATGGCAAAAATTGATGCATTTAGATGAATAGTTAATTTAAACCTTATTTTAAATTGCTTAAGATGTCGTAAATTAGTATATAATAAGCAAGAGTCTTTCCCATAGAGGATTTTGAAAACTAACTCCTACTTACGAGAAATGGAGGGATTTTGGTTTTGTAAGCTAAAACCTAAATCTATCAACTAAAGATTAATAAGGTAAAAATAAGATCTAAATATTACGATGAAAATATGAATAACAAATTATTACAGAATCTTTCTCCTCCATTAATATGCATTGCAAATCAACAAAAGCAAATCCTAATTTTTTATTCTTTGATTATATTACCTTAGAAAAATTCACAAAGTCAACAGTCTCAACATTTTCTTACCTATTTGTTGAATTAAACAAGCTCTTCATTCAAGCTCTTTTTAATAAATAACCTAGAATAAGATTTCTAAATTTAATCTATCAAAAGCATTCAATTTCAAGAAGCATATTGGATCAAGGTTAAACACGCATGCTCGGTTTAATTATTTTAAGTATTAATTCTCACTGTAAGTAATTTATCACTAGTTATTTAAATTGATCAAGTGATGAGCAGAATCGAGATTGCCAAAAACTTTGATGCCATCCTCGGCAACGGTGCCAAAAACTTGATGAACGAAAACCGGCATCGCCGATTCTTGCCAATACTTTGGTTTTATATTTATAAAACTCTCGCAAGTGTACAAATCATTTCGTATAAAATGATAAGTATACTCCCAAGGTCGATCTAAGGAAGGAATGTATGTGGTTTTTAATTTATTATTCAAACTTTTAAAAACGAAATTAAATCCTAAACATCCTGTCACGATATTTTGGGTTTTTTGTGTTTTAATCTACTTACATAAAAATAAACATAGATTCAATAAATATTTATGCAAATTTTATCTTTTATAAATAGTGGAGTATTTATGGATATAATAACTAAGTTAATTATGCTTGCTCGTATTATTTAGGTTATTAAAGATATGAATTGATATTTATTGATTCTCCCTTTTTTGTATGAATACCACCTTTGGTGGGGTTAGATATTCTTTGCTAACTAAACAAATCAATTAACACCTATAAGTGGGGTTGATTACTAATTTGGTTAATTAAATTAATTATTTTTTCTAAGAGATTGAAAATGAACCATATTAGACAGTTTAAACTTTATTCAAGGTGTCCAAATTAAACCTAAGAATTTAATTATCCGAGTACTAACTTTCAAGTTTTAAAACTACTACTGAAAACATGTTGTCAATACATTTTCAGATAATAATTCTTATAAAAACTTTTGTAATAGAGCTTCACTCTAACTACCGGGCGATTGTACCAACAAATAAAAGAGCACTACTCTAAATTAGACCGGATAACTAAACCTTATAATCTAATTTTCAGATTTAAGTTAGTAATGAAAAATAATATATTTCTCTCTAACATTCTTAATATAAAATATTGAATAAAAATAAAATCAATTCATTTTAGAGATTTTTACCTATTTAATATTTCGCAAGCATAACAACGTTATTATTATATCATGTTTACAAACAGCCAACACAGTTAAATTTAATCACAGACAAATTAAATATAACATGTAAGAATAAAGCATAAAAATAACTGCAAAGAAAATAAAATCCTTACAGTACTTCGATGCTATTCCCGTAGCTAGAAAACCTCCAAGCGGAATTTGCACTCCCATTTATTGAATCAAAAGCAAATAAATTACAAAAACATAACTAGTTCTTCCCAAAAAGGGAAGAACTCTAAAACTAAGAGAAACTAGCTAAAAAATAAGAAAAACTTAAAAAAAATAAAAACTAAGAAATGGAGAGAAAGAAAGAAGAGAGAAGTGTATTTTGAGGTGTGGTATGAAGTGAAGAGAATGTGGATATTTATAGATGAGAATGAGGAGAAAAAGTGAGTGAAAAAATGTTAAAAAATTATGAAAACGCAGAGTGAAATTGCTGAGGTCATTGATGACGTCATGGGGGCGGTTGCACGCGAAAATGGGGCGAAATGGCAGCGGCATGCGCGGAGGGCAGCTGGGGTGCGCACAGGCGCGTGCGGATCTGGAGCAAGGCGCGGCTGGGCGGCGCGGCGGCGCAATTTTCTACTTTTTGACATTTATGACCTTTTTGACCCATTTTGTCCAATTTTTCCATATTTGTTGACCTTTCCCCATTTATTTATTAATATATTTGTGATGTATTTCTTCCAGTATTCCTCTTTGAGTCTTTAAGTTATATTTTTAAGCAAAAATACCTGAAAAACAATAAAAATACCCGTGCTTCCGAAAAAGGCAAATTTATATAAATATATGATAAAACATATAAATATATATATTTTTAATCAATTAATGTGTATAAAATCATGGTACTTTTAGTGCTTTTTGAGCACTCATCATCAAGCAATTATGTACCCAATCAATTAAGTTGATTAATGATGAATTAGCCTAATTATTCAATTATACTCTTAAATAATCAAGAAATCCCATACAAATCTTGAATCAAATAATTAATATATAGTAAAGAAGAATATAGAACTAAAATATGATAATTATTGTAATATATAAATAGGGCTTTAAAATCACTCATAATCAATTATAAAATTAGCAACCCATTGAAAACAATCATTACTACAATATTGAAATATAGCCACAGTTTTTAACTATAATCGTAGATCTATGACAACTGATAAGTGCTCAAAAAGCACTAAAATTACCATGATTTTATGCTCATTAATTGATTAAAAATATATATATTTATATGTTTTATCATATATTTATATAAATTTGTCTTTTTCGGAATCACGGGTATTTTTATTGTTTTTCAGGTATTTTCGCTTAAAAACGTAACTTAAAGACTCAAAGAGGAATACTGGAAGCAATACATCAGAATTATATTACTAAATAAATGGGGAAAGGTCAACAAATATGGAAAAAATTGGACAAAATGGGTCAAAAATGTCAAAAATGAGAAAATCGTGCCCGAAGAGTATCCCGCGCCACGTGCCGTGTATCTTCATCCGCTACTGCGAGCGCGGTATCGTTTCATCTCAACGCGCGCGCTGGTATCGTTCATCCGCACACACCGCGCGCGCCCAACCGCCTCCGTGCCGACGCCATTTCGCCCTATTTTTCACGTACCGCTTACGACGTCACGCCGACGTCATCAATGACCTCACCATGTCCATTACGCGTTTTTCATTTTTTAACATTTTTTTAACATTTGTTTACTCATTTTTTCTCTCCATCTTCACCTATAAATACCCCCCTTCCCTTCACTTCAAACCACACCTCAAAACACACTTCTCTCTTCTTTATTTCTCTCAATTTCTTAGTTTTTAGTTTTTTTAGTTTTTCTTATGTTTTAGCTAGTTCCTCTTAGTTTTAGAGTTCTTCCCTTTTTGGGAAGAACTAGTTATGTTTTTTTGTAATTTATTAGCTTTTTGATTCAATAAATGGGAGTGCAAATTCCATTTGGAGGATTTCTAGCAACGGGAATGGCATCAAATCGTAAGGATTTTATTTTCTTTGCTTATTTTTTATGCTTATTTCTTACATGTTATATTTAATTTATGTCTCGTGATTAAATTTAATCGCTGTTTGTAAAAATGATATAATAATAACGTTGTTATGTCATAAATATTAAATAGGTAAAAATCTCTAAAATGAATTGATTTTATTTTTATTCAAGATTTTATATTAAGAATGTTAGAGAGAAATATATTATTTTTCATTACAAACTTAAATCTGAAAATTAGATTTTAAGGTTTAGTTATCCGGTCTGATTTAGAGTAGTGCTCTTTTATTTGTTGGTACAATCGCCCTATAGTTAGAGTGAAGCTCTATTTCAAAAGTTTTTATAAGAATTATTATCTAAAAATTTATTGACAACATGTTTTTAGTAGTAGTTTTAAAACTTGAAAGTTAGTGCTCGGATAATTGAATTCTTAGGTTTAATTTGGACACCTTGAATAAAATTAAAATTGTCTAACCACACTGAAGGTGGCATTTAAATGGTTCATTTTCAATCTCTTAGAAAAAGAAATTAATTTAATTAACCAAATTAGTTATCAACCCCACCTATAGGTGTTAATTGATTTGTTTAGTTAACAAAGAATATCTAACCCCACCAAAGGTGGTATTCATACAAAAAAGGGAGAATCAATAAATATCAATTCATATCTTTAATAACCTAAATAATATGAGCAAGCATAATTAACTTAGTTATTATATCCATAAATACTCCACTATTTATAAAATATAAAATTTTCATAAATGTTTATTGAATCTATGTTTATTTTTATGTAAGTAGATTAAAACACAAAAAACCCAAAATATCGTGACAGGATGTTTAGGATTTAATTTCGTTTTTAAAAGTTTGAATAATAAATTAAAAACCACATACATTCCTTCCTTAGATCGATCTTGGGAGTATACTTATCATTTTCTACGAAATGATTCGTGCACTTGCGAGAGTTTTATAAATATAAAACCAAAGTATTGGCAGAATCGATGATGCCGGTTTTCGTGCATCAAGTTTTTGGCGCCGTTACCGGGGATGACTCCGTTGCGGGGATGGCATCAAAGTTTTTGGCAATCCCGATTCTGCTCATCAACAACGATTATAAAAACTAAGGCCTAAGTGGGAGAGACCAAAGACTATTACATATGGTCATGATTTTTTAACTGTGACCATACACATCATTTAATGAAAATTGTTACCTTTTATCTTCATATTTGGTCTCAGTTACGTTAAGATGGTAGCCTTTTATTTTCTAATTTTAGTCTCAGTTTACACTAATATTGTGACCATATATATCTCAATTAACCATATTCCACTAATTTTCATGCATTCAATAAATTTAAATACCTGTTTTTTAACACAACTTGCTATAAATTTATCAATTATAATATTAAAAGTTAGTATTATATTAAAATTAAGAGTGCAATTACATTTGAAAGTTTATGCATCAAAACATAATAAATCTTACTAGCTAATTAAGGTTACAAAGTATTAAATACATGCTTAAAATTGCATAGATAGTCACAGAATATATCTTCTTAGTGCAACAAGTAACTTCAATTTCAATAGAACAGTTGAGACCATTGGAACAAGCGAGGGCTTGATAAATCATATATATTGAAAGTTAAATACCAAAAAATCACCATCATAATTTTTAGCCATATAGAAGTCACATCATTTAATACCACTACCAACATCTAAAACCCTCTAACCAGGCTTAGGTTCCAACTTTACCATAAATTCCTTACTTGTTTCTACACAAGTAACAAGATCCTTAATTTTTATACCAGTATTAAAATATAATTTTCCCAATTAATTTTTATAAATCACCAGGTAAGCGTGATTTTCATGCAATGGGGGAATTATATTACAATGATGGTATTGTTTTACACCTAGGGATGGAGCTGGTCTTTGCACTGTCACTCTTCCTTCATGACATCGCTCATGCCTTATTTCAGTGAGGTGTTGTGTAATGACTTCTAAAGATTGTTGAATGCCTCCAAATTAAAGTTTTCGTCTCATATCTAATTCATGAAGCTTTATTTAGGTCACGTTTAAGTTGGTATTACCCAATTTCACTTGATGGCTTCCTTCGTCTGCACTAAAAAGTGTTACTTAGATGATCTTATAACTCTAATACCAATTTTGACATTAGAAGTCAATAAATTTTTTGTTGTAATAACATATTCTAATTAACATAGAATTGGAGCTCATTGGCTCAATTCTTTAGAAGCTAAAAGCTTTAGAAAATAATAAAGGCAAACACAAATTCAATAACTCTCCTTGCATTATCGTTTGCCTACAACTATAGCAAGAATTTCGTTCCACAAAAAGAAAACTTAAATGCCAATTTGTAATGCATTATGTGTAACTAACTTGATTGACTCGAAAATGCATTAAAATAAATACAAAATGTAATTGTTCTCTAAATGGATAACAACAACTAATAATCTATCCTATAAAGTATTCCTAGCCTAATGAATCACTTCCATCAACTTTTGAATTATTAACATATTAGTACAATGAGTCTAATATCCATTTTTATTATCTCCTACATCAGAAGCCCTAATGTTTTTATTTTTGAAATACCAAATTTTTCCTTCCAAAAAATGGATGTTTGTATCACTTGTTGGATAAAATCTAACTCAGTTAACAAAAATATTTAAAAGAGTATTTACATAACACAAAATCAAATGTTGGGGGTAGATTTATAATAACTCAAATGTTAGGGATAGAGTTATAACCAGCCCCAATAAAACATATTTAAGCCATTATTGGTCCATATCTACTTAAAAAACCTTTCCTAACTACAACCCAACCAATATACTTTCTATAAGTTTTTGTTGAGTTTTCTTGGTATGTTGATCATACAAATTTTTACATTTGAACTAGGATTTGACTTAAGCATTTCATGTACATAATTTGATAGCCGTATGTCCTGTTCATCATACATCACATCAATCTTTTCTATGGATTTAGTACGTGCTCTATATACTAGAGCCTTATTTAATGTAAGCCCAAACCCATTGTGTCCATTATTTAGAATAGTATTATGAATGTTTTTTTTTTGGATTATTCATGTAGTCTGTTAAGAACTTGGTACTAATCCATTAGAATTTTTCAGTTTGTTCTTCCTAAAATTAGGACAGTCATGGTTGAAGATATGAGTCCTAATTCTAATTGTATATGCTCTATCAATCCTAACATCATATAGATACCATTTTGTAATTTTGTCCACAAACACACATTTAGTAGCACATCTCTTTTTGTTAATCTTCTTGAATGAAATTCTCTTCAAGTTAAGGATTTCTTGTCTTCTAATTGCTTCATTCAACATATAATTTTCCGCTAAATTCTATTCTAAAAAAAAATTAGGTCTTTCATGTCAACTTTAGGTCAAAACATTTGGTGTTTACCTTTCTCACATTTTCTTCATCACCCAAGCTCTCGTGTCCTTTATCCAAATAGCATTAAGTATTTCCACATCTCCATGAAATTCATATTATTCATTTGAAGGAAATGCTTCATTAATAGCATTTGGTACTCACACATCTTCAAGAAAATCATCTTGCTCAATAAAAGAGATGATCCTTCAAGTACTACTTGATCTTCTTCATCAATTAAAGGTTCACCACATGTTTGAATTCTATTTCTTCACTTGCTATGACTTAATTCATTTTCTAATCTTATGATAACATATTGATTAATTTCTTGACAAGCTTTATTTATAAACTAGGATATATCAAGCATATCCTTATCCCTTAAAATGATAAATACTCCGATCCATTTTCTTCCATGTATTGCATAACTGATGAGTGCTTAAAAAGCACTAAAATAACCATGATTTTATGCACATTAATTGATTAAAAATATATATATTTATATGTTTTATCATATATTTATATAAATTTGTCTTTTTCGGAATCACGGGTATTTTTATTGTTTTTCAAGTATTTTGGCTTAAAAACGCAATTTAAAGACTCAAAGAAGAATACTTGAAGCAATACATCACAAATATATTAATAAATAAGTGGGAAAAGGTCAACAAACATGGAAAAATTGACAAAATGGGTCGAAAAGGTCAAAAATGTCAAAAAGATCTAAAATCGCGCACACAATAAGAATTTCAATTACTTACACAATATTTCCATGTTACATAATATTGACACTTCTTCACAAGACGCTCATCATACAGACTGTTTCACGTTACTACCGAAGTCAAGGCAATGACAATGAATACATACAAGAATACTTCCGAAGAAATACCACCAGCCGCTACCAACGCGTTTTCATCTATTTTTCACGTGCAAGAAAGTCGCGTGCCGTCATGCTGCCGTCATTGATGACTTCAGCATGTCCATTACACGTTTTTTTAATTTTTTAATAATTTTTTTAACATTTTTTTACTCATTTTTTCTCTCCATCCTCACCTATAAATACCCCCCTTCCATTCACTTCAAAGCACACCTCAAAACCACACTTCTCTCTTCTTTCTTTCTCTCATTTCTTAGTTTTTGAGTTTTTCTTAGTTTCTTTTTTAGTTTCTAAGCTTTTCTTAGTTTTTCTCTTAGTTTTTAGTTCAATTCTCTTAGGTTTAGAGTTCTTCTCTTTTTGAGAGGAACTTGTAATGTTTTTGTAATAATTTAGATTTTTGATTCAATAAATGGAAGTGCAAATTCGCTGGAGGTTTTCTAGCAACTGGAATAGCGTCAAGTTCTGTAAGGATTTTATTTTCTTTATAGTTATTTTTATGCTTTATTCTTACATGTTATATTTAATTTGTCTGTGATTAAATTTAACCGTGCTAGTCATTATAATCATGATATAATAATAACGTTTGTTATGCTTTGCTAAATATTAAATAGGTGAAAATTTCTAAAATGAATTGATTTTATTTTTATTCAAGATTTTATATTAAGGATGTTAAAGAGAAATATATTATTTTTCATTACAAACTTAAATATGAAAATTAGATTTTAAGGTTTAGTTATCCTGCCTAATTTAGAGTAGTGCTTCTTTATTTGTTGGTACAATCGCCCTTAGTTAAAGTGAAACTCTATTTCAAAAGTTTTTATAAGAATTATTATGTGAAAATGTATTGACAACACGTTTTCAATAGTGGTTTTAAAACTTGAAAGTTAAGTAGGATAACTAAATTCTTAGGTTTAATTTGGACACCTTGAATAAAGTTTAAATCAGTTTTAACTCACCAAAGGTGGAATTTAAATGGTTCATTTTCAATCTCTTAGAAAAGGGAATTAATTTAATTAACCAAATTAGTTATCAACCCCACCCATAGGTGTTAATTGATTTGTTTAGTTAACAAAGAATATCTAACCCCACCAAAGGTGGTATTCATACAAAAAAGAGAGAATCAATAAAATATCAATTTATATCTTTAATAACCTAGATAATATGAGCAAGCATAATTAATTTAGTTATTATATCCATAAATACTCCACTAATATAAATGATAAAATTTGCATGAATATTTATTGAATCTGTATTTATATTTATTTTTAGATAAATATTTATTGAATTTGTATCTATGTTTATTTTTATTTTTTTAGATTATATTTAATTAATCTGTATATATGTTTATTTTATGTTATTAGATTAGGAACACAAAAACCAAACTATCGTGACAGGATGTTTAGGATTTAATTTCGTTTTTAAAAGTTTGAATAATAAATTAAAAACCACATACATTCCTTCCTTAGATCGACCTTGGGAGTATACTTATCATTTTCTACGAAATGATTCGTGCACTTGTGAGAGTTTTACAAATATTAAAACCAAAGTATTTGCGAGAATTGGCGATGCCGGTTTTCGCTCATCAATAACACTATTCCACAATTTCTCCTTACATTAAATCATTTTTCAATTGTCTAATCCTTAACATTCCAAGCATACTAGGATCACAATTATCCAAGTAAGTAATTTTTCTAGCAATATACATTCTTCACCCACTCAAATCATGCACCATAATTAACTTTGTTCTAAATATAGTTGTGATTTTTAAATTACTTTAAGACCTCTAAGACTTGTGATTTTAATAATGTAAAAATAAAAAGAAACATATAGAAGTATACTTGGATAAAAAAATTTATTAATAAATGTATCAAATTAAACAATCATTACTCAAACTACAACATATGAACCATTAATTTGTTTTAGACCTTAGACAATTACAGTTTCTCTTATAGTCTATATTGTCCTTTAATAAGACAATTATTTACCCATACCCTACATGTTTTGTAACTTTGACATGTGAAATCAACAAAAACCAACCCATTAACCAAAATAACGTTTCCCATTTACTAAGCAATTATAGATTCCCTCCCCTTTATTTACATCCCAACTACATGTCTTAGATTGACCAAATAAAAATCAACATTCACTTAACCCTTTTAAACATACTAAATGCAATTGATCATCAAACAATGAATAAACTTCACAATCTACCATCGAATTTTACCCGTTTATCCAAATCTACCACCAAAATTTTGAAGTGTCAAAATCTACCATCGAATTTATATAAGTTATAATAACTACCATTTTCGTTAAAACAATGATGAAACTTAATGTGGAATGGGAATTTTATACAAATATATCATCAAAATTATATTAGTTGTAACAATCTACCACTATACTTTACCTATGTATACCATCACCATAAATCCACCCAATACAACTCATCAAAGAAAAACAAAGATCTTCAATTTTCTTAATGGTATTTGTCTCCCCTTATCTAGGCCCTACAATGTGAATTAGTTCTTGAATTCCTCCTTTAACAACCATTTGTATAATCAATTCATCCTCAGAATCCATATTTTAAAGGACTTGTATTGAATTTATTTTGCTAACTTCATCTTTAGATCGAGCAAACTTGGTAAATGTGGAAATTACTCATTCATTTACCACGAGTCTCTTTGTTTCTTCAACTCTAGTGAGAGTTTTCAAAGCCCCATGAGATGGGCCTATCAATTTTAGTTTTGAATATTCTTTTGCACGTATTTTCAATAGAATAGTGACTCCTTCATGAGCTTAAACAAACCAAGAATTATCTTAATTCTCAATTAATTTCATCAAACATATTGTGGTTGATTTGTTTTTCCAAACTCCCTCCCACATTTCAATACTTGAATCGATGAAACAATAATTTCAAGTCCAATCAAATATCATTATAGAAATCAAACCTAGAAATAAAAGAGATCAATTTTCGCATGAAGGATTGTAAGTTAAGAGCAATCAAGATGGATTTGGGTATTTTCAGAGTAATCAAGTCATGTGAGTTGTACATTGGGTAAAGTTTGATAGTAGATTGCTATAACTTATATAAGTTTGATGGTAAATTTGTATAAATATCTATTCCATGTTAAAGTCTATCAATTTTTTAACGAAAATGGTAGATTATTACAACTTATATAAGTTTGGTAATAGATTTTGACACTTCAAAACTTTGGTATTATATTTATATAAATGGGTAAAGTTCGGTGATTGATTGTGAAATTTACCCTTAAATGATTGGTTAAACAACCTTACAGTAGAGTAAATGATGAACACTCGAGTCTTTATCATGTTCTTAAAAATTTCTTTAGTTTTGATTTATCAAATTTATTATTGATGTATTTAGATAGATAAATGAATGATACATCTATTCATTTTCCTTTATTCGTTTCAACTTTTAATTTTAGAAATTTCAATTCTATAGGACTAATTCATTTGTGTGAGAATAATAACTATTCCTTCTTATTATTATGATTTTAATATGTTTTTATCATGAAGTTCTTAATTACTAATAAAAATTTCCTTAATGTTAGAGATGTGAGAATATTTTGGAAAAATTAGGAAAGAAAAGACTAATTCATTCTCATTATTTCATATAACTAACAAATAAAGGAATAATAGTATTATATTTCCATAATTTGGTATTATAATCGATTGGTAATTTTAATTATGTGTATCAAATATGCTCTTATTTTATTGTTATTTTGCTTAAAATAGGATGATATATTATCACAATTCAAATTGTTATTGTAATAAAAAAATTTATTAATGTAAACTTTATCCAATAATATTAATATTATATAATTTTGTTGAAGTAATAACAAAAATAATTGTGATAATATCATTACCTATTGAATGTAATTTGGTATGTCCTAGATGGCAAGCAAAGAGTGATCTTAATCAGCAAAATCCTTGAGGGCAAAGCTTAACAAGTGTCGAGTCATCGAATAAACATGACTAAAAGATAATCTCAATAAAGAGATAAATAGCTTGTAGTTATCATTTAATTATCTTAAAGAGATAATTACGAAGATAGACCAACGGTGTTACAACAAGTCTATCTACATGGATAATAGATATATCTATTTAATTATATTTTCAATATATATTAACTATTGTACACATTCATGAATAAATTAGATCTCATAATAGAGAATCATAACCAAACACTATCTTTCTTCTCAATCAAAGTGCGAGATAGATCTCCTTTAACTTCATCATTATATTACTAACTTAAACATTAGATGGTAAAAGACCACCCCTATGGTGGTCCTAGATCCTAATGATTTTTTCATCTTGTAGATCTACGAAGGATAATCCTAGTTGATGTTGACAAAAATTAGCATTAGCATGTGGCACCATCTGTGGTAAAGAAATGTGTTCTACTAGGATGAAAAAATCATAAACTATAGGACTTTCATAAACATTCTCTAGTTCCTTATATTCAAAAAGTACACATAGGTCTTTGAAAAGAGTTTGAAGAGAAACAAGGTTTCCCAAGGGAAGTGATCATGGACCAGTCAGTTATCTCCATCGCTCAAACTCCAAATAATAGTAATGACGTACAACTTACCAATTAGTAGGCCATCCATCCATTAATTCTTCTTACTCTACTATGACATACCAAGAATGTAGATCATGCACTTGTAAATATCCATCCATAATGTGCCTCATAGGAACAGAGAAGAAGAGCTAGAGCCAAACCCTATTTAAACATAGTGGAAAATAATCTACATTTCATCCTAAGGCATCTACTAGAGCCATTAGCTGAAGGGCTGATCCTTGCCCAAAAAAAACCCATGAGACATCCTTCAATACCCAAAGCACATAAGGTCATATCCATATTTAGGAAGGGTTCAATCGACAAGGTGATCGACTATAGTGTCAATTGAGTTCTATGATAGACTGGGAACTGTTGCTTAGGCCAAGCAACATCAACCAAGATTTATCACCCAAAATAGGTGTCATCGATTAGGATCATCGGTTGAATGGACCTTTACAATATTACCACCAATGGTTGGCCACTCTTTTGTTGTACATGGTGACTAATCCTCTATACTTCAAATAAAAGTAATGAATACATTTACTAGTTCTAAGGCTTTAGTTAGGGAGTCTAGAAAAAGATCATCACTTGTAATCCTTGGGTCAATGAGTCAAACGCACTTGAACCATGGTCATTGTTGCCAAAGGATGGATTTTTTTTCAACACCTTTTATAAGTGAGGCTTCCTCGGTAGTCAAATAGAAATGCCTAGCCAATCGGTCAAGATAACGTAGCCCAAATTTGGTCCCACGTAACATTTTTTGCCTAAGCAAGCTCTATGTATCTTGATTTGGAAATTAGTACATCGATTAGAAAGACCAAGACCATCACTAGAAAGCCTATTTAATAATAAGCTAGCTGTAAAATTGGGTGGCCATTTGACTCCCATTGATGTTGCACGTGCCACCACGCACTACCAGTGTGAGTGGGAGCTGACTAGAACTATTATTATGTAACAAAAAGGGAAAAATTTGGTCTGATTTATTGGATGGAGTATAACTAGTTCAGACCTAGTTCACCCATTTTAGTTCTTAGAAATATAAAATCAATTCTAGAATCCTTACAACAAAACTATTCTAAAGATAATATACTTGACTATTTATGGTGAATAAATAGAAATATGTGTATGAAGAAACCATTCATCCATCTAATTTAGTCAAATTTGTAGAGAAATGATCATCCACTACTCTATTCATCCAATGTATATACATAATCTTTGAGAAAAGATTACCCATTCTCCTGGTCATCTTCATTTAATGGATCTTCAAAAAGAGTTCCATCGTTCCTCAAGAAAGAGTTAAATAAGCAATAAGTTCTAACAATCAAATGGCCCAACTGTCCATTAGTCTCTTTGGTGTTCCCATCACCTGCCCGAGTAGTAGAGCCTGTGTCTATACTAGCTTACTCATAATCGACTTGATTGTCTCATAAATGAAGAGCCTGAAAAGATACTGATACTCAACTAAAAATAATGAAGATAGCCTAGAATGTACATGATTTGACCTCTACTTAGATAAAGTCTAACTAGTGATGTGACCCACTAGGATAGGAACAAATCCCCAATACTGGCCAGATAGAGTCTACTTACAAAGTATAGAGCCATCCATCCATGGATGCCCAGGCATAGTTCCTCTAACAATCTACTCTAGATTGATTGGGACCAGTCTGGATAATTTCTAGCCAAACATGATCTTTGCAATCATCTTAAGGCCCTTAGACATGGATACTTTGTTCAAGCTAGCCATGTTGAACATGTGGCCTCAATGATTGATGGTCACTCTAGAAATCATCACACAAATGAAGTATTGAAGGTCATCCAATCAATTATTGATCGACTTTTCATTAGAAAGAGTACAATAAAGGTTGAGCCAAGGTTAACCATTAGACTTAAATATCTTATTCGAGTCCCCTTTCATACTTAAAGTCGTGTTTACTCTATGATCCTACAAGTTCAAGATGCCCAACACGAGCACTTATAATGGTACTAATGACCCATTGAAGCACATATAATGGAACCATTTGTCCACCATGACATCATGAGGAATACACTTCAGACAATTTTGGAGCATCTCCTTGAGCCATAAGATTTGGAACCATTTCTCGTTAATAAGAACTCCCCGCATCATTTTTCAATACTCGGAGTGCAATATCACCTAATTATAATTTGCATAGTCTAGATCGTTACCTAACAGGCCGTGTAGCCCACATAAATGCGTTCAAAGTTCAAATTTTTGCCTTACAAGCCATGATCTCTACATTATGACTACCCCATGATCGCATATACACTTCAAAATTTTAGTCAATTGATCAAACATGAATTGTGTTCAATGAATATGCAAGTATACATATTGTAACAAATAATATAATAATGAGAAAACATCATTCCCACAAAGATTATGTTATTAGAAGATAATTTTTAAAACAAAAAAATCAAAATCAAAATCAATTTTTTTTTTGTATTTTTATATTTTAAGGAATGCTTAATTAAAAGAACTAAAAATAAATAGTATTAATTAATTACCTCAGATTTGAAAACTAAGAAGATATATGATAAAATGTTTAATCCTCTCAATTTTCTAAACATGTGAGCCACTAAAATCCTCCCAATATAATTATCAATTATTTTCATGATCAATTGAATCTAATAAGCATGTATTTCTTTCTCAAATAAACTATACAACATATAATAATTAACCTAATCACACTCTAATGTCAATTAAATTTCATACTACTCATTAAGTTTAACAATTATATATCACATACATAAGAATCATACATCTTTGCCTAGAAAATATGCATGTTATTTAATCAAGACAAACAAATAAATAATTCTCTCAAATATATTTAATTGCCTCTATAGATCAATTGGTGCCCAAATAATTAATAGTATAAAAATCATATTAAATAATATAATTAAATTGAATTCATAATTGAGGTAAAATATTAGATTATCACATGGTAAAAATTGGGTTCATAACTAGACATAATTTTGTTCATAAAACTCATATTTTTCATAAAGTTCATATTTTTCATAAAGAAAAACATAAAATTTGACAAAGAAAGGAGAAGAAGAAGACATACAATCAATCTCTTGAATTGGTGTACCAATCTTCTCTTGATCTCCACCAAAATTGTATCTTCTTTTGATTTTTTTTGTCTTTTTGGCTAAAAAAATTAATAAACATTATGTTAATTTTGGCTCATAAGGTTTTATGGGGCAATTAGAGGGTTAAATTAAGCTCAAGTGGAATCAAGACTGTTAAATCAGCTTCAGATCAAAGGTTGAGATGAAAAAAGAAAAAAATTAACAGCGTCAGCCAATAGGAGCATGACACGTTACATGCGAGTTTTATTGGGCGAATCAGTGCTCAACGCGTAGTAAGGAAGGACTAGTCTGGTCAATGCATTTTGAGTCATCACCACGTGATGCGACATGATTTATGGTTAAGGATGGGGTGGCACAATGATGGAAGGAATGGATGAATTGATTTAAGACACATGATAAGACCTTTGACTGCGTGACCAATTTGAAATGAATAGCGTGCTGACATATGGCATGACACTACATCACTAGGAATGTGTGGCATTTCGTAATTCACTTTCTTTGATTGCATGGCATCCATATGGCTTGCCCAATCAACTCCCTTCTTGCATGGCATATATGTGGCATCTTTTGATTGGTTATGTGTTAAAAATTAATAAATAATCCATAAAAATCCCAAAACATTTCTAAAAATATATTTTTACCTCTTTTCACTAGAAAGTTTATATTTTAATATTTTTAATCCCAAAAATACTACTTATTAAATAAAATAAGCAAATATTGAGAAGAAAAGTGCATTGATGACTCTACTTTCATAGAGTCAGCATCAATATAGTATAGGACGCTGCCTACCTAGCCATACCAGATATGATAGTATGCCAATGAATAAGTTAGACCATCCCAAATGATATATTGCATAGATCAAGCCACGACCATCTAGAGTATGACTACCCAATCTTGTAGTCTAAAACTTTGTTATTTAACACCCAACAAGATTGGAAAGTTCATCAATTCAACGACAAAATGTTTTCTTAGTTAAGAGATATCTCTTGCTTAGACCACTTGACAAGTTCAAGTATTCCAAGTAGGGGCCTTAGCCAAGTGACACTTTTTCCAATAAATTAACCCAACTTAGAAAACTTTCACACAAACATAAGAAGGTCCATAAAGAAAATAAGGCCATAAGTACACAAGTCATAGATCACCTAAACATCAAATTATAGGCCATCCAATCGGTTGAATGCATGGGCTAGAAATTGAATTATGACTCAACCAGATGGGACATAACTAGAAAAAGTGTTACTAACCAAGACTAAGTGTTCTCGACCAGGATCAAGTATACTCATCAAGGACTAAGTGTGGCCAGCTAAGACCAAGTGTAGTTTATAAATATGGTCGGCCAAGACCAAATATGATTGACTAAGACCAAGTGTGACTGGCCAAGAATATAGTTGATTTCCTAGGGATATAGCCAGACATGCAAGTGGTTGGCTAGATAGGCTTGAGCCATAGGTCAAGCAATTATGCCCCATCCTTCGTGCACCATCTTGCCTCAGGTCTAGGACCCACACTTTACTAGTACATCCTTGTAGTTCGACTCAAAGGACTATAGTTTCCTACTGTAGTTTTGAAAATTCCTTTTTAGTAAAATTCCAATTTTTAGCAAAGAAAATAGTGGAAGAAAATGGTATAGCAAGAAAATTGTCACAATAAAGATCTTATGATATTAGTAATTTAATTCTAATAAAGTAGAACAAAAAATATGCATTTGTTACTTGTGAATAAACGGTTGGAACCTTTGGGCTTCCAAGCCATGTCTTCCAACAAGCAAGACCATGATTAGTAGGAATCCTTGAAAACTCTAAATTAATCAAAATAGTTCTCCAACTAGAAGTCCTTATTGTATGAAGTCTATTGTTGAATAACAATAGTTTTCTATCAAGAATGAGTTCTTGAATCACTATAGCTTTGGGTTGAGCTTGTTCTCACAAATTCCTCTTAGTTGCGTACTTAAAAATTCTCATAATTTCTTATAAGTTGGAGAATATGGTGTTTTTTAAATAGTTTTTGTTTGACCTAGTTTGTTTTTTATTAGAATCCTTAAAATATCTATAATTAGGAATCATACACATAATCAAATTGTGAGTTTTAATGAGAATATCAATCCTACTATTTTAGCCTTATCTATGCTATATATAGGATTCCTACTCTTAATTGTGTGCTATAATTTAATTTCAAATTAAATTGCTTAAATAATAATCCAAAATCAAATCCAATTTTATAATTACTAGAATATCATTATTATCTTAAGTATTTAAATAACTATTATGCATTTAAATTTAGAATTTTAATATTTTTAATTAATTTAAATAAATATTTTTTCCAATCAAATATTTTTTAATTAATTAATTGAATTAATTTGGATATGCCAAATTATAATTTTATTTTTACATATTTATTTGACATTTATGACAATCATAAACTGTCCTAATAATTAAATACCTATTTTGATCATATGTAATAATTAATTTCAAATTAATCATTCATTTATCTTAAAAATAACATCGTTCAATCATTGTTACGGAGTAGACTCAAGGAATGATAAAATTGTGAGTTCAAGCTCAAATAAAGCATTGATATATTAATTAACCTCTTAACTAATAATGATTCTTTATTAATCTCAAAATTACTCCATTATAAAGTGAGATTGAAAATCTTGAATATAGTTGTTATTTACAAACCACGATGTATATGAGTAATCTAT
Organism: Hippophae rhamnoides; assembly: GCA_033030585.1. Lineage (NCBI taxonomy): Eukaryota > Viridiplantae > Streptophyta > Magnoliopsida > Rosales > Elaeagnaceae > Hippophae > Hippophae rhamnoides. The sequence goes on from CM065436.1 coordinate 39,292,538, forward strand.
TGATATAACCATTAGGTGCTGTTCAATCCTCTATAGCTAGTTTGTAATACGATCGAAATCATTAAGTCCATTTTACCTCCTCTATTATATATTCTCCTTAGGTACCAACGATGCATATGAATAACTATCTATAATCATATTATAGATTACGTGAAATCATTCAAGATCTGGATTGCTAAATAAGGGAATTATTATCTAATAAATGTGAATAGTTAGTGTGGATTCCGCATCTTATAAGATAATCTCATAACCCATCATAAACATCGAGATATTAAGATACAACGTATCTTAGACCAACACTTGGGCATCACGTAGTAAATCAAATACCAAGGTGCTACACCAAGGGGTTAGCTAAATAACTCAAGATTAAGATCTTTCCATACATGCTTATAGAGTGACATAAAGAAACAAATGTGAGTAAATGAATATTAATAGTATTTCTAATATGTCTGATCCAGTCCTATATAATCAACTATTATATAAAGTACCCCAATTAGATGTTTCTACATCAATCACCTTGGTTAAGGGTCACTCTATTCCAAATAGATACAGGTTGTACTAATGACTTAATTAAAGATCTCATTATATAAAATTTAATTACATGGTATGAACTCCAAAAAGGTCCACAATTTCACAAATGGATGAGACTCAAGTTAGGTTTAGAAATACGACTACAAAAAATCCTACTATCTCACACACAAATGAGATTATGGATAGGCCTTACAATAAAGTTACAAGTCAAAACCAAAACAACGTATAAAAATGGAGCAAAAGTTTAGAAGTACAAAACATATTGTCCAAGGGTGTACACCTCCCCAGGAAATACTTCCAAAAGAGTATTATGAGTGAACCCATGGAGTGTACTCTATAATTTTGTACAAGTTCCCTATGAGAGCACTTGGTGGGATCAACCTAATCAACCAAGTTGGATAAAGAGTCAATGAAGTAACATACCCTCCCCAAATGCATCTCATCCAACCATGGGACAAGTACTATGATTTACTTATGTACCAAAGTCCAAAACATGTTACAAATTCTCCTAGGTTATAGAGATTCACCTAATCCCTAAAATGAATACATCCGAGAAGTGAACAAGTGCCAAGAAGGCCCCACAATAAAAGTTCAAAAAGTTTTTTTTCTATAGATGGCCAGGGTCATTGCCCCATATATAATCTCATACTAAGGCTCCAAAGATAAATATTAGCCTTGGAAGGACATATAGTGTTTTACCAATACTCTTATTCTAATAAGAATTGTGTTTGTAGGTATGTAGCCCACATATGGTCGTACTTGGAAGGATTTGATAGGAAAGAAAGTCCAATACAAATCAACAAGCAGTTTTGAGCCACCCTAACTAGCCAGTCTAGGGACCTCATTGTGACACCATTAGGGACTGAGCTCTCAAAACTTCATGAAGTATATGAGGCCCTTAATTCATGGACAAGGCATGCACCCTTGCTAAGGTAATGAATAAGAAGCATCTCGATAAGTAAGCTCTATGCTTTTAGGGTTTAGGCCATTAAACAATCCATATAAATTGGGCATATTACATTACAAATAGAATGCATTCTAACCATAGGCTTTGTGCTCCAGACTATAACTAATATTAAGAAAAGCTTCACATTATTTCTATCACCCTTTAATTGGATAAAGACCCTAAAATGGGCCCGTGGACCGAATGCCATACCACCCTTGGTCTAGGAATCATTTGAGGTTCCTACACCAAATCAAAAATACAAACTTAGGTTTTGGGATTTAAAAAATGAGACCATAGGTCTCCAACACAGTGGTGATGAAATGTCCTAGGAAGAGAAGACGGGCTACATCTACATATCAAGAAAAGTCACTTTAGAAACTTATTCTTAACGAGCGTTAAAGCCCTATCCACTACCTTTCTAGGACATGAAACAATATGTGTCCTTGTAAAGAAAGGACACCTCATTGGGATGCATTTTAGAGTATCCTTCTTTGTCAAATACCTTTATAAAGGTTCAACCATATGTCTACATTCTAGACAAAGTATTAGCACAAGTAAAGCACATAATTTATTAAGTATACTAGGATATTGGTTATGCCAGAACTTGAGACTATCAAGATATGATCTCCTACTTCCTAGACTTTTCAAAACTTCCCAACTTTCTGTACATCAATGTCACTTCATTCCAACAAGAAACATGAGTGCATAAGTTAGAAAAAGAATTACAAAGTAAAGCCTAAGTGTCAAAGAATGAGGGCATCTACCAAAGCAATATTAGAGTTCCCCACACTTACATAAATCCTTCTAGAAAGAATAAATCTATCATCAATAGATAGTTCAAGAATCCTAGAGTTTTCATTGTGAACATAACTAAAAAGATCCCATCGCTTGAAAGGACTTGACCCATTACTTGATTTGGACCTCCCTAAATAGAACTTTGATGCACAAATATAATTGCTCGTAAGTGCACAAATTACTAATAGACTCATGATAAGTTACCCCGAGGTCATTCTCTAAAGAAATTGACCGATTATTCTAAAAAGTTTAATTATTTTCTAAATTAGTTAAAAAAAATAATTCTAAGCATTTGATATATTATCTTTAAGGGAAAAGAACTATAAATTCTAAATTGATATACTAACTAAAATAACACAAGTAAACTAGATTATAACAAATAAATTTATAACCAAAAATAATGATGATTAATGAATATTTGAAATTAGTTTGTATGTTTCTTCATGGAAAAAAATTAAATGATTTAAATAAAAAGTTAGATTTATTGATTTTTCTTTTTAAATTAGTGAACCCTTTATAATCATGGTAAGTCCATACAATTCACAATTTATCAATAAATTTCTTGAATTGGCTAAAAATTAATTAATTGATAAACCTATGCTAAATATATTCTTTAATTATAAATCAAAATGTGGTCTATCATTAATTTATAATGAAATATAATTTTTACCATCTAATTTAATATAAATCAATGAAATGAAATTAGACTCTTATTCATTCATGCATAACCAACACAGATGGTGTCTAATGCTTAGTTCTAAAATACTTTCTTTAATTATTAATCAAGACTTGACCCATCATGAATTTACAATTAAAGATTTGAAGAATATGAATAAGAAATAAATCTAAAACTTTTATTTATTCAAACTATAAAATTGTTCTTCCAATAACGGAAAGCAACTATTACAATCTATGAAAATTATTTTAGGTTAGGTTAGTTAGTTTAGTAACTTATTTTTATTTTCATTTTTTAAATCGTTTTCTTGCTAGAGGCTAACAAGAAGTTGGTTAGGGTTATGATAGGTGCTTGAAAAGAACTCATATTTTAAGATTTTATTGTGCTTAATTGTAATAAATAGATTTGATTATAGCATATTTATGAATTTATATGTCAAGAATCACAAGGTTTTTTTATTATATTTAAGGTATTTTTAGCTTCGAAATATATAAATTTTTCAACACATGAAGAATGACACTTGGAGCACTTATTTTGCACCCTAGGAGCTTAAAAGAGTACGATATGTCAGCTTTACATTAAGAACTAACCATTTTACAAGATGTACAAGGTACTTTTCAAGGCCAATAGAACAAGTAACATCAAAGAAATAAGTGTGCTGTGGTGCATACTATTCGAGAATAAATACTAGGTACACTAAGTTTTGTGTGCTACCACGTGGAATATTATATGCCGCGATGAGGAATAAGTTATGTATTATCTTCCATAAAACCTTTTAGGTTTTATAACTATTTACAATAGAATGAAGTAGATTCATACTTTTTAGATCCATTAGAGTTCTTATTGTATTTATTAGTTTTTAGGTTTAATTTATACACAATTTAGATTAAACAAGTACAAATAAGACACAACATTTGTGAGTTTTTTTATATCAAGAAATAATAAAAGATTGTTGGAAATTGAAGATTACTTTGAAAATCAAGATCACAACATTGAAGTAGGACACATCATCCATCTATTGTTGGTATTGATATCTAATTAGTATTCTTATATGTTTAGATTACCCTAATTTTAAGCATGTTTGGCCGATTATTATAATAAGAATTTAGTTTTGTTGTCATGTTTGTATAGATTGTTTAGGTAAATATTTTTAATATTTAATAAATACAGATTATTTATTTATTCAAGATTCATTACAAAATTTATTTAGATTAGTTTATTAACAATTTATTTTTCATAATAGATTTAAAATATAAGAATTAGGTTTTAGATACATTATCAAAATCTAATTTGGATAGCTTAAATATAAGTTTAAATTGGTGACCCGATCGAAGTTATCAAATTAAATGGTTTGTTATTTTCTTAAATATTATTCATAATTTAATCAAATTAATTAATAATTTGACCAAAGCTATTAATTGGCTTGATTAATAAAAAATGACCCAACAAAAGGCATTTTTATAATAAAAAAGAAAAAATTAATAATATAAATTTATACTTAATTAACCTAATTAATACTAGACAAACATGGTTAACTAGTTAAATATTCACATTAGTTCTTCATTGATTTTTAAATATACATCTTCCTTGAATTTGTTTGACTCATATCTATCTTTAGTTATTTTTAATTATTTTTTCATTAGTTTAGTATTTTCAAAAACTCATTCAATACGAGCACTCTTTATTTTATTTAAAAATGTCAATTTCATAATTATTTAATAATATGTGATTTAGGAGAAGTACACATTATTTCTGCCTATATGATATAACTGAGTTATATAATGAGTGCACCAAGACTAACCACGTCACCTGCTTAATCACATTGAGCCTTTACAAATGGATAGCTTTTTTTTTCTTCATTATCTTAGATTTACATTTGATACATTGAGAACAATGTAGATTCTAGGTTGTATTTTTAAAATTTTTATTATACATATGTTTTCTATTGTTTATTTTAGTTAAGGATAAGGAACATTGATACGTAAATTCGCAAGTGTACGAATCGTTCAAGTAATAAAGTGTAAAAAAGTACAGATACCGAACCCACAAGGAATGGCGTTACTAAGTACCGAAATTGAAAAATCTTAATTTTATTTGAAGACCGAATTGTTGAATTTGTTTAAGAAGTAAATTAACTTAAAAATAAACACAAATAACAAAATTTAATGTTGTTCACAAATGATTAAAAATGCTAAGGCATTTGATTTCGCTAAATCAATTCAATCCGATTTCAAATCAAGTTATACGAAAACAACCAAAAGAATGTGTTTTTGGACGAAACTCGCTGGCGGTGACATTATTCTCACCGCGGCGAGATTTCTGGAAAATAAAATTTTTGTTTTTCTGATTTTGGCCGGCGGCGAGATTATTTGGCCAGCGGCGAGATGAGTTTGCCAAAATTTGTGCTCCCAAGAAGATTTTCGCCATGCTTTCTGTAGGATTTTCGCCGGCGGCTAGATGAATTTGGCCAAAATCCGTGCTCTCGGGAAGAATTTCGCCGTGCTCTGGATAGGATTTTTGCCGGCGGCAGGATTTCTAAATTTTGAAACTTTGTTTTCTTTTTATTTTCATTCAATCTTGATCATTGTACTTTGTCCTAAACTTCTCCAAAATCATGATTTTACCTAAAATTGCACTTTAAACATGAAATACCCATAAAATGATATTTGTGGATTAAATAATCAAATAAACACAATTTTCACACAAATATCAACATTTAAATCATAACAAAAATGAAATAATTTAGCTCTTATCAACAACCCCCAACCAGCTTCTTGCTAGTCTCTAGCAAGAAAAGCGATCTATTTAATAAATTCAAAGGAGACATTAAGAGAAACTTCAAAGAAAATATATTCTATTTACAAAATTACATTATGCGTATGCAATAAGGCTTTAAACCCCTAGGCGGCCCTAGTTGGACGAGTTGTAATCACTCAACAATTAATTTGCACAAATGTCTCAAAAATTGTAAATAACACACAACACATAGAATAATTAAATGTCACCTAAGCTTTAAGAAATCTCAAATGCCAATTTCACTTTTATTTTTGACTCTTAAACATCCATCAAACCACAAACCAATAGCCATAATGCCCGGATAATATTATGCATAACATCCACAAAAAAAAGGTGAAATCTCAAACTCCATAGGCTCACTTTTCAAACCTCTCTCCACTAATGAAGGAAAATACACCATTTTGGATCAATAGGACTTTATAAGGCTTGTAATGTTAGGCTTAGGTATTTGGTTAAGAAAGAACGGGAAGTGTCAAAATACAAATAATAGCACTTATTAGATTAAACACAACTAATTAAGTAAAAGAGTAATATCATTTAACCCAAATTTTTTCTTCCGATCATAACCCATTTTTTAAAAGATAAACAAAATTCTTCCTCAATCTTTCACTTCAGTACATCCATCACTGACACTCTTTTATTTACTAGAGTGTGAAGACCCTTTTTTTCTTTTCTCTTTTTTTTAAACACAACCCCCAACCAATTTCTTCCAATATATGTGGAATTATTATTATTATTATTATTATTATTTTATTCTATCCTTACTCCAATTGCTCTTGAAAAGTTTGTGTTCAAAATTAAGTGCTCTTAACAAATAAGGTAGGAATTATATATATATATATATATATATATATATATATATATATATATATATATATATATATATATATTGTCTAAACAAAGGGTATGTTATAGAAGGCAAAAAGAAAGAAAAATAAGGCTTACAATATATTTAAATAGGCTCAAAGAAGTAACTAGTGATATAAAGAGAACAAGGTAGGCTTAAAATGGCACAATCGATCCAAAAATGGCCTACATCATATCCTAAACAGTGTAATTCCAAATTATTTTGCCTCAAGAGGTTTTCAAATGAGTTCTAGAGTTTGTTGATATCACAAAAATGTCTATGAAAAATTTGCATATAAGACTTCTCTAAGCATTTAGACTAATCAACCAAATCATACCACATACCAAAAGAGTCGCCAAGTTGGTAAAATCAACATTTGAAATTATCTTTAAACCGAAGCAAAATTTAATGTCTTCTAAAAGCTACTTTTTATCACAATCACATTATTATCATCAACGTGCAAATTAAAACAAGTAAAATTGCAATTGAGAAAAATAAAATAAACATAAACATAAACATAAATAAATAAATAAATAAATAAAAATAAGATAATAAAAAAATAAAAGAAATTAAATCAAGATGCAGAAAAATAAATGGAAAATCAAAATTAAATTCAAATAAACACACAAACAAAACTACTAAAAAAATGAAGGGAAGAAAATATTTACCATTTACCGCACCGCCAACCAAAATCTTACATTGTCCTCAATGTAATTAGAAAAACTGCAAATGGATTTTTTTACCTACAAGACAAATAAAATAAGCAAATTTAATTAAAAATAAAATTATCATAAAATGAAGTTCAAAATTTAAAATTTCTAAAATAAAATGAGATAAAATATGAGAAAAAAATTGATGGGTTGCCTCCCATTAAACGCTTTAAGTTATAGTCATTAGCTAGACTTTTTGTCATTCTTTATTGCGGTTGTTGTAACTCTAGAGAATCTTTCTACTTGTTGAATTCTCCGTCAAAATATGGCTTCAACCGTTGTCCATTCACCTTGAAAGTTCCCTTTGTTTCATGACTGATCTCAACTGCTCCATAAGGAAACACCTTGGTTACTAGAAAAGGTCCTGACCAACGAGATTTAAGCTTTCCTGGAAAAAGTCTGAGACGTTAATTATAAAGCAGTACTTTCTGTCCTACCTCAAAGTTTCGCCTCAAAATGTGCTTATCATGCCAAACCTTCGTCTTGTCCTTGTATATTCGGGCATTATCATAAGCAACATTCCTCATTTCATCCATTTCATTCAATTGCAACACCCTTTTTTCACCTGTTGTCTTAAGATCAAAATTCAGAATTTTAATTGCCCAATATGCCCGATGTTCCAATTCAACTAGAAGGTGACAAGCTTTTCCATACAGCAATCGGTATGGAGACATGCCAATAGGTGTCTTGAAAGCTGTCCTATTGGCCCAAAGTGCATCATGTAGTTGGTTTTGGATGTCCTTGTTGATTGCCTCTTGATTTCTGAAATTTATTCTTGACTCCTCAATGAACTTTCCCAAAATTCCTTCCAAATCTATTTGTTTCTTCTCTTGGGGTTGGTAGGAAGATGATGACGGTTTGAATCCCCCTTGGTTATTTCCCCATGACAAATTTGGATGATTTCTCCAACCTGGATTGTAGGTGTACGAATATGGGTTATGTTGAGGTTTTTGGAAATTTGAAACATAATTTGCTTGCTCCGCATTTGGTGAAGCAAATGGATTTCCAGCTTGGCACTCGATACTAGCATGATTTCCACCACATAAATCACATTGTGCAGTTGATTTGGATTCGAATTTGGATGACAAAGAATCCATCTTTCTTGAAAGAGCAGCAACTTGAGCCGACAAAGCATTCACTGAATCAATTTCATGCACTGCTGCTGGTCTTTTTGCAATTACCCGCTCTGAATGCCACTGATTGTTGTTTTCTGCCATAATCTCTAACAACTCATGAGCATCCTTTGGTGTTTTTCACATTAAAGATCCTCCAGCTGCAACATCAATCATTGCACAATAGTTTAAACCAACCCATTATAAAATGTAGAGACTTGCAGCCAAATTGGTATACCATGATGTGGGAACTTCCTCAACATTTCTTTGAATCTTTCCCAAGCTTCATACAATGATTCTTGGTCATACTGTGTAAAAGATGTGATTTCATTCCTCAATTTTTCCGTCTTAGTAGGAGGAAAGAACTTGGACAAGAATTTCTGAACCAACTCATTCCATGTTGTAATTGATACCGGTGGTAATGATTTTAGCCACTCCTTGGCTTTATCCCGAATTGAAAAAGGAAAAACCCTCAATCTTATAGCATCTTCAGAGACACCATTTATCTTGTAAAGATCACACACCTCCAGAAAGTAAGCAATATGTGCATTTGGATCATCCTTTGACATTCCCCCAAACTGATTTGATTGAACCATTTGGATAAAGGATGGTTTTATCTCAAAGTTATTTGCTTGAATAGTTGGCCTCCTTATACCCGAAGTAGTTCCAACAACATTAGGCACAACATAATCCCTCAAAGCTCTATGATTTCCACCTCCCTCAACAAATGGTGGATCCATAGATGATTGTCTATTAGGAGGTGAGGTTGAACGCCTTCTCTCTCGGTTTAGACGCCTATATGTTCTCTCAATCTCTGGATCAAATTGAAAATGGTTAAGGCTTCTTGTACGTCTCATACAACAATCCTACAACCAGAAAATTAACTAGCACCAAAACAACACAAAGTTACCCTTTTTTATGATAAATAAAATAAAAGATCAAAATAGACAAAATTAAAAATGAAACAATGATAAAGCAAATTAACTTCAAATTAAAACTAAGATTAGGTAGTATCGATATTAATAAAATCAAACCATTCCCTGACAACAGTGCCAAAAACTTGATGCGTAAATTCGCAAGTGTACGAATCATTCAAGTAATAAAGTGTACAAAAGTACGGATATCGAACCCACAAGGAATGGCATTACTAAGTACCGAAATTGACTAATCCTAATTTTATTTGAAAATTGAATTGTTGAATTTGTTTAAGAAGTAAATTAACTTAAAACTAAACGCAAATAACAAAATTTAATGTTGTTCACAAATGATTAAAAATGCTAAGGCATTTGATTTCGCTAAATCAATTCAATCCGATTTCAAATCACGTTATATGAGAATCAAAGTTAAAAGTGATGGTTGAAAAACCCAAACTTATCTAATACTCTCTCTCGAGTTATATTAGAATTACTTATCTATGAAAACCAACTATATTTATATGAAGGTTTAATCACAAATAAGCACATTACAATTTATGGAATTTCTAGAATAACCACATACATCATGCATTAGGTGTCAAATTCGCATTCAACATATGGTATTTATCACAAGAAGCATTCATTACACATCTCCTCTTGGTCTCAATATAATGCAACAAATCATCTAAATCTTGATAAAAAATTTAAAAGGATTAAGCATGGAAATAAATACTCAACTTGAAAACAATGAATTCATATAATGATAACACAAGAAATCAGATTTTCTTGATTTAACTACATCATAGCCTTAGCAAAAAGGAATTAGTTCATAATAGAAATAAGAAAAAACATATTCTCAATTGAATCCATGAATAACAAATCTAAATAAAATGCATAAAATAAAAGCTAAGGAGAAGAGATGAAAAAATCTTGAAGATGAAGACTTGGTAGCAACAATAGTGATGATTCTTCAAGCTTCTCCAACCTTTCTCTCCAAAATTTCCTTTTCTCCTCCAAAAATAACTCAGATCTACTCTCTCTATTGTGGCCTCTTTCTCCATCATATTGTATATATAGATCTAGGGTTTTGGGGGTAATTTTGGAACAAAACAACCAAAAAAATGTGTTTTCGAACGAAATTCGCCGGCGGTGACATTATTCTCGCCGCGGCGAGATTTCTGGAAAATAATTTTTTTGTTTTTTTTATTTTGGCCAGTGGCCAAATTAATGTGGCCGGCGGCTAGATGCATTTGGCCGGCGGCGAGATTATTTGGCTGACGGCGAGATGAGTTTGTCAAAATTTCTGTAGGATTTTTGCCGACGGCTAGATCAATTTGGCCGGTGATGAGATTATTTTCTGGCGACGAGAATACTTTGGCCTGTGGCGAGATTCACTTGGCCAAAATCCGTGCTCTTGGGAAGAATTTCGCCGTGCTCTGGATAAGATTTTTGTCAGCGGCGGGATTTCTAAATTTTGAAACTTTGTTTTCTTTTTATTTTCATTCAATCCCGATCATTGTACTTTGTCCCAAACTTCTCCAAAATCATGATTTTACCTGAAATTGTACTTTAAACACAAAATACCCGTGAAATGACATTTGTGGATTAAATAATCAAATAAACACAATTTTCACAGAAATATCAACATTTAAATCATAACAAAAATGCAATAATTTAGCTCTTATCAAACATTTAGATCCATAAAAATTATACTTCAATATTATCATTCTTTTAATTAATTTACAGTAAATATTTGAGTCTTCGCCTTATTTGTTTGATATCTTAAAACATGTTCATGGATTATTGTAAAAATTAATTTTTTATTTATAATTTGTGTTTCATGCTTGGATGTTAAGATTGAGATAAACCCAAAATTGGTTTTTATGAATCAAATAGTGGAGACTACCTTCTGAGATAATTTTGAGCCATAATCATTTTATTCTAGGTAATGAATTTTCTTCTATTCCTTTAAACACTCTTCTTATTATTTCAAATTGTAAAATGATTTCTGTAGGTTTTGCATTAAATATTAGAATTTTAACATTTGATGAAGAATCATGTACTTATTTTCATTGCTTAGATTGAATGATTTAAGTAAAATATAAAGTGTATACCTATTTTATTCATACTTGACTTCTATATATATATAGTTGCCTTAAGAACAACAAAAATCACCAAAATAGCCACTAAAAACACATATGTATATGGGTCTATTCTCTAAAAAAAATAAATAAAAAAGAAAAAAATAAATAGTATAACCAAATATTATGATCCTAACTTTTTCATAGTAAGATGGTTATTACAAATAAGTAGGAATAATCTCTTTGAAGTCAATTGCATTTTCATTCATCTTGAGACAAATACTTGATATTTTCGCCTGATGATTTTGATTGAAACATAAGATTAGTAATGTGATATATACATAATCCTAGTATTTGATTCCTTTTATGAGTTTAATATTCTACACATTTGAGCCTTTATTATTTATCATATGCAAACATTTTTTGTTTTATTCTTTACATAGTTTCTATTTGCATATACTTTGTTGAGTTCGTGAACCTATAGGATTAGTGTGAAATTAAGATTATATCATGTGAGGATTATAGTCAAAGTGAAATTGGATTCCTAATACTAGGATTAAGAGAGTTAGAGTCGACAAGTTTTTATGATGGGACATGAATTTTTGATATGTACTAGTTTGAACAATAAACTATGAACCTTTGGTAAGTTTAATTAACTTATACTTGAAATTTTGATTATGAATTGAAAATAAACTAAAGTACGAGAAGTTTTATTGATTTTCTTTTTTATTTTGGTTTTACCTTTTATTTTTCCATGTTAATATTTTTGTTTTTAGTTTTTGTATGTTAGGATGTTTGTGGATATCATCACTGAAAGCCCTCACGAGACTTAAACTCGTTCACTAGGGCCATCTAAGGGTCAAAAAGCTTGTTACATATGCTAAATACAAATGTGATAATCTACGAAAATGATTTAGGTTGGTTTAGTTTAGTTATTTATTTTTATTTTTAGTTTTTAAATTGCTTTATTTGTTAGATGTTAGCAAAAATTTGGTTGGGTGTTATGATAAGTGCTTGAAAAGTACTCATATTTTGTGATTTTATTGTGCTTAATTGTAATAAATAAATTTAAGTATAGCCTTTTTATATCATTATATATGTAAATCTATGTGTTCAAAATTATGTGTATATTTTGATGTATTTAAGGTGCTTTTAGCTTCATAATATAAATTGTTTTAACACATAAAGAATAACACTTGGTACTTAATTTTCATCTTAGGAGATTAAAAGAGTAAGGCATTTAAGCCTTACATCAAGAATCAACCATTTTGTAAGGTTTACAAGGTAATTTTAAAGACAAATAGAGCATGTTGCGGTAAAGAAAGAAGTATGTCATGGGGCACACTATTTGGGATTAAGTACTAGGCATACTAAGTTTTGTGTTCCATGGCATGGAATATTGTATGTCGCATCACAACCCACTCATGTTGAAATGTGAAAATATGAACAAACCTTATGCTATAGCAAGTAATAAGTTGTGCAATGGCATGCCTCCATAAAATTGGTCCGAAGCCCTTTGTACCCACATTTGCTATAAATAAAATATTTCAAGTTTTATAACTATATACAATAGAATAACATAGATACATATTTTTTAGAGCCGTCAAAGTTGTTATTTTCTTAGTTTTTAGGTTTAATTTATACATAATTTAGATAAGACAAGAAAAAATAAGAGGCAATATATCAGGGACTATTTCTAGATCAAGAAAGAATAAAAGATTATTGTAAATTGAAGATTACCTTGAAGATCAAGACCACAACTTTGTAGCAAGGAACATCATCCATCAATTATTGCTATTGAGATATAATTTGTATACTTGTATATTTAGATTACTTCTTTTTGTATCTCTTGAATTTGTTGATTTGGATATATTAATCATGAAATTAATTTTAAGCATATATGGTTAATTATTATAATAAGAATTTAGTTTTGTTATTTTAGATTATTTGGGTGAGCATTTTTAATATTTAATTCTTTATTGAAGATTCGTTATAAAATTTATTTATGATTAATTTATTTTTCAATATAGATTTAAAATATAAGAATTAGGTTTCAGACATATTATCTAAATCTAATATGGATAGCTTGAATAGGAGTTTAAATTGGTGACTCGACTGAAGACATCAAATTAAATGGTTTATTGTTTCCTTAGATATTAGGCATAATTTAATCAAATTAATTAATGGCCCGACTAAAGGCATTAATTATTTTGATTAACAAAGAAGAATAAGCCGACCCAATGCATTTTTATAATAAATAGGAAAAATCAATAATGTGAGTTTATAATTAATTAACCTAATTAATTCTAGACAAGTATGGTTAACTAGCTAAATATTCCCATTAATTATCCATAAATTTTTAAATATATATATGCCTTGAGTTTGTTTGAGTCAAATTTATCTTTAATTATTTTAAATTATTTTGTCATTAGTTAGTATTTTCAAAACCCATTCATTGTGATAAAATGTTTAGGTTTTATTTTTGTATTTGTTTTTTAAAAATTTAAAGAATCATTTAAAGCCTCATACTTCCTTTTGAGATTGATATTTGCGAGCTATTTATTAAGTACAAAATTTGTTCATTAGAATATAACTAACTTTTACGGCAAACCTTGAATATATTTAAGAAATCAAAGAAAAAATGCATTAAGATTCAATTGCTCATCTTAAATTGATTAAAAGCATTATAATTTTGTCTAAAAAAAAATTCTATTAAGTCTATTTGTTCTTCCAAAACCTAAACTAAACATGATCCTCAATGTTTTCAACTATGCACATGTTCAAAAAATTATTCAAAAGGGGCAAATAAAAAACTAACTACTAATAAATGAAAATAACTAAATTAAAACAAAAGAAAAGAATAATACTAAAAAATGGGTTGCCTCCCACCAAGCACTTTCTTTAATGTGTTAACAAGATGTTGCTTAAGGCTAAGGCCAATGCAAATCAATGCATTCAATGTTCTCATTTACATCAACTCCTTCCAAATAAGGCTTCAAAAGTTTCCCTATGACGTTGAATCAATTTTGAGTCTTTAGGTTCATCAATTCTATAGCTCTATGGGGAAAGACTTGAACAACTTGAAATGTTCCACTTCATCATGAGTTCAACTTTCCTAGAAATAATTTAAAATGAGAATTAATGATAATTCTTTCATTCCAGGATAAGTAGACTTACCGATTAAGCCTTGGCCACGACAATACTTAGTGAGATCTTTGTAGATTTTTGCATTTTCATAAAGCAAGCCTTTCTCTCCTGCTTGTTAAAATTCATTTTTCAACTGCTTGATTGAACAATATGCTCTAATCTTAAGCCCAATTGGCAAATGGCATGCATTTCAAAAAATGAACCTGTGATGACTCATACTAATGGGTATCTTATAAGTTATATAGTATGCTTCTAATGCATCCTTCAATTTTGTTGCCTAGTCCTTCCTTAAATGCCATACCTTTGATTTTTCTATTTCTTACCTCAACTTGACCGAAATTTTGTGATGGTATGGAGTGACCACCTTAGATATGATATTACAACACAATTGACATCATTTGTTTTAGTAGGTATAACTTCAACCCACTTAGACACGTAATCAACTGCAACCATAACATATTTATAACCTAAAGAAGAGGGAAAGGCCCATAAATTCTATCCTCCAAGCATCAAATAATTCAACAAAAAAATTAGAAGTCCAAGGCATCTCATCATGTTTTCCTATGTTACAATTCCTTTGACATCTATCATAACATATGCAGAAAATATGAGCATCTTTATACAAAGTTGGCCAGTAGAAACCATATTGCATTACTTTTAGTGCCATTTTATTACCACCAAAATTCCCCCTAATGAAGCTCAAGGTAAAAGGCCAAAATTTTCTCATGCTTCTCCTCAGGCACATATCTTTGAATGACTTATCTTTGTTAATCTTGAATAAATAAGGGGTCATCTTAAAAATAGAGCCTACAAGAATGGAAAACTTTTTTTTCTTATTCCGAAAGTAAATGTTAGGCCTTAAAATACCATGTTGTCCTTTTTGGAGAACAAAAAATTGTGCAAGCATACAAGGTCACAAGTAATAAAGATTTGTAAGTAAAGTATCATTCCCACAGAGATTTGTACTATAGTTTGTTGAGTACTAAAATTGTATCTCTCTGATTTTATCCAAAACAATCATTGATGGTAATAAGTTAAGAAAAAGGTTTTAAAATAAAATAAAAGAAATCTAGGATTGCAATTTTTCACTAAACTAATCCACTCAAATCGTGTTATTTTCTTTTGATTTATATTTTTTAGTACATTTAATTTGTCAACCGAAAACTTCTAATTTTATTCATACATCTCTTCCGAGCTCCGTATAAACACACCTCGTTAAATTAATTCACTTATCACCTATTTATAGCTAACAAAATACATCAA
This sequence comes from Hippophae rhamnoides, assembly GCA_033030585.1. Taxonomy (NCBI): domain Eukaryota; kingdom Viridiplantae; phylum Streptophyta; class Magnoliopsida; order Rosales; family Elaeagnaceae; genus Hippophae; species Hippophae rhamnoides. The sequence goes on from CM065436.1 coordinate 39,308,356, forward strand.
AAATAATAAAATTTAACACATATGGGGACAAAGAAGTGTGGGACCAATATTAAATTAAACCGCGTGGGGGACAAAATGTATCGAAAAAAAATGTGAGTGGAGCCACTGCGCGTTTCTTTTTTTATTTTCCTTACACGTTGCCACATGTCGCTATCTGATTCGCTGAAATAAATAGTGGGACACGTGGCAGCATTTCATTTCTTGAAGGGAATGGGCGCACGCAGAACTTGTCGCACGGGAGCCAACGGCTACAAAACGGGCGTGATCTAGCGCGGTCGCGTGCATTGTAAAATACCACGTGTCATAATATTGTTGGCTTCAAAATAAAGTAGACACGTGGCTACTTCTTATTCAGGAGACCTTGATGGTGCACGCCGCTTGGATGAACCACGTCACACACGATTTTTAGACAAACGGTTTGGTGCATGACAGCTTGGTTCCACGCACTTCAATCTGGACCGTTCATCTGATCCAACAGTGAGCGATGTGCCTCGGGGGAATTTCTGCTCAGCTGACATGTGGGTCCCACTGGCAAGCCAAGCCGCGTAAGCCGTGAAATCAGTGGTTACTCTCTTTTGTCGCGCTTGTAATACACTGCAACATCGTATTGTTTGGTTGTCTGATCGAACGCTCCGTGTCTTCCGGACTTCAATTTTTATTAATTTCATTTTCACCCACAAATATATTTCAAATTACATTTTAATCTTTCTTTAATTACAATCAAGCCCAATTTTAATTTAAATTGTATTTTTGACTTTTAAAAATTGCAATTAAGAACTCATTTATTTGAAATTATATTTTTGGACAAAACCTTGCAATAAAGTACATTTTCGATACAAATTATTTAATTTTCTTAAAAATGTATTTCTTAACATATAAAAGGTGAATATTAATTTATTTAACTAAAAATAACCAAAAATGTAAAGAACATAGCAATTATAATTGATAAAATAGATGAAAATAACTATATAAAATACAGTTATCATACCACTAGCAAGATAATTGACTATGTCAACATACAATGGGTTTGGAGCTACTGTAAACAATTTTTCATTAGGAAAACTTTCAACAATAGCCACTACATTCTCATTCTCAATAGTGTCAAAAATTAGAAATTAACGTAGATAGATGATCAACTACGACATTTTTAGTCCCTTTCTTATCTCTGATCTCTAGGTCAAATTCTTACAAAAGTAATACCTATCTAATCAGTCTTGGTTTAGCATTTGGTTTACTCAATAAATATCTCAAAGTAGCATGATCAGATAAGAATGCATAATTACATTAGACCTTACCAAATAATAACTAAATTTATCCAATGTAAGCACAATAACAAAAAATTCCTTTTCAGTGGTAGAATAATTCAATTGGGCATCATTGAGTGTTTTACTAGCATATATATATATATATATATTAACTCTTTATCCCAAAATAACCCCTATAGCAAAATCAGAAGTGTCACGTATAATCTCCAATGGTAAAGACTAATAAGATGCCGTGATAATAGATGAAAATTTTAATTTCTCTTTCAAGGTATTAAAAGCAATAAGGCAATCATTCTTAAATGGAGACATCATTGCCTAATAGATTACATAAAGGATGAATTATTTTAGAATTTTTTTAATAAATCTCATATAAAAGCTTGCATGTCCTAAGAAACTCCTAATGTCCTTTACATTAGTATGGGTGGTAATTTTCAATTAAATTTATTTTAGCCTTATCCACCTCTATACCTTTGCTTGAAATAACATGTCCTAATTTAATGCTTTGATTGACTATAAAATGACTTTTTTCCACAACTAAGAGTTAACTTATACAAATAATCATCAAATGAGGTTCCAAAGATAGCAAAGTCATTCCTGAATACCTTAATGAATTTCTCCACCATATCCAAAAATATAGACATCAAACATCTCTTAAATGTGGCAAGAGCATTGCACAGACTGAATGGCATCCTCTTGAATATAAATATCCCAAATGGACAAATGAATGTGGTCTTTTATTGATCTTTTGGTGTAATTGGTACCTAGTAATATCCTAAAAGTCCATCAAGAAAATAATGAAAATCATACCTAGTTAATCTTTCTAGTATTTGATCAATAAAAGGGAGGAAAAAATGATCTTTCATAGTATACAAATTTAGTTTTTGAAAATCAACTTGCTATTAGGAATAGGATAAATAACTTCTACCTCTAAGAGTTTTAAAATTTCAGTTTTCAACTTCTTTCATAATTGGGTTAAGTCTCATTTGGGCTTCTTTCATAGGTTTGGTATTATCCTCTAAAATAATCTTATGCATACACATAACCAAACTAATACCTCTAATGTCTCTAATACTCCAACCTATAGCTTTTTTGACTTTCTTAAGCTACATAACTAGTTTTGCTTCTTAGGTTAGGGTTAAAGTAGAAGAAATAATGACCTGGTAGGTCTCCCCTCTCCCAACACTACTACAAAACTATTGTAATTCATTGGTTTTTTACTAGTGAAAAATGGGTTTTTCATAGGATTTTAAAACCAACGTATTAGATGGTTGCAAAAAAACTCATCGGTTCTAAAACCAATGAAATTTTTAATTTTTAGGTTGGGTTTAAAATCGATAAATTTTTTAACATGTCTTGTAATTTTTAATTAAGCTTACCATATACTAAATACTATCATAATGTAAATTTTGGATACCATATAATCGATTACAACACCAAATAGTTCTCCCTACTTAAACACACAATTTAAGGTGCTTTGGTAATTCTTTAAGCTATAGCTTAGGTGGAGTGTTCTCTTTCCTAAGTTGGGTCCTAGGTAAATCTTAGGTGTACTAGGCTTTTCTATTGGTTCAGCACTATTTAAAATTTCATGGTATCCTTTAGTCTCCTTATCTAAATGTTCCTCTATCATATCAACAATTAAAGCATATTGAAGTTTTTAGTTTATCTCATCCTTTAAAAAGGTGTTATGAGTAAGTGTATCTACACAACCAATATATTAACACTCATCAATAACAGAAATAGAAAGAATAGGATATGAGTTAAAAGCTTTAAAATAAACAATCTCTCTTAAGAATGTCAAAGTTAATCTCCCAATATGAACATCAGTAATAATCTTGGTTGTGGCCATAAATGGCCTACCAAGTAGAATAGTGTGCTCATTGTCCATTTATGGATTTTCCTGCATATCCATCACAACAAAATCATCTGGTATTATTAGTTTATCTACATGTACAAGCAAATCCTCAATCATTTCCTTAGGATATTTGACAGAATGACACGCAAAATGCAAGTATAAGGGTTGTGCGAGTAATATTATGTAAATAAGAATTAATATCGATCCATAAGGATTTGTGTAACTAATAATTGAATACCAATGTGACTATTATGAATACTATTTGTACAATAGAAAATTATAAGAACATAAAAATAACTGACAACTAATTACTTAAATCAGAACTCAACAACTAGGAATATATATGAGAAAATAACTTAGGAATCTTTAATCTCCCAATTACCTAAGTATTTGAATCACTAAATTTTCCCAAAATAATTACAATCAATTACATGATTAATTAAATCTAACATAGCATGTATATTCTCATCACACTCTCATGCCAATTAGATTATATACTACTCATTAAGTTAAATCAATTATAGATCACACACATAAGAATCATACAACTCTATCTAGAAACTATACATATTATTTAATCAAAATAAATAATTAAATAATTCTCTCAAATCTATTTAATTATTTCTATAGATCAATTATTGGCTAGATAAGTAATAATATAATAGTCAGATTAAATAATAAAATTAAATTGCAATCCCAATTGGAATAAATTATTATATCAATACATGTAAAAAATTGGGTTCATAAGACCCCTATATTAATAAATTAACTAGATATTTATAAAGCTTAAAATTTTCATAATGAAAAACATAAAAAATGATAAAGAAAGTAGAAGAAGAAAGATATGCTCAATCTCTTGATTTGTAATACTAATCTTCTCCTAAACTCTTCATAAAATTATGCCTTCTTTAATCTTTTCTTGAACTTTTTCTATCATTTCTCTCTTCTTGGCAACTATTATAGGTTTTTGATTCTTAATTATGGGTTTAACTTATTCCTTATTAGGGTTAATCAAATTGAAAAAAACCTAATATAGGCCATTATATCAACTCCTAAAAGATTTAAGGGTTGAGGATGAAAACTGAATTAAAAACAAATCAATTTTGGTAAAATTCGACCAGAAAAAATAATGTGCATTGGCATAGAAAAGTGCCCGTAAGGGTATAGTGCTTGCTAATCACTAGTGGAAATAGGCACATCAAAGTACAAAAAAGTGTCTGTCATTGCATAGAGCTCTTCGAATTCATACTGGAAAAGCGCATTGAAGCATTAGAAAGTGCCAACCGCAACACGAATGGATTTTCTTTTTTTTTTACTCATTTTTACTTCGTTTGGAATCGTTCCACCTACATTGAAATATTAAAACAGAAAGCATTTTCATGATATTTAGTACAAAAAAAAGATAAATACTTTTGTAGAGTTATCACACCCCCAAACTTAATTATTTGCTTGTCCTTAAGCAAAATCAAATCTAACCAAACTACCATATAACATGATATGGGTGGCATATTCATAAATATCAATCTACTAACACATGCATGTTTTGCAAAAATTTTCCCACTCAAACATTGTACAATTCTATAACAAGAAGGTTCACATATCCATCAATCAACATTTCATTAATACTAGGGCATGCAAGGTTTTTGATGAATTAATTCTTGTGTGTGTGTATTGCACATGATGTCATCCAATGTACTCATGAAATCAACTTATATGAGCATGCTAATAGACTAAGTCTTAGAACAAGTTTCATAAGTCTATTTTTCACACACCTCTCCATTAATGTAAATTATGCATTTAGCTAGAAAGGGTTTTGCATGCTTGTAATGTAAGGCTTAGGTGGGTTAGATAAATGGATATATTTAGGCTTTTTTCAAACTTTAGCTTTCTTTTTAATCATGATGCAATACTTAATTACACATATGCTTTCACTTGATGTTCTAGTGCACCATATCTTATCATTTTTTATTTTTTATTTCACATCATTCTTGTAACTTCACAACCACCCCAAACTTATCTTTAATTTTATTCTTTTTATTTCTTTTTTTTATGGGGATAATTGTGATGTGAGTTTTTTTAAGAAATAAGGCACATTACATTTCACCTAACTCTGTAGCATGACATATGATTGTATTTTTCATACAAGCTAAAGGTGTAAGGATAAAGGTAATGCTTATTGGTTAGGATTAAAATGTGGCTTCAAGATATGAATGGTTCTTAGTTAGGCTAAAATGGATGACTAAAGACATAAACAATGGTTAACTTGAAAGGTTCAAACGATCCAATTAAGGCCTAAATCATTTCTCATGTAAAATGCTATTTAGGATTTCAATTCAAGGGATGATCAAATATATTCTAAAGTATGGTAGACCTTATCAACTAGCATAACTCACCCCAAATTGTTTTCCAATAATAACATCAATTAGTAAGCATATCACATGATTAATGTATCTTAATGAGGATGTTGCATTCCTTATCATAGTCATGACAACTAATTCTATCATTGGGTTCAAATGTTTCGTGTCAAGCATGCATGCATTTAATTTCCATGTATTCGTTAGTTTATACCCAAATCATGATTAAAACATCCCAAATAAAGAAAAATAATATTAAAAATTAAAGTAGAGAACAAAGTTCCTCCCTACACTTGAGTTGCACATTGTCCCTAATGTAAGGAAATAAAACTCCCTTAGCCTTGGCACACTACATTTTGTCACCTATAAAAAATGTATATATATATATATATATATATAAGTAAAATAATGTTGGGTTGCCTCCTAACAGGAGTCAGGTTTAACGTTCTAGGCTAGATAGTCATGTCAACTTCTATTGTGTATCCACCAAGGTTATCATAGATGTTTCATTTGGTAATTGGTCACTATGATAGTGTTTCACTCTGTGCCCATTAACTATGAACCGTTTTTTTTCTCTCTAATTCAATGGCTTTATGGTTAGTTACCTTAGTGAAAATAAATGAATCTTACTATCTACACTTGAGTTTGCCTATAGATAGTTCGAGTCTTGAGTTATTTAGTAATACTTTTTTTCCTGATTCAAAAGCATGGTGCAAAATTTTCTTATCATGTCATCTTTTTTCTCTCTCTTTATATAGCTTGGTGTTCTCATATGCACTCTACCGTAGCTCATCTAATTTATTTATTTGTTACATCCTTTTCACCTCTATATTGGACACTTTTGCTTGCCCACATGATTGGGGATGGTAGGGCAAAGGTTTAAGTTCTAACTTTGGTGGCTCCTCAATAGATGGTTTGAGCTTAGAACCTATCTCATGACACTTCTTAACTATATTAGGTACACACATGGGAGGCATAGCCTCCAATTAGTTCACACAATTAACAATATCAACTTGCATAAAAGATTCCATAATTTTAGAATTAAATTAGGTTGATTTATTTTTCTGGTGAATTTATTTCATTATTCATAGCATCATATGTCAAAGTGTGGTCAATTCAACAAATTTGTTAAGTTATCAACATCATTAGTAACATCTATCCTAAAGTAATCACTAGCATTATCAATATTAGAAAATTTAGTTTCTTTAAAAACTTTAAATGTTACCTACTCATCTTTCACTCTCAATGTAAGCTCAATATTTTGTACATTAATGAGTGCTATTATGGTTACTAAGAGTAGAAGACTAAGTCTAATGGGAATATCATGATCCTCCTTCATATCTAGCATAATAAGATCTACCAAAGAGAAGAACTTGTCTACTTTTACTAGCACATCTTCTACCACTCCCCGGGTTTACTTGATTGACCTATTTGTGATTTACAATGTTATTAATGTAGGTTTGGTTTTACTAACTCCCAATCTCTTAAAAATTGATAATGGCATGAGGTTAATGCTGGCACCCAAGTCACAGAGTGCCTTGCCAAAGTGTATATTCCCAATAGTGTATAGGATGTGAAATCTACCAGGATCTTTCAATTTTTGTGATAGTTTTCTATCAAGGATGTCACTAAAACCTTTAGTTAAGGTTATTGTCTGATGATCTCCAAGCCTCCTTTTCTTAGACAATATGTCTTTTGTAAGTCTTGTAGTCTTTTATGTCATTGTTTGCTTCACATGTACAAAACATAGAGTTTGTTTATTTTATTTAGTGCATTTGTCTTCCTTTATTTAAGGTTTATTACTAATGATGAGTAATACATACACATGCATTATTAGATATGTTTTATATGAAAGCATGTTATACATATACCATGGGGATAGTTTTCTTAGTATGCATGGTAAGTTGAGTATACCGACATTATCGCTCATGGTTTTGGTTTAGTTTAGGTTGGGGTATTTATGGAAAATACTTGGAAATTTTTGGATAGAAAAATGTGATTTTTGGCACCTCAATAAGGTCCTCGACAAGGGCCTTGTCAGACCCCTTAACGAACTTCCGAAGAGGTGGTCAACAAGAATCCCCGAGAGGCCTTAACGAGGGTAGCTATGAGCTTTGGTGACTTCTATAAATATCCTCCTTCTCTTTGATTTTTTTAAATAGAAAATATGTAGGACAACTCTATCAAATTGACATCTCATTTTTCTATTTTTGGATCACTATTACCTTGAATGTTGTTTGGTATGAGTAATTTATGACTATGTGGGAAAAAATACTCTTGATTTATGAGTACTAGAGGTGATGGTTGCAAGTTGATTTATATTAAGAGCCTGTGTGGCTATGAGCCATGTGTCGGCTGGTAGTTGCCCTTATGTAAATTTTTCTTATATAAGGAGCCTTTATGGCTATGAGCCATATCTCAACTAATAGTTGCCTTCATGCAACCTTTTCTTATGTTGGAACAACTTTGTGAGAGTATGGGTTGAGCTGAATTGTTAAATTCTTATATCTTTGATTGTGTGCAATAAGTGTTGGATATTATGTCCCACTTTCGCTGTGTACAGCTTGTGGATTAATTGTGTGTCCCATGGTGGTTATTAGTTATTCATGATTGGGGGTGATCCTTATGGTAGATTGTTCACATTTCACTTTATAGATCATTAGTAGCTGATCATACAATATCGAGTGGTGTTGGCTTTGGAGGAAAGTTGAGTTCGTGTGTTAAAGCAAGTCGTTATAGAGGTAGCAAGCGATGGTAATAGTAGATAGTTTGGATATTGGTTCCAATTGATAAAGGTAATTGTGGTTTTATTTCTGTTAGGGTTGTAATTATTTTATTACTTAATGGATTTGTTTACTACCAAGTGGTTACCGTAAGCAATCTAAGGATATTATCACATAAATAGGTGTTTTATGTGGATTTACCTCATTATTTATGGTTTTGTGCATGCTATATTGATTGGCTAGTACAATTTGAGTTTAAATTATGTATGTCTCTACATACTAAGGTTTAAACTCAGATTAGCCTGTAATATTTATTGCTTGTTTTCTAATTACTAATAATGTTTATGCTACTTATTTACTGTCTATATGTGATAATTTGTACTACTATTATGATTATTAGTTAAGTATTTATCTATATTTTATCTGCATATGAGTTTGGTGAGAGTCTCAAATGAGTCTATATCTTCTTACCCTAGTTATGAACTAGGTATCAGATTCTTTCTTAAGATATGCTATGTTCTGTTTAATCGCATGCTTTGAGAGTATAATCATCATTTACCAAATATGTTCCCACATATGAAGTCTTGAAGTGATTAAAAATCCTTTGGTTTTCCATTATGCAGTCTTCTCTCATATGTTTCTTATTGTTTTCCATGCTTGTAGCTAGTCTAGAGAGAAGCATGTGAGGCACGCCATCACTAATGTGTTTATCATAGGTTTTTCTTCCTTACTATTGGTTATTCTAGTTGTGTGTTGAATTAATCATATTGTTTTCTACTTCCAGTATGTTATTTTCTTAATTTACATATGTGAGGTTAGCTTGGTCAAATTGGTGTAGAGCTCATGAAAAGATTTTATGAGTAGGCATCTCCACCCCTCATCTATTGTCCTTATTACCTATTTAAGTCAGAAGAATAATTGACCTTCGTGTAATTATTCCTACATATGGAAATCCTCATCCTTCATGAATTTTAGCATATGAAGGCATCTATTTATGTGCATATGCAAATGCTATGTTTATGTGTAGCTTTTTGAAGATATCCATGAATTTAGAAAATTTCTTGTCTAACTTTTATTTTTGTACTTTTTGAGAGAAAGGTATGGTAGGTGTGTAAAGATTTCTTTTATTTGGTTGAATCGCTTCCTTTTCAATACTTTCACTGTCCACCTTTTTCCTCCTCATCTTTTTTAGCTTCATGTTTCTCCTCTAAATTTTACCACTCCTTAATGCTATGGCATTTAAATACTCTTTATCATGTCCTTTTGTGTTCACTTCTATGTTACTTGGAAGGTTACCTTGAGGCTTTTGACTTATGGCTTGAGCAAGTTGCCTAAAATCCAGATAGAAGCCCCATAAGTGGACTTTAGGTGATTCACTTTTGTATTTACTGAATGGATATTGTATTTTATCATCCCCATTAAGGCACTTAGGTTGTCCTTACTATGTGGCTTCTTATCTTATGTTTGTGGTTATTGAAAATCCAATGGTGGGAAGGGTTAATGATTGAATTGATTACTACTTTAATTATTGTTATTGTTCCAAGAGAAATTTGAGAGGTTTCTCCATCATGGGCTGTATCGATTAACACTTTTATTGTTACTAACATATATAATACCTCTTTATTCGTCTATTATACCAGAATTAGTAGGTGTGGCACATTTAAGTGGTTTCTCCATTCATGTGTAATGGACAATTATCGTGTGTCATTCAAGAAGAAGCCATAGAAAAGTATAGTTATGAATATACTTTAAACTTTGGGAGAAATCTTGGCTCTTTGATGACTATTGTTACGAGCAAAATTAGTATAAATGATGGATGGACTGTGCCACTTCCTAGAGAAATTTTTGGTGTAGACATTGGGTAAACATATATATCAATCGAGTACATACTACAACCATTTGAATTTCAAATGATCGATTTAAGTATAATTAAAGGGTGGACAAGGTGAGTTCTCAATCAGTAAATTACTTTCATTTATGTAGAACATATAATTATATTTATATTATCTAATTATATATATATATATATATAGGGCATGTTATTATCGACTTCAAGTTAATCACTAATCACATTTAGTAATGTTCTATAATTCATCATTTTCAATCAATATCAAGATAAGGATGTTAGCATCAGAGCTAAACAATTATGTGATAGGGTATTAACACTTAACAAAAATCAGAAGTTGATAATTCCTTGGCTACTAAAGTTTGAACAAGGCCAAGATCATTGGATGTTGATAATCCTTGATCTATATGGCAAGGATGTTTGGTACTATGACTCAACTTTCATAGAAGTGAGTAAAGACACAAAAACAATTATTGAAATGTAAGAGTTATAGTTAGCCATTTTTATTCTATTTTTATTTGTAATATTTAATAAAGAACTAACTGTTTTAAACTTTGATAAGACATGAAAGCTATGGAACAAGAGTAGGGGCATTGCCTTTAAGAAAACACACAAGCTTATATGGGACAAAGTTATGGTATGTACAAGCAAATATTAATAATTTAATTAATTTTACTATTGAATAATAAAGATGTTCGAATATGGAAAACCATGTATACTTGTTTTTTGTAGGTTCTATAACAAAATGATGGATCATGTGTGGTTACTTTGTCACGAAATTTATGAGCAAAATCACCTCAAATATCAACATTTCAATTAAAGATGTGGTAATCTCTTTACAAATATACTCTTTTAATATATATAAGTTATTTTTTAAGAATTCATGATATTACATTCTTATTTTGAATTTAAATAAATTTAGTTCTTTGGTAGGAACAAATCTGCCTATGATATGCAAATTTTTGAGGATTTATGAGAAGAATGGGTAGAACACATGCTTCAAATTATTACATCATAAGAAGAATCTGATGATATTGAATAGCGAAGGACAACACCATGGTAATTGTTTTAATGCTTTAATTTATATATTCTTGTGTCTTTGAAGTTTGGGCTTGTTTAATGGATGTTTGATGGATGTTTAGGGGACTAAATTATTGTTTGGACTTGTTTTCCTACTTAAACTCCATCTCATCTCATTAGAGAGTTCTCTCGTCATTATAAATGGGACATTGTTGGTGATTTTAAGCAACAAACAAAGCTTCATCTCTCTAAAATAAAGTGGGAATATCACAAAATCTATGACAAAAGAGGCATTATCACTTTATTTGTAATTTAAGTTAAATATATATATATTGTATATAAATTATTTTTTATAATAAATTTAATTCTTAAGTAATTAATTAATATTTAATTTATAAATAATTTGTAGTATTTGAAAACTCTTTTAAACATATTTTTATTTTTTCTGCTATTATTTGATTAAAAATAGGTAGTGGGGATAGCAAAAAATGCACAAAATATGTGAAAAAATATAGAATTTTTGTGAACCAACTTTAAAATTAAAGTCGATTCACCCCGTGAATTGAAGCAAAACCTAACAAATTTGAGGAGGGTATATATGTTAGTGAAGTAGGATCGGGGGATGAACGTGCCACTTCATGAGAATGAGAAAAATTGGAAAGATTATTTTTTCTATGTTTCAGGTTGGTAAGAGTCTCCACCAATGACACTAGATTGATAAGGAGCATTTAGAATGACACTAAGGTCATGATAAGGAATATTGCTTCCTTAATCATAACCTTGAGTCTTGACACGAAGCAAAGGTTGGCTAATAAAAATATCTTCCTAAAAAAATCAACTGGAGGAACTTATTGAACACCCAACTCTTTATCGTATGTGGATTAATGAGACATGGTATGGTGGAGCCCACATTAGGATCATTCATAAACTTTAGGCTCCTCCTAAATGCAAAAATCCTCTTATAGACTTCGGGGCTCGGTTTGAGGTAATGGTTGATAATGATGAACTTGTCCTTAGACTTACCTCTTTATGATTAACGTGACATCCTCTCACTCTTATTTTGCAGTCCCATGGATTTTACCACTACCCAAATCTTTGCCCATATGAAGAGCAAGGTCACATCTACAGGGGCGAGTTCTCCAATGGGAAAACCAATTTCTCCTGTGGGGATCTTTTATAGGTAAGAAAAGGGGAAAATCCTCTCATGAAGTCTCCCTACTACCCTAAAAAAGAAAAAAAAGAATAAGGTGGTGGTCGATGAGCCTACCCTCAGCCCTGAGCCTCTGAATGTTTACTTGCCCATATCACCATTGTAAGAGAAATATGAGACTTTAACTCCTTGCTTAGGTTCTAAATAATTTGGTGATCCTTTCAGGGACTCGAGGAAAGGGAGGGCATCCTTAATGACCTCACCATTGATGCATATGGAATATTTTTAAATTGAGGCTTAGCACCAGAGTACCTCGATCATTGTTTGAGCCACTTTATGTTGGCATATATGAGAACTAGCTTAGGGCTATTTACAAGGGTACGAATTCTGGCGAGGTCATCAGTCGGCAAATGTTTAAAGTGGGCTATCTCGTGTTTTATTTTTATTAATAATTAGTGTATATAAAGTGTGAGCTCAAGACTTATTTGTTTGACCTTGTAATCTTTTTATGTTTTAGTTGGTGCTGCTCTATGACTTTGACAAGGCTCACAATGTGATTCGTTTGAGAGCCAAGCTTGTGTAGGAGAAGCAAAGCCATGCATCTATGCGTTCAAGATACACTATGCTGTTGGCGAGAGAAAATAAGTGAGAGGATGAGGCAATTGATAAGGAGGAGAAGTTAAAAAGAGCTACCTCCAAGCTTAATGAGTATGCCTAACACATTATTGAGCTCGAGAAGGGGACCAAGGAAGCCTAGAGAAGTGCTGAGGCTTCTATCGAGGAGGTCTATCATAAGATGAAGGCTGATGTGGATGCCATGGCTCAGAAGCTCGAGTTAAGCATAGAGATGGTGTACATGTTGGCCATAGAGAAGGATCTTGGCGAGTATTATTATTGCATTTTGGACATCCCAATTACTCCACCATATATGCAGGCTCCTTTTGTAGAAGAGAAAGAAGGAGAAGGCTCGGGCTCTTTTGAAGGTGAGGATGGTCTTGAGGTTGTGGGGGAAGGGACACATTAAAGCTTTAAGGACTCGATATAATTTTGTTTTTTCACGCTCGATGCCACTTCTGTTTGTGTAGTCGAGAGGTCAAACTTGTGAATGTGAAATGAAAATAATCAACATTATTTATTAATGGAAAATTATTTTACCTCTATTATTGTGTATTTATAATATTAACTCACCCACTTGTTTTTTAGGAACTTATGTCATTTTCCCTATTTTTTGTTTTCATCATCAACCTTTATCTTCTATAAAAAGAGGTTAAGAACATTAATTTAATCCATACATTTAGGGATTTTTGCTAATTCCCCAATTTTGTGGTCATATTTTATGGATTTTGATCAAACCAATAGATGCTCAACTTGAGCTTTACGTGTTGAAAATGGTAGGCTTAAGGACAAGGTTAGGGAACTCAAAGTCGAGGTGGTTAAATTTGAGTGTAATGTAAAAGAGACCAAGTGTGAGCTTGCTTCTTATAAGAAGCAGTTAATCCAAAGTCAACCTCGAGAGAAGAGGATCTTGGCTAGTATGGATACGCTTGTAGATAGGGACTCATATTGGGCGAGCTTCTATATGAAGCTATCTGAAAGAGTCTTCCTTAAAGTGATGAAGGTTACTGAATAATTGGAGCGAGGACTTCTCGCGATGATGACAACTTATCCCAAGCTTGTGACCCATGCATAGAAGAAAATTATTGAGATTCAGGCCGAGCTATTGCCCTTAGTTGAAGAAATTGATGATCTAGACACTAGTCATGTGTCCTAGAATTTAAATAATTTTTAATGTTATGAGGAAGCCAAGCTTTGTATTAATAAATATCAAAAGATATGTAATTTTAAATAATGAAAGAATTCTGGATGGCATGACTTGGTTACTAACCGAAATGGTCAACTTAACCTTTTCTCTTATTAAGGTGCTCTACTTGGCTCTTAATCGAAGTGATTAGTTTCGTGGCATAAAGTAGGGGAGAAAGTCTTACCTTATTCCTAACAGAGGTTCACATTCTCCTTCAATATCAGAGCATCGACCTAGTTCCTAACTAAGGTGGACAACTCATGTCCTCTTGTAAGTGCCAAGGCACTTTACCTAGTTCTTAACCGAGGCAATCAACACATGGCTTAAATTGGTGGGGGAGAGAGCCTTACTTGGTTCCTAGCCAAGATGCTCATCTCCCCTTAATGCCATAACACCAACCTGGTTCCTAACCGAGGTGGAAAACTCGTGTCCTTTTGTAAGTGCCAGGGCATTAATCTCATGAAATCCAGTTGCTCTCTTAGGCATCATCCTCTCTGATGGCCACTCATAGCTATTTGAAGCCATATCCTCTAATAAGTTGTAGGCTTCATCAATTGTTTTTCTCATAAGAGCACCACTTGATGCAGTGTCAATCATATTTCTAATTGGACCCATTAAACTATTATAAAATGTTTGAACTTGAAGCCACTTTGGTAAAGTGTGGTGAGGACATCTTTGAAGTAGCTTCCTGTACCTCTCCCAAGCTTCATATAATGATTCAAAGTCGAACTGCACAAAAGTGGCGATTTCATTCCTCATCCTTGCAGTCTTTGCTGGTGGAAAATATTTGGCTAAGAATTTTTGAGCTAAATCATCCCAAGTAGTGATAGAACCACATGACAGTGAATTCAATCAACTTTTTGCCTTATCCCTAAGTGAAAAAGGAAAAAGTCTCAACCAAATAGCATCATCAGTCACTCCATTATACCTAAACGTATCACAAACTTCTAAAAAATTTGCCATATGAGAGTTTGGGTCATCGTGGGGTAAACCACTGATGAGTGCTCAAAAAGCACTAAAATAACCATGATTTTATGCACATTAATTGATTAAAAATATATATATTTATATGTTTTATCATATATTTATATAAATATGTCTTTTTCGGAATCACGGGTATTTTTATTGTTTTTCAGGAATTTTGGGCTAAAAACGCAATGTAAAGACTCAAAGAAGAATACTTGAAGCAATACATCACAAATAAATTAATAAATAAGTGGAAAAAGGTCAACAAACATGGAAAAATTGGACAAAATGGGTCGAAAAGGTCAAAAATGTCAAAGAGCGGAAAATCGCGCGCGCGGCTTCGGTCGCGCGCCGGCCAGCGCCCGGAGCGCGGCGCGTAGCGTTGATACTGCTTCGCTTGTAGCGCCGCAGCCTGCGCGAACGCATTCCGCAGCGGCGCGCGGCGACTCGGCGGCCGCCAGCCCAGCGCGCCAACGCGTTTTTGACCCATTTTTCACGTCTGGCGGCGACCCACATGGCGTCATGATAGCGTCATTGATGACTTCCCGGCATGTCCCTTTACACGTTTTTTATTTTTTTATATTTTTTTTTAACATTTTTTACTCATTTTTCTCTCCATCCTCACCTATAAATACCCTCTTCCATTCCTTTCCAAAACACACCTCAAAACCACACTTCTCTTCTTTCTTTCTCTCGTTTCTTAGTTTTTAAGTTTTTCTTAGTTTCTTTCTTAGTTTCTAAACTTTTCTTAGTTTTTCTCTTAGTTTTTAGTTCAATTCTCTTAGGTTTAGAGTTCTTACTCTTTTTGAGAGGAACTTGTAATGTTTTTGTAATAATTTAGATTTTTGATTCAATAAATGGAAGTGCAAATTCGCTTGGAGGTTTTTCTAGCGGGAATAGCGTCGAAGTTACGTAAGGATTTTATTTTCTTTCTGATTATTTTTATGCTTAATTCTTACATGTTATATTTAATTTATGCAGCTGATTAAATTTAAGCGTGCTAGTAATTTATAATCATGATATAATAATAACGTTGTTATGCTTGCGAAATATTAAATAGGTGAAAATTTCTAAAATGAATTGATTTTATTTTTATTCAAGATTTTATATTAAGGATGTTAGAGAGAAATATATTATTTTTCATTACAAACTTAAATTTGAAGATTAGACTTTAAGGTTTAGTTATCCGGTCTAATTTAGAGTAGTGCTCTTTTATTTGTTGGTACAATCGCCCGGTAGTTAGAGTGAAGCTCTATTTCAAAATTTTTATAAAATTATTATGTGAAAATGTATTAATGACAACGTGTTTTCGGTAGTGGTTTTAAAACTTGAAAGTTAGTACTCGGATAACTAAATTCTTGGGTTTTAATTTGGACCTTTGAATAAAGTTTAAACATCTAACCCGCGAAAGGTGGCATTTAAATAGTTCATTTTGATCTCTTAGAAAAAAGTTAATTTAATTAACCAAATTAGTTATCAACCCGCGTAGGTGTTAATTGATTTGTTTAGTTAACAAAGAATATCTATACGCCCATACAAGGTGGTATTAAATATAAAAGGAGAATCAATAAATATGAATTCATATCTTTAATAGCACCAAATAATCTGACGGCGTAATTAAGCTTGGTTATTATATCGTAAATCTCATTAATATAAATGATAAAATTTGCTTGAATATTTATTGAATGTATTTATATTTATTTATTGAATTTGTATCTATGTTTATTTTTTATTATATTTAATTAATACGTATATATGTTTATTTTATGTTATTAGATTAGGAACACAAAAACCAAACTATCGTGACGGGATGTTTAGGATTTAATTTCGTTTTTAAAAGTTTGAATAATAAATTAAGAATCATACATTCATCCTTAGATCGGCCTTGGGAGTATCTTATCATTTTGCGAAATGATTCGTGCTAAACTTGAGAGTTTTACAAATATTAAAACCAAAGTATTGGCGAGAATTAGCGATCTTGGGATTTTTTCATCAAGTTTTTAGCGCGGATTCTTGAAGTGGAAGATAGCGTTTTTAATTTATTTATCAAAATTTTAAAAATATTTTTTGTGTTGTAAATAATTGTGATTTTTTTAAAAAAAAAATAAAAAATAAAATAAAATAAAAATAAAAATAAAAATAAAAATAAAATAAAATAAAAAAAATAAAAATAAAAATTTTTAATCAAATTTCAAATTTCATAAAAAAAAATAAATAAAAAAAATAAAAAAATAAAAAATAATAAAAATAAAATAAAAATTAAAAAAAATAAGAAAAAAAAAATTTTTAAATAGTAAAAAAATAATTTAGAAATTCGAAATTTGAAGTAAAAAGTTTTTACCGTTCATGAATAGTAAAAAAAAAAATAGTAAAAAAAAAAAAAATTTAAAATTTTAAGTTAATAAGAAATAAGATAGCGTGAATAGTAAAATAAAATTACCGTTCGTAAAAAAAAAAATTAAAATTTTAAGTTAATAAGAAATAAGATAGCGTGAATAGTAAAATAAAATTACCGTTAGTAAAAAAAAAAATTTTTTTAAAATTTTAAGTTAATAAGAAATAAGATAGCGTGAATAGTAAAATAAAATTACCGTTCGTAAAAAAAAAAAAAAAAAAAACTAAAAGGCATGAAAAGTAAAAATCTAAGGGAGTTAATACAGGAAGCTAGTTCTTTGAAGCCTTTGTGCCCCTTAGTCTTTCCTGGGAACGTTGTTACGGCTAGGAGAGTGGTTTTTAAGAGGCCAATATGGCAATTCTTTCACGAGGAACAATTTCTTAGTTGTCTTGATTATGTTATTTAAAAAAAAAAAAAATTTATTTTTCATAAAAATACATGTAATGGGGGAAGATACATGGAAAATAACAAAAAAGCAAACATGCATGGAAGAGTCGTCATTCTGCGTTTTATTTTTTTCTTTAAATGCGTACCACGTGTCGACATCTTGCGGCTATAAGAAATAATGAGACACGTGGCAACCTTTCATTAGGCGAGAAGAACGGGTGCACGAGGATCGCGTCGCACGAGATAAGTGCTTTCCGGACACGTGGGGGGCCTTAGCGGTTGGAAACGTGCCTTCTTTTTATTTTAACCAACACGCGGCACGTGTCATCTTCGATTTCTTTGCGAAAATATTCGAGACACGTGGTAATGTATGATTCGCTCGAATGGTAGGAAGTATGATGTTTATCTAGAAGCCGTGTTGCATGGGACCATTTATTTTTAGCGGCATGTGCATCCCGCCCCTGCACGCCCGACTGCTTGTGCGGTTGGTGGGCCTCGGCTCGGCAGAAGCCGACATGCCATCAAACCGAGGTCACTGTGACTTTTGTCACGTCTGGATTCCACACGCCTAATCGACCGTTGATTGGATGATCCCCAACGATGTGTGGCGCGTGGATAATGTAGCGCGTGGTCCTTTTCACCTTATGAAGAAAAACTAAATTTCCTTAATTGTATTTTGACCACTCGAATTTAATTCAAATTAACTTCTAATCTTTTGATATTTGCAATTTCACCTTATTAATTCAAATTATATTTTTAGCTTTTATTAATTGCAATTAAGCCTTTTTTTTATTCAAATGCATTAATTTTCTTAAAAATATATTTATTAAAAACCTAATAGTAAATATTAATTTAATTAATTAAAATTAACTAAAAAAGTCAAGAGCATGTAATCATAATTAATAAAATATACGAAAATAAGCGTATAAAATACGATTTATCACTCAAATACATAAAGGTGGGGGTTCTACTATGTCGAGTCCCCATTTGTCCAAGGGCGAGGACTACTTTGTGTGGTATTCGGAGGTATGTGTAACGATGAGGCGAACCTTTGGCATTTATCGCATTTCTTAATGTATTTAGTGCGGTCTGCTAGCGTGGTGGGCCAATAATAACCATATCTCGTAATCCGTTATGATAATCTCTTACCTACAGAATGTGAACCGTAGTCTCACTACTACAAAAGGACGTAACCTTAGTTGACATGTAGAACCTAGAACGTAGTGTCGGCCCTATATGTCAATCGACGCTATCCACGTGTGTAGCGTCAGTTGATACATAGAATCGATGCTACACATAGGACGTAGCATTGGTCCTACGTGTCAATTGAAGTAAAAAGTTTTTACCGTTCATGAATAGTAAAAAAAAAAATAGTAAAAAAAAAAAAAATATTTTAAAATTTTAAGTTAATAAGAAATAAGATAGCGTGAATAGTAAAATAAAATTACCGTTCGTAAAAAAAAAAAAATTAAAATTTTAAGTTAATAAGAAATAAGATAGCGTGAATAGTAAAATAAAATTACCGCTAGTAAAAAAAAAATATTTTAAAATTTTAAGTTAATAAGAAATAAGATAGCGTGAATAGTAAAATAAAATTACCGTTCGTAAAAAAAAAAAAAAAAAAACTAAAAGGCATGAAAAGTAAAAATCTAAGGGAGTTAATACAGGAGACTAGTTCTTTGAGCCTTTGTGCCACATTAGTCTTTCACGGGAGCGTTGATTACGGCTAGGAGAGTGGTTTTTAAGGAGCAATGTAATTCTTTCACAGGGAACACTCTTGGTTATCTTGATTATGTTATTTAAAAAAAAAAAAAAAAAATTTGTCCAGG
This sequence comes from Hippophae rhamnoides, assembly GCA_033030585.1. Taxonomy (NCBI): domain Eukaryota; kingdom Viridiplantae; phylum Streptophyta; class Magnoliopsida; order Rosales; family Elaeagnaceae; genus Hippophae; species Hippophae rhamnoides. The sequence continues at coordinate 39,327,947 of CM065436.1, forward strand.
TGTTTTGTATTAAATGCCATGGAAAATTTCTCTAATTTTCTTTTATTTTTGTTGTGAGTTTTAAATTTACGTTTAAAAATAGTCTACATGCGTGGTAGGAGATCGCTTGGAAACCACTTTGCGTATGTAAATAATATTCATAAATTTAAACAAGTGTCAACAATGACTGGATTCTACCCATCGTCACGATTTTGAGCCCAGAACGTAGAATCAAGTCTTAATCCTTTACTTGAACCAAAAGAAATGGAAGAAAACCAACGTGTCGGAAACCACGATGAAGGAGTTTGCGAATAGGTGATTAACAGCAAGCTGCCGTATCCGATTGGGAGGAAATTTCCGGAATTATGACCTTAAAAATATTCATTTTTCTATGCTTCCTTCCTACATGGGCTACCTAATGAAGATTCTCTTTCCTTTATGAGAGATTTCTATGCTACGGTCCAAACATTCCCGCCGGTATTCTAAAGCGAGGATCGAACTAGAATGAGATGTTTTCCTACACCTTAAAGGATAAGGCCAAAGCTTGGTTGATGTCACTTCCCCAGGGTTCTCGATGACATGGGGTCAAATTACAATAAATTCATGGGAAAATTCTATTCCCGTCAAAAAACATCGGTGAGAGGAAAGATTATACTTCTCTCGGATGGAAGAGAGAACCATTCCGTGAAGCTTGGGATAGGTTCAAAATGTTTCTCGCTCGATGTCCTCGTCATTAGCTTTCCCTACGGTTGCGGGGAACCAATTCTTTTACGATGGACTTACCTGACAATGTCGGTTCGTTGTGGAAATATTGCGGGAGGAGCGATAGGAGAAAAAGCGCATCGAAACGTATAATCTCTTTGAGATGTTGGGTGTAATTCCCCCGTGAGAAAAGCTCTAGAGTGAGAAAAGGTGGTGTTCGTAGAAATCGACTCCGGTAATGAAGTTCCAACAACAACTTGTTCAAGTGACTAAGCAAGTTGCCCGCTATAAGCCCCACCTGACGAACACAAATATTGAACAATATGGTTTGTATAGCAACGTGGGACAAAATCTTGGCTTTGTCCATATCGAGGAGATCTGGTTGGACTGGCGGAGTTAATGTGTTGGGAAGCGTATCAACGAGACCAAGGTTTGATCCCGATTCAAATACTATAATCCTGGGTGGAGAAAGTCGTCAAATTTCTCTTGGAGGCAAAACAACCCTCGTTTCCCTCAGCTCGAACCAGGCCGGGCCGATTCCACCAGCACATTCAGAAGCATTCCAAATAAACCAACCACGGGAGGACAACTTGAATTCTTTTATTCAAGTTTGTAGGAATAATCGATCTAAAACCGATCAACGGTTGGACTGCGTAGAAGCTTGATCAAAAGGTGGAAGTTGAGTTGAGCAGTTAGTTGAACATTTGCAAAAAGGCAAAGATTAAATTGAAACTTAAATGAATTCAATGAAGAGGAGACATTGAGTTTTCATTACGCAATCTCGAGAACAGCGTCTTACTAGAAGGCGATAAATTTTAGTCCTACGTGGGAGGTCACCCGTTATTGTATTTTCCTTTGTTTTGGTTTGCGTGTAAAAAAAAAAAAATTCAAATGAAATAAATTTGCTTGTGTTCCAAAAATTGTGTCCGCCGTTTAAATTAAAATAAAAAAAAAAAATTTAGGTTCCTTGCATTTTTAGAGATATCTACTATTGTTTTTAAGAGCAAAATGTTGATTCTGATAGGAGGAGGATCATTTTCAACTCTGGCAAACCATGGGAGATCTTTGAAGATAGGCGGAAAAAGATGAAAGACTATACAATGCCAATCATTGGCAATGTAACTTCGACATCGATTACAGAGGCTGCAAGGAATTATGAATTGAAAAAGATTCATTATTCTTTGTTGCCTTCCTTTACGGTATCCACAATGAAGACCGCTTTGCATTTCATTCGAGAATTCTATGCTATTGTCCAAACCTTTCCACTACATGCAATTAATGAAGATCAACTTAGGATGAGGTGTTTTCCTTACACTATCAAAAGATAAAGCTTGAGTCGTGGTTCATTACTCTGATCGGAGTTCTCTTAAAACTTGGGAAGGCGATCTATGAAATTTTTATGGGTAGGTTATTCCCGGTAATGTTGATCTAAGAACAAAGATAGCAACATTTTCTCAAATGAATGAAGAGCCACTTCATGAAGCTTGGGAGCGATTCAAACTCCTTTTCATTCAATGTCAAAATCATAGCTTTCCCTTCTGACTACAAAAGCAATTCTTTTACGATGGATTGACAACTGAGTCAATACATGGTTGATATCTTCTTGGAGGGTCTTTGTAGGAGAAAAAACATGAGAGGAAACCTATAATCTCTGTATATGGTTGGGTTAATTCCCAACAAAGAGGTGGTAGAAGGAAAGCAAGGTCGATGAAGTCGGCTTTGATAATGAGATAACCTTGCAACTTGCTTGAATTGACTAAACAAGTGAAATTCCTCACGTCTCACCAAATTTCAAATCAAGAGGTATGTGGAGTGTGTTGTTCAATTGGGCATGGTACTGTAATTATTCAAATACTTGTGATTCTAGTGTCGATGCCATAGAGGAAGTCAATATTTTCAAAGTATCATCCAAACACCTATGATCCGCCTACTGACCACATACCCTTGCGAGCCAATCTTTTAAACTTGACCTTAGAAGATAGCTTGAATGCTTTTATTCAAGTTAGTCGTGACAACCAAGTGATGACTAATCAAGGTTGAACACCATGGAGAACTTCGGTTAAAAGGGTGAATCTAAAGTTAGACAGGTAGGTGAACAAATGCAAAAGAAAGAACCACGAAAGTTGCCCAGTCAACGGAACGAAGCAAAGATGTTAGAACCGCCGAAGTGGTAAGGTAGTCAATACCGGTGTGCACAGAAATCTCTAAACTACCTTGTAGTTCATTTAACAAAGAAGGCGACATTCTAATCTCACAAAGGAGAAACAAGTGTTAAACTTCACAAGCTTTTGAAAAACTCATTGGGGGTCATCCCAACAACTCCCCGAAATTCAAAGACAATGAGAACCACGCGGATGCAAGTACCTTTTCCCAGTTTGAAAGAATCCAAACAAGATAAAGCAATTCAATGATCTTTTAATATGCTCTCTAAAGTAAATATCAATTTACCATTATTAGAAGTGATCATGAATGTGCCTCGTATATGTCTGAGTTTTCAAAGAGTTGAACAGCTAAGAAAAGGAGGTATGAACTGAATGAGCAGTAGTAGTATCGAGAAATTTCTAGCGGCGTACTTGACCTGAGCTACCCACTGAGTTGAAAGACCCTGGAAGTTTTATTATAAACGTAACTATGGGGGATAGGAAGGTTCTTAAAAGCAATGCTTGATTTAGGTGATAGTATAAATTTGATGCCTACTACATGTTCTCATTTCGATCTAGAGGATTTAAAACCCGCACTATGTCCATATGACTTGCAGATAGATCTCTTAAATATCGAGAGGAATAGTTGAGGATGTTTTGAAGTACCAGGTAGACAAGCGATAATACTGTTGACTTTGTGGTTGGATATGCAAGAAAATCCGGCATTGAATGACGAGAAATACAATATTGCTTGGTAGACCATTTATGGCAACTACTTTAAAACTATTATTGATGTCGAGATGGAAATTTGACAATAACTGATCTTAGGAGAAAGGCGTTCATTTCAAAAGTTTTTGATTCTTCACCTTTCCACCATTTACGCCATCGATGAAATATTGAAGTTGATCCTTTGGATAATCTTGTCAAAACACCTTTTTCCAAACCAGAATAGAAGACAAGCTTGAAGCAGTTCTTACACTTGAAAAGGTTGAAGAAGATTTAGATGAAAGAAATTAAGGGTACCTTGAACAACTAGACAATAATGAAGTGATGACAAAATCTAGTACACTTTTAAATCTACAGTCCTTAAATGCATTAAAGAGGCCAATCCACGAACTTGAACTTCGAAGACACACGAGCACTTAAAATATGTGTTTTTGGGAGAAGGAGAAACATATCCGGTGATAATTTCTTCAACCTTGACGAATCACAGAAAAAGAACTTCGTGAAGTGCTTAAGCAGGTTTAAAGAAATCTATAGGTTGGAGTATAGGGGATATAAGAGGCATTAGTCGACAATGTGTATGCAAAGATCAACTTGGAGGATGGTGCTAAACACATGCGAGAGGCCCAGGAAGACTAAACCCCAAAGCATGCAAGAGGTAGTTAAAAGGAATCCTTAAATTATTAGAAGAAGGGATTATACATCCTATTGCGGATAGTAAGTGGGTTAGTCAGTCGCATGTGGTACGAAGAAATGCACGGGATAACGGTTGTTAAAAATGATAAAAGTGAATTAGTGCCCACTAGAATAATCCTTTGGATGGAGAATGTGTATAGATTTTAGGAAACTAAATTTATATACGAAAAAAGGATCACTTTCCTCTTCCATTCATTGATCAAATGTTGGAAAGATTAATTTGAGCCGCGAATTTTCTTGTTTTTGGATAATTTATGCGGATATTATCAAGTACCATGTACCCAGGAAGATCGAGAAAAGACCACGTTTACATGTCCTTTTGGGACATTTGCTTTCCTTGAGAATGCCATTTGGGTTATGCAATGCCGCCAGCACTTTCAGGAGATCATGATATCTATTTTCTCGGACGTGGTGGAGAAATTCATTGAAATTTTCATGGGCGATTTCTCTGTCTTTGGGAACTCATTTGATGATTGCTTACATAAATTGACTTTGGTTTAGAAAGATGCATTGAATGCAATCTAACCACTTAGTTGGGAGAAAAGTCATTTTATGGTTCAACAAGGGATAGTTTTGGGACATATAATTTCAAACAAGGGTATTGAAGTTGATAAGGCAAAAGTTGAATTGATATCCAGGAACTACACTCCCCCTGCATACGTAAAGGGGATAAGAAGCTTCTTGGGACATGCAGGAGTTTCTGAGACGATTTATTAAAGATTTCTCTAAAATAAGTCGTCCTTTATGTAACTTACTATCCAAAGATGCTGAATTTGACTTCAACATAGTGCCTTATTTCCTTTAATACCTTGAAAGAAAACTAACATCTACCTGATATAATGGCACCCAATGGTCTTTACCTTTTGAGATAATGTGTGATGCTTCGATTATGCAATAGGAAGCGATCCCTGGGACAAAGAGTGGATAAGCGTTTACATGTCATCTCTTTATGCTAGCAAAACACTGATGATGCCCGAATGAATTACACCCACCAGCTGAAAAGGAATTCTTGGCTATAGTATTCTCTTTAGACAAATTTCGGTCTTATTTAGTAGGATCTAAAGTGATTGTACGTGATCATCTTTGCTTTAAGATACCTATTAAGTAAACCAAATGCCAAGCCAAGATTAATCGGTGGGTCTTACTCTTTACAAGAATTTGACCTAGAAATCAAGGATAAGAAAAGGCGGTGAAAACTTAGTAGTGACCGTTTATGCAGGTTGATTTACGACTTCAATTCTCTTAAAGATGAGAGTAATGACGATATAGTTGAAACCTTTCTTTGATGAGCAGTTATTTTTCATAGGTCAGAACCCGTGGTATCGATATTGTAAACTATCTTGCCACTTTGGTGTTTTGCGACCTAACAACTACCATATCGAGGACAAAGAAAAGGTTTTTAAAACTATTAAGGACTATTTGCGGGATGACCACTTATTTATACAAGATTGGTCAAGATCAAGTCATCCCAGGAGATGTGTACCGAGAAGAAGAACATAAGAGCATTCGACTTTTGTCATGAACTTCGTTGTGAGAGTCATTTTGGAGGTGAAAAGAGGCAATAGTGAATGTACGATCTGGATTCTTTTGGCATTCTTTTAAAGATGCTCGTATGTTTTGTGCCGCGATGTGATAGATGTCAAAGAAACGGGAAACATAAGCAAAGAGATGAAATGCCTTTGACATCTAATTTAGTTGTTGAACTCTTTGATGTATGGGGGATTGACTTCATGGGTCCTTTTCCCCCAATAGTTTTCAATACATTTTGGTTCTTGTGGATTATGTGTCCAAGTGGGTAGAAGCTATCCCTTGAAAACCAATGATGCTAATGTTTGTTGTGAAATTCTTGAAAGATTTCATATTCGGTAGGTTCGGAACGCCTAGAGCTATAATAAGTGATGGAGGTAGCCATTTTTTGTAACAAACTCTTTGATGGAGTACTAAACAAGTACAACATCTGCATAAGTAACTCTCCATATCATCCTCGAACTTAGGTTTAGTGGAAGTAAGCAATAGGCAAATTAAGGGAATCTTGGAGCATAGCGTAGCGTCCGTCGAGGAAGGATTGGGCATTTAAGCTAAATGATGCCTTATGGGCGTCTGCCTTAAACACAAAACACCTATTGGGATGAGCCACTTAGGTTAATCTTTGGGAAAGCATGCCACGCTTCGGTTGAACTTGAACACAAAGCTTATTGGGCAATTAAAGAGTTAAACATGGATTTAGATAAAGCGAGGTGAAAAGCGATTACTCTGACGTGAGTTGGAAGAAATTAGGAATAGGCTATGAGAATGCCAAATTATACAAGGGCGTACTAAAAAAGCGTATCGTGACAATAGGCTAGTTCCTAAGACTCTTCACTCTGGAATGAAAGTTCTTTTATTTAACTCGTTTGAGATTGTTTCGGAAAATTTGAGATCAAGATGGGATGGACCATTCAAAATAGTTCAAGTATTTGAACATGGAGTAGTGGAACTATTGGACTCGACAAAGACACAAAAAGCGTTCAAAGTCAATGGCCGTGGTGTCGACCTTATTTAGAAGAACCAAACAACATTCTTTGAAATGGATTGCATTTGGTGAGAGTAACCATAGCACCAAAAGATACGTCTTGCTAAGACGTTAAACTAAGCGCTGGATGGGAGGCAACCCATCATTTTAGGTAAAAAAAAAACAATAAATAAAAAATAAAAAAAAAATAAAAAAAAAACAAAAAAATAAAAAAAATAAATAAAAAAATAAAAAATTTTTATTTGTTATTTGTTTTATTTACTTAATTTTATTGTTTATTTCATTTTAATTACATGTGAATAATTTTTAAATTGTTAAAACTAAAAATATTTGTTGAGATGTTAGAAGTTCTGACGATAATACTGTATACACTTTAATGATGAATATGATGGATGCACCTGCATTTTCCATTACTACTTGCACATTCTCAGGAAATAGGTAATCTTTCTTCTTTTCTCTCTTTATCTTTAATTTACAGTTGTTACATTGAGGACAATGTAAGTTCTAGGTTAGGGGTGGTGAAAAGTTACCATACTTAATAAAAAAAATAATAAAAAAAAAAAAGAAAGCTTTTCTCACAAAAATTTATCATTTCTTTAAATCGAATTTAAGTAAATAGTTAAGTCTTTTGTACTGTTAGATTAATTTTTGAAAACATATCATGAAATATTTTGTAATTATTTTTGATAATTAGTTAGTTTTTGTCATAATTAGTATTTCTTGATAAGATGTAGAAATTATATCAAACCCAAAATCGGTGTTTATGAGTTTTTTTTAGTGGAGACTACCTTTGTGAGATATAATTTGAGCCTAATTTCCTTTATTCGAGTGAAATATATATTTTTCTACTCGAACACATTTCTTATTTCTTCAAATTTTTAGATGATCTCTATAGGTATTAGCATTGAATGTATGAATTTTTTCATCTTAATAGAGTATCATATATTTTTGATTATTATTTTTGCTTAGATTAAATGATTTGAGTAGAAATTGATAGTATATGCTTATATCTCATTTATGCATGACTCTTTACCAAAAACAAAAGACATATACGGGTTACATAAACCAAGATCAAGCAGAAAAGCCACAAAATTAACCAACTACTTTAAAATCCAAAGAAATGTACAATACGTACGTGGGTTGACTCTCTAAAAATACACATATTGAAAAATATCTACGAGAAAAAAAAAAGAGAGATAAAAATAGTATCATCTACATCTTATAAACGCGCATTTACTACAAAGTTGTGAGTAAAGGCTAATTACAAAAGAAAGATATAAAGTAATTCCACTAAAAGTCATTGCAATTTCTTCATTTGTAAAAGGCATATATCTTGAAATTCTTTCTTAATGAGTTTGATTTACGCATGAAAATAATTTTTATATATGATATCTTTATAATTTATACATTTGATTCCTTTCATGAGATCAATGTTAAAATAACACTTTGAGCCTTTATTCTTTATACATATGCGAACATATTAGTTCATTTCTATACATCAACTCTTTCGCATATAAATTAGTCTAAGTGTTTGAACCCGTAGGATTCGGTGTTTTGAGAGTATTGACTTGTGAGGAATAGAGTCGGCAGAATTCGATTCATGACCTTTGAAATTGGGTGAAATTAAATTGATACATTTTTGATATGAAATATGAAAATGATTTTCGACTAATTATTATAATAAATCATGATTGTTTAAAGAGATTAAAATAACTTATGCTTGAGATTTTTAATTATGATCTTAAAAAGGAGATTAAAAAGTATGAGACATTTTTGTGAGATGTTGATAATTTGTGATTTTGTTGTAAATTTAATTTTTAAGTTGTTTGTTTTTTATTGTTTCTTTTGTTTTAACATTTAGTACAATGTTTGTGGGTATAAATTCTTTGAAAACCCTCACGAGACTTCAAACTATCCACTAGGGCAACCTAGGGGTTTAAAGGAAACTTGTTCGTAGGCTAGAAATGCAAGTGTCAATCACGGAAGTGATTTAGGATAGTTTAATTTTTAGTTTTATAAACCTGCTTGCTAAGGGACTAGCAATTTGGTTGAGGTTGTGATGAGTGCTCAAAAAAGCACTAAAATAACCGTGATTTTATGGACATTAATTGATTAAAAATATATATATTTATATGTTTTATCATATATTTATATAAATTTATCTTTTTCGGAATCACGGGTATTTTTATTGTGTTTCAGGAATTTTGGGCTAAAAACGCAATGTAAAGACTCAAAGAAGAATACTTGAAGCAATACATCACAAATAAATTAATAAATAAGTGGAAAAAGGTCAACAAACATGGAAAAAATTGGACAAAATGGGTGAAAGGTCAAAAATGTCAAAAGGAAAATCGCGCGCGCGACAGTGCGCCAGCGCCCAGCGCGGCCGCCGTATCCGCGTTAGATACACAACGCCCGCTTGTATGTGAGCTTGTGCAGCAACGCCGGCTGCGCGCGAAAGCCTCAGCGGCCAGCCAGTAGCGCTAACGCGTTTTGACCCATTTTTCACGTGCGACGGCCCTGTAGCGTCATGATGGCGTCATTATTGATGACCTCGGCATATCGGCTACACGTTTTTTATTTTTTTATATTTTTTAACATTTTTTACTCATTTTCTCTCCATCCTCTTTATAAATACCCCTCTTCCATTAAATAAAACACACCTCAAAACCACACTTCTCTCTTCTTTCTTTCTCTCGTTTCTTAGTTTTAAGTTTTTCTTAGTTTCTTTCTTAGTTTCTAAACTTTTCTTAGTTTTTCTCTTAGTTTTTAGTTCAATTCTCTTAGGTTTAGAGTTCTTTCTCTTTTTGAGAGGAACTTGTAATGTTTTGTAATAATTTAGATTTTGATTGATAAATGGAAGTGCAAATTCGCTTGGAGGTTTTTCTAGCAGCGGGAATAGCGTCGAAGTTATTGTAAGGATTTTATTTTCTTTCTGATTATTTTATGTAATTCTTACATGTTATATTTAATTTATGCAGCGATTAAATTTATACGTCTTGCTGTTTATAATCATGATATAATAATAACGTTGTTATGCTTCGCGAAATATTAAATAGGTGAAAATTTCTAAAATGAATTGATTTTATTTTTTATTCAAGATTTTATATTAAGGATGTTAGAGAGAAATATATTATTTTTCATTACAAACTTAAATTTGAAGATTAGACTTTAAGGTTTAGTTATCGATCTAATTTAGAGTAGTCTTTCTTTTATTTGTTGGTAAATCGCATTAGTTAGAGTGAAGCTACATTTCAAAAGTTTTTATAAAATTATTATGTGAAAATGTATTAATGACGTGTTTTCGATGAGTGGTTTTAAAACTTGAAAGTTAGTACTAGGATAACTAAATTCTTGGGTTTAATTTGGAACCTTGAATAAAGTTTAAGTAATCTAACACGCAAAATTGGCGTTTAAATAGTTCGTTTTAAATCTCTTGAAAAAGTTAATTTAATTAGCAAATTAGTTATCATTTGTAGGTGTTAATTGATTTGTTTAGTTAACAAAGAATATCTAGCATACAAGGTGGTATTAAATATAAAAGGAGAATCAATAAATATGGAATTAAATGTCTTTAATAACTTTAAATAATACGAGCGTAATTAAGCTTGGTTATTATATCGCTAAATACTCATTTAATATAAATGATAAAATTTGCATGAATATTTATTGAATACTGTATTTATATTTATTTATTGAATTTGTATCTATGTTTATTTTTTTATTATATTTAATTAATCTGTATATATGTTTATTTTATGTTATTAGATTAGGAAACACTTAAAAACAGCTATCGTGACGGAGGATGTTTAGGATTTAATTTCGTTTTTAAAAGTTTGAATAATAAATTAAGAATCATCATTCATTCCTTCGTAGATCAACCTTGAGTATATCTTATCATTTCTACGAAATGATTCGTGCATTCTTGAGAGTTTTACAAATATTAAAACCAAAGTATTGGCGAGAATTAGCGATCTGGGTTTATTTCATCAAGTTTTTGGCGGATTCTTGTGAAGGAGTAAGCGTTTTTAATTTATTTATCAAAATTTTAAAAATATTTTTTGTGTTGTAAATAATTGTGATTTTTTTAAAAAAAAAATAAAAAATAAAATAAAATAAAAATAAAAATAAAAATAAAAATAAAATAAAATAAAATAAAATAAAAAAAAAATAAAAATAAAAATTTTTAATCAAATTTCAAATTTCATAAAAAAAAAATAAATAAAAAAAATAAAAAAAATAAAAAATAATAAAAATAAAATAAAAATTAAAAAAAATAAGAAAAAAATAAAATTTTAAATAGTAAAAAAGTAATTTAGAATTTCGAAATTTGAAGTAAAAAGTTTTTTTCGTTCATGAATAGTAAAAAAAAAAATAGAAAAAAAAAAAAAAAAAATTTTAAAATTTTAAGTTAATAAGAAATAAGATAGCGTGAATAGTAAAATAAAATTAGTTAGTAAAAAAAAAAATTAAAATTTTAAGTTAATAAGAAATAAGATAGCGTGAATAGTAAAATAAAATTAGTTAGTAAAAAAAAAAATTTTTTAAAATTTTTAAGTTAATAAGAAATAAGATAGCGTGAATAGTAAAATAAAATTACCGTTAAATAAAAAAAAAAAAAAAAAAAAAAAAAAACTAAAAGGCATGAAAAGTAAAAATGCTAAGGGAGTTAAATGCAGGAAGGTAGTTAACAGGCTTGCTTTGTCATTAATCTTTCTGGGAGCGTTGTTACCATTTAGGAGAGTGGTTTTAAGGAAGCGCTTCCTGGCATTCTTTCACCAGGAACAGCTCTTAGTTATCTGATTATGTTATTTAAAAAAAAAAAAAAAATTTATTTTTCATAAAAATACATGTAATGGGGGACAGAGATACATGGAAAATAACAAAAAGCAAACATGCATGGAAGAGTGCGTCATTCTGCGTTTTATTTTTTTCTTTAAATGCATGCCACGTGTCAACATCTTACTGGCTATAAGAAATAATGAGACACGTGGCAACCTTTCATTAGCTGAGAAGAACGGGTGCACGAGGATCGCATCGCACGAGATAAGTGCTTTCCAGACACGTGGGGGACGCAAAAGCGGTTGGAAACGTGCACTCTTTTTTATTTTAACCAACACATGACACGTGTCATCTTCTGATTTGCTGCAAGAATATTCGAGACACGTGGTAATGTATGATTCGCTCGAATGGTAGGGCGCACAATGTTTATCTAGACCGTGTTGCATGGGACCATTTATTTTTGGCAGACATGTGCATCCCACCCTGCACGCCAGCCTGCGCGGTTGGTGGGCCTCGCTCAGCGCCGAGCAGCATGCCATCCAGGAAACCAGGTCCACGCGCTTTTGTCACGTCTGGATTCCACACGCCTAATCCTGACCATTGATTGGATGATCTAACGATGTGTGGCGCGCGTGGATAATGTAGCGCGTGGTCCTTTTCCTGCACAGAAAAACTAAATTTCCTTAATTGTATTTTGACCCTCAAATTTAATTCAAATTAACTTCTAATCTTTTGATATTTGCAATTTCACCCACTATTAATTCAAATTATATTTTTAGCTTTTATTAATTGCAATTAAGCCTTTTTTTTATTCAAATTCATTAATTTTCTTAAAAATATATTTATTAAAAACCTAATAGTAAATATTAATTTAATTAATTAAAATTAACTAAAAAAGTCAAGAACATAGCAATCATAATTAATAAAATATACGAAAATAACTGTATAAAATACAGTTATCACTCATACATAAAGGTGGGGGTTCTACTATGTCAAGTCCCCACTTGTCAAAGGGCCAAGGACTCACCACCCCCACCATGGTATTCAGAGGTATATGTAACAGTGGGGCAAACCTTTGGCATTTATCGCATTTCTTAATGTATTTAGTGCAGTCTGCTAGCATGGTGGGCCAATAATAACCATATCTCATAATCCATTATGATAATCTCTTACCTCTAGAATGTGAACCGTAGTCTCACTACTACAAAAGGACGTAACCTTAGTTGACATGTAGAACCTAGAACGTAGTGTCGGCCCTATATGTCAATCGACGCTATCCACGTGTGTAGCGTCAGTTGATACATAGAATCGATGCTACACATAGGACGTAGCATTGGTCCTACGTGTCAATTGATGCTACACACGTGGATATTTTCTTTTTCTCTTATTTCTTCCCCATTAGATAGAACATTCAAGCGTTGTAAACACTCAAAAACCCACCGACACTCCTCCTCTACTCTTTCTCATTTTTTGGCCACCTACGACCACCAATTCCAACTCCATTTGGTGGGTGTTTTTCCTCTCCAATTTATCTTCTAAATCCCCTATTTTTTAGAGAAATACTCAAAAAATTTATACCTATTTTCTCACTTACAAAACACCATTTTTTTCTTAATTTCCTTCATTTTGTCACTTCACTTACACTTGTAAGTATTTCTATTAATTATACACCCTTATTTATCTTATTTCTTTATTTTTTATATTATTTATGTGTATACATTTTTGTATTATATATGTTATTAATTTTATTATGTAGGTTTTGTATAAAGTTTTGTAATAAAATAAATTTATATATTTATGACTGTGATTTAAGGTTGGTTTTTAATTTATTTATTTTTGTTAATATGAAATGGAAAAACATGATTCAACAATATGATACTCATTAAAAATTTAGGTTTAAAGTAGTATAGTTATTTAAAAAAAATATTGATCATCACAAAATTGTTATATAAATTTTGTTTTATATATCTTAAATTTGAAATCAACTCAAATGATGTGTCATATTATTATTAGTAATTACAATCAATCTCATATAATTATATTTATGTGTATATATTTCTTATGTTTGAGTTTTATGTATTTATTTTTATATGATGTTTTGATAGATATTCTAATAATTAGGAAATTCATAAATAATAATATTTGAAATATATTGGTTGGATACATAAGTATTCTAATAATTAGAGAATTCATAAATGTTGTGGGTGTGAAATTTCTTAATGGTTACTCATCCAACCTAAATATTTTTGTGTCTATCACTGATTAGAAACATTATGGATTGAAATCACATGACTATTATATCTTAATGCAATAGTTATTACCAATTTCTATTAGATCAATTATTCCAAAACATGTTTAATTATCAATAATTTGTCCTTGTTCATTCTTCAATACAATATGAAATAAATCTATATCAATTGAAAAGTTAAGCGTTTTATAGAAAGATGTTCTAGAGAATTTGTGTCTAATTGAAAAATATTTTCCTCCTTCTTTCTTTGATATAATGATTCACTTGTGTGTTCATTTAGTTCGATAGGTTCAATTGTGTGGTCCTACTTACTTAAGATGGATGTATCCTTTTGAGAGATACATGCAAGTCCTTAAAGGATATGTAAATAATAGAAATTGACCTGAAGGATGCATGGTGGAACATTACATTGCTTAAAAGGCCATTGAGTTTTGTTTTGAATACTTTAATGGTTGTACTAAAATTGGGAATCCTACGCACAAGTTGTTCTTAGAATGTCACATGATCCAAGTAGGTAACCCTATGCTGGGTAGAAGTAAGAAATTGTTTATTGATCACACTCAATGGGAAAAATCACACCAAATCATTTTGGTAAATAATAATGAGGCACAACTGTACATATAGTAAGTGATGACAGGTTCAACCTTTTTATTTAAAATAAAAATATTTTTATTTAATTATTAATGATATCTAATTGATATATCCTTAATAACATTACAAAATGCATTTAAACTTACTAAAGATCGATCCTCTTTATAAAGAAAAAGGAGGAGAAAATGGTTGTATGATGAACATAAGTGAAAGCTTATTAATTGGTTTCGATACGAGAATTCATTAGTACTTCTATGCAATGTTTTAAAGCTTTGTTTTAAACATATTTCATGTTTTTATATGCGTAGATTTGATTTGAACTCAACAAAACCCAATCATAAAATAATAGAAAGTTTAGAATGGCTTACACATGGTCCAAAATTTGATGTCAAATCATTTTCTAGCTTCACAATTAATAGATCAAGGTTTACGACTCCTACTGGGGACAAAGTCTGAGTAAATCATAATAGTGGTGTGAAGATGGTTGTACAAACTATGCAATTTTCTAGTTCAAAAATGGTAATCCTGTATTTTTTGATAGAACATATTATGGTATAATTTAAGAAATTTGGGAACTCTATGATGAGATCTTCCATGAAACAGTATTCTTATGTGATTGGATCAAAGATGTTATCAATATTGGATATAAAATAGATTATTTTGGATTTATCCTTGTAAATTTATCCAAGATAAGTCACATTAATGATCCTTTCACGTTAGCACTTCATGCAAAACAAGTATTTTAAGTGAGAAATTAAATTGACACAGGATGGTATGTTGTGTTAAAGTCTCCACAAAAAGAGTTATACCATTGTGATGCTTTAGAAGATGATGACATGCTTGTTACATTATCCAATATTAGTCATTTCTCAAACAAATTGCCTAATGCATGTTATGATCTAGTTGTTGACGATGATTCTTTGTCATGGATTCAAAGTGATTGTGAAGGAATATATATATACGATCAACTGGTAATCCATTAGGGGAAAATGGCCAATAATTGAAATCCTCTATTGGTATACTTGTGAAGTCAAGTATACCAATCAATATAAATGATTGAACTAAGGTTGACAAAGCTAAAAAGTTCAAAATATAGAAAACCATTTTTGTAAGTCTCTTTTATTTTATAACTAATTACATATATAATATCTTTTTTGTATTGTATCTCATCTTTTCTAGTGTATTTTTACAGAATCGTTATAAAGTCCCTGACACTTGGATAAGCAAGTGTTATAAGATTGCAAATAAGGCATGGAAAGAATACAAAACTTCTAGATTGGCCAGAAATTATGTGTTTCCATATTTGGAACCACTTGATGTAGTAGAACTATACAAAATCCCTTAAGAACACCCCTGGATTGAATTCCAAGTTTGGAAAGACTTCGTGGGTTATAGACGTACGAATACATTTCAAATTATTAGGGAAGAACATCAAAATATACAAATGTAGAATATTCTTCCTAACTGTACTAAAAGGTCTTCAAATCCTGAAGTTAGACAAAGAATGGTATTATTAAGTTTTTAATTTATAAATATTTTTCTATTTATTTTCCTCAAATTTTAGTTGATGTCATGGTTAATAAATTTATTTAATTTATGTAGGAAGCTGAATTGGGTAGATCGGTTACCCAATCTGAATTGTATATAGAAACAAAGACCCCTAAAACGAAGAAGTAAGACCAATGACTAAACGAGGAAGAGAACAACTAAATAAGTTGGTTATTAATTTAACTTGATACAAAGTCCTTATGATTTTTTCTCATTGATGTAATAATGTATGATATGTTTGCTTGCTTTATTATTTGTAGAGAACTATTCAAGAACAAATAGCCAGGGGTGAAATAATAGAACAACCAGGGAGAGATGCTATATATCATGCATTAGGACGCGAGCATCTTGGTCGTGGTAGGGGAGGAAGCCAATATGATGGTTATATGGATTTTTTTAACATTCCAAAAAAGAATCCTTAGATTGTGAGTAAAGAGAAGTATAGTAAAATTGAAGAAGAATTCAACTCCTTTAAGGCTTCAGTGTTAAGTGAAATTTCCACTTTAATATAATATCAATCATAACACACGTCAGGCATAGTAGTATACTACAATCAGGGCATGCCCTATTGGCTAGGCATGCAGTCATTAATGAAAGTCATGCCACCATCCATGCCAGGCATGCCACCCATGCAATCTCATGGTGCCCAACCTATATCATGTATGGGATTTAGTCATCCTATTGGTCCTCTATTTATGCCAGGGATGCAGATGCAATCAAATAGTGGTTCTACATCTCCAATGCAATATGTGCATTCTTACCATCCATCAAGTCATGACGAATGTTTTGATGAGAATTTCCTTCCAATAGCTACCCCACATGGGATTCCTCCTCTATTTAATGAATCATTTATGGTAAGATTTGAAGTTTATGTAGATAGTCTATTATTTTTATTTTTTATTATATATAACTCTTAAATTTTTATAGAATATGAAATGTTTATTGAAACATCTTTCATCAATGAACTTTGTTGCTATTGGAATGGTACAACAATTGAGTGAGGATCGAATGATTCATAATCAATATTTGCCAAATTATTGGCAAATAGTAATTGATCAATCATTGTTACACGGTTGTCCACTACCTATGCCTTCTAATGCTACCATTCCAAGAAGCGGTTGGACAATATGTGGCTTGGCTGTCGAGTCAAGTTGTGATAAATTTTGACATGGTACTATTTTTTTACTTAAAAAACACCTTTTTTACTACTATTATATTATTATTATTTTATTGTTACTAACATATATAATACTTCTTCTTTAGTCTATTATACCAGAATTCGTAAGTGTGGAACATTTAAGAGATACAAAGAAAGTATCTCGTGGTAAATCTATGTCTAGTGGGCAATCTTCGTGTACTAAGTTATTCAAGAAGAAGCAATGGAAAAAGTATAGTTATGATTATGCTATAAACTTTAGCAAAAATCTTGGCTCTTTGATGACTATTGTTATAAGGGCATCTAGCATAAATGATGGATGAACTATGCCACTTCCTATAGAAATTTTTGATGTAGATATTGGCCAAACATATATATCGATCGAGTGCATATTGCACCTATTTGAATATCAAATGATCGATTTAAGTATAATTCAAGTGTGGACAAGGTGAGTCCTCAATTAGTAAATAACTTTTATTTATATAAAACATATATAATTATATTATCTAATTATTTATATATATATTTTTATATAGGGCATGTTATTATCAACTTCAAGCTAATCACTCATCACATTTAGCAATGTTCTATGATTCTTAATTTATCAACCAATATCAAGAGAAGGATGTTACCATCACAACTAAACTATTATGTGATAGGGCATTAACACTTAACAGAAATCAAAAGTTGATAATCCTTTAGCCATTAAAGTTTGAACAAGGCCAAGATCATTGGATGTTGGTAATCCTTTATCTATATGGAAATCATGTTTGGTATTGTGACTCAGCTTCCATAGAATTCAGTAAAGATACAAAAGCAATTGTTGAAATGTAAGAGTTATGGATAGCTATTTTTCTTTGATTGTTCTTTGTAATATTTAATGAAAAAACTAATTGTTTTAAACTTTGATAGGGCATGGAAGCTGTGGAATAAAAGTCGGGGCATTGCCCTTAGTATATCTCATAAGCTTATATGGGACAAAATTATGGTATGTACAAGCGAATATTAATAATTTAATTA
Organism: Hippophae rhamnoides; assembly: GCA_033030585.1. Lineage (NCBI taxonomy): Eukaryota > Viridiplantae > Streptophyta > Magnoliopsida > Rosales > Elaeagnaceae > Hippophae > Hippophae rhamnoides. The sequence goes on from CM065436.1 coordinate 39,346,045, forward strand.
CTTTTACTATTAAATAATAAAGATCTTCAAATATGGAAAATCATGTACACTTATTTTTTATAGGTTCCACAACAAAATGATGGAGTCATGTGTGGTTACTATCTCATGAAGTTTATGAGCGAAATCATCATAAATATCAACATTCCAATTAAAGATGTGGTAATCTCTTTTACCAATATACCTTTTTAACATATATGAGTTATTTTTGTGAATTCATGATATTACATTCTTATTTTGAATTTAAATACAGGTAGTTTTTTGGTTGGAACAAGTCGGGCTATAACCCGTAAATTTTTGATGATTTACGAGAGGAATGGGTATAACATATGGTTCAAATTATATCATCACAAGAAGAATTAGGAGAAAATTCGGATGATCTTGAAGTTTGGGCAACTTGTGTCTAAAGTTTGGGCAACTTGTTTGATGGATGTTTATGTGCTAATGTATTTAGGGGAATGAATTGTTATATGGACTTGTTTTTTGCCTAAACTTCATCTCATCTCTCTTGCCTAGTTCCCTGGTACGAAAATATCATGGTAGTCACTGGCCAACCAAGTATAGGAAAACCACCAAGAATTATCATATCTTTAAGAGTAATTTTTTTTTTCACCCCAAGGAAATACAAAAGTATTAGTTTATGGGCATCAAAACTCAACCAACCCAAGCAACAAATCGAAGTTACACTTGACTTCATATTTAGAGCTTATTATAGCATTAAAAATACCAGATTGATTCCAGATAGCTTCATATTTATAGACAAAAGATTAATACAGTGCTAATATGATTTCCAAGGGATGAGGTTATTATTATATCATTTAGGTGTCGATGTGGTAGTTTATTTTATTAATCTTTTAACATATATAAGTTATTTTTTGTAAATTTATGATATTATATTCTTATTTTGAATTTAATTACATATAGTTCTTTGGTTGGAACAAGTCGAGCTACGATATGCAAATTTTTGATGATTTATGAGAAGAATGGACAGAACACATGGTTCAAATTATAACATCACAAGAAGAATCAGGATAATAATCTAATGATCTTGAATAACATAGGAAAACACCATGGTAATTTCTATAATGCCTTAATTTCTCCATTCATGTGTCTTTGAAGTTTGAGCTGCTTGTTTGATGGATGTTTACGTGCTCATGTAATTAGGGAAATGAATTGTTAAATGGACCAGCTGTTTTTTGCCCAAACTCCATCTCATCTCTCTTGCCTAGTTTCCTAGTCACTATGTTGGTGAATCTAAGTAAATCAAGCTTCCTCTCCTTGGATAATAGTATATATGACTTTATGATTTACTTGTATGATAATAAGTAAGATTGTTGCATTTATGCATTCGATCCGAACGAAGGGTTCTAAGTCCCGTTGTTAAGCCATGTGTTGGCGTTTGAAAGGCAATAATACCTTATACCTACTGGTGGTTTAGTAAACAACCTATTTATTTATAAGTTGAAGAAAGTCATAAATATTATATGAAAAGATAGAACAAGAAATGTATGTTAAATGTTTCATGTATGATAGCTTAGCATATTTTTGCGACTTAATCCCATGTTTGTAATACATATATCTTGATAGTTAAAAGTAGACTGTAAAAGATTAAGATTCTTATTTAACACTTAAAGATATTATATTGATGATTAGTTTATCGCCATATTTTACAAGCATTTTATTTTATTTTAAATATGTCTAATTTAAATTTCTTGCATCTTCTTCCCCATTATCAAAATCATCATATTCTTCTTCTAAAAACAAAGATATCATCAATAGTAATGAATTCACTATTGAAAATTTTTCAAAACTAATTGATCATTTGGAAATTCCAAAGGTTAATAAAGATCAAATTTATAAATCAAAGGTTTCAAATATATTATTCAATTAAAACTGAGGAAATGAACATTCAACTTTCTTCACCTTTTGAAACTATTCAATTATTTTAAGAAGATAATGACAAAAACATTTTGAACAAGGTTTCAAATATGTTCATATCGAATTAGTTCAAGTTGGACTAAGACCTTTAACCAGAGATGGTTTATCATCAACAATTCTAGTTGTTCTTAGGGATGCTAGACTTATAGATTTCAAGGATTCTTTATTAGGAACAGTTGAAATGAGCCTAGGACTAGGACCCATATCATTCGATTGTTTTCCTAATTTCTTAGTTTCCTTAAGTGACCCACACATATTAAAGTCACTTACATTACAGATCCAAACCCATAACTTTAGGATACTATTAGGAGCAATCCCAGTAGCCTTAATCTATAGGGTTCATTATAAATCTATGATGTCTGTTTGGGATACCAAACACATCCAACAATCAAAAAGGGGATAAACAGTTCTCTTACAAACAGATCTATCTAGGTCTAATATAAAAATTCCCAAACCCATTACTTGGAGCCAATTAGTATTTCCAAATAGATGGCTTCTTGAAGGTGTGACTCAGCCAAAGTTTGAACCTCATCAAACCCGAGAACCTATCCAAAATATAGAACTTAGGGAAATTATATCATATAAAGATGGTAGTGTTGAACTTAGTTTTGATAGGTCTACCACTTTGAGACATTCTTCTAGCATCTTTGACTTTTCATCTATGGATTTACCACTCAAACCCAAACCTAGGTCATTTACCTCATATATCCCTAGGGCAAAACTCAAAGTAGTAGACCTTAGTACACTAGTCTATACTGTTGACAAAACATATGAGATGAGTAATTCACCTCAATTGTCTCCTCTTTTATCACCAACTCTATCCCAAGCTCCAACTATACCAGCTAGGAACAATGAGTTAAATGTATTAATAGTAAAGCAAAAAAAAAATTAGACTTAGAAATCCTACGTCTAGATATAGATGCTCTATGTAACGAAAAGATTAAAAAATGGTTTTTAAACACATACTTAGAAAATTCTAGAGTAATCTTTAGAAAACATGCTAGGTATTTTAAGGAAAACTAGCTAAATATATTATTTCTTGAATGGTTTAAAATCTATAATGAAATATGGAAATACTATCACCAAATTCTATGATTAACCTTAAAATAATTAGCATATTTGAAACATTACTAGTCTCTATAGATAACCCTAAACCAGTTAACATAGAAAACTTTAGTAAACCTATAGTTACACTTATAGTTCCCAAAATAGTTGACCCTTAACCAGCCGACATTATCCTAGAACCTATAACCATAGTATCTGAATCTATAGTTGAAGTTTTAGACACCAAAATAATTCCTTTTTTAGAAATTAATACATAAGAAATCACATTAAAGGATTTCGATAGGTTATTAGATGAAGAATATAGGGACTTATCACCAATTGAACCAATCATTTCTATTAACATGGTTAACACCAAAAAGAAAACACCTATTTGGGAAACCCCATATGGGTCAATTGAGGCTGAACATCCTCCATTGAGACCTATTACCTTTCTCTATGCGGATAGTAAGGTAGAAGTCTTCCTTCTTAAGAACCCTCAAGAGAACCATGCAGCTAACCTCAAAAACATAGTTACCTAAGATAACTTTACCAATATCAGCCTAAGCATTTTAGGTAAACAGCTTACTAGGATAAATAAGAATTAAAAGACTGATCTTCCCTCTACCTCATACCAAGCCATGGATAGTAAAGTTCAAAACCCTATCTTCAAACCCTTCCAAGAATCCAAACCCACACAAGAAGAAATATCATATAAGTTTGAAAAACTTCAAAAATGGAACAATACCCTTAAGTTTCAATTAGAAGACCAAGTTTCAAACACAAAACTAGGTTTAGTTGTACCTGAGTCTCCACAGACTTCAAATCCAACCAAAAACCCAACACAAGATATTAATGTTGTTAGTTAATTAGAACCTATTACTTCTGATAAGGATAGTTCCCAAGAAAACCTTTCAGAACCAACTCCTCAAATTCAAAAATCAAAATGGCAAGAACCTAGTCCAGATAGGTACCCAACCTAACCAGGTTACCCAACCAAAATATAACATGTCATCTATTTATGTTTGTAATATAGATGGAATGACAGAGCAAGAGATATTACATGTCTTGCAGCAGATGACAATGGCATCAAATGCTTACAAAACAAAAATTGGTTCAATTGATAAAAGAATCATCTTATTATTAATAGCTGGCTTTTCAAACCAACTGAAAGGATGGTGGGATCGTCATCTTTCAAGACAATAATAGTCAGATAGCTTCAATACGATATTGACTGGCAAGTATGGAGAACCCATACTTGATCAATATGGAGCTACAATTCAAAATGCAATCTCTACATTACTTTTCACAATATTACATCATTTTATGAGGGATTCATCCCATTTAAAAGATAAAAACGTTGATTTTATTTCCAACATAAAATGTAGGAAGATGAGTAGTTTTCAAAACTATAAAAATATATTTCTGAGCAAAGTTATGTAAAGAGATGACTCTAACAACCATTTTGGAAAGAGAAGTTCCTAGCAGGACTTCCTCCTCTCTTAGGTGAGAAAATAAGAAACAAAATCTGTGAAGTATATGGGAATCATATTATTCCTTATGATCAATTAACCTATGGTGAATTGATTAGCTTTGCTCAAAAACAGGGTCTTCAGATCTATCAAGATTTGAAAATCCAAAAGCAAATGAAATTAGAGCTTAAAATCTCCAAAAGAGAAATTGGATCATTCTACAAACAGTTTGATAGTAGCTTCCCAATTGATCAAACATGCGATGGAAATTACAGTAATACTATTACTAAACCTTATAAGAAATCCAATAAAACTTATAAGATATTTTCAAAACCCAAAAACCCATTCTTTGAAAAAAGAATAATTTTTTATAAAAAACCTTATAAAAGAAATTTTAATAAGGAAACAAAATTTCATAATGAACCCATTAAAATTTTTAAAGAGTTTAAATGTTATAAATGTGGTAAGAAAGGCTATACTGCTAATTATTGCAATTTTTATAAAAAACTTCATAAATTAAACCTTGAAAAAGACACCTTAAACAAAATCTCTACCTTAATGGTAGATGAATCATCATCATCTAAGTCTGAACCTTGATTAAAAGACTCAGAAGGTTCAAATCCCTAGGAAGATGAGTTAGCATCTACTAACTCCGATACTAGTAACAAAATTATTAATGTATTAACTAAGGAAGAAGATGAACAACTTCAAATTAAAATCCTTAAGTTAAATGACCCCAATATAACAAATTCAAGATTTAAAAACTGAAATTAAAACTATTAAGTTAGAAATCCACCATCTTAAAGAAAAACATAAAGAATATGACCTCAAGTTTAAATTACTCGACAAAACTGGAGTAAAAAACCCAGAATTAAGTGAGTCAGAGGATGAAATTGAATCAAACACCCAAAAACTTAAGAGCATGGAAAGAGTTCTATAAAATGTTTTTCAAACTCTTAGAGAAATTACAACCAGGAAATACAAAATATCTATTACCTTAGTATTCTTTGATTAGTAAAAACTTGAGACAATAACCTTATTTGATACAGGCACCGATCTCAATTGTATAAAACCATCAATCGTCCCTAGGTGATTTTATCAATCAATAGATGAACAACTTTCTTGAACCAACAAATCAAAAATGCATATCATAGGAAAAACGAAAGTTGCAATTCTTAATAAATAATTTTTCATCAAAACACCTTTCATGATCATATCTGATATAGGCTATCTAGTCATATTAGGAACACTGTTCATGAATATTATTAGTCCATATCTTGTCATAAATGATAGGATTTCTTTCAAAATCAAATAGGAAACCTTCAGTTTTCAATTCATTGAAGAACCAAAAACTAGGAATCTCAACTCTATTAAAGCCAATTCCATCCATCAAAAGGAGATTTATATTCTTATTAAGCATAGAGAAAAGGACCTTCTCTATCTCAAATCCAAAGTTCAATCTCATACCATTGAGAAAGAACTCCAAATTCCATAGATAAAAGATAAGATCTATAAACTACAAAACTCTTTCGGAAAAGAGGTTTGTTTTGACGTACCTAGTGCTTTCTGGGATAGAAAGAAACATATAGTAGATTTACCGTATGAACCAACATTTCAAGAAAGATACATTCCTATAAAAGCAAGGCCTATTCAAATCGAAAAGAGATCAATGATTTCTTATCTAAGAAATTGATATCATCATCCAGATAGTCGTGGAGTTGTGCGGCTTTCTATGTCAACAAATCAGCTGAGATCGAACGAGGATCACCCCGATTGGTCATCAACTACAAACCCCTTAATAAGGCCTTAAAATGGATTAGGTACTGATCGCCACACAAATTATATGTGCAATGAATATGTAAGTATATGTATCATAACAAATAATATAATGATAAGTAAAGATCGTTCTCACGGAGATTATTTTATTAGAAACCAATTTTTAAAACTAAAAATAATAAAAATCAATTTTTTTTGTGTTTTTATATTTTAAGGAATAAAAATTAAAATAACTAAACTAAATAACAATAATTAATTAGATCATATTTTGTGACTAAAAAGATATATTAGAAAATATCTAGGAATACTTAATCCCTCAATTTTCTAAATATGTGAATTGCTAAAATCCTCCTAATATAATTATCAATTAATTACATTATCAATTGAATCTAACCTAACATGTATTCCTCTCTCACGTAGACTACACACCATATAGTAATTAATTTAATAAAACTCTTATGCTAATTAAATTGTATACTACTCATTAAGTTCATCAATTATGGATCACATACATAAGAATCAACATCTCTACCTAGAAACTATGTATCTTATTTAATCAAGACAAACAATTAAATAATTCTCTCAAATCTATTTAATTGCATCTATAGATAAATTGTTGGCCAAAAAATTAATAGCATAAAAATCAGATTAAATAATATAATTAAATTATAATTATAATTGGGGTAAAATTTTAGATCATCACATGGTGAAATTTTAGGTTCATAAGATCTCAAGATTAATAAATTAATTACACATAATTGTGTTCATAAAGCTCATATTTTTCATAAAGAAAGACATAAAATTGATAAAAAAAGAGTAGAAGAAGAAATATAATTAGTCTCTTTAATTGTAGTATTAATTTACTCTTGAATATCCACCAAAATTGTGTCTTTTCTTGAATTTTTCTATATTTTTCTCTTTTTTTAGCTCTAAAAAATGACCAAAATTATGTTAATGGAGGCCAATTAGGGTTTATGGAGTGATTAATGGCTTAAATAAAGCTTAGGTACAATCTGGACCATCCAATAAGCTTCAGATCAAGGGCTACGATCAAAACAAGCAAAACTGATATTTTTAGATAATCATAGCGTGGCAGGGGAGACCGATCAGAGTCAACACTTATTGAGTCATCAACACGAGTCGAACGCGTGGAGCAATGGTGTAGCTACACTTGCCATGGTGCGTTGAATGATTTTCGAACTCATATTGAACGCCATGCTAACACGTGGTGCGTGTTTCATCCTCCTCACACTCGGTGCAACGTGATTCACTTTCTATGCTTCAGTGGTGTCAACGTGGCTTGCCTGGTCAGCTCTTAATTAGTTCTACGTTAAAAATCCATAAAAATTTTAAAAAATATATATATATTTTCGCCCCTTTTCATTAAAAAATTTATATTTTTGACCCAAAAATACTATTTATTCAATAAAAAAGTAAATATTAAGTAAAAAAGTGTGCTAATGACTCTATTTTCATAGTGTCATCAAGTACCATATTCCAAATAAAAAGGACCTTATTCAAAAACTCCATTCTTCATCAATATTTTTAAAATTCGATATGAAGTTAGGTTTCTGGAAAATCCAAATTGAATTAAAACATAGATATAAAACGACATTTATTATTCCATTCGGACAATATGAATGAAATGTCGTGCCCTTTGGGCTAAAAAATGTGCCTTTTGACTTTCAAAGGATTGTGAATAATATATTCAATCCTTATTCAGAATTCTGTATTATGTACATTGATAATGTACTTATATTTTCTAAAGATGTCAAACAACATACCGGGCATCTCAAAACTTTTTTTCATATCATCAAAAATAATGGACTGGCATTATCAACCAAAAAGGATGACTCTTTTCCAAACCAATATCAAGTTTCTTGGACATAATATGTCTAATGGAACTATTATTCCAATCGAACAATCTCTTCAGTTTACTACCAAGTTTCCTGATATGATCATCGACACAACTCAATTACAAAGATTTCTTGGTAGCTTTAATTATGTTTTAAGTTTCTTTCACAATATCAATAGATTGACAAAGCCATTACATAACAGGCTCAGGAAAACTCCTGAGCCAAGGAGAAAAGAACACACAAAAATTATGTAAAAAATAAAAGCATAAGTTTAAAACATTCCCTATTTACTTCTTATGGATCCAACACTTCCTAAGATAGTAGAAACTGATGCCAGTGAACTTGGCTACAATGGGATATTAAAACAAGTCTAGTAAGATAAAGAATTATAGTTCAATTTGTCTCTAGCCGTTGGAATAATTGTCAAAAGAATTATTCCACTATTAAAAAAAAGTATTAGCAATAGTATTTTGTATTTCTAAATTTCAATCGAATTTACTAAATCAAAGATTTTTATTAAGAATTGATTATAAATCTACAAAAGAGTTTTTATTAAAAGATGTTAAAAATATTGCATCAAAACAGATTTTTGCTAGATTGCAAGCATTATTAAATGTTTTTGATTTTGATATTGAATTTATCTGAGGAGAGAACAATTCATTACCAGACTTTCTAACCAGAGAGTTTCTTCAAAACAGGTTTCCCGATGAGTAAAAAGAAAAAATAGAGAAAGAGAAAAGGGAACCCCCTCTAAACCCTTCAATCAAAACCCTTTCATCATCAAAAACAATCATCACTTGGTCCCAAGCGATCCAAACCAAACCTATAGAAGCAGAACCTTCCCAGCAATCCCCAGAAGAATCATCACCAGAGCTATCCCCATTGGAGGAAGTTCTTTATTAAAGGGTCCAAGAATGGATACTAAACCTCAAGGAATCAGAAGATTCAAAGGCATTACAAGCAACCTACGCTAGCATTCTAGGATTAGGTGCACCATTCCAAATAGAGGCCCTAGCCTCTAAGGGTAAAGAAAAGGAAGCAATGCCTTCTAAAATAATTTCAAAACAATCAACTGGAACAACTTATATTGTAGAAAATAGGGTAAATACCTCTACTAATTTTCCCCAAAAGGGAACAAGGGAAGCTATTACCAAATCTATTTCAAAAGCAACTTCTGAGTATTTTCAAAAACGATAAACTCAGATAGTTACAATTATTGAAAAGGGATTTTTTATCAGAATCCCTATTTAGCAACTCAAAAACTATTTGGAAAAGGTTTCTTTTACAGGCCTATTTCCCATTCAAAAACACCACAATACTATTAGAGTATTCTAGAAATTACTGGCACTATTGAATTCAAACGCTTTCATTATCCAAAATCACCATAGGTACAATTTTCAATTACTAAACTTCATAAAATCATATCTCCAGCAGACTAGGGAAATGATCTTTTTAAATCACTGTCCTTTCCGGTTAGTATAATGATAACTATATTTTATATAGTTATTTTCATCTATTTTATTAATTATAATTACTATGTTCTTGACTTTTTAGTTAATTTTAATGGAATAAATTAATATTTACTATTAATTTCTTAAGGAATATATTTTTAATAAAATTAAAGAATTTGAATAAAAAAAACACTTAATTGCAAATAAAAAGTCTGAAAATATAAGTTAAACTAAAATAGGGCTTAATTACAATTATCGAAAGTTTAAAAGTTAATTTAAATTAGAAAAATGGCTTAATTTCAATTAACGAAAGTTTAAATAGTAATTTGAATTAAATTGGAGGGCTAAAATGTAATTAAGTAAATTTATTTTCTGCGCAGGAAAAGGAGGCCACTCGCGTAATAACCAACGTGCGACACCAACCATTCGATTAGGAAATCAATGGCTACGATGAGGTACGTGGTGCCATACGTGAAAATCTCGAGTGGATGCGGGTTTTCAGGTGGTAGTTGCTCGGCGTTGAGTGGGACCCACATGTCTGCTGTGTAGTCAATGTCCCGTTCGACGCGGTCCACAGAAACTTCATACACCCTAACCATATAACAAATCATACAATGCCACGTGTCTCGAATATTCATGCAGCTAATTCGAAGCAGACACGTTGTATTGCATGAAAACAAAAACATAGAAACAGTGCGCTGTCCTAGCATTTTCTGCGTGCCCCACGTATCCTCGATGGCAATGATCACGTGTGGTGCAACCACGTGAAAGCTCTCCCTCCCACCAATTAAAGGATGCCACGTGTCCCAATATTTCTTTCAACCAGTCAAATTCTAACACGTGGCACACATTTTGAATTAAAAAGAAATCAGAAATGGCGCACGATGTTTCTTATTTTTTTTAGACACGCTGAAGAATATTTCTTGTCCCCCACACGGATTTATTTATTATTTTTGATATACCGTTATATCTCTCGCATGTACAAAATTATATTTTAGAGATTTGATGTTATAAATATGGGAATATTTGAGGTTCATTTTTGGGGGTTCGTTTTAGGAGATTTGGACTGTGGAACACGTAGAAGCCATTTTTGGTTTCTGTTGTGTTCTACGTGTGCTAGAAAATTTAGAAGCAGAAATGTTTTAATTTTCTTTGTGTTCTTGAGCGAATATTTCTTGAGTGTTGTAATTTAATTTTTATTTATGAAGTAATTTAATTTTTCTAGGGTTACGTTTTATCTAAATTTATGAAGTTTGAGTTTAATTATTTTTGAATGATTTATTAGATTTTTAATTTGTTTATTCTATTTGTGTTTAATGCTTTTGATTGATTGGAAAATTTATCAATTGATCTGTGGCACTCAAATAAACTTGGAAGAGGCATTTTTGTGTATATTGCTCATGGATAGAATAACATGTATATATGAAGGATAGGAATATACCTTTATCATATGTATGGCCATTTGAGAACTTAGAACGTAATGAATATTGGTGAATTTAATTCTCATAGGAATATAGTGAATTAATTTAACGAGGTGTGTCTATACGGAGCTCATAAGAGATGTATGGATAAAATTAGAAGTTTTCAGTTGACAAATTAAATTTACAAAAAATATAAATCAAGAGAAAATGATATGATTTGAGTGGACTAATTTGGTGAAAACTGCAATCCTAGAATTTTCTTTTATTTTGTTATAAAACTTTTTAGTTAGTTAAATTGTCTTCCAATTAACGATTGTTTTGGATAAAATCAGAGTGAAATAATTTTAATACTTAACAAACTATAGTAATAAATCTCCGTGGGAATGATAACTTACTTATCAAATTTATTACTTGTGACCGTGTATACTTGCACGTTTTTATGTTCTCGTAAAAGAGACAACATATAACATCTTCCCTCCCATATTGTACAACATACAATTATTGGGACTATTACCATGCATGGTTTAATGCATTCCTTATCCAGAACAAAGATAACTAATATTCTTGGTTATTTTTCTTTGTTAATAAATCGGTTAATCCATCCCAATTTCCATCTTGGTTTGATGAATGGTGGAAATTATTCAAAAACCTTCATTCTATCCTCATTTCTCCTGTAAAGGAAAGTTATGAATCCTTTCAAAAGCATCATAAACCTTCATCAAAGGAAGCTAGATTCCCTCCTCTGCATATTTTGCTCAAAATTTTATCTTCCTTGGGTATGTCAATGGGTTTTAAAACCTATTACAATTGAGGTAATAACCATTACCTGCCTATTACAAATCAAATGGTGGTCATCATTTACGATTCCAAAAACTTTATTACCAATTGTTGTTGAAAAATGGCTTCTACAAAAGGGTCATAGAGAACCCCAAGTGAAGGAACTACAAGCATCTTCGCTTCTATTAGCACAAAAGGCACACACAAATGCCTTCATTTCTAAAGCAAAAACCCAGGAGGAACTTCTGGAAATTATTCAGCAATTATCACAAGGATCTTTTAGCCAAACTTCTAGAATAAAGAAAGAAGAAGAAGATTCAAATGAGACTCAATCACCCTATGAAACAGTCTCACTTTCATCAAAAGCTTCATCAGTTGTTCTAATAAACGTAGAAATAGCTAGTGAAGATTTCCTATTTTGGACCAGTAAACCATGTCCATAATTTGGGTCATTTGACCCAATACTATTATTGGGCCTACGTGTCTAGTTATTATTTACTTTTGAGCCTACGTGTCCATTTACTATTACTTTGGGCTTGTGAGTCCATTTGTTTGGGCCTGTATGTCCACTTATTATTACCTTGGGCCTATGAGTCCATTTATTATTCAGACCTATGTGCCCATTAATTTTATTACGGGCTAAAAGCCCATTTGTTTATAAAGGCCCATCCACACGGCCCATCAAAGTCTTCTGAAACAAATCACTATTGTTTTCACAAAAGACAACAAAATGGTCCCGACAATGCACTATTCATTTCACCCAAATAGTGCCGACAATGCAGTATTCATCAAACAGCATTTACCTATCTAGAATGTTGCAACAACTACTATTCAGCATAGTAAGACATCTCTAATATTAGCTAGTGGTAGACACACTATTGTTCACAGCATAGTAGTCAACTCCCAACAGTATCAAGTGGTAGACACACTACTATTCATTGAATAGTAACGACATCTCCATATAGTACATCACTCAGTTATAAATAACGAGCTCATTTTTAGAAAGAGGCATCGCTTCCACACCACAATCATACACTCATACTCTCTCATACCCAATCCTTTCTGATAATATTTTTGATTTGTAACCTTATTTTATAATTTATAAGTAAGTTTAAGTTTGTTTTAGTTTGTTTATTTTAATAAACATATTTATAAATTGTTTATAAATTAATATGGCCGGCTAAGCCTCCTAATTATCAATATAGTATATAAACATATTTTGATTTTGTTTGCTATTATGTGATCAAATATAAGTTCTGAGTATAGTAGAAAATGAGTAAAATGTGTAAAAACAAATATAGAATTTAAAGTCGGTTCAATGCATGAACCAACTTTACGTTTAAAGTTGGTTCAACGCGTGAACCGACTTTAAATTTTAAGTCTAAGCATTTAAATTTGATTCACAAACTGAATTTAAATTGATTTAAGAGGCTAGAACTTAGTGGGTTTTTTTGTATAGTTTTCCTGTTTCAATCATGTATTGAGCTCCCTTGGCCTCAAATTCTTTCTTGTCCTTGTGATCTACTGGTAGGATGCCCTTCTCAAGAAATTATAATTGGGGTGAACCATGTGAAAGATGAAGCATCCACACACCCAACCTTTCTTTCGACCTCCTCCAAAGATGCTTCTACCAGAATCATTACTAACACAACTCTATTGTGCTTGGTCTCCTATACTGATGCCAAAGTTTCTAGGGTGTCAATGTGACCATTCTAGTTTCGAGCTATTTTCTTGATCTCAAACAAAGAGAATTTTAAGCATTCTTGCTTTAATCTTTCCAAGTACTCCATTTTTCCATCACTTGCTTCAAACATCCCAAAACAATGATTGATCACTAGCCTAGAATCACTATGTAAGGTGATTCTATGTACCTCTAGCTTTTTTGCAATCATAGCCTCAAATATAGTAGTCTCTTATTCTATGACACTATTAGTTGCTTAGAAATCAAGTCTGACTGCATATTCAAAGCATTTGTTGTCATGATCAATTATGACCACTCCCAGTCCTACACCATTGAAGTTGTGCGCTCCATCTACAAATACTTGCCAAGTTGAGGCTTCTCTATGGTATATCCCACACATCTCCCCTTGTTCTATCTTGGTAACGACCTTAGGCCGATTTTTGAATTCAACCACAAACTCATCCATAACCTCCCCTTTAATGGCTATTCTAGCCATGTATTTAATATCATACTCTTCCAATTCTATAGCTATCTGGGCCATTCTCCTTACAACATCTAGTCTCATTAGAACACTTTTAAGAGGGTGTAAGGTAAGTACCATAATTGTGTACAAGCCGAAGTAATTCTTGAGCTTTCGCACAGTAATCTTGAGAGAAAAGGCCAATTTATCAATGGTAGAATATCTATTTTGGGCCTCCGTGAGAATTTGGTTGACATAGTAGATGTGGTGCAGAATTTTGTCCCTTTTAGCTAAGAGCATGGTGTTGCATGTTTTGGGTGTCACAACTAAATATAGATAAAGAATCTCTCCTGGTAGGAGGCTTAGTAAGACGGGGGGTTGCTAAGGTACTTCTTGATTACTTCAAAAGTTATGTTGCAGTCCTCATCTCAAAAGACCAATGTGTTTTTTCTCAGCATTTTGAAGAAGGGCATACACTTATCAGTGTATTTAAAGATGAACCTGTTCAATGCCATTATTCTTCCATTTAGCTATTGTATTCCCTTTAGGCTAGCGGGTGACTTCAAGTTCACCAATGCTTGTATCTTGTCTAGGTTGGCCTCAATCCCCCTTACTGGCACGAGATACCCTAGAAAGTTTCCTGCAGTAACACCAAAGATGCATTTTTTGGTGTTAATTATCATGCCATACCATCAGATTACCTCAAATATTTTTTTTAGATCCTTGATGTGGTTTAAGGGTTCAGTTAATTTCACCACCATGTCATCTAGGTATGCTTTTAGATTCTTCCTTAGTTGTTTTTCGAACATTTTGTTAACGAGATATTGATATGTAGCACCTATGTTTTTTAGTCCAAATGGCATCCTTGTGTAGCAGAATGTTCCTTCCTCTGTGATGAAATAAGTTTTATCCTCATCCTCAGGATACATTTTGATTTGGTGGTATCCGAAGTACATATCCAAAAAAATAATCAACCCAAACCTAGAAGAGGAGTCTACTAGTCCAAATGGCATCCTTGGGACATGCCTTATTTAGATCTATGAAGGCCACACATATACGAGATGACCCACACACTTTCTTTACCAGTCTGACATTTGAAAGCCATGAAGGATAATTGATCTCCTTGATGACCCTAGCCTCTTTAAGGGCAGCCACATAGGTTTTGATCACCTCGTTCTTCTCTCTAGGAAATTTTATTTTTCATTACGGAAT
The DNA here is from genome assembly GCA_033030585.1 of Hippophae rhamnoides. Lineage (NCBI taxonomy): Eukaryota > Viridiplantae > Streptophyta > Magnoliopsida > Rosales > Elaeagnaceae > Hippophae > Hippophae rhamnoides. Next base: position 39,361,127 of record CM065436.1, read on the forward strand.
AGGTCTAGCTTCTTAGATGATGTTCATCTAGTGTGTTATGACATCTGCATTAGCTCTTAAGAATTGTGAGAGTTTCTCTTCAAGCTTTATTATCAAATCCTCAACCTTTTTCAAGGGGTGGTTCTTGCCCTCGACACCTATTAGAAGGTCCTTCATTTTATTTAGGTAGATTGACCTCACTAGGCCATTATTCCTTGGTATATTTTAAGGAAGACCCCTTGGTGATTGCTATTTGGGGACAACTACTTTCATAGTGGCATTATAAAAACTTCTAGCCTTTTCATGATCTCTCCTTACCTCTTTGAAACCCTCGGCCATGGGGAATATTATCACCTGGTGTAAGGTGGATGGGACTCATCTCATTTTATGTATCTATGGCTTTCCTAGGATGGTGTTGTAATGTACAGGGACATCAATGATCACAAAATTGGTCGTTATTATTACCTCTTTTGCCATGACAGGCAGAACCACCGTCCCTTTTGCATAGATGGTTATTGTCTCTTTAAGAGAACATAAAAGCATGCAAGTATACATGGTCACAAGTAATAAAATTGATAAGTAAAATTATCATTTCCATGGATATTTGTTACTATAGTTTGTTAAGTACTAAAATTATTTCACTCTGATTTTATCCAAACAAATGAAAGTTGATGAGAGTATTAACTAAACTGATTTTTTAAAAAACAATAAATAAGAAAATTCTAGGATTGCAGTTTCACCAAATTAATTCACTTGAATCATATTATTTTCTCTTGATTTATATTTTTGAATTTAATTTTTCAACCAATAACTACTAATTTTATCCATACATCTCTTCTGAGCTCCATATAGACACATCTCACTAAAATAATTCACTATATTCCTATGAGAATTAAATTCACCAAGAATCATTACGTTCAAAGTTCTCAAATATTCACACGTACAATAAAGGTATATTCATATCCTTTATATATATGTTATTCTATCCACGAGCAATTACACGAAAATGCCTTTTTCAAGTTTATTTATGTGTCACAAAAATGCCTTTCTCAAGTTTATTTATGTGTCACAAATCAATTGATTAATCTTCCAATCAATCAAAAGCATTAAGCACAAATAGAATAACCAACTTAAAAAAATTTCACAAATAATTCTAAAATAAATAAATCCAAGCTTCATAAATTTAGCTACACAGCAACCCTAGAAAAAATTAAATTAGTTCATAACAAAAATTAAAATTACAATGCAAAAATATATTAAAACATTTTAAGGAATATTAGCTCAATAACAACACAAAGAAAATTAGAATTTCATCTACGCAAAAACATAATAGAAGCAAAAAAATGGCTTCTACGTGTTCCAAAATCTATATTCATCCAACCCCCCCGGATTTATCGCAATAATACCCTATTTATATCTAAAACATTACATCATAAAATATATTTTTTTAGACATGCGAGAGACAAATATTACATTGAAAATAATAATTAATACACGCGTGGTAGACAAAATGGGAGAAATTATTCTTTAAACACGCAAACACGCGTGTAAAAAGTTGAGAAATATTGTGTAATAAAAAAAACTGTGGACATCGTGTGCCGTTTTTGGATTTTTTTTATTTCAAATCACGCAAGGCACGTGTCAACATCTGATTGACTGAAAGAATTATCGAGACATGTGGTAGCTTTTACTTCGTGGTGAGGAAAGGATGCACATGGACCACATCGCATAGGAATATTGCTTTCATAGACACGTGGGTGACGCATAATTGGCTGAAAAACGTGCACCATTTCTGTGTTTTTATTCTACAAAACTCATTACACGTGTCAGAATCTGACTTACTGGAGGAATAATCAAGACACGTGGCATCTTTGTATTCGGTGGAATGGTAGGGCGTATGAAGTTTATGTGGACCTCATAGCACGAGAACATTACTGGCACAGACATGTGGGTCCCACCCTACATGCCGTCCTACGTAGCCAGGTAGGCCTCACATGACGCGCCAAGCAGTGTGCAATCTGGGAAACATGTCCACTCGCCTTTGTTGTGCATGCATCTCACTCTCCTAATTGTCACCGTTGATTTCTGATCTAACGATGCATGGCGCACATGGATAAAGTCGCATGTGGTCCTCCTTTTCTGCGCAAAAAAACAAAATTTTATTTAATTGCATTTTAGCCCTCCTATTTAATTTAAATTAACTTTTAAACTTAAGATATTTGCAATTAAGCCCTCTTTTAATTCAAATTATATTTTCAGCTTTTATTAATTGCAATTAAGTCTTTTTTCACTTCAAATTCTTTAATTTTCTTTAAAAATATATTCCTTAAAAAACTAACAGTAAACATTAATTTAATACATTAAATTTAACTAAAAATATTAAGAATATAGCAATTATAATTAATAAAATGGACAAAATAACTTTATAATATACAGTTATCAATGGTACTGCTATTGAACCCTACGAGAGGGAGCTCAGTGTTAAAAATATCATAATCATTTACTCCCAAGGCCATGGAAGTAGTCAGAAAAATGAGATATACCAAAATCCCTGTGTCGATCATTATTCGACAGACATCATATTATTCGATCGTCAGAGTTATTTCTAAAGGGTCATCATGATGGGACGAGGTCTCGTCCTTCTCATTGAAAATCACTTTTGTAAGAGGTCTCATCTTATCCAAGGCATATACATGGGGAACATTGCTAGCTAACTTGCAAATCTTTTGTGCAAGTTACTAGAGATCTTGTTAACCTCAAGTCCTCCATGTATGGCATATATATTCCTAACATTAGGCTCATCATGTGGCTCCCTACTATCACTTGACGAGATCATTGGTTTTGGCATCCCTCTTCTGCCTTGGTAGCTCCTTCTATCCCCATTTTCTACAATGAGGTCCTTTAGATATCCCATACCCATCAACTCTTTTATCTCTTTTTTTAAGTGTATGCAGTCTTTTGTTTCATGGACCACATCCTTATAGAAGGCACACCATTTAGAAGTGTCTCTAAGGAGGGATTTCATCTTTGGTGGCCATCTTACATTGGGCTCATCCTTCATTCTCTTTACAGATTAAACTAGCTCAACTCTCAAGGAAGGCTCCTTAAAAGAGGAGAGTGACCTCCCCTAAGGTCCTTTGTTTCTTGGACATAGTCCGACCTTCTTATTACCTGGTACAACACATTTTTTTTTGTTATTTTGATGTGTCCTGTGTAGGTTCATTCTCCTCTTTTCTTTATCTGACAAACTTTCTCACCTCTCCATAAGCTTCTTCTAAGGTGCATGTCACTATCTTAGTTAGGTCCAAGAATATGTCAGAGCTCTTCAAGAGGCCTCGCCTAAAGGCCTCTATAGTAATAGAACTATGGTAGTAAGAGATTTCCAATTTCTTTTTTCTAAACCATTTCATGTATTCCTTAGTTGATTCTCTTCTCTCTTGAGTAATTGAAAAAAAGGTAGTGAGACTCCTTTATCAAAGGCTCGTTATATGCATAGTTTGTGATGAATAACCTAGAAAACTATGGGAAAAAGGTTATGGATTTGGGGGTCAGGTTGTTGAACCATTTCTGTGCACCTTCACAAAGGGTGGCAGCGAATAACTTGCACATTATGGCATCTCTCTTTCCTTGGGTGAGACTCATAGGAGCCATGGTTGTTTTAAAGTGTTGAACATGTGTTACCAGGAATGTTTTTCCCAAAATAATTAAGGCATTTAAGGGCGTTGAACTTAGCTAGTGGTTCATCATTCTCTACTACATCAAAATAGGGAGAGACACATAGTTGCTCACAATCTCTGTCCACATTATAAGGGATTCTTCCCTTCTCATGTTTCTCATTTTCCTCCTTCAAGCTATGATCATGCCTCCTATTGGTCTCCTTTAGCGCCTAAAATCATGCCTCCTAGCCTTTTCTTTCTTGAATCCATTTTTCATTGCTAGGCCTCGTTGAGCTAGAAAGGGGATTCTCCTCGTCTTTATGTTTAGCTTATTAAGGCTCAAGTTGGCCACGCCTATCTACATTTCCATTGGCCAGATCAGTTTTTTGGTCTTCTAAGGTCCTTCCACTTATTTGGTAGCATAGAAACCTATTTTCTCTTTTAGTTTCCTCGAGCTCTTTTCTCAGCTCAAGGAGTAAGCAAGGCAACTCTTGGTAATAGGCGTTATCTTTTGCCTTGGTTTCATTGAGGGCTGGTGAGGTATTTCTTTGAGTTGCCATTGCTTCACGATCAGCCAACCTTGATTGACTTCCAACACAAGTTCCAAATATGGTATTTGTAGTTCGTGAGTCGACACGATTGGTTTTCAAGTTTCTCTCAAGGAGCAGGGTGAATGTCAAAGGATATGAGGTCAGAAAATTATGCTTGACTTCAGAATATGAGCCCCACGGTGGGTGCCAAAATGTTAAGATTCAACTTATTTTCAAAGAGAGAACTTAGGGAGAAGTTAAGATAATTGGTTGAATATGTGGATCTCATAAGAGGTCTATCTATTTATAGAATATTACAAATACAGGTTTTAGTTACATAATATGTACACAGATTTACATGTCATAAGGGTAAAATCGATATAAATTATAGCATATCATAAGTTGGGGTTGACCCTAGCTTGGACTAATGGTTAACCATACATGACATTCAATCCCTCAAAATTGAGCTCAGCCTGGTTTACAAGTAGGATATTTGGGGTGTTTTGCCTTCCATCTTTGGTTGGGGACTTTGTTTGAGCGGTTTGAATGGGTTGGGAAAGAAGCCAGTCCAGATGTCCAAATAATTAGTACTATGCTCATATGTATCTCAAACTCCACATACCTTTTAGTTTGGTATGTTCTTGGTAGTTAGAAGTTGAACTTGCTTACTCAATTCTATAAGTTGCATAGCAATCTCATTCTCGAAGCCTATCTCATTGATTCTAGCTCTTCTCATTTTAGTACTCTTTTTTTGGGAATTAGCAGTCAATATGTCATAGAGCTCATAAGTCTCTCTAAAGTTTCTTTTCCCCATACTTGTAGCATTGTTAATTGTGAATTGACACTGTTCTATCAACCCATCATAAAAGAATTGATTTTGCAACTACAGTGGGAAATGTTGATGTAGGCACTGAGTGAGAAGTAATTTGAACCTATCACAAGCTTCATAGAATGGTTTTCTTTCCATTTGAAAAAATTTAGCAATTTTGGTTCTTAAATCAGAAGTTTTCTGATGGGAATAGTATTTTCCCATAAACTTGTTGTAAACTCCCTCCCAAGTTATTAGGGAACTTGATAAGAGAGTTATTAACCAAGTCTCTGCTCTATCTTGGAGAGTGTATGAAAAATACTTCATTTTAATTTGGTCCTCATTAAGACCTTATAAATGGAATGTCTATACAATTGAGTAGAAATTCCTAATGAAAGTGAAAAGATCTTTATTAAAAATTCTATAGAAGGAGGGCAACATGGAATAATGAATATTTTTCAATTCATAATTTTTAGATGCCTCACTCAATTGTATAGAAGTATTAGCAATGTCAGTGATTGGTCTTTCATACTCCTTCATTACAATCCCCCTTAGTAAAGCATCTCTCATATTTAATAGCTCTTGTGGTAGCTCTAGAAGTGGTTCTTGGATTTCAGTATCTGATGAGACAAAATTAGTATCTGGTTAGCAATACCGATCTTGCAGATACTTTGGTTTTATATTTGTAAAACTCTCACAAGTACACGAATCATTTTGAAAAAAATGACAAATATACTCCCAAGGTCTAAAAAATGAATATATACAGTTTTTAATTTATTATTCAAACTTTTAAAAATAAAATTAATCCTAAACATCCTGTCACGATATTTTGATTTTTTGTGTTTCCTAATTTAATAACATAAAAAAAACATAGATACGAATTCAATAAAAAATTATGCAAATTTTTATCATTCATAACAGTGAAGTATTTATGGATATAATAATTAAGTTAATTATGTTTGCTCATATTATTTAGGTTATTAAAGATATAAATTAATATTTATTGATTCTGTTTTTTTATATAAATAATACATTTGGTGGGGTTAGATATTCTTTATTAATTAAACAAATCAAGTAACACCTATGGGTGGGGTCGATAATTAATTTAGTTAATTAAATTAATTCTTTTTTTTTATAAAAAGTTAAAAATGAACCATTTAAATTTTAGCTTTGGTGTGGTTAGACATTTTAAACATTATTCAATGTGTCAAAATTAAATCTAAGAATTTAAATATCCGAATACTAATTTTCAAGTTTTATAACCATTATTGAAAATATATTGTCAATACATTTCGAATAATAGTTCTTATAAAAAAATTTGAAATAAAGTTTCACTCTAACTACCGAGTGATTATACCAACAAATAAAAGGACAATACTATAAATTAGACCAGATAATTAAACCTTAAAATCTAATTTTCAGATTTAAGTTTGCAATGAAAAATAATATATTTCTCTCTAACATCCTTAATATAAAATCTTGAATAAAAAAATAAATTTATTTTATAGAAATGTTTTACCTATTTAATATTTTGCAAGCATAACAACGTTATTATTATATCATATTTACAAACAGCCAGCCATGTTAAATTTAATCACACAAATTAAATATAACATATAAGGATAAAATAAAAAATAACTGTAAATAATTCATTTTAAAATTATACCTCAAAACAAATCCTTACAGAACTTTGATGCTAATTCTGTTTCTAGAAAACCTCCAAACGGATTTATATTTCTATTTATTGAATCAAAAAGTAGAAATTTACAAAAGCATAACTAGTTCTTCTCAAAAAGAGAACAACTTTAAAACTAAAAAAACTAAGAAAGCTTTCTAGAAAGAGAAGGCTAAAGAGAGAAGAGTTGAGAAAATGGGTGATTTGAGATTGGGAGATAAGGTTCTTTTATAGGTGAGGAAAAAGCTAAAAAAGTGAGAAAATATCTCAAAAAATGGTTTTGGACGCATTTAGACAAGATGGCACGCGTGTGGGGGAGATTTGCAGTGGGATAGGAGCTTGCTTCGGGCAGATGTGTACTAGCTACGCACGGGCATGTGCTGGTTGCGAGTGGTTTTGTCCATTTTTTTTACTTTTCCTCATCTTTTTTCTCAAAATATTGTTAATGTATTGCCTCTAGTATTTTTCTTCATTTCTTTAAATTATTTTTGAACGAAAATACTTGGAAAACAATAAAAATATCTGTGATTCCAAAAAAACAAATTTATATAAAAATATGATAAAATCATACAAATATAAATATATTTAATCAATTAAAATACATTAAATCATGGTAATTTTAGTATTTTTTAAGCACTCATTATAACCTCCAACCAACTTCTTGATAGTTCTATAGTAAGAGTAAAAACTAAAATAGAAACTAAAAATTAAACTATCCTAAATCACTTTCGTGGATTGACATGATTGCATTTAGAATATATAACAAGTATTTAAACCCCTAGATTTCCCTAATGGACGAGCTTAAGTCTCGTGATGGTTTTCAGAAATGGTACCCACAAACATTAAACTAAATAAAACAATCTTTAAAATAAAACAAAAATAACAAAGTAAAATAAAATGCAAAAAATTTGATTCTTAAAATTTTATTTAAGTTTTATAATTAAAACCTTTAAGCATAGATTATTCTAATTTTTTAAAAATTTATGATTTACTACAATAATTAGTCAAAAATCACTTTCATATTTTAATCAAAAATCTTTCATTTTAACTTCACACAATTTCAATGTTAGGAATTTGAATTCACTTCGATTCTACTCCTCACAAGTCAATACTCTGAATTCATTGAATCTTATGGGTTCAAGCACTCATACTAAGGTGTATTGATGCATAATTTCGCAAGTGTATGAATCGTTCAAGTAATAAAGTGTACAAAAGTATGGATATCGAACCCACAAGGAATGGCGTTACTAAGTACCGAAATTGACTAATCCTAATTTTATTTGAAAACCGAATTGTTGAATTTGTTTAAGAAGTAAATTAACTTAAAACTAAACGCAAATAACAAAATTTAATGTTGTTCACAAATGATTAAAAATGCTAAGGCATTTGATTTCGCTAAATCAATTCAATCCGATTTCAAATCACGTTATATGAGAATCAAAGTTAAAAGTGATGGTTGAAAAACCCAAACTTATCTAATACTCTCTCTCAAGTTATATTAGAATTACTTATCTATGAAAACCAACTATATTTCTATGAAGATTTAATCACAAATAAGCACATTACGATTTATAGAATTTCTAGAATAACTACATACATACTCGCATTCAACATACGGTATTTATAACAAGAAGCATTCATTACACATCTCCTCTCGGTCTCAATATAATGCAACAAATCATCTAAATCTTGATCAGAAATTTAAAAGCATTAAGCATGGAAATAAATACTCAACTTAAAAACAATGAATTCATTTAAACGATAACACAAGAAATTAGATTTTCTTGATTTAACTACATCATAGCCTTAGTAAAAACGATTAGTTCATAATAGAAATAAGAACAAACATATTCTCAATTGAATCCATGAACAACCAATCTGAATAAAATGCAGAAAATAAAAGCTAAGGAAAAGAGATGAAAAACTCTTGAAGATGAACACTTGGTAGCAACAATGGTGAAGATTCTTCAAGCTTCTCCAACCTTTCTCTCCAAAATTTCCTTTTCTCCTCCAAAAATAACTCAGATCTTCTCTCTCTGCCATCCCTCTCTTTCTCCATCATAATGTATATATAGATCTAGGGGTTTGGGGGCAATTTTGGAACAAAACAACATAAAAAATGTGTTTTCGGACGAAACTCGGCAGCGGCGACATTATTCTCGATGCGGCGAGATTTCTGGAAAATAAAATTTTTGTTTTTCTGATTTTGGCCAGTGGCGAAATTAATGTGGCCGGCAGCGAGATACTTTGGCCGGCGGTGAGATTCACTTGGCCAAAATCCGTGCTCTCGGGAAGAATTTCGCCGTGCTCTGAATAAGATTTTCGCCGGCGGCGAGATTTCTAAATTTTGAAACTTTGTTTTCTTTTTAATTTCATTCAATCCCGATCATTGTACTTTGTCCCTAACTTCTCCAAAATCATGATTTTACCTGAAATTGCACTTTAAACATGAAATACTCGTGAAATGACATTTGTGGATTAAATAATCAAATAAACACAATTTTCACACAAATATCAACATTTAAATCATAACAAAAATGCAATAATTTATCTCTTATCAACAACCCCCAACCAACTTCTTGCTAGTCTCTAGCAAGAAAAACGATCTATTTAATAAAGTCAAAAGAGACATTAAGAGAAACTTCAAAGAAAATTTTATTCTATTTACAAAATTACATTAAGCGTATGCAATAAGCCTTTAAACCCCTAGGCGGCCCTAGTAGGACGAGTTGTAGTCTCGTGAGGGCTTCCAGTGATGATACCCATAAACATTTTACCTATAACTATTCTAACTCAAATCAATAAAATCACACAAAAATTAATTTGCACAAATGTCTCAAAAATTGTAAATAACACACAACATATAGAATAATTAAATGTCACCTAAGCTTTAAGAAATCTCAAATGCAAATTTCACTTTTGTTATTGACTCTTAAACATCCATCAAACCACAAACCAATTTCCTTAATGCCCGAATAATATTATGCATAACATCCACAAACAAAAAGGTGAAATCTCAAACTCCATAGGCTCACTTTTCAAAATTCTCTCCACTAATGAAGGAAAATACACCACTTTGGATCAATAGGACTTTATGAGGCTTGTAATGTTAGGCTTAGGTATTTGGTTAAGAAAGAATGGGAAGTGTCAAAATACAAATAATAGCACTTATTAGATTAAACACAACCAATTAAGTAAAAGAGTAACACCATTTAACCCAAATTGTTTCTTCTGATCATAACCCATTTTTCTAAAGATAAACAAAATTCTTCCTCAATCTTTCACCTTAGTACATCCATCACTAACACTCTTTTATTTTACTAGAGTGTGAAGGCCCTTTTTTTTCTTTTCTTTTTTTTTAAACACAACCCCCAACCAATTTCTTCCAATATATATGGAAGATGTCTTTTTTTTTCTTTTTTTTTATTATTTCATCCTTACTCCAATTGCTCTTGAAAAATTTGTGTTCAAAATTAAGTGCTCTTAACAAATAAGGTAGGAATTATATATATATATATATATATATATATATATATATATATATATATTGGCTAAATAAAAGGTAGGTTATAGAAGGAAAAAAAGAAAGAAAAATAAGGCTAACAATATATTTAAATAGGCTCAAGGAGGTAACTAGTGATATAAAGATAACAAGGTAGGCTTAAAATGACACAATCGATCCAAAAATGGCCTACATCATATCCTAAACAGTGCAATTCCAAATTATTTAGCCTCAAGAGGTTTTCAAATGAGTTCTAGAGTTTGTTGAGATCACAAAAATGTCCATGAAAAATTCGCACATAAGACTTCTCTAAGCATTTAGACTAATCAACCAAATCATACCACATACCAAAAGAGTCGCCAACTTGGTAAAATCAACATTTGAAATTATCTTTAAACCGAAGCAAAATTTAATGTCTTATAAAAGCTACTTGTTATCACAATCACATTATTATCATCAACGTGCAAATTAAAACAAGTAAAATTGCAATTGAGAGAAAAATAAAATAAAATAAAATAAACATAAATAAATAAATAAATAAAAATAAGATAATAAACAAATAAAAGAAATTAAATCAAGATGCAGAAAAATAAAGGAAAAATCAAAATTAAATACAAATAAACACACAAACAAAACTACTAAAAAATGAAGGGAAGAAAAGATTTACCATTTACCGCACCCCCAACCAAAACCTTACATTGTCCTCAATGTAAGAAAGAAAAACTGCAAATGGCTTTTTTTTTACCTACAAGACAAATAAAATAAGAAAATTTAATTAAAAATAAAATTATCATAAAATGAAGTGCAGAATTTAAAATTTCTAAAATAAAATGAGATAAAAGATGAGAAAACAAATCTAATGGGTTGCCTCCCATTAAGCGCTTTAAGTTATAGTCATTAGCTAGACTTTCTGTCATTCTTTACTACGGTTGTTGTAACTCTAGAGAATCTTTCTGCTTGTTGAATTCTTCGTCAAAATATGGCTTCAACCGTTGTCCATTCACCTTGAAAGTTCCCTTTGTTTCATGACTGATCTCAACTACTCCATAAGGAAACACCTTGGTTACTAGAAAAGGTCCTGACCAACGAGATTTAAGCTTTTCAGGAAAAAGTTTGAGACGGGAATTATAAAGCAGCACTTTCTGTCCCACTTCAAAGTTTCGCCTCAAAATGTGCTTATCATGCCAAACCTTCATCTTGTCATTGTATATTCGGGAATTCTCATAAGCATCATTCCTCATTTCATCCATCTCATTCAATTGCAACACCCTCTTTTCACTTGCTGCCTTAAGATCAAAATTCAGAATTTTAATTGCCCGATGTTCTAATTCAACTGGAAGGTGACAAGCTTTTCCATACACCAATCGGTATGGAAACATACTGATAAGTGTCTTGAAAGCTTTCCTATAGGCCCAAAGTGCATCATCTAGTTTCCTTGACCAATCCTTGCGTGAGTTATTTACGGTCTTTTCAAGGATCCTCTTCAACTCTCGGTTTTACACTTCAACTTGTCCACTTGTTTGAGGATGGTAAGGTGTTTCTATCCAGTGTGTTACTCCATATTTCTACAACAAAGCCTCAAATTGGTTATTGCAAAAATGCTTACCTCCATCACTTATAATTGCTCTAGGTGTGCCAAATCTGGAAAATATGTTCTTCTTGAGAAAATTGATCACAACCCTAGCATCATTGGTAGGCAAGGCAACTACTTCCACCCATTTAGAGACATAATCTACACCAACAAGAATGTATTTATTAGAATGAGAAGAAGGAAAAGGCCCCATAAAATCAATACCCCAAACATCAAATAAATCTATTATCAAAATATTATTTAAGGGCATTTCATGTCTCTGTGAAATATTTCCGCTCCTTTGGCAATCATCACACATTGAAACAAACTTGAAAGCATCTTTAAACAAAGAAGGCCAATAGAATCCGGATTGCAAAATTTTTGCTGTAGTTTTTGTTCCACCAAAATGTCCCCCAACTTCCTTCGAATGGCAATGATGAAGAATGCTTTCCATTTCTTCCTCCGGCACACATCTTCTAATAATTTGATCTGCACAATTTTTATACAAGTAAGGTTCATCCCAAAAATAATGTTTCAGATCAGAAAAGAATTTCTTTTTTTGTTGATAAGACATGTTTGGAAGTAAAATTTTCTTAACCAAATAATTTGCATAATCAGCAAACCATGGAGCCGTTCGGATAGCAAGCAATTGCTCATCAGGAAATGTTTCATTAATTTGGTCTTCAACCTCAAGGTAATCTTCTTCCAACCTGGAAAAATGGTCAGCAACCAAATTTTCGGTCCCCTTTTTGTCCCAGATTTCTAAGTCAAATTCTTGCAAGAGAAGAATCCATCTTAGTAATCGCGGTTTGGCATCTTTCTTGGCTAGCAAATACTTAAGAGCAGAATGATCAGTATAAATAATGATTTTAGCCCCAATTAAATAAGATCTAAACTTATCAAATGCAAACACTGCTGCCAAAAGCTCTTTCTCAGTTGTTGCATAATTAAGTTGTGCATCAGTCAATGTCCTGCTTGCATAATAAATCACATGTAGCAACTTATTCTTCCTTTGGCCCAAAACAACACCTATAGCATAGTCACTACAATCACAAATTACCTCAAATGGAAGACTCCAATCCGGTGCACAAATTATAGGGGTCGAAGTGAGCTTTTCCTTCAAAAGGTTAAAAGCCTTCAAACAGTCAGGAGAAAAATCAAACTGTGCATTTTTTAACTAACAAACTGCAAAGAGGTTTTGTTATTTTTGAAAAATCCTTAATAAATCTTCTATAAAACCTAGCATGTCCCAAGAAACTTCTAATGCCCTCTATAGTTGTTGGAGGTGGTAATTTTTCGATCACCTCTACCTTGGCACGGTCCACTTCCATTCCCTTTGCTGAAATCCGATGGCCAAGAACAATTCCTTCTTGAACCATGAAGTGACATTTCTCCCAATTTAGCACTAAATTTGTGTCTTTACAATGCTGCAAGACTAAAGAGATATTATGCAAGCAATTATCAAAAGAATGGCCAAAAACAGAAAAATCATCCATAATAACCCCAATAAACTTTTTGACCATATCAGAGAAAATTGCGATCATGCATCTTTTGAAAGTTGCAGGTGCATTACATAAATCAAAATGCATCCTTCTGTATGCAAAAGTACCATAAGGGCATGTAAATGTTGTCTTATCTTGATCCTCTAGTGCAATTGCAATTTGGTTGTACCCCAAATATCCATCAAGGAAACAATAATGAGCATGTCAAGCCAATCTTTCCAACATCTGATCAATAAATGACAAAGGAAAATGATCTTTTCAGGTGGCATCATTCAACTTTCAATAATCAATACAAACTCTCCACCCACTCACTGTCCTTGTTGGAATAAGCTCATTGTTTTCATTTTCTACAACTGTTATTCCTCCTTTCTTTGGTACACAATGAATTGGGCTTACCTAAGCACTATTTGAAATCGGATAAATTACCCCGGCATCCAAAAGCTTAATCACCTCATCTTTGACCACTTTTTGTATTGTTGGGTTTAAGCGCCTTTGTGGCTGAATTGTGGGCTTGTAATCCTCATTCATCAAGATTTTATGCATGCAAACAGATTTGCTAATCCCTTTGATGTCCGCCATTGTCCATCCAATTGCCATTTTGTGAGTCCAAAGAACTCCTAATAGCTTGTTTTCCTCTTCATCATTCAAAGAATTGTTAATAATAACAGGAAAGGATTCTGAGTATCCAAGATAAGCATACCTTAGATGGGATGGCAGTGGCTTTAGCTCAATCTTGTTGGCTTCCTTCTTTACCACTGAGGTTGGATTTTCATTTGTTCCCAACTCCTTGAATGTTCCATCACTGGATAAATATTCATCAAGTGTTGCCAGTAATTCGGAACATTGTCTCACTCCCTTATCTTCTTCCTCAATTTTTGCAAATTTCACAAGGCAAGCTTCTAGTGGTAGCAATGGAGTTCTCTCCTCAAACGTTTCCAAGATTATCCTATCAAGAGTGTTAATTTGAAAACAAGAATGTACCTCACTTGGAAATTTCATTGCTTCAAAAACATCAAAAGTCACTTGTTCATCTTGCACCCGTAGAATGAGCTTTTCTTGCTAAACATCAATCAATGTTCTTCCAGTTGCAAGGAACGGTCTCCCCAATATTAACGGTATCTCTCTATCTTCCTCCATGTCAAGCACCACGAAATCTACAGGGAAAATAAATTTGTCAACTTTAATTAAAACATCCTCAATTACCCCTCGAGGATATTTCACCGATCGATCCGCTAATTGTAGAGAGATTGAAGTGGGTTTTACTTCTCCCAGGCCTAGTTTTCTGAAAATTGAAAGTGGCATCAAATTAATGTTTGCTCCTAAATCACATAGGACTTTATCAAAATTGCAACTTCCTATAGTACAAGGTATAGTAAAATTCCCTGGGTCTTTCCATTTTTGTGGCATTTTTCTTTGAAGAACTGCACTACACTCCTCATTTAGCATGACAGTTTCATAATCTCCCAGCTTTCTCTTCTTTGATAGAATTTCCTTCATGAATTTTGCATACTTGGGCATTTGTGCCAACATCTCTGCAAAAGGAATGTTAATATGCAATTTCTTAAAAATATCCAAAAATTTATCGAATTGATTATCAAGCTTTTTCTTATTCAATCTTTTAGGATATGGGATAAGAGGCTCATATTTCGCATTTGGGGAAGGTTGAACATCTTAGGATGTTGATGGCTTATCTTTAGATTCTTCCATCTTTTTCTTAGATTTCCCCTGCATTTCAAGTTCTTTACCGCTTCTTAATGTGATATCCTTTACATGCTCTTTGGGATTTATTGTGTCACTGGGCAATGATCTTTGAGACCTTTCTACAATCTACTTTGAAAGCTGCCCCAATTGGTTTTGGATGTCCCTGTTGATTGCCTCTCTATTTTTGAAATTTGTTCTTGACTCCTCAATGAACTTTCCCAAAATTCCTTGCAAATTTGTTTGTTTCTTCTCTTGGGGTTGGTAGGAAGATGATGACGGTTTGAATCCCCCTAGGTTATTTCCTCATGATAAATTTGGATGATTTCACCAACCTA
Organism: Hippophae rhamnoides; assembly: GCA_033030585.1. NCBI lineage: Eukaryota > Viridiplantae > Streptophyta > Magnoliopsida > Rosales > Elaeagnaceae > Hippophae > Hippophae rhamnoides. The sequence continues at coordinate 39,376,385 of CM065436.1, forward strand.
GATTGTAGGTGTTCGAATATGGGTTATGTTGAGGTTTTTGGAAATTTGAAACATAATTTGCTTGCTCAGAATTTGGTGAAGCAAATGGATTTCTAGCTTGGCACTCGATACTAGTATGATTTCCACCACATAAATCACATTGTGTACTTGGTTTGGATTCGAATTTGGATGACAAAGAATCCATCTTTCTTGAAAGAACAACAACTTGAGCTGACAAAGCATTCACTGAATCAATTTCATGCACTATTGCTAGTCTTTTTGCAATTACCTGCTCTGAATGCCACTGATTTTTGTTTTCTGCCATAATCTCTAACAACTCATGAGCATCCTCTAGTGTTTTTCCCATTAAAGACCCTCCAGCTATAGCATCAATCATTGCACGATAGTTTGAAACCAACCCATTATAAAATGTAGAGACTTGCAACCAAATTGGTATACCATGATGTGGGCACTTCCTCAACATTTCTTTGAATCTTTCCCAAGCTTCATACAATGATTATTGGTCATATTGTGTAAAAGATGTGATTTCATTCCTCAATTTTGCTGTCTTAGTAGGAGGAAAGAACTTGGACAAGAATTTATGAACCAATTCATTCCATGTTGTAATTGATCCCGGTGGTAATGAGTTTAGCCACTCCTTGGCTTTATCCCGAAGTGAAAAAGGAAAAACCCTCAATCTTATAGCATCTTCAGACACACCATTTATCTTGTAAAGATCACTCACCTCCAAAAAGTAAGCAATATGTGCATTTGGATCATCCTTTGACATTCCCCCAAACTGATTTGATTGAACCATTTGGATAAAGGATGGTTTTATCTCAAAGTTATTTGCTTGAACAGTTGGCCTCCTTATACCCAAAGTAGTTCCAGCAACATTAGGCATAGCATAATCCCTTAAAGCTCTATGATTTCCACCTCCCTAAACAAATGGTGGATCCATAGTTGATTGTCTATTAGGAGGTGAGGTTGAACGCCTTCTCTCTCGATTTAGACGCCTAAATGTTCTATCAATCTTTGGATCAAATGGAAATTGGTTAAGGCTTCTTGTACGTCTCATACAACAATCCTACAACCAGAAAATTAACTAGCACAAAAACAACACAAAGTTACCTTTTTTATGATAAATGAAATAAAATAGAAAAATAAACAAAATTAAAAATGCAACAATGATAAAGCAAATTAACTTCAAATTAAAACTAAGATTAGGTAGTATCGATATTAATAAAATCAAACCACTCCCCGGTAACGGCGCCAAAAAACTTGATACGTAATTTCGCAAGTGTACGAATCGTTCAAGTAATAAAGTGTACAAAAGTACGGATATCGAACCCACAAGGAATGGCGTTACTAAGTACCGAAATTGACTAATCCTAATTTTATTTGAAAACTAAATTGTTGAATTTGTTTAAGAAGTAAATTAACTTAAAACTAAACGCAAATAACAAAATTTAATGCTGTTCACAAATGATTAAAAATGCTAAGGCATTTGATTTCGCTAAATCAATTCAATCCGGTTTCAAATCACGTTATATGAGGATCAAAGTTAAAAGTGATGGTTGAAAAACCCAAACTTATCTAATACTCTCTCTCGAGTTATATTAGAATTACTTATCTATGAAAACCAACTATATTTATATGAAGATTTAATCACAAATAAGCACATTACGATTTATATAATTTCTAGAATAACCACATACATCATGCATTAGGTGTCAAACTCGCATTCAACATACGGTATTTATCACAAGAAGCATTCATTACACATCTCATCTTGGTCTCAATATAATGCAACAAATCATCTAAATCTTGATCAAAAATTTAAAATCATTAAGCATGGAAATAAATACTCAACTTGAAAACAATGAATTCATATAACGATAACACAAGAAATCAGATTTTCTTGATTTAACTACATCATAGCCTTAGCAAAAAGGAATTAGTTCATAATAGAAATAAGAACAAACATATTCTCAATTGAATCCATGAATAACAAATCTAAATAAAATGCATAAAATAAAGCTAAGGAGAAGAGATGAAAAAATCTTGAAGATGAAGACTTGGTAGCAACAATGGTGATGATCCTTCAAGCTTCTCCAACCTTTCTCTCCAAAATTTCCTTTTCTCCTCCAAAAATAACTCATATCTACTCTCTCTACTATGGCCTCTTTCTCCATCATATTGTATATAGATCTAGGGTTTTGGGGGTAATTTTGGAACAAAACAACCAAAAAAATGTGTTTTCGAAATAAATTTGCCGGCGGCGACATTATTCTTGCCGCGGCGAGATTTTTGGAAAATAAAATTTTTGTTTTTCTGATTTTGGCCGGTGACCAAATTAATGTGGCCGGCGGCGAGATACTTTGGCTGGCGACATGATTCACTTGGCCAAAATCCGTGCTCTCAGGAAGAATTTCGCCGTGCTCTGAATAAGATTTTCGCCGGCGGCGGGATTTCTAAATTTTGAAACTTTGTTTTCCTTTTAATTTCATTCAATCCCGATCATTGTACTTTGTCCCTAACTTCTCCAAAATCATGATTTTACCTGAAATTGCACTTTAAACACGAAATACCCGTGAAATGACATTTGTGGATTAAATAATCTAATAAACAACATTTTCACACAAATATAAACATTTAAATCATAACAAAAATGAAATAATTTAGCTCTTATCATGTATGCGAATAGAATTTATGTTTAGAAATGAACTAATAAGTCCGCATACTTATAAAAGAAGAAAGACTCCAAAGCATAACTTTGATATCATGAAATGAATCGAATGTATAAATTAAAAGATATCATATGTATTATTTTCATGATATATGCCTTTTAAAAGTGTAGAAAAAATAAATGCAATGACTTCTACAGGAATTATTTCTTATATTTATTTTATACTAACCAACACTCACAACTGTTTAAGGCTAAAAATGTTGTACTATGTAGATTATATTATATATTCTTTATCTCTCTATTTTTTTAAGAGATTTTTTAACATATTTTTTTAGAGAGTGGACTTATGTATAGATTGTACATTTTTGTAGGAATTTGATGAGTAGTTAATTTGTGGCTTTTTTCTATGATTTTGGTTTAAATAACCCTAAATATCTTTTTTTTTTTGGTAAAAGTCATGCATGAATGAGATAAAGACATATAATATTAATTTATACTTAAATCATTTAATCTAAGTAAATGAAAAAATAAATATACGACACTCTATTACGATGAAAAAGTTCATACATTCAATGCTAATACCTATAGAGATCATCTAAAATTTTAAAGAAATAAAATAAGTATTTTGAGTAGAAAGAAAATATTTCTCTGGGGATAAAGGAAATTAAGGCTCGAATAATATCTTACAATGGTGGTCTCCACTATTTGAGTCCTAAACATCGATTTTGGGTTCATTTTATTTCAACATTTTATCATAAAATATTAGTTATGAAACAAATTTACTAATTATCATATTACTTCATGATATGCGTTTGGAAATTAATCTAATAATGCAAAAAGACCTAATCATTGCTTAAACTAAATTTTTAAGACATTATTCTTTTTGTGACAAAAATTTGAACTCTATTCTAATTTACCTAAACACACAAATAAAGAAAATAATACACATATATAAAAAACAAATAAATTAAAGGAAACAATTAATATGAAAATTCACAACTAAATAAGCAAAATAAGGGCACATTGTTTATAAAAATTTAAATTTTGCCTAATTTGTGTAACTTTTAAATCCTACCACTCCCAACCTAAAGTCTAAATTGTCCTCAATGTAATATATGTAAATTTGTAAAAAGATAAGGGATAGAAAAGTTACCAAATTGCTTTTAAGTGTTAAGGATTTTGGTGTAGAACATTAGTTGCATCAAACATCATATCTGAATCATAAAATTAGGTACTTTAACACATCTTAACAAACAATTATTTTATGCAATAAAATAAACAAAGATGCTCATAAAAGAAAACAAATTAATAAAATAAACTAAATTGCTTAAAATAAAATTACCTTTCAATGATGGGTTGCCTATCATTCAGTGCTTAGTTTAATGTAAGATGTATCATTATGGTGCTAAGGATTACTCAGCTAAAGGCAATCAATTTTGATAGCGTTGTGTGGTCCTTCTAAATAAGGCTTCACACGATGCCCAATGAATTTGAATTTTGTTTGTGTCTTGGAATCCAATAGTTCTACTGCTCCATGTGCAAATACTTGACAATTTAGAATGGTCCATCCCATCTTGATCTCAGTTTTCTTGGAAAAAATCTTAGACGAGAGTTCAATAAAAGAACTTTTGTTCCAGGGTGAAGAGTCTTAGGAACTAGCCTCTTGTCATGATAGCGCTTAGTATATGATTTGTATAATTTGGAATTCTCATAAGCTTCATTCCTAATTTCTTCCAACTCATTAAGATGGAGTAACCATTTTTCTCCTACTTTATCTAAGTCCATATTTAACTCTTTAATTGCCCAATAAGCCTTTTATTTGAGTTCAACAGAAAGGTGACATGCTTCTATAAAGATTAATGGTAAGGGCTCATCTCAATGGGTGTTTTGTAAGCTATGTGTTATGCTCATAAGACATCATTCAATTTAAATGCCTAGTCCTTCCTTGAAGGACATATAGTGCGTTCCATTATTCCCTTGATTTTCCTATTACTTACTTCCACAAACCGAAAGTTTGAGGATGATATGGAGTAGCTACTTTATGTGTGATGTTGTACTTTTTCAATACTCTATCAAAGATTTTGTTACAAAAATGGATACCTCCATAACTTATTATAGCTTAAGGCAATTCTAAACCTACTAAATATTGAATCCTTCAAGAATTTTACAACAACATTAGCATAATTGGTTTTAGTAAGGATATCTCTCACCTAATTGGATACATAATCCATAGCAACCAAAATATATTGAAGACTATTGGATAGGGGAAAAGGACCCATAAAGTCAATCTCCCACACATCGAAGATGTTCTACAACTAAATTATATGTCAAAGGCATTTTATCTAGTTTGCTTATGTTGCCTCTTCTTTGACATCTATCACATTGTGCACAAAACATATAAGAATCTTTAAAAAGAGTGGGCCAAAAGAATCTAGACCATAATACCTTACGGGCTGTCTTTTCGCCACCAAAATGACCCCCATAATGAAGTTCATGACAAAAAGTCAGAATGCTTAATATTGACCAATCTTTTATAAGTAAGGGTCATCCCAAAAATAGTCCTTGATAGTTTTAAAGAACCTTTTCATGTACTGATATGAAGTGCTAGGTGTCAAAACACCAGTGGCAAGATAGTTTATAATATCAACATACTATGAGTTTGGACCTATTGAAAATAATTGTTCATTAGGAAAGGTTTCAACTATATCTTCTTTACTCTCACCTTTAAGAGAATTGATGTTAGAAATCAACCTAGACAAATAGTCAACTACTAATTTTTCATTGCCTTTCTTATCCTTGATTTCTTGGTCAAATTCTTGTAATAGTAAGACCCACCTGATTAATTTTTGCTTGGCATTCGCTTTACTTAATAAGTATCTTAGAGAAACATGATTAGAATGCACAATCACTTAAGATCCTACTAAATGAGACCTAAATTTTTCTAAATAAAAAACTATAGCCAAGAATTCCTTTGTAGTGGTGGTATAATTCATTTGGGCATCATTGAGTGTTTTGCTAACATAGTAGATGACATGAAAACACTTATCCATTATTTGTCCCAAGATTGCTCTGATAGCATAATCGGAAGCATCACACATTATGCCAAAGGGTAAAGACTAGTTTAGTGCCATAAAAATAAAGGAAGATGTTAGTTTCTCTTTCAATGTATTAAAGGCAATAAGGTTGTCTTCGTTGAAATCAAAATAAACATCTTTTGATAACAGATGTAGGGAGAGGTAGTTTGGAAATCAGTTCAACTTTTGCCTTATCAACTTTAACACCTTTGTTTGAAATGATATGTCTTAACACTATCTCTTGTTGAACCATAAAATGAATTTTCTCCCAACTAAGGGTTAGATTTCATTCAATGAATCTTTCTAAAACCAAAGTCAATTTATGTAAGAAATCATCAAATGAGCTTCCAAAGATAGAGAAATCATCCATGAAAATCTTAATGAATTTTTCCACCATGTCCAAGAAGATACATATCATACATCTCTGGAATGTGGTGGGCATTGCATAACCCAAATGACATTCTTTAGAAAGCAAATGTCTCTAAAGGACATGTAAATGTGGTATTTTCTTGATCTTTTGGTGCTATGGGTACTTGATAATATCTGGACAGTCCATCTACAAAATAGTAAAATTTGTGCCCAACTAATCTTTTCAACATTTGATCAATGAAAGGAAAAGGAAAGTGGTCCTTTTTAGTATACAAATTTAGTTTCCTGAAATCTATACACAACCTCCATCCTGTGATTATTATAGTAGGCATTAATTCACTTTTGTCATTTTTAACAACTGTTATCCTAGATTTCATAGGTACCAAATGTACTGGACTAACCCACTTACTATCGAAAATAGGGTAGATAATTCCTTCTTCTAACAATTTAAGAATTTCTTTCTTAACTACCTCTTGCGTGTTTGGGTTTAGTCTTCTTTAGGCCTCTCGTATGGGTTTAGCATCATCCTCCAAGTTGATCTTATGCATACATATGGGAGGAATAATGCCTTTTATATCCCTAATACTTCAACCTATGTCTTTCTAAAATTTCTTAAGCACTTTTATAAGTTCTTTTTCTTGGGTTTTGGTCAAGGTTGAATAAACTATCACTGGATAACTTTCTCCATCTCCCAGAAACACATATTTTAAGTGCTTAGATAAATCTTTGAGTTCAAGTTCAAGTGAATTGGTCTCTTTACTAGATGGGGAACTGAGTAGATTTAAAAGTGTACTAGATTTTGTCATTAGTTCATCACTATCTAGTTGTTCAAGGTACCCTTTAATTTCCTCATCTAAATATTCTTTGACCTCTTCAAGTGTAAGAATCGTTTCAAGCTTGTCTTCTATTCTGGTTTGGGAAAAGGTTCTTTGGACAAGATTATCCAAATGTTCAACATCGAATATTTCATCAATGGTAGAAATATAAGGAAAAGGTGAAGAATTAAAACCTTTAAAATGAACAGTCTCTCCTAAGATTGTCATTGTCAAATTTTCATCTTGGACATCAATAATAGTCTCGGTAGTTTCTATAAATGATCTACCAAGAATTATTGTATGCTCTCTGTCCCAGGCTGGATTTTCTAGCATATCCAAAACCACAAAGTCAATAGGTATTATAAGTTTGTCTACTTGTACCAGCATATCCTTAACTATTCCCTTTGGATACTTAAGAGATCTATCTACAAGTTGAAGGGACATAGTTGTGGGTTTTAAATCTCCTAAATAAATTTGTAAGAATATACAGTAGGGTATCGAGTTTATACTAGCACCTAAATCAAGCATTTTTTGAACAACTTTCCTATCCCTCGTAGTTATGTTTATGATAAAACTTCCAATGTCTTTCAAGTTAAGGGAAGTTGAAGTACAACACTAGAAATTTCTGAAACTACTACTCACTCATTAAGTTCATACGACCTTTTCTTAGTGTTCAACTGTTTGAAAAACTTAGCATATGAGGGCACATTCATGATCACTTCTAATAATGGTAAATTGATATTTACTTTAGAAAGCATATTAAAAAGATCATAGAATTGCTTATCTTGTTTTGATTCTTTCAGCCAGTGTGGAAAAGGTACTTGCAATTGGTGTGGTTTATTGTCTTTTGAATTTTGGGGATGTCAGATGACTCCCCAATGGGTTTTTCTGAAGTTTTGAAAAAAGTTTAGCACTTGTCTCTCCTTTTTGTAAGACTAGAATTTTAACTTCTTTGTTACCTAAATTACAAGGTAGATTTTTAGAGATTTCAAGTAAACTATTATTGATTATCTTACCACTTTGAAGGGTTCTTACATCCTTTACTTGTACAAGTTTACTGGGAAACTTTCCTGGTTCTTCCCTTTGCATTTGTTCAGCTAATTTCCAAACTTTAGCTTTAATCCTTTTAATCGAAGCCTCCATGGTGCTCAACCTTTGATTATTCATCAATTAGTTGTCGTGACTAAGTTAAATAAAAGCATTCAAGCTATCTTTAAGGTTGGCTTAAAAGATTGATTTGGTGGATAAGGGTGATTTTTATTTGGCCTTAGTGTTTGACATTGGGTGTAGGCTTGGTAAATGTTTGGTATCCAATGATGGTTAGGGTGATTATAGGTGTTCGGATGATACCTTTGAAAGGAATTGACTTCCTACATGGAATCCACACTAGAATGACAAGTATATGAATAATTACAAGCATCATGCCCAATTGAAAAACACACTTCATACACCTCTTGATTTCGCATTTGGTGGGTAGTGAGCAATTGCACTTGCATAGTCAATTCCATAAGTTGTATCGTTATTTCATTATCGGAGCACATTTCATTGACTCCTGCTCTTCTTCTTTCAGCACTTATTTGTTGGGAATTAAAATCCAACAGCTCATAGAGACTATAGGTTTCCTCTTCCATCTTTTCTCCCATAGCTTCTCCAAAAACATTATCAACCATGTATTGACTCTACAATCTCAATCCATCATTAAAGAATTGGTTCTGTAGCTGTAATAGGAAGCTATGATGAGGAAATTGAATGAAAAGGATTTTGAATCTTTCCCAAGCTTTATGAAAAGGCTCTTCATCCATTTGAGAAAGCATTGCTATCTTCTTCCTTAAATCAGTAGTCTTTTGATGGGAATAGAACCTACCTATAAAATTTTCATAGACCGCCTCCTAAGTTGTTAGAGAACCCGGTTATAGAGTAATGAACCATGACCAAGCTTTATCCTTGAGGGTGTAAGGAAAACACCTCATCCTAAGATGGTCTTCATCAATTCTCTATAGTTGAATGATTTGGACAATATCATAGAATTCTCTAATGAAATGCAAAGGGTCTTAATTAGGGATACCGTCAAAGGAAGGAAACAAAAAATAATGAATCTTTTTCAATTCATAGTTCCTTGCATGGTTGGTTTACTGGGAAGGCTTCTTGAAATGGGCTTGTAGAATTGTTGGCCTGGATGATTTGAGCTTTAGGCGAAAAGATGGATGTTTTGCCTCTAGGAGAAGTTGGGATGATTTCTCTATCTAGGATTGTAGGTATTTGAATTGTGGTTGAATCATGGTCTCTATTGATATGCTTCCAAAACATTAACCTGTTCAGGTCCATCGGGTGCTTCTCCTTGATATGAACAAGATTCAATACTATGTCCTATGTTGCTACACAAACCACAATGTTAATTGTTGGTGTTGGTTTGCATAGTGATAAGGGAAACCTGCTTGGTCAATTGAACTAGTTGTCATTGAACTTCATTACTTGAATCGATTTCATAAACTATAACTCTTCCTACTCATGAGCTTTTCTATTGGGAATTCATACCCAACATCTTATACGTCTTTGAGGTTGTCTTCTCTCTCGTAGCTTCTCCAGTAGCATTGTTAACAATGAACTAGCATTGCTACGTAAGTCCATCATAAAATAAATGGTTCTCCAACTACAAGAGGAAGTTGTGATGGGGGCATTGAGTGAGGAACATTTTGAATATAACATAAATGAATAAAACATAAAAATAACTGCACAAAATTCATATAAAATTATACCTCAAAAGAATCCTTATAGAAATTTGATGCTAATTCCATTTATGAAAAACCTCCAAATGGATTTGCATTTTCGTTTATTGAATCAAAAACTAAAAATTTACAAAAACATAACTAGTTCTTCTCAAAAAGAGAACTTTAAAACTAAAAAAACAAAGAAAGATTTCTAGAGAGAGAAAACTAGAGAAATAGATATAAGAGTTGAGAAATTGTGTGATTTGAGATTGGGAGAGAAAGTCCTTTTATAGGTGAGAAAAAGGCCAAACAAAATGGAAAAATATCTCAAAAAATGGTTTTAGACTCATTTGGACAAGCTGGCACGAGTGTGAGGTGAGATTTGCGGCAAAATGGGCACAGATTGCGCACAATTTTGTCCTTTATTCCATTTTTTTACTTTTCCTCATTTTTTTCTTAACATATTTGTGATATATTATCTCTAGTATTTTTCTTAGAGTCTTTAAATTATTTTTGAACGAAAATATCTGAAAAATAATAAAAATACTCATGATTCCAAAAAGATAAATTTATATAAAAATATGATAAAATCATATAAATATAAATCTATTTAATTAATTAAAATACATTAAATCATGGTAATTTTAATACTTTCTAAGCACTCATTAGTATCCAGCCTATTTAAATACTTTTGGATCTGCTAATGTTACGTACCAATTGATTCCTAAGAGATTTCCTACCTTGCACGTACTAACAAAAACAACGAAGAATTCAAAACACTAGAAAATATACCACCAATAAAAAAACAAATAAATAACAAAAAATAAACAACTAAAAAGAAAATAAGAAAAAATAGAAAATAAATAAAAATAACTACATAGAACACAAATATTCACAAAATCATGAAATAAAAAGAAAATATAAAAAAATCCTACAAAACAAACTAAAAAGAAAAAAATAAGCAATTTAAAATGTTAACTTCATGACAACAATGCCAAAAACTTGATATACAAATTTTAATTGATCACAAGTACATGAATCATTAGTAGATTAATAATAAGTTACCTCACGTCGATCTCCAAAAACAATTGATCGATTATTTTAAAAAATTAAATTATTTTCTTAATTAATTAAGAAAAATCCTAAATATTTTATCAATCGTTGGTTGAGAGAAAAAAAAATATAAATTCTAAATTGAATAACTAACTAGAATATCGCAAGTAAATTTATAGCTGAAAATAAGAATGATTTATGAATATGGCAAATTAATTTGCATGTCCTTTCATAAAAAAATGAATTAAATGATTTAAATAAAAAGTTAAATTTACTAATTTTTTTCTTTTTAAATAAACGATTATTCTATAATCATGGTGAGTCCTCACAATTCTTAATTAATCAATAACTTTATTAGTCAGATTTGAAATTAACTAATTAATAAATCTAAGATCAATATATTTTTAATTATAAATCAATATTTGACCCATCATTAATTTATAATTACAGATAATTTTAACCATCTAATTTAATATAAATCAATAAAATTAAATTAGATTCTTACTCATTCATGCATAACCAAGCACAGATGGCTTGTCTAATATTTAGTTTTAAAATATATTTTTAATTATGAATAAGATTAGGCTTATCGTGAATTTATAATTAAATATTTGAAGAACATGAATAAAAAATAAATCTAAAACTTTTATTTATTCAAACCATAAAATTGTTTTTTATAATCTAAAAGCAATAGTAAAATCCCATTACAAAGTTAGCCATGTTAAATTAACAAAAGTTAATTCAACTACAAAAGACATCAGATTACAAAGAGAAAAATAATATATGATAATAAAAATATCCCTTCTTGTTAAAAATGATTCTAGATTTTTGAATAGGTTGTCATTGCCTTCTTCAAATCCTTAGATCTACTTCTCAATTGGGTGATTTTATCTCTGTATCTATATATTGTGGATGGTGTTATAGCTATGGGTAATTGGTGGCTAATATATGGCTTGATATTTGTTTAAGAGGGGTTATGGTGTATTTATAGGCTAAAATTAGGATGAAATATGTATATAATGCATATTAGGGTTTATGGCAGTTTTTGAACATTGTGCTACGTTGATGCGTAATTTTGCAAGTGTACGAATCGTTCAAGTCATAAAGAGTACAAAATTACGGATATCGAACCCACAAGGAATAGCGTTACTAAGTACCGAAATTGACTAACCCTAATTTTATTTGAAAACCGAATTGTTGAAATTGTTTTAAAAGCAAATTAACATAAAACTAAACACAAATAACAAATTTAATGTTGTTCACAAATGATTAAAAACGCTAAGGCATTTGATTTCGCTAAATCAATTCAATCCGATTTCAAGTCATGTTATATGAAAATCAAAGCTAAAAGTGATGGTTGAAAAACCCAAACTTATCTAATACTCTTTCTCAAGTTATATTAGAATTACTTATCTATGAAAACCGACTATATTTCTATGAAGATTTAATCACAAACAAGCACATTACGATTTATGGAATTTCTGGAATAACCACATACATCATGCATTAGGTGCCAAACTCGCATTCAACATACGGTATTTATCACAAGAAGCATTCATTACACATCTCCTCTCGGTCTCAATATAATACAACAAATCATCTAAATCTTGATCAGAAATTTAAAAGCATTAAGCATGGAAATAAATACTCGACTTGAAAACAATGAATTCATATAACCATAACAAAAGAAATCAGATTTCCTTGATCTAACTACATCATAGCCTTAGCAAAAAAAATGAATTAGTTCATAATGAAAATAAGAACAAACATATTCTCAATTGAATCCATGAACAAACAATCTAAATAAAATGCAGAAAATAAAAGCTAAGGAGAAGAGATGAAAAACTCTTGAAGAGGAAGACTTGGTAGCAACAATGGTGATGATCCTTCAAGCTTCTCCAACCTTTCTCTCCAAAATTTCCTTTTCTCCTGCAAAAATAACTTAATTCTGCTCTCTCTGCCGCCCCCCTCTTTCTCCATCATAATGTATATATAGATCTAGGGTTTGGGGGGCAATTTTGGAAAAACAAACAACAAAAAAAATGTGTTTTCGGACGAAACTCGCCGACGGCGACATTATTCTCGCCGCGGCGAGATTTCTGGCAATTTAAATTTTGTTTTTCTGATTTTGGCCGGCGGCTAGATTATTTGGCCGGCGGCCAACTCAATGTGGCCAGCGGCGAGTCACTTTGGCTGGCGGCGAGAGTACTTTGGCCGGCGGCGAGAGTACTTTGGCCGGCGGCGAGATTCACTTGGTCAAAATCCGTGCTTCCTGCATGATTTTCAACATTTTCTCCGTAAGGTTTTCGCCGGCGGCGAGAATACTCTCGCCGGCGGCGAAATTCCAAATTTTGAAATTTTGTTCTCTTTTTATTTTCATTCAATCCCGATCATTGTACTTTGTCCCTAACTTCTCCAAAATCATGATTTTACCCGAAATTGCACTTTAAACATGAAATACCCATGAAATGACATTTGTGGATTAAATAATCAAATAAACACAATTTTTACACAAATATCAACATTTAAATCATAACAAAAATGCAATAATTTAGCTCTTATCATGCGTCATGATATAATCTGCGCGATGATGTGCATTAAATGTTGATTCTTTAGTTGCAACTTGAGAGAGTAGTGTCGGGGCACAGAACTTCAAAAAACAAAAGTTAGATCTGAGAGGCTTGTGCCTTCGTATGTTATTGTTGAGTCGCAGCGCGCATTACATCCTAGAATCATCTGTTGGAACCGAGAGCACCTCGCGCACGGCATGTAATATGTTTAGGTTATGGCATGCATATAATTTCTAATCTTTGGAATTTTGGTTTGTTTTCACTTGTGAGAGTTTCCATTAATTGCCCCGTTTGTACTCTTTTTATTCATGCTTGTCCAAGATTCTTCTAATAACACTTTAACTTATAAATATGAAAATATCCTCCCAAATAAGATCATAATAAAATAAATTCTTAAAAATATAGCAAATAATAGGTCAAAATAATATTCATCAAAATTCACTGGCTAGAGGATCACCAACAACATAATTTCTCAGGCCACTGCTAACAAAGGAGGAACCAACCAGGACATTGTCGGCCAAGACTTCATCGGTTAGGAATTACTTGGCCACACCTCCATTCGAATTCTACTCGATCATTGCGCCATAGAGACCCTTTTGGTCCATCTTTATCCTAGCACACATCTATGGCTAATAAATGTATCCTTAGTGGTAGGAAAAATATCCAAATACAACTTCTAATTTATGGGAGGATGGAAGTTGGTTAAGGATGAGAATTCAAAGACTCGAAAAATTCCTCTCACTCATACATTTTCTACCTAAAATTGAAGAGCCTAGTAGGCATGACCAACAATATAGAAGGTGAAAGATACCATGTAATCTCGAGGTTGACTTTATAAGTGATATGTTTGGAAACACACAAGTATACATGATCAAATTTTACAAGCGATAAGTAAATTAATAATAAAGGTTATCAAACCCACGAGGATTGTGATAATAACTACTTATGAGTCTATGAAAGTAGAGTCATTAGTGCACTTTTTTCCTTAATATTTGCTTGTTTTATTCAATAAGTAGTATTTTGGGGTTAAAAATATTAAAACTTGAACTTTCTAGAGAAAAGGGATGAAAAAATAATTTTTTGAATTTTTTGAGACTTTTTATGAATTTTTAATGCATGACCAATCAGAAGCTACCATGTGGATGCTATGCAAGTAGTAGAGTTGAAGTAAGCCACATGGATGCCATACAATCAAAAAAGGTGAATCACGTAAAGTCGTAGGTATAGAATGACGCAGCACTTTGACACGTGTCAACGTCGCATTCCTTCCAAGTTCGCTTCACAGTCAACTATCTCTCAATGTGTCATCATGCTATTTTTCTGTTCCTTCCAACTGTGTGCCAAGCAGGCCATATCCACGAATCACAGATCACAGCATGGCCCTAACTTAGCACCATTGGCCCACTAAATTTCACTCTAATTCGCCTACTAAATTTCACGTTCCATGTGTCTTCTTTGTATTTGCCAACACTATTAATTTTGGTTGTTTTCATCTCAACCCTTGATTTGAAGCTGATCTAGAGATCCAAATTCCACTTAAGCTTAATTTAACCCCATAATTCCCTCATAAACCCTAATGAGCTGAAATTAACATAATTTTTATCAATTTTTGGAGCTAAGAAGAGAGAAAAATACAGAAATATTCAAAAGAATATACAATTTTGGTGGAGATTTAAGAGGAGATTAGTACTACAATTCAATATATTGATTTTATTTCTTCTTCTTCTCATTTCTTTATCAATTTTTATGTCTTTTTTTTATGAAAAATATGAGTTTTATGAACAAAATTATGTCTCGTTAATTATTAATCTAGGGGTCTTATGAACCCAATTTTCACCATGTGATAATCTAATATTTTACCCCAATATGAATTCAATTTAATTATATTATTTAATCTAATTTTTATGCTATTGATTGTTTGGTTAAAATTAATCTATAAAAGCAATTAAATAGATTAGAAATAATTATTTAATTGTTTGTTTTGATTAAATAACATGCATAATTGCTAGGTAGATATGTATGATTTTATGTATGTGATCCATAATTGTTAAACTTAATGAGTAGTATGCAATTTAATTGATATGAGAGTGTGATTAGGTTAATTATTAAATGATGTGTAGTTTGGTTAGAAGAGCAATATATTAGATTCAATAAATCATGTAATTAATTGATAATTATATTAGAGAGATTTTAGTGATTCACATGTTTAGAAAATTGAGAAATTAAGTATTCTTAAATATTTTCTCATATATCTTCTTAGTTTCCAAATCTTAGGTAATTAATTATTTCTATTTATTTTTAGTTCTTTTAATTTTGCTTCCTTAAAATATAAAAACACCAAAAGAATTGATTTTTATTTTTTGTTTTAAAAATTAGTTTCTAATAACATAATCTTTATGGGAATAATATTTTTTTATCATTATATTACTTATTGTGATATATATAATTGTGTATTCATTGAACACAATTCGTGTCTAATCAACTACCACTACTTATTAGCTTGTTAGTTAATTAACAAAGAAGGTTTTGAAAATTGTTTTTAAAGATAAATAGAACATAAAACAATAAACAAAATAATGAACACGTAGATTATGAAAAGCATGTGATTATGAGATTATCCTCATCTCTAGCTTATAATCTAACCAATTATATCATGAATCAACACTTAGTTTCTTAATCTTAAATTATTATCGTAACTTAGAATCATTATTGAATTATTAACTTTAACTTTATAAATCTAGGTACACTTAAGACTTCACACATTTTCTTACTATTTATTGTTTAATGATACAATATATTAATGAAATCTAAATCTTGAATAACCTAGAGGTTCACTTACTATATTAAATTATCTTAAATTAGAATTAAACATATTTATGCAATAAACAAGTTAGTTACTCTAATTCATACAAGCATGGTTATGACATTTAAATATAGAATCAAACACATCAAAAATCAAAGATTTAAACTAAAAATTCATCATGACATTATATTAGTTAAACCATAGTCTAAGGCTTGAAAATTACCTATAATCGCATAAATAAATTAGCTAGGTATGACTTTTAAAAGAATCATAATTAAAATCATATAAATCAAGAAGAAAAAGAAGAAGAAATTAAGACTAATGTCTATAGCTCATTTCCAACTTCTTAATTATCTCTTTGAATCCTATCTTAATTCAATCCTCCAAATTCTTTGTAGACCTAAGTTTATTTTATGTAAATTTTGTGTCTAAATTGGTGTCACCTTTGTGGTTAACCCTAGTTATATATTAATAATATAAGTGTTAGACATAATATAATTAGTATTATGATTGTAGAGGTCTAAAACAATTACAATTCTAAGCATAGCAAATATGAAGTAACTCGGATAAGAATGCTAAAACTCTGGTGTTTTAGTGCAAATCTAAGAGTGCAAGCCATAACATTCCTAAACTCATGTCGAAGTGCGACCTTGTTTCTGGTGTCGTGGTGCGTTTTTATTTTTCCTACTTTCACATTTTGGACCCTTCTTGATGTATTTTATACAAATGTTTGCATTTAGGTCCTTCTTATTGTATGATAATTATACCTTTAATTGTGAGGATTTGTTCGATCCTTTATCATTTGCATCTTTTAATGTCCAAAGTTATCTAAAATACATCAAAGTATATCTCATGATTTTGAAAATATAATTTATAAAATACTTAGGTTATGCAACATTAAAAACTAACTCATTCTTTTATCCCTAATAAATCATAAGATATGCATGCTTTTTAGGCAAGTCTTAATAAGTGCCAATGTTGAATTTGACATAACTCTCTAATCGAGAGTCCAATTGGAAATTTGAGAATACCACTAACAACAAGAAGCTGCCATGCATGTTTTGAACCACCAAACAATGGCATATGGCATGAAATCCCTTGTTTGGATGGATAAAACAACACACGAAAGAGAACCTAATGTCGTTGGTGTGGCTAAAAGGTTTATGAACCTAGAAACTGGTAGAATTACAATCAGATATTCTTGCTCATTTAATAAAAATCTATAAGATTTAGTGGTTGATGTTGGGTGTAATTTAATACATTTCATGTGACAAGTATAGAGTGGTCCTAGTTAGTAAAAGCCTTATGAGCTAAGCCCAATAAGCACTGAATCATCATATAAGTATGACCACATAATAATCTTAATAAAGACATAAATGGCTTATAATTATCCCTTAATTGTCTTAAAGAAATAATTACGAAGAGGGACCCCAATACTATAGTAAATCTATTTACATGGGTAAGGAATATGCATCATGTTAATTATATTCTCTATATATTTCTTATTGTATACAATCAAGAATATCTACGATCTCATAAAAGAGAATTACATCCAAACATTATATTTTCTCTTAATCATATAGTGAGATTTATATCTCATCTAACTTCATCATCTTATTATTAACTTAATTATTGGAGAGCCAAAGATAACCCCTACTATGATAGATCCTAATTATTTGTTTAATCTTGCAAATCTATGAAAGATAGTTCTACCTGGTGTTAATAAAAATTAACATCAACATTACTCCTAAATTAAAGGGAGAATAACTCTAATGTTGTATTTGGTTGGAGGGAATGGAAAGAAATCAGAATTGATTTCTTCCATTTGTGTGTTTGGTTGGGCTAAACAATGAGTCACGAATGAAATCGATTCCTAAAGAAGAAGGAATCATAATTCCTTCTCCTCCTTTAGGAATCATGATTCCATTCCCATCTTAATTTCTTTTTCAATTTTACCCCATCCCAAATATAACTTTAAACTCAAATCCTAAATCCCAAAACCCAAAATCAAAATCCTAAACCCAAAATCAAAATCCTAAAACCAAAATCAAAATCCTAAACCCAAAATCCAAAATCCCAAAACCCAAAACCCAAAATCCCCAAACCCCAAATCCTAAACGCTAAATCTAAAAACCCAAAACCCTAAACACTAAATCCCAAATTCCACAACCTTAAATCCTAAAACCTAAACACTAAACTCTAAAACGTAAATCCCAAAACCCAAAACCTTAAACCCTAAAACCCTAAAACCCTAAATCCTAAACCCTAAACCCAAATCCCAAAACCTTAAACCCTAAACCCCAAATCCCTAAAATCTAAACCCTAAACCCCAAATCCTAAAATCCTAAACCCTAAATCCTAAATCCTAAAACCCTAAACTATATTTAGAAAAATAATAATTTTAACCCTAAACCTTAACCCACAAATATAACCCTAAATCCTAAATCCCTAAATTCTAAACCTCAAAATCCTAAACCTTATTTAGAAAAATAATAATTTTAATAATATATTTTCTTTTTAAGTAATAATTATTTAGAAAAATAATTATTTCAATAATGTATTTTGTCTAATGAAAAAATAATAATTAAATGATATTATTTATACTTTACTAAATATAGGAGTATTAAGATAATTTATAGTTTTCTTCGTTTTATTGCAGTAACAAACCAAACATTGTAATACTGATTCATTATTTGATTCCAATGATTAAACCAAACAACATTGTTTTCTTTTACATTCCATTCTCATTCTTATTCTCGTTACGTGAACCAAACGCTACATAAAATTCATATTCATATTCTAAAAATGACACTCATGTCTTATACCAATTTTTCATGATAGTTTAATATATTATTATTAAAATGTATTAGTACAAGGAAAAATGATAAATTCCTATTTTTTTTATTTAAATTTTTCAATTATAACTTATGAAATAATGGAATATCACACGTATTTCTTTCGTTCATGAAGACCCAAAGGGTCCCACTGATTTGCTGCAATACCCGCTATGTCCTTTCAATTAGGATGGTATGGGTGGGGGATAAATTTGCATGATCGTAGCGGAGACAGACGACAGTCCCGATAACAGTGGAGGCTGGAGAGCGCGAGCTGACAAATAGAGCAGGCACTACCCTAGTAGCTCTCTAATGGCTACCTCCAATCCCGATAAATTGATCGCCAAGGCCGATAAACTGTAAATTCCTTCTTTCTCCCTCTGATTTCCGATCTGATATAAACTTACTATTTAATCGGTGGATTTAGATATCTTTTTCGGTCATATTTATTCTGTGGCATTGGAAATTACTGTTACTATTGCACTGGAGGAGACAATCAAAATCCATCTCATTTTAATTTGCTCTTTACTGCTTCCCTTTTGCCTGTATCTAATCCAATCTTTACTATATCTGATCGCAACTACGTACGTTTTTTAGGGTTGCGGTTTGCTTTGCCCAATCAAATCGAGTTGTGCTTTTTCAATTTTGCTGATCAGTGTATTTTCTTGAGCTCTGATTACATTTTGACATTTTGTGGTTGCTATATTACTAATGGAGACTTTGGTACGAACACAAAAGAAGAAGAAATACTTCTCACTATTATTGAACAGAAAATGAATGAATGATATATACAACCTATGCTTCTCAGTACATGACTATGTACTACAAGTGATATAACTAATTAACAGCTCTGGCTAATATGTGGACAGAATCTAATAACAACTTCTGTAAGTACAGGCTTGAGTATAAGTGATAGAAAACTTATAGTCATCAGTTTGGGAAGAACCATCAGTTTCATTTTGAGAGAGTGGAAAGAATCAGAGGCAGCAGTTTTGTGAGTAAATAAGCCAGTTGTTGAGCTTAAGGAACATATTGAAAATTGGGCTGATCGTGCAGTACTTGATCCTTAATAAAGTGCTGATCAATTTCAATGTGCTTTGTACGAGAATAGAGAACTAGATTTTGAGCAAGCCTCTCAGTACTTTGATTATCACACAAAAGAACATGTAGAGAAGAGATGGGTAAATGCAATTTATCAAAGAGAGACTTGAGCCACTAAAGTTTTGCAACTCCATTGGCCATTGCACTATACTTCAAATTCAGTACTAGAGTGTGAAATAACTTCCTGTTTTAAAGCACTCCAGGATATTAGATTACCACCAAGGAAAATACAATAGGCACTTGTGGAGCCCCCATCATCACAACAGGAGGCTTAATTTGCCTC
Source organism: Hippophae rhamnoides (assembly GCA_033030585.1). NCBI lineage: Eukaryota > Viridiplantae > Streptophyta > Magnoliopsida > Rosales > Elaeagnaceae > Hippophae > Hippophae rhamnoides. The sequence goes on from CM065436.1 coordinate 39,396,663, forward strand.
ACAATATATAGTGATGGATAAATAGGAAGGCTTAAAGAAGGTGAGACCGTTAGATGAGGTGCCTTTGAATACTTGAGCACCGTCTTCATTGCCAACCAATGAGCGTCAGATTGTTGAGCTATAAATTGGCAAAGTTTTTCAAATCCAAATGCTGTATCTAGACCAGTAATGGTATAATATTGGAGGCCCCCAATAATACTCCTGTATTAAGAAGCATCATCCAAAGGACCATTATGTTTACTAAGTCCCTTCACTATACCATAGTTTTGTCACATTTTTTGGAGTCCAAAAGACCACACCTATCCAACAACTCTCTTACATACTTATGTTGGTTCAAGTGCATCAATTCATGCTGTATGGTAACCTCATTGCCAAAGTAGAAATTCAAGGAGCCTTAGTCTTTTAAGCAAATGTATGATGGAGCATGGTGATGATATTTTGAATTACCAAACATGCACCAAGACCACCAAGTAGGGAGGAGTATCTTTCACAAAGAGTGAGCTATCAGACTTGGCAAATTGAAAACCCATGTCAAGGAGACAACTCAGCAAAGAGAACCAAGTTTTAGCTCATATAGAGCTTTCTTGAGATGACAACCCGACCCAGCAGCACCTTGATCAAATCTAGGTAGTTGAGCCATATAGACATCTTAACTAAGTTCCCCATTTAAGAAAGCATTGCTAACATGTATTAGATGAATTTGCCGACTCTTAAAAAGAGCAAGTGTAAAAATGACTCACAATAGTTTGCTTGACCATGGGAGAGAATGTATCAAAAAAATCTACACACTCAATCTGAACAAACTCCTTGGAAAAAAGCCTTGCCTAATAGGCATATACTTGTCCAATGTCCTATTAGCTTTAATTTTTATCCTGAAGACCCATTTGCATGACCTTGTGGCTATGGGACCAATTCCCAAGTACCATTAAGCAGCAAAGCATCAAGCTCACATTGCATAGTCTACTTCCTATCAAGAACCTATAGAGCATCCTTATAAGACTCTACAACACCAACTTTATACCTTGTGAGCATAGAGTGAGTGTTAAAGAGGGAAAGTTGAATGTTGAGGTTCAGAGCAAATAAGAAACAAATCAACCACTAGCTAAAAGGAATTAGGAGGAATCAGGGAGAGAAAATGAACAACCTAAAACTGTTTGACATGGAGCTAGATATAGTGTTAAGAAAAAGGCAGTGACCTTAGACTGGGCAGTAGGTGGCGTAGAAGTCATAGAAGGTTTTAAAACAACAACCGTAATAAGCATCGGTAGAGGTGACGTAGAGGTAGGAATAGGTGAGGGAAAATCAATGCTAGGAAAGGAAAGCCAAGATGGGACATGTAATGACCCAAGTGAAGAATCATCGAGGGAATTAGAGATAGAAGAAGCAAAGGAGGCATAGGGAAAAGTAGCTTCATTGAAGACGACATGCATACTTATTTAAAATTAGTAGGGTGATAAATTGTGTCTATTAATAGGTTTTTTGTCAACCCATTTAATAAATGTGTCATGTCATGTTAACCTATTTATGAGTATGCTATATTCGTGTTAGATCCATCATGTTTGTGTTGTGTAACATGTCATTAACTAAAAAAAATAGTCAATTAGAGTAAAGTATTTTAAGAAAAAAAATGACATTAAATATTTTCATGTCGTGTTGGGTTATTGTGCTAAATAATAAAAAAAATTACTTAAATATGTTGACTTGTGTTTCCGTGTCGACAGTGTCGTGTTGTGTTTGACACGATTATTAAACGTGTTTTGCATGTCGTGTCAAAATCGTGTCCTGTCGTCACTCTAGTTTGTGTCATGTCATAAATTGTCACCCCTACACAAAGGGAAGCAAAGAGCACTTGAAAAACAACCCGAGGGCACCATAAAAAGGATAGACAGTAGCAGTGCAAATCATGGCTTGTGCAGATGGCTGTTGGTGATGTTAGGGAGAGGTTGCTGCGACACAAAGGAGGGCTGGTGTAGGCTGCTCTTTCTCTAAGTTTTTAGGTGCACAAACACCTCAAATTAAATTATGAAAGGCTTGATGAATTAACCCTATGGGTATTTATACACATTTACAAGTTCTAATTAAGAAAGTCCTAATAAAAATAAAATAAAGAATAAAGGATGTTCCTAAAACAACTAGGAATTATACAAATGATATACTCAACTTTAACTATTTAAGTGGTTCAAATTGATTGTTTTTCATACACTGGATTTGACTATGTTTTTCTTGTTCCATATGCTTGTTTTTTCTTCATGGAAGTACCTCCTTAGCAAAATAAAGTAAATTTTATTTTGACTGGTATTGAAAAAGTTACGGGGTTTGATATTTTGCATACTTTTATTCATTCCTTTTGCTATTTTGTGGGTTAAAAATTGTCCTCAGAAATGGACTCTTCAAAACCATATCTCTTATGAAAACGTTTTTGCTTCATATTTTTTTGTGGTCATATTTGTAACTGATAGCTGGTGATTAAGAGCTAAGTTTTAGGGAGGGGGTCTATTTTTATGTTTTGTTGAATTCTTGGGTGACTTTTTTTTTTATAGAATAACCCGTTCCTCTATTGTTTTTAATTTTATAGCCTTTGATTTCCATTTTTCCAGAACAAAACTCACACTTACAAGGTGGAATGCTGACTGGAAAGGTGCCACTCTTCTATATGAAGAGGCTGGTATGTAAAATTTCAAGATGATTTTTTTTTTAAATCCCACTATTACTGCTGCAAAAATATAGACTCTAGGGGGCCTTGATCTCCTTGCCATCCATAAATAATAGTACCATTATATCAACATCTGCTTGAGGATTTAATTACTAAAGAATTCTTTCTGCTTAGCCAATGCATACAGGGTTGCCAAGGATTATGAGAAAGCAAAAGTGGCATTTGAAAAAGCTTCAAAAGCACAAGAAATTATCTCTTCGTATCCACATTTTGTGATCTGGCCTGGTGAATTTTTTATCTTTGATTTTTTTTAACGTTATGTGAATCCTTTACTAACTAATCAGACCATGGGATGCTGCTAAGCATATGGAGTCTGCTGCTGCTCTAGCAAAAGAACTAGGCAAGTGGAGTGAAGTTCGTGAATTTTACAGAATGGCATCCGAGCTGTATACAATTTGTGGTAGATCACAACCTGCATCTGATGCTCTTGCAAAAGGGGCTCGGTACATATATTATTCACTCAACTTTGAAGTCTACTGTATTATCGTTATAAAAATAAATTTATACTTCCTCATTATTTTGGTTTTCTTATTATTCAGTTTGTAGTCATCTTTTCAAGTCATTACTTAGAAGTTATTCAGTTCACATACCTTGCACAATAGTGGACAAGGAAGAAAGAAATTTATTTAATGAAGAGAAAATAGGTACAAATTACACAATTTTAGATGAGTGGTTCATATTGACACAAATCACACAAATATATGAAAATATTTACATTTAAAAGTGTACCTTCACAGGTTTAACTAGAATGAAGAGATTTATTTATGCATTTTAGGATAAAATAATTATGTGGTGTAGTGTTTTTGATATTTTTAGGGTTTATATTAATTACCGTATTTTTTTAACCAGTGTTCAAGTTAAGCCCATTAGTCAAGCGTGATTCGTGTTAACTTGTTCATAAAACAAGCCCTTTTATATTGAATTGGAGGATCCCTGTAACTAAGGACATATGGGCATTGTATTTTCATGAGACTATTAGAATTATGACTGATTGGAATTTATTCCCTAATTTCCATCTCTTATATGCCCCCCTGTCCACTAGATTTCTATTTCCTATTCTAATCTTCTTTTTATTCTACATCAATTTTGGTTACAAACAATTATAGATCTCTTCATTTGTGACCTTTGACCATTTAATACCTCTAGTTGAAAACTGTGACTTTTGTCTATTTCCTGTAATGAATCCCTGATATTGTAAAGCAAGGAAATTATGCTATTGGTTTGTGGCTATAAAATCTTCTAGTAGAGAAGCTAAGATGATTCTTTGTTATGTTAATGTTATTTAAGAGAATATGGCGACATGATGCTCATGGGATAGTGATCAGGAATATAATATTTATTTTTCATTAATTATTTTTTTCTTAACATCAGAACCAATTGTTATTTACAAGTTTTGAATTTCTGAACTACATGCACATTTCAATTCACGAGTCTTACATTTATTCTTATTTTATAATGGACTTATGACCTTCTCTTATCAAGAGAATTTAATAAATAAATTCTCTCTAATCCCATGGAAGTTGTTGTTTTACATATGAGCCCGAAAAGGGGTCAGGCTTTCACCATTAAAAATGTTATATCTTATAATAGTGCTATAGAAGAAGCGGCACCTGATGAAGCTATTCAGTTGTACATTGATGCTTGTACTATTCTTGAAGATGATGACAAGGAGCAAATGGCCTTTGACCTTTACGGTGCTGCCACTAGTCTTTATATAAAAATTGAGAAGTAAGCCTTGTTACGGTACTATCTTTTATTATTGTTGTTGTTGGCAAGTGGTTAAGTTGGGAACTGTTAAGTGGTTAAGTTCAGAAAGGAGGCTTTGGCACTTCTAAGTGCTAACATGTTAAATATTGTTATGTAAAACTTGCATGGGAATCATGGTAAATGTTGTTATGTAAAACTTGCTTGGGAATCATGGTAAATATTGTTATGTAAAACTTGCTTGGGAATCTACATAACAATTGATTTAGAATATAAAAGTAAACTCAAGTTTGCTTTGAAGATACCCAAAACATAATACAGCAATATTTTAGTTTTCTAGTTGTTCCTTTTATTATATGTATACAAGTAAAAGAAAATAAGAATTGTTAAATTCTAAAAGTAACTAATTAAAATAGATTTTATAATTATCTAAGCTAGCTCTTTCCCTAAAGAGATAAATTCATTTCTGATTCAAATAATAAGATAAAATCATTAAAAAATGTTGGAATATTAGATAATTAATATTAAGTTTCCTAATTAGTTTTGAAATATTAAATATTATGTTTCCTTATTAGTTTAGGAGTCATATTAGGATTAGGTTTTTAGTCTTAATATTCCTATAAATATAGATACTATCTCTTATCATTATAATGAATGAGAATTAAAATAATTTTTTTGATTTTTTGGTTCTCCTTTCCAACTTATCGATTCAACGATATTTTAGCTTCCACGTTATTTCCTTTACTTATTTTATATTTCTACTTGGTATTAATGTTCGATCCTAAACACTTCTAATTTTTTTTCTAAACCCTAGTTTTCCTTTCTCCCTTTAAGTGATTAAAAAAGCTCAGATCAATTTTCTAAAAAGAAAAAAAAATCAAAACCTAGTTGACACCCTCATCTAGCCACCAACTACATCATCCCAAAACTATTCAGCACCCATCTTCATCATCCCAAAACAATTCAACCACGCCGCCAACCTAAAGAGATGTCGTCGACAAAAGACCTTGTCGGTCATTGTCATTTTGCCTTGCTAGTCGAGGTTTGATTTGGTTTTCCTTGCTATCCACATGTTACACCAACCTTCCTTTGCTTGGTGTCATGCTGTCTGCACAATTCAACCACGCCGCCAACCTAAAGAGATGTCGTCGACAAAAGACCTTGTTGGTCATTGTCATTTTGCCTTGCTAGTCGAGGTTTGATTTGGTTTTCCTTGCTATCCACATGTTACACCAACCTTCCTTTGCTTGTCATGCTATCTGCAGTACTACCCCTCAGTTGTTTATGCCACTGACTATCCTAGCTTTCAAAAAGCCCTTTTCTATGTGGTTTTGCACCGCTTTAGCCCTTGCTATTGCTTGCCCTTTATGCGTGATTTTGTTTTCGTTTTGCCTATGCAACCGCATCCTCTGTTGCTTTCTGTCTTAAAGATTTTTCTGTGTTACCTTATTCTTAGGGATTTTCTACTATATGTAGCCTACAACGTCATTTAAGGTTAATGTCTTCAACAAAGTGACATAACTCACTATTTTTTCTTAATTCAGTGATTACTTTTTCACTCTTGACAAGTATTGTAAACAACTTTGAGATTCAATTTCTATTGTGGTAGATCTATTCTGATTTTGTTTATTTCAATTTATGTCCTTTGTAATTGTTCAAGCTAAACTTATCTATGTTCAACTTGATGGGAGCGTTGGAATGTTAAATAATTAATATTAAGTTTCTTAATTATTGTTGATTAATATTAAGTTTCTTGATTAGTATTAAAATATTAAACATTACCTTTCATTATTAGTTTAGGAGTCGTATTAAGAGTCATACTAGGATTAAGGTTTATTCTTATTATTCTTATAAATGTAAATAGTAATATCTTATTATTATAATAAACGAGACTTAGAATGTTTTTATTTGATTTTTGATTATCCTCTCAACTTATTTCGATTCATCAATATTTTATCTTATACATTTTTTCTTTTACCTATTTTATATTTCTACTAAAATAATTAATGATCTAGATTCTTAGAGGATTCTCACGTAATAGAATCCCTATAAATAAGTCAATTTAGAAGTTCGCATGTGGAGTATGTAAATCTTTAAGAATCTTTGATGGAGATTAGGAATATCAAGGTTTAGGAAATTTATAGAAGGTTTGGTTTATCCATAATTATCATATTAACTGCTACTTTAATTATTAACTGCAACTCTAATTGCGTATAGGTATGAGGATGCTGCAGCTTTCATGTTGAGATTGGGTTTAGCTGCTGATAAGTGTAATGCTACAAATAGCCAGTGCAAGGTGTGAATGAGATTCTCCTTTGGCGCTGTATTCTTTATACTCTTCTTCTCCCCCATGGTGTTTTCTTTAGGAATTAATATCTATGCTCAATATCATAAATCAATTTTTCTTTCTCACTAGTATAAGCATAAATGCTATCTGGGTCTTTCATCCTCAAAATTTTGGCTTGCAAAAGATCTTTCATTTGTTGCTCATTTGGTGACCATGAAGCTCTTCATACTAAATATTTGTTAGGAATTTGGTAGCACTACCCAAACTGAAATTTTTCTCTCTCTCCCTCCCTCCTGTAAGAAATATATTAAACCAAACTCAAACATACAGAAGAAGGGTGAATCTGAAATGCACTCAAAATAAACCACTCAGCTCCTACTAAATTTATCCAAGTAAATCGGCCCTCTCTAAATAATAAAAAAAAAGCTATATTCCATCCTGCTAAGTTTTTTATTTTCAATCTTGGTGACCACAAATGTGAAACTTTTGGACATCTGAGGTAGACCCAACGTCACAGCTCTAATTACCAAAAACCGATGGTTTTTGACATTAGGTGCCTTTTTTTACAAAAATGGATAAACAACATTTTTGTGTGTAAAACTCTGCTTTTTTGTGGCTTCTGGAGGTCCATATTACAGTCGATCATAGCCTCCCCACAACCATGAAAAGCTTTTACTAGCAAGAGCCTTACCACAATTTATACGCATGATACTACTTTTGGACATATTTTACTGCAACCCTAACACGTTACAAAACAATTCTACCACATTAACCAAATTGACAAACTTTTTCCTCATCATTAGAGAAGAAAATAACGTGGGTCTCCTTGTCACACTCAAAAACAACATTTTCTGTCTCTTATTCTAAAGGTCTTTCAATCCACTAAGTCTGCCTAGCATCTATTCTTCCCAATTTAAACCCACAATCTAGGTATTTTATTGGTGATTTAGAGCTAGTTTTGTTGACTCTTGGCATCTTAAACTATTGGATACCTCATGGATGTCGATCACACCTGCTTTTATGAATTTGTTTTTAAATTTTCACCGTATTGAGTACCCACATCCATAACCATGACATATGAGTTTGACACAAGTACTTATGAAAAATAAAGAGTCAGAATAACAGAGATAAATCTAATTTACCAATACAGATCATATGCTTCGTAATATTATCTATTATGAAAGAACTTTGAATTTGCATCCTCTCTGTCACCCATCTGTGTGTAAAGCCTTTGCTAGACTTTGGGTTGTGTACTATGTGAACACGATACAACACACACCTTATAGGATATGGGTTGAACACTACAATTGATCGGAGTTGATCAACCATCTACCACTGTTGACTTCCATTGACCATTAAATGAAGTGGTTTTCATTGGGTTGAAGTTCATCCAAATAAAGTGCACTTAATCTTTGAGGGTTGTGTTATTTTTGAGAAAGAGATGGTTGTCAATTTTTGTGTTTTTGTCCATGTCCTAGGAAATATTACCATCTTCAACTTGAAGGCAAGAGATTTCAACACTATTTGTCCTAACACAAAGACATTCTACCTAGTTGAACATTTTTGCTCTTTTCATCCATCGTCCACTTTAACCATTAAGTATCAACACGAAAAAGAACTGTAAAAGTTGGGTTTCTTGACTTAAACCTTTTAAGGCCCCAAAGAGTTCTCTTTGTCTCCCATTAATAATCAGAAAAAGTTTATGGAACTCTAGCATTTCTTAATCCACATCTCCATCTTTCCCCGAATCCTTTTATCTTTGAACACAAAATCATAAAAGTCCCAATTAACATGTTTATAGGCTTTTTCAAAGACAATTTTGAAACTAATTGTACCTAAACTGCAAATGAATCCCACAGACGAACGCTGTGGTCCATGTCCAACAACTCTAAAATTGCTAGTTGCTAATGCCTCTACTAACAAATAAAAGTTATGGTAAAATAAAATCTATAGGGAATTATTGAGGATGCTTTTTTAATACTAAAAGAGGTCTTCTTGGAAACTATGGTGTCTGTAGATTTTTGCCATAGATTTACTTTTTATTATCTTTTTCTGTAACAAAAAGTGCTACGGTGTCTAATTAACATAACTAGTGATTTTGTATATGAACATTTTACTCCAAATAGAGATATTATGGAATATTGTATGCCTGTGTTTTCTTTCTCATTTTCCCCCATTACTTTGATAAAGGAGACAGTGATTATTATTCTGATTGTTTTCATATGATTTTTTTCTCCACCGTAATTTCTATGTTTCATTTTTGAATTTAACAAAAAAGCCACAACTGACAACATTTCTCCAATCAGGCATATCTGAGTGCAATTATTATTTACCTCTATATTCCTGATTTTACACAAGCAGAGAAGTGCTACAATGACTGTTCTCAGTAAGTTTTTAGCTTACATCATTCATAATAGCAATACATAATTTCAAACATTGAAATAGGACTGACTATATAGCGAATGCATATAACAGTGCATTGTATGGAATTAACTCTAGAAGCAGACTTGTATTTCCCTGTACATGGTAAATATTTTGATTAACATGAAGCTCATGAAAACTCCAAAAGTAGACCTATACCTTTAAATTGCAAACGTTGGTACAAAATGATGTGAAAAGAAGACAATGACCTTAAAATTTAATGCAAGCAGGGATGTGCCTCAGGTTTGTGTTTCCCCATCTTTTGAATTAATTAATGGAGCTTGCATGTATACTCCATAAAAGATGATACATTTTTCATTTTAGTTTCTCCATGCCACAATGCTTTTCATAATTAGGGATACTTAAAGTTTGTTGCTTTTCAATTGTAGGATTGATGCTTTTTTGAGAAGCGACCAACACCGTTGTTCTAGTAAAATTCTTTCTGCCTACATTGAAGGTGATGCTGAAGAAATCAAACGCTTGACTCATTCAGGCACAGTTTCAAATCTTGATAGCACGGTAATGTATTTAGTTAATTTATTTTCCAGAGGCTTGTTGTGTGCAAACCTGATTTTAACTGGAACTGATTATTGAATGATATCAATAAACAAATTAGAGGCTGAATACATAACACGCATGCAAAAGAAATAAATTTCTTACTTTTATGGTGCTAGAGTGTCTTTCCATCTACTTGTGATCATATCTTAATTTACTCGAGGAAATGATGCAAGGTAACAGTTAGAAAAACAAATTAGTTATATTTGTTTCTAGATCAAGTTTCATCAATATGTTTGCTCATGTCTAAACTTAGATATTTTGAATTACTTTTTACAAGATGTTTTGTTTTCTCTTTATCAAATTCAATTAGAAACATCTAATTGTTAACTATGGTTAACACGTGTGTTTCACTTGCTGTTTGCATATAATGCAAGTCCAATACCAATTTCTTACTGAATGCAAACGCTGTTATCTTACTCCTTAAGAAACCCGCTCAGCCAGCATACTCCTCAAAGGCTATGTTTATCTCAGATGGTCTGAGTTAGAAATGTAATGTCTACATGAATAAACAGATCTTGCAACAAATATTTACCTGATAGCTCAGCCAGCACACCCACAAACGCTACGTTTGTTTCTATTGCTTGTTTATTTTTAGGGTATGCCTAATTTGAGGTTCAAAAAGCTTTATTCAATGTGTTAGGTTCAAAAAGAACTTTATCCAAGAAAATTAGTTTAAGCCTTTTTGCCTATTTTTATCCTAAAGTTAATATTCTTGTTGTGCTAGTTAGAGATATAAATTGTCTATGGTAGAACCCATTAATTCTAGAAATCTATTCTATCTTGTTTAACTTAATTTTTGATGAAATGAGATAGTACTAGTTGTGATATCTTATTTGTCCTAAATAAAGTTAAATGAGACACATAAAAATACAAAAACAATAATAAATATGAAATATGATTACTTATAATGTGAAAGTTTAACAAAGAAAAGTGATGGAACATTATGTTTAAAGTGAGTCACATTAAGTTTACAATTTAAATGTATGTGATAGGATGAGATTTAAATGAGATGGGATAGCTTAAAGCATGATCCCATTATAAATACTAAATAGGAGATGGGATGAAATAGTATAGCACACTTTACATCTCTGGTGCCAATCTACTGAATTACAAAATAAATGGGTGCAGATCATCAGGCTTGCCAGGAAATTGCCTAGTGGTGATTTGAGCGCAATGAAGATTGAGGCTTCCAAGGAACAAGGAGATCCACTGGATGAGAATGATCTCACTTGAGCTCATATGAGTCAAACCCTGTCATATGGTTTGTTATTCATTATTGTCAAATTTGTTTACTCTGCGTTTTTAGCCTTTGATGGTATCATTTAATAGAAATTGGGATCGTCTTGTAAAATGTTATAGATATATTTCTCTTTCTTGGTGTGTGTGCTAAATTACGTATAATTACTCTTAATCAAAGTAAATAATCTTCAAGAAATGATATCAATATTTATTTAATCAAAGCTTGTATTTAACATAAATATTTTAAATTTAAGATGGATCTTAAATAATATGGTACAATTTTATTTATATAATTATATTTAATAAGAAACTGTTATATCAATTGTGATTGTGATATATTTGTGAGAATAAAGGGTAGTAGAAGTTCTATACTTTTAATAAAAGTGTATTTTAGTTTGCTAATTATTTGGTAGGATAATACAAGTTCATTATCTCTTTTAAAAGAGTCATTAAAGTTCATGTATAAATTTTTGGCTATATCTTGAAAGAGTAAAATTGGAATATTAAAAATATTTATTTATTTTATTGGATATAATATTATTAAATATTTGAATGATTATTTTATATTTACACTTATGAAGTAATCTATCTTACAAGTAGTCTTAATCATATCTTTATAATATTTATTTATTTGTTTATTATTTTAAATTATAAATTATTATTTTTTTAAAAAATAATTATTTAAATATCTATTGTTTAAAATAATATTTCTTAAAATGTTAATTTTACCTTTGAAAATTAGGTCAAAATCTTTCAAATGGATTTTGATTTAAAAAAAAAATAATGAATTTGTATTGTTTCATTAAATAATTAATAGATTAAAGTATAATTTTGTTAAGAGTAGTAAAATTTTGTCAAATGTATATGTATATATGTATATATGTATATATATATATATAAATGTATATGTATATATGTATATATGTATATATATATATATATATATATATATATATATGTATATGTATGTATATATATATATATATATATATATGTATATGTATGTATATTAGATACAGTTGTGCTGATCATTTCATGGAAATATAATGTCTTGTTACTCTTGACGAGTTATCTAATTTATTACTGTTGGAGGATAAATTATTGATTGTGTAATGTTATATAAATAAAATTATATGAATTGACATGATAGTATTGAATTGGATGTTATATTAGAAAGGTGAGATACTAGAATAGCTGTAGAATAAATTACTAACAGATAGATGATCAAGTATATGGTGATATATGAATTAATATTTATTAATTTGTGATAAAAAAATATTTTTTTTATATTTGTTCAGTATTGTTAGTAAGATATTTTTTTCCCAAAATTTATAAGATATGGATTCAATTAACTTAGAGGAGTTGAATAGGTTATTTTTAATTTTTATCAATTTATAACTTAATAATCTAAACAAATTGATCATATATGCACTCATGTGTAAAAGTAAAATGTGAAAATAAGAGAATAATATATGATATTTTTAGTTAGAAACAACCTAAGTCACAATCATGATTTAAGAGAAAAATTATCGGTCTATCGGACCACTTAGATTTCTACTATGAAAATCAAATATTCAAATACAAACTCGATTTTATGTTATCCTCCCTACAATATTCTCCTAATGTACTTTACTTACGAGTCTTTGCTCTGTTTTCAAAGTTTCTAAAATTAGCACGAGCAGTCTCCAGATTAACGTTCCAATAAGCTTCTTGCCAATTAGTTACGTTTTTGAATTAACTGCAAAATGGTTAGTATAAAAACACAAGTGACCGTGTGCATTCTAGAACAGATTTAATAATGATTAATCCTAACTAGATGATTTGAAACATATGTAATTTAAATCAAATCAACTAGCAAATCTTAGAGCAAAAAAATCAAACACAAGTTCAAACAAAAAAAAGACATATATGGGGTTACCTAAACCAAGATCAAACAGAAAAGCCACAAAATTAACCACTCACCTAAATCCAAAAAAAATGTACAATCAGATACTATTGACTTCTCTAAAATACATATATTGAGAAATATCTTCAGAAAAAAATAGAGATAAAGAATATATAGTATAATCTACATACTATAACCCACATTGCCTACAAAGTTGTGAGTAAAGGCGCTAATTACAAAAGAAGGATATAGAAATAATTCCCTAAAAAGTCATTGCACTCTCTTCATTTGTAAAAGGCATATATCTTGAAATTCTTTCTTAATGAGTTTGATTTATGCATGAAAATAATTTTTATATATGATATCTTTATAATTTATAGATTTGATTCCTTTCATGAGATCAATGTTAAAATAACACTTTGAGCACTTTATTCTTTATACATACGCGAACATATTAGTTTATTTCTATACATCAACTCTTTTCGCATATAAATTAGTATGAGTGTTTGAACCCATAGGATTCAAGAGCCT